>OZ010737.1:61305054-62661304 GCA_963932295.1 Tipula lateralis
CTTTCATTTATTTTATATATTTTAACAAGAAAGGGAAAATTAATTATTTTTAAAGTACAAACCAAAAGTGAATAAAAAATTTCTATAAATTTAGGTAAGTAATCTTTTTGTTAGAATAAATTTAAAATTTATTATGTGCTTTTATTTACATTTTTTGTTTCTACTAACCCTATGGTGTTGTTTAATAATATAATTAAAAACTAGCTATGGATTCTTGGTTAAAGACGGGAAAGTTAAGACAAGAAGGGGCAAGTACTTCTTCTGCAGCACATGTGGTTGAAGAAACTAACAAGCGTGATAATAATAAGCAGGGGTCATCTTCTGAAGCACACTTGGTTGAAGAAACCAACAAGCGTGATAATAATAAACAGGTGTCATCAAAGACTGCTCCGAAAAGAAAATATGATGATAGTTATTTAAATTTGGGTTTTACGTGTACTGGCAATACAGACGCTCCTGACGCATTATGTGTATTATGTAAGAAAATTCTATCAAATAGTTCAATGGCTCCAGCTAAACTTCGCAGACATTTCGAAACAAACCACGCTGACTATAAAGAAAAAGATATAAATTTTTTTAAAAGACAGCTTGAATCACTGGAAAAATCTCAACAACAAATGATAAAACTTGTGAAAACTGAAAATGAAAATGCAACAGAGGCATCTTTTCGCGTGAGTTACCGCATTGCCCGTAATGGTGAAGCTCATACAATTGGAGAGACACTTATTAAACCTTGTGTAAAAGACATTGTATCCTGTATGTTAAATGAAGAATCCGCTAAAAAAATTGATGCACTACAATTATCCAATAATACTGTTTCGCGCCGCATTAAAGATCTTTCTACTGATATGGAGGCACAGCTAATTAATCGACTTAAACTTTGTAGTGAATATGTATTGCAAATGGATGAATCAACAGACATTGCCGGCCTCGCTGTTTTATTGGTATTCGTGCGGTATGTACACAATAATAGTATTGAAGAAGATTTACTTATGTGCGAATATTTGCAAGAAAAAACTACTGGAGAAGATATATTTAATTGTATTAACAATTACATTGCAAAACACGAAATCGAATGGAAGAAATGCACTGATATTTGTACAGATGGTGCACAAGCTATGGTAGGAAAGATGAAAGGAGTTGTAACACGTATTCTGCAAGTAGCTACAAGTGCCACAAAAAGTCACTGTGTTTTGCATAGGCAACATTAGTTACAAAAAAAATGTCGTCTTATTTAAAAACTATTTTGGATGAAGCCGTAAAAATAATCAATTTTGTAAAACCACGACCACTTCAATCGAGATTATTTAAAATTTTATGCGATGAAATGGGTAGCGAACATAGAGCACTTTTATTACATACCGAAGTTAGGTGGCTGTCCAGAGGAAAAGCATTGGTGAGACTTTTTGAACTTCGAAGTGAATTATTAGTTTTCTTTTCGCCGAACAATTTGGCAAAGAATTTTATTGAATTATTAACCACTCCTTCATGGTTGATAATTGTTGCGTATTTAGCAGATATTTTTACTAAGTGTAATGAAATTAACTTATCACTACAAGGAAGAAATATTACAATTTTTAACGTACGAGATAAGATTGCATCTTTTAGTAAAAAATTACAGTACTGGATTTCTGAAGTTGAACAAAATAATTTTGATTGTTTTTCCACATTAGCAGAGTTTTTAATTGAAATAAATTCTAAAATAGATGATAAATCCTCGAAAGAAATTTTACAACATTTGCATAACTTACAGTCAAGCCTATTACAATATTTTCCAAATTCCGCTGAGGATAACTCTTGGATTAAAAACCCTTTTGTAGTAACAAATAAGCCATTGGGTTTCAGCGCAAGTAATTATGAAAACCTAATTGATTTAATTACTGACTCTAGTTTAAAACAAAAATACAATGAACTTCCATTAAATGAATTTTGGTTAAGTTTAACAGAAGAGTATTCCAACTTGTCCAAACTAGCTATTCATGTGTTACTTCCTTTCACAACTACATATTTGTGCGAAGCTGGATTTTCATATTATGCTGCAACAAAATCGAAGTACAGAAACCGACTAAACGCTACACCAGACATAAGAATTCAGCTTTCTAATATTGAGCCTGATATAAAAAAAATATGTAATTCAAAGAATCAAAAACACCGCAGTCATTAAGAATAAAATTGAATTTTTTTACTTATTTTATTATTTTCATGTATAATTGAATTTTAGAAATACATACTATTTATTTTGTTTGTAACTCTTATATGTATATATATTTTTAAATATACAAACTTATAGCTTATATAAAAAAAAACATAAGTGTTCCTCTGGAATTATTAATTTTGCGAAGTGTTCCTCGACCCGAAAAGTTTGGGAACCGCTGCTCTAACAAATCAGTATCGCGTAAAATGTATGCACTAATAATGGGTGTATAGATACATAAGCTATTATATAGTTACATACGAAATTTTATCGCAAAACAGGTGGCACTGGTAATTTTATAACAGTGTTATAGGGGGTTGAGTTCACGCGTCAACGAAAGAAACAAATTTCCAAACCTTAAACATAATTGCTTAGCCAGTACACAACGCAACCAAAATAAATCGTTTAAGCCCTTAAGACATAAAAAGAATCATTCAAGTTAAAACAAATAAAATCAAACAGAGCATATAAAGTCTTTCTGACAATATATAGCGACCATAAATTTCGTGCCAAAGGTTTTTAGGAATACTTCAATTCCAATCGAACAACATACTTAAAGTTTATCAAAGATAAACTCTTGCGAAACGTTTTATCACGGACACCATCTAAAATTGAACTCTGGATGTTCTACAACTCGAAACTAATGTACGTAACATTATATAAGGTCTAAGGAAAGATTCTTAAGGACAGACTTCACCTATCAAGATTTACATCATATTTTAATAAAGTGACTTAATATTGGGTACATTAGGCCATTCATATTGCAAGTTGGTAAAGATGTTATATATCCAAATTGAAATTCATTTGGGGATAATGAAAATTTATTTCACCTATTAATATATCTTCCAGGTACCAACATTAAGAACAAGAGAAGAAATACCATTAATTTAAATCCGTATTGCAAGTGCAATTTAAACTATAGATCACCTGCACACCAAATCGAACACCCAATCGTTATTTGCTCGTTCTTTTCAAAGAATCAAAGCTCTTTCTTTTATATCAACAGTTATCGAATCAACGAGTGTAATTCTTAACTAAAATTTTGGGGCACCAGAAATTCACGACAAGTACGATACACAAGGCTGAGTGTCATCATTAATGTTTTAATGGCAAATGTGAGACTCAGGCAAAGTCGGTCTTAAATGAAGCAAACTAATTTCAGATTAGGAATGAGATTGGTGTTCAAGTTCCTGCAAGGCATGAGACAGGAAGATGTCAGAGCGTAATTTTACAAATAACCTGTCGTCATGAATATGAAGTATGACCTTGTGAAATACTTAGGCACTGACCTGATTAGGCGATAATGGTATTTTAAAAGAAATGTTGCGTTGTAATAAATATAAAATAGTATTACAACGCGACATTTCTTATATTGGTTTAACATTTCAAATTACTAAAAGTATTGTTGCTTCTGGAGCTGCTGCTATCGGCTTTCCAATTAAGAAGTCATGAGCTTGGCATCGACCTTTCATAAGTTTTAACCTAAAATGTTAGTACTTACCGAAATTTCTATAACATTTTAGGAAGGTGCTTTAATCTTTCTTACCACAATTCTTCAATGTCATGATGTCCGAGTCTGTAACTTGCCCAATTTTGGCAATTCATTTTATACCTCAATGAGGTTTAGTTTTTCAATGTTAGTACTTTCATTAAAAATGTTGTTAACACAATCACTGCAATCAGAAACTGATGGTTTTACATAGCTTTGGGGAATATTTTTTGACCAGATAATTTCCAAAAGAATTGTTTTAAAAATTAAAAGGTGATAAAATAAGATTTTAAAGTGTATTCCAGCCTATACATCAATTAAAATCACAACACGATAATTATATTGGCCAAACGAATGGGTTTAAATAATCTTTATAAGAATAAAATTATAATTAAAACAAATTCCACGAAACAAAAGTTAATTACAAAATCGTATTATATACAAAAATAAATTATTTTACGACTTGGTTAAGTTACAGAGCAATTCAAGTTAAAAGCCAAACCATCTGGAATGACAGTGAAATCTGCAAAATCAAACAAATTTTCCGATGTACACCATGAAATCAGGTTATTTTCAACCGGAAATAATTTATCGAATTCACCAATTTTTTATTTTTTGTTAACCAAATCTTCAATTAAAATTATCTCTTAATTATAAACAACTTAAAAATACAAAACAACAAAAATGTTACATTTGTTACTGTGTTTGGTATTTTTGGCAATCTTAAATTATTTTTTTTGGTCTTGAATGAAATCGATTACCTTTGTCTTTTAATTCTACTTTTTTTTTCGTTTTGATATGTTTGTTAAATTACAAAAATATCCGCATATCTGTTATATTTTATATACAACATAAAATTCTCTTATTTATTTAGATGATTTTGCGAAAAGCGCACGAAATTCTTAAATTTATTTAATAAAAATTAAATTGTTTTAATTATAACAAAAATATCAAAAGATTCAAATTGATTTCATGGTGTAAGCGAATGAAAAAAAAATTTTATTCGCGCGTTATATCGCCGCATTCACCTGTCGATCGATGAACTCTAAGTAAAATAAATGGTTATTATATACCAGTTTACGGTGTATATTGGATTTAATAAAGTTTAGCTAATAAACCACTTCATCGGCCATTATTGGCCTGTATCATATCAGCTACTATTCTATCACTTTCTTAAATGCACTGACCTGCTGCATTCCAGATGATGCCAATTCGTTATATATTCGTTATTTATAATGCAACACTCGCTCTATATCAGTGTTCAGAAGTTTCTTGTCTTCATACGTACAATATATTTTGGTACTTACAGTAATTTAAAAGGAGTACGGCAGTGTATTTGACCCAGTATAATACTTGATCTATACAGCAGATATACAAACATTAAATTGGGTGCAAGTCTCAACATACTCGGAACATACTGTAATCCTAGTTGAGCATCAAAATCTCACGATCGCCAATGAGCGTAAATCGGCGCACATTACATTCACACTCCGTTATCTAACATGTCCACCTTTGAGCCTAAATAAAATCTTTCAAATTTAATTGTGTTCCACTTAACTAAATTAGTTGTAAACACCCAAAGTTATGTCTAGACTGTAAACTCTTGCTTGTACAAAATGATACTTAAGCCCATCTGGAAATATGGTATTCAGCTGTGGGGCTCCGCGTGTGCTTACAACATAATACAACTGGAAAGAATGCAGCCACTAATGCTTCGAACAATGATAAACGCCCCGAGCCAGCGTAATCGCTGTCATTTAATCTCAGAAGTGGACGTAGAATATAAAGCTCGATTGGCATAGTGGCAAGGCATTATTAGCCTGTATTGTGTGATCTATGTTATTCTATCGCTTGATAATTCTATCGGTTATCATATTATTGCATTCCAGATTATTTAAGACCGTTTTTTACGTTTTTCAGCCTCATTGCTACCGCCAACTCCTCTTCAAGCTTAACAAATAGAGCACACTCTATATCAGAGCCCGGAAGTTCGTTGCCTTAATACTCGCTATACTTTGATATTGTACTGTAAAACGATTAAGATTAAAACAAATTCTCACTTGAATGATAAAGTAATATTGTTCATTCATGGAAATGGATATGGTCGACACCCTGATAATTTTAACTTATGATATACAAAGCTCGATTTCCCGATACAAGGCGCATCTTTAAGACAAGAATGATGAGACCAAAATAATAATTTGGTGAACATGTTTTAACCAAAATCAACCAGTGCGATTGAGTGAATGATACATTCGTGAGAACGTACTAACAATATCGGATTGTTGACCCGCACCGTGTCAACAATCCGATTACAAATAACTTTACAAATTTCTAATATCGTGATTGAAAAGAACTAGGCATGTGGCATCGAAATCGGAATTTGGGACATATATTTCACGCATAATTTTTCTCTCCAATTTTAGATGAAATCTTTCATACTAACCCGTTAAGGTCCAACTCTTACATCCATACATAATAACGGATCTGATCAACACTCGGAACATTTTCAGCTTATCCGCATTTGCTTTCGATAATCTGATTTCGATAGCTACCAACAATGACCTCTTCAAGCGTACAAATAAAGCACCACACGCTCTAGATCAGTGTCAAGAAGTTTGTTGCTTTCTTACGCGCAGTACTTTGATTTCGTACTTTGAATCGATTAAGATTGAAAATTCTCACAGAAATGAATCTGATCAACACTCGGATATTTCATGCATTAGCATTTTCAATACTTACGAACGTATACTAACTGCACACTAATTCTATCATGTTATTTCAGTTTGACCAACGCTAGATAATAGTTCGGACCCAACATTACCAACCATATAGTGCAGTGAAGCTCGTTATTTTACCCTATCAATGTTGCCTAACAAATTAAACTTGCGGTGAGTACAAAGTCAATGGTACTGTGACATATGTATCAACGCTAAGCTATCTCATGCAGATAATGCTCTAGCAGACGACGATCACGATTAATATAATCTATAGAATAAAGAAAGAATCTTACTCTGTTGAATCCATTACTTTTAAGTGATCACTTTGGAGTTAGCGTGAAAACTTAAAATATTTCCTTTCAACAAAAGCTGTATCATCTGTCTCTTTGGATTAAGAAACATGTTCCACGATAGAAAGGTTATTGATATTGTAGTACGATTTGAAAGTTTCGAAACATCAAAAGCATCAGACCACAAACGTAATGTACCCAGACGTACCATTGGGAAGGGAAGTTTGGTCAGAATTCGTATTATAATCGAGGAACCTAAAAACAAAATAATTACTTTTTTACTACTGCCATCTATATATACAAAGCAGAAACACCATTAAACACTTGCATAAACAATGTCAAAAGGTTCCACCTACATCAAAAGAAATTTTTCAATTGTTTATTTATTTTTGTAATATGGTTACTACAATTTAAATTTTTTTTAGTTTATGCAAGTGTTTAATGGTGTTCCTGGTTTGTATAAATAGATGGCAGTAGTAAAAAATTTATCATTTTTATATTGGATTCCCCGATTATAATACGAAATCTGACCAAATTTTCCTTTCTAATGGTACGTCGGGATATATTACGTTTGTGATCAGACGTTTAACGCATGTAACCACGGATGTCCGCCGGGAAGGTATACTACTTTGTTTTGCCGCCATTTTGGTAAACGATAGTCTTGACAGTTAATATTTGGCAGTCGTGAAGTAGACATGTGGCAAATTTATTATGAAAAAATATTCGATAAACCAACGTGTTTTATTCGTTAAAACATTTTATCAAAATCAATCAACGATTACTGTGACGATGAGAAAGTTACGTGAAATTTTTGGGAGAAACAACGTGCCAACAAAACGCACTATTTATCGTGTAGTGAATGATTTCGAAGAAAGAGGGCATGTATGTGATAGGTCCAATCATGGGCCACAAGGTACTGCAAGATCGGCTGAAAACATTACCGCTACTCAAGAAAGTGTTCAAAATAAACGATCAACCTCAATTCGACGCCGTGCTCAGGAGCTTGGTCTTCAAAGAACAAGTTTGGCCACAATTTTGCACAAGGATTTGCATTTGTTTCCATTTAAGATTCAGTTGACACAAGAGCTTCTTCCACAAGACCATTTAAGCCGCCGTACATATGTCAATAGGATGTTAAGCTCGCCCATAGCAACTCCGACTTTCATGAAAAAATCATAATGAGTGACAAGGCACATTTTCATTTAAATGGATATGTAAAAAAACAGAATAGTCGGTTCTGGGCCATGGAAAACCCTCAAATTATTCATTAGTCACCTTTACATCCATTAAATGGCAGTCTGGTGTGCAATTTGGTCAGGAGGAATTAGTGGACCTTACTTCTTTGAAAATGAAAACGGCGTAACGGTAACTGTGAATGGGGAGCGATATCGTGATATGATTGAAAACTTTTTTACGACACAACTGCATGCTTTCGGCTTGATTAAAATGTGGTATCAACAAGACGATGCCAAAATAAGTTATTTACAAAAATAGTTATATTGATTGGCCTCCACTGGTGTGGTGCCTGATTTGACTCCTCTGGACTTCTTTTAGTGGGGATATCTGAAAAGCAAGGCTTATGCAAACAAACCAGAAACGCTTGAGCAACTCAAACAAAATATTCGTGATGAAATTAGTGAAATACCGCGTGAAATCTGTGAGAATGTAATGAAAAATGTGCTCAAAAGAGCTCGGGTTTGTGAAGCTAACAGAGGCGGACATTTACCTGATATTGTATTCCATACATAATTGCCGACATTAAATAAAACATTTATCAATATAAGATCCATTCTCTTTCATTTAATCAAAAATTATAAACAAACAAAGTAGTATACCTTCCCGGCGGACACCCTGTATATAGCATCTTTATTCTCTCATACATAGAAAAGAGAGTCAAGTTCCGATCACCCTATATAGTGATCCACAGTTTAATAAAGGACATAGTGATTCCTGTGCGTCTATAGTAATTCTGCTTTCAAGTAAAAGTTAATTACCACAATAACATACAACATGCATCTTGAAAAGACTGAGCATCTTTTTTATAATTATCTATTTAAATCTTAGAAAGATCAACAAAACTATAACCACTAATTTAACATACGTAAGTATTATGTGATACCTTAAGAGATGTATTATCACAATTATATATAGTTCTATTGCCTTTATATATAAGATTTTTCCTCCAAACGACAAACAGGTATAAATTCTGCGTTGTCATCTCGCAACATTCTCGTATATTCATAAAATAATACATTATCTTCGTTTTAATTATTGGGTTTAATTATAATTTGATTGTGATAAATTAGAAACTAAACCTTGCGTATACCAACATCGCGTACATCTATATAGGCAGGATAGAGAATTTCCGTTTGTGATACAATCAGATGGTGAAAACCCAAAGCAATTAGTTGTTATTTTTTTTTTGTGAATTGAAAAGAATTTCTGTCTATTAATCACCTACAACACTTATAATTTCGAGATAGAGAAAAATCAAAAATGACTTAAGCTTCAACCTTATAATTATTATATGTAAGATTTCTTTCTTAAGATAGAATTTAAAGAGTCCTTTCGCTCGATAACACCATACAATACAAATTAATTGAAAATAAATAGTTAAAAAAAAAATCAAGATGTATATAATTACAGGGTACTTGAAGTGACCGCATGTACAATAAGATGAACGAATAATATCTTCATACTCGCGTACACACTGCTTGTTGTAATTTCAATGTCTAGTGTTGTTAAAATTATAACTGGTTTTCAATAATTCTTTCCCATTTTCTTTTATTAAGACGAAGGCATGCACATTCGCCATATACTTATGTATGGTTAAGGTACAAAACGTATACTTTATGTGTGTATAATAAAGGGTTTCCCAATAAGAGGTTTCATTTTGTTGGCCGGTAATATTGATACTGGTTGAACTATTTTTTCATACTGATTGAACTATATTTGAGCTGTTGGGACAAAATAGTGATGTGAAGCATCGAAACCGTGTGCGTTGCTCAAGAACAAATGAGAATATTGCTGATGTAGCCCGTAGTGTTGAAGAAAACCCAGGTATTTGTGACACTACAACGTATTTTGCAGAAAGGCTTAGGTCTTAAGACTTATAAAGTTCAGTTTACACAAGAACTCAAGCCGGTCGAACACAATAAACTTCGTTTCTTCGCTGACTGGGTCCTTCAAATGCATCAAAAGATCCGGATTATTATAGAAAAATCATCTATGAGACCCATTTTCCCCTCGGTGGCTACGTTAATCGATCTCCACAATCAATCCCTTAAAGATGTAATTCGTGAAGTTATCGAGGACATACAGCCGCAAATGTGTGAATTGGTCATGGAAAGAATAAGCTCCACTTGGAGCACCCGTGGCGGCCGTATTTGGCTGATATCGTTTTCAAATGTTAGTGGCATACCTTCCACTTTACAATGAAATAAACATTCATTGAATTTTCGTAAAAATACTAGTTTTTTCACTATCAAAATGAAACCTCGTTTTGGAGACCCCTTTAAATACAAGACATATTTTTAAGACTATTTATTTTATTTAAGACAATTTTAGCCGTTTGCGCCTTCAATATTTTTGTGTTGTGTAATTATGTAAATCTTTCAACGCGAAAACGAAATGAAAATTTATGTGGAAATGCCAATGTGTGTGTGTAAACACATATATGCATACTAGCCTTGTAATACAAAATGGCGTGTGATTTGCTTCGATCTTCAAAAGAGTAGAAGTGTAAAATCGTTATTTAATATCGATGAAGAGTGCGCTAATTGAATTGAAAGTTGATGATCGTTTCAATGTTATAACTGAGTGAAGCTTTTTGGAATGTAAAAATGATGCGCTGCCATCATATACGTATATAATTATATGAATCCAAATGATATTTTAATTGATACGTTGGAAATACGAAAGTGGTCAACGTCCTTCGTTTACATTTCGAACCATATTTTTAAATCCAAAATAGTAATTTAACAGTTAAGTGCTTGCTATACATTTCAATCTAAGTTTTGGGCATACGTAACTTTAAGATTTAGATACTCCATGATATTTCGAAAGATACCTGCAAACTAATTGCGTTAATGAACATAAATCTGAGATTTAAAAGATGTATTGTATTCCATGGAATGGACAGCGTTGCTGGATGAAAACTCAGGTCGACCGAAAAACAATTTGCAGAACAGTCAAATGTTTTGCAATGTGTTTCGCAATACATGCGCAATGGATGGAATCGAAAAATGGTTCCATTTTTCCGTTCTAATGAAGACCATCTTCTCACCATCTCTGTGGCGAAATGTTAGATTTTTTTATGAATGTGGTTATGGTTAATCCAGCAATTCAATAAGGTTAAGTAGTCATTGTTGTACATATAATCGCAAAAAAACTACGAAACCTGTACTTTATCCAACCTTATTTTTTCCCCTGCCATTTAGGCTCGATTGGCCCATTGTGACGAACTATTAGTCCCGAAATTTGTTTTTCAGTTGATCCTCAAATATTAATCGTGATCCAAACAAGTGAACTCGATGGGCTAAATACGGAAGACAGAAACACAAAATGTGCTCAATAGTTTTTTATTCTTTTTTCATTTGAAACATGCGATTATTCAAGGAAAAATGTCCCGTGAACACCTAGCAAAATCTTTAATAGTGCGTTTATCGTAATTCAGGAAGGACTGGATAGGCGACAAGATACATACCAAAATGATAGTCAATATGTCTCTTAAGAGATAATTTGTTACTCCTAGAGCTGGCTCAGGTCCCACAAGCACAACAGTGGAAGCTGCACCCAAACAGGCTTATTTATCAGCAAATACGTTTGATATTCATGTGACTGGATATTCAGTAAAGTCTAACTACATTCAGACTGCCCAGTCGATTTAAGGCAGTTACCGTCTCCAAAACATGTTACGATGAAAACATTGGAGTCAATCGTCTTTAGAGCAGCTTGAATGTCAGAAAGAATACAGATAATTTTGCATAGAGAGCTGCTCTTAAAATTGCAGCAATTTCCGCTTTAAAGGCAGTAGCGTACCTACCCAGTGAGATAGATAAGAGAGAATGTGTTGTTATAAAGTCCCATTTATGCCTTTAGTGTCTGAAGACATGTGGACAATTATGTCCCGACCTATCTTCCTCCATTTGGCATTGCCTAAAAGGGATAAATTGATTGTCTCTGGCTTGTAGGCGAGTGAAACTTTTCGCTGCACACCTTCTGATCAAAAGATATTTCCTCTACACATTGGATTGCGTCTTGTAATTTCGACTGCCTTAAAATACTGAAAACCCAAACGAACAATCATAAGATGGTAGTAATTAAAGAAGAAAACAGGTACGATGTTTGTTATAATTACTACCCTGTATAATCAGACTTCTGTCATTATATACTTATAGTATAATATTAAGAAAATCAAGTCCATTCATCATTTTAGATTGAAGAATGTTACCCACATTATGTTAAATGTTCGAATACGTATACTAAAAAATGAATTAACTCGTTTAAAATTAAGACATTAAACTTAAGCTCGACAACAACCAACAAAATATAAATATTATTTTGTATCAATTAATTAGTATTCCAAACCAAAATCACAACATTTATATTATTACATCCAAAATATTTTCGTATATAAGGTCGTTCGTAACCACTGTATGAATAATGATCTCATTCTTGCGTTTGCCAACAAAAAAAAAAGTTATATAATGTTAAATAAGAACCTCCGTCCACGCATAAAAAGTTCATTATACCTTCGACGATTATCAAATTCAACCCTAAACAGTATTTTATCTACTGCATAAGTCTATTTAAATACGTAACTCAACGTGAAAACCAATCAATAAAGCATTAATCAATGACACGTCGTCCTTGTGTCTTTTGCGCGGTTTCACAACAAAATACAAATCGAAAGACAACAAAAATGCCCAACAACAATTTTATACGCGTATAAATGTTTGTACAAAATACAATTTCACGGTTGACAAAAAATGTGTATTCAACAATATGGTTAAAACTACATAGCGCTAGACAGTAAATTGGAAGCAGCAAGTCAATCAAACAGACACAATTCTTACTATTGTTGTTGTTCATAATTAGAACACAGGCATATACAACAAGAAACCTAATTCAATTGTTAAAGATAAGAGATAAATCTCTGACCCTGGGTGTGAATTCAGCGACACCACGGCAAAGTACCGAAGTTAGAAATTACCAACAGAAATTAAATTTGTTGCCAGAACTACCACCGCAACACCAACCATTGTTTTATAACATCGTCAGCAATTAAACGCTGATGTTGTATTTTGTACTTACAAACAACATTACATACAGTAAAGTGAAATAACAAAAAATAAACAAAAGCAGAATATTACCAATTTCTTGTAAAAAGAAAAACATAAGAAAATTGGTTGTACATTTCATGTGTATGAAAAATGACCAAACAACATTTTTAATGCACAAGCCAAAAAACCGGTTGAATTTGTACTTACACAATATTGTTTTAACACTGGCTCGGTGGAAATGATGTGAAGAAAATATATTTTTTATTTTGAAAGATTTCTCATGCGTATAAGGTCGATGTCATGTTATACGATGATGTAATTAACAGCCGATCAAAACTAATCGTGTGGGATGGAAGATCGCCACCAATCGTTTATGAATTGAATAGGAATTAATTGTAAGTACATAAATGAGAATAGGATCTGTCATGAAACCATTCTCATCAATGTACTATAATTTTTAGCCGCAAACAAGGCCTAAGTGTTGTATTTGAAATTTCATCAATTAATGTAAATTATTAGAGCGCTGGGCTGCTAGTTCCTAATTTTGATTAAAATATTAAATTTGTGTATATTTTGCGTTCTTCCATCTAACCGTAATGCTAAGGAGCTTTATATTCTTATTTATAGATGTCACCCTGGTGCATCACTTTGACTCGGATTAAAATGTATTTAATCCAGTGGCGCCGAATCTATTCAAAATAGAACAATTATGGATGCCATGCAACAAATGCAACTGGCCAAAGAATAATTAAGAGAACAACCTAAGGGATCAAATGAGTACCAAACATAAGGCATTGTGTGTAGAACAAGAGCAAATGATAAGCTGCTACTAAAAGAAAAATAAACCGGACAAGAAAGATTGTTGGCTAAATATGAGAGTATGAGAACCGTTAAAATGGAATTGGAACACAAAATGGATCAACAATTCGAGATGACAGATCAAGGATTTATGAAACTTGAAAAGGAAATTATTGATTTGAAATCCAACAGATCCGCACAGGTTGCTCGACCATAAGCAGCTTAGTAAAATTATATATTCTCTAAAGTTAGGCGCAACAACACCAATTAATATATTCAAACTCCAATTTAAAATGGTGACCCCAAGAAACGGATGATATAAACAGGATCGCGTAAAGCATCATTAATAGTTGCATTAAAAAGAAGTGCTGCATAATTAGTACAGATCATGCCGTATTATGAACGAGAAGACTATGAAAAATATTGTTAGTATTGGAGCGGAAAAATGGAGATGACCACAGACGGGATTACATCGTTTAGAATTGAAGGGACTATGGCAGAGAAGTTCGAACAGTTTACTGCCGATATCGAACGGTTAGTGCATCTAACTCACTACAACATGGCGAGTAAATATACAGAGCAACAGTGTTGGCTCAAAATCAACGTGTGCTGTAACAAACGACTGCAAACAATATCAGCAAACCATCAGTCAAGGTACGTTGGTGGAATTGAAATCATGAATCTGCAAAATAATGAAATCAGAGTTTGTGACAAAATAGGAGACATATCGAGACAAAATAGGACACATATCGAGGGAATAAGGTATAAGTGGGCGAGAATACTATCGCTGATGTTCAGGAAATCAATCGATGGGACAACTTAAGGTGCAAATGGCGAGAAAGCAGCTATTAAGGATAAGAAGAAAGAAGCTATAGAAATCGTTTATAACCAATTTTGGTATGAAGTACTTGGTAGATATATAATGAGTAGAACTTCATTACGAAAAATGGATTCGTAATAGAGTTTTGCAGAAAGTATGTACAGGGGAAAGTCATTTGTACGGATGGTTATATTGGATCATCGTTTGAAGTTCTCGCCACAGTCGGAGAAATTTATTGGGGCCAATAAATAAAAGCACCGGTTGAAGACTGAAGTACAACTACTCAACAAGAAAAATATATGGGAGCTGCAGAATACGATCAAGAAGAAATTCAACAAAATGACAAGATGAGGATCCAAATTTGGTGGCAATGAAGGAGTTTGCAATAACGGGACATCGACCGTCACGGAGGATATTAGGCGAGTGTCGTATAAGAGCAAGTGGCGTCCCCATTGGGAAGAATCAGATACTGGAGGAGGTCCAGGATCGGTTCACTTATTGGAAGTCACCAATGTTTTCAAAAAAGCTATAGGAGCCAAGTAGTCTACATATGAGGTTCGAGCGTATAAGCAAACAGCGAGGAAAAGACGACAAGGAAAGTTTATTCCAAGAAGAAAAGTGGAGCCTGGATAGAAGAACCCTACAGGACAAAGAAGAGGTTTTGATATTGTTCAGGAGAATAGTGTGACGAATTAAATCAAAGTTTGAAATTTAATAAGTATATAAAATAATTATAATTTATGAGTTCAATCCAGTGATCAAAACAATAATAATTTGAATTGAAACTCGACGAAATCGTAACAACGGTTTTGTTTTTATAAACCAGGTCATCTGTCAATAAAATCATATATTAACAAAATAATAAGCTCGATTGCTCATGATATTGAGTGCTCAAATATAAACTGGATCTTTTTATCCCTCAGTAATTTTTATTTTTGTTTCGAAAGCACAACACATTGCACTCATTCATCCACTACCTCCCCTTCCCCCTCACACTATAGAACTACTTGTTTGGTATTGCATGGCTCCATACCTATCTGTCGTTTTCCTGGCTCATATGGTTCACCCATATATATATTCATATATATAGAGTTCAGACTGCCAAAGGAAAGTAGTTAAAATCCGTGAGGATTTAAACCCGAAACCTCCCACTACAAAATAAACAGCTTTAACCATATTGCACCAAATTTAAATAGTTTATGCAAATTTTGATGAACTACTTGTTTCGACAAAATGGATTGCCTTTATTTTTGATTAAACTGAATACTAAAATACTCAACATTATTTTGGAAGGATTTGAAACATTTTACCAGAATTGTGGAACTGTCCCCAATCCAACCCTGAAGCTCTAGCTAACATTGTTAGAATAATCAATGAGAATGTTTTCTTCATATAGTCATGTAATGAGGTTTTCTCATTTCTATACGAGTCCAAGGATGAGTTCTCGCAGCAAACTAAGTATCTAGTTTTTATTACATCTGGAAAAACTGGCTCTTCATATTAATCCATTTTGCATTTCCCTTTAAATTAACAAACATTGACCGATAGCATGTTAATCAAATTTATCGGCTTTAATTATTTAATAATTATCCGGCCTCCTTAGTTCAAGTAATGTAGTAATAGTTGCTTTCCATCGACCAACCGATAGTACCCGCTAGTCAACCGATAGTAGTTCGTTGCGTGTCTTTGCTAAATCTACTATGGATTATTTAGTAAAGACACGCAACGAACTCTTAGCGGTTGACTAGCGGGTACTAGCAGTTGGTCGATTGAAATGCAAATATTGAGTAAGAGAAATGTTTACTTTAATCGACAGATCTAGCACACTGTTCGTTTGTTAACGTATAGATAAGTGTATAATGAGTAAACATAGAATTGGCCCTGTTATGTTATTATCAATAATGACTGCCGACACCTCATGAGTCTATTTCAAATATACTCGTATATACCATAACAATAGAGCACCTAATCACTATACAATTAAATATTAAGAATTGATATTAAGAATATTATCGAACAAAATAAATAAGAAGATATGGATACTGGATATGCAAGTCTACATCCGGATCTAAATCCTCATTTTATCTGAATGGCATCATTTCACGCTACGTTTGGAAATTAAAGGTAACTTTTTTGTCCAATAAAAGATTTGAAAATGATTTTATTAAACTGATCATTCTAAAACTTGGAATTATAGAGAATTAATTTTATTAAAAAATGAGGCAAACAATTTAATACATTCGAGTGAGAGATGCCAAAAGATGCTAGATCGTTCTTCATGGAGTTAAGTGATCGTTACAGTTTCACCATTAGAACATTGATGCCCATTCGCTGCTGAACAAGAATGAAGTGAAATTTTATATTCCGATGAAGTACATGAATTAGAAGATTATATTGTGAGATATGAAAGTTTTGAATAGTGAAACCTTTTCCTAGTTTTTTTTTCTTCATAAAATCTTTATTAATATTCTCAAATTCTAAAATCTTGCGTATTGATCTATATATCAAATTAGATATACCAGATATGACATAATGTACAGGGTAATATTAAACGAAGGACGGGAGATATTTATGGCTTGATTGATTCTCTTGATTCTCTCAAGATTCTGTACCTCGCATACGTGCGGTCACAATTGCAATATACTGTTACCGTTTGGTGTCCGTTTTATGATACAAATATCTGCAAACTAGAGTGTATGCAGAAAAAATTTATCCGTGACTTAACTTGAAAATATTATATAGATAAAAAAAATCTAAATCAACACGTTTTTATATGACCTAAAAAGAGGAAAATAATTTCTCTCTCATCCCACAGACTCATTAAATTGAAGTCTAAAAACGTGGTGCGCGTCATCTTTTTCCTCTCGATTACTCTCTAACTGTCCTCTCTGTGTCTCTTCTTCTCAGATTTATCGTTTATCGCTCTGCCTCTCTTCAAGCACACTTCTTTGTTTCGTTAACTGATTAATTATTTTGATCACATGAGATGTTGTTGTTGATGAAGGGTGATTCTGAAATTAATTCACTTTAGAGCCGAGGTAAATTCTATGTTCTTGATGAAACGAATTATGTGTTTCGATAAACTCGGTGCCATCTTTCTCTTTTACTACACTTCTTCTACCCACTATGCTTTTATTCTGATGAGATTTTGTATGAATCAATGTAATTCTCAGGGCTTTACATTTTCATGACATCGTTGAATTGGTAATTGTATTTGGATGACGCGCACCACGTTTTTAGACTTCAATTTAATGAGTCTGTGGGATGAGAGAGAAATTATTTTCCTCTTCTTAGGTCATATAAAAACGTGTTGATTTAGATTTTTTTTTATCTATATAATATTATTTTCTCCTTTTTAGTTTTTGTCTGTTTGTTGTTGTCAGTAAATCTTGCAACTTTTCGATTAAATTTCCTGAAACAAAAGAGTTTTTAAAGCCGAATAAGAACACAAAGTTTGTTTTATCATTGTCGAAATTCAAATGCTGGGTCTTTTATTTACTTTACCAGGAAAAGCCTGGCAGATGCCGGCAGTAAAAAACTGGTAGAAATTTCTATGTGACAATGATAGGGGAGAAATGCGAAAAGTAAGCTCGTAAATTACAAAACTGAAGGTCGTGTCTACCTGAATTTATCGTTTAACAACTTACTCTTGACATCGTGACAAAGCAGAGATTCAGGCTGTCATGTCCCGATGCAAGAGCAAGTGCAATGACGACCTTTCAGTTTCATAATGTACAAGTATGATCTCATCGCAATTGATGCTCTTTGGTTACTCAATAAGCAAATATTGAGACAACCAAAAAGCATCAATTGCGATGAGATCAGATACTTTCCGCACCAACCTGCAGGCCTGCAACAAGATAGAGAAGAAGAAGAGGGTCATTAGTATTAGATATTTAATTACTACGCGGCTGGAGTCCTCGCAATCGTTTCATTTCTTCGTGAGCTTCCTCGTTGCAGGGCTTCATTCCGGTGAGTTTGGCACAGTCTAGACTTTCGATGCGCAAGCCATCTAGTGATCTCACTCGGCTCAAAGCGACGTACGCTTGACCTTTCTCGAAGAGCGCAGGACCCAGGTAAACAACCGCGTGGTCGACGGTGCATCCCTGCATCTTGTGCACCATGCATGCCCAGCAGAGGATGATCGGAAGCATTCTCCTCTCAATCGTACCGTAGTTTCGTTTCGCAGGGAATTGAACTGCACGAGGTTCAATCAGGTGGATGCCGATCCTTCCAAAGTCGATGCGAAGTGTTAAGATGTCAGTCGGGTACATCTGAGTGCGGCGGAAGTGAGGCCAGATTATTTCCGCGATGTTTCTGATTGAACCGTTTACGAGTCCCTTTTCGACATTCGCATTCGAGCGTAGCATCACTTTCGCTCCGACAAAGATCTCGATTTCGTACGGAAGACCACCAGTCTTGTTTATGTCTTCTGGCACGATGTTCTCGATTTGAACATTTTCCATGTTTCGAGTGGCGTCAACAACTGTGTCCTGTGCTTTGACCTTGTAGATGTGCAAACCTCGATTGAGTCGGTATTCGGCAAGAACTCTGGCGTTGTGTTCTGCAACAAGCGCACGAGTGGGGTAGATTCGAATGGCCTTGTCGATCGCGAAATCTCCCACTTCATCGGTCAATTGCTTCGACAGAAGCGTGTAGAATAATTCCCTGTTCATTTTGCCTTCACACAGTGCATTAAGCAAGTTCGCGAATGTGTCGTCTTCCTTTTGTTGCATTTTTTCAGTCAGTTCTACCAGTGTGAGCAGACGCCAGAGATGAGTGGCGGGTTGGAAGCGAGCTGCCTGCTTGTAGACTGGTGATCCCGGTTTAACTGGTGGGAGTTGCATCAAATCTCCGAAGACGATGATGTTGAGACCGTCGAAAGGCTCGTCTTCGTTGTTTTTCAGCTGCCTTAAGCGAGAGACAATCATGCACAGCATCTCGTAAGGCACCATTGAGATTTCGTCAATGAAGATGTATTTGGTCTCTCGCCACTGTTGTCGCATAATCTTCAGATAGTTGCCAGTCAGGAATGGCATGTTAAACGACATATTTCCATCCTTAACTATATTGGCAGCTTTAGCGAGCTGTGAAGTGTCGATCCGCCGACGAGTTGTGCTGCGACGCCAGTTAGTGCACACACCTTCACGACCTTCTTGGCATAGCAGCAATTGAGTTGGTGAGCCATGAGTTCGAATCTCGATACAAAAGATAAGCGCAGTGATTTCGACCTTTTTTGGAGCCAATCGTGCGAGTTCTCGTTAGTTTTAGGTGTTTATTCAGTTTCGTGTACAGTTTGTGTCAGAGGGCGGCGAATTCGGCCAGTTTACCATCTCAACATGTTCTCTCTGAAATTCCGTTACAAAATCTTGAAATCGTAGTAGTCGAGTGTTTCGGAAATTTCTTCACCTGAAAATTGATTTGTCAGTAATGGCGACTTGTAGTAGCTCTAAAGTGCTAGAAACGGTCTTAGATTGCATTGTCATCGGGTTCTTAGCTACTCTCAAAGTTTCAGCCCGATAGCTTGTCAGGAAGTGGTCGAAAATCGAGTTGCAAGATTTGCACCGAACAGACAAACAGACAGACAAACTGCTACCAAAGCGAGCTAATAAAAACGTGTAATAAAAAAGCGGTGGGAGTATGATCATGAATACCATGAAAACCTGCAGCGTTTACGACGATATCTGGCTGGCTGTAAAACATACAACATAGCAACTCTGGAAAACAGGCATGAACATTACTTTATCGCACCATCAATACTGCAACATTTTCAAATTTTCAAATTAAAATACCCAGTAGACACCTTAGAAGAAGAAATAAGCTCTTGCAAATTGATGTACGTAGAAATAACTATGGTTCTAATGAACCGATTAACATGATATGCAAAAGTTTTAATTAGAAAAATCACCTGTTCGAATTTACTTCCAGCAATTTGCTACTTCCTGATTTTAGTTATTATTATGTGCCTGACTATTACGTCAAGACGTATTTTTAGGATTATTAATGGTTGTGCTGGATGTAAAACTCGCGATAAGCTATTAACTCTATATGTTTGAAAATTAAACGTATATTTTCATAACTTTGCAATGGATCAAACAGTAATATGCCATCATGGCAGTCCCGAGACACTATATTCTATCGTTCTTTCTTAATATTAGTAGCTCAATGTTGAGTTCATTTATACGAAATAGTTTGACAGTATTTTATTGAATAACTTCATTAAAAGCTATATTCTAAAGCGATGTGGCTCCATGTCACAATACACCGTTGATATAAGAACCAATTTTTGAGCCAAACTTAGATATATCGTATAATAACAATTTCAATTTGTTCCATCCAGATCATATTTAAGGTACGCCACACCAGAACATTCCACCATCCAGATGATATTTATGCCCTCTGTCGACACAGTGATGTACATAGGGTTAACCATGCTTAAAATGATCTCGTATATACACAAAGAAAATTTGCTATAGGAGTTATAATCACCAATAATGCTTTTGGCAAAACTATAAATTTCCATATTACTTATGTATATGATACACTCAACCAGTAAATTAGCATTGAAATCAATTTCACTTAAGCTCACTAAAAATATGTACAATTTGACAGGTTTTACGAGGGATTTAATGTGTCCTCAACTTTAGTTCGTTGTCATGAACGCTGAATATTTAGCGCTACTTTAGGTGATTAAAATACGTGTACAAGCTCTTTGACATCATCTATGTATATATAGTACAGCATAAAATCAATTATTTAAACTTTTATGTTTTTCACTATACATAGCCTATGTACATGTTATGGATATATATATTTTGTTGTTTCGTTTATTGATATTTTAGTGCCTATGTATGTTTTATGATCGATTCATAAATATATTTCAAATAACCTGGAGATATCAATTTCGATACAAGTGATTTTGTTTTATTATAAGACGGTGTACTCTTCAACATAAACACCTAATTCTTTTGTTTCTTCAACTATATACATCGACAAGCATATTCTTTGTCTATTAAATTGTTGTATATCTTATGGGTATACTACATGTATATGTATAGCAAGACTTTTGATATTTTGGTACTTGCGTGTTCTCTAATCTAAAATTAATTCTTCAGGTAAAATATTTTTAAATTAAAATTACTTAAAAATTCTGTAACAACACGGAAATTCTAAGGCTCTGAATTAGTTAAACTATAAAGAATGTGAATCGACTATATCTGTATATATATATGTGGTATATACATAAATAGAAGTAATCGTGAGTTACGATATACAAAATGGCACGAATTGTATATACATATTCGATTTGGAAGTGTCGTCGTTGACAAACATCTTACCTCTGCATTATTTAAAATCTTGGTGAATGAATCACTCTTTGGTTTATACTTGTACAAATATAAAAAATATAAAATGTATATATACATATGTGTACGTGATTTGACTATACAATACATATAAAGGGTGACCCAATAAGAGCTTCTCAATTTTGTGAAATAATCAAAATATGTATTTGTGACGTAAGTTCGGTTCGATGGTGTAGCCTGCTGTGTCGCATGTTGCACCGTCCTGTTGGAACCACAAGTCAGCTACACCAATATCATGAAAATTCATTGATCATTGCTCTGTAGTTTACACCATTGGCGTTTGCAAGCTGTCGTTACGCATTTTAAAAGAAATACTGTCCGAAGATGCCACCTGTCGTTAAATCACACCAAACTGTGAAGTTTTCTAGCACTAGAATCTTTTGGCCAGAATCAACCCAAATACGACAATTTTGTTTGTTACCTTATCCATTCAACCAAAAGTTAGCTTCGATTTGTTGCAGTTCCTACGAAGAACGTTAAAGCTTGAGAACGGCGACGAATTGCTTGATTGCTGTCTTCACGTACACTTTCACTTAAAGCACCAATACTCACATAAGATTGACTTGTACGCACTCTAGTCGGATGATGAATACCCAATAATGATATAGTGATTCGAAATTTATTGATTGTTTCGCAAATATAGGGCGTTCACTTGACACCATCCCTCAATTTGTAAACGATGTTCTCGCGTAAGTCTAATCATGATGTACCTCCTATTGGATCACTCTTTACAACGTTACAACGATTACGAAATAGTCGTCGTAGCATTTAAAATTGTATATGTTCCGCCGAGCATAATGCACTATAATGCAACCATGATTCACTAAATCAACAATTGTTATATTGTACGTGACTTGTTTTTCCAATGGTGATATACGAGCGGTGTTTGTATATGTACCAACATGAAATGGTATTTAACTTGAAGTTTCCTTTCCTATACAACAACAACCAAATAATGATCGGTACATAAATATATAATGTGATGACAGTTCACTAACGAAGTTTCTATTTTATACTTTAAGAAAATTATGATGTCAACTAATCCGGATTACATAACATGTAAGATTATGGCTGGGTTTAATATAAAATATAACTATACAACCCCACCCGATCTCAGCCATTTAGATATTTTTTGTTTGAATTAGTCGCATACGTGACCCAAACCAATTTATCGATATTTTTTGTATTTCATTTTCAACATGTCTAATTAAATATTCAAAAAATGTCGTGACATTTTCTTAAAAAATCAAATTATATAAAAAAGTATATATATATAATCAGTAAAGTCGTGTGTATGCTGTTAGATGTTTTGTCCCGCACTTCTGTTGAGAGAAAACAATAGATTGTAATCATTATAAATTCTAGGATTAATATGTTGATGGAACTATTAACGAGGATTTAAGACAGTTTAAGTGTACATAAATTATTAGATTAAATTAATTTATAATTAAGAAGCGGTGTGCTATCTTGTATTGGTAAAGAAATATTTAAAGCTAGTAAATTTGAGGGTTTCAATTTTATCATGCTACAACCTCTTATGTATAGCTGAACCACTATACCAACGATTTTGTTCTTACTTCTAGCTATTAGCCATATCGATATCCAGAAGGTCATAGATGTGTTCATATTCACATTAGTGATGAACAATCCGTTTTCATCACTCGTTGGGTTTGGTTGATGAACTGGTTTAAAAAAAAAACATTTGATTGATTAAAACTTTGGCCATTACTGATGCTGGTGAAATGGTCAATAAAGCATTAACTATATATTTTATTAAGTGCGATTGATTACCAAAACCATCGTCTTCGTAGATATATTTGTTATTCATTGACTTTTGAGAATTTAGTTTTCTAGGTTCCGTCACATAACAATATCATTAAAATCAGATTAACCTTTCACATACACAATAGCCAGGTGAACAACTTAACATTAACCGAGTTGATACGTATTTAGTGATAATTGCAAAGTCTTTCTTTGCTAGTCACTTGTCTATTGAGTTGTTCCCAGATAAAAATATGAGATCAGATTCGTCAAATATACAGAAGTAATGGCTTCGAAACCAACTTCATACGTTACAAACTTCATACGTAGCTTAAACACTATGTCATGTTCAAAACCGGTTAGTAACCATAAAGTATTATATTTATCGAGAGGATATCGGCAAAGCCTACTTGAACAACAAACAAATTTATAAGAAGTGTTTATAATGAAACGATTTGAAAATAAATCGCTTCACTATTTGAAAATCAAAGCAACCATGAATATGAAAAATGGCAAAGGAAGTCGCCTGCTATAAAAAACAAAGAAAATCATATAAATTTAAATAGTCTCAAAGAGGCTTCGATAAAACAAGCGCATTTTTGGGTAAAAATAGTTTGTTCGACAGGAATAATCAGTCTTGTTTCTAGAACCAAATAGTCTTAGTTAATAATTAGTAATAATAATAATTCCCAACTAAAATTTGTGTTAGTTCATCTTTGAAGTTTTAAAATAATTAATGTATAAATAAATGAAATAAAAAGAAGTGCTATAAACAGTTCAGTTTCAAATTGTATAAGGAGCTTTACTTTACATTAGATGAGTGTTTTGTTTAATTTCTAAATTGTGAGATATGGATTGCTGAGACTGTGTTATGGTGGAGTTGATTTGGAAGCATTAAACCGGTTCAACAGTAAGACGACAGCAAGGTCTTGGATTCGAATGGTAAGGAGATTTTCTTTAGATGTATGCTCGTAACGGTGTTACAAATTATCGGCGTTCGGATGATTACTTGTCCTGTCGGTGACAGGCATATAGTTGGTATGTAAAATTATTAACGATTGTTTTTTATCGAATTTTTAGGGATTGACCTTGAAATCGAAATGGCAACAATTTATAGATATGCCAAATAAATATTTTTGAGGTATGAAACACCTCAATAAAAAAAGAAGTGTTAAAAAATGAGCACTTACCTTTTAGAGACAAGTGTTCTTTTTTACAACTTTTATGACATGGATATACAACGCCTGATTATTGGATGATGGTGAAACTTAGGATTTCGAAGCAATTAACTTTGGTTTAATAATTTATGGCTGTGTAAAATCAATACTACTGTATGGCTGTGAAATATGTAAAAACACGCAGAAGACAATCAGAAAACTTTAGGTATTGGTGAATAAATGTCTCAGGCGGCTAATCAAATGTTTCTAGCCGCACAACATCACAAATGAAGAACTTCTGCGGCAGACATAGAAATGGGTAGGACACACGAAAAAGATTAGTGGAATAACAAGAATGTCATTGGAGTGGACCCCCAAAAGAAGAGAAAAGTGGGAAAGCCTGCAATGACCTGGAAAAGAACGTTGTTAGCCGAGGCAAAACAACTCGACCAATCACGGGGAGAACTAAAAGCAAGAATTTCAAATAGAGTTAGATGGTCCGGTCTAGTCGACGTCCTATGTTCCTAAAATTCGTGATTATTAATCATCTTAATGCTGAATCACAAACACATACATTTCACTTCATAAATGGAACGAATATAATGTCAAAACTTTCAATACTAAGATTTAATATACATAAGTTTTATCAACAGATGTCATCACCATAGTTAAAATCTTCTAAATAATAATTATAAGGATAATTTATTATCTAATATGAAATCTAAGATTATATAAACGCACTAATAACGGGCGGGAAGAATTGTTGAAACCATGGTTTGGATCAGTACATGACTTCTTACACATAGCTATATTACACATTGTTTGTACCAAGTTTCGGGTACCTCGAACAATTATAAACCCGGTACAAATTGATGGTGCAATAACAAATGATTGATGCCTTTTCGCTTTGAGTGATATCCAACAATATGTTTGATTTTTATTTATAATTTTCCTTTGGTGATGTTCACCACTTGACGGTTGGTTTAAGAAGAGATTTTACAATATAATATTTCATTTACAATATCTTTTAGCTTATACTAATTATAATAGATGGCATAGCTGGGTAAGATTAAGCTACTAGTGGGAACGCACCCATGTAATTCATTTTAATTCAGAAATCAAATTTAACATTTGTAATGTTTCATTAAGTGTCAACTTGACGTTATTTAAGTAAACAATAATAAAGGGTACAAAGTTCATATTATAAATATTAAAAATAATTTAACTATAAATTATCTTAATTATTTCAGGATTAAATAATGATAAGTTAATCTTAAGATTAGTATTAGATTTTAAGTATGATTCTAGTTTTTATAAAGTTTGCTAATTTTATGGTTTGTTTTGGCAGTGGCTGCAACACACATGATGTCGGTGTACATAATGATGTCGAATCACCGGGTAAATTTACAATATCCCTCGCATTAGATGGCGATAAATTGGGAAAAAAGGTACACATCTTTAAATACAGCATTCGATGCGTTGATCTTTGAATTATAAACAAAGGAAGGTACTTGTTTTCTAACTGTCGTGGAGTACCTGTAAAAAAATATTCCCTTGAATGTTTCACCGCATGTAGGGTCTGAGCTCCCAAAATCTTGAAAAATGCTAAACCAGAAGTGTGCTATAAATACCTATATGTTCATCATTTAGGACTATATTTTGAAATACAAACACTAAAAAAAATATATTCAATTGACTTCGATGAATTCAAAAGCACGTCGGTTGATATAACTAAATAAAATAACATAATATAAGCATCAGATTATCGACAGATTTCCTCAAAATAAACACCACAAACAACAAATTTATTCGGTCTTACAAACGCCAGAGTGCTCATTTACAATAAAAACTGGTCTGGATAAATAATGCAGATATAGCACGATAACTAATGTATATATCTGCTCCAATATAATTTACTGATCAGGTAGTAGCACTACCAGAAAACCTTTCTAAAAAAAGAAAACTTTGATTTGGAAAATCATCGTGAGCAGAATAACTTAACAATATAATAATATGTGGCTTAAAGGCCGTAAACGACTTTAACCGCCTCTCAACTTAGACCTTACGAACCATTTATATGTATTGATGTACATTGTAGACGGTCAGGTCGGTCCAAAAATTTACACACAATCGCTTTTTATGTCATCATTACGCTACAGCCGGCGACTTAACAATACTCAGCCTTAAGAGTCAAATATTTCTTCCTTTGAGAAGGAACTTCAACAAAATCGAATATCAATTACCAAATAAAACATTATTCTGGTATTAAGCAAAATACGCTTCCAAATTAACTTACTTCCGAAGTTCATTACCATCCTCTTGAGAGTTTAATAGAGTCTAAGAACACTATTCGGATGGTTGTTGAAATGTCCTAAAATAAAATGGCTTTTAAACTAGCAACACGTTGTAGAAAAGGAGGTTCATTACTCTGCTTGTCAGTATCGATGCAGTATTACTCAGTATCCATTAACTAGCAGAAGACCTAGTTAGCATAAGAATACTAATTTTATTGAAAAATTACTAATGGATAAAAATTTTCAGAACGATTTCGAAGAAGCAAAAAGCATATAAACAGTACGAATTCCGAGAGAGCAAACAGCTTAATGTTTAATTTTATTTGACAACCCATGATAATGATAATTTGCAGTCGTGAGACGCCGAACAGTGCACACTAAAAAATCTGTAGCCGCTGTACAGGAAAGCATTGAAGAAGATCCAAATCAATCTATTCGTCACCATTATCAGCAACTGGGTTTTTTTCCTTCCTTTCTTTGGGGTTTTTTTCCTAAGAATGTTTTAGAAAGGAATCTTCGCTCAAAAGGTTTCAAGATTTAACTTGTGCAAGAATTAAAGCCAAACGACGTATGTGCCGCTAATTCAGCGAATGAGCTGAAGCATAAATTTAATAAATTGATGTTGAATTTCCATTTTGTTCTCCGATGAAGCCCCCATAAACTAGAGACAATTGAATACCTGGAAATCAACATTCGAAGAGTAATTGGCGAAATACGCACCAGCCGTGGTGGCCAAATGGCCGAAATATTTAAACATTAATGTCATAAAATTTTCTATCCAAAAAAGCCTATTTCATTGACATTTAAAATATATTTTTTTATTTTATGGTGATTTAAACTTGTGTAGCTTGTGGCGTTCACGAATACAACGAATAGTCACGCCACAATAGTAAAGTAAAAACAAAATAATCGAAAAAAGATTTCGATTCAAATTCTGTAATTCACTAAAACTGTTGCAACATAGTCACACAACATATATAGAAACGAAATGCAACATACATCAAGTCCGGTCGCATATGCCTGATGAGATTGATTTGATCTTTTCGATCACACAACAAATCAATGACGTCATCAGATCGAAACCTACTTAGCGAAACGAACATTACAGATCAGATCACATACAAAAGATGCCATACATTTTATAAGACAAAAGTCTTCAGAAAAAGCCA
Organism: Tipula lateralis; assembly: GCA_963932295.1. NCBI lineage: Eukaryota > Metazoa > Arthropoda > Insecta > Diptera > Tipulidae > Tipula > Tipula lateralis. The sequence goes on from OZ010737.1 coordinate 61,333,395, forward strand.
AGATATTATACTTGGAGCTAGTAAATTGAACTGGAGAAAACTCCACAACCGAGAGTTTTGTTGGTAGCCGAGCCTGGTTTGAAAAGTTTAAACTACGTGCAAAATTAAGAAGAGTTTGGATAATATAAAACAGAAAAATTATCCCTCGCAACTAATTTTTAATTTTAATGAGACTAGTCTTGTTTGAAAGAAAATGCCCTTAGAAATATTCATCTCCAAAGAAGAAAAATCTGCACCAGGTTTTAAAGCCGCGAAAGATCATTTAACCTTATTATTAGGTGGAAATTCAACTGGGGATTTCAGGATGAAACCGCTACTCAGTTACCATTCAGAAAATTTCAGGGCAGTTAAAGGGACTTCTAAACAATCAATGCCTATGATTTGGATGGCAAGCCGAAAAGCATGAATTAACTACTGCAAATTTATTCAAGAACATTTCAGTCCTGCTGTAAAATCGTATTGCGAAAGAAATGAATTAGAAAACAAAACTGCTGATTCTCAACAATGCTCCTCGACACCATAAAAATTTATCAGAGTTTCAAACCTGTTTGCCTGTAGAAATTACTCTTTATACCTCCAAATACCACAACTATTTTGTAACTGAGGGACCAAGAAATGAAGGCAGCTTTCAAGGCTTATTATATTCGAAATTTAATACCATGAATACCATAGAAAATGTCAGTTCTACAATGAGTTGCAAAAAAATTGTCTCAATGTATGTTGGAACTGCTTGCTGGAACTGCTATTAAAACGGTTGAAGATGAAATAATTAATGAACTACGACAAGTTATTACTGAAATTGAGACGATTCCAAATATTTTCAGACCAGTTGTAATACTATTTTCAATATCTCAATTGTTTAACAAACAATTGGGAATATCTGTGAACACACCATGGTGTGGATATGGTCAGAATTGAACATTTTCAAGTATACGTATACGAGTACGTTCTCGATTTTAATCAATAAATTGTGTTGTTATTATATCATATCACAACCCAATGCTTAATTAATATCCAGGAACACCCTACAAATAAATACCAACATAAAAACCCAACCATTCAGTTTATAGCCATCAAAACACCTCAATTAAATCCCATAAAATCGTTATGTCCCTTCAACGATAAATTATCGTTTTAATTTCATTTCTTCGATTTACTATTGGTTCGGGTTAATTAAGTGTTAAACATTAGTATTCGTTATCTTATTATTTTTTTATTAATCTCAAATGTAAAATTTAGGATTTCCTGTTTAATTTTTTTATTTCATTAAAACAAACGAAGAAACAAAACATATATATACCTCAGTGACTTAAGATGTTAAAAAATAAAATTCGATTTTTAATCAAAATCTTCAACATTTATCTATGATATATGTTAATTTGTGTTACAAACCAGACACACGAAACACAATGCAAAAAAACTAAATTCCAATGTGAGCGGTTTCTTCTTCGTCTTATCGTAATAATTTCAAACCAGAAAATCATAAATTATTTTAATTATGCGGAAACAGGGTGCTGCAGCATCTCTCTATATAAGTATATAATATATAGCTAAACCCCCTACTCTATATCTTAAAGTTTATCGCCCCGATCAGATCGATTGTGATTCATTTTATATATAACGAGATATAATTCGATTTTTTTGTTCTACAATCGTATTTCATTACCATGCTCGTGTTCTCCTGATAAGATATATACTTTGGTTGTACAAAGCGATTTAAAACTAAATTAGCGCACAAATTATTATATAGTCGACTTCTTAATTTTGTAAAACGATTATAAATGATTAAGAAATCTATATAATTAGCATATAAATGTGGTTGATCAACATGATTTTTTATTAAACGTCGCCGTATATATCGAGATAGATATCGATAATCGATAAACTGTATAACGAGATGATCATTGTGGATGAATGATGAAGAGTGTTGCATTTACGTCGCTTGCATCCCTACTATATATATATGTGAAAGTTAACCTATTGACTGACCGTAAGACCTTTTCACAGTGCTTGATAAATCCTAAAGCCCTGCTGTTTAATCTACATATATACATTGCGTCACAACAGCGCGATGACATTCAACATATAGTTTTATGTATGTACACATATATGTAGTTTCTCTCTAACTTAAATGAAATTAAATTGATTACCTACATACTTTATGGCGTCTCAAACATAAATTCGTTTTTTTTTGGTTAATGAAAAATGAAAACCGAAATTAAAATTAAAATAAAATTAAGAGACCCACAAAAGAATTAAATTTCAAAAAATTAATTTACCATCATCAATCATCTAATAAAAACCATAAAAATTCTTTTAAATTGGTTTACAGTGTTGTTATACGTTTTTAACTTTTTGTTTATATAGTTTTGAGCATTAAAAACTAAAACTATCCATTTAGACAATCGTAATAATAAGAAGAATTTCAAATAGCTTTATTATTACTCCATATACGAGTGTAAACAGTCGTATGTGGATACATAAAGATGTATATAATAAAGTCGATTTACAAGTACAGGTAACCCTCCTACAACGCGGTACTTCCTATAATGCGGTTTCGTTACAAAGTGGTTCATAACATGTTCGATAACATCTGAATCCTCTGGATCCATAGATTACTACCCATAAAATACCACCACAGAATTCCGAGCTTGTCATTGGAGGCGACTAAATCTGGTTGGAACGCTGGACTGACGACTCGCATACGTGAAACACAACAAAAAAAAATGTCAACAATCGGCCCGTGAAATGTGCAGTCACTTAAAAAAACTGGTGCGTTTGACAGCCTTATCACATGTATGACAGATATCGGCTATAACTCGTAGCGCTCCAAGAAACTCGATGGCCAAAGGGTGGAACCCATTTGTCCCAAGACTATACATTGCTACACAGTGGAGATGACCTTGGAAATTTGAGAGTTTGATTGGGCCAAAATTACAAAAGTCTGTGCCGGACTTTTAAGCAGTCGATGTAAGCTTCGCTTGCATATGAGATTGGCCAACCTATTAATTGTCGAGAACATGCGCCCACTGATGTAAGCCAACCTCAAGTTAAAAATTCATTTTACAATAATTTGGATAATTTGATGGGCTCGTTACCTTACCAAATGTTAGATTGGTGACTTTAAGGCTGGAGCTGGCAGAAATCAGACCGACTTATGTAATAATATAGGTCCGTACTCCCGGCAACAAAAATATCAAGAACTTGTCAGCAATAGCATTTTGCGGTCTAATTGCCAATTTGAACAAGTGAACAGTATCTGGGAAGTATTGATAACCTCAAAGCTGCCCAGCACATAATGAAAACTATGCTCAAAAATGATTGGTTTAATAAGGAGTGACGTCTTGCAGTTGAGCAACGAAATATGGTCCATGATGCAGCACCGACTTGGTTTACAGTTTCAAGAAGAAATTAAGTAGTTCTTGGACGAAGTTCAGTTAAGCGAATTTGTAGACAGAAGAAACGCGAATGGTGGAAGGCTAGGGTCTTAAGAATACAACAACTCAGCAATGAGAGAAAATCGCGTGGTTTCTTTAAACGAATAATCGGATTGCACCATACCTTAAGATCTCGGTCAACTGCCATTCGGGACCAGATTAGAAACCTCTGTGTTAACGTCGATGCGGCACTCGATACATGGCGTGGACATTTTTCTTCCTTATACTTTATATTCTACAAGTATTTGAATACCCACGAATACAGGCCACGGAGATCATCATTGAAGATTCATCCTATGAGGAATTCACCATGGCCATGCAGAGATTAAAGAAAATTGTTCACTAGGCGAAATGATGGCGAAATGAAGTTATGCCTGACGAATGGCAAGTGACTGCGATATGCCCAATATTCAAAAAGGATGATCGCTTGAAATGAATTATCGCGGTATAGCTTTCCTTTGTACAGCATGAAAGTTACTGCCATACATTATCTTGGGAAGAATTACACTGCTCTGGCGGAGGAAATTATCGGTGACTACCAAGGAGCATTCCGTCCAAATCAATCAAGTTTTCTCGCTATACGGATGATTCTTTCCAAAGGATCGCTTAACACAATACAAAAAGGAATAGTCAAGTGGCAGAGTTTTCTCTAACTTGAATATTAAACCATTTAGCCAGACTTTATCAAATGGCTGCGCTATGTCTAGAAATATGGCTATGGACAAAGCATTTTTTCCTCTAAAGATTTTTCTGTTAAATCTGTTACTCTATGGACTTGATCGATTGGTATAGTCAAGTGTTCCTCTCTTAATCCAAACTGCTGAGACGAAACGGCTCCTGACTTTTCAATTTCAGGTTTAAGTCGTTTAAATAATAATGTAATAGTTTTGACATAATTGGAAGAAGAGCGACATTGGCCTGTATGAGGTTAATTGACTTGGTGGCTCACCTGGTTTATGTATCATTATTACTTCCGCAAATTTTCGAGATAATTTTAAATAGCGTTGAAATTGTTGGTACGTCATTTAAAGAAATCGCCAATCAACACTAAGTCGTTCACGAAACTGTTGCTATACCAATAGAGGACAAACATAGTGATGAGACTGGCACACCATAGATGTTTGTTCAAAAATTAATTGCGAACGACGAAAACAACGAAGCAGATTTAGAGATTAAAGATAGCGCTGAAGATCGTCCGATGTAGAAAATAAAATCTCTACTGTTAGTACATGTCTCGCACAACCCGATTGCTTATAACGCGACATTTTGTAGAAATCTATTTACCGCGTTGTAGGAGGCTTACCTGTACATAAAGATGAAAATAAAATCGAAATCAGACAAAACGCTATAAGTTCTAATTTATCGTACCTATCTATATACACGTATGTTCGTAAGACAAAACGCGAAGGCAAAAAAAACCGGATTTGCATTAACATCAAAAGTCTTAAGTGTATATAATAATAAGACGAACAGAAAACAAAAAGTACAACAAAGTTGACTTAACTACAACTTCAAGGATATTTCGCTATTTTGAGTTACTCTAAAAATTTATGATTTAAATTGAATATTTTAATCTCATGATTACTTAGACGTTTACACCAACACAAAAAAAGGGCCCCAATCGGTTTCTTAACAGTTTCAGTAATCATACGCAACTTTAGCGAAGGTTAAAGATAGAAGAAACATAAAAAAAATGAACCCTGACAAGCAACAACGTCAATCAAATCAGAATGTACTGTATAGTAAATATAGAGTGTTGCGTTGTTTATCTGCCTCTTCACCTTTGGATAACGTTAATGTCAGTTTGGTCTTGATCGGCCGATATAAGTAATTTACTTGATGAGACTTCACTGTAGTGATCAAATCTGAGAAAGTAATATCTCGACTGGCTGTATTACTGCATGTGACGATTCTAGTACACTTCGAATATATATATATATATATATATATATATATATATATATATATATATATATATATATATATATATATATATATATATATATATATATATATATATATATATATATATATATATAAATATATATAAATATATATATATATATATATATATATATATATATATATATATATATATATATAAAGTGTTTTGAATACACGTATCGACCAAAAAACTACACCTACAGATGAAGATCGAAAAATGTCATTACTAAACTGAAGTTGCGTTGATTTTCCAGATGAACTCTCAATTGTCAACAAATGCTATATATAAGCAGATGTAATTTAACTGTCTGGTTGTACAAAACAAAGCAATATATGGATATTTGCAAAAGTTAAAAATAAATTACTGACGGCCATTTTAAAACCACTTTCTTGGTATACGTACATAAAATGGTGAATCTATTGAAACCTCAAAGCTTCACGGTATCAAAAGAAAGCTTCTCCCTCACCTAGTTTGCGTAATAAGTTGCTCGATCACAGGCAACTAGTGAAGACAACTGAAGCAAGTCAAATCATTTTATATAGCTTTACAATTGGCAAAAGGCAGTAACTTCCATAAAACTTAACATGATTATTACTTATCAGGTAATAGAATAATCTACCTTCGTACTAATAGAAGGGGGATGGAAGCTTTATTGAGAACGGGAGAAACTATAAATATACTCTTAGAAACTATTAATTCTTTAACCTACCGTCCAGGATTTTCAGTACAATCGAGTCAAGACATAGAGATTTTCCTAATTAGGCGAACTAAGAACCTCATTTAGAATAAGATATTCAAATCTCATGAAAAGGGGGTTTTTTTCTTGTTCCACTGTAGTATTTTTCTGCATTTGGCTCGTACCTCTTATGATCTACAACAACGATTAACTCATCTCAGCAAAATACAAAGATGCATTGAAGGTGTAGTTTGAGAGAAAACTGAAAATATTTCAAGACTTAGTTGCAAGACTATTTCTACTCAAGCATACCTTCTCACTATGTGCCGACTAAAATGAATTTCACAAGCTTTTTAATGTAGTCTTTTCTACCCGGAGTAAGAAAAGCCAGAGTGGTCCCCTTACGGAAATATGAGAATCTAATATAAGAATTGACGAATTTGACCAAAGGCCTTAGATCTAGCCGAGAAGCTATAAATGCACTCTGTTCAAACACCTGACGACATAGCCGTGGTTGAAATACCTAATTAGGGAAAGAAGTCTGCGGTGTAAAGTTCTTTTTATCATGCCTTACCATTACATAGTTTGACTGAAAGGCTTATTTACTGAAGGTGATACAGGAACATAAGCTTTTTAGCGATGAACAAAAGAATTAAGGTGGAACTTTCGGACGAATAGAAGGAATATAATATTATTTTTTTGTGAATATTCGAGATCTGTAAGTAATTAATCGTATTTAAGGCTATATGGGACGGTTATCAGGTGACCACGATTTGAACTTTTTGTATAACGGCACTATAATCTAACATATGGTGAATTTTACGGTTTCTAAAGCCCTTTTACGTGAAGCCCTTTCAATATACCTGGATTTATCTTATTAAATTAGCTTCGGCAACCAGGTTGTTAGGTTTAAACTGTATTTGTACTATGAAGTGTCCTCGTTACATCGGCAACTTAAGATGTTTAGATGATAATTAATGTGGATAAGTTGTTTGGCGCCTTTACTTGTTTTTTATTATGATTACTGCAACCAAGTTGGGTTTTATGTATGATGTTTTATGGTTTTGCTATCATTACTTATCATCGATTGTGATTATTATTTTGGGCAGGAACTAGTGGGCGTTAAAAAACTTTAGTATCGACGTCATTCTGTTTGCAAGATGTTGCAGTCGTAGGTGGATAACAGTAGGTAATGACAGATGAAATATTCCACAGATTCGTCTTTCGCGGATTCAAAAAACCGTAACTGTCGGATGAATTCAGTACTATTTTCATAATAGTAACATTTAACTTGGGTTTTCTGACCAATTGGAACTTCTTGGTTCTATCTCATACAACAGATATAGTTCTTTTAGATACCTTGCAATGTTTTTTTCCAATGTGCTCATTTTGAAGCCATTCAAAGGCTTCACCATTCAGTAGTATTGTAATCGCCTATCGAACCATTTTAATCCAATGAATAGATGTGTCGGTTCAACGCGACCCACTTTTATATTAGTGACCTCATTTTTATAAATTCCAACATAATTTCGAATCCTCTAAAGAGTTATTTTATTTATGATTGTCAAATATTTTATCGAGTTTCAAATATTTTAACAGTGTCAAACCTATACTCTGTAAATCTTTTCTTTTCTCGGCTTCTCCGACTGGACAGTTGGCTTCCCTATAGTAAAAACAAGGTCAGTTGAGCAATATAAGCCAATGTGAGTCCTATATATTGTAGTACGAGGGGAGTACCAAAAGCACGTTTAGATGACCAGAAAAAAATTGTATCTTCTCTACATAATCGGCATTGATTTCAATACATTTCTTAAGCCTAATGATCTAATTTTCAAAATCTTGCTTTTTAAGCTTATCAAGTTCAGCACGGCATAAAAATTCCTAATTATCTCCGCGTTACTATTAAAGACCTTTCTCCTCAAATTTGTTTTATTTTTAGATATAACTAGAAATCACATAAGGTACAATAATAGATCCGGGGAATATGATGCTGGTCGTACTTCTTCGATTCCAGAGATTGCAATAAAGCTACTCGTTATTTCAGCAGTGTAAGCTGGCCGCAAACCATCTTCCTTTCGGTTTTCCAGCAAATTTTTGAAGACTTTTAGTAAGCAGTCTTCGGTATACCTTTTTGCAGTTATCGTTTGATCCTTTTCCAGATAAATACCAGCTACAATTTTTGATCGGGTGAAGTAAACTGATATCATTACTTTTGTTGTTGATTTTTATTGCTTAGCTTTTACTGGTGGGTTTGCTCCTGTTGGACTACATACGACTGCTGTTTGGTTTCCGGATTGTACTAATAGAACCAAGATTCATCACCATTAATGACTTTACTAGAGTACGCTAGACGGGGATAGACTGTCCATTTTCGAATTTATTTAGGAACAATTTAGCAAAATGCACCGGAGCATTTTATTGGGCCTCATTTAAAATTCGTGGAAACCATCGAGCCGATTTCTTCATGTATCCCATATGAATATTGAATATTCGCGATACAGTCACGGCATTTTAGGCCCATTCATCAGCAATAATTTCTTGTGCCCATTGTGGATCTTCGACAACTTTGGACTACACCAGAACCACAATAACGTCATCAAGGGATAATTTCAGTTGACCTTCTTAGCTCGTCCTTTACTGTAAATTGGCCTGTCTGGAATCTTGGAAATAGTCTGTAAAGTGGTGCAATTGTTCCATATGCAATTGGGCCGCCGAAATCAAAGCACAAAGCGAATTTTTGATAGAAGTCTTACCAAACTATTGCAAAGGTCGCATACTAAGCGAACTTTTGTTACTCCACTCGTAAAATATTAAAATTGGTGTCGTTAGCAAATAATTGTGTCCTTTCCTCAACATCAATTTAACATTCAATTTGACTTAACCCATATGTTGCGTGCACATTATGTTACACTCAAATATATTTTATGACATACTTATGTACATGTTATGCATCCCCTTACCGAAATTTAATCGCTTTACCACCTAATTAAATATTAACAAATTAATTAGAAACGTATACTTATCAACATATTGGCATATTTGACAGCTGCCAAATGATAATTTTGCCAGACGCCATATTGCAATGTGTACACGATATATGCGTATACCGCACATTAATTACGGTCAATTATTTTAATTAACATAATTATTCATTCACAAGACAAGAAAAGAGAAAATCAATGTCATTCTTATTAGATTGATAAAATTAGGTTTCAATTAAATCTAATCTGGTTTCAATTGTCATAATTCGTAAGTGGAGCGTTATAATTTAATTAATTTGTATATATGTACAAAGAGATTGTTAACATATATATATTTTTTGATACACATGTAAGACACGATATCTGTTGGTTGGTTACGCAAGAAAATTTTAACACCTTGAAAATAATGTACTGTACGCACCTACGCCTAATAATTTTTCGTTTAATGAGGGAAACTTTCACGAAACACGGGTTTAGTGACTACAAATTACATACAGCAGCTGCATCGACCCCAATTATATATAAATAAAGGGTTATCCAATAAGAGGTTTCATTTGAATAGGCTGTTATTTGGACAGCTGTCAATTTTTAAGCTTTTGACATTTGACAAGTAAATCGTGAACCAACTTCTCGGCCGGCAAAAGTGAAACTGATGGAAAAATATGAGCAGTTGTGACAAGTTAGTGATGTGAAGTATTGAAACCATGTGCGTCGCTCAAAAACAACTGAGATCATTGCTGATGTAGCCTGTAATGTAGAAGAAAACTCAGGTATGTCGATTCCTCGTCGATCTTTCAATTTAGACATTCCATAAACGACATTACACCGTATTTTCCATAATCACTTAGGCCTTATAACGGCTTATAAAGTTCAGTCAACACAAGAACTCAAGCCGATCGATCACCATTAACGTTGTATCTTCACTGATCGGGTGAGGCCCATTTGTACTTCGTAAGTTATGTTACTAAGCGGAATTATAGAACTTGGGGCTCAGAAAATACAAGAATGATTGTGAAAAAGCCTTTCCATCCTCAACGCCACTGTTTAATGCTGGCGGTGTGATTGAACCTTACGTTTTCGAAAATGAGGTTGATGCAACTGTTACGGTGAATATATTGCGCTACCGAGCCATGATTAATGATTTTACTGGCCAGAATTGGATTGAAGCGGACGACGTTTATATTCAGCAAGACGGCGCTACGTGCTACACAAGCAACGAACAAATCGCAAAACGTTTCCTGGCCGTGTTATTTCTCGAAGAGGTGATGGCCACCGATTTGATGTGTGATGGCCACACAATTGGCCTCCGAGATCTTGTTCAATTCGGTCGTGAAAAATTTCAATGTGGTAGCCATTTGGTTGATACCGATTTTAAATGTTAATGGAAAACCTTCCTATTTATAAAATCAAAATGAAATCTCTTATTGGAAAACTCTTTAGTATAACGAAACCATATACTTATGTGCGGTTGAATGAATTTCAAATTTCTTCGAATTACAAAATATTGAATGCTAAACAACATAAAATGTTAACTAATATTTTTAAACGACGATCGTGAAAAATTTATTTATGACGTAACCACTGTTGTTGGTTTTCTATTCTTTTATATAAACAATAATATTATTGTCTTATAAACAATTATTTATGTATTATGTTTGTTTATGGCCTTTACGGAATTTGTAATTCATTGTACAAATATACGATTCTAGTAATTTAATTTAAATTTGTAATGGTTTCGGAATGAGTACAAACGAAACAATTTTTTATTTCTGTGTGATTGGTCCACCAATTGGAAACTGAGTCTCATACAATATATATATCTAGAAAATAAGTTTTAATTAACCGCACGTCTGAACTCATTTGACATATACAAATCAAACACATGTTCTTGTTTTGTCAGATCAAATTAATTAAATTAAAAACATAAAAAACTACTTTTAACCTCTAAGATAAATTTTTTTTTTCATAAATGTTAACAATTTTCATACATGGTTGTGTTGTTGTTTTTGTCAACCAGTTTTTTATGTTGTTCAAAACTTTTCGTTGACATTCTATCTTAGAAATCAATAAATAATAAATACATAATAATAAATAAATAAATAATAGTTTTTTTTTGTGATTTATAATCTGCTTTCACTTTATTGATATATGCGGCAGGCATACATACATTTTTCTTACCTCACCAATATCTTAATCTTATTTTTTTCTTAGCGCTTGCAAGTCTATCAATAATTTTATAAATATAAAAGAAATACCACCAAGACTTAGATTTGATTAAATTATTAAAAGTTATGCATATGTGCGTTATTAACACTTTCACTAATCGGAATTTTGGTTTTCAAGAATCTCATTTTATTGCATATATAAGAAAGAACAAATTCATTACAAAACATTATACTCGTAACAGCAAGAATACGAAATCTGTTTGGGGCTCAAGGCACTCCCTACTCTTTCGCGGTTCGCTTATTTTAGTTCTATATGGGAGTTTTGCACTCCATAGATGTCAATTATAAAAAATCCCCTTTGCATCCTGCCCCTTTTCGGGTTTCGAACCCGGTAACTCTCGCGCCAACTGCCACAGCTTTAGCCACTGCGTCACCTGGGCGGTAAACTCAGTATAATGTAACAAAACAGAATAACGTGCAAACCAAAGGCCGGGCGTCCAGCAGTCTCATTACCTTCATTCCAGCAGGCACCCATATTTAAGTTATCTTATTCCTTGTTACCAATGGTTATATCGAGTTTAAACAGTCCCAAACCAACTTTATATTATCTGTAAGTGTTTAACTCAAATAACAGTCCTCCTCGACTTCACTAATCCTTATCATATTAAAAGGTGATCTTGAATTATCACTAAGTTTAGCCCGATTCACCGCTTTCAGTTTTCCATCATATTGCATCTTTAATGCAGTCAAAAGGTATTCAGTGCGGGCAGCTCTCACAGTGCAGAGATTATACTAAAGCATAGGTAATCATGGTCTGATAATGGTTAAATTTGACAAGAAGAGTCAAGAATTACCTTAAAACTTTTGACATAACTGAAAAGCGTTTGTGGCTTTTTATATAGACCTTGGTAATATTATAAGCGTTTGTGGCTTTTATATAGTTCTTCGTGGCGTTGATGGTGACCAAAGAATCTCCCAATTTAGTTGTGATTCCGGCATAAGAACCTGAATCGAATCCAAATTTCCGTGGTATTCCTATATATCATCTGCTTCTCTACCAATGAAGTCATAAGAAACGGTGAGCTTACCAGCTTATCCTTAATATATTGATACAGCAGCTTCATCATATTCTTCAAAAGAAACGAGGCAATTGGTATATATAGCTTGGGTTGGATACCCAATATTGAAATAAATAGAATACAGCCAACTTTCTTCAATCCTTGTTAAGTAATTCCGTTTCATAAATGCTGCCTGATCGCTAAGTGGAATTGTTCAAATCTTACCAAATGAATGGAAGGTGAATAGGATTCTGATGAAACTTGTCATCGTGCAACATACCAACTGTCTCGTTTTTAAGTACAAATGATCTTAAATCTACTCTAATTCATAACCCGATAAGAAACCTTTCGCGTGTGGATTAATGAATGAGGATTTGAATCTATCAAAAAAGCTACAGCTTGCCAATAATCTTCTCGTGGGATGGTTTTTTGACTGCCTCTTCAATTTCTGTGTATCTGTCAAACTCAATGTGACAGAAAATGATTCCATTTTTATTGTTTAAATGATTTCATATTTTCATTGCTGATTATGAGTGCATGAGATAATTTATTAGAAGCTTAGAATTTTTAATGATAAAGACACAAGAATCAACTCTATGATAAAGAAACTAATGAAAGAGGAAATATGAGGTCCCACAATACTAATAAACGATCTGAATTATGCAGATGATATACCGATAAAGGCCGCAAATAAGACATTGCTAGCCAAATACGACATATAGTGTTGATAGTAGTAGAAATGGTAGACAGTGTTTTTCACCGCCCAATATCTTTTCTTTAAGGGAAACCTACAGTTGACTGATTTACGAGTTCACGATATTCATAACCAATTCCAACTACATCAATCGCTGGCAAATTAACAATAAACTCATTTCGTTCAATGAACGTTTACCAACGACTCATGAGCTCATAAATCTATAAACAATAATTTGTTGTTTTGAAATGTAATTTATATCTAAAGAAAAGTTAGGGTGGTTCTTGTGCGGCGGTCCCAAATAATAAAATATTTACACTTATTTTGGCAATACATTACTTATAAGAACCAACCGCTTTTACGATCAGAGGGATGGTATAAAGTATCGAAGAGTTAAATACTTTATATTAGGTCTCGGTTTAGCCTCTCTTCCTCCCTCACAATAATATACTTGCAAAAAATCTAAGCGAACTTTTTCTTGTTCAACAGCGGTCCACAGTGAGTGAGTTTTAAATAAACGGAAAGTACAACAATACAGCATAATCTTCGTCAGAACCAGGATGGTTTTGTTGGACGTTTAGAGAAGACAGTAGATTTACATGAATAATCAGATTTACATGAATACCAGTTTAGAGAAGACAGTAGATTTAAATGAATAATCCTAGAGTTGAACACAAGGGATCTCATGCGATGACAACAGCTGCTGATGAAGTGTAAGTATCATTAACATTCTCAAGACATTCGTCACATACGGCAAAACTGGCAATGCCCTTGCGATAAAGGTGACTTTTGAAACGGCCATGACCAATAAGTATATAGAATCTAATATTCTCAAGTTATCCTTTTTCAACGTAAGAGCGTAATTGGTTTTGAGTTACGCCTTCTGACAAAGTATTTTACCTTATGACAAATAGAGAAAGCTGATCAGAGCAGCTGGTGCCTACGAAATGTAAGCAAGAACCAGTTTTAACCAAATAGTCTGCAATTTCGTTGCCCTCAATATCACAATGGGCAGGAATCTATATGACCGTTACCTTGTTGTTCCAATTAAGGAGCTAGTTAAAGGGTTGCTCAAGGAGTTTAGGACAGATCTACGCAACGAGATTAAAAGCTGATGAATGATACAGTAGGTCCCCAGACTACCTGAGAATCTCGGATCATACGATGAACAGTAGTAACCAAAGCCGGCACCAGTTCAGAGACAGAGCCGTCTGAAAAGAATACAAGCGACTCGGATATCTGTTTGAGTAAGTCTGGTGAGAACCACATATCCCTGGATGGATTAAATACCTCGAATGATCTGTGGAAATTAAAAACAGGCAGAAGTCTATCAATAACCATGCCGATTTTTGGCACAGGTATAGTTTTAATTCATTAAGAATTGATCTATGGCCTGAAGTAGCGCAGAAAGCATTCCACGCCCGTATACTCCTCAAGCGAAAGTCAGCCGAACAAGCTGCACCTAAAATTAAGGATTGTTACTGGGGTAGGAAGAGAATTAGCTCCATAGCTTGGAGCGGAGTTGAAGATGTATAGGTTAGCGTTGGAAGAATCAGTGGTTTATAGATAAAATATAGCCCACGAATTACTAAAAGCTCAACGGCACCGCCAGGAAACAGCAGTGGCTTTAGTTTAAAATCCAAATGATACTTCTAAGAAAGTTTATTATACAGAAAAACTCCAAGGTGTTCGACTTAGGCTGAGCCATTAACCTTAAGACCAAAAAGTGATCGTGTACTGAAAAAGCTGCAGTGTTCCTACGCCTTATAAATATAAACATATACGCCGGTCTTAGACGTGTCCGCATGTAACTCGTGTTCAAGCACTACAAGCTCAATTATTAGTTTTTGCAAAATATTTTACGATCATATCTTAAGAATCGATTATGTACTATTTAATATTATCATCATAGTTATATCATAATTATAATTTAGCCTTAATGGTCCATGTAATCATTTTAAAAAAAGGTATTCGAGATGTATCTATAGGGTGAATCCAGCTACCTTTTTCCACCAAAAACACTTTTCAAGATACTTAGAAGTATTTTGCTCTTCAATTGGTAATTTTTTACCGGTTTTTACAGGCCACTATTGGCCTTGAGACCTTCTTCCACCATTCGCGCTTCTTCTGTCTACAAATGCGTTTAGCTGTCCTCCTAGCAAGAACTGTTTCATTTCTTCTTGAAATTGTAAACTGAGTCTGCACTTCATTCAGGGTAATATTTCGTTGCTCAACACCAAGACGACACTCCTCATCAAACCAATCATTTTAGGGGCATAGTTCTCACTATAACGACCGAGTTTTTTAATACTTCCTAGACACTGTTCACTTCAATTAGATCGCAAAATCGATAACAACAATGCCCACATAACTGTACCGACATAACTGTACCCTGCTTCTCATTGAGCTGAACCATATTATCAATGGTTGACTATGCCAATATTATGATAAAAGATTGATATATGAATTATATAAAATGGTTAGCGTATGTCAAAGTGAATCACGAAAGAGTCAAAAGTACCTTGATCCCAAACCAGTTAACTATACACATATACATACATATATGCAGCACGAAATTTTATAAAATACATGTTTTGATTATATTGACAATAAATCCCACAATATAAATTTCGCACGACCAAATTTAAATAATTGCTCGAGCTGCTATTAGCATTGCATATATAGAGAGCTGCGGTATATAGATACACTAAGGCTTGGCTGCGCGCAATCGAGCAACTTTGTTTTCTATTTTCTAATAACAAAAACACTTAATACCATATTTTATGACTCTCGCGTCTTATTTCAAACCGAAAAGATGTAGCATATACATATATAATAATAGTTAAGGTTAATCTTAAACTAAATTATAATAAATTTTAACGTTATAGTGTAAAATAAAAAAGAATTGATAACACCCACACTTTAATTTTATATGTAAAAACATATATACGTGTTTGCGTCTTATATATTTCTTAGAGTTGATCTGAATTATGATTAGACAATTGAAATTATAATAGCTTAATAATATGATATATATGTACTCGTACATACTTATTTACGAGAACAATGAGAAAGGCGGGTTTTTGTATTTATATAAGTATATATTGTATCCATCTCCCCACTGTACAGTGACACAACGCATAGTTTATAGGGTGAGCCATCTGTTGGTTTGGTTTGAATAACGTGCAAATTTACGATCAACCGTAAGCGGTATGAATGTAATTTGAAAAGAATTTCCGGTATAACTGATGTACCAGATGTGGCTGAGCTGTTTGCTGGTTTGTAAGATTCGTATTCTTATTCATAGGACAATAAGATATATCCGTGTACACCAAGAGAGTACAATCAAAAATAACTGTTGTCGAAAGAGTGTTTTTAAGGACTAGGAAAAGGGATTGGAGAAACGTTTTGAGAGCCTTACCACTCAAATGCTCCATAAATGAATGCAATTCCAAAAGCACTGTATTCTCCCTTTGACAATTTCGACATTTCCATAGAAGGCCTCGATTTAAATGACTACTTCATGGGCATCGCTTTGAGTCAATATAAGCCATAACAGAACATGCTGTCTACTTTAAAGTTTATTGCAACAACTGAGAAAAATAACTATTTCGAGGACTGGAAATAATGTTTGTTTGTTTGTTTTTATCTCTACAATCTGTTTCGGGGCTCGAGGCACTTTCAACTCTTTCGCGGTTCGCTTATTTACGTCCTTACCTTTACAGCCAAATCGAGGACGTACGGCTATAGGCCCGATTTTCGTAGAACCATCTGTACATTGCATAGCTCGATGCCAACCTATAGTACTGACATGGAAGATGGGTTAGCTCATGAATTCTGCACTCCATCAGAGGGTAGCCCTTGTTGATACATGGTTAATGCGGTCAGTCTATAAAAAAATTACAGTAAATCTCCAGTGACACCAATTTAAGTTTTCATGAAACGTCACCTGTCCACAAAAGAATAATCTCAATCGGCGTGAATCAAGCTGAAATGTACGAGGAATGGGAAATAAGAATTGCTTAGTCGATTCAATTTAGTAAAAACAAGTTGTTATATGCTAACAGAAACCACAGGTTTAATGTTATGTCATTGGTAAGAAAATTATATGTACTCATAAATTTCGTAAAAATTATGGCGAACAACAACGATTAAATGGCTATAATGAAGAGGTATCAGCGGTATATCAGTTTTTCTTCTAGAAATATAAGGTAACATGGCACTCCTGAGAGCAATAATAATAATTAGTAGGATATTCAATTCGCCACAGATATTAGTTAACCACTGAACATTATCCGGCTTTAGGCTTAAAAAGAGTTAAAAAATCTTCTGTTGGGATAGTCTTTAACCATAATGGCAATATATTAAGAGTTCCAAGCACAGTAAAGCACAATATTTGACCTTCCATGAATAGTCATGGAAGGTCGTAATTTTACAACTTCCTGGATATCTCCTGTGCCTGGAGAACGCCAAACGAACCACCACGTATTATTGAGAGAGAAGGCAGAAATTCCACTGTGAGAAGTTTTTTTTTTTTGCCGTGAAAAGGTTAAGGCAGGAGGGTATCTGGAATTTTTGTCAGAAGGTATTGACATGTTGTCCCTTAAACAGGGCCGTTGGGGTCACCAATGAAGCGTATAGTTTATGTAAGTTTTTTTATGGGTGTTGTACTTCGGAATTGTTGCTTGTATCTTGTAATCCACTAGGCCGGTTTCGATCTGATGCGCGTGATCGAAAAGATCAAATCCATCTCATAAGGCATATGCTACCGGACTTGATGTTCATATTGTGCGATTCGTATATATGTATACTTTCAGTCGTCACGCGACAGTACTAGTGAATTACAAGAACTTAACTCGAAATATCGATTATATTAATGCGTGTGGCGTGAGCTAATTGTGAGTTTTATTTTTTATTAGTTGCTCTGGTCGCCAAAATTTCATTACCTCGTGTGCAGGTTTTGGGGTCTCAATTGGTCAGAAGATCTCAATATTTTAAAGTGGTTAGTTTATATGTTCAAATGTTTTATTTATACGATATAATCAAATTTTCTGTGGTTCACCAGACGACATTCTTTGCCTTTTAGAAACTCCTTTATCTTCTAATAACTGAGATTCAGCTCTGGATATTGATGGTTTTAATCTTAGTTAGGAAGGGATAAGGCAAAATACCCATTTGCTGTGTATATATTCAATGGGCTCTTCTATGGGCTTACGTTAAATGCTAGTAAATTTTCGGAATTAGAAAGTTTACCCATATTTCACCCTATACTATTGGATGGTTTTAGGTTGTATTTGACCTAGTTTTTATGTAGTTTGGTTTTGTGATTTTATTAAGCACGTCTCATTACTCCCCTCTCGTAATCAGTGAAGGCCTTTAAATTCCTTACTTCTTGTAAAAGGTATTTCTCTCTAGGTATTTATGACGTCTATTCGGTTTTATGATATTTATTGGTCTAATCGATTATGGTTTATCGATATTCACAAGTGATTTCCGATACACCCATAAAAAGTAATCTAACGGTGTTAGATCATAAGATCTTTGAAGCCATCTCATGAGTCTCTGTCTCAATATAATATTCTTAATAAAATTTTCTTTCAATAAATCGATGGTTTGGCCTGCAGTATGGCATGTTTCACCATCCTATTGAAACCACAAGACGGCTATATCAATAGCTTGCATTTTTGGCAATAAAATACATTGATCATTGCTCTGTAGTTTGCACGATTGCTGTTTACGAAAGGACAGCGTTCCACATTTTTAAATAAATACTGTCCGATGATGGTGCATTTTTCAGCATGCATTAGAAGCACTTGAATGACTATTCATCAGCTCTAAATAAGACAGCTTTGTTGGTTAACGTATTCATTTAGCCTAAAATGGAGCTGTTCCAATGCCCATAAACCAAATCAATGACGCAAAGGAAGGTCAACCGGCTTCAATTCTTGAACAACCTTTATTTTGTATGCCTTCAACCCAAGATCTCTATTCAAAATACATATGAGACACCCAGAGCTTATGAACGCCAACTATTTGATTGATTGCGGTCTTCACGTACACTTTCAGCTATATACAGTAGCAATATTCACATCAGATCGACTTGTACGCACTCTATATTCGGGTGATTAATATCACAAAAACAATTTTTCACTGAACAGTGATTTTTGAAATAAATTTCTGCAAACGTCAATCAATACTATGAACACAAAATGTCACAAGAACCCGACAGTTGTCACGCTTGAATTCCCATTGGATCCCTACCTCCCATTGGATCACTCTTTATGTACTTTTCACTTTTACTTCGAATAAGCATAAACTCGAGTTAGTTGAGCCGGTTACCTAGAAAACTTTACTCGATGGCTCACCTCAATGGTGTCACCTAACTACGAAACCATTTCATAAAGAACTACGATAGAAAACTTTGAACTTTTGTTTCTCACTAAAATCATTTTATATATAATATATAATAAATAAGAACCAGTTCCTCTGAGGTAATTCAAACAGCGATCACTAATCAACATTATATTTTTATTTCTTAAACTTAAACTCAACGTTTAAGAAAAAAAAACAAAACAAAGCTGCTCACGATTAATCATATTTTTTGTTTTTCAGTTGGTTTTTCTGTGATCAAGGCAATCGATGTGTTGAGCCTGAATACCATTGTACATGTTTAACGATTATTGGATGGTATTTGTTGTTGTTGTTGGTGATTTTCACTCGCAAATCAATAGTATAATTATCTGCACGACACAATTATTGCCGCGCACGTAACCAGCAACAACAACCAAATGAAAAACGATTGGGAAAAATTAAAAAATTTACCATGCGAGCGTATATGAGCATACTCGTGTATACGAGTCCGAGGGTATATTCAAAATTGTGTATAGTTATTATTGTTATTATGACCACAAAATTATATATACACAGACAAGAATGAAAATACTTTAATTTCTTATATACAAGTATAAGATACAAAATGGGAAGAAAATAAAATAAAAAATGATTTTATTATTGTTTAAATTCCTTTTAACTTTTTTGGTTGTCTTTAATGTTTTTTATATTGCTTTTCGGCGAACAAAAAAAAAACCAATTTGAATAACATTGTGGTGGGCACCGCCTAAACCATCCAGCCTATAGACTAGATCATAGAACTTGGATCCGATTTTCCAAGCAAAACTAATTAAACTTCTAAACTCGTCCATCTCATCTTGGACCCATAACGTACCGTATTAGCAACAACATTTAATCAATTCGTAATACGTATGTGTAGCCCACATATCATAACGAGAGACATACTTAAATTATATAAACTATCCGGTATATCTTTACGGATAATAAAATTATATCTTAAAACCGCTACGAGTTGGAGTGGTAATCTTAAATGCAATTTTAAAGTGCACAATGCTGTTAAAATGTGTTACGGTTTTAATTATACACTTTAATTGGCTGTTAATACCTTATAGGGCATTTCAATGATACATTAAAATTGTGTACATAGATGCAATGGAACGACAGGTATAGGAAGTTTTATATAAGTTTTGAGTTTACGATTATGAACGTCCAGCAATAAACAGAAAATTAGAACTACTGTAAAATTATAGAAATATGTTCGTTGGGGATATAAATCAAAGGTGTTTTGTAAAAGTAATTATTGTGACAACTAGAAAGTTACGTGAATGTCAAATTATCTATCTCTCTTGGTGGTAAACACCTTTCTTTTAGGCGGAAAAGTCTGCAATTTGGAAAGCCGAACTCTTTGTAAAGGGCAATTGTTTTTTCATTTTGTTTTATCGAAACTAGTTTTGGAGACGATAACTACCCTAAATCGACTAGACAGTTTGAATGAAGTTAGACTTCACTATGGATAGCCAGTCACATGGATATATCAAAGAAAATATTATTGCCTTATAAATTGGCCAGTTTGGAACCAGCACTTTGTTGATCTGCAGCAGAAGAGATGAGAAAACCTCATCTTTTGTCACATCTTGGATATGTCTTCTTTAAAACAATGAAACAGCAAATACCCTGTCCTACTTGAATTATGATAGACGCACTTTGAGGATCATGCTGGTCATTCTCACGGGGCATTCTTCCATGAATAATCACATGTTTGAAATGGAAATTCGGAACATCGCAAACTGTGAACAGTGTGGTGGAGAAGAAGAAGACACTGTTGAGCACTTCACTCATATTCTTCCACCTCTTTCTATAGACTACACTGCTTTGGATCACAATTCCTATTTGAGAATCAACTGACGAAAATACCAGATATCTTTGACTTCTGTACTGAGAGTGTACTTCTGGGAAGTGATATCAACAATGGGTGAATCGAGCCTGTGTGATTGAACAAAAAAATGACAAAAACAATAGATCAATCGAGAAAAGAGAATGTTTTTTCGACAACGACGCTCATATGGTGAAGATTGTAGTCTTCATAAGTAATAAACTTTAGGCAGGATAATAACCTCAAATAACGTGTCAGCCAACTTTTCTCCCATTATTTAAAAATTTCAGGATAGAGTGAGCTGTAGACTACATGTTACTGGTGAAGGGTTATGTTAAATATATAAAATCTGATTAAACACAAGATTGGACGGCCTGCGCTCATTTAACATGTGGTTCAGAAGAGAAGCGGATTAAACGTAGAAAATAATAAATTTCTATCAATTTAACCAGGTGACGCAGTGGTTAAAGCTGCGGCAGTTGGAGCGGGAGGTACCGGGTTCGAATCCCGATCGTTTGGGCGGTGCTATCGGTGGTGTGAATGAACACGCCTGTCGAGTTTAGAATCCATGGACCGACCCATCTTCCATGCCAGTACTATAGGCTGACATGGAGCTATGCAATACTCAGATGGTTCTACGACATTCGGACCTATAGGTCTAAGTGGGCGGTAGTAGCCACCCAACGAAAAAAAAAATCAATTTGACGATATATCAGAAAATCAAAAACCTGTGTGAAGTTATAAAATTCCGAATTGAGTATATGGCAAGAATACAAATATCATAAACCTCAGGATATGTGAGAAATGAAAGCCTTCATAGAGGCCTAAAAAATGAACACGTCAGTAATAAAATATATAAATAAGCGAGCAATGCTAAAATATACTGAATAGATCAATCCAGCCTACATCAATATAGACATAACAGTACGAAGGCTGGGAAAGTTATTCAAACTTTCATGAAAAAGCGGCAAATCAGCAGCTCCGTCCAGCACAATCAAATTAATAAATGTTCTCTTAAGATATCGTTGGAGGACTCATACGAGTATATATACGAAGCTTAAATTTCCAAGTTTACGCTCCATAGATGCAGTTTGGCAACTGACTCTCGGACTATTTTCCATAGTTTATAATGATTAATTGCTGTTTTTCTCATTTGACCAGTTTATATTTTCCTGAATTATATACAACATCGATTTTTTTATGCATTATGTTATGCTAGGTGTAGTGATGTGCTTTTCCAATTTCACAGGCTTATAAAACTGAACAGAATATCGAGAACTGTCGTTACTTGTTCTGGTGTTTACTTTATGGCATTATCTCTATAAATTTTTTATGTATCCCCAATGAACTGAGCATGTAGTTAAATTGAACGATGGTCAAGGAGTACTTGTGGTGAATTACCACCAACATATTATACTTTAAGTAACCTAATTATGTTATATGTCATCTTTCATTAACTCTACAGAAGTATTTTTAATCAAAAACGCATTCGAGACGCGCTTTATATAATATGATAATATTGAGTGATCATTGGATAAGTGGTATGATTGGTTATCTGATCAAGGGTTGATATGACAAGAGTTTCAGCATTTTATAAACGAACTTGTAAGATATTTAGATTATATTATCCTCTGAGTCGTTCGATGAGACTCAGTCGCATTAAATGGATGACTACATTGTAGGCACCTGCCAGTTAACTTTTTACCCAGTACTTAAAAGTGATAGTATACTGATATAGTGAGTTGTGTAGCCTAGAGAAATTATTGGCCCATACTGAACTATAACTGTTACAGCACTTATTTAAAATGACAAAAAAAATCTCAGTAGACGTCTAACGTCACCAACAAATTGTAGGTGACGCGAAGTGACTAATACTCGCTCACCGTGACAATCATAATATCAACATTTTAATTTCAGTGGCGTCGTGTAACTCGGTGACACATAAGTGAGATTCACAATAGGGGCATCAATTTTATATCAAAAACATCACTTAAGAGGATTAATATAGCATTAATAGTGCAACACTGTAAATGGTATAACATTTAACACTTTGGCTGCCTACACTCTCAATTCCACCCAACCATGCCAATGAACTGTTCTAGACATATATTACAAATTCTGTTATCCTGTTCCAGTGTTGTTATAGTTTATAGAAATACATCCAAAATACCATCTTACTGTGCCAGTGTTGTTGTAGACATATATTCTAAATGCCATCCAACCACACCTATATGTTGTGCCGTACAGACACTCCAAAATCTTTCTCATGGTGTTGTTCTCAACATACATTCTACACATATGTATTTCTACTATGCAAGTGTATTAGCACTGGCGTTATAAAATATAATTAGAAATGCATGTCTATAGCACGACACTGGCTTAATGAGATGAAATTTGGTATGTATGTCCATAACTACACTGTGTAATTGTCTGGAAATACGAATGTACTATAACAACACTGGCACAGGAAACAGATTGTGGAATGTATGTCTAGAAAAACATTGGTATGGTTGGGTGGAATTTAGAGTGTATGCTCATTACACAATTGGCAGCCAAAGTGTTAATCTAGCAACGAAAACATCACATGTATTACAGTTCCACAACAGTGTTGCAGTTCTTTTTTGAGTTTCTTTAAAATACTCAAAGTGAACAGACGTATTTTTCATAAATATAATTTTTTAAATAATTATAGCTATTAAAGTGCTAAGTCGGTAACCATACTCACATAACACAACAAAAAAAATTTTTTTTTGTATTTAAAAAGTGCAGTGTTCATAAAAACTATTTTGCATATCATAAGTGAAGTGTGTGCACTATAAAATGACAATGACCTAGATTTGGGTCATAATTCATGAAATCAATTGCAAAGACAAAGCCATCAATAATAATGATGACCTACTTTTCAAAAAATTGCTGCCAAATTCACCCTCTTCGGTGGTTAGCCCAAATGATTCTGGGGTGGGCCAATCATTGATAAACCCATTTAGACGAAGTTCTATAAACTGCACAGATCACCAAAATCTTCAACTGAAAATATATTTCAGTATACAGATGTTTCTAGAAGCCAGATAATATTTAAAAAATAACTAACTTCTGAAGAACAGCTATCTAAACCGAAAGAGAAAGTACCTCCACCAATTAGCATCGTTGGAATATCTAATTATTCCACTATACAATCGATTATGAAATCGGATACGACAGCTGAGTATAAACTCGTATCTCTAAGCAATGGGGTCTTGAGAATTAATGTGACGGGCTCTAGCACCTTTAGAACTTTGGGTACAAATTTAAACTTCAAGGGATATTTGTGGTTTACCTATGAGGACAAGAATAATAGTCCAATAAAGGTTGTGGCTAGGGTTTTTCACCCAATCTGCGCAAAAGAAAAAAAAGAGGAAGAAAGAAAAAATCGAAACCGAATAAGAAGTTAAAATCAAAAAAGAGGGCTTCCACTATTTATCCTCACTTTGAATAACAAACAAAGGTCGCATACCGCATTGCAAAACATGTCAAGGTTTTCCATAATCAGAAATATTGCCAAAGAATTGATAGATGCGTTAGGTGTGCTGATAAACATTACGCTCAAGTATGCCTGCTTGGTAAACCACCCAGGTGGCGCAGTGGTTAAAGCTGCGGCAGTTGGAGCGGGAGGTACCGGGTTCGAATCCGATTCGAGGCAGGATGCAAAATGGGTTTTTCACCTTCGATCGTTTGGGCGGTGCGATCGGTGGTGAAAAATGAACATATCTGGATCCTCTGTCGTGTTAAGAATGCTTGGGCCTAACCATCTTCCATGTCAGTACTATAGGCCTGACATGGAGCTATGTAATGCGCAGATGGTTCTACGAAAAGACTCGGACCTATAGCCGTATAGAGTGGTATCACAACGGATCAAAATTGGTCTAAGTGTGCGATAGCAGCCACAACAACTTAAATTTTTTTTATGCCCGGTTGGTAAAGATATTTCTGCAAAATATATTAATTGCTTACAGCCACATCCGGCAAATTACAGGGGATGTGAAATAGCAAGGGAGCTACAGAGATTAAGAGATAAATCGTGAAAGCAAAATCCAGTAATACCGGAAAAAAACTAATCAATCTTTCACCAAAGAGGAACCAAATAAAACGGGAGGGCGGAAACTTTACTTGCAAGTCGTAGTAGACAAGGACCGTTAGTGGTAATTAAAGAAAACATCAAACATTATATATAGATCTTAAAATTGAAGAACAATGTATGCAAGTAGTCACAGTAAAAATATAACAACAAAGAATATGGCGTATCATAATCGGAATATATTGCCCTCCAAGTGATGTAATCTGCTAAAGCAAGACTATGGCACTTGGATCTTGTTTCACAATTGGAGGTGATTTTAACGCAAAGAACACATACTGAGGGTCAAGTAAACCTCTAACCGAGAAAAAGAGTTGTTTGCAGCAGGACAACAATACAGCTGCGAGTTTCACTCCGGAGATCAAACAACATATTGTCCTAAGGATACAAAAAAAAATTACCCGTTTATATCAGATCACACACCTGTTATTATGACAATCAGTGCAACGATTGTTAAGAAAACTAGTCCTCCCTGGCTAACAAATAACAAAACCAGCTGGGAAAATTTCAGAAGCTGATTGAGGATAGTAATAGTCTTTAAGTGCCAATTACAAATCCGATACAGCTAGAAGAAGAACTAACTTAACAGCGTTATACAACAAGCGGTGTGGAGTAGTTAGATGATGTTTTCGTCTACTCATAAATCGGTGACATCTAAATACTTTTGTCTTGTAATAAATTTCTAGCATCTAACATATATACTAGATCGGTACAAGCGTACTGCATCAAAGATATTTCGACATTTACTATTGCCACAACAGTATAGTATAATAATTTTATCAGACTAACAACAGATTATAGAACTTAGTTATATAACCAAGTATTTCTAAACTATTAACGATGCAATTATTTTAATCAAAATATAAAGTTAACACTTTCATTTTTAACGTATCGTACAACTCACTACAAACTCCCTTCCAATATTGTGTAGGTCAAGAATAATTAACATGTTAATATTGTAAATACGTTTAGATTGAAACGTCAATATGTTAATATAGTAAATTCTATACCTATTCGATCCTCCACAGTCTGTTCTACACAATACAACCAACACTACCGGTTTCTATATATTACATATAGCTACAGGTAGTACAACAATGAATTTATACATACATTAGATAGTTGATTAGATCCTTGAAGTGCCAAATACTACTAACCCACTTCAATTCGACACAATAGATATTTTGTATATAACAGGTATAATGTATATATACATAATTTAAGATCATTTATCAACAAAATAAAAGGTTCAATCAATTATCTTAATGTTATAAGCTAAGACGTTTCATATATA
This sequence comes from Tipula lateralis, assembly GCA_963932295.1. Taxonomy (NCBI): domain Eukaryota; kingdom Metazoa; phylum Arthropoda; class Insecta; order Diptera; family Tipulidae; genus Tipula; species Tipula lateralis. Next base: position 61,359,980 of record OZ010737.1, read on the forward strand.
TATGTAAAAACAAATTAATAATATTTTGATTCTTACCTGTATCCTAAAGAACATTCCACGCTATCCTTTAAAAAATTTTGTTATCCCTTCTGTTGTTAAATAATGATATTCCGTTGTTGCAGTTGTAATCTTTATATATAAATATATAAATTCAACTTCTTTATTATATTAAGACTAAAAACTTAACTTAAAACAACACAAAAAACCACTAAATTATAAAATATACAGAACGCGCAGCAGATGGTGGTTGATTTTATTGAATTTTTAAATTATAAATGAACACAATATATGTGTACACAGTATGTGTATATGTACACAACACATAAGAACAATCGGTTGCGGCCTGGTAACGTACGTACGAACGAGTATGTTGGTAAACTATATATAGGAGTTAACAATCACTTTGTCGCGTTTAATTATATGAAATCACTCATTCAAATAAATAACAATTAATAATGGTTGCAATTATTTCTAATTAATTTATAAATAGAAAATTTTCTTATTTTCTAATTTTTCACAATTTAACACACAACACATATACGTATAATAATAGATTTTTATTTTGTTGTACAAATAGCAACAAAACCAACATAAATAATATTATGATAAGCAACAATTTTTGCCTTTCACTTCATTCTTTATTTATTCATATATTTTCTTAAGATGCGATGATTGATTTTACAACATAAGAAACAAAATTTCACTTTCTTCATAAATTATAAATAGGAATATGCACAAGCACACACACACACATATATATATAAATAATTAATTATTCACAGCAAAATAAATTATTAACACATATTTCGAAAACTCACTTTTTATAATACATATATTTAAGAATAAGGTTCGTCGCTTCCAAGAATCGATTGAAATCTTTCGATTGCATTATATATTAATCCATTACAATATGAAATATACATTCATCATATATGCCAGTTGGCTTGGTCGAATTTATAAACATATATCCGCCGAAAAGGTGTTCCCAAAAGGAAATTTAATCCTTTATATTAAAACTTAATACACGCATACACAAAACAGACGGCAACAGAACCGCAAAAACTAATTAAAATCGCGATCGCGGTATTCTTAAGTCAAACCAATCAAATTTGATACGACACCGAACGTATTCATACAAAATTCAAATATCGACTGAGCGATATATAACTATTGCGCATTTTCGTATTTCTCTATTTTTCTCATTCGCCGCGAGAGTGTAAATATATTCCGATATATAGTTTTGTTTCGTTTTGTCTCATTTATTTTAACGTAGCTATCGATATAGTTGCTCGATAGTTTCGTTATATTTTTAAAACGTCGTCAACGATCATATCATACGATCTCACTTTTGTTTTACTTTATATTTTATATATTTGTCCTTATCTAGCGTATACAAATAAAATTGCGCAAGACACAAATATTTATGCCGGCAATAATAAACTATCAGACACTTATAGTGCACGAAATAATCATCATAAACTCTGTTGATTTGACAAAGTCAAATAATGAAAACCCATTTGGACGCAGCTCCAAATTAACGAGATCCCCAACATCCTCAATTAATAGCTATGAAAAAGAAAACGAAGAACTTCGTAAGCAATTAAGCAAAATAGAAAAGTTGTCTTCTCAACTTAGTAAAGAGATCAACATTCTTAAAAATGAAAACGAAATGCTGAAACAGACCCTTCAAGTTAAGGAAATACAGGACCAGCCAGCCTCAGAATTCTTCACTGATGAAGACGAATTACGCGAGGAAACTGACTGGATCCTTAAAAAGAATAAAAGAAATAGACCCTCTAAAAAAAGAAAAGCTGAATTTTCGCCAGAAATTGAAGCTTCAGACCAGTCTACAAAATCTAATAATATAAAATCAACGGAACAAGAGGCTAAGTCAGCCAAACCCAAGGATAAGGCATCGCCTTCAATCAATATAATGGGAATTACTGAATATGGCGCTGTTCAGGATCTTATGAAATCGATTACTGACAAAGAATTCAGGGTAGTGTCACATATAGAGCATTAGCCACGAAACTTACAGAGGAAGGTAAAGAATGGTATACTTATGAAAACAAAAATGACCGCCCGATCAAAGTGATGGCAAGAGGTCTGCATCCTACTTGTAAAATAGAAGATATATTAGACGACTTAAAGTGTAAGGGGCTGAAAATAGAAGACGCCGCAAACATCATCAAAAAAGAAAAGAAGAAAAGTGATCAAGGGGTCAAAATAAACAAGAGAGGGCTCCCATTATTCATGCTTACATTTAATAATAAAGAAAAAATTGAAAACATCTTTAACATTAGAGCTATTCTCAATATGAGAGTTAGAATTGAAGCATTACGCAAGGCCACTGGATTAATACCCCAATGTAAAAAATGCCAAGGTTTTAATCACGCCCAGAAATATTGTAATCAAGAGCCAAGATGTGTAAAATGTTCTGGAAAACATCTAGCATGCCTACTAGGAAAAACTACTACTCCGAAATGTGTAAATTGTAAAGGAGATCATCCAGCAAATTATAGAGGATGCGAGATAGCTAAAGAACTGCAAAAACTGAGAAATAAAAAACTTCAGTTTAAGCAAAACCGTGAGATGCCAGTTAACGGAATATCATCGAAAAACTCAATGAAAGCTCAACCACAAGCTAGTACAGTAGCGGGACCAAAGACATACTCACAGATAGTCCAGCAACAAGAGCCACTTTGTATTAAGGAAAAACAAGAATCTTCAATTCTTGAAAAAATACTACGGAGTATAGAAGCTTTGAACATGCGAATTGCAAAACAAGAAAGAAGCCTAGAAGCCGTACATAAGCGACTAAATAAACAAGAAGCAGTGAATGTGTTTACTTCTATGATTTACTAGTATGAACAGTAGTAAAACATTAAGAATTGCCGACTGGAATGCAAATGGTCTATTGCCACTAATTCCGGAGCTAGAAATTTTCTTAAACATGGATAAGATAGACATATGTCTAATATCGGAAACCCATTTCACAAATGTATCGTACGTAAAAATTCGTGGATATCACTGCTACCATGCTAGCCACCCATCAGGAAAAGCGAGAGGAGGATCAACTATTTTCGTTAAAGAAAATATCGAACACTACGAAGGAGTAAAAATATATAGAAAAGGGAAAATATGCAAGTATCAATTCGACTCAATAATGAAAAGGAGTATAGCATTTCATCTATATACTGCCCACCGCGATATCAATTGGCTAAAGAAAATTATATCGCGTTATTTAAATCGCTTGGAGTCAACTTCATAATTGGAGGGGACTTTAATGCTAAGAATACGTACTGGGGATCGAGACTGTCAACACGTAAGGGTAAAGATCTATATGCGGCAGGACAAGAATTAAACTGCGAGTTTTATTCTGGGGGTAAACCAACATACTGGCCTACAGATAAAAACAAAATCCCAGATTTAATAGACTTCTTTGTAACAAAAGGAGCATCAGAAAACTATGTAGTGATAGAAAACAGTGAAGGAATATGGTCAGATCACACACCTGTTATTATGACAATGAGTGCAACAATAATCAAGAAAGTGAATTTGCCTAAACTAACAAACAAGAGAACAAATTGGGATGTTTTCCGGAAGCTAGTAGAAAACAGTACGGTTTTACAAGTACCAATTAAAACTCCGACACAACTCGATGATCAAGTAGAAATATTAAATAATAATATAATTCAAGCAGCGTGGCAGAGTACGCCCATTAGTCAATATAAAGTGCCAAAGAAAAACAACTATTCATTTGAAGTGAGAGATTTGGTTAGTGAAAAGCGGAAATCTCGAAAAATTTGGCAGCGGAATCGAGCATCACAAAGTAAATCGAAACTTAATTATTCGATAAGTGAATATCTAACTGGTCTTTCCAGCCAAAAAGACACTGACTATTCACTTTGGAAAGCAACGAAAGGACTTAAACGACCAAATAAGCAGATACCTCCTATCAAAAAGAACGATGGATCTTGGGCAAGAAGTGGTAAGGAGAAGGCTGTCTTGTTTGCAGCCCACCTCGAAAACACATTCCAGCCCCTTCCAAGGCAATCAGCGGAAGAAAATATAAACCCAGTTAGAAAAGTGGATAACCTAATCATCAAACCAGTAACATTACAAGAGCTAAAATATGAAATTATTAACAACTTGAGTACAAAAAAATGTCCTGGTTATGACCTAATTTCAGGTCAAATAGTAAAAGAACTTCCCGAAAAGGGCTTAGGAAAACTGCTTCAACTAATAAACGCAGCGTATTCAGACTAAAATACGTCCCATACCAATGGAAGGTTGCAGAAGTGATAATGAGTCCAAAACCGAATAAACCGCCTAACGTTAAAACCTCGTAAGGCCGATTTCGCTTCTTCCTATAATTTCGAAGTTGTTCGAAAAATTATTGCTGAAAAGGCTAAAACCAGTAATAGAGGAAAGAAAACTAATTCCACCACATCAGTTTGGCTTTATAGAGAGACATTCTACAATAGACCAATTACATAGGGTGACCGATTTAATTGAAGATTCACTAGAAAAGAAGAAAATCTGTTCAACTATCTTTTTGGATGTTGCACAAGCCTTCGATAAAGTATGGCACCAAGGACTAGAATATAAACTATATCGAGACCTGCCAAAACAATTTTACCTCTAGCTGATCTAGCTGATCGATATTTTCGAGTTAAATTTGAAGATGAATACTCTGACCTTAGACAAATATCGGCTGGAGTTCCACAAGGAAGTGTTCTGGGACAAATACTATATTTACTTTATACAAGAGATGTTCCAAATACAAAAGATACAAACATTGCAACGGTTGCAGATGATACAACAATCCTAGCAGTAGGAGACAGTATAGAAGAGTCAACTAGTAAATTACAAAATGCCACTAATGCAATAAGTAAATGGACAAAGAAATGGCGCATTCAGCTGAATCAAACGAAATCCTTACATGTCAACTTTACTAACAGAACAGTTAACTGTATTCCAGTTCTACTGAACTCGCATCCAATTCCGCATGCGAACACAGCGAAATACTTAGGCATGACTCTTGATGCTAAGCTGAAGTGGAAAGAGCACGTTAAAAAGAAAAAAGAAGAACTAAACATCAAATACAGAAAAATGTACTGGCTCTTAGGGAGAAAATCTGAGCTAACAGTACATAATAAGCTACTATTATATCGGCAAATATTGAAACCTATATGGACATATGGTATAGAACTGTGGGGCTGTACCAAGAAGAGCAATGTTAAAATAATTCAAACCTTTCAAAATAATGTTCTACGTAGCATTGTGAATGCACCATGGTACATAAGAAACGACAACCTTTATAAGGATCTAAAGATGGAATACGTTAGCGAAGAAATCAAGAAACATGCGACGAAACACGCACAACGGCTCGGTCAACATCAAAATGCAGATATGCGTAATATTATGACCAACACAGACCCAGTTAGAACGCTTCGAAGGACGAAACCTTTAGATTTAGGGCGGTTAATGTAATCTTATAATATACTTGGAGCTAACCAGTGGGTTAAACTCAACAAAAACTAACAAATTTACTAAAGATAAGTTACTAGATGAATTATATTCAGTTGTAATAAAATCCATTAATAAAAAAAAAAAAATAAACTCTGTTTGGTTTAACTTTAGAGCCAAATGTTGTCACAATAACTCCGATACGAAATAGTATTCTTATTACTGTCAGGTTCAAGCTGACGGACGGCAAAGTTGTCAACAACACGACGGTCAGTAGTAAAAAGGATTAAGCTGAACTACGCTGAGAGAATAGTAAACACGGCCAAAAGGCATAACTAATGATTTGGTTGCGTAATTTAATATAAAGTTTCCACAAGCAGATTTCAAAGTGCACAAAAGTTGACAACAAAATCGATCACATTCAGAGTGACCGTTGGCCATACCTCACAACTGAACAAATAGAGGCTAGAGACTAGTCGCAAGAATTAAAACCCAACATTGAATGGTTGATCCAAAATGCTGGTTACAAAGAAGATCGATGGAAGCCGAATGTATTTGAATTAATCGAGTTACTAGAAAAAAAGAGGTTACAGTCAAACAGGATTGGGTAAAAAGCCCTACTCGGATGAAGATTTAATTGATGTGTTAAGATTAAAATGCACCCGGCACTTCAATTAAACCTAACCGATAAATCATTTACTAGCGTACAAGAACTCATCAAAGGTGCAACAGCTTTGGAGACGACTTGGTCCAGATTGGGTATCAATATGGAACATATTGTCCCAAGTAGAAGATCGATACATGAACTGGACACGAAGATCGATACATGAACTCACCTCAGATTGAAGTTATTCACCAAAATGTTGCCCAAGTAAACAATTCAAATTTCCGCACCAAGCCATCATCGTCAAATGGCTTGCTACAAAATAACTCTTATACATGTTTTAATTGTGACGATGTCGGGCATACTTTCCAAAACTGTGCTCAGGCTCGTACCCGTTTTTGCTACAGATGCGGGTTTAAGAATGTTACGGTTTCTGATTGTCCAAAATGCTCGGGAAACGCCTCGCGGGACCAGATGCATACTGGGAATTTGAGTACACCCCGAGAATTCTGAGGAAGACCCAGAAAATCGACAGCGCGTCCAAAACGGAATCCGAGTTTTATACACGGACCATGAACAGTGGAAATCCGACTCGCTAATTTCAAATACCTCATTTCAATCTGCCAATTCGTATAAATTATCAAGACATCACCAACTCGATCAATTACCTTTATTACCCAAACCCATTTCAAATTTATATACTCCACAGATATAATTACGATCCCACTGTAACAAAGTCAATCGCAACTCAAACTAATACCGATGTTAATTCCGAAAATAAGGAAATATTAAAAGATGAAGTCAATTACTGGTAATATAGGCAACCGCGGTATATTTCGTTACAACAAAAAAACCGGAAGGCCGAAAAACTCTGCGGAATAATGTCATATCTTCGATTATTTCAAGCGAGTGCAATGATAAACGACCGTACGCAGACGTTTTTATTGATGGTCAACCGTATCGAAGATTGCTTGACAGTGGTGCTAGCGTTAGTATGTTAGGAGCAAATTCCTCTGCATTGTTTGATAATCCATCAATAGTCAATCATCATTTACCGACCACGATCTCGACAGCCAGTGGAGAATCGCAAAGAGTTTTTAGTTATATAAATGCCTGACCACCAATTCTAAAATTTTACCTTTCTCAGATAAAGTTGTTCACGAAGTCGATTCAACTGAGCCCGTTAGCTTCTCACCTGAACAACATTCATTGTCTCCAGTCGATCAAGAGCGACTAAAATTAATAAAAGGGAAGTTCTCATCCTCTTCCAAACTCGGCCTTGGTCGCACACAATTAGTCCAGCACGAAATTCACCTTCTTGACAATAAACCCATTAAACAGCGATTCTATCCAATCCCTCCCATGATACAAAAACAATTAAATCAGGAGTTGGATAGAATGTTGGCACTGGATGTTATAGACTGTGTTTAGACGCGCGTCGCTTAAATGAAGTTACGCAAAAAGAAGCGTACCCATTACCGTTAATAGAAAGTTTAATTAGCCGTCTTGATAAAACTCACTTTATCTCGAGCCTTGACCTTAAAGATGCCTTCTGGCAAATCCCTCTACATTCCGACGCACGTGATAAAACAGCTTTTACTGTGCCAGGCAAACCCCTTTTCCAATTTAAAGTTATGCCGTTTTGCCTGTGTAACGCGCCTCAAACCCTATGCCGTTTAATGCATAAAGTGATCCCACATGAACTGCACGACAGAATATTTACGTAACTAGACGACTTATTAATCACTTCTGCGACTTTAGACGAGCACTTTGATTTGCTTACATAGGTCGCGGCATTACTTTCAGCAGCCAACTTTATCATAAACATCGAAAAAGTCATTTTGTACTGAAACAAATTAAATATTTGAGTTATGTGGTTGGAGATGGGTGTCTGCGCACAGATCCAGAAAGACTTCGAGCGATAGGGCAATTTGCTGTACCGCGCAGCCCATAACAAATCCGACGTTTTATAGGTATGTGTGGGTGGTACAGAAGGTTCATCAAAAATTTCTCAATAGGACGCTATGATTTCTGCTCCGGTGTTATCTCATCCTAATTTCAATGAAAGATTTTTTATACAATGCGATGCGTGCTCTAGCGGAATCGGTGCCGTTTTGTTCCAGATTGATGGGCAAAGTGCAGAAAAACCTATTGCGTTCTTATCGCAGAAGCTTAACGAAGCCCAAAAGTATTACTCCGTGACGGAACTGGAATGTTTGGTAGCCGTTCAAAGCGATTTTCCATAATTACTGATCATGCCAGTTTACAATGGGTGATGGCACAAAAAGACCTCCATGGCCGACTTGCTCGGCGGAGTCTAAAATTACAACCATTCTCGTTCGATGTGAAGCATGTGAAAGGAACTCAAAATATTGTCTCTGTTACGTTATCTCGAACTTTCGACACCAGTGTTGAGGCTCTGCAAATAAATACCGATACTCTGCCATTCCAAGTCGATTGTAATTCTAGTCATTTAGAAGATCCGGCATACAAAGAGCTTTACAATTCTCTAAAATCCAAACAAAACTACGTATCTAATCTTCAAGCCAGTGACGGAAAAATTTATTTCACCAATCAATTTGGAATTGATCGTTGTCAAAATAATGATTTGCCTACATGGAAACTTTACATTCCAGACTCTTTAATTAAAGATTTAATAATCCAAGCTCATGATCCTCCGTGCTCCGGCCATCTCGGACTTGAAAAAACCCGCTTGAAAAATTACAGCGCTATTTTTACTGGCCAAATATGTATCATACTGTTAAAACATAAATATTAAAATGTGAGCTGTGCAAGACATGTAAGCCTTCAACTCAAACTTTACGACCCGTTATGGGTAAGGCTTTAGCATCACATCGACCATGGCAACAGTTGTACATAGATTTTTTGGGTCCGTACCCAAGATCTAAAAACGGTAATGCATACATCTTTATTGTTCTCGATACATATTCACGATTCCTACTCCTAACTGCGATGCGAAATTCTAATGCCACTTTGGTGTGCAAATCGTTAGAAAATGATGTATTCCATTTATTTGGTATCCCATTTTGTACCAGAGTTAGTTTAAAGAAAACCAAATGGAATTTTTCAAAACGAATCGCTATCGTAATTTCCAGGTATTGGAAATATGTCAAACTATGGGAAACTTCCTAAACGATATTTCCCAAAGATACCTGGAATCGAAAAAAACTAGTTGACGTCAAACGGATAAGTTTGTATATTCCATGAAATGTGATAGTTAATTGGAAGCAGGAAGATCTAAGACAGGAAGTAGCACTTTTAAGTATGATGGCCACAAAAAAATTAACTTTCTCTAGTAAAAAGTCTTACAAATGATTTTTGTGGTTCGAATATACAGAGATTGAGCCTATCTGAAGCAACAGTGTCGGTGATGTGAGGTGTGGGTGGCTAGTAAAGGACCAACGGCTACTATACACCAGATAAAATGTATAAGTTATAAGAAGACCGTGATCCATCGAAAGAAACTGCATCAATTCGTTGAGTTGGATCTATCATTGCAGATAGATACCGATGATGGTGAACGATCTGATTTTAATAGAAAAGATATAAAATGTATACAAACTAGGTTTAGAAGGACATAAATAAAGTTGTGTACAGTTAGTTCACATCTTAAAGGTATCAGGTGATAATGTCAACACTATTTTTCATGACATGAGTGTATGTATCATTGAATGAAGCATTGATCTACCAGTCGACTTTAGAATTAAATCGCCCCAAAACATTGACAATTTGTACAAATTGCTTCCCTATTAACTTTATACTTCGGATTCTCAAAATGCTCCTGAAAAGAGATTTCTGTCAAATGCTGAAGTAAGAGCAGTAACAAATATCACATATCTTCTATAGAAAAAAACGTTGTTACCGACCAGGTGGCGAAAGCTGCGGCATTTGGAGCGGAAGGTACCGGATTCGAATCACAATAGGGGCAGAATGCATAAGAGATTTGTCATCATCTGATTACGATCGATGGTGGAAATGAACACATTTATGACTTCCTGTTGGTAGTACAGAATTCATAGGCCATACCCTTCATCCATGTCAGTACTATAGTCGAATTATTTTTTTGATAGTTAGCCTCAGAACTTATTGATTGTATAGGTAGCCATATACAACGGAAAGCCATGAACTTCCTTTTCTGTTGAGATGTATATGGTTCACTTATCGCAAGGAGCCCACCCGCTGCTTTAAAATTATCTTCTATAGTGGGAATTTAATATTCTCGTTCATATTCTGACTGCTCCCAAGGGCTCAATATATTACGGCATACTGGGTTAAGTCTTATAGAGTAGTCTGTTACGTTTCTACACCAATGTGAAGAACTGTCTGGGGATCGCAATCAAAAATAGCTATAAAGATTGTTGACCCTGTCTACGAAACAATTCATTGTAAGTGTGTCATGATCTTCAAGGTTGCCTTCGACAAGCACTTGGTGCTCGTGAAGCACAACTTCTCTGAAACTCAGTTTCGTCATTTTCCCAGATCCTGGGCTCTCACCTCGGTTGACCTATAACTACAAACTATAGAGGCAACCTTCCTGTTTCTTCTTCTAACGGTAGAAACAGTTTTGTCATAAAGAATCAGCAAGTGCACTTTTCAATGTGTGCCTTTTCCAGATTTTCTTCCTAATTGAAGTGTTTTTAGACGCTTTCATCCCCGATGGTTGTTCATTTATATCTTAGCTTATGTTTCATTGTTCTCTGTTAAAGGTTCCATTCATGCCACCAGAGATATGTTCTCTAGAGAAGCCGAAAGCCCCTCCAAGTTCTCAGACCCTGCTGCACTATTCGGTTCCCCTAACTCTAAGTTTTTGTATCCCATTTACATCACACAAGTAGATGAGAAAAATTTTCCGTCTGTGCATAGATCCACAGTGCACAGATAAAGCTACGCAATCCAGGGGCTAGTTTTTATATACCGGGCACCCAGCCAGATTGGTATCGGCATGGTACAGATAACACGTTAACCCGATCCAGTTCTTTAGCACTGTATTTTTGCTTGGCTCACCACTTTATATTGTTAGCCAGTTGCGCGGTGGTGACTACGTGGAGATAACGGAGCTGAAATCTATTGCCTACTTGATTCATCCAGACAGCGTCACACCTGACCACCACAAAAAAATACAAACTACCCGGTTCAACAAATATTCTACCAGAATCGAAAGCGCAGATGACAAACTTAAAGAAGAATCACTAATTAGCACTTATGAGAAGTGCTGCCCTCTAAGTAAGCCTAAGAGAACTGGGCCACCATGGGGGACTAGGGAATTGGGTAGACTGAGGAAACAGACAAGAAAACATCTAAATAATCCATGAAAGACGGTTGAACGGTAGATTGAGATTTGTACAAATCTTTACAGAAAAAGTACAAGAAATGTATCCGAAGTGAAAAAACATCGAAATGGAGATCTTTCTGTGAGGAAGTGGATAGCCTTACGGCAACCGCTAAACTCAAGAAAGTTCTCTGTGGGAACATGAGAGTCACTATCGGAACTCTAGAGAAACCTGATGGAACTCACACTAGAACATATCAGGAAGCTTTACATGTACTGATGAAAACTCATTTTCCCGAAAGTGAGAATTAAGATGAAGTTGATCGAAATCAACTCCCACACCAACTACCAAGTTTCAGAGATTCGAGCTTGGTGGCGAAGGTAGTGACAAAAAGCAGAATCCAATTGAGCATCGGTTCTTTCTCATAATTTAAAACACCAGGTCCAGGCGGGATATTCCCGGTCTCCTACTGGAAGGACTGGAAATTATCCTAGACCACCTTGAATATATCTTCAGAGCTAGTTTAGCTCTGGGGTACATTCCAAGATCTTGGAAAAAAGTCTAGGTATAGTGTTCATCTCAAAGGATGGAAAGCCAAGATATGATCAGGCAAGTTTTCGGCCAATCTGCCTGTTCTCTTTTCTACTTAAATGCTTAGAGCGATTGGTTGACAGGCATTTAAGTGATAATGCTCTATTAGTAAATCCCATACACTCCCAACAACACGCATACCAGAAAGGCAGATCTACGTTGAAACAGCACTCCATGAAGTCGTTGGACGGATTGAAAGATCACTGGACAACAAAGAATTTGCCTTGGGAGCGTTTCTGGACATTGGACAATGCTTTTGACAATGCGTCCTTCAATGCAATGATCTCTGCAGCTGAAAGACATGGCATAGAGACCACACTTGTTCGGTGATTTAGCGTCATGCTTAGGTCAAGGAGAATAAATGCAGATTTAGGTAGTGATACGACGACGGTGATCGCCCGAAAGGGATTTCCTCAGGGGGAGAGGTTATGTCTCCGCTTTTGTGGTGTCTTGTGGTCAACTCACTCCTAGTCCAACTAAACGACAACGGATTTTTCTGCCAGGGTTATGCTGATGATATCGCCATAATACTGGTAGGTAAATAGACGGGTGTAATATGTGATCACATGCAAATTGCAATCAACATAGTTGTAGCCTGGTGTAGTGACCAGGGTCTATCACTCGATCCTAGGAAAACTGAGATGGTTCTTTTCACTAGATGCAGCAGTCTTTGAAACTTTAGTCTTCCAATAATTGGGGCTCACACGATCTGACTCTCTTCGAAAGTTAAGTATCTGGGTGTCTGGTTAGATCGGAAGATTACTTGGCTAAAACATATAGAAGGGAAATGCAACAAAGCTGACGGATCAGTATGCCGTAATATAGCTGGTGCTGAGTTATACATACAAAATCCTAAGGTTGAATTATCTATCCCGCTTGGTAGGTACGCTACTGTTTTTCAGGCAGAAATTGCTGCTATTTTGAAAGCAGCATTCTTTGTAAAAGGGAAAAATTGCAGAGATCGTCGTATCTGCATTCTTTCTGACAGTCAGGCTGCCCTGAAGGCGATTGGTTCCAATACTGTTTCATCATAACTTGTTTTGGAAACGATAAGTGCCTTAAATCGACTAGGCAGGCTGAATAAAGTTAAACTCCACTGGATATCCAGTCACATGGGTATCAAAGGGAATATATTGGTGTGACGTCACTATCTAGTTGTGACGTCACTATCTCTTAAATAAGAAATTGATCTTAACTTTGAAAATCTGCATCAAAAAAGTGATAATCTCATCTCTTGTCGTTTATCCAAAATCTTCTTTGGGTCAGTAAACCAGCAAAGATCGCAGTCTTTCCTAAATTATGATAGACGCACTTTAAGGATCTTGCTGGGCATTCTCACGCGGCACTGCTCCCTGAATAATCATGTTTCGAATGAAAATTCGAAACACCTTATTCTGCGAACAGTGCGAAGACGGGGAGAAAGAAACTGTTTAGCACTTTTTGTGCTCCTGTTCTTCATACTCTTCCCATAGACCGAACTGTTTCGGCTCACAATTCCTATTTGAGGATCAATACGACCTTGAGGATTCCGGATATCTTGGACTTCATTAGAAGAACAAACAGATTCCGGGACTGAAAGTGTACGCCTAGGAAGAGATGTCACAATGGGCCAATTGAGCCTGAGTGACTGGGGGAAAAAATTGTATGAATATCGACAAAAGGTGGTAACTTCACCACAAATGAAATAAAACTTTGGGCATCAATGTACCATATGATTGAATTTATACACCTTGATATAGTTTTCGTTTAATTGTGTACTTTCGTGTAATCGTGCCACTATATTGACAGATCGTTGACTATTGATCGACTTAATTTGAATAACAATAGATCCGATGACAAACATGAATTCGAGCTAAGTTTCTCATACAAAATTATCCTGTCGTCATAAAGATGTTCACATCCAATATAAGACATTCTCGAACAAGACGTTATATCAACTGCAATGTCATCAAAAACATAAATCGAACGTAATTATCATGTTACATTGCATTGGACGCTATATACCAACATATATGTAGATAAGCGAATTTATTTGCTTCACGTTCGCATTAAATTACAAAAGAATTTCTTGATGACAATTGCATTAGCAAGCACAAATCGATTTAACTGATTAACTATCGTGACAGATTCTATATAGTTTATAATGATAGTTATACAACTAATTCATTTGTTAAATTTTAGATAGTTTAGCCCCATCCGGTTATTTTATAAATAATGAAACGTACGATCGATCGATCATGTACAGCAAGTACGATTGACCAGAAAACCGCACACACAACATCCTCACCACCAAATCGAACATAAATGGTCATATGGTTAAAGAGTAAGATATTTTCATTTGGAAACTATATAAAAATTGATCACTATCGTACCATCTCTTTCACACCACCAACCAGTCTATAAAGACAATGGTATTTCTTATACCATATATTATCTTAAAGAACGAAAAGAGTTTTTATTTAAGTTTTCTTCTTTGAGTTCTTGAGCCCTTCTTATTGCACCATTTTCATCACGTTTTTCGTATATCTTATATACGTTGTACGAGTGGTTTGTAGAAGAAGTTGCGATAAAAATGTGAATAAGAAATTAAATGGGATTGTGTATACCGCATTAGATATTTAACGTATACACAAATAAATAAGAAACTTGTTTTTCGACTTGGATACAGTGATCGAAATTGATCATCACACATGCAGCATCAACATTTTACTGGCCAATTACATATATAGCGAGGAAAGTGTATACTATATACGATCGGTGTGTCTCTTTCTTTGATCCTCTTTGTAATCGATCTCTTTAACCGCCCAGATTGCGCAGTGGTTAAAACGCTGCGGCGTGGAGCGGGAGGTATCGGGTTCGAATCCCGATAGGGGCAGGATGCGAAATGGGATTTTCACCATCGATCGTTTGGGCGGTACGATCAGTGGTGCGAATGAACTCATCTGGGACCCAGTTGAGGTTAGAATCCGTGTGCCATCCCATCGTCCACATGTCAGTGCTATAGGCCGGCATGGAGCTGTGCCGGAATGTAAAGTTATACAGTGGGAAGTCACAATGGAGCCCCTATCTCTATTGGAGCCCTATCCCGCTTGGAGTATCTATATCCATTGATTAATTGCTGTAATACATTTATGGTGTGATACCAGGGCTGCAATTTATATTAATGCTCCTTTCATTTTCCTAACTGTTTGAATTGCGACATTGTCGGGCCATACCGTATCAACAATCTGACTCCGTCGGTTTCGATCACGATCCAGTTTTTCATATAAAGAATTAAAAAATGCGCCAGATCGGTTTTTACGCTGTCGATCGTTACGCAGCGAGATCTTCGCCTACCGAAATACGACGCTAGATTTAAAAATTCGGTTCTGATCAGAATGCAGAACGTGACCAAGTTGCTTACTCTCTGGTTTCATGCATGATATCGGGCATTCGCATTAAATTCCTCATCTCGTGATTGAAAAGAACTTGGTATGTGCTATCAACGTCACGTTTTGATCCATATATCCAATACACATGATCGTTCCCTATGGATCTTTCGTACTCATCCGTCAAGGTCCAGACCTCACACCCATACTCGAAAACGGATCTCATCAACACTCCAATTTCAGCTTATCCGCATTAGCAAAATATTTTGACTTAAGAAGTGGATGTAGAGGATATCCCGAATTCCAGTGGCAAGGCGAATGTTTTGTTTTGGGCTCGTTGATTTTGAGACGAACCTAAGCTGAATACTGTTCTTGTGGATCACACTGATATCTTCTGCATATGCAAAAGTGGATTGAGTTGTCGTGAAAAGATATTGTCTTGAAGTGTTTCACTTTTACGAATGATATATTCCAACATGAGGTTAAAGAGTATCGAGGACAGCGCATCTCCTTGTTGAACACTGGAGTTAATTGTAAGAGTTCTCCATAGCCCGTTTTTAACTCTGACACAGCATTTTGACTGCATTGCTGTCATTTTACACAGATGTACGTATTTGTTTGGTATTCCTAAGTATTTAAGCGCATACCATAGCCTCGCTTGATCGAGAGAGTACCTCGTACTCATCGCGAGATGTTTCTCCATTGTTATTGAGTTTCTTAAATAGCGACGAGTTCAGCAGATATTCTTTCATACATGAGAGAAGGCCGTCACACAGTTTTTCTATGTTTCTGTACGTCCCACGTACCGATCCTTAATATCGTGTCTCGGTACATAATCGGTATCCCATTTTTTGTTTTATTGTCATTTTTAAGACACGAATTTTTTACGAATGTGAGTCGTCAGCCCAGCTAGATTTAGTCGCCACCTTCGATAAGCTCTGGTTACCATTGTAGTATTCTATGAGTCTTAAGTTTCGTTCAAAATAGTTAGTTTATTCTACTTATGATTCGTAAAAATATCGACCGAAATCTATGAGCCAATAACGATGCCATGTGGAATAGTGGATTTGATTGGTAAATGGTTATGCATCCTGCTTGCATCTGTTCCTCAGAAAATGTAAAATTCAGTAGACATCAAATAATAACAACAGCTTTATATTGAACGATATGAAGTCATCACAACACTGGACTATCTCCATATGATCAGAGCATTGACAATATCTGCTTTGCTTTATAGTTTCTTACCTCTATAGTCTATTCTACGAACTAATGTTTCAGTATCCTTATTCTCTAGTACAATAAACAATTCAGTTATAGATTTTCACATTTGAGTGATCTTCCACTAAATTTGAAAGTAACATAAGTAACTTCGAAAACCCATACAATATTGGCAAGTCTTGTAACACTTTCTTGTGATGAGGTTATATCACGGTTCTTTATTAGGTTTTTACTTATTGTGCGTACTAATTTTTACCTAATTTGTTGGTGATTTGGATAAACTTCGGAGAATAAACGACGAGAAGTTCTCGGTTGAAGGCAGAATAGGAGAGGAAGGGTTCATATAATGTAGTTGCTCTAATATTGCAGTACCACTAACAACATTCGAGACATCGGTACTTGTACGGAACGTACAATACTCTACTGGAGTAGTTTTAGTGAGAGTATGTTTGAATTTTCGGATGGCGGGGCGAGGCATAATCCTCGTAAAGATAATAGTAATTGCCTTACCATCCATTTTGCCAATGTTCGTGGACTCGTGACTAATAAAAATTGGGCACATCAACATCTCGAATCTTGCCGACATATTAGTGTTAACGGAAAAAAAAGTATCTCATAACATTTACGAGAACGAATTCTACTTCAAGCGCTACTAGTTTGAACAAGCATTCGATTTGCAACGTAGAGTATGTGCATGTTCATTAAAGACGCACATACCGTACGCTTGACATCAGAAGTACAAAATGTTCTCAAAGACCGCTCAAACTGTTGTATTTATAATATCCCTTCCTCATAAAATCCTTTTTTTAATTAGTTTATATAGATCAAACGGATTCATAAACTATGAATTTCGTCGAAGTTTTGTCAGACAAATGTGATCGATTCGCAATCAACATCCCTAGTGTAAAGTAATTATATGGTTGGTGACTATAAAGAATGGTTGAATCACCAAAATACGAACTGTGCTAGGCGTCAGATGGAGTGGTTTCCCGTGTCACATAACCTTACGCAGATTGTTAGTGATTCCACATTTGAATGTCAAAATTCTACAAGTAGTCATATTTTGAATCTTTGTCTTACAACAATTCCGCATTCCATGGAAGCGCGTGTCGAGGCTGGAATTGGAGATTTGAACCTCAACCTGATAACCGTAAAAATATCTGTCGCAACACCAGCAGAATTTAGACAGCAGCCAAGGCGTCTATGGCATTTTAACAATGGCTGACAATGATGGGTTACGGTAATTTTTTCAACATTTCCGGTGGGAGAGCCATTGTTTTTATAACAATCAAATGGACGACGCTGTTTCTAATTTCACCGAAACCGTTCTACATGGATTGAATAAATATATCCCATCATCCTTTGCCAATCCCAATCCTAATTTTAAAATCTTTTCAAAAGAAGCCGGCAAAGCAGCCAGACAAAATAAATCTGAAATCTGGGCTAAGGAAGCGAAAAGAGCTGACAACAAGAAAGCCGCTAGGGAATCTGAGTTTGAAGATCTTTGATCGCAACTTTTACTAGATGATCGCATCGATTGCCAATATTTCTAAAACATGTATTTCAGCATTGAAATGTGCAGACGATGCTTTGGTGGTGGATCCATATTTTCCGACTGACTTACTGGCAAACGTCTTCACTTCGAACTCGACCTTAGTTATCCCCGATGGAGTTACACCTCCGTCAATTTCGTTCCAAAATGGATCCTGTCAATATCTTGGGGGAAATTGTCTTCAGGAATCTGAAGGCAATGGACATAAAGAAGGCCACTGGACCAGACGGAATTCCTGTTCGAATATTAAAGGAGTTTGCCAGTGAGTTGACTCCAATATTAACTAAAAATTTTCTCCTTTCTTATAAGCAAGGTAGCACCCGAACGCCTGGAAGAGTGCGATGGTGGAACCGGTTCTTAAACGTGGTTGTGATAAAACTCACCTTTCAAACTACCGGCCAATATCAATTGTGTCAGCCGTGGCTAAGGTTTTTGAGAAATGCATTAACCAACAACTGGTGAATTATCTTGAGATTGAAAAAATAATTTCAGATAAACAGTCTCTTGACGTAGGTTGTAAACAAATGGAATCTCACCCTTGAGTACCACGGAGAAGCCTTTGCAATCACTTTGGATATATCCAAGGCTTTTGACAAGGTTTGGCATGAGAATCTCATTTGTAAACTTGTGGCATACGGCTTGGATTCGATGACCATCAAGTGGATAAATAGCTTTCTCAAAGACCGAAAGATCAACGTTGTGCTAAATGGGAGATCATCAACGACACACTCCCCAAA
This sequence comes from Tipula lateralis, assembly GCA_963932295.1. Lineage (NCBI taxonomy): Eukaryota > Metazoa > Arthropoda > Insecta > Diptera > Tipulidae > Tipula > Tipula lateralis. The sequence continues at coordinate 61,378,813 of OZ010737.1, forward strand.
TGCCGGAGTCTCTCAGGGATCAGTTTTGTCACCAACTTTGTTTTAGTTAAACATTAATGACTTGTTGGATAGCACTGTGAACCCTATCCACAATTTTGCCGATGATGCGACATTGCACTCTTTTATTTCATTCGAGGTCGAGCCTACTCATTCAGAGTTAAACTGTAAACGGCTAGAAGTTGTAACTTCTTGTGAGTGGGGAGTAAAAAATCAGGTCAAATTTAACGAGAAAAAAACACAGATATGCACGTTCTCGCGTAAAAAAAAGACACAACGAATACCCTTTTACAGCACCGCAGAGATGTTTGCAGAACTCTGCGTGTTCTATATAGATTAATAAATGGTAAATGTTCTGCAGAGTTAAAGTAGAAAATACCACCATTTGTAACGCCAAGACGGGTAGCGCGAGGAATGGTCAATGCGTATAGGTTTACGGTGAAGCTGCCGAAACCTCGAACTGAAGGTGCAAAGCGCGAATTTATTTATCGAACATCTAAGAAGTGGAATTCGTTATCCGGTTTTCAGTTTCTGTTTGAGTATAAAATGCATAAGTTTAAGACAGCTATCAACCTTTACTTGTAGGACCACGCGTTGGGTGCAGGAGCTCTGACAGTTATAAGGACCTATAGGATAGTCTAAAAGTCTTGCGTTTAACCAGTAGGTTATATGGAGAACATCGTATCAGTAATCCGCTTAAAAGTTCGGAATCTCATAGTAGATTTAAGTACAACGGAAACGTCTGCACCGGTGTGAATTAGAAAATTGAGTTAAGCCTGACGCTTAATTGTTAAGTGACGATTGTGAAACGTTAATGATCTTCTTTGGCATTATCTACAAAGTGGATACTCCGATGTTTTAATCGATGATTAAGTTCTTCATTTTGCTTTCTGAAGGTATGACACTGAAATCTTTGTCGGTGACTTTGATTTCGAAGTGCAACATGGTTTTTCGATCAATGGTATGACAAACATAATTAGGGTGGTATATTTCAAATTCTACGTAACCAGTATTATAATAAATCATATCAGATTACAATTGGTGACACCTACGCCTCATAATGGAGTTGTGCGTGTCCCACTGCGATTCGAGATTATTTCATTTAGGTAGTAGGTATATTTCCAGGAAGTTCGTCTCATTCCGCAACAAAGCCAAATAACTAAGTTGAGCGAACTAGGGCATCCACAAATGAGCATGTATTCAGCTTCTTATGCAATAGCAAAACTAATCACCAAGCGAGCGAAGTCAGGCAACCCAACACAATACGGCGTATACTATAATCATAATTGGAGAAAAAGTATACTTTGGGTCATCCGGGAGCTCTAGTCTTACTACTTGCAGGTGGAATTTCATTAGGCTTCTTTAAACGGTTTGTTAGAGACTACAGATTTAATGGCTATTGTCTTTATGCTTTTGGTAAAGTCTTATTTTGGACTGACAATTTAAAATTATCGATAAAGAATTTCAATTAGTCATTCATATCATTATTGAGCTGATATCGTTGTCACTCAGTCGATTTCATCGTATACAAATAAACGCATTTCTCAATGGTTAAAACAAGAGCACTTGGAATGAATGGTACTAGGTTCTAATCCTGATTATGACTGCTTTCGATAATGATCGTGAGATGAATGCATCTACGATCCATTGGTGTAGTGGAGAACTAGGAGTATGGAGCAATGCAATGTACAGATCGTGGTCTACGCAAATCCATAATCGATTTAGCTTCTATGTAACGACAGTAAAAAAAACTGCGAAAAAGTTGGAAGTGTTTCGTGCTCCAGAGAGAGATTGTAGAAACAGAAACAAACAAAATAATATTAGGTGCAATTATGATGGGAACTAATTTCAACAAAGAAAATTCAATTAAAGAATCGATTTGACGTGCTTAAATTTTATGTGCAAGACTTATGAAAATTATTCGATAGTAGGTATGAACTTTGAAAAGTGAAGATGTTCTGTTCATGAATATTATTACTATTTAATTTATTGTACGATTAAATTAAAAATTTTGAAGATTATGTATAACGTCTGTCAGAAAAGCCATAAAGGTTACAGGCCATTAGCGAGTACTTTATATTGTTGTAAGAACTAGAAGATGCACAGATCGTTCACTACGCGTTGAAGCACCGTCCCAGACACAACATTTTTCGTTCGGTTGTAGGTTGTTCTCTCTTCGGTCCAGATCAAAACAGTACATGATCAAGCCAGTATACACGATGTCCTTTGATTTTATGCATTACCTTCTTGAATGCTTGATTCTGGGTGACGTTTTGTGCCATGTCAAGGAGCATCCGCCATGATACAACTCTCATTTTCAGGACGAAGCGAAATATCAATGCAAGCTTAATACTGTTACTTCCAGTTTCCACAGATGTGAGCATATTTGAAAACCATTCGATTAAGACCCGATCGTTTGACACAGATTTTGAAGAAGTCCTCAGAAAAAGTAAAACAACGAATTGTATGCTAAACACCGCAATATAATATATTGAATCTACTTTCCACTTTGAGATGGCGGATTTTGAAAGCGAAACCAGGTCGATCATTGTACTCAATAGCCGATTAGGAACATTTTATAGGATTGGTATATTATGTGAATGTACAAGCTCGGAGTAGTCTTAACCGCCCAGGTGGCACAGTGGCTAAAGCTGCGGCAGTTGGAGCGGGAGGTACCGGGTTCGAATCCCGATTCGGGGCAAGATGCAAATAGGGTTTTCATCTTCGACGTTTGGGCGATGCGATCGGTGTGCAAAATAAACATATATCTGGATCCCCTGTCGTGTTTAGAATCCATGGGCCGACCCATCTTCCATGTCAGTACTATAGGCTGTCATGGAGCTATGTAATATGCGCAGATGGTACTACAAAAAAAAACTCGTACCTATAGCCGTACATAGAGTGGTATCACAACGGACCAATCGCCAGTCTAAGTGTATGATAGCAGCCACAACACCATAGCCTAGCAAGCTCGGACTAATGTAACGCAAAGTACTTGTTGTATTTCCTCTATTTATTATCGATGGTTCAGTATAGGAGAATACGATGGCACTAGTGCAACCGTTGCCTTAGACCAGCAAAATTAAAAATACAATCAGTCTTATTAACAAATACATTTTATTTATATACAAAATATTTACAGAAACATCGACTACCCCTCACTTGCCTCATAAAATCTTTAGATTCGTATCCTTACATTGTGTCTTCGCACAATTTTCTTACTTGTTTGAAAATATTCACCCATATAGCCGTACTTAGATTTAACAGATGACACATCTAAGTTTGATTTAAACAACCTGCTCAAATCGTCGATGGATGAATTATTTTTGACAATACGATAATTGTGCGGATCATGATACGGCCATTTCATATGCGATGACTCATCATCGCTATTTTGCGACGTCGATGACTTTAGATTACTGCAACTTTTTAATTGATACTCGTTTCCAATACTGTCCGCACTATGTTCGAAATGTTTTAGTTTTAGTTGCATGAAACGCTTGTCCAATTCATAAAGGGCGGGTGATTTGTCCGGACTAATTGAAAAATATTGAATGTAAGCTTCCTTTTCTTGAAACGGTGTTGATGTTTTTAAACTAATTGTTGGAATATCATTTTGGTCGTTTTGTGCGATATCGTCGAGTGCCATGATCACGATTTTAGTTTAATACTTTGTAATGTAGATGAATTGAAATTCGAAAGTGAACTGATTTTTGTTGCTGCGTCTATCCAAAAAGTCACCTCGTATTTCCTTCAAAACAAAACTACCTCGCGACACTTTATATGGTACCTGCGGGTAAAAAAGTAATTTGCGAACATAAGCGGCAAGAAAAAGGTTTTTATCGAGAGGGAGCGATATTTGGGGCGGGAGCTTATAAGAATCGCCCTTTACTACTTGTAATTACTATATAAATCTGGAAAATACGGGAGTTTAATGAGATACCTGAAGGTGTCGAAAATGGTCAGAAAGATCGGTACCGACAATTTAAGGTTTTTATAGTAAAAAATTATATAGAAGTCGTAAAAGTGGCGTCTATTAAGCTCATAAAATACATATACATACGCGTTTAGAAGAATTCAATGTCGAAGGTGTGATTTTATCTTTTTAACAGTGTCCACTCCTTAATTTCAGTTTCTACTATACCAACTATGGATTTACAAGAAAAAACCAAAAGAGTAAAAATTGTGGGTGTCATTGATCTTTTCTTTCTTTTGTTTTCATCAAAATTCACAGTTTTGCCATGAGTCATCGCCTAATTAGAATATAATAAGATAAAATATTTTATTCTCTAAGGGATACAATTTCAAAAGACATCGTAGGTTTTAAAAACGAAATGATGCAGACAACTTTCTTATCTTATACTCGTTTAGATGAAATGTTATATATTCTTATATGTTAGTCGATAATTACGTAGCAATGCCATTCGGTAAATCATTTACTTTTCCTGAGGGATAAGACATTTAAAATGTCAACAGCTTTAAAGTAACTTTCCTAAAATACGTAGGGCATGACCTGAAGAGCGGTTTAACATAGTTGTGGATAGGTTAGGTTATAGGTTGAGTGGCTGCTACATCACACTTAGACCGACAACGGTCCGTTGTGATACCACAGGATCTTACTCCTCTTTTACCTTTATGAGAACCAGTTTGACCTACTTACGTAGCTTAATAAGTCTCGCACATTACAGTTTTCTAGATAAGAAAGGCAGTCCATTAAAAACTTACCCAAATATTCATGTCTTTTGAGTGCCAAAGCCGGGCATAAGCATAGGAGGTGGACTATCGTCTCTTCCTCCTCCTCGTCCCTACAGCTTCTGCAAAAGTAATTTACTTCCAGACCTAGCCTCCTCGCATGTTCTCTAAGAAGGCAGTGCCCTGTGAGTATCCAAAACGATCGTTTTAAGTTCACGTCTTCGTAGGGAGATAAGTGCCTTTGAGCGTTTCAAGTTCAGCGTTGACCAGACTTGCCGTGCAACTCTACATGAGAGGGTGTTCGTCCACCTATCGTTCGCTGAGGCTCCCGCCTCCTTTTTAAGCACAGTCTTGAGTGCGTTAATGGGTCTCTCCAGCTTTACCCTTTCCGGTAGCAGTTAGAGAGTTGTACCATGCCGCGCTAGGTCGCCCACCCTGCAGTTTCCCATGACGTCTGAGTGGCCGAGGACCCAGACTACCTGAATGTTGAAATGCTCACTCGTCTCATTTAGAAACGAGCGGCAAACCAACGCCACTCTAGACGTCAAAGAAACAGAATCCAACAACTTGATTGGCACCTGAATGTCCACATAAATTGCGATATCAGTCAAAGATAACACATTATGTCTCAACCAGTTCAGGACCATCAACCTTTCAGATATCCATCAGCCTTTCCAAGGTTTTCAATAGAAAGGATGATAGAGTTATGGGTCTTAAGTCTTTTGGGTAGCCCTGTGATCATTTATCATATATAATTAAGATCACTCTGACCTCTTAATAAACACCCTTTGAAGATTACTTTCAGACAGGGTTTGAACCCTTCAAGTGCCCATAGGATCCGTTCTTTGGTTACGATATCTTCTATGCGCAGGAAGTGTGCTTCTTGGTGAGTACTAGTACGGTTTCAACAAGAAGTTTCCAGGAGTCCAGGATCCATCTGGTTTAATTAAATAACTGGTTCTGGTAGGATTGAAAGACAGAATCTTTCTAAGACGAGAGGTCTCGGAAACTTCTTCCATTTTGTCGCAGAAGGGTCTCCATGGTACCTTAGTTCTTTTTTGTATTCTTTGAGGGAGTTCCAGTCCTGAGCCTCTCTCTTACTTTTGGCTCTATTAAATGCTGTCCTACACGCCTTCCGGTAGGTCCCCAGTTCCTTGAACCATCATGTCGGTTTTTGCTTACCCCTATGGGCTTAACTTTTGGGCAAGCAGCGTTGAAGGAATGCAGGCCTTAATGAAAGTGTCCACTGTGCCGTTCAGTTCCTTCACTGCCGCTGATTGCTCAGGAGTCTCTGGTATTAGAAGTTCTATAAGCTTTTCCCCATACTTACTCCAGTTTGTCTTTCTGAGATTCCTGAAAGCTTTCCGTGTGGCAGGGGAAACGTTAAGTTCCTGCGCCACTCTCCCTGATCATAGGGTACATCTTTTCTGAGGCGAAGGTTACGTCTTGAACCTCCTGCCGATTTGTAGTAATAAAGGTGGGTTCTTCCCCAATATTACACAACAAAAGGTTGTTATTTATAAGGTTATCAAAAAGTAACTCACCCCTCTCCTTGATATCAGTGCTTTCCCATATTGTGTGATGCGCATTTGCTGTCTGTCCTCCTGGTGCAATTGCATCAGTTGTGGACGGGCTGTCGTCCTGTCGTGTTTCAGCCTCGTCCTTTTCGTATACTTTGAGAGTAATCGACCCGAAACCGAAGTCGATTACTCCCTTAGTCGCGGCAAGCGGCACCAGGGACTCCGTATTGATTACCATAGTAGATATTCTGAGGCTCCCCTTGGCATCCTCTTGACTCACAATCTTCCAGTTTTCTGTCGAAAGATTGGGATGGCTAATCCTAATAATCTCTAGTATTTTTTCTCGGTTGGTAACCAGACGCGTGCTCTTGGCTTGCTAGGAATCGCTTCCCTACTTACAGCCACCAGCTTCGCGCCTTGCCACACCTCCCCTACCTCCGCTACAGCCTTCTTATAAAGCTCCATTGATATGGCATCAGAACACACTTAAAGTTTAACGCGCTCTTGATGCCAGACCCCAGTTCGGCAGGATGGAGGAGGTTCTGGATTTTCTCTCAGGATTTTTAGGAAAACGGAGTTTAGTGCTTTGTACACCAAACTCCATTTTACCATGGTGATGCTCCCATCTTCATGAATCCTGCCAATGACGGCTAGCACCAACACACGCTCCTTCACAATGTCTCTGAAGGATTTTGGTTTGGCCTTATTAGGAGGCAAAACCTTATTAGGAGGCAAAACGAGTCTCGGAGAAATATTTGGCCCACCTGCGCAGAGATCCGTTTACCCCCGTTGACCCCAGCCTGGTAGGTTGTTGGCACGGGTCGCGTAACACCTTAAATCGGTTCATCTGCTGTCATTTAGCGTGACCCGCCCCACACCTAGGTCACTTTACCCATCTGTTCTAACGAACGAGGACCAGGAGGCGACGACAATTATGAAACAATTTGTGGATAGTTATGAATAGTTTTTACACTTAACTATCCATAACGAAAAAATTTTCTGATCTTAATAGTCGTTGCATGTAACTATCAACCAACTATCTCTCAATTAGAAGAGAGAGAGACAGAGAGAAGGCCAATCGTGAGATTAGGAATGCAATTGATTCCGAGGAATGAAGAATGACCTGGCATCTTTATCTTTGATTAGTTACATTCTGGCTTATAATCGAAACCGCTGAAACGAGCTGGCACGAAACTGAAATTTTGAATAATAATTTATTGCTAAGCTTTAATTTATTGTACTGTCCCCGGTGGTTCTGAGTGCAGCTTTAAGTTGATCAAATCAGAAGCATTCGATCAAAACATTAGATATGCTGTTATCATAATGTCAACCAAAAAATTTCGTCAGGTTTGATATTAAGTGGAACTTAAAATACTTATTTGTGGGCCAAAGTATGCAAATAACTCCTGCTTTCGTATCGAGCATACGGTTAGCGATCGTTCAAAAATAACTGAAAATTATGCCAAATGTCCGAAATCTTGGCCAAAAGTATCATGAAGCAACATTCAATTTACGAGAAAGTAACTATAAACACCAAAGTTTGTTTAGCGGATTGATTGAGTGAAGTAATGGAAGTTGCTGCATGAGTTCCAATCCAAGGTGGCATTGATTGACTATCTTCTATAAGCGTTGGTTGAATCAATCGGCCCAGGGGTTGTGAAGATTTAGTCTTTCAAAATTAAGTGTATGGTATAATATATTCCTGAAGTCATTAAATCAGTGCAGAGCCAGAGTCTATTTATATAATATGATCCGTGTTTCTACAGATCTAGCGAATTACAGATATTTTATTCAAAATGATTTATATTTAATATTTTCAAATGCTGCTTAACGATAACTGATTTGTGAATTTGTATTTGGTTGTGAAAGCCAGTCTCGACAATATACAACACCCATACAGTAAATGTAATGAGAAGATTAATCGAGCATCAGCAATCTTCATTCCTAGTACTTAATGCACACATATTAAAAACACTCAGGGCAGGCTGTAAGGAACTGCAGTACTACCTTTTCGCAACCGACTCGCTCCTCCAAGATTCCCTTGAGGGACAGAAAGTACGAAAACTTTTCTTGAAGCACAAAATCGGTGTAACGTAGTCTAGATTAGCCAGTTCCTTGTTTAGTGATCTGCTTACCATAAATATAGACGGGGAGAAGGTGAAACATGACCTCCAAAGCACGTGTAGGTGTTGTCCTCAGCGCTCCGCTTATAAGCATCTCTTTGCACCTTTGCACCGGCCGTTCTTTGCACCTTCTCGATCATCTTTTTGTATGTCAGAAGTCAAGAGTTGGCCACCACATGCTCACTCCATACATAAGTACAGATCTTACTATGGACGTGAATATAGCCAGTATACCAGCTCCTACTTCAAGCGCGATCTCTTTCCGATGGCGTTCCTGCACGAGTACATGGCAATATTATATTTGTTTATTCTTTCCAAAATGTTTTAGTTCTTGTCCAAGAATACGCCTAGAAATATTGCCTTGTCAGTAAAAGCTAGTGTTCTGTCATTTAAGAGAGGTGGATCTACTACCGGGATTTTATATTTCGTATAGTAAATAGTTCCAGTTCTGTTTTGGACGAGCTAATTGCCAGTCCACATCTGATGGCCCACCTCGTAATGATTAGGAGGGCATTTTAGATTATCTCCTTCGCCGTGCTTTAATAATTCCCAGAGACTATCCTCAGTCCCTTGACCACCATGCCGGTTTTTGTTTCCCCCTGGGCTTAACTAATGGGCAAGCAGCGTTGAAGTGCACTCACTAGTGATTGCGTCCACTATGCAATTAATTGGCAAGCAGCGTTGAAGTGCAGACCTAGTGATTGTGTCCACTATGCAATTAAGTTTCTGCATTGTCGCTTGCGGCTCAGGGGCCCCAGCGTTTATAGTGTTTTAAGCGTTTCCCCATACTTACTCCAGTTTATCCTTCTAGGGTTCCTAAAAGCTTTCCGGGTAGCATTGGAAACGTTAAGGCTAAAGTTAATATACCGATGGTCAGAGAAGGAGTGCTCCTCCGGCACTTTCCATTCCCTGAGCATAGGACATATCTTTTCTGAGGCAAAGGTTACGTCTTCATCCTCCTGCCGGTTTTTAGTAATAAATGTGGGTTCTTGCCCAATATTACCCATCAAAAAGATATTATTTAATAGGTAATCAAAAACTAACTCACCCCTTTTATTGATATCTGAGCTGCCCCAGATTGTGTGGTGCGCATTCGCATCACATCCAGGGAGCACCTCAACCTTGTTCCTTTCACCTTCGAGAACCATGTGGCCCAGGCTATCCGTTCGAACTTTTTTGTTTCGGTTCATATAGCGTGAAATCAGCCAGATTAGACTGTTGCCAATCTCTAGGCTGACCGCAATTATGTCACCACCATTGCTGTACTGAGAAAGTAGAAACATGTTTAAATTATTTTTTCCAAGAATGCAGGATGATTATCCCCGAATTTCTGGAGTATATTAGGTTATAACCTTTCATTTTAAGGCCACAGATCCTGTTGGTGTTGACCACGTCCTCGCCCGATCCAGTCAGTCTGAGGAGTAAAACGGACGACGCCCGCCTTCGTATTGTGTAGATTAATTTATGTGATATTTAGCATAACACCAAAGTTGAGCCTACTTAGCCATTGTCACTCTCCGCTACCGCAGGCTAGTGTCCTTCGGTTCCATTGGAATCGCCGGTGTCTCTCGTATCTCCTCCCATGGATTTTGGTTCCCCGATGCTGACATCACCCACCTTTACGATTTGAGCTCTCTTTTGTTGTTTGCGGCCTTTAGAGAGTGCCGGGTTCGGTTTTTGGTATTTTTATTATTAGTAGAAATTATGGTCCCACGAATGTCGGAGAAAATTGGTCCAACTGCGCAGAGATCCGTATACGCAGGTTAGGCTTCTTACAACAGTAGGGCGTCATGTATCCAGGGGGCTCCGTTTGGGCTTTGTTAAGTGTTAAATAAGCCCATCTGCCGTCATTTCCACCCCACTTAGGTGAATTTGCACTCCCAACTCTTTCGTGGTCCACTTAATTACGTTCTACCTTACGCCATTACAGCCAAATCGGGGACGTACGGCAACAGGTCCGATTTGCGTAGAAACATCTACACATTGCATAGATCCATGCCAGCCTATAGTATAGTTCTGTCATGGAAGAAAGGTTGGCCCATGAATTTTGCCCTCGAGCAGGGAGTAATAGATCACACCACCCATCGTAATCAGATGGTGAAAATTCCCTTTTGTATTCTGCGCCTATCGGGATTCGTGAACCCAGTACCTCCTGCTCCAACACCGCAGCTTTAATTCACACTCCATTTAGTTCATTTGGTCAGTGACAAAGCTTTAACGAGCATTTTATTGTACTAAACTAAAAATAATTTAGGCCTTAAATGTGCGAGCTATACAAATGTCTACTATAGAACCTTACAAATTTTATTTTAGTACTAAGCAAGTCAGCAATTGTATTGCTGACTGCTGTATACTGTGGATTTCAGCGCTTTATATATTTGACGTTTTGCGCTGAAAATATCAAAATATATGCAAAATATAAATAAATTTGTGTTTTTATAAAAAGATCAATTAAAAATGACAAACCCACCGATGGAGGATTCGACCATCGATCAATTGGAGCTAGAAATGAGTTTATCTATACCAAGTCCAGAATATTTACAAAAAAAATTGTATTTCCTTCTGGAGCAACTAAAAATAATGCATAGCGCTTTGCCTGAGTAAGTTGCATCGCAATGGTGCCCACGAATGTTTATATTCTAAGTTCAAACTATGTCTGATTGTGTTATATAGGAACTACCAAATGCGTATTCCATACGAATTGTTAACAGGGCTGGCCAATTCACTACTCAACGATACTATATTTGAAATAGTAAAGGGTTTAATGGAAATTCAACATGTGACCGAAAAACATTTACAACAACTAAGAGAGCAAGTAGAAAACGAGCACCAGAGTATGTATACATGTTTACCAATCATTTTAAGTTATAGTTTATACATTTCCGAATTCCGATCCTATTTCGTAGTTGAAATACAAGAATGGATATCAAAAATAGCTGATCCCGAAGAGCTGGAACATATTTTGGCCCTAATGAAAATAAAGCACAATAAAAAATTAAAGGAAACCGATATGAAACTCGTAATGCATTTAGATCAAAAAGTTAAAGACCAGCAATCGACGCTGGAAAAGGCTGGGGTGCCCGGTTTTTACAATACCGATGTACCAAAAGATATCAAAATTCAAATGCATCTATTGGACTTTATATTGCGACTGTCGAGGATGAAATTTGATTATAAAGGGTGACATACGGCCATTCACAGTGTCGGGCAGGATCACTGTGATGATGGGTTTTTAGACGTTAATGTGCCTGGCTGTTCATACAAATAAATAATAAGAATCTTTTATAATTGTGTTCCAAATTTGTTTTTTTGTTCCGAATTGAATAACTAACGATTCCTCCATTTAAAAAAAGAAGGATTTACTTTGAATATACTAGGTGTTAAACCGACCACATGAGGTATTGTTTAAAGCTTCGGGAAGCACAGATGTTAATCGGTGGTGTGAATGAATACATCTATGATCCCCCGTTGGAGTACAGAATTCATGGCCGTACGTAAATAGGACCTATACGTTTTCGCTTTGGCTATGTAATGGCGTAAAGTAGAACGTTAATAAAAGCGAAAGATCTGGGAGAGCCTTGCAAAGATAGTAACCGACAGAAAGATGATAAAAACAGACTATTAACGGGAGAGAACGCACATAATATTTTCATTTCACATAATGAAAACCTCATTACTTCTTGAGAAGACGAGACACAATAGTTAGATCATTCGAAGCAGGGTCACGAAACCGAATTCTTCTATCAAGATTATCCTAATATATAGGATTAAGATCAAGATTTGTTTCGGGCATGTTTATGAAATATTTACATCTGTCAGAAATTATCATTCGAATATTATCCTATCAGGAAACTGCAAAACAAATCTCGCTTTGTCGGTGACTAAGATTTGACTCCAAGCAAGTTCAGTCGACTTTGTGCTTAACTATCTTTTTCTCTGAACCTTCATCGTGTAATTATTTCGTTCAGACTTATTTTATGTATAAGCCCTGTGGGTCGGGGGCATTCATGTTTCGTAAATATTTCGAACGAAACATAAGACCCATAGAATATCACCACAGTAACCAGAGCTTGAGGCGACTAAATATGCTTGAATCGCTGAGCTGACGACCCGCATCCGTAAAAGCAAATGTTAAAATTCTCAAAAAGCAATCAAAAATCGGACACCGCCAAAACAACAATGACCTCCCGCTTAAGAACCCCGATACGAGATTAAGGATCGGCACATGGAACGTATAGTCACTTTCAAAACCTGGCGTGTTTGACGGCCTTATCACATGTATGAAAGAGTATCGACTGGAACTCGTAGCACTCCAAGAAACTAGGCCTAAAAGTGGAGACCATGTATTCCAAGGCTAGACATTGCTACACAGTGGGAGTTGGATGAACAAATCTTGGAGTTGGATGTCTCATTGGGTCACCGGTAAAAAAGGCTGTGTTGGAGTTTCAGCAGTCGATAATCGAATGTGTAAGCTTCACTTGCACATGAGATTATCCAACCTGTCAGTAGTCTGTATCTGGGGTCACAGCAAAGCTATGTTGGAAAGATTCGTACAAGTCAATGAGGACAGGGGAATATACAACGTGATTCTCATGTGAAGGTCTGATAAATGAAAAAACGCAACGAAAATATCAAGATCTTGTCAGCAATAGCATTTTGGGAGCTAATTACCAATCTAAAGAAGGGGACAGTGTCTGGGAAGTATAAAAAACTCGGTTGTCGATGCTGCCCAAGACATTCTCGTTATAGTGAAAGAAAACTAAGCCCAAAAATGATTGGTTTGATGAGGAGTGTCATCTTGCTGTTGAGCAATGAAATATAGCCCACAGTGAAGCGCAGACTCGGTTTACTATTGCAAGAAAGAACAAAGCAGTTCTTGCTAGAACAGTTAAAGCATTTGTAGGCAGAAGAAGCGCGAATCGTGGAAGGCTAAGTTCTTAAGAATACAACCACTCAGCAGTAAGCACAATTCGCGTGGTTTCTGTGAAGGGATCACCGAATTGTTCCATATTTTAAGATCTTGGTGAACTTCCATTCGGGACCAGGATGGAAAACTCTGTGTTAACGTCGCTGCGGTACTCGATTCATGGCGTGAACATTTATCTGCCTTACTTAATGGTCCACATGTACCACATTACAAGCTGTATTTGAATACCCTCAAATATAAACCGCAAAGATGTTCATTGAGGATTCATCCTATGAGGAATTCACCATGACTATGCAAAGATTAAAGAAAAATATACACCAGGAGTTGACTGCATTAATTCAGAGCTCCTGATATTCGAAGGGCTAACTTTGTGGAACTGTCTTTTCGATCTTGTTCGATTGGTTAGGTGAAATGATACCTTTTTTGCTCTTGATGCCTCTACTAGTTGATTCCTCTATGAATTTATTAATTCGGTTTTCGATAGTTGTGTTCCTCTTAGATCAGTGATAATTAAACCGAAGTCTTGTCCAAGGATGTCTGGGGAAATTATAGATGCAATCAGATTGGGGTTTATAAATTTCGCTTATGGAAAAGAATCGGAGATAGTTAGAAATTTTTAGTTTACTAACAAGCTCACAATAGAGTAGTAAGATTGATTAGGGCAGCCAAAAGAAGTTGTTTCCTTTTCCGCCCAATGTTTTTTGGCGAAATATTCGAAATCTAGGTCGAATCTAATTTGGTTAGTCCTAATTGTTGATCTTATATCGGATGAGTGATCTATTCCTTTTTCATTTTCTAATTTTTCCTATGAAGAGTTACAGTCTGCTATTTGTAAAGTTAAATCAGAATCTTCTGGTCATGATAGAGTTAGTTTAAAATTGGTGAAACGTTTTTTTTCTGGGGAGTTATTATGAAAAATTCGATATCAGATCCAAAAACGGATTTTGAAACTAAACAGACAAAACAAAATCGAATTTGTATCGGTACACCGCAGGTAACCAGCTTGCGACGCTATTGGTCACATGAAGTGGGAAATAATATCATACGTGATACAATTTTCAAAAATCAATTCGTAAAATTCGAAAGATATTGCATTTTAATCGCAATGTCAATTGCTTACCAAAAACAGATACGAATTATGATCGCTTGTTCAAGATACGCACGGTAACGGAAGCCCTAATGGAAAATTTCAAAAAAATTCTAGTAGAACAAAACTTGTCAATTGATGAGCAGATATGTTCTTCTAAAGGGAGGAGCTACCTCAACCAGTACACGTCAATGAAGCCCCATAAATGGGGTTACAAATTGTTTGTTCTTAGTGGGGTTTCCGGTTTCACGTATAATTTTGAGTTGTTTACTGGACAAGAAAACGAGAAACGATTATCTTCCGAATCCAATTTGGGTAGCTCGGCAAACGTAGTTATTCGGTTATTGTGAGATGTACCACGATCAGTGGATCATCATGTGTATTTCGATAACTACTATACCACGTTGTCACTAGTGATTGAATTATGCAAAGTGGGCATTCAATCGATTTGTACGGTTCAACGTGACAGACTACCTAAATGTATGTAACATACTGAGCGCACTTTAAAGGACAAACCCAGAGGCTTTATTTCAGAAAATGTGGGCACACTCGCAGGTGTTGAAGTAAGCGTCGTGCTGTGGAAAGATGCTAAATATGTCACTTTATTTTATATACTTTTGAAAGTTACCTACAACAAAAGTGAAGCATTCATTCGTACTAAAAAACAGTCCGTCGAAGTCCTCAAATTATTATGGAATACATTAAGCATATGGGAGGGGTAGACTTACATCGGTCGTCATAAAATAAAATTACGATCACGTAAGTGGTATATTCGTATATTTTATCATCTATTGGATATAGCTATTGTAAACTCATGGCTTCTTTCGAAGAGAATTGCAAAGGAGAATGGCACATCACATCTCAATCTGGTGGATTTTAGAATCAAGCTTCCTGAGAGTTTATGCAAAACCAACGTTAAGGGGGACCGACCTAAGCGTAGTCTTATTTTATCCAATATTAATGCGGCGATTGAAATAAAAACAGAAGAAACTGAACGTCAGCAGTATACCTCCAAGGGATGTTCGCGAAGATTGTAGGGTTAAAATCGTCGACCTATCCTGAGCAATGGAAACTCAGTCAAATAATTCCAATTCTAAAAATTAGCAAGTTGAGTTTTCGCAGTTCAGACCTATCAGTATTTTAAGTTCCATTTTCAAAGCCTTTGAGATAGTGGTAAAAAACAAAATTCAGTCCCATATAATTAATAATAGTTTACTCAATGTCTTTCAATCTGGGTTTAGAGAGTTCAATGGTACAAATACTGCTTAATGGATCAGCGATATTATTGGTCGATTTCCAATGGGCTCGTTTTAAATTGTAGTAGATCGCTCATTCCGTTTTCAACTACTGTTAGTAATTTGAGGAAAGTTTTTAATAAAATTCTTACATGGAGTGACCATTTAGTTAGTAGAAAGATGTTTGGATTACTTAGCTGCCTGTATAAAGCGGTATGGCTTACGGATAGTCAGCGTATGTAAAAAGAGAATGTTTATGTCCTATCTCCTTCCGCATTTCTTCCATGGTGATATTTTAATGCTTGCACTCGTTTTATTTTCGGAATTAGAAAATTTGGCTTGTTTTGGGTTATAGTTTAACTAGTTTTTATGAGTTTCAGATTTGTGCTTTTATTAGGAAGCTACTCAAAACTAGAGTACCAAATTATCAAAAAGTTATTATTAAGCAGGTCGCATTAGGCCAATCTTCGAATGTTGCCTGCTCGAAATTCTTCTAGGTCTTTAAATTCGTAATTATATGTAAAAGGTATTTCTCTATGGAATTCTGTTCCATTCAGTATAAGGAGTTTGAGATCAAAATTTCTTGAATGGCGTGCTAGAGCGACAATATAATTAGTTTAAAGTTTTTATTTAATATTGTTGGATCCCTGCTGCTCATTGTAAATGAGCTTATACTAAAAATGAGATGACTTTTTTCAGTAAACAATTTAAGAGGTTTTTATGCCTAAAGGAAATAATGATTTTTCACATCGTGATTTTCCTTCTTAATCCAAATTATAAGCATGAAATAAATATACGATTAGTTGAATTGTTCATATGATCGTAAATAGTTAAAGTCTGATGTATTTATTCTAAATAACTTTTATTAACAAATTTAAATATTTAACAGAAATTGATTTTTATCCTAATAAATTTATATAATGTTTAAAAACGACACATTATGTTAATTTCAGCATAAACATAATGAATTTCCAAAATTTGAATATAATTGGAATGAGTAAAATATTAAATTTTTGTGTATGTGTTCAATGTGTTAAATGCACTAGGTACCAAGTGTTATAATATATATAAATGCTTCCCATTTTTATTTTGCATAAAAAACATAACTTAATACATAACATATATTATAATCATAAAAATATATTATGTTTTTTTTTTTTTCAATAGAATATCTTTATAAAATATTATTGTGAAATATCATTATTTTTGACAAATTTCATTATATTTGAATAAAGGACGGGACGTGTATCGTCCTCGTACGGGTATTTTACTTTTATGTCAGCAATACAAGCTGCCACCCTCGTTCTTCTCCAGGTATTGTTTAACATATTGAATTTGTTCCGGAGATAATCCTAATTCGTTAACTTCACTTAAAAATTGTTTCATACCACCGACTCCCACTAAATAACCATTGAGACGGGCCGCAACATGCGATACTTGAAGAAGTTGTGGTGTTAGGTTTAATGATTTTGCTAATTCTTTATGTTCCTGGAGACGATACTTTTGATGGTAACTGAAATAAGAAAAAAAATAAAACATTATTTAATTGATCTTATATTTGAAAAATATAGTAGTGCAGCGAAAAGCTGCGTAATGTGCAGTATATACAAATTTGATTCTGGAGATGCAACCTTTAAAGGAGATCGAATGCAACACGCACTTTGGATTCCAAGTTTTACCTTTTAAAAATAATATTGGAGTAAAATCCACGTCAATCAATCACATTACAATTAACTGATAGATTTATAACAGATGATGAAAATCATCTGTTATAAATCTAAGTGTCCTACGCTCATCAGTCGCAAAAACATCACTCTTTTAGTTAGCAATGACTACATACATGAAGTGTAGCTTTTAAATGAAATAAATACAATCTTCCTTCAGTTATACAATCTTCCTTCTAGTTCAAACATAAATAGTGCTTATCAAACGGTAATAGCAATATTCAAAGTCAAACCAGGAGCAGTTAAACATGCTATGATTATTTGAAGCAAATTCAACACCGAGAGATTGAAAAATACTGCATCTCAATCTTCCAACGGCTGTAATCGGTAACATCGATCAGAAATAAGAACAAATAGAAGAAACGTTAAGACTGCTACAATTGTACTTGGCTACCACACTACCTTCAGAAAATAATGATTTAATACGCCGGAAACTCAAATCACATATGAAGACTTTGCTAAGCAAATAAATAAGATAGCAAGAAGTGATCGAAGGAAGTATACCGATAACATGCTCTGCGGAAACAGCAGCAGCAAATAGAAATATGCGCACACTACATCAAAGTGTAAAACGGGTCACCGAAAAATTGCCAGCACATTAGAAACGAACAAGCTGGCTTTAGACCTGTAAAAAGCTGTACAGATCACATCAAGTCAGTTCGTACCATCTTCGGATAATCAAATGAATTGAACTTATCACTATATCGACTCTTTGTGAACTTTGAACCATCATTAGATGCATAATTTGGAAAGCACTCTACGAAATGGGCATTCCGAAAAAATTAATAGAACTCATAACAGAAACGTACAGGGATTCTACAAAAAGAGTTCAATACAAGGGGAAACCGAGTGATAAATATCTCACGAATATAGTAAGACAAGGATGTGAACTCTCTCCACCACAGATTTTTATAGTGCTGGACAATGTGATGCGCAAATTAGACAGCGCATCCCCATATGGCATCCAGTAGAATCCAATTAACCAACTCAACGACCTAGATTATTAATAATCTATTGCTTAGAGGCCGTAAACGGCCCTTACCGCGTCTCATATGAGACCTTACGAACCATTTTAACGTATTGGTGAACATATGTGGTCAGTCCAACGAATGTTTTTACACACAATCGAATACGCGGACAATATGTGTCTCCTAACACATAAATACTCGAACATGTAGCAGAAAGCCCTAAAGTTAACAGATGTGGCACAAGAAGTTTGTCTCAAAACTAATATCAATAAGACAAACGCTATAAACTGAACACAAACATAAGTACACCAATTAACCTTGCTAATGCGTTCGCCCTGATACGAAATACAAAGCTACGAATGTTCAATGCCTGTGTGAAATCAGTACTGCTGTATGACTGTGAAATATGGAAACACACGCTCAAGATAACCAGAAGCAATCACTAATGAAGATCTTCTGCTGCAGACGAGACAAATCGAGATAAAGCCTGTAATTAGGACGCGAAAATGGAGATAGATATAGGGCCCACACTGACGAATATGCCCAGTGACATTACAAGAATGTGTTATTGGAGTGGAACCCGGAAGGTAAGAGAAAAGTGGGAAAGCCAGCCATACCCTCAAAAAAAACGGTGCTAACCGAGCCGAAAACATTTACTCAGCAAATCATGAGAACTAAAAGCAAAAGCCCCAAATAGAGGCCCAGTCTAGTTGTCGCCCGATTCTCCTAAAATCGGAGATAGAGTGAAAAATCACATCGCATAAACTTTGAATAGTTATGATATGAGCGATACAAAAATGTAAACTATTTCAAAATTTAAAGTCCGCTTAAAGAGTTTTAACTTAAAGTATAGTTGTGAAGCTGGTTAAATGGGGCTATATAAAATGAAGTGGAGGCGTGAATGAACACAGTTGCATGGTTTGCAATATTTTCCATGGCCTACATAAATATACGAAGACTACACATTTCTATTGCAGGATATCCGAACTTCGGCAGGGAATGAGGATTTCATGTGACATCTCTCCAAAACAAATTTTAAGTCTTGATTCTTTTATCATGCATTGCGACAATTAATATTTAAACTTTGTATTTCAATTGATTGCGTTTAGTACGCTTGCTTATTTGTAAGATTTTATGATAGATCGTAGTTTAATATTTGTGCGCCTCATTTCGACAAAGTCAATAAGATCAGGAATTATTTCAAGGCAATATCTGCAGGTCAGTGCACAGATTAACCACCTCATAAATAATCCATGTTTCTTTATCTATCCCTTAATAGAAAGTGTCTGGGTCTGCCATGAAATGTTTTACAGCATATTTGGGGGGCTAGATCGTTTGCGTTCTATAGAACTATTTTATGGATAGTAACTTTTAGTGACTGCCTCCATCAACATATTCATCATGATTTTCTCCATCACTGAAGGAAAGTTTCTATTTTTACAGGTTTTTATTTTTAGAGCGTCATCTTTAACATTACTATAGCGTATAAAACTCCACGATGCGCGCTATTTTAATGCTTATTTCCGACATAGTTGCTACATCTTTTCAGTTCGGGAAATTTCGGGTTACGATCCCGGCTAATATGCTGGGGTTTCATGAGAAGTGTCATTATGCTGCTGTGCAAATGAATATAGTCTATAATGAAACGCTAACGGTTTACATTCCTAAATAAAAATATGTAAATCTGTTCTTACTATCGGATGACAGCCAAACAAATTTGTAGAAAGAAATTATCATGGATGTTCTATGATCTCTTAAGGTAATATAAAATTGCTAAGACCATCCTGGTTGAAAATCTTTTTGTTAACATTGATGTACACCTGCATCAATGTTAACAAAAAGATTTTCAACCAGGTTGGTCTTAGAAATTAGTCCGCACAAAAAATTATTTTAAACAAATAAACTAATAATAGATTAGTACGAGATATGTCTACTGATTTGTGTATGACATATGGCCCAGATCGAGAATCGGAATTTAATTCAAATTCATAGTATCATGCATAAAATCAAAGGACAGCTTGTACGTTGCCTCGATGACGTTCTGTAGGCTGGTCCGGAGTTCAAAGTGCTGCGAGTCGCTTTTCGCCAGACGAATAGGTCTCAGACGAATTAAGATGACTTCTCAGCGTAGGGAACAAACACATCTTCTCATGATCGCAACCGATGGAGTCATATTATTGACACGAATAAAAATCGAAACTATTAAACTGATTCTATCAAAATGATTATTTAATAATCGGTGAGAATCTTTAATATTTCTTTGTATGTCTCATAAATATAAAAGGTTCTCTTCGTTAAGACTAATTGAGCTTGTGTGAAAGGATTCGTTTATCAAAAAAATTGGTGGTGCAACATCCTCCCAATTATGAGCTATGAGTAGAGAATTTAGTCAAGCTCGAATTTACCGATGATCTACAGAGCTTTTTTCTTTAGGTTAGACGGTTAAGTGTTTATTTATACCGCAGTTTGCACTAAACACTGATAAGCATAATGGTTGGTTGATTAATGATGAAACGACCCTCCACAAACGTAATGAATTGGGTCAAGATATCAGGTTTAAATGTTAGGAAGCCTATATAGCCTAGGATAGATGTAACAAACAAAAACATTCTTATGCCGAGCTTTCGGTCTTTATTTTAAAGCTTTTCCGAAATTCGTGTTCAGTTTGATATGTACGTTATCGCACTGATCATGCAGATGCTTAAATTTTTGCATTGTAACTATTTTCTAGACGTACTCATAATCAGTATGAGATAAGATGTTCAACTTCTTTAATTTATTTACAAATTTAGACATGTCACGGGCGACAAATAAAAATACTTCAACGAAAATAGGTTCCAATTTAAGTCACATGTTCGCGATGACCTAGACAGCTATTTAATTATAATGAAACGAGTCTACATATATACAAACACACAAACCAATATATCAACTATGACGAAGATAACGCGTGCGATTGAAATTATCATACAACACATAGCCAAAGTACATTAGCATCGCTCGGCTATTTGACAAAAAAAAAAACTCCTCATAGTAAATCAATTTTACAACAAAAATTTCATTTAAATTTTTTTTAAATAAATCTTTTAGGCCCCATCCACCTGCCCAAATTTTACGACAGTCACATTTTCCAGTTGAATAAAATGTATATTTCTAGGAGTGTAAAAATAATGATCTAAGGGAAGCTTTAGTATGTGACGTCACATCATCGTCATCGCTGTACAACTATATAAGTGTATATGTATGTGTGAGTGTGTGAATGATTATTTTAATGAACTTGAAATATAAAACGAACATGTATGTGTATATAAAACAGAATAGTGTTCTTGATTAGGAACTATAAGCTAACCCATAGTGTCACATAAGGTCAATCGAAGATGATGATTGGAATTATAAGAAAAAACCAGATGTAACTGAGTGATAATCTAATATTGTAAATAAAAAGCTCATTTGGAATGGTCCGTTTGATAAGCCATTAGCAACTCCGAGTGTGTCGCATGTTTATCATGTTTGAGTGTATATCATGTTTTAAAATTAGCAAGAGTATTGCGCAACTCTTTCGAGATATTATTCGATATTCCTAAAAAATTTGAAAATATTTGGCGCAGATCCAAACTCATCTTAATGCCGGTCACACAAATATAAGATATACAACATATTGATATGAGTATACATATATTTATATTGTTACAGTATGTAATGGCAATGAAATTGACGAACCAACATAAACAAAATAATTTTAGCAATTAACCTTCAACACAAACCTTGGAATAAGCTGTTCCGCGAAGAATATTTTATATTTAATTGTGTCACTAGCATACAGTACAGGGTGACTGACACGAAGTGTTACCAACTTCCGACTGTCAGACCAGTGATGTCAGAGCGCTCAAATTTACACTAATGACATTTCATTCCATTGTTTACAAGCGTACAAAAGCATTTTAGTGGGAAATATTCAGAAATAAGTTATCCTCAATGGAATTCAACAAGTGTGATGGAAACCACAACCGCAGATTGTTAACAAACATCTGCATGTGAATAAAATGTTTGTGTATCGCACCATAAATTGTGGTGCACCGAAACGTACTAAGACATCGCCGAATATCATTTGGAAGGTCAAAGCCAAATTGGCTTGGAATTCGCGCCGTAGCAGTACAAAAATAGCTCGTGGGGCGAACATTTTGCTCGAAAGGATGCTGCACATATTGAAACATCACCTTGGACTAAAGGCCTTGAAATTCCATAAAACGCATTCTCACTGACGCTCAAAAAAAAGTTAGAGTGGAAAGAGCAAAGGATTTGTTGCGATTGCAGAAAAGTGACGATTTGCCAAATGACCGGATTTACTTGCCCAGCCATTCTACTGAAAATTTGGGCCAATGGATTGCCACCCGAAACCAAGCGCTGCCGATGGTGATGGTTTGGGCCGCCATAACGACCAAACTCCGTTCACTGCTCGTATTTTTGGACCGTGGCATCAAGATAAATGCTCTAATTTATCGAGATTATGAGTTGTCAGGCACCAAAAAATTTCAGCCTGATCATTTCAACAGGATTCCGCACCGAGTCATAAAGCGCGTTTTAGTCAAGGTTGGCTGAGAACCAACGTTCCACTGTTCAATGGCCACCAAATTCACCGGATGCAAATCCACTAGAGTGGGCCAAAATACCGCAGAGCCACCTTCGTCCTGCATGCAATAGCTTTGTCGGCCGTTTGAAGGCTATAATCGCGGCTTAGGGTGGCCAGATCAAAACCTGCTAATGCAATTCGAAAATTTAAATATTTGTGAACATTTTTTACTTTGAGTTTTTAATTGTGGCGTTTTGTTTCGGTAACACTCATATCAGTCATTCTGCATAGTGATCTAAAGTTAGAGCTTATAGATTCGTAGATTTATGTGGATGAATAACCAAGCCTTTCGCACCACATAATAAAAATCAGATGACCAACACTTTGTATATTTATATATTGAGATGTCGCACAATTGAATCGTTCGTTGGAACAGATGTGGCATATTTGTGAGATTAGTTCATATATAAAACGAAAACAATCATTTAATTCATTTGAATGGTTTTAGTAACAAAACCATACAAGTTTATGAAAAATGTCGAATCAATAAATCAATCAACACTATTCATAATAAGGCCTGTATGCCAATAATTTATTTTGATTTAAACAGATTTCATTTGCTAATCACAAATATTTATAATCGTATATTATGCCATCCCCAGTGAACAAAATACGTGACATAACGTATTTGATGACGATATAACTCGGCGATCGAATATGAATGGAATGCTTTCATTGAATTTCAATGTCCAACTCAAGCTGAAATAATTATTATCAATATAACTCCCCCTCTTACCGCCCAGGTGGCGCAATGGTTAAAGCTGCGGCAGTTGGAGCGGGAGGTACCTCCGGGGTAAGATGCAAAAAGGGATTTTTCACCATCGATCGTTTGAGCGGTGCGATCGGTGGTATGAATGAACACATCTGGATCCCCTGTCGAGTTAAGAATCCATCGGCCGTCCCATCGTCCATGTCAGTACTATAGGCTGACATGGAGCTATGAAATGCGCAGATGGTTCTACGAAAATCGGACCTATAGCCGTACATATAGTGGTATCACAACGGACCGTGTGCGGTAGTAGCCGCACCCAACATAAAAACCTCCTCCTCTTTCTTCAGAATACCTTAAAGTATAAATCCCAAAACATTCACGGGCGTCGTATGATTCACAAATTGTCGAACAACTAACTGATAAAATAAACTCCCACATCTTTCGGCACGGCATAAGAAGCATCGCGTTTATCATAGTGGTTCTTGAGGTTATCACAATTTGTGGATACAATTCTGGAATGTTGCCAAACAAACTGATAGTTTTTGTATCTGATCAACATCTGGTTTGAGGCTAAAACTGTAAAGTTAAACCTTATCATATGAGACACAAGTCTGTCATCGTTATTAGGTGAAGACATATCCAAGATGGGAGTTTATTAAAGCTTCTATTTTCACGAAAATCATAACAAGGAGAGAGTCGCCACGTTGTGGAGTTTTTGATTACAAACCAAATATTTGGAAGAAAGTAGAACACCAGAACGAACTATAGAAAATAGCCATTGATGCGGGTGAGATGTGAGTTCAACAGGATGGCGCTACTTCCTATAAGGCGACAGCTAAAGTTTAATCTTAAATTCATTAGAGTAAACAAAGGTTTCTGTTGTAGCATTTTTAGATATTGCTCCAGATTATGATAAATTATGGCATAAAGGTCAATTTGGGAGTTAAAAATATATAAAAGTAATTCCTTCAATTTTTCACCACTGTCACCGCCCATTTAAGCCATATTCACGGTCAAGGCCATAAGGTAGAGTTTTTAGCTGATCAACAAATAACATCAAATAATAATAAGCAATTCTTTCTAAGTATCACTATCGATAAATTGGCAAGAAAAAATATCAGCTTGAAATGCTGATTAGCTAAATGAAGAATCAAGTCAATCAGCGACTGTTGCATTACCCACATTACAAACCTGCTGCTTTTAAATATGATTATTCTACCAGAACAAGAAAAGCAGAATAATAAAAGGCGCCAGCCACTATAAGAACATCATGGTTAGCATCGTCTGTACATTAAACTGCAAAGCAAGATAGAAACAACTTACAAGTAAATATAGGAATTAGGGTAATTGTCATCCCATACAGCTGGGCGATGTATAGGCAATTATCTTGAAATTTTATTTGATTATCAAGCTAAAATTTCGTCAGAAGCATAACAGGCTTTAGGAGGTATTATATTTAATAAACTGACCCGAAAGCTCCAGAAATAAATCATATAATGTACAGTAATGCTTTAGTAGCGGAAAGCTTATAGCTACTACAGCAGATAGAAGTATAGGCTTCCTATCTCTATTAGAACTCAAAAATCGTCCAATATTACTCCATAGACACAATCAGTGTCAAGACGGTAATGAAATGACATGCGTGAGCGCCAGAATAATGAACTAAGAATAAAATACCAGCAATATGAGTTACAATGTAATAAATAACAAGATGGTAAACTTGCAAACCAGAGTCGAAACACTAGAGACGCAAATAAAATCTTCTATGCCTACTATCGTAGAAATCAGGGCGTGTAAAAACTCGGCAATTAATAATAGATGTCCATGAAATCTCAGAAATGTTACTTCACTAGACATTGCACAAGAAATATATATAATTTTGAATCACAAAAAGTCACCTGGAATTGATGAAATTTAGCCACGGTTGTTTAAGGTGATCAAGTTCATCGCGTGACTGCAAAGATAGAACACGCACTTGAAGAGATATTGTTCTGTCGTATTTCTAAATGTATCACAGGCTTTCGATAGAGTGGGGCATAAGCAGGGTCTTATCTACAAGATAAGTATAAACTAGTGCCACAAAATCACTCACGAAGAAACATACTACAAGTTTTACCCAGTCGTAGAAGGGTACATCACTGTACCGTATTAGAGCCCATCCTTTATCTTTTTTACACTTTACAGCCGTATTGGCATCAAGCGAATCACAGAATCAAGCAGGTGCATACTTACAGCAAGCACTTGATAAAATCAGCCAACGAACCAGGGATTGAACAATAAAGCTTAACGATAAAATCAGTACTGAAACAGATTTGCTGCACAAAAATGGCAACCTCCAAACATTTCTCAGCATACATTTCTAAGAAGACATTCTAAGCTTTGAAATGATAATTGCTTCCAATGAAGAATTATACAACGCCCGTAATGTTAAATGGATTGATGAAGTGGTCCAGGAATCAAACCAATGGTAAAGCCATACAACTTCTTATAAGAATTAAATCGAATGAGCTAGCCATCTAATTGGGAACAGAATATTGATTGATTTTAAACCCATACTCATGTTAAAAAGTCAAATCAAAAGCCATTTCGAAATCGAGCATACAAAATCAGTTGTAAGTGCCACTTTAGGAGTCAGTTTGTATGTTTAATTTCACTTACTTTTCGGTGCAAATCTTGCTGTATGTCTACACGCGACATGATGATATTAGACAACTTTTTCGTGTGAAAGTATTTTGTCTGATATATAATTTAAGTTAACATCTGATTTGACCGAATCGGGGCAAGTTATTCTAAAAACGTTTTATTTTTTTTAACTTACCCGGTTATTACAGCTGAGGCAAATGGCGCGTGAGGTACCCATCGCGGGTGAACACATATATTAAATCTTGTTGAAGTGCAGAATTCATTGCCCAACCCATCTTACATGTCAGTAATATATGCAATGTGCAGATGGTTCTACGTAAATCATACCTATAGCAGTATACGTTCTCGATTTGGCTATGTAATGGCGTAAAGAAGGACGCAAATAAGCGAACCGCGAAAGAGTTGGACGAGCCCCAAAACAGACTGCAAAGGTAGCAACAGACAGACCGACTTTTAAGAACTTTTATAATTCTAATCCATACATAGATTAGCTTGCTACTAATGCAGAAGTAAGGGTTCCAATGAAATTGTAATTTCGTGTTCACAAAGCACATTTTAGTTAGTTCTCTATTTATTTGTTTAATTCTCAGTTTTGTAGTATCATAATGTAATGACTAATTAAAAAAAATTAATTTGAGATTATAAAAAGAAAAATGTGTTGATTTCGTTTTTAATTTGTTTATATTATTAATAATATTTCGCAATAAATATTAGATAAAAGTTTACAAAAAAAATCGTTTAATAAACAAACATTAAATTTAAGAGCATTACTGTGCACATTTTTGTATTGTTTATGTATTTAAATAAAATTAATAATAATTAGGCTGGTGTAGTAAATTAATTTATTACAAATAATTATTATAGAGGCAGGGCTGACCTATATCTAAACACCAATGATGCAGATGCAGGGACACATTATACAGAAATGTGTTACATGTTTCAGATATAAACAAAGAACCCTAAACCAACTAAGGAGCGATCTACCCACTTGTAAAGTGACTCCTTCGCGGCCATTCAGCAAGGTGAGAATTGACTATGCCGAACCAATTCAACGGAAGAAAAAAATAGGAAGAGACAAGATATATGAGACAAAACACACATGAACAAGGCATAGAAATTCTAACAACGGCTAAAGGGAAAGAAATCACTAGTCGAATGGAGGCCATAGCAGAATAATAATATAGCAAAATTACAAACGAAAATAAGAAATACAACAATAATTTACTGCATGCACCGAAGAAGCAGAAAAACTAGTCCTACGAACTTCGCAAGCCACAATATCTTGCACACCCAGAAATGACATCTAATTTATCCAAGACGATTTCAATGCAAAAATTAGAAACGATAACACTGGTATGACATCAATCATGTGTAAACACGACGCAAAAGATTCTGCTAGACTCGTCAATTGCTGCGTTTCAAATCAGCTATTCATAGGAGGCAGCAAGTTCCTACATAAAATATACACAAGCCAATTAAACTTTTGAACATCATGAAGAATCAAATTGATCATGGTTAATAAGAAATGCCATTGAGAGAAGCTGACATACATAGCAATAATCAACTGGCATCCAGTGGAATCGAATCAACCAACTCGAGGAGTTGGATTACGCGAACGATGTATGTCTACTAACGTATAAATACTCTCACATGCAGCAGAAACTTATAAATACTCGTACATGCAGCAGAAAGACTAGAAGTTAACAGATCCTATACTGCAATTACCTCCAACTGATAAATACCGCAATTACCACCAACCAAGTTACCATCGAGGATGTTGATAAGTTCATATACCTTGGTTGTAACTTGTATCGTAGCAAAAACAAATGGAACCGAAGAGGGCAACACCAAAGCATCAAGATATCGAATGCGTCCGCCCAGTCGCGAAATACAAAGCTACGAATGTTCAATGCCTGTGTAAAATCAGTACTACTGTATGGCTGTGAAACATGGAAGCACACGCACAAGATAATCAGAAGATTTCAGGTATTTGTGAATAAATTACTCAAGCGACTAATCAAACGCTTTTGGCCGAACGCAATCAGAAATGAAGAATATATGCAGCAGAGGAGAGAAATCGACACTAAGGAAAAAGCCCAGTCCAACAAGAATATCATTGGCATTGAACCCGCAAGGGAAGATAAATGTGGGAAAGCCAGCAATGGTCTGGATAAGAACGATGCTAACCGATGCGCAACAACTCGGGAAATCATGTGGGGAACTAAAAGCAAAAGCTCCAAATATAGTTAGATGGTCCAGTCTAGTTGACGCTCTATGATCCTAAAATCGGAGATTAAGGAAAAAACGACCAAATACAAAGGATACATTGCGGTACTTGTATGTATGCTACAAAAGCCGAACATGTGGAATTAGTAAGCGAATTAACAACTGAATCATTAATAGTAGCCTATTAGTAAAATATATATTTGGATAACACAACTAACATTATTGGTGATTATTAAAACAACCACGCACTTATAACTCCTGCTGCACCACATTTTGGTGTGTCAATACATAGGGGCAGTAAATACCACTCGCTGCCACGCAAAATGTTCAATATGAACAAACTTTATGCTGACAATCCACAAATATTTGGAATTAGGCTAAAATTTAATTTCGATTACATTACAATATATTTTCTATATATAAATGACAAAAAATATACTAATAGCAATTTTCAAATTTAATAATTTATAACAATTATGTTCCATGTAAAATGTTGTAAGTTTTATTAATAAGAACAAATTTTTATATAGCATGCAAATCACTTGGTAAATCACTATCGTTTGAACCGTGCTCAAAGTTATTTCACAATGGCATTAGACCACTCAAGAGGTAAGCTCAGAATAATTGGAATAAAAATAGATGAGGCGATATCTAACACATTTTTTTCTATTTGAACGTGCTTTGAAAGTTTCCGTCATTCGACAAAAGATGGTACCACCAGTAAGTTAAAGGTAAAAGCTGTACGATGTAAAACGTCATATTCTATGGTATGGAGTTTTTAGTGTTATAAGCTGCATTGGATCGACTGCTGTATAAGACCATAAGGTGAGGTCCTATATGGTCTTCGAAAGTAGTTCCAAAATTTTAAAAACTACGATTCAGTTAATGTCGAAAAAAAGAACGTAGTGGAAGGCCGTTAGTATAATACGAAGACCCGTTTTCGAAGTGTTATTGAATGAATACTTTTGATGATTTTACCCATACATGAGGAGGAACCGAAAACGAATTTGATCGGAGAATCATTGAAAATAAAGGACTAACGAATTAAAGTCGAGAGATGTAGAAATCCGATTTTGCCCATGTGAAAAGCTGCTTGCATGGCATAAACGAAAGTGGTTTTTGCTTGGTATAGTCAACGGTGTTGAAGACTACCAAGAAGGATAGATAATTTCACCTCAGGATTTAGCATGTATAACCCGTCATCTTACAGCATACTGATCTTCACTAAAGATCATCATATCGTCCGAGAGCTAGAATGATGCACTTTTGTAGTCCCATTTGTGCTGTTCGGTAATAATTACACGAAATAATTTCCCGAAAGCATGCTTGGACACATCTCCCTCCATAAAGGGCTGTTTGCGCTTTACACCGTCTGATCCAAAGATCAAGCCACCAAGTAGGTGCAGAAAACGAGATTATGGGCCTGAGAACCGTTTGAAGCCAGATGTTTTACCAAACTACTATTTGCATTTCCAGTACATGTTATACTAAAGCATTATTGAATTTTGCTTCCATATGTCCTGCTAGGTATTTCTTCCGGTTTAGCCAGATCCCCGATACCTTACTTACATGCGGGTTGGTATGAATCCCAATTTTTGGCAGACTAAAGTATCCATATCAGTTTATCTACTGTTGACTGATAGACCCTGATCACTACATCAGGCTACAACTATTGTAATCGCTATTTGCATAGTTAAATAGTATATCCGTATAGTCAAGACCATACTCAACATCAACAATCAAACCGAATAGAATATTCATGGGAAAAACTCATATTGTGTATTTAGTGGAATCACCGTGTCGCGTATATTGTGAGTTGCTCAATTCGAATGAAACCAGTTCTGGGTTAATATACACCGAACATTATAATAAGATTGAACCGAGAACTCAAGGAAAATGAACACACTACCATTCCAGACACGACAAAATTATTTTCCTACAAAATAATGCTCGCGACCACTTATTGCGGTGCCGACCAAAACCTACTTGATTTGAAAGTTTAACCCTACCGGATTTCTTTTTAATAAACCGAACTCAAATAATTTTTGTACAAAATGATTTGTCTAGAATTATAAATGTCATACCTCAAAACCAGTCTTCTAGACTGTCATCATCCAAGCAGCAAATTGTATATACTGATGTTTTAGCTTAATTAAAAATTAGAGCGATCTGCTTGTAAAAATTACAAATAACATCAAACATTCATTATTGATGGTAACACGAATGACCCAGTTAAAGTACAGCTTCACATGTAAAGGTAATGGGATATTGTTATTCAGGAGTTTCAATATAAGCGCAAAGGAGTAACCTTGTCGTCGTTAAATATTCTAGAAATTATTTCGAAAACGAACGCCCTTTTAAGGATGTAGGAATCTAGAAACTGGTAGAAACCTTAATTAATTTCTCGCGCTTGCTGTTGTAATGTCAATAAAAATTGTAATTAAATAAGTTTATGGATTAATGAAAATATGACCAAACAAGAACACATTTTTATTGCACATAAACTGTAAACTTTTCACCTACAACAATAACAAATACTTGCATACGAGTAACTAGGAAAATTTGTTTAATGAAATTCTTTATCAAGGTTTACAATTGTAAATATATTCATAAATCGGTTGACTTGAATTGGACTTAATCATCTTAAATATGTACATTCCAGTGTATGTATTGAGTTATAGTCTGGTGGCCAGATTTAATTCCATAACCCAATGAAAAGCGTTTGATTAAAAATTTAGAGAAAATCTACCTATAGGTACTATACTATTAGGGACGTATTTATACTTCAGCTCAGGAGTTTCTCTTTCATCTTCATATTTTAGCCAAACATTAGACCAATATTAAATTAGAAGACTCATCCGTTCTATACCGTACCAACTCTAGCTTTAGAAGAAAAGTTTTAAACTTTAACCCTCCCCAGAGAGAACTGGGTCAGCAAAGTATTTAGTTCTACGTAACTGCAGGAGTTGTAAAATTCTTCACGGCATTTTTTTAAACAACTGTATATAAAGTTAGGCTGAACTGAAAATATTTCTGGCTGCTTCATATTTCAATCAATAGGCTGATATAGTATATGTTTGTACGGGTGTCAGAACCATTTAATATTGCGGAGTTATAGCCTAGTGTAGCATAGTTGTAGCCTAGTGTAGTGCTCAGGGTCTATCAGTCAACCATAGGAAAACTGACATATTTCTTTGCACTAGACGCAAGAGTTTAAGAAAGTTTAGTCTTCCAAAAATTGTAGCTCATACGATCCTACTCCCTTCGGAAGTCAAGTATCTAAACCACTTTCAAAGTCTTGTTTGTCTGGGTATTGTAGGAGCTATGCACACCACACCTACTGCAGCGCTTGAGATGGCTGTGGGTCCGCTACCGCTTGGATCAGAATGTGTGCAGTACAAACAGCCACTCGCCTACAAGGCAAAGACAATCTTCTTCGCCCTTCTGAGCACTGACAAATTTTAGAATAAGGTGGGACGACACACAATTACCGACATGCTTTCGGACAATATGTGATGAAGCATATCTTCGGGAAATAATTTTATGTAACTATTACCGGAAATCACATATGGGGTTATAACATCCCATCCTATCCCTTCGGTTTCGCTATAATGACCTTTACTGACGGATCAGTATGTTGTATAGCTGGTGCCGGGTTATACATACAAAAACATGAGGTTGAATTATCTATACCCCTTGGTAGGTACGCTACTGTCTTTCTGGCGGCAGATGCTAGGTACGCTACTGTCTTTCTCCTAAAGGCGGTTTCTACTAAAGGCGAATGGTTCCAATACTGTTTGATCAAAACTTCTTTTGGAGATGATAATTAGAAAAGAAGAATTCGGAGACGAAAGTTAGAATTCACTGGATATCTAGTCACATGGGTATCAAAAGAAATATGGGCTGATAAATTGCCTCGTTTAGGTACGGTTTCCACTTTTGTTGGACCTGGCCCGCTTAAGGAGTGACGTCATTATCTCTTAAATGAGAAATTGACTATCACTTTGGTGATCGTAACCAAAAAAAAAAGGAGAACAAGAAACTGTTGAGCACTTCTTGTGCTCCTGTTTTTCATACTCTTCCCATAGACTGCACTGCTTTGGATCACAATTCCTATTTGAGGATCAACTGACGACAAAGAACGTTACAATGGGCCAATCGAGCCTGAGTGAATTGGAAAAAAATTGCCACATTTCACCAAGGTTAATATAAAAATAATCGCTGGCTATACAAACACTTTATTGGACACTGTTCCACTAGTAACCATGTGACCAGTGCCTGTCATAGTCTGATTCAAATCATTATAAAGGTTTTGGTAGCACAATCGCTCAGCCTAATGGATTTCAGTAAAATGGATATTAGAGTTGGACATTACTAGAAATGAGACACTGTATTGGTGTGGTTAAATTTAAACATCAAATTGGACAGTTTCAGGTAGTTAAGTGATGTAAAAGCTAGAAATCGTATTCTTTGATCTAAACACATGAATAACGTCATTGCTGTTAAAAAGTATTGTTGTACCACATTTAGGAGACGGATTTAGGTTATAAGGGTATAAGGTAAATCACAAATGAAAATTGAAGCTCTGCAATGTAAATCGCCTGGATCTTTTGGTGTTGAAAACGATTATTCCAAAATTATTACATATAATTGTAATCTTAAAATTCTGTATAAGCAACAAAATATAGTAACCTAGTGCTTCGGCTCGACGAGTCAGATTAGAACCAATAGTTCGAATTGCATAAACTACAATGTTATTCGTAGCTTAATTCGTTAGATGTCTATCTTAATCTCCTAACACTCTTACATAATTTAAACCGACATAAATTGCGCAAAATATTTCATATTTGGTTCCACCTCATGTACGGTAGTACAATCAACCACATATGGTATATATAAGACAATGTACTTTGTAGAATAAATTACTAGGCGATAAGTAATGAACACCCACAGAAATGTGTATAAATATGCTTATACATAAACTAACCCCATTACGATACATCAAAATAATTTGACATTGACCAACTTCCTTCGTATTGTATTCGCATATAGTAAACAATATACGCGAACCAAAATTATATTTAAAGTACTTCAAGGTTATATAAATCAAATTTTGCCATCTTATATAACAACAACATCTCTTATCATTCAAAACAAATATAAAACTTAATTTTTGAATTGTCATCAAGTATATTTGACGATAGAGTGACTAGATACACAATCCGTATCCGTATGTGAATGAACTGGATCACGAGTATATGATATAGAACATTGAAAAGTGCGTTGATATAATTCAAGGTTGTCTCACGATGTAGATAAGTGAATCGCCATAAAAAACAATATAATTTATATACAATAACAACAATTTGTACTTACTCTTCAGCTGGATAAAATGTACTCGCTGGATGAATTTCGGTTATAATTTTTTCAGGTTGACGCTTCTTTTGTTCCTCCACCAAACTGGCGCTGGCAATTTTTTTCTGTTCCTCGCTATGATAAAATATAATCGACATGTATTGTCGCTTAATTCTATTCGTTAGTCCATATTCGTGATTGTTCCAAAATAATTCCAACAAATTGCTGTAAGTAATTTTTTTTGGATCGAAATGGATTTCAATCACTTCGGTATGATCACCTCTGAAATAGGTAAACAATTTCATTATACTAAACTTTTTTAATAGATTTTATACGTATAACGTTGATACATACAAATTACGATATTTGGGATTCGGTAGAGTTCCGCCTGTATATCCTACACGAGTTCTTAGCACACCCATTGTAGCACCAAATAATGAGTCGCATCCCCAAAAACAACCCATGCCGAAGGTGGCTTGTTCAAACGGCGTATCGACTATATGTAATGGCCCTTTTGTGCTCTCCGTTGAAGCAGCATTGATTTGCTAGAACCCCAAAGACAAAATTTACATGGTTTAATACGAATTTTTTTAACTTGCTAATAGTTTTCGAAACGCGTTATTTTTAAGTGAAAGTTAAGCATTGTACGTATAAGTAAGTGTGTAGTTTAAAATCCCATACCAAGTGAAAGCATATATTGTATTTTTTAGTCTTCGCTTTTTTTTTTAATCCCATAACTAAACATACACATATTGCACATATCGCAAACGACAAACGTCACCACAGTAAGAATGGATCACGATAATGCCTTCCATGCGATTTATAAACTAAATCTAAATAATAAATCGGTCGACTATCGATTGCGAAAATAGTTGTTCTTTATACATACTCATTCTACATCCGGACACCTTAATTAACTACAACTACTAGTAATTAAGTTTATCGATTTTATTTGTTTTGATGGAAAAGGAATTGAAATAAAATTATTAACGAGGACGTTTAGTTGTGTGAACGAACCATACTGTAATTTTGGGCAAATTCAGTGCTAAATATATTGAATCGACAAATACTTTATTTTGTGAGTGAGCAACTTCAAAAGCTCGAATCTTAACGACAAAAAGGACGATGATACTGTGCTCAAAAAAGACCTTAAGTCTTTGGGAGCATACACTCTGAACCGTATGCAATATTTGCCGTATGGCTACGAACCGCATTTGTCACTATGTCTCGGCCTCAATGTCACACGAAACGATAGTAACACAAATCAGGTACAACAGAAACTATTTGCACTTATCGCCTGATTGGCAAGATATATCGAAATCTTGGAAATCGATTTCAAAATAACCTAAATAAAGTGAGTATTGTATATGAACACCACAAGAATGACATCTCTTTGAAATAATAGTTTAATTTTGCAAAGTTATCACTTCGACTCCTCAAGATAAAAGAGGTAACACTACAGCTAGTGAATAAACAACCTGCGAACGAATGTGACTACATTGGCAGAAGCAGCTGACATGATCGGGCATCTATCCAGGCAGTGAAGATAAATGACATTTCTGACCTATGGTAAACGGCTAGTCTTATACAATTTATTAGTTTTTTTTTTAAATTATGAGGTGCGTCTATGTTTTCAATAATCCGGATACGAAACGAACGAGAGTCGTAACAGTATTAAAAACTGTATGCCTATACTCACAATGAACCAACGGCACAAAATTTCAAGTTTAGTAGCTCTAGAAATCAAGGCTAAATTCTTTACAAAGTATGAGATTGGTTATAAATTTTAGATGGTTCCTAATACATATTATGTATTTAGAAGAAAATAGTAAGTGATCTGGTTGAACATGTCAAACAACGCACTACTAAGCGAAACAAGCTAGATAAACGTTAAAACATAAACAAGCTAGTGATTGGGATCCAAAATTTTAGAGGCTAAAATTCAAACTTCATCGAGATCTTCTCGAACAATTTTTTCAAATTATGACATACATATCAGAGAGGCACTTATGAGTAAAAAATGATATTACAATAGATAGTATAGAAGGCTACTAACCTGATATGTAATTGGACAAAGAAATGGCGAATTAAATTAAATGAAGCAACTTCAATCCAAGTGAACTTTACAAATCTTAAAGTCAATCACATACTAAAAATGATTAACTCGATAGTACTACCGCATGCAAACACTACTTAATATATCGGCTTGACTTTAGATGCTAACTAAGATGGTAGGAACACATAAAAAATAAGAGAGCAGAGCTAGGGAGACAATCTGAACTAGCGTTCCACAAGAAAATGCTATTTATTATACAAACAAATTCTTAAACGTGTATGGAAATATATTGCCAACTGGGGGGTTGTGCCAAGAAGACAAAAATTAAAGGTCTGCACAAGTATGAAAATCTGGACATACGCTGTATATGCTGACTATCACTCCAACAAGAAGACTGCTAGAACCAAACTACTGAACCAAACTACTGGCGACCAGGAGACTAAAGACACGAAGCTAGGAATAATCTTGTGATTACGCCGACTAATCAAAATAATTAATCATGGAATGTAAATTACTAAATGGGTACAAGACTCAGTTGTAAAAAAAAGAAAATTAAACCATAGTATGGTATAGTAAGTGCAAAACTAGGTTGGTATTTTAAAGGATTGAATTCGGTACCAAAATGTCACATCAATACGTAATTAGTTAAAGCTAAATCACTTGGAATAGAATTAACCATATTTTGAATTCAAATAAGAATTTAATGGTAGCACAAAAGACGTATTTTCTGTACAATAAGGAATAATAGATTGTCAACTAAACTACATATTGTATAAAATCATTAACACACAAAATCAGTATTAAAGTTAAAATTAAAAATCAGTACTCACCGTTCCGACCATATTTTTGACACCGCCAAACTTAAAAATCTTCTGAAAATTTGATGAAAATGATTTCAACATTAGAACACTAGAAAATTCGTGAAAATAAAGAAAAACAAATAGACAATGAACAAACGTTTGATGTAAATGACTTTTGAAATATAGTTATAATGCTAAAAATGCTAAGCAACTACAATAAATGTCACAATCACAACAAATCAATCAAAAAAAAAAATTCAAATTTTGTAAACAAAAACCTACGACAGTAGTGCTCCTAAAATTGCATACAAAAGTAATTTATTAAAAATAAACATTTTCTAAATTAAATATGTTATCAATTTAATCAAACTACAACAACTTAAAATCACATAAGCAAATTCTTATTGAAAAACTATAAACACACGTGTTATTTATCATGAAAATTTAAAATAAAAATTAAAAAAATGAAAATATCATCGATGCAGCAAAACCGAACTAATTTTTGACAGTTCATTTTCATTCATGCATTTCGCTGTCATTTTACACACATACTAACGCAAACAAGCACGTTTTACAAATCGATGAATGAAAAAATAATAAATAAAAACGAAAAAAACATCACAAATGTTCACAAACACACAAAAATCAATGTGCGTGTATTAACTCACCAAAAAAAAAATTAAATTTTAAATGCGATTAATTCACCACAACGAACATTTACTAACTGTTTATTCAATTCGGTATTCAAATCTATTTATTTCGTTGTACAATATATTATCAAAATTCGATTTTATTCGCGATGTTCTCGGTTGTTTTATATTTTGCAAAGTAACAAAACGAAAAATAAATGAAAACAAATTGCGAGAATTATAAATGTAGGGGATATTTTAGGCATTGTTGAGTAGGTAAAATAGCCAAATATATTTTAGTACATGTGTGGTGTTTAATTAACCCAACAAAGGCAGTTTGTTCGTTAGTTAAGCAGAGGCAGATCGGCACATAATATAATGGATTAAAAGTTTGGATTAGTATTTCAGTAATAGAGGTGTTATCTTATTGGAAAATCAACTGAAGTTTATTTAATTTAATCTTTTCAAATGAACTTGTATAAGCAAGGAACGAGAAACAAGAATTTTATGACGTACAAGTAAGAATTTTGACTTTACTTGCCTTTAGATCGTTCTGAAAAATATTTCTCGCCACAGTAAGTCTACTGACGATCGCAACAAGTCCAGTGATTGGTTCTTTGCAGTCTTCTTGTTGGAGGGCTAATAAGCATATGTCACGAATTTCATGCTGGTGCAGACGTTATAGGTGTTTTGTTGCATGATGCTTAATTTCTCGATGAAGATAGTCATTTCGAATGTGCCACGGTTTATTAATAATACATCTCATGATTTTATTTTGAACTGTTTGTATGATTTTGGTTTGTCTTCTTAGCACAACCCTATAGAGTTCCCTACCATATGTCCATACAGGTGTTAGAATTTGTTGTAGATCGCTGTAGATACCTAAGAACCAAATCATTTTTCTAAATTTTATGTTTAGTTCTGCTCTCTTCTTTTTCATGTGTTCCTTTAGTCTAAGTTTATGAGTAGCATCTAAAGTAATGCCGAGATATTTCTCGGAAGAGTCGCCATTGTTGCTTCTGTAATTGGTAAGACTAGTATATAGGAGGTAAAGGATTAGTAGAGGTAAGGTACTCCTTTCTGATATGTATGATTTTAAAATTGGAAAAAATTGCTCTGGAAGATCTCGATGAAGTTTGAATCTAGCCCCTGGTGTCATACTTTGTCAAAAGTGTTACATCAAGGAATATATTTAAATATATTAGGCTGCTTTCTTCCGATTTCTCGATTACATCGATTACAACGGTCAATTCGATGTACTTGTTCTATCAGAGAATATTCTTTTCCTAAATCTAAATCAAAACTGATGTGAGAGGATAAGAATCCTTTTAAGAGGAACCTTTTCAAAAAGTTTCGATAACGTTGGTAGCAGAGATATTGCCTTATAAGAAGCTTTATCGTTCGGAGGTTTGTTCAGCTTAACTATCGTAATTACTTCTGTAACTTTCCATTGTCTTGGTACATATGTTAGTCGAAATGTTGCATTCATTATATGCACTTGTGTCCTCAACGCTTTCTCATATCCAGGAGCCTTATTCGCTTGTTAATTTATCCAACTAATATTCCTCTTGCGTTTGTTTGGGCTGATTCTCAATCAAATTTCTGTTTTGTCTAGCATTTCGAGCCTTTAACCTTTCGAGTTATTTCTGAAAAAAATTGATGACAGAAAAATGATCTTCGATTGAAGATTACATTGTAATCAAACACATTTGGAAATCCGTTATTACTGTCAGTTATCAGCTCATAATTGTAATAGTTATGAGTATATTTGATAATGAGAGCCGTGTGACAAATGATAATGCGTGTTTATCGATTGAATGATTTGTAATGACTGACTTGTAAGAGTTTTACATAAGTGTGTGTTGGTATTGAATAGGGTATTTCATATTGTTAAAGGATAGGAGTGAATGTTCTTGTGCGGTAGTTTAACAATCGTTGACATTGAGACTCCAAAATATCATTGCGTGGTGTATTTCGCAACAATGACAATGCTTCATAGATGTCTGGATCGTCGTGCCAGCATTTACGGAGTAAATTTTTTGCTATCTGAACGTTGCGTTCAGTGAATCCTCTGCTACCAGTGAATCCACACCGAGCGTAATGTGGTGATGATATGCGATGGTTGAATTGCCAACGCAACGCGAAATGAATTCTTTTGATGCGTACTGTAGACCACCATCTGATTCCAACGTTGCCGGTATTCCGTGAGTGGCAAACCATTTTTTAGGTTGCAAAATGGCTGCTGCCGATGTTGTCGACTTTACTTCTTGAAAATCCATAAAACCAGAATAATGATCAGCAATAATAATGTAATCTTTGCCCTTGAACGTAAACATGTCCGTAGAAACTAGTTGAAATGGGTAATCCGACAAAACCTTCTGTAGTAATGGTTCCTTTGTTTTTGACCTTTTAGTAAGTTGACATGTAGAGCGTTTTTAAACAAAATGATTTCCTTTGTTTGTCTAGGCCAGTATATGCTGCTTCGCGCTCTTGCTAGTGTTTTCGATACCCCTGGATGACCTTTGTGTATATCAGCTAACACTTTTGGGCGCTCAGCTGTTAGGATAATAATTTTATTTGCTTTAAATAGTAATTGAACATCATACCAAATTTCCTCCTTGAAACTCGCGTACTGCTTGACTGCTTCTGGCAACTTGCTGTCATCTGTTGTCCATCCTATTTCGACAACTTTACGTAGCAATTGTAATTCGAAATCTACTTCTGTCAATTTTGCTAAGTGATCTTTCGTCACATCCGACATAGCGAATAAAGCGTTGATTTTGTATTCTTCGCTTTCGACCCAATTTTTGGCAATTTGTTCAGTTTTGCAATCACGGCTGAGTGGGTCAGCTACTTTCATGTCCACACCTTTATTGTATTGTACTGTTGGCGAATATGGCAAAACATCAAAACGAATTTGTTGTAAACGCATCAGCGCCTGTGAAATCGGGTTTTTAAAAATGGTTTCCA
Source organism: Tipula lateralis (assembly GCA_963932295.1). Taxonomy (NCBI): domain Eukaryota; kingdom Metazoa; phylum Arthropoda; class Insecta; order Diptera; family Tipulidae; genus Tipula; species Tipula lateralis. The sequence goes on from OZ010737.1 coordinate 61,419,107, forward strand.
ATGGTTTATGGTCTGTTTCGATGTCCAATTTTTTGTCATACACATAATAATGAAATTTTTTGCATGTGAATCTTATTGCGGCTGCTTCTCTGCCGATTGGTGGATAATTTTTGTCGGCTTTCGTCAATGCCCTGCTGGCATATGCGATCAGCTTTCCATTTTGGACTAGGCAACCTCCAAGAGCTTTGATTTACGTCATAATAACCCAGAACTGGCGTTGTTGTGATGACCTCTTTTAACTTCTCAAAAGCTGTTTGTTGGTCAACCTCCCATACCCATGCAGTGTCCTTCACTAGTAATCTTCTCAACGGTTCTGTCAAAATTTGAAAATTTCGGAATAAATTTTGCAAGGTATGTTACTGTACCAAGTAATCTCTGTAATTCTTTGACATTAGCTGAAGTGTTCAAACGATGAACTGCTGATACCTTATCTGGATTAATCTCACAACCATTGGATGTAAAAATATATCCATAAATTTCACTCTAGTCTTGTTGTACTCACATTTACTGTGATTTAATGTGAAACCAGCGTCTTGTAACCGATGCGTTACCTTTTTGTGATTCCCTCTAATATTTCCTTTATGTTCGCATAAAGAAAAATATCATCCATGGCAACCTCGCAATGGTCGATGCCTTGCAGTGTCTCACTCATAATCTGCGAAAATACTTCAGAATTTATACCAAACAGCATGCGTAAGTATCGGTAACGTCCCCATGGCGTACCGATGACCAAGTATTTTGATGTTCGTTCAGGTCATTGTTACAATAATTATCTAATAAATATGACTGTCCAGCGATAAAAGACGATCCTTTAAAATTCGTTTTATGCAACAAGAGCAAGACGTTGTGCTTATAAATGGATTAGAGGTTTTAATCAATCAAATGTCATAACATTGAATTAAAATATGTGAACAATCAGGCATCATCGTTTTTGACCATTAGGAAGCTCTTCGAACCCGTGTGAGCAATAAAAAAATAATAAAATATCTTCTTTACTAAAACCGAAGCTCCCACTCAAAGGCTCTTTTATAGAAACAGAGACCTTATCAGATTACTAAGTTCACAAAAACTTTTGCTGACTACACTTTGGATCGTTTATATATGATGTGTATTCTTTGACCTTTACGACAGTTTTCATCATAATTTTAGGTTTTTGGGAAAAAAACGGATGCAATATTGACGTGATGTATGTTCTAGAACAAACAAAGCACTATGCATACCATATGGTATAAACCGTAGTTGAGCTTTCTGTTATTCAACAGAAATAAGTTCTCGAGTAAAGTATGAGGAAATTCAAAAACTTTTATAAAACTTATAAGGCAATAATCGCTGAAAATAAATTTTACAATGGTTTCTGAATGTTTCAATATCATAATTTCAACATGTGAATCGTGATCAAGTTTTTGCTAGTCCTGAATCATCTCGAATCAATAATTAGAGATTATTTAACATTTATTGTTGCTTGGTTTTCTTTTAGTATCATTCAGTAGCTTCCTGCAACTCTGGTAGTATAACTTCGTTATTTAGTATCATTCAGGGCTATTAATGATACCGTCTTTTAGGCGAAACTATAAGAATTATACAGTTTTATTGATGTTGTCATGAATGTTATTAATATTTAACAAGTATGCGCTAATTGATGAACTGAATGTGTGTTTTAAAATAATAAAAGTAATTCAACGAACAATATTTATTGTTGGATCAGTGCAATTTAAACACATTAAATCAAAACCAAACTGGAAAATTTTTTATTTATACATTCTACATATACGTTTTATTGAAATAAGTGATCGTTTTACATTTGGCTAACTAATCCCGATCAATAATTGAGTTTGAGAAACGTATTTGTATCGGTTGTACAGTCATGTTAGTGTGACGAGAGACAAACTCAGTCAATGAATTAGCATAAATGTTACGATCAAATGGATACCCCATTGGACGTCGGTCGGGATATAAACGATCACGTAAACCACAAAATGAAGCCGCATCGTCACATCCACTTCGGTCGACAGTTTGTCCGGTAAAATCTTCATTGAAATCGGAGATCATCACAAATAAATCAAATATCGTTCCATTTTTAGTTCCCTTTGGTATAAGCATATGCTGTGGCCAACCACATCCACAGTACTGGAATCTTGACAAGGCTGTTGGATCAGTCGGCTGTGCAGCAGCTCCCACACGACGAAAAGTTTGTTCAAACGGCACTGTAACGCTTGACTCTTCCGAACGTCGAAGTATTGTATTACTACCAGGATTTACTAAAAAAAATATTTGTATAGTAAATATGAATTGTTAAAAGTTTATTCACACTTACAATTGACTGTAAACTTATCTAATTCAATCATAAGGTTACGCTGGGCGCGGAAATTTAGTCGAACTCCACTTTCGTCAGTTGTGGGAGCTAAAAATATTCTACAGGTACCACGTCGTAATCGTCCCGTTAAATTACTGATTGCGATACGATAAACAAACGAAGTATGCTGCAAGTGAGTAAATTGAGCCAAAACATTACCCTCGGGTCCAAAATCAAGACCAGCCGATAAATCTACAATTGACCTTTGCCAAAAAGTTAGTAGAATATTTTGAGGCGTGTTCATTCCGCGACTGATTTGTACATTGGCTGATTGTACAGTGATTCCGTTAAAGTTCAACTGTTGGTCCGGATATGGTGTGAGGCGTGCTTTATACCGTCTAAATATGTTTTCAACAAATGCGTGCAGTCTATAAAAAACTGGATCTCTCATCGCCGTAGTCACGTCGCCGATTACACCAAAATCTTCTAAATGGCGATTTTTAGGATCATGAATATATGACAGCATAATGTGAGCATTATTATGAAGACTGCCATAAAATTCTTCATTCGGTGAACGTTGTGACGCCTCCACTACATCACCAAGTATATCGATACCCTTTTGGTCATCCAACATAATCCGTTGCCCATTTCGATTGACGACATAACCACGATCTACAGCCTCGTAAATACGATCCCTCGAACGTTCCATATCGGTGATCGTTATTTCCAAACTATCCCGATTCATATCTTTCATGCGTTGGTTTTCGAAACGTGGCGGATATGTTCGACTATTCGAACTTCTCATAATTTTTGGAAAGTATCCTTCTTCAATAGCATCACGAAAATTTTCAAGTGGTCGTATTTTAGATAAACCATGTGCAAATCGTTCAGTGCTGTATCGTGCCATAAGTTGCGAGTGCATATAATAAAATAATTCACCGCGACGATCTTTATTCACCATTTCAGGGGTTCCAGTTCCTGGATATACTAAATGCCAATGCCAATGATGCATATTAACACCGATATCTTCCCGAAAATAGGCCAATTTCTGTTCTGGTTCCATATCAGATGCGGTATAATTTAGTGATATATCGATTGGTCGTCGATTTTCGGACGATACGATTTGGGCTTCTTCGCGACATTGTCGAAAAATAGATGGTTCAATAAATTGGCCAGGAAATAGTTGGAAAATATTGGGAATATTCATATCTTTTGTATCGGGACGATGTGCAATGGCCACTGAATAGGCGTATTGAAATAGATACGGATTAACACGATCACGTGTAAACGCACAGCACGAAATAAACGATTGCAGATCTGGTTGGCCCATAAGTTCCACGACCATTTGGCTAGCTATTGTACGATGTCGTTTGTTAAATAACGAAAAACAACCGTCACGGTCAATTTCAGTAGCATAATTCATATCAGGCTGTTGAATTTGTCGTAGTGGAATCTGGAAGCCAACCGTTTATTATAAATTCGATTCAGGTTTATTATGTATAGACACGTAACTTAAAATACTTACTTTCACTTGTGCTGAACTCTTCTGAGATTTTGAAACAATTTCATTTCCAACTGGGCGATATCGATCCGTAAAAAAACTTTCCGGATAATCAAACACAGCTGCACTGCTATCTTGTAGAGTAAACGTTGGTTGTAATGGATTTTTGAATAACAGCTGAATGGCACGGCTTTCAATAGAGTTTTGATTTGTAGAGTTCGTTGGACGAACCACTTGTCGATTTATGGTTGCCATATTGATAAAACGTTTTCATTCACTTGATGTACACAACTAACTATATTATGTTGCATAACATTTCACTTATATACTCGTTTGTATATAGTGAAGATTACGGATATGAATAATTTATTTGTGGTTACGTACATATTCGTAAGATTGATAATTGACAAACCACAATCCTTATGGTAAATTTATTATAGGGATATAACCATTTATCAAATCCCTGATTAGACATTTTAAAAACAATAAAAAGTTACTAATGTTATTAGTATGCAAGATTAGACAAATTAGGTTTGTTCGAATTGTTATAGATATCTTCTTAACGAATTAACCATTATCGAACATAAACTTTATTCGATAAACACTATACAAGAACTGATCAGTTTTTATGGCCGGACAAAATGATGGACGATAACACGATATTAGGAACTTAAAAGCTCTCTGGCAGGTCTCTATTTTAAGGGGTGAGTCGAACGATAGTACTGTGCATTTTACTATATATCGGATTCGTTCACTCAATTGTCTTAAAAAATATCGAAAACGGTGTGACGGCTCGAATTATCCCAGTTAGATTATCTATACCAACAGTTTTAACAAGTACTCACATTACCTCGTAACGCAGATAGCCCAAAATATACTCGTAGACAGACAACATTAGTGTTACAAAACAATGCAGTTACTATGGATTCTTAACATTTAAAGTCTTTGTTAGGTTATCTTTATAATTTCAATCGGTTACTCGACCGAATCACATTTAACTCTTTCGAAGTTCCCTTGAGACCAAAAGTTTCTACATCTTCCATCGAACACAATAGACATGCATAGGATATGCATTACAAAACAAATAAGTTTTGTAAATTAGGCTATCAGTTAATTATAAATATTACCCACATAGCTTGTGCGAACAGTTGCCCTATGAAACAAAAATAAACTGTTAAAAGGTTTGCTGATGGAACGAAACACTGGAGATGGCAAAAGTCACCGGGGAATGAATAGTCTGGCTATAAGAGACCCGGGAGAAACTATTAGAGTATCTTCCAAAAACTCATAATAATTCGCTATCACAGGTATAGCGAGGGGACGAACTAGATATTTAATAGATTTGAATGCCCATCTGACGTTTTCGGGTTTTACTTTTTTTCAACAGATTCTGTATCATATTATATAATAGGTCTCAATTTTAAACTATTATATAATATTATACAGAATCTAAACCCGAAGGTTGTCAAATTGGCACTAACTCATTCAACCCCTTTAAACATCTAGTTCGTGTCTTCGCTATATCTAGTTCGTGTCTTCGCTATACCTCTTATAAAGAACAGTGAACCCAACTAAAGTCATATAAACCAAATAGCCTTCTCTTGTTTCTAAGCCCATGAATTTGATGTCCTGTAATCTGGTTATAATCTAACAAGAACTATTAACATAGTGTGTCATAGTGTGACGTCTAGTCAACAGAGGTAAAACAGTACTTGTTCCATTCACCGAAGCTATTGCTTAGTGTACCCTGTTCTGAAAGACACAACTGTTAAATTTTCTAAAGAAATCGAATACTTAGGATCAGAAAAAGTCAGAAAACTGGCTGAATGTACATATCACCAAGATCGATTATAACTCAGGAACTTTTTGAGACCTTAAAAAGTACTTGGGGTTTGAAACCAAGCATGACTGGTCTTATTTATTCATTAAAGACCCAAAGTCATTTACCCCTCCTTGATGTACAAGAACTTAGCTGATACATGCGCAATATTTAGTCAATAATAAAGTAGAATGCAAAACTTGCATTGAGATCACTGGATCAATAAGAACATGTCCGCCTGCAGTTATGCATTATTTACTGCATCTGCATATTAAAAGTTAAAACGAATGCTGGTTTGGTACAATCTATAAGAAAACTCAAAACAGGAAATTTTTGTAGATTATCTAAAACTTATGGAGAAATTTCATGCCACCTATACCCCAATATGCATTCCGACTATATGCCGACCAAAATAGAATTCAAGAAGTCTGTCAATAAGTATTTTCTGGCCGAGATGAGTAAAACTATATGGAGATGGCAGGAATGCATACAACAGTACATTAGTAGGACGAGAATCTAGCTTTGGGACTAGTTTAACTCAACATAGCAGTTGGGATCCACGAATAAGATAACTCTTATGTAGGTGCCGGAGTACGCTGTAACTGAAGTAGATAAAGCTGCTGATGGCCTGGTTCTTTCTGGTACAACACATTGCAATTCGTTGGACTGGAATCTTTCTTCGGCGTTCCTATAGAGGATAACATAGAGTATAATATAGACGTAACGTTCCGAATCCTAATCAGACGATATTATACTCTCTCTTGGTCGACAGAACTAACGAGCATCTTGTACTCAATATTCTCAAAATGAAACGGAAGTACGGAACATGTAATGTTAAATATATTATCCTATGTCCTGATATAGGTATTATTCACCTACGTCTGCGTAACCTTAGCTACCGAACAGTATCATGTCTACTACGACGTGAGATAAATTCATTAAAAGCAAGTTCATTAAAAGCCTGAATATTGGTTGGGCGACTAAAGCTTAGGAACATAGTGTTAATTGTACATCGCGGGCCAACGCTTACTTCTTCCTACTCTTATAATAACTATAATATCTTATCTAGTTAAATTCAAAAGTTGATACAGTCAAGAAACTATTGGATCAATAATCAAGGTAATAAAACAAAGAATTTTGCTTAGTACTGTCCAGTACCAATCAATAGGTACCGGTTGGCAAACAACATGGTTTAATATATTCAAACGACAATTTCACATTTAAACAGTTTATTTACTACATTTTAGGCACTAAATCATGCTCTTACTGTAAAGATAGTATAAGAAATGAATCTGTGTCGTTCCAGAGCGACTCAAATAAATCTCAAATTAGCTCACGCCTCTCAATTAATATTAAATTGATATTTCGAGTTTAGTTCTTGTAATTCACTAGTACTGTCGCTTCACGACTGGACGTATATATACGAATCGCACAATATGAACATCAATGGCACGATGAACCTTGATATCCTCTCCCACGCTATTTACGTGAGTAATTCAAACGTTTGGTTATCGTAGAACAATGTTTTAGTGTAGTAGCACAGATCTCTCTCACTTCATTGCCATTTAATCCAATCACACAGATATCATCTGTATACACAAAAAGATTGAGAGTGTGGATTGTCTATCGAAATAAGATATTGTCTTTTAACCCCCTTGTACAAAGGAGAGCTATACCGCGATAATTCTCACATTTCAAGCAATCACTCTTCTTGAATACTGGGCATAACGTGGCCACTTTTCATTCTTCAGGCATAACTTCATTCCGTTATGCATATACCAATCGAATTAGGTCGAAAAAACAGTTCCATATACTCCAGATGATCGTTTAATCTCTACATGGCCATGGTGAATTCCTCATATAAAGGATCCTCAATAAACATCTCTGCGGTCGGTATTTTTAAAGGGTAATCAAACGCAGCTTGTGATACATGTGGAACATTAAGTAGGTCATAAAAATGGTTACGCGATTTATCGAGTACCGCACCAACGTTAACATCAAGGTCCCGAATGGCAGTTGACCGAGATATGATGCAATCCGGTAAGTGTTGTATTAATAAGCTTCGCGCTTCTTCTGTCAACAAATCCGTTTAGTTGCCTTCCTAACAAGAACTGCTTTATTTCTTCTTTGCTCACATAAAAATGACATTCATAACAAAACCAATTATTTTTGGGGTAGTTTTCTCTTTACCCTTTTGTCCTGGGACATCGACAACCTAGCTTTTCAATACTTCCCCAACAGTGTTTTCACTTCATCAGATTGGTAATTAGATCGCAAAATGCTATTGCTGACATGATATGGATAGTTTCGTTGCGTTTCTCCATTTATAAGACCTTCACATGACACATCACGTTGTCCTCCCTGACTTGTTCGAAAATTATCATCGTAGATTTGATTGACCAGGTAATAGTCACTGCCTAAATTTGGCTTCGGGGTGTTAAATGTATAGCCTTAGGACAGATGGTCTCCACTTTTAGGCTATCGAGTTTCTAGGAGAGACGAATTCCAGCCCATACTCTTTCATACATGTGATAAGACCGTCAAACGTGCCAGGTTTCCTAAGTGATCCATAATCTCGAGTCCGGGTACTTAAACGTGGATTTGTTGTTGTTTGTTGACATTTACAAAGAAATTTATAACGATACATATTTATATTTTAAATTTAGGCGTAATTTCTATGTGTCATAATCAATTTCATATAACAATTACGCCTAAATGTCAGTCACCAGCACTACATTTATATATTTATTAGTAAACAAGTATTTCTTCTTTTCGCGATTATAAAATTAATAAAATTTCGTTATTTTTTCACACACATACACTCAAAGCTATTCGTACATTCGTTCTCTGATTAACGTAAAAATATTTATAGATTTCAAACCAAAACAAAAAAAAATCTACCAGAAAACAACAAATATCGCGCGTTGGATACATCTTTATTTATATAAAAAAAATAAATTTAGACGAAAAAATACTTAAAAGTAGCAATCAAAAGCATTTTAGTATACATTTAACTGTTGTGATAAGAGATACACTTACGTATATTTTCAAATTAATTTTTTTTATGATTTTGTTTTGTTTGTTTGAATTAATAATTAACACAAAACATATTGTGTATCAAAATTCGGCTGAATTAAAATGTTTTTAATTGTGAATCTAATCGTAGCTCTAGTATTGTGTAGGTAATAAAATCAAATTGATTCTTGATATTTGTTTACTTGTGTTGTTTACACACGTGATAATTGATTTATAAAGTGGATTAATTTCGATGTCTTGTGAAGATGTTGCAACTCAATATGAGGTGTAAGAAGATGTGTCATGTGCTCTGTGCTATACGAACTGTGCAAGTATGATGTGACGATAATTGATTTGCATATATACATACCAGAACGCGTATTTACCAAATTTATTATAATAATTTGTGCTTTCTAGAACCAACAATAACGTATCAAAACATTATGGTTTAAGATTGTGGTCTTATATGAGTAATTCTTGGTTGTCTCGTTTCATGTTAAAGTGGTTTTAAACCAAAACGGTTTATATTCTCAATCAAATCAATTTATAAGTTAACTTCTTAGTTTTTAAATAATTAAGTTTTTCTTGTCATAATGGTAAGTACGTTCAACAGTTATAATGTACTGACCATACACAAAAATCGTTTCGGTATTATTATATCGAGAGGCCTATTAGTGGCTGTATCACTTTTGGATGTGGTTTCGATTTATTTTATTTCAACTATAAGGGTGCTAATGACTTGGTGTCCGGGTGTTAATGACGCGAGTAAATACACTGTGGATTTAAATAAATATTTTTAACCCATCCCAATTTTATAAAGAAAACATAATTACATCCACGTCCATACCTGTCAAAGTTTGATAGATATTTTATTTGATTAAATCGATCAAAATGTTATGCCAAAATTATACGCTTAGAATGATTTGATATAATTCCTAAGTAGATTTTTACACGATGTTGTCTTCAATCAAGTAAAATTATTTCGATTTCATAAATTCTAGTGTTCTAGTGAATCACATCTGAAGCAGATATAATACTAAACCTCCTTTAGGTTATAGTCTCATCTTCAAACTACTTAAGTCTTGAAAAATTATCTCGCTCTTTTCTAAAAAGTATCTTTCTTGTTTGACTAATCCATGAATCAATAAAGACAGACGTTTTGACAACATTTTGATAATACAATCCTTTACCAAAGCAGGATGGTAAGATGTAAATACAAAATTAACAAATGAATAGTTTAGATAATATAGCATAGGCTTATCGAATAGCTGAAACAGACTAAGATAACTTAAAAAAGGGCCGGATGGTTGATGAATAAAATCGCAAATAATAAAACACTCATGTGGTAAACAACTTCTTTGCTTGATGCTCTATAAGACGAATCGGAATATCTAAGATGCAATGCGATGTGGCATCACGTTTTCGTGGTTTTTTATTCGTATTATGAAAACTTTATCGATTTGGTTTTATTAATTTTATTCACAGGCCGTAAACGACATAAAAACTGAAACGTTTTGATATACATTCTAGGTGGTCAGCCCTACGAATAAACGCTTTTACATCCAATTGCTTTTTATGTCATCCGGTGAATGTTAATTGTTGGTCAACGGCGATAATCGAACTGAAGACCGCGGCATGATGAGAAACTTTCTTAACCATAAGCTACAACCGTCTACAATCTTATAAGCTTCCTTAAATGAATTTGGTCCATTAATCAATTCACTGATTTGGTAAAATGTGTAATTTTCAATTTAATTAATCAAAATCATGAACTTTATCTCACCTTGATTATATGTCTCTTAATTCATTAAAATGTTTTTCTCCATTGTAAGTCGTTTCAGATCATTATTTTGTTGCTCAAAAGAAAAATATTATAGTACACTTTAAATACATAATTGGTTGCAAGCCCTTAAAATCTCACGTCTGATACAAGACGAACCTTAACATTTTAAGTCAATATTGAAGTGATCAATTGTCCGGAAAGAATATGCCAGCGACAGTTTGATCACAAATTGTATCATTCTCTATATGTCTCATTATCTACGTTATTACAAATTGTTAAAGGTCTAATTTCTGGTAACTCTAGGATTTAAGTCACTAATCTGATATATACCATCAGTCCATATAAATTATTGTAAAATATTTAAATTTGCCACGAGAAGCCTTAACCTTAATTATATCAAAGAGTCTTATCTTGAACCATCATTCTACTTGATGATGGAAACTATTTGATGGCATGAAAGTCCCGATTGAAGGTTATCAAAAAATAAAAGGACAATAAATTTCTTCTTTTGATGTTAAGGTGAAACCTCTGCAAATAGGCCAAGGGAAACGTCTCATCATTCATGTCATTCAAAAACTAATAGGTCCTGACGAATTTGTCTTAAATTACGCTAGGACCTTAACAAACCAGACATAAATTCGTAAAGTTCCGATGAACAACGATCATGAAAATATTTGAACAGAACACATAAAGCCACATTCTGCCTATTTGCTCAAGATGCTCGAATTTGAGGTCAATCGAGTTCTGCTAGACTAATTTTTGGTGCTCCTGCTCAAATGTAAGAATAAGTTTTAGATAGACTAAAGTAAAACTTATACTTATATCGTCAAGCTAAGAATCTCTAACTGTCAAATATACTCAAATTAGATTTAAGAATAAAAAAAGATGGTGAATAGAGCAATCAATGACAATGACCAAAAAAAAACGCAAGATTGATTTTTGTTCGGACTGAATTCAACCCTGTTGGTTTTACCCCATTCATGAATAGCATTTCACTTAAGGCGTTCCTTCATGTAATTCTGTGTGCGAGAACGTGGATGAGCAAAAAGGTACCCACTAAGAGGAGGGGAAAGTATCGATGCGAAACAATGTCGCGCCATCCTGCACCACATGGATTTGGTGATAAAAACGAGTCTATAAAATTTATAATCCAATTACCAATCTGATGATGTGAACAGCGTCTGGGAAGTATGGAAAACCTCGGTTTTCAATACTTCCCAGACACTGTTCACATCATCAAACTGATGTGAAAACTATAAAGCCCAAAAATGATTGGTTTGATGAGGAGAGTCGTCTTTCTGTTGAGCAACGCAATATAGCCCACAATGAAGCGCAGACTCGGTTTACAATTGCAAAGAAAAACAAGGCAGTTCTTGCTAGGAGGACAGCTAAACGCATTTGTAGACAGAAGAAGCGCGAATGGTGGAAGGCCAAGGTCTTAAGAGTACAACAACTGAGCAATGAGCACAATTCGCGAGGAATCACCGAATTGCACCATACCTTAAGATCTCGGTCAACTGCCATTCGGGACCAGGATGGAAACCTCTGTGTTAACGTCGATGCGGTACTCGATACATGGCGTGAACATTTTTCTGATCTACTTAATGTTCCACATGTATCACAAGCTGTATTTGAATACCCTCAAATACAGACCGCGGAGATGTTCATTGAGGATCCACCCTATGAGGAATTCACAATGGCCATGCAGAGATTAAAGAAAAATCGTTCACCAGGGGTTGATTGCATTAATTCAGAGCTCTTGATATTCGGAGGGCTAACTTTGTGGAACTGTCTTTTCGACCTTATTCGATTGGTATGGCGAAATGAAGTTATGCCTGACGAATGGAAAGTGGCCGCGTTATACCCAATATTCAAAAAGGGTGATCGCATGAAATTCGAGAATTATCGCGGTATAGCTCTCCTTTGCACAGCATATAAGTTACTGTCTTACATAATCTTGGGAAGAATTCTACCAAGGAGGATTCCGTCCAAATTGGTCAGTCACTGATCAAGTTTTTTCGCTACGGATGATTCTTTCCAAGTACTACGAAACATCTCGCGATGTACACCAGGTATTCCTAGATTTCAAGCAAGCCTATGACTCGATCAATCGAGAGAGGCTATGGTATGCGCTTGAATATTTAGGAATACCAAAAAAATATGTACATCTGTGTAAAATGACAGTAACGCAGTCACAATGCTGTGTCAAAGATGAGAATAGGCTATCGAGAATTTTTGCAATTACTTCTGGAGTTCGACAAGGAGATGCGCTGTCCCCGATACTTTTTAATCTCATGTTGGAATACATCCTTCGTAAAAGTGCAACACCTCAGGACAATATCTTATTCCGACAATCCAATCAACTTCTTGCGTATGTAGATCTGTGTGATTGGATTAAATGTCAACGGAGTGAAAGAGATACTTGATTCACTGGAACAGTTTTCAGCTTCCGTTGGTCTCAAAATCAATGAGTCCAAAACCAAATATTTGATCTCTGGTTTTCGAGACCAAGACGCAAGTGATTTCAGTAGTGGAAACCACACGTTTGAAGGAGTGATGAGATTCAAGTATCTTGGATCTCTCATCTCTCACGATAATAGTGTGGGCGACTCTACGTCCACTGCCACTCTACGTCCACTGCTGAAATCAAAATATCTTGCCAATACGGATAAGCTGAAGCTGTACAGAGTGTTGATAAGACCCGTTGTCATGTATGGATGTGAGAGTTGGACCTTGACGGATGAGTACGAAAGATGGCTTCTTACATTCGAGAGAAGAATCATGCGTATGATATATGGCCCAAAACGCGACGTTGATGGCACATACCGAGTTCTATTTAATCACGAGATCAGGAATTTAATGCAAATTCCTAATATCGTGCATGAAATCAAAGGACAGCGAATACGCTGGCTCGGTCACGTTCTGCGTGCTAATCCGAAACGAATGATACAGCGATCTTTGAAGGGACAACCGCCTTTCGGTAGGCGAAGAGGTCGCTGTCGGCGACGATGGCTCAACGGCGTAGAGAGCGATCTGGCATCTTCTGGTTGCCTGCAACATTATGAAGAGCTGGCTCGTGATCGAAACTGTTGAAGCCAGATTGTTGATACGGTACGGGTCAACGGCCTGTAAAAACCGGAAAAAAAAATAAAATTTATGAACCATGAAGACCAACATAGAGAGTCTCGAAAAAAAACTGTTCTATTCCTGTGAGCCGAAAGTCATAATTTCCAAAAGAGGTCCCGACAGAGAAATTGTTTCTCTACATGAGAAGTTAAAAATAAAACAAGTATATGACCTGCATCGTTTATTCGATCGGGAGTTCTTCTAGGCTGATCCCCCGTTGAGTTTGCATGATTATGTACTACACATTTTAGTTTGAGGTTATAAGCTCATTCGTAATGAGGATGTGCAGTTCGGTTTCAAAAACAGTTATAAAAATGTTTAAACACAAAATTTAATTCCAAACCCGACTATCACAATGTATTACCAACTGCTTTCACCGCTAGTTCAATAATTGTTACGTTTCAGCCCGGCCAAAATCCCAGTCTTTCTTAAATTCTGATAGACGCACTTTAAGGATCTTGCTGGGCATTCTCACGGGGCACTGCTCCCTATATAGTCATATGTTTCGAATTAAAATTCACACTGTTTCGGCTCACAATTCCTATTTGAGGACTAATTGACGACCTTGAGAATACCAGATATCTTGGACTTCATTAGAAGAACAAACAGATTCCGGGACTGAGAGTATGTACGTCTGGGGAGGGATGTTACAAATTCTTAATGAGCTGTACTGTTTGGAATTTTCGGGCTATTTTAACATGCTACATCTTGGTTAACGATATATGTATAAATATTTATAATGTAATTAAATTATTAATTTTCAAAGTGGGCAATAAGGCAATCAATTAAATGTATAATTATTTATATTTTGTGTTTGTTCGAATTTGCTTACGCGTGTTTAATATCTATCCAAAAACCATATAGATAAGTTAAAACTTTTATAGTATAATTGTTATATATCCACGTTATACATATATACATATTCATTAATTAGACACATATGTAAATAACAGAAATTATTTAGATAAAAAATTTTATTGGTATCTATTAATACGTTTTTGTATTTAGATAACAACGAAAACGCAGAAATTCGTGTAGACACAATTATCGTCCGCGTTTCATATTCATCATTATCGTCTATGCGAGCTAATTGCGCAAACATGCATCTTTCGATTTCTTACATAGCTTGTTGTATAGTTGGTTTTTAATTCATTTGAACTTCATCCCAATTAATGATATGATATTTTTGGATATATTTATCAATTATATAATTAATAAAGTTGATTATAACTATCAATGTATTCAATTTGCTGTTTATAGTGCGTATACATGATGTATGTAGTTATTACATGTGTTTACAAACACTTATGGTGAATAATTAATAAAATCGTAAATAATGTTTAAAAGGTTTTTATTTAGTTTATGTGAAATAAATAACTAAATCAACCTGATATAAGCTAGCTGAAGTGGCACATTTACGATTCTTTAATTTAACTGCTAGCCTGGATTACTAAATTAAGTGATAACTGGATATCATCTGATATAAACAAACGATATAAAATTAACCATTATCGCGCTTCGCGGGTGATTTAGGCTTTGGCGGTACACATGTATTAAGATACTCATACATTTAATAAAACAAGTACATAGATATAAAATAACTAATCGTGGATTGTTATAATTTAAGTACGATCCACACCTCGAATGTCTATAGTAATTCAACACCACTTCTATAACCATTATTGCTTAAACATTAGGTGGGAACTATTTACTAACACTATTTGTCTGATTTAACCGCCCTGCGGGTGGGCATCTATGTTTCGTAAATATTTTGAACCTAAATAAGACCCATAGAATACCACCACAGTATAAAGAGCTTATCGTAGGAGGCGACTCATTCTGGTTGGATCGCTAGGCTATAAAAAACCACAAATGTTAAAAATGCCAACAAAAGAAAAAAAATCAGTTACCGCCAAAACAACATTAACTCCCCGGTGGGTCTATAAAAACGAAGACAACAGTATTCGCTTCAAAAATTTAGCAATGTTCGCTTGGCTCATTATTAATTAAGATACATAAATGGGTATTTGCAAAATCAGTTAGTTTTTGGTGGACCTGACGTTATTACTTGGAAAGTGATTTTTCACCTTCACCTGAGCCAAGTTAATTTTTAACGAAATTAACCTGTTAGTAACTTTAATCTAAATCTTAAATTATTGTCACGTTCAGAATATGGTATAATCAAATGAAATGGTACACATCGTCATCTAGTTTTTTTTTATTTAAGAAATCTGTATTTTTGTATAATATTAATAGGTGTAGCATCTTATGGGATGAGAAAAATGGGTTCGTCCTAGTTCGTCCAGTCCTTTGATTTCAGTAGTTCAGGGTAGCAGTAATTCTAAAGGCTTAGTTCTTTTTAGACGCTTTGGTCCATTAGTTCGCTTTGGTCCATTGGTGTGATTCAGTAGGTTCCACAGCTCCTCGTTGTCATGCCGCTGCAGTCGCAGTACATAACTCCTTGCAAATTTAAATATTTCATCACTGATGTATTCCATGTTAAGTCCATCCATGGAGTATGCTACGTAATACTTTGCTTTGAACCTTATCAAATGCTTGGGCTAAGTCTAGGAATACTGCTGAACATACCTTCTTCTCTTCCAGAGCCTCTTCAATCGTATCAGTGATCCTATGTACCTGTTCTATTTTTGAGTGGCCTTCTCGAAACCCAAGTTGATGAGGTGCTATAAGTTTTATATTCTGTATAATTGGCTTTAGTCTCTTGAGAAACAATATTTCGAAAATTTTTGATGTGGTTGTTAATAAAGAGATTGGCTCTTATGATGTTTTGTCATTTAACGGTTTATTAGTCTAAGGAATCATTATGATTTCTGCTACTTTCCACTGTCTCGGAACATAACTTTGTCTAAAAACAGCATTGATTATATGTGCTGTAGTTTCCGTAGTGTTTTTTCTGGTAGTGCTTTGATTTTGCTGTTATCAGATCGTATCCAGGAGCTTTTTAATCTTTAAATTTTTTTACTTCTTATTTGATTTCTTTCACAGTGAGTGGTAGGACAAGTAGGTACCTCGTCTATTTTGCTTATCTGTGTTAAATTTATATTCTCTGCCTGCCCAGTTCGTGGTTTGAAGGTAATTTCTAGGTGTTCGGCAAACAGATCAGCTTTTTGTTTATCGCTGCGAGCTCAGGTTCCATCAACTTTTTTAATGGGTGGCACTTGCAGTTTAGGTCTTTTCAGACTTTTAGTGGCCTTCCATAACGAATAGTCCATGTCAGGTTTTCCTGTCAGGTTACTTAAAAAGCTAGATACTGACTCATTCTTGATCTCTTTTATAAGCAGTTTAAGTTTATTACACAGATTGTTTAGGATTAGTTTTATCTTCAGGGGCTCTAGTTCTCTGCCAAGTCTTGCGAGCTAGTCTTTTTTCGTTAACCAAGTCTCTCACTTCAACTGGGTAGCTTATACTTTTCTGTAATATACCTTGCTAGATGGGGGTGCTTTCCCATGCCGCTTTCTGTATACTTTAAATGAGATCATATATAGCGTTCGAGATCGGCACCTGTAGATTGACGCTTTCTTCGACTAGCTGGCGAAAGTATTCCCAGTTTGTTTTGTTTTTTGTTAAAGTGTTAGAGAGCTTGCTTTCCTTATTGCCGTGGAACTTATTGTCATTAAAACTGGAGAGTGATCCGATGAAAGTCCTTCTTCATTTTCTACTACTAAGTAATTTTCGGAGATACCTCTTGATATATAGAAGTCTAGAAGATCAGAAATTTTATTTACGTCCGTAGGCCAGTAGGTTGGCTTTCTACTGGATTGGAACTCACATTTTAATATTCTGCCTGCTTGAAATAGCTCTCTTCCTTTGGGAGTAGTTCAATTTGATCCCCAAAATATGTTTTTTGCATTAAAGTCGCCTCCAATTAATGAAATTTTTACCAAGCGATTTAAAAATTTTGATGTAGGCTACCTTTTTTGAGTTATATCTGGGTGGACAGTAGATTGCTGATATAGTGTAGCTCTTGTAGTTTTTGGTTTCAATAGAAACAGTTGCTACTTGCATAGCTTGTTCCTCTATTTTAAGTTCTTCTTGATGTTTAATATTTTCCTTGATGAAGATTGCTATTCCGCTGGGTGAAGAGCTTGACAGCACTGGTATCCACGAATATTAAAATACGAGATTCTAGTAGAGTTACTTTCTGAAATTAGGCATATATCAATTTATTTTGTGTTTAAAAAACTTCTAATTCTGAAATGCGTTGTGCAAGACCATTTGCATTCCAGGTAGCAATTCTTAAATAGTGTGTCATTATTTTTTCTTGTTTAATTTGAATGGATTAGAATAAAGGTAGTCAATGATTTCTCTAGTTTTACCTGTCGATTCTGTTATTTTTTTATTTTGGTTCATCGATGTATTTTCCAGTGTTCCTAGTATTTTTTCTTGTTGTTTTAGTAGCTCACTCATAGATTTTAGTCTTTGATCTTGCGCCACCAGATGAGAATTTATAGCTTTTTCCTGACTGGGTGCTTTCTAGACATTTTCCTTTTGGCTAGCTATTTGGGCATATGTCGTGCCTTCTCTTTCTTACTTTCTCGCTATTAAGAGGAATTTGGTTTGGAAAGGATGGCGTCCTATAGGTTGAGAATTAAGAGTTCTGCTGTTCTCTGTTGGATTTCTTTTACTATTTCCCATTTGCAACTGTTTGGCAACCTCACAGCCTCTGTAATTTGCTGAATGGTGATTCTCACAGTGTATACATTTCGCTGATTCACTTCTACTTTTGTTGCATTCTCAATTTTGTTGCATTAGTGTCTCAATTTTGACTTTCATATTCAGGATTGCTTTGATTCCATATACCTTATCAATGCTCTAAGTGTTGTCAAATGTTAGCATGAAGAGGGGTAGTCCGATTTTGGTTGTTACTCTTTCTCCGTTTGAGTTTTTAGTAACCTTTTTCTTCAGAATGTTCACAGCATTAATGATTTTGAATATTTTCTGACTAAGTTCCTCAATTATTTCTTCAGTTGGGCATGAATGATGTAGTCCTCTGGCCATAACTTTGATTTGTTGTTCTGCTTTGTTTTCATACGTTAACCATTCGATGTTTTGAGCACTAATTGCATTTGCTAACTCTCTGTAGGTTTCTGGATCAACTACATTCACTTTCCAAACATTATTATTCAGTGCAGTGACCTTACATTTGTCGCTTTAATTGTTTCGTATTTACTAACATTAAGTATATTTAATGGGTGGAGGTGGTATCTCTTTCTGCATTGGTTCATTTAACTCTTCTTTTCTTTGTTTAGATACATTAGATGTGCTAGCAGTTTGAAGTTGTAAATTCTTCTGTAGGAGCCGTAATTTTTTATTCTTACTTATAATCTTAGACAAAAATTTACAAAATTGTACAAAACAATTAACTAATTGAAACATTAACAGAGGTGGTGTTACGTTAAAATAGACACCCGTCATGAAACTTACACCAAACTACCGACAACGTGTGACAAAACGATAACAAATTATCCAAATTAAGAACCAAATGAATTAATATATTGGATACGGTTTGTTTACTTTTGTTAAAACGTTTATTAATTTTTGGTTTTGAGATTTTTGACATTTGGTAAACACATGAATTACATGAATTATACCTTCTGAGAATATTATGGATTAAAACGTAAATAACTAAAATCTCTTTATTTTCAGATTAATGTTGGCCGATCAATCTAAAGTAGACATTATAAGTTCATGTTTTGTGACGACTGGAGTTTTCACTACCAATATAAATAATACGAAAAATAAACTCTATTGCACTGGTGATATCTCGAATGAAGTGAAAGATGTTGACCGCATTGAAGAAATCCTATTGTTGAACTACACGCATAAAATTTTCGATCCAATGATCACGATAAATAAATTTAAAAATTTGAAACTTTTAACCATCGAACATGGAAATTTGTTGCGTATAAAAAATAATTTTCCCGAATTACCTCAGTTGCAAGTTATAAATATTTCATGGACGCAACTCGACTATTTGAATCCAACAGTATTTATGAATATAAAACTATTACGTACATTAGATTTAAGATGGAATCAAATAAAACTGATCGAAAGACCGCCAGTATTAAGCAGTCATTTAGATAATATTTATTTAGCTGGTAATCCGTGGAATTGTTCCGAAAATATGGAGTGGATCAATTCAAATAGTTTTAAATATTTAAATGATCGCGATCAGCTAATATGTGCCGATGCAGCGTATATACGGCGTCCAGTTACTCGCGTAATGGAATACAAACAAGTAACCGTTTCTGATAGTATAAAACTTAATTACCTCAACTAATGTATTATATATTACAGATATTAAAAGATGAATGTCTAATGATGGAGATTAAAAATTGTACATGCACCATATCATATATTATTCCAGATTTTGAACATTTATCTCCTATAAATCTAGTCAACTGCAGTAATTTAGGATTAACCGTGCTGCCCACATTCCTACCAGCAAACACAACCATATTGCACATGGAAAATAATAAAATCGACAATTTAGACGAACTAATAAGCAATCCACGCTATGAGATAATACGCGATATATACTTTGATTATAATTTAATCCGATCAATAGACGCCTTGGAGGATAGTTTTTGGTTAAAAAATTTCCGTATTTTTAGTTTGCGCGGTAATCAATTACGTAAACTACCATTCTACTCGTTACAAAATTCGCTCGACAAGAATTCAAATGTTGGCAAAATTTACTTAAGTGATAATCCATGGCTGTGTAATTGTTTGTATGTGCCAAAGTTTCAAGCTCTTCTACAAAAATATTTAAAAATTATTACCGATCGCGGCAATATAACGTGTTGGCAGAGCGACAATGAAAAATTGGTGGGGCGTCAAATTATGTCGTTGCAGATATCAGAAGTGTGTAAAATGCCCTCGGAATCATACATCTATCCTCTTGATATAGTGAATGGGGTACTGGCAACATTGATTGTACTTATTTTATCGAAATTGGGGTATGACTATTATAGATATCGGCGATATGGAAAAGTACCTTGGATCGTTTCAAAAATGCCATAATGTATCGGTTCGATGCGAAAAAAATGGCTTAATAATAACATCTGTTACATGAACTGTGGAGATGACTGGATTTTGGAACATCTTTAATAAGCTTTAATTTTCTATATGGCTGAAATCAATAAACAATTAAAATTTCTAAATTTTAAATTTGTGTGTTTTCCTTTTTTCGTGAACACATATTTCAATTTTAAAGATTTACACTAAAAATATTTATTCTTCAACGAATTTTACGAGTTTTAAATATATTTTTGGCTGCATACAAGTATTAGTACAAATGTTCACCAACAGAGTGAACTCATTTTCGTTTTTACGTGTGTACTGTCAAATCTAGTACTATAGTGTTATTTATCTTAAATAGAAATTTAAAATCAGTTTATACTTAATTTATTTATTAAAATCAACTAAATTATTAACAACCGATTGCAATAATTGCAATTGATATTAAAAATAAGACAAAAACATTTCTATTGTAATCAAATATTTCTATTCATGAGTCATTTGTTTTTGTTTTTTCCACAATGAGATTTGTTTGTTTACATTTGGCAAACGAAACGTCAATCTGATTTCAGAAAAAATTTCATTTTGGATCTGAAACTATTTTTGTTGTTTATTTTGGATGTATTAAGTTACTGGAAGATTAATTCTAAAAATAAACCGATAAAAATGGCACCGCGGGAACGGCAATATGAAAAAAAGAAATTGCATATACCATTTAGAGAATTTAATCATAATATTGTTAATTTAAGTAATCATGAATTTGCATTGTACATCACATCACAACTATCAAGATTGCCAGAACCAGCCCGGGTACAACTAATGATTAGAATAATCGAATGTCTAGAAGAGGCAATGGAACGCCACCATAAGGATACAGCAATAGATGATGAACATGAAACACAACCACCTGAGGGGAATGTATGAAGTTTTTTTTTATTATTATTTTCGTTATTATTATATTTATAATTAATTACTAATATATATTATTTCATTTTGATTAGTTTATTTTCTTTTTTATATCTGTATATTGAAATGGAAGAATGTAATAAATTTGTTTGATTTGGTAAAACATGTTTTTATTGGAATTAAGTCATTGTTTATTGAATCGTGGCAATACACTTTACATAAGACAAATACAATGCAAGGCGCTTAGCTTAAAGATGGGTTGTAATCGGAATAAGTGTCAAAATGAATTCAATTCATATGCATAGCAAGAATTATTATATAGGTTATGTCCAATATCTTCGTCATCATATTGCCAAAAATCATCTTCATCCTTACCGTTTGATATGTAAACAACAATAGTTACAAGAGCTATATTTCAGTTTATTTATTGTTTAAATTAGCATTCATTACACTCAAAAATGAATTAGGTAACAATGTAAGGTAAACGGGTAGTCCTGTATCAAGACTTTGGGGTAGTTACTTTTGACACATTCATGATGCATTCGATCGGGATTAGCACACAGCATGATTGAATTAAACACGTCTATTCGACGTATTTAAACTCATTAAACACGTCTATTCGAATATTAGCACAACTCAAGAGAATATTTTAAGAAAAACGTGCGAAATAATATTTGCCGTTAAAAGTTGTTACTTTGAGATAGAATATATCGCTTGCATGACGCAACAACATAAAATTGGTTTTGTATACTGATATTGGTCTGTATTTCACTCTCATTTTAAAGAAGTGCCAAAAGTCCTTCGATTTACGTTTTAACCAACTATAAACATTGCTTTGTATATTTTTATACTAACCATTGAATACTGTCTCATCAATCTCATATAAAAGATTATAACACCGGTGAGAGGTAGTTAAAATGCAATGTCAGCTCATGAAAAACTCGAGTCAGTTCGATTGAAATTAACACGTGGCCAATTTGACTTGACTCTGCATGAATCTGCTTGGAGGTTAGGAGTACGGACCAAATGGTTTGTTGGCACCAAATAGTTTTCAAATCGAAAACATAAGTCAACAAGGATAACACGGTAAATTTATGAACAAACCATTTAGGTAACTTACAATCTCTAACATTGATAAGTAAAGTGGCAAGAAAATATTAACAAGTTGCCTCTTAATACATATATCTGTTAAGAACTCAGACAACTAAATAAGCAGACGTGATGTTACAGATAGCAATATGATCGCTGGAATGATTGAAACTATAAACAATAGGTCGGTCAACCATTTATCAACTATTATCGTTGACCTAAACCGGGCCATATATTGAAGCATCTGTCGACTCAAATGGGACATCCGAGTATAACAAATAGCTACCCAATAATCATATAACTAAAATTGGTAAAAGTAATTCGTTTGGATGTAAAGTTAATAATTGTAATCGAAGAATTTTTAACATAATTTCTTTAACTCAGTATGAACTTACTGATACGCATCGAGTAGTATAGCCAATAAAATATATCGTAGAAGTACAGTAGATCTTAAAACCATTGGATTTGGATAGATAGGCAGGGACGTATCGAGAAATTCAAGAGATTAAACTCCAAGTAAAGTAGGTCGAAATTTTTCTGGGATTTTCGTTGCTAGGTATACCTTACAAGTTGTTTCTCGGCACGAGAAGTGTAGAATCTACACAGTTCTTTGTAAAATCATTAAAGATATTTGCAACTCTTCGCATATTTGCAACTGAATGCATGTTAGACAACATGTTCTGAAATTTCATGACTGTATGTTAGCCAAATATTCCATATACAGTTTGTTATAAATGGTAAGTTGCAAATATCTGAAATAGATACTAATTTAAGTTTTGAATGTACCGTGGATTACGCCACTGTGGTTAGCTGCCAGGTTACAATCTGCATTCGATTTATTTATTTGAATGAATAACATGCAGACTGTAAGATGTAGTAAAATTAGACTCAACTTTTTGAAACAAGCAGATTTTCAACTGACAAACTCCGCTTATCTGCATTTTGCAGTTCCTATACACTCGTAATCACATTGACTGTCGGTTGTAGCTTAATGGTTGAGAGTGTTTCTCGCGATTGTGTGAAGAAAAGTATTCGTTGTGCTGACTTGACTTGACCATCAATGTGCACCAATACGTTAAAATAATTCGTCTCAATAATAAGACCTGAAACGAGGCATGGGCCGTTTTCCGGTTTTTAATGACATGTTCTTTTATATAAAATATTTAATTCTTTTAACTGTAACATAGTGGAATAGCCAAGACAATTCAAATGCATCGTTTGATCCTAAAAAGCTGCGGCAGTTGGAGCGGGAGGTACCGGGTTGGAATCCCGATAGGGGCAGGATGCAAAAGGGATTTTTTACCATGAGATTACGATCTGTGGTGTGAATGAACACAACTATGACCCCCTTTTGGAGTGCAGAACTCATGGGTCGACCCATCTTCAATGCCAGTACTATAGGCTGGCATGGAGCTATGCAATGTGCAGATCGTTAGGAAAATCGGACCTATAGCCGTACGTCCTCGAATTCGCTGTAATGGCGTAAAAGTAAGGACGTAATTAAGCGAACCGCGAACAAGTAGGGAGTGCCTTGACCCCCAAAACAGATTAGAGATAAAAAAAAAAACTTTTTGAAGGTATCTGGTTTAATTTGGTTTACTAACCAGTTCATATATGTAAATACTCAAACTTTATTTTTTCGCAAATAGATAAGCCAATACTGTTTGCAATAGATAAAATGCATGCTAATGGTAATAATAAGTGAGTGTTTGAGTTACTGACCGTGTACTGTATAATTTTATCTACATTATATATTTATATTCGTAATCAACTTTTCTAATAAAAAGATGTGTCTGACATGCAACAATATAAGTTCTAATTTTGTATTCTTTAGTCAAACACCTTACGTTTGATTTAGTAACGTGTATACATATTTGCGTCGGGGTTTATAAAGCGGATATAGATTAATTAAGTTTATTAAAGTTTTAAAATTATTCTAACGCAAAATGGCTTCGAACGATGATCAAATCAGTGAAGATCCAAATGACTTTCTAAATGACAAGTTGTTTCATTCAATTATAAGTAAAATCATAAAATCAACATCATTTAAAATTGTCAAACTAACAAATAGCGATGGCCTTGAGGGTGGTAAAAATTTTGTATCGACAATTATTAAGAATGTCGTACGCGTTCAACTGGACGATACAACTGAGAAGGAATTTGTTTTTATTTCAAAAATCATCGGCTCAGTGCTCCTCAATCAAGATGTCATCGATGAAATGGAAATGTTTCCGAAGGAAGTGGTTATGTACCAAGATGTAGTACCCGAGTTTGAGACAATATTAAAGGAAGTGGGTGGAATCGAAATACATTTTGGACCAAAAATATATCATGCTGAATTGAAACCGCGTCAAATACTAGTATTTGAAAATATAAAAGTTTTGGGTTACAATGTAATGAATCCATATGAGGGATTAGTGGAATCACAAGTTTTGTTGGTACTGGAGAAAATTGCAAAGTGGCATGCGGCGTCAAGAGTGTACTGTGAGCGACATTCGCCAATTGATAAGATACTAACCAAAGGCTTGATTCATTGCGACATGGTCGACTATTTGAAAAACGTATATAATTTGATGCATAAAAACTTAGTGGAGGGATTGGAAAAAACTGATGTAGACAAAACTTATTTAGATATGATTGTAAGCTTAAAATTTTAAATTGAACATTTAACTATCGTTATACGTATATATCATTTTATTTATGTACACAGAAAAGTTGGACCGGACAAATAATTCCAACTATCGCCAAAATAACCACTATTGATCCGGACGAGTTTAATGTGTTAAACCATGGCGATCTTTGGATCAATAATATGATGTTTTTACTCGACGAGTCAGGAAATCCAAAGGATGTGAAATTTGTAAGGGTTTCAGAATATGTTTAAATAAGATAAATGAAAAATCGAATATTTTCAGATTGACTATCAACTGGGAAATTATGGATCACCGGTATTTGATCTATACTATTTTCTACTAGCATCCACAACTGCCGAATTATTCATTTCGAAATTTGATCATTTCATTGCATACTACTATAAGCATCTAGAAGATACTTTAAAAAAATTAAACCATTCGAGAATACCCACACTAAAAGAAATTCACATTGAATTGCTTAAAAAATCACTTTTTATAACTGCCATGTTTTTGGGGGGATTGCCCAACATTTTGTGCGGCCACGAAAATACAAACGAAAACATTGATATTACACATAACCACGAGGACAGTGAAATTGGTTACTTGAATCGCCAAAAAATGATCGATAATCCTAAATATATGAATAAAATTAAAAGTTTAATTAAATTTATGGGGAAACGTGGAATGTTGGATCTGTAACAATTTGTATAAATTATATATAAAAATATTTTTTTCGGTATTTTGATTTATTTTTTTGGTGGAATCTGATTAATGAACAGATTAATGTTGGTCCGTATGGATCAACCACCACACTTCATCGGTTTCGAACACAAGTCAGATCTCCATAGTGTTGTAGACAACAGATATAAAATCAATGACATTTTACCTATCAACAGGTACGTGGCTCTCCTTTATAAGATCGGAGCACACATGGTGAATTGTTTACTGAATCGACGTGGCTAATAAATTTTATGAACAGTGTAAGTAATTTTCGTTTAAATCCTGATTTAATGGTTGAAGAAAATTCGATATCTGCCATCAACGACTCGTGCCTCGTCATACACTGAGGAGGAGTTTTACATAACATGCATCTTTAATATTACTTATTTTATAGTCATTAGTCTAGGTTAAACTATCACAAAAAACCAGCATAATGCACGTCATTATCCTATCCAACTTTATTATCTTATGAGCAAAGATCTCACTTTGATACGTCAGATACGTCAATCTCATCATAAGAAACGTGTGGTTGTACTGAAATCATTTTGGTTCCTTATACCGAAGATCATATTCTCGATTGATCAAGTTTTTGGCTTGTCTGAAATCTAGCAATAACTAGTTGGTGATATTGACCAGTGACTGGCCGATTTGGATGGAAACCTAGGTAGCCAACAATTTCTTCTAATACAAATAACAATATATTGAATATATATATATATATATATATATATATATATATATATATATATATATATATATATATATATATATATACATATATATATATATATATATATATATATATATATATATATATATATATATATATATATATATATATATATATATGATTCCTTCAACATAAAGTTTCAAAGTAAGCGCAATTCGGAATCACGTAAATTCCGCTTATTGTTGAGTAACAATACTTTTAAAACATAAGCTCTACAGTTTTTCGAATCGCAGTTTTCGTTTCAACGCTTATCGTTTAGCTGCCCTAAAGAAACTGATTTTTACAACAGCAAGTCGCCAGATGACATATTTATTTTATATTAATAAGAACCATAAACCACTCAAGTTAATATTTCCAAACCGATACTTATTGCATCATATTATATCGCAAAATTTTCTATTGCTAAGGTGGTGGTCACTGTCTACGTATTTTGTTACTGAACGTATAATCTTGGAATCATCTGGTCTATGTCTAGGCTAGAAACTTCTAGTTTTTAGAATAATTCGTTAAGTGGACAAAAACTTTAAATATTTTTAATTGAATTTCGAATAAAGAAACCAATAAATCCTATATTGGCCTCCTCATCCGACTTTTATTATACATTTATTTGAAGCTTTTTAAACAAAGATTTACTTGAGAGAAACCATTGAGTATTTTCAATATTTTTTGTTTTGTTAGGCTGCATTGTGAATCTTTAATCAACATTTTTATCCTTTCTTAATCTATCTTATAGCCAAACGTCTACCAAACTTATACCCAAACGTTTCAAATTTTTATATTTTAATAGTGTTCGTTGCCAGCAAAATTAGGGACGGGCGACATTGTAGATGGATCAACACTTTATACCGATCGTAATCAGATGTTGAAAAATCTCCTTTTCAGTGGCACTATTCTGTTCATGCCCCGGGAATAGCAAATCGCGATTGTATATTTGTAATTTCTGTTCAAATATATTTTTTTCGGCCAACTGACAATTTCATTTATGAATTGGGAATAATTTTTCCATACCAAAATTGGAAGGGAAAATTATTCTCAATTTATCCCTAGCTTTTTACCTCAGTATGACAGTTAAAAATATTTAATCTCAAATTACCAAATAACTTATAATAATTTCCATAGTAAATGCCAACGACAGTATGATTTCGTTAAATATTAGTTTTGGAGAAGATTTCTAGATGGCATGCCATACGTTTTAACGAGAACAATAGGTGGCACGCGAAGTAATTTTTTAATGAAATGATATAACTACAAAAAAAAAAAATAATTTTGTTTTATTTATTTACTATTATAAATAAAATTCTATTTCGATTGTAAAATTAAAACTTTTTTTTTAGATTTTAAATTTTGATTTCGTTAATAATTCGTTGAATATAAAAAACTGTAGTTAAAAAATGTAAACATTTCGTTCAATGTTGGCATATGATATAATTCTGGAGAAGATTAAAAGGTGGCACTAGTAGAAGTTGACCGTCGCGATTCCCTTATAGTTATTATAATTTATTTGGAAATTACATATAAAATCATTCCCCAATTCCCTAATCCAGACGAATTATTTTTGTTTTGGAACACAATATGGAAAATAAGCAACTCATCATTAGTTTTGATAACCTATTTCTAAAATTAAAAATTTAACTTATCAAAACTTAACTTGATAATCTACTTAATTTTAGTGTTGCACTCGTACTTTTCATTTGTACTCATACATCACAATTTAATTAAATGTTTAATTTGGTTTTATTTTTTATCATTTATATGTGAGCGCTATAAAATTGATAATATATACTAGCTTCATGCCAAACACACTCTAAGTGATAAGATTAATAGATAAAGTGTTTGTGATGTATGTAAACAAATGACTTACTCAATTAATTTTATAACATAAGTGTGCTCGCGTTGATCGTACGTACGTACATTTACAAAACCCCAATCTTTTCATCTTCACTCATATCATATAATTTATGATGGCATTGCAAGTACTTTCTTTGTGATTAAATTTAGTTCTGTTTTAATATTTGTACATAACTGTTGTTTATAATTGTTCGCTAAATGGTGGATATGGAAAAAGAATCAAATCCAAAAGTCGAAGATCCGATAACTTCATGTTTAACCGAAGAATTGTTTCGATCAATCATCGCCAAACAACTTAATGCGAAATCTTTTAAAATAATAAAACTCCACAATACTGATGCAGTTTTAGCTGGAAACAATTTTTTATCTAAAATTGTTCAAAATGTTGTTCAAATCGAACAAGATGATGGTTCAATTCGTGATTTCTCATTTATTTCAAAAATTGTTGGCGCAGTTCTCGACGAACAAATTGTGGATAGTATGGAAGCCTTCCCGAAAGAGATTAGTATATATCGTGATCTAATACCAGAATTCGAACATATCTTAAAAGAAGATGCCGGAATTAATATAAATTTTGGGGCCAAACTATATTTCGCCGAATTAAAACCACGAAAACTGTTGGTTATGGAAAATTTGAATCATTCGAATTATAAAGTAGCAAATCGGTTTATTGGACTAAACGAGACTCAAGTATTGTTGGTACTAGAAAAAATAAGTGTATGGCATGCTGTTTCTCGAATTTATTGTGAAAGGCATCAACCAATTGATAAAATGTTGAGAAGTGGATTAGTCAATGAAGGTACGATCGAATATTTAACGACCGCGTATGATACATTGTTTGTGAATCTAATAGATAGTTTAAGCGCGACAGATATCGACAAATCACATTTAGCAATGATTGTAATTATGAAATACAAATGTTATTATATTGGCCATATGACATATAATTTGTACATTTCAGCAAAGCTGGGAAAAGAAAATTGGACCAAATCTTTTTAAAGTGTCCACCGCTGATCCAAATGATTTTAATGTGCTCAATCATGGCGATCTTTGGACGAATAATATGCTGTTCTTAGAAGATGAATCAGGAACGTCAATAGATGTGAAATTTGTAATTGTTTTATTTTTAACAAACTATAATGAAATTATTTAATTAATAGTCAATTTTTTTATATTTTAGATCGATTACCAACTAGGTAATTATGGGTCGCCCGCCCTCG
Source organism: Tipula lateralis (assembly GCA_963932295.1). Classification (NCBI taxonomy): domain Eukaryota; kingdom Metazoa; phylum Arthropoda; class Insecta; order Diptera; family Tipulidae; genus Tipula; species Tipula lateralis. The sequence goes on from OZ010737.1 coordinate 61,448,831, forward strand.
ATTTGATATATTTTTTTGTTTCCTCAATTCGACACGATTTACTATCACAAAAATTTGACCATTTTGTCGCCTATTATCACAAGCATTTAGTAGCTACTTTGAAACAATTAAACCATTCTACAGTACCGACCTTAAAGGAGATTCACATTCAAATAATAAAAAAATCATTTTTTTCAACAATTATGCTTTGTGGTGGGCTGGCATCAATTTTGACGGATTACCAAAATGATGGTGTTGAATTTAATACGGTGAATCAAAGTGAGGAAGATGGCTATGCACAACGAAAGAAGATGCTCGAAAATCCAAGAATTCTAACGAATTTGTTGGGTTTATTTAAATTTATGGGGAATCGCGGAATGTTGGATATATAATATTACTTATGACGTGACGTTTCAAATTAGTTAGTAAATTGTTGTATAGTCTTTGTTATTTGCCGTGAAACTATTATAATAAATAAATAAGATCCAACCAACCAGATACTTTTTACTAAACGGAAACTTTTAATTATTTTGACAGATAAAATGCAAGTATGTACACTTAGTTAAGATGTTCTGGATGAGATAAATTATTGCGAAGTATGATCATTGTGTGTAAAAATCATTCGTTGGACCATTTACAATGTGCACCAGTATGGTTCGTAAGGTCTTAGTTGATACACCGTTAAGGCCGTTTATGGCCTTTAAACCATAGATTATTAAAGTTGTCCTAGCCGTTCATTCCTCTAATCACTTTGATTATTATGCTATAAAGTTTGATTACTTCATATATTATTTGCTTAGATCTTATTATGACAACCGTTAAACTTTTCTGAAAACTCCTAGATCTCTAACACCATTTGTACTAATTGTCCAGGTTTTATTTTTTGTTTCTTTCTATCTATTCGGTTTGAGATGGTTGTCAGGCTCGATTGGTCTGTGTGACATCCCATTCCAAATGAACAGTCTCTGTATTAAAATAAGTTTGAACGATTGTAGCTCAAAATATATGTTATCTGCAAGGGTATTAGTTGCTTTCGAACGAAATGCAATGTTTAGATAAAGACAGAAGAGGTAATAAGACTTGCTCAACAATTTATTCTTCTAAATAGTTCATAGTTTTAACACTCAGCAAGGACCCTCGAAGTGCAGCAAGTATAACTCAAGAAGTGTAACGGGTATCGATCACTTCTCGTTATTGTCCATTCCGTATTTTTATCGTATTCCGTCATCAAAAGGATAAAAGAAACCTTGTTGATATTCAACGTCGTTAATTGAATTCTTACATCCTACGAAATATATAAGTCGGCATACGACACTAAGTAAACTTATGTCATCAAACTTATGTGCAAAAATTATTCAAATTAGTGGAAGAAACTTAAAATCAAAACACTCGTAATGGGCGGTGTTTATATGAAATTTTTACCGATTAAGTAAGCGAAGAGGTTTTCCATGGTTTCTTCCATTAATTTCCTCTATCGCTCAACTAACTCAGTTTGTATAAATACCGCACAAAATTCGATTGATGAGGGAGTTGGACCACAGTGAGTCAGACGGGAACCAACTAACTTGATCAGACAGACGAATAGAAAAGCCGACTTGAGCAGAATGTATAGCCAGCGGAATTCAACCTATTACTGGAAATAAGTAAATTAGAGATCACTGTTTAAAATTTTTTATTTTTTATTTCTAAAACAAAGGAAAGCGAAATGGAAAGTAAAAATCAAACCACCAACTAAAACTTTGGCACCAGTGGTATTGGGTCTACCAACCCTCTCGAAATAATTCAAAAACCGGAAAGTACATCCAACCAAACTAAGATATTGCCTTGAGTATCCATAGTAAAATCATACTTCATGTTGACTCCCGAGTCGATTCAAGGATACTATTATTTTCCAAAAAATTTTATATAATATAATATTAGAATCAATAGCTGCTTGCCAGCCAAATTGCTGTCGGAGAAGATACAGAATATCTTTGTAGTTTATTCTCACCTTAAAAAAAGCTGCTCTCAAAATTTCGGCCTGAAAGAGAATAGCGCGTACACTAAGAAGGATAGCACCAGCTAGGTTACAGCATACTAATCTATCCGTCAAGATTATCCGACTTTCGTCAAATATAACGGATGTTGATTTTTTTCAGCGTACTTATAGCATTTTTAACCGCGCGCAGTGGTTAAAGCTGCGGCAGTTGGAGCGAGAGGTACCGGGTTCGAATCTTGATCCACGGCAAGGTGCAAAAAGATATTTTTCGCCATCAATCGTTTGGACGATGCGATCGGTGTTGTGAATGAACATCTGGATTCCCTGTCGGATTTAGAATCCATGGGCCATCCCATCTTTCATGTCAGTACTATAGGCTAACATGGAGCTTTGCAATGCGCATATGGTTCTACGAAAATCGGACCTAAGGCCATACATAAAAGTGGTATCACAATGGACAAATCGCCGGTCTAAGTGTGCGTTAGTAGTCGCAATAACATAACATAACATAAAGCATTTTTATAAAAAATATGTATTATGGTAAAATCATTGACTTAACCTTGGAAATATAATCCGTTGCGATTACAAGAGTGACAAAACATCAGCATGATGATTTCCCTTTCAGAAAGCTTACCACGCTAGCATTAAATACTGTTTAAGTTGGCAGTAATTCTGTTTGACCATGAAAGACATCCCTATACCGTATTATGCCAGCGATGATTATCACTGATAAAATACTGCGATGATGACACATTATCTAATGTACCTTTAATGTTCAGAAATGCAAATTCTATAGTGACTTCATGACGTGCTGTCTCAATAGTTTATTCGGAATGAATAAAATTTGCTTCCAATGTTTATTCGGAACAAACCTATCTATCAGTCTCTCTAAATAATCAAATAGAAAAGAGAATACCCTTATAGTTCAAAAAGTTTTGGCCTAGTCATAAGTAGGCCCTTCTATCGATATAAACACTACTTACCTCCTCATTTCTGGAATAAATCGATCTCTAACGATATGTGAACGTTGCATATGTGAACGTTGCATATGTGAACAGTGAATTACGATTACTTATAGTTCCTCTTGTAAGAGGTCATGAACTGTGTAGACAAGGGCTGGTTCAATAGTTAAAATTTTACAGACACCACTTCGAATGCAATTTTTCACTTAAATTTGGCAACTGGTTTGTGAGGTGATTACCATGCTTTTGGATAGTGAAAGGTTTCATAAGAACCCCTAGAGCTTTCTACTAATGAGGCCTTCATATTACCACGTAAAACTCTATAGTGGTCAATGTGAGACTGGGACCACTTTCTCTCTTAATATCTCGATTTTATTGTCTTTTCACTCGATGAGAATTAATTGCATGTACTATTTCTGTGAGAATCTGTTCAAGACTCAGTTTATTGTTTTACCAGCATTCAAGTCTATTCTGAAAAACTTCTTTGCCTGTTTGCAGTCTGCTAAGCCTACAAGTCCAACAAAGTACTCAATGCTGAGAATTGGAGTAACTGATTAAGATATCTTATACTAGTACTAAGATGAGTGAACTTAACATACGAATTCAGCAAAATTTAGTCTGAATAACAAAAGTTTTATGAACTGAAAGATAACAGCTTTTTAAGCTTCTCTAATTTATTAACATTTTAACTGTACAAATTGGCGTTGATTAAAATATACTATTTTGTTCTTGAACTCCTAAACATGATTTATCTAACTTATTACAAATCCAACATTCCACGATTACCAAAAAATTTGATCAATGTTCTCAGTTTTTTTAAAACTTCTGGATTTCCTACCATCTTTTTTCGCGTCTCATAACCAATTTCATCATCTCGGTCAACACATTTCAAATCAACATTATATTTTTTGTGATCTGTCAAAACACTCGGTATTCCGCCTATAATCATCACAATCATATAAAATGATTTATTCATCATTGCAATCCATAATTCTTTAAGTGTTGGAATTTTACGACAATTTAACCGGGTCATTGATTCGGTTAGATAACAATGATATTTTGCGATAAAATAATCAAATTTTTCGACAAATAAATCAACGTTCGTTGAAATAACTAAAAAATAAATAAGTTCGATAACTGGTGATCCAAAGATTCCTAATTGAAAATCGATAAATTTTACATCAGTTGAAAATTTAGTGTCATCATCACTGGCCAGCATTATGTTGTTGATCCACAGATCGCCGTGATTTAAAACATTAAATTCATTTGGATCGACTGTCAAAATATTTAACGTGTTAGACACTAGGTGGCCTTCCCATTTTTTCTAAAATTATTAATTTAAATAGACAATATATACTAAGAAATATTAAGATAAAATCTTACCAATGCTTTCATATGTTCATCGTCTATGTTTTCAGCACTTAGAATATCAATAAAGTTTTTGTACAGTAATATATAGTAGGTCTCCAGATAACCAACCATGCCCGAATTTAACAATCCTTTATTGAACATTGGATCAACAGAACCACGTCGATCACAGTATACTTTAGAGGCGGCATGCCATTTACTAATTTTTTCCAAAACCATCAACACCTGCTGTTCCGTCAAACCTTTCAGTCGATTTGGCATTTTAAATCCACTATCGGTTAAATCCTCAAATATTAATATTTTACGTGGTTCTAGCTGGTGATAATATAGTTTTGGTCCAAACGATATATCAATACCAGCAACTTCTTTCCATATCTTTTCGAATTCGGGCACTAGATTGACATACATCTCGACTTCTTTTGGAAACACTTTCATGTCATTTAATAATGCAATGTCCAACATTTCGGATCCAATAATTTTTGTAATAAATGAAAACGTTTTCGTTTCACCATCGTTGAATCGTACTTCAATCGTATTCCTTAATATCTTTGATAGATAATTTTCTCCAACGCCAACTGCTGGCTTATTTTCCAAGTTGGTGATTCGAAAAGGCTCACTAACAAGATGTTTTGATATAATCGAATGAAAAAACTCAGGTGTTAAAAAATCATTAGAGTTTTCTAGGTTATTTGGGATATCTGCCATCTTCTTAAATTAGGATTTTATACTACAGATATTTTGTGTTAATCGCACACAAATATTTTTAAACAACTAAACAGAATTTACAAAACAGTTTGCTTCAATTGGATTTGGAGGTCACCACATTCATTATCATCGACTATGAGTAAAATTGGCAAGTTTAGATTATTAGAGTTGTACTCACATATTTTTTGCTTAATCAGCATGAGTATACGCTTTAAATTTGCTCATTACAGATAACATATTGCAATTAGTTGAATATAGTAATATAATCTTTTTAATACAACGAACTCAACATTTTATATTTATCGACTAGAAATCTAACATTCCACGACTACCCAAAAATTTCAACAACCCTAATACATTATTTAAAACACGCGGATTTTCAACCATTTTTTTGCGCGTTGCGTAGCCAATTTCATCGTCTCGCGCGGCTTGCGTCAAATCAATATCGTCATTTTTGCTATCGATGGTAATCGTTTGCAGCCCACCCATCAGCATAATGGTTGAGTAAAATGATTTTTTCAATATTTCTACATGGATTTCTTTCAACGTCGGAATTCGTGTAAGCTTCAGTTGTTTTAATGCAACCACTAAGTGTCCATGATAGTATGCGATGAACTCATCGAATTTGGCGGCAAGTAATTCATGTCTCACAGAAGCCACAAAAAAGTATATCAAATCCAATGCTGGTGACCCGTAATTTCCAAGTTGATAATCAATCTAAAAGTTATAACAGTATTTACTTAATCTTATGTTAATGATGCATGTCGACTGATAAAACTTACAAATTTTACGTCTATTGAAATTCCAAAATCATTGTCATAAAACATCATGTTGTTCGTCCAAAGATCTCCGTGATTCAATACGTTAAATGAACAAGGGTCACACTGTACAGTGTTTAAAAGATTTGGAACCACTTTGCTCTTCCAAGTTTTCTGTAAATAGCTTATAAATATTACACACAATATAATTAATCGAAATCCAAAAACTTACAATAACTTCTAAGTACGTTTTGTCCAAATCGGTTCTTTCCAAAACATCTATGAAATTTATGTACACCAAATCATTATGAGCTACCATATCGTTTGCAACACCAGAATGTATCATGCCCTTAGTCAACAATGAATCGATCGGTTTATGGTTTTCATAATATACCCGCGACACAGCATGCCATTTACTAATCTTCGCCAACACCATCAAAACTTGGTCTTCTGACAAACCCGTACACCGATTTGCCATATTGTAACCGATATTTTGTAAATTTTCAAATATTAACATTTTTCGCGGGCTTAATTCAGCATAGTACAGTTTTGGTCCAAAACTAATACTGGTGTTTCCCAATATCTTCCATAATCTTTCAAATTCGGGTATAATATCTTGATACATACCAACTTCTTTCGGAAACACATTCATATTATCGATCATAGCTTCGTCGAGTATTGACGATCCTATTATTTTCGAGATAAATTGAAATTCGCGAACAGTACTCGAATCATTCATTTTCACTGTAACAAGATTTTTAATAATTTTAGAAATAAAATTTTCACCCGGTTGGACTCCATCAACATTTTCAAAATTAACTATTGTAAAAGGTTCGTTTACGATCTGTTTACTAATAATTGAATGGAACAGCTCTTTAGTTAGATATTTATCGGGATCCTCTAATGTTACCACTGTGTCAGTCATTTTATTTGTAATAATAGTCCACTTCACCGGACGGGCGTTAAATCTCAACTAAGTTTATACCATATACTCGTACAGTGCAACTTCAGTAATTTTGATTCAATCCAAATATCAACAAATGTACTTGTATCGATTCACACCAAGAAATAAATCAAATGTACTTCATTATCAGTAATTAACGTACCTACCGACTAAATTAATTCACTGATAACAGGAAGCAAGATTAATATATTTGGTATACCTCGTCATGAAATGAATGAAATTTGCATTAAACATATAATTAAATTAGATTAAGGAATGGACGTTTAGTGTCAAGGGGAGTGCTACCGAGGCGTATTGTTGTGAAGTTAGACGGTTAATGAAATCAGTTTAATTTATACTAAATAAAAAAAGATCAAGTATCTTGGCGTTCCTGGCTAGTAAATTCACCTGGAATTGTTTTCTCGAGTGCACACAAGGCCTACCCACTGCCATATTCTGGCAATGTATATAAGAGCTTTGGGATGAATCTTATAGTTTAAGTACCAATACGTATGTAAAGGGTGTTTTTTTAAGAGGTTGCCGATTTTTTTTTTTTGAATAAAACACATATAAAATTATGAAATGACCAAAATTTTGTTTTATTTGGTAGATAATTTTTTGGCATTTAACATTTAAACACAATTTCTGGCATATGGCTACCACGACTATTTTTCACAAATGTCATTCTGGAGGTCCAATTTTCCAGCACTTTTTCAAGCATTTGAGGGCGTATGTCAGGAATGACACGTTGAATATTGGTTTCCAAAGCGTCAATCGATTGAGGTTTATCCACATAAACCAATGACTTCACGTATCCCCACAAAAAGTAATCGAGTGGCGTCAAATCGCACGAACGCGGAGGCCAATTCACCGGACCATTTCTCGAAATAATGTTGTCGTTGAAAGTTTCTTTCAATAAGTCGATTGTTTCACGTGCTGTATGGCAAGTGGCACCATCTTGTTGAAACCACATTTCATCCATATCCATATCTTCAAGATTTGACAACAAAAACTCATTTAACATGGTTATGTATCGATTTCCATTCACGGTATCGCGTCGTCCTTCCTCATTTTTAAATAAATATGGACCGATGATCCCACCAGCCCATAGACCGCCCCAAACAGTACATTTATCAGGATGCATTGGTAATTCTTGAACGGCGTGTGGATTATCTTTGCTCCAAATGCGACAATTTTGTTTGTTGACGTATCCATTTAACCAAAAATGCGCCTCATCACTGAAGGGAATTTTACGGTAAAAAAATGGATCTTCGTTCAATTGATTTAACGACCAATCACTGAATTCACGGCGCAAACGATGGTCGTGTGGCTTTAATTCTTGCACCAATTGAATTTTGTATGGCACCAAACCCAAATCTTTACGTACAATTTTCCATAAAGTCGATGGACAAAGTCCAATTTGCTGAGCACGACGACGAATCGATAAATTGTCGTTTTCTTCGACACTGGCCTCAACGACAGCAATATTTTCTTCTGTACGAACTCTTCTCATTCTTGTCGGTGGCTTGGCATCCAAAAGAATGAATGTAGACCGAAATTTGGTAATTACGTTCTTTATGGTGGTCTCTGACGGACGATTATGTGCACCATAAAATTCACGAAGTGCTCTATAAACATTTTTAATTGAATACTGATTTTGAAAATAAATTTCCACGATTTGAAAACGTTGTTCTGGAGTTAACCTATTCATAATGATTTGCCAAACAATACTGAGTAGAAATGCCACTTTGAGCTGTCAAAACAACTGTCATAAAATAAAACGACATCTATCGGAAAAACAAACCTCCTAAAAAAACACCCTTTATAAGTCGCTGGTCTTAATTGTACAGGGTGGGGCAAAAGTCCCGCTACCATGTTAATTGTGCGTTTATGTGACGTTTAGCTTAGTTTCGCTTTAACCATTGTATCGTATAGACGCCCCAATTAATCGTCCAGTGTCTCACAAAAAAACAATTTATCGTTTACATGTGAATTTTCGACATTACGATAGTGTTGCAGTGTCTCCAGAAACATAAGTTCGAAGGCGTGGTTACCAGTTACACATTTCTGCACGCAGTTTAAGGTGAATTTTGAAAACTGATTTGAAAATGTTCCCGTACAAAATTACATTAGTCCAAAAATTGCTACCGAGTGATCCTGATCAACCCAGTGAAATCCCAGTGAAATTATCTGGTGAAATCCTAAGGCTGTGTTCTGAATTGATAATGAGCGATGAAGCCCATTTTCATCTCAGTGGCCACGCCAATAAACAGAATAAGGAGAACTTGGGGAACCCAGAATCCTTAATTAAATGATCAAACAACATTTCATCCACTTAAAGCAACTGGTGTAGTATTCATACTGGAAACATCATTGGTCCCTATTTGTTGAAAATGACCAGGGTGTTGAAGTAATTGTTACTGCCAAGACATGATTCGAAAATTTCTTGTGCCTGAAATGAAAGAGCAAGGACTAGAAGACATGTAGTTTCAGCAAGGTGGGGACGTTTTTCCACGAAGATTTAGCATGGTCAGCGAGATCTTCGGATTTAACAGCACCAAACTTTTTCTTATGGGGTTTTTAAAATCAAAAGTTTAGGTGAATAAGCCCGACACGATCCAACATCTTAAAGATAATATTCGTCACGAAATTGAAGAAATTCAGCATGAGATGTTGCAGGATGTTATGAAAAATGCCTTAAAAAGTGCCGAAAGTTGTATAGTGAATCGCTTTCACCATTTAGCCGGTATAATTGTCCAATCATACCGAAAAAAATGTAAAGACTATATAATCTTTTTATGAGAACCAAACCTACTTATTTATCTTTTCTTTGAACAAAGTTATAGGCAATCAAAATGGTAGTGGGACTTTTACCCCACCCTGTATAACCCGCTGGTCTTATGCTTCAAACATAATTGCATTCAGATTATTGTTCCTGGTCCTGCAAAAAAAACGTTTATCGGGGCGGAAAGTACTATTGATGCTATTATAACTGATATGGTTTAGGAACTGATTTAATGATAGATTATTACCTGAATATTGTCACCGGTTGAAGCTTAATGGTTAAGAGAGTTTCTCATCACGCCACGGTCTCGAGTGTAACTCTCCCCGTTGACCAAAAATTAACATGCTCCGGATGACATAAAAATCGATTGTGTGTAAAAACATTTGTTGGGCTGACCACAATGTGCACCAATAAGTTAAAATGGATCGTTAGGTCTCAGTTGAGACGATGTGAGGGCCGTTTACGTCATAGATTATAACCTGAATATAACTATAAAATATTTTAGTATCCGCTCTGTACCCTGGGTACAGTACTGCTGGGTTTGGACCCTACTGTTCTACGTATGATCGTCCCGCAGACTGTGTATAGCTTCGTATTGTTGGTTTACCTCAGAATTTACAAGGCAGCAGTGTGCATTTGAGTGCTAAACCTTCTTGCGATCCCGTCAATTTTAATTTATACCCCACGAAAAACCTTAGATTTAAGGGCTCATGTCAATTGCTCGCTATTCGTAGAAGTAGTGCATTGAGTGAGTTTATTTTCGTTTCTCGTTTACATTCCCAATCTTTGAGACCTAAATAATCAGAGGAAGTAGAAAACTGGACAAAATCGAGTATGGGGCTGTCACTAAATATTTATTTTTGGACCATTGTGTACCACACTGAAATTTTAAAAAGCTAAATTTAAACGCGACCGTACCAGGTTAGATAATGATAAACGATCGAGACATCGCGCTCAAGTCCACTAAATGGTGCTGCACGACCGTCGAATTAAAGTGTCACATTTTGAATTTGTCAGATTTAGGCATCAAAAAACACTGCCGAACGTGTTCGAGAGAATACTTCTAACGCTCTGTTGACCTAGTTAAGAAGCATAAATCAGATCGGCTATAAAAAAGACTCCATCCAAATGGGATTTTCATCCATGGTCCGACTTCAATATCAGTACTATATGCTGGCATAGAGCTTTAGAATGTGCCAGATGGATCCACGGATCTATAGCCGCATGTCGAAGGGATGTTACAATGAGCTAATCAAGCCTAAGTGACACATCTTATCAATTTTTAAATTTTTTCCAGGGTATCCATACGCTACAATTGGTCTTTTACGTCCTTGATAATAAATTTGGAGAAGATAATTTTCTTCTCAAGAACGCTTTTCAGTCGATCTATGTTTCTCCCCACATATAGGTGTTCTACCGATTAGTTTTGTTGCATTGTGATGATCCCGATTTGTATAGTTAACTGATTCCCATTTTTCTTAGCCATGTCTTCACGCGGATTAAACTCGACAGACTATACAACAGCACTGGCTTGATTAGGCCAGTTAAAAGAGGCGATTACTATTGGAAGTCTTATTCATCGGATTTAATCGCTTCAGACTGTTTGGTTACACTGTACGTTATAAAATATTGATTAACTAAAAAATTGGTTTGTAAATTTAAACCTTGACGTTTAGTTTACGCTGCCCTGTATAAGTTCGCATGAGGGGAGCATTCAAAGTCAAGTTTATGCGAAGAAAAAATGGTATTAATTTGATTAATGACGCAAAAAGATTGGGATCACTCATCAATTATGGTGATCCATATCTGCTATCATTAAATGTAACCAATAGATCACTTAGTATACAAGCAGATTAAACCCGCTGGAATCTATAATGTTAAAATTTTACTACGGCTCTCAACTATTTTAATATGTCAAGTGTTCTGAATGACTAAAATTTATTTTTGAATACTAGACTCTCATCCAAAACTGGCATGTAATAAAATAGTCAAAGATACTAAGATTTAATATAACTATAGTGGTAGCAGAGTCTGCCCTTTGTTTGTTAACATATATTCACCTGCTACTCTGTTAATCCAATCTACTTTTATTTTATAGCTTGAATACTTTAGAGACCTTCAAATATTAAAATTTGACGGATGTGACGTTTTTACCAAATAACAAAAACTTTGTTTGTGTAAGTTAATACACTGTAAATATTTTCTAATAAGAATTTTGAGTGTAAATTATACAATTAACCAAAACTATATTTTTTTAATAAAAAATAAAATTTATTACATTAATTTAAACGTTTAAAAACTACCTAATAAAATAATAAACAAATGCATAACTTAATTATTTATTGTATTGTAGTAAATTTATTGAATAACAAGACCTTCTTGACATGATTATATGATAAGGTTTGATGAGTGTTTTCTTAATCGGCCATTAACAAGACATCCAAGAGATTTTACCAGATCGAACCTAACATTTTGTCGTATATTCAAGTCAAAATAAATGTTAGTTTTCCCCTCCGTTGGGAAATGTGAAGTGGCACATTGGGGACATTAGGCATGTAGAAACCATATGTATATAGTGGCGTTCTGGGAAAATCTCTTAGATGTCTTGTTAATGGCTGATTAAGAAAAGACTCATCGAACTTCACATTTTGTCATATTCATTACTAAAAATGTATTGTATACTTTTCTGGAAAAATCAGTTGTATGTGGTCCTTAAACTTCTTTTAATAGGAAAAAAGATACAATGACCGGTATTATTAACTTTTCATTTTTTAAGGATTATTTCACCATAATTTGGTTGAATTTTGAAATCATACTTTATATTATGGTAATTTTAATTTAAAATTTTAATTTTCTAAGCCTTGCTATCAGTTTTCTAGTTAAAATTCAATTTTATTTCTTTTCTTTCTATCTCTTTTTATTTTTGTATATTTGTCTCTCTTTAATTAAATTTTTAACAGTGTAATTACTAATACACATAACATATTTAAAAATTCCAATTGGATTTGTATACGTATATGTTATTTATTTTGCTATAAACTTCACAGCCGTAAAATTTGGTGTAGCTCTAATACCAGTACAATCTTTTAAATTTCAATTACAAATCCACTGATTTTGGAAATAAACGAAAAAATTCGTGGCATCATCATGTTCGATTTCCACGTTGTTACGTTAAATTGTTGGTACAAAATTATCATCCACGCCGATTGCTGGTATGCTTTAAAGACCAATATTCTTGAATGCCGCACTGCTAATGATTATCGAAATCAATGAAATAACTCATTTGGTCATCTACTTGAATATCAGATAGAATCTGAGATTTTATTAGCAATATGAGTATAGAAAAATTCTACTTCGGAAGAATCAGCAACTTTGCTTATCAAGACAGGAAGTACTCTGTGAGGGAATTATAATAGCTTATCTGCTGTAGTTAGACTTAACAAGTCGCTGAGCAGGAATAATACTCTAGACTTGATTTACTTCGTCTACCTAAAGGTGACCTACTATACTCACTACTCATTTTCCGGGCTGTAAAACTGTTGCACCGACTATACGGGTGTAGTCACCAACGATTTGGATGTAATTCCCAATTGATACTTAGCCTGCAGATTAATTAATCATGAGGTCATACGTTGGAGCTTGTTCTCTTTCGAACACTTCAAATCTGAGGGTCCTGATGGTATATTCCCTACTGTGTTACATCATGGATATCCACTCATTAAGGAACATTTACTGCATCTGTTCCAGGTATGTATCGCTTTTAGTTTTGTTCCACAATGTTGGAGCAGAAATAAAGTAATTTCTACTCCAAAAATTGACAAGTCGGATTACACCGACCGAAATCATTTAGACCTATATGTCTGCCATCAACTTTTCTGAAATCTTTAGAAATTATTGATAGGTTCATTAGCATCCAACATTCAATCACCATTCTGCTCAGTGAATTGCAACATGCTTACAGAATGGGCAGATCCTGAGAGACTGCCTTACATGAATGTATGCTTAAATCTCGCATATGAATTGAATGTATGCTTAAATCTCGTAAAGTGATATGCGAGGTTGAGGATACCTTTACCCACAAGGAGGTGTGGTTTCACCCCTATTGCGGCTTCTGGGCACTGACGAACTTCTTTTTATTCCTCATGAGTCCGATTTTGTCGATTAAAGTTATGCTGACGTGCTGCTTTTTACAGTTTTACAGTTTTTTACAGTTACAGTTCAATACGCTCTTCTCCAACCGATTTCGTTATATTTACAAAGTGTACTAACACTGCACCTTTTTGTGTACACCTCAAACAGATATCCGAATCGCTTGTTTTTTTTGTTTAAATGGCTCTGTCTCTGAACAGGGTGATGCCTTTGGCTACTACTGTCCATCGCATGATTTGAGAACCTAGGTTGGCTGTAGCAGTTTGGAGACCTACTGTACTAGTTATCAAGCGGAATTAACCACGGTTATTCAGTGTCTTTTAATCTCGTTGCTGACGACAAAGAGTTTATATTTTGTAGGGATACTAAAACTGTCCTTGGATTTCATTGTCCACCTCACTGAACAATCGAGGACAACATTACCTCTTTACATAGTGAAAAAAACAATTAAAACCGTTGCCCAATCGAAACTAAAGCAGACGTGTTAGCCACCTCTACTTGTCGTAGGGCAAAACACTTTGTAAGGGGGCTTAACCCGAAGCTGACCAACTAGGTTCTTTCATTGAAAAAGAACAGCTTGAGAATATTGGTTTCTTTACTTACTGTGGCAATGGTTATTTCACAAGTCATCTTCATCGCATGGGATTTGCCAGTTATGCCGTAAGCGACGAATGTCTTGATGATAGCTTACACTTCATCAACAGTTGTCCGGCTTTCGACCGCATGCGATCCCTTTTGTTCAACTATTCCTGTAAATCCACTGTCTTCTCTGCCCTGGTTCAGACTGTTCACGCATGTGCGCCTTGATGAAATCCAAGGTTTGCACCATGGGCCTTTTCTAGCATTGAGTGCGGAACCTTATAGGGTTTCAGTCAATTTTAATAATAAAGAACATAACTAGATTAAATTAATTTTGATAATATCTGACAAATCCATTTTTATTTTTAAATTTAAATACTGTATATTATTTATAACATCGTAAACTACGAGTATATACTTATGGTCAACTTTACTCACATATCTAACATCCCTCGTTTACCAAAAAACGTAATCAAATTTTTCAAAGCCTTAACCACAACTGGCATTGCAAAAACTTTTTTCCGCAGTTCATAACCAACCTGGCCATCTTGTTGAAGCACTGTTATATCGATTCCGTGCTCCTGGTGGTCTAATAGAAGACCTGGCAGTGCTATAATAATTGTTAATGTTAAATAAAACGATTTCTCCAACAATGTAATCCACATTTCTTTAAGTGTTGGAATTTTATCATAGTTTAATTTAAGCAATCCATCTCTAAGATGTCGATGGTAGTATGCTAAGAAATCGTCAAACTTTGCAATCAGTAACTCATGATCAATCGACATTGTTAGAAAATAGATTAGGTCTATAATCGGTGATCCATAATGTCCTAATTGAAAATCTAACAATTTTACATCTAACGAAGTTTCGACCTCATTAGCATTGGCTACCATAAGATTATTAATCCAGAGATCACCATGATTCAAACAATTGAAATCATTAGGATTGATTTCTAAAATTCGTAAAGTGTTTGAAACCAACTGGCCGTCCCATTTTTTCTAAAAACAAAAAAAAATTAGTTCAACTTATAACTTTAGTAATCTATTTAGTCTTACAATGACATCCAAGTACTCTTCGTCAATTCCAGCCACGCTTAAAGTCTCCATAAAATTCCTGTACATTACTTTGTTGTATGATTCCATAAAATTGCAAGCCCCAGAACTATATAACCCTTTAAGAAATATTGGATCAATGGAGCCACGACGTTCGTAATAAATCCTAGATGCCGCATGCCACATACTGATTTTTTTCAACACTACAAATACTTCCTCTTCAGTTAAACCATTTATTTTATTTCTCATTTCGTAGCCGGCCGCTTTTAAATCTTCAAATATTAAAACTTTACGTGGTCTAAGTTGATGGTAAAATAATTTTGGCCCAAACGTTATATCAACACCAGCTATGTCTTTCCATATTTTCTCCAACTCTGGAATAATATTAACATATGATTCCACTTCTTTTGGAAACACTTTCATATCGTCGACCAACGACTCGTCGAACATGGCCGAACCAACAATTTTTGATATAAACGAAAACTCTTTTTTGACTCCGTTGGCAAGCTCGATTGAAACGCTATTTCGTAAAACTGTTGATAAAAAGTTTTCACCAGCCCTTGTTGCATTCGAGTGCTTGACGCCGATCACTTTGAACGGTGCGCTTATAAAATGTTTCGAAATTATTGAATGGAATAAATCTGGATTTAAATATTCGTAGGAATTGTTGAGACTATCCTCGATATTCGTACTCAATGTATTATCACCCATTCCCTGTCGATAACAAATTCAAACATTTAATTTAATTAGTAAAAATATAAATTAGCTTGACTCGTGTATTTTAATCATACTCACAGACGTGATTTTATTTGCTCTCGTGTTAATGGTTGCGCCGAACTAAACTTATTTTTCAACAATTTAACGGTTGTCAAAGAACGAACTATGCTGAGTAAGGTAAATAAAACGAATATTGATAATCAATGAGCTTAGTATGGGGTTCCCACAATTATATGCTTTAGTGTTAACATATACACGATAAAAAATGAATAGATTTTATTTATTTACCATTTGATCGATTAGGGTCTAAAATATAAGTCTGTGGTTTAAATCTTTCAACTACACATTAATATTTTTATATCGACTTAACCGTATACACTCTTATCTTATAATTTTTTTGACTACACGCCATTGTTGGCGCGTTACGTGTAAACAATCTGACCATCGGTTTCAATTTTTAACAAGTTCTTCATACTGTTGCAAGCACTTAGAAAATGCCATATCGTCAACTCTTCCATGTATCAGTCGGTTTGGATCAGCACTCAGAACTTGACGGAGCCATCGGACTCGCATATATCACAGGCATGATTCGTACATGACAACGGGTCTGATCAACACTCTGTACAATTTCAGCTTAACATAATGGTTAATTTCGCAATGATCACAGAATGTGGTCGTGAAGTACTCACTGGAATGCCTTCCGACATTCCAAGTTCACAAACCTTTTATATTTCATTTCCTTTCAGGACTCTTATTCGAACAAGGGTTGGTTATACCATACGGGTATGAAAGATCGATGGTGGGACAAGGATGCGAGAATCGAACATAAGCTGGTCATATTATTATTTTTTTTAATGTTATCCGTCACTCAGGCTATATTGGCCTATTGTGACATCCCACTATATTACTTTACGTTCCGGCTATAGGTCCGATCATAGATCCATGCCAGCCTATAGTACTGACATGGAAGATCGCACCGCCTAAACGATCAATGGTGAAAATCCCTTATCGCATCCTGCCCCTATCGGGATTCGAATCCGGTAACTTCCGCTCCACGCCGCAGCTTTTTAACCACTGCGCAACCTGGACGGTGGTCATTTTCAATAGTCAAATTCGCTAAAAACTGCATGCGATATAGCTCTATACAAAATCGGGTCTATGAAAACGCACAAATAGCACCAAGATTTATATTTTATTGGACAGTCTGTTACCTTACATATAGTGATGATCTGGCTCGTGTCGATGGCGCATAATCATTTCTTAAAACGGGAACCGTTTTGTGGAATCACAAGAGGACTCGCAAATTCTATTGGACAGCGAGGCAACCTGAGAGATAGTGATAGCCTGGCTCGTGTCGGTGGCGCAATCATTTCTTGAACCGGAACCGTTTTGTGGAATCACAAGAGGACATCGCAGAGTGGCGATGATATTTAAAAAATGAGTCACATTTGGTGCAACGTTCCTGAACTTACACAATCTAAAACATTAACATTGATCGTTCACTTGTTCGATAGAGCAAAGGAGCTTATTATTCAAGGCTAATCCGTAAACAAAATGTGGAGGAACATGTCTGAGTGAGTCCATGTTGTCGTTTTTCATATTTGGAAATAGATTCTACGGAATATGTGTAGCTACTTGTCCGCTTGCAACACATCTTGGAGACAGAACAATAAGTCCTAATTGATTGATGTATACTTTGGCGATAAAAATTGTCGGTTCCATTAAAATCCTGGAGTCCAATTTCTTATAATGGAACATTGCACAAAGTGTATTATATTTTGGTATCATGGTGCTCTGCGGCTCAACGCCCACTTGCCCTGGCCTCTATAATAATAATAAGTATATACCAACCACGAAAATGTAGCAGTGATTTTCCTCCATCTGATTAACGATGATATGATAGAGAGCTATGAACGTGACAGCTAATGGAAAGCTAGGGTGCTGAATCGCCCAGCCGATGAAGAACGGTTGTCTTATGAAATCATCTTATGGCATCTTATATGTGATTGATGTGTTGTGTGATCGGAAAAAAAATCCATCTCATCAGGCACATGCGACCAGACTAGATGTATATTGCATTTTGTTTCTAAATATTTTATGAGGCTTTGTTACAACAGTTCTAGCGAATTATAGAATTTGAATCGAAACTTTTTTTTTCGATTCAAATTCGATTCAAGACCGGCGACGGTCCGTTGTGATACCACAGGATCTTACTCCCCTTTTATCCTTTTGAGAACCAGTTTGAGCTTCTTACGTAGCGTAATAAGTTTCGCACATTACAGTTTTCGAGATTAAGAACCTACCCAAATATTCATGTCTTTTGCGTGCCAAAGCCGGGCATGAGCATAGGAGGTGGACTACCGTCTCTTCCTTCTCTTCGTCCCTACAGCTTCAGCAAAAGTCATTTACTCAGCCTCCTCGCATGTTCTCCAAGAAGGCTGTGTTGTGTGAGTATCCCCACGATCGTTTTAAGTTCACGTCTTCGTAAGGAGATAAGTGCCTTTGAGCGTTTCAAGTTCAGCTTTGGCCAGACTTGTCTTGCAACTCTACATGAGAGGGTGTTCGTCCACCTATTGTTCGCTGATGCTTCCGCCTCTTTTTAAAGCACAGTCTTGAGTGCGGCAATGGGTCTCCCCAACTTTGCCCTTTTGGATAGCAGTTGGAGAGTTGTACCATGCCTCGCAAGTTCGTTCGCCCTGCAGTTTTCCACGACGTCTGAGTGGCCGGATGCTGCTATCATATTTCACCATCTGATTACGATCGGTGGTGTAAATTAAAACATCTATGACCCCCTGTTGGAGTGCAGAATCCATGAGCTACCCCATCATCCATGTCAGTACGCATGGAACTATGCAATGTGCAGATGGTTCTGCATAATTCGGGCCTATGTAAATCGGACCTCGATTTGAATATAAAATGGAGGAATATAAATAGGTAAGATTGATGACTATACACTATATTTCAACGTATGGTGAAATTATGGTTTGATCGGTTATCATTAGTAAAAACAACATATTTAAATTATACAGACCATGTGGGTCTATCACAGTTTACACACAGTAACAATACCTGGTCGCTATTCAATTAGTCGCATTCATGTATTATTTGCAACAAAAAACAATAACTCTACGCAGTACTGCTGAAATGATTCCCACTGAGACTATACGCAACATAGACTTTGTTTTCGTGTACATTGATGGCATTTAACCTAATGGCTTTATAAAATGAGCAAACAATACATAGTTGGAATAATTCATTCAAAAAGTTATAAAAGGTTAACCGATAGGTAGTTCGAAACATGGGTTTGGCGTACGAACTTACGCAAGATACGATTTTTCTATTCGAATTATGTCATTAAGAGATTTGTCCTTTAACACACAGTTCAGAAAAATACTTATACCAATTCATAATCACTTAGCAAACATAAAAAGCTCATGTCAGGAATGAATTTCTCCTGAAGCTCCATAAGAATGCAGTTGTAATGTCCATGTAGGTATTCCAATACGACTGATCCTAAATTTGGTTCTCGTTTCGAAATTATAACAATTTAGAGCACCCAAAAGCTATTTTAAGCCAAACTGGATTATATACATTGCTTGTGAAGATGTGTCTCTATCTCGACGTCAGGGTTACCTATTTTGGACTACCCAACGCTTGCGTCGCAATATGTCTTTACACACCTTTTCGGATGGCAGACTGAGAGGTGACCTAATGGTCTAAAGGTTTTCAAATAAGGAATTTTGAAGTTGGTTGCTAGTAGGTTAGTTTCGGAATCTGTGAGGTTCTCTTCTGTTTTATTTCAACAGGATTAAATAACAAGAAGATAAATGTCTGATTTGAGTGAAGTAGAAACTTAACAGTGTTCGTACTAACACTTCATTGGTTTTGGGATCGAAATATAAGAACATATATACAAATATAGTTCTGAGATCCAAAAAGAATTTACTCATTTTGATGCCAATTTATTGATGAGTTATGGCAAAGAATATACCTATAAAGAAACAGTGAACTAGGTTCAGCTCACAGTTCCAGTTCTTCTTCTGAAGAGCTACAAAAGTCACTGACGTCATGTGGACTAACATGACTAACGTCTCTTCCTCCTCCTCGTCCCTACAGCTTCTGCAAAAGTCATTTACTTCCAGACCCAGCCTTCTCGCATGTTCTCCAAGAAGGCAGTGTCCTGTGAGTATCCCCACGATCGTTTTAAGTTCACGTCTTCGCAGGGAGATAAGTGCCTTTGAGCGTTTCAAGTTCAGCTTTGGCCAGACTTGTCTTGCCACTCTACATGAGAGGGTGTTCGTCCACCTATTGTTCGCAGAGGCTTCCGCCTCTTTTTTAAGCACAGTCCTTAGTGCGTTAATGGGTCTCCCCAACTTCGCCCTTTCCGGTAGCAGTTGGAGAGTTGTACCGTGCCTCGCTAGTTCGTCCGCCCTGCAGTTTCCCATAACGTCTGAGTTTCCGGGGACCCAGACTACCTGGATGTTGAAATGCTCACTCCGCTCATTAAGAGACGAGCGGCAACCCAACGCCAATCTAGACGTTAGAGAAACAGAACCCAGTGACTTGATTGCCGCCTGACTGTCCACATAAATTGCGATATCAGTCGAGGATACCACATTATGTTTCAACCAGTTCAGGACCTCTTCAATCGCTATCACTTCTGCCTGGTACACACTGCAGTGATCAGGGAGGCGAACTGCTATATATACCTCTAGTTTATCACAGAAGACTCCAGCTCCTACTTTACCGTCTAGCTTGGAGCCATCCGTAAAGAACTGCAATGCTCCCGTTTCAGCTGCCAACCCGCTCCTCCAGGATTCCCTTGAAGGGCAGGTGGTTCCGAACCTTTTCTCAAAGCACAGAGTCGGTGTAACATAGTCAAGATTCGCCAGTTCTTTCCTCAGCGATCTGACTATCGTCGAGTGTCCAATTTGAAGACATTTCCACTGAGATATGGCTGATAGTCGAGTGGCTGTAATCGCCGCCATCTGCTTACAATAAATGTCCATACGAGGAGAAGGTGAAACAAGACCTCTAAGGCACTTGTAGGTGTTGTCCTCAGTGCCCCGCTTATAAGCATGCAGGCCGTTCTTTGCACCTTCTCAATCCTTTTCCTGTATGTTATTTTATCAAGAGCTGGCCACCACACGCTCACCCCATACATAAGTACAGGTCTTACTACGGAAGTGTATAGCCAGTGTACCAGCTCCGGCGTCAGGCCCCATCTCTTTCCGATGGCGTTCCTACACGAGTACAAAGCTATATTGGCCTTGTTTACTCTTTCCAGAATGTTGGGCTTCCAGCTTAGCTTACTGTCCAAGATTACGCCTAGAAATCTTGCCTTGTCCGTAAAAGCTAGTCTGTTACCATTTAGGAGAGGTGGATCTCCTACAGGGATTTTATATTTCCTCGTAAATAGTACCAATTCAGTTTTAGACGCGCTAATTCCCAGTCCAAATTTGGTGGCCCACCTCGTTATAATTAGGAGGGCATTTTGGATTACCTCCGCCACTGTGCTTATGTATTTCCCAGAGACAGCTATCGCTACATCATCTGCATAAGCAATCACTCCGATCCTTTCTCTCTCCAGCTTTAATAGCAGCTCATTGATTGCTATGTTCCAGAGCAGGTACAGACAAGTTTTAAACACCCTTTGAAGATTACCTCCAACCAGGGGAGCATAATCCTCGAGTTGTTCTTCAACGAGTTAACAAGTGTCTTTTTTTATATATAAAGAAGTTATCCATAGTTAAAAATTATAAAGTTTAAAGCGAGTTCCTAAAAACAATCACAATAATTCAGTGATCTAAGTGATCCAGTATTTAACTAACGGCGGATAATTCTTCGTACATTCCAAACATTCCAAACACCCCAGGCTCAAACCACAATATTTGGTTGGGTCGTAGTCGAACATTTTGATCAAGTCATTAGTGAGGGATCAAATTATAATTAGTCTGGAACGAATCTCCATGTGCAGCCCAACCTAGACGTATTATTGAGGATGTTTTGGGAAGTTGAGGAATTACCTTTTAAAGCTAACTATACTGATGAGGAGATAGCCTGTGAAGCAAATTTTACTGCTAATGTCACCAGAAACATCAATGGGCAGTTTAAAGTGAAATTGCCGTTCAAATCGTTAGATGTTTCAATCGGTTCCACCAGACGTTTAGCAGTGCAACGGCTTTTGGCAATGGAACGGCGTTTTAAAAGGGATGAGCGACTGAAAAAAATGTATGTGCGATTCATGGAGGAATATGAAACCCTTTAACACATGGTTAATACAAAAAATGGATTTAAATAAATAGCCTAATTGCTTTTTACCACACCATGGTATTTTAAAGGAACAAAGTGAATGATTGTTTAATGGTAGGACCTACCATCCAAGATAGTTTGGTTGCAATCCTTCAAAGATTCCGCCTGTACAAGGTAACATTTACAGCCGACGTAGAGAAAATGTACCGGCAAATATTAGTTGATATGAGAAGGATTGTGAGTACCAGAGAATTATCTGGAGATCAACACCTGACCAGGAAATACGGGAGTACAAATTACTAACCGTAACGTACGGTACTGCCAGTGCACCGTTTCTAGCAACACGTACATTGAAGGAAATCGGGGAAATGGCAGCACAAGAAGGCGATGAAATAGCACGAGTTATTCTCAACGACTTTTATATTGATGATGTATTAGCTGGAGCTAACGACATAGAGGAAGCAGTAAGAATCCAAGAAAAACTTTAAACACGCGTTGAAAAAGTCGGATTCAAACTGAGAAAATGGTGCTCTAACTCCGCAAAGATTTTAAATTCTGTACCAGTTGAAGATAGATTGCGCAATTTAAATTTGGATCCCGATTCACATGTCAAGGCATTAGGGTTACACTGGAATCCACATATAGATACGTTTTTCTTCAAAGTTAGATTAGAAATAACGAGCTTATATACGAAACGGAAGATCCTTGTGGAAGCATCGAACCTGTTTGATCCACTGGGATGAATGACACCAGTAACAGCCAAAGTGAAGATATTCTTCAACAATTGTGGCTCTTAGACGAGCTGCCTTCAGAACATATTGCTCAATGGAAAGCTATATTAAAAACAATTTGCCCTCAGTATGAGCAAATCCGAATACCAAGATGGCTGCAAACATCGAAACTCATGTAATTCAATTTGGGATGTCAAATTGAATTACATGAGTTTTGTGATGTCCCTGAAATGGCGTATGGAGCAGTAATCTATTGCAGAACCAAAAGCGAAACTGGTATATCAATTAAAATTATTGCTTGTAAAACCAAGGTGGCACCAATCAAACAAGTTTGTCTTCCACGACTGGAATTATGTGCATCGTCACATCCATGTAGATGGAATACCTTTGTCGTTAACAGGGTATCGGAAATCTTAGAGGTTACATCAAGAGGCCAATGGCGTCACGTAAGATCGGGCGACAATCCTGCAGACTTGACATCGCGTGGCCTGCTGGCTTCTAATTTAATGAATAGCACAACATGGTTTCATGGACCAGAATGGCTTTCGAAGCAGGAAGAGGAATGGCCTGTGCAGAAATTTGAAATAAATGGATCCGAATTGTCAGAAGAGCGGAAGTCAACTGCTGGTATCTTACTGGCGTCGAGCAAGCCCATAAACTTAGCTTCAGCATTAGCATTGAGAATATCAAAACACTCAAAAATATTAAGAGTTATATGTTGGTTAAAAGTATATGTCAAAAGGTTGAAAAGCATTCGCAAAAAGTGAGACAATGGCTATTAACATCCAAAATGCAAACCAAATTACAAATAACATACAATTTGAACCTGAAGATATTGACAAAGCTGAACTACTCCTGTTACAATGGGCGCAAAATGAGATATTTTTCAACGAAATTAAAATGTTGAAACAAAACAAAGTTATAACTGGGAATCGAAGCCAAATTAAACATCTCCATCCATTTATTGATGAGCTAGGATTAATGAGAGTAGGGGGACATAAGAAAAATCAACCTTAAACTACGACACAAAACATCCCATACTAAATTCTAGCGATAGTCTAGTCTCTTTTTGAGCAACAACGTTCAAGAACGTTTTTGGATATTGATGGGGTCATTGCCTTAAGCAAGAGTTACGATGGCATCACCATTTTGCAGAGTGGGGATCGATTACATGGGGCCTATGCTAGTAAGAGAACACAACAGAAGAGGTCATCGATCGTCCAAGGCATATGTAGCAATATTTGTGTGCCTTTGTACTAAGGCGGTTCACATCGAATTAGAGGGTGACATGACGACAGAGGCTTTTATCGCTGCACTATCACGATTCACTTCGCGTCGAGGACTATGCACTGAAATTTTTAGTGACAGTGGGACGAATTTTGTTGGTGCTGGAAATCAATTAAATGAGTGGTTTGATTTTTTTAACACAAATTCTAATAATTTTTCAAATTATTTATTAAAGGATCGTGTTAAGTGGAAAATGATTCCTCCCGCAGCCCCAAACTTCGGTGGTCTTTGGGAAGCAGCCGTGAAGTCCATGAAGTACCATCCGCTTACGTAAAAAGAAACGGGTACTCTGTTGGGCCAAATTGAGGGAATGATGAATTCGCGCCCAATATACTCTACGAAGGATGGTCAAACAATTACCCCATCACATTTTCTTATTGGTCGTAATATCACAGCGATTCCAGAACCCCAAATATGTCATTGTTGTCTCGATGGAGACTAATCGACAAAATAAAACAAGATCTCTAAAGGATACGTGGTACAAGAATTATTTGAGGTCACTACAAAAACGAAATAAATGGCAATACAGCAAGCACAACCTTCAACTGGATGATGTAGTCATTCTGATGGACGAAAATCAACCTCCATCAAAATGGGCATTACGAGTAATTCGTCAAGTGTTCCCAGGCGACGACGGATAAGTCAGAGTTGTATCCATACACACATCTAAAGGAGACTATAAACGACCAGTGAACAAAATAATTTATCTACCTTTTATTGAATCGAGTGATTCAACGGGGCCGGTATGTTCATAGATGATGTAATCGATACTATCACTCTAAAAATAAAGAAAATTATTTTTTTTTTACTGGCTATGGCTTTTATTCTTGAATCTTTCCTACATAGGAAACTTACAATATGTAATCAAATCTTAAAGGCTAATATAAATTTAATTAATAAGACTTAACCTATGTTAGTTCTTAATATTAATGTGCACTCGGTAAAATCTGAATTACCTAGCTAGATCCAAAGGATCCATTTTTTTTAGTCGCCTATTTCTTGGCCTATTTAATAGTTCCCTGGCTAATTCGTTGGGATGACAAACAAGTTTTAACTGGTATTTTTTGCTGTACTGATAAATTTTATCGTTTACGGTATCGATGAGTAAATCACGTCGAAGGTTTGCATTGCGTACATACCAGGGTGCGTTCACCATTGTTCGAAGTATTCGTGACTGCACTCTTTCCAGTTTTATTATATTGGAAGCACACGTGGAGCCCCACAACTGAATACCATATGTCCAGATGGGCTTAGGTATCAATTTGTACAGCAAGACCTTACAGTCTAGACTTAACTTTGAGTGTTTTCCAATTAACCAATTTAGTTTAACGCATTTTATTTTGATTTGTTGACGTTTAGCTTCAATGTGTTTTTTCCACGTGAGTCTTCTATCTAAATGAAGTCCAAGATATTTAACACTTTCGTGTTGTGGGAGAGTGATGTTATTTAGTCTGACAGGCGGACAGGTTAGTTTACGGAGTGTAAATGTTATGTGCGCCGATTTACGCTCGTTGGCCTTAATTCTCCATTTTATTAGCCATTTTTCGATTTTGTCTAACTGTTCTTGTAGAATTCTTGTTGCTATCGTAGGATTTTGATGGGCAGCTAGGATTGCAGTATCATCCGCGAAATTAGAGATTTTCACGTAATTTGAAGTTGGTAAGTCTGCTGTATAGATCAAGTACAACACTGGTTCCAGTACACTGCCTTGAGGTACTCCTGCATGAATATCATATAAATCTGTGGATGCGGTATTATATTTCACCAAAAACTTTCGATTGAGCAAATAATTTTCAAAAATTTTACAGAAACTTGACGGTAATTGTGCTCTAATTTTATGTAGAAGTCCTTTATGCCATACCTTATCGAAAGCTTGGGCTATATCTAGGAACGCTGCAGAGCAATATTTTTTTTTTGTTCAAGGGAGTTCCTGATTTCAGATACGACTCTGTGAACTTGTTCCACGGTTCCGTGATCTTCTCTAAATCCAAATTGATGATCCGGTATGATGTTTTTCTTGTTCAAAATTGGCTTAAGTTTTTGCAAAAGCATTTTTTCGAAAAGCTTTGAGAGAGTTGGTAATAAGCTAATTGGGCGATATGAGTTAACTTTTGTTTCATCTTTGCCAGGTTTTGGAATCATTATAATAACTGAAGTTTTCCAGATTTCTGGATAATGGCCTGTTTTCATTATATAGCGTTGAATATATAAGTTATTAGTTTGATATATTTATCCGGTAGATTTGACATCATTTTACCACTTATCAGATCATGTCCGGGTGCCTTTTTTACATCGATGTTGTCCTTGATCGTTTGTTTGACATTGCGCCACTTGTATTTGATTGGTTTGCTTTCAGACGTGTCTGCAAAATTGATTAGATTTTCTTGATTTCCAACTTGCTCGTTAGGTGTAAACACTTCGCTAAGGTGTTTTGCAAATATATTTGCTTTATCTACATCACTTCTTGCCCAGCTTCCGTCAGAGAGTCGTATTGGAGGAAATGAGAGTGTTGGTCGTTTCAGCTTACGTGTAGCTTTCCATAATGAGAAATCCGTTGCTTCAGTAGCTGTAAGTCCCTTGAGATAATGTTGAAGCTCTTCGTCATGTTTATTTAACAAAGCGATTTTCACCGTTTAAGTCGCTTTATTTAACCTTGATTTAAGAGTAGGTGACCTGTAGAGTTGTCATTGCCTGCGTATTGAGCGCTTTGCCATTAGTAGTTGTTGAATATTCGGAGAAAGTTTACGTTTCTTAAAATTAGCAGACTTGATCAGCGTAGCATTAATCGGGGTAGCGATCTTAGCGGCTTGTTGTAGAATACTAGTTAGTTGTTGAATCGCTACGTCAATTTCATAGTTTGTCTTTAATGGAATATTTAACGAACACTTTCAGCTTATTGTAGTCTTAAATAGAGACCAATTAGTATATTGATTCGTCAGGAATCCAAATGTATCTAGTTGTAGCTCCTGCGTGTTAAGAGTTATTAATACCGGAGAGTGATCAGAAGACAAATCGTAGCACGTTTCGGCGTTTACTAATGTTCTAGGTATACCCTTTGTTACACAAAAGTCAAGTAAATCGGGGATTTTTTGCCTGTCAGTTGGCCAGTAGGTTGGGTGGCCAGAAGATATGTGATCCATCTTTTCATTCTGTATACAGTCCCACAGTTGTTTTCCTTTCATAGAAGTTAATCTCGAACCCCATTGGATATGCTTTGCGTTGTAGTCACCTCCTGCTATAAACTTATCTCCTACAGTTTTAAAGTAATTCGCAAATTGTTCGCTTTTAATTGAGTGTCTCGGCGGGCAGTAAACTGCAGATATGATGCATTTCCCTGACCACTCTTCTAGACAGATGCTGGTTGCTTGAATATGTTCTTCCCTATATTTTTGGAGTTCATAGTGGTTTATTCTGTTTTTAATAAGAATAGCAGTTCCACTATGTAATTTTCCGCTAGGATGTTTAGTATCGTAGATACTGTATCCTGAGATCTTGAGGTAACTCGTATTTGTAAAGTGAGTTTCGGCAAATCAGCATAATATCGATATCGTTTTCAATAAGAAACTTTTGTACTTCAAGTTTATGTTGCGCTAGCCCATTGGCATTCCATACAACTATCTTAATTGCATTCATTTCTGTTTTTAATGAGAAGTTGCATGAGAGTTCATGTTTTGAAGCATGAGACTCATATTAGTCTCCATCATCTGCATAAATTTGTTCATTGACTAATTGAGAGAACTGATCATGTTATAAATACCATGGTCATCGCTTGTTTTTGCATTAAGAGAGTTGCCTTTGACAGCTTCTGCATAAGATATTTTAGGACTTGTGTTTGGAGATAATCCACTATCGCTGGTTTGATTTTTGAATATGCGATTTAACTTTTGTTGTTCGACTCTTTGTCGTGGAGTCATTTTCTTGCTTAACTCCTTGTATACTACACAACCTCTATAGTTTGCAGTATGATTTTCTCCACAGTTACTACATTTTCTAACCTCTGGTTTTTTTTATCCAGCTCACATATGCTAGTTTTATGTAGGTTTCCGCATATAACACACACAGCTGGAAGTTTACAATAATTTCTTGAATGGCCATATTCTTGGCAGTTATAGTACATTGTAAAACAGATTTACGCTTGTGTGGTTCTTCCACTACGATTTTTCGATACAATAAGTATCTAACATCATAAATCGGATGATGGCCCTTAAATTTTATCGGCTCTGGTTCCAACTCAACTTTGAACAAAGGTTGTGGTTTTCTCTCGCGATTTATTATATTGATCACGCTTTTCACTTTAAAGTTCATAGTTTTTAGTCCTTCGCTAATTTCGTCTGGATGCACAGTGGACTCGATCCCTTTTATAACAACCGTGATTCCTTTCGTACTCTTCAATCTATATGTGTAGAAGAATTTTTGTTTTTTTTCTAAGATGGCTATAATTTTTGAATAGCCGTCAATATGTTTTGCTTGAATTCTAGTTTCATTAATATTGCCACGTTTGATTTGGGCAATAAAGAATTCACCGTTGGTTTCCGCGTTGAGTGCAGTTACCAATTGTTTCGATGGTGCCTCTCTTAAGTAAATCGACGGAGGTCTCTCTTTAGGCTCTCTTAATGTTTGTTGACATTCATTGTCAAGGTTATTATTATGATTATTTTCCGTTGTTTTAATGTTTATTTCACTCATATTGCTTACATTAATACTTGATGATTTTGCACTATTTTTATTATATTCTGGAATTACGCATACTTTGTATTCTGAAAATACATGTGTTGACGGTGCGTTTGTTTTTTGAGCAGAAGTCGATGCACTTGAGTTATTTTCTGTATATTTCACTATATTTAAATCTGATGTTGAGTTTGAAGACGATTTTTTTGGAGAAAAGAGTCCCATCGTCACATTTTACACCGTGAGTAATCAACAACTTTTAATAAGCACACGTTTGTATGCGAAAAATAAACAAACACTGCACTTTTTTTATTATTTCAATTTAATTTAATTTTTTTTTTTTTTTTGCACTTCGATTTTCCGTCCAAAAATTTAGTTATAACAAAGGAGATTAAGTAAAGCGTTCAACGTCTTTTTTTATATAAAGAAGTTATCCATGGTTAAAAATTATAAAGTTTAAAGAGAGTTCCTAAAAACAATCACAATAATTCAGTGATCTAAGTGATCCAGTATTTAATTAACGGCAGATAATTCTTCGTACATTCCAAACAGAGTTGTCTATATATTTATAGTGATGTGGATGGTATGCTTTTTCATGAAGAGTTAGTTGCAGCGATAGTTCCTTGTTGCATCTCTAATGAAAAAACTCAATTCGATTAATAATTTTGGCAATCGAGCTTAGTATATATATAAACTTATTGTATTCGTAAAAATAAATAAATATAAATGTATAGTTAACTCGTTATCTTTATTGAGATAACGAATTTATTAATAATAAAACTATATTTAAATTTCAAGCATTCCGCGTTTCCCAAAAAAATTTATAATCAATTCGAGGGCATTAGCTACTCTTGAATTGGCAAACAATTGCCTTCGTATTTCATATCCATCCTCATCAGCCAACTCAGCCTTACCATAATCGATACCATCGTTTTTATGATCTATCAAAATCGATGGCAGTCCTTCCATTGCCACAACACAACCGTAAAATGATTTTTTCATTATGTCACTCCACAACTGTTTCAATGTTGGCAGTTTTGTCTGTTTTAGCGCACTCAATGACTCAGTTAAGTGTTTATGATAGTGTGCTATAAAACTTTCGAACTGATTTGTGAGCAGTTTTGCATTCACAGACATGATTAAAAAATACAATAAATCGATTGCGGGTGATGCATACACGCTTAATTGGTAGTCAATCTAAAATATAACACTATTATTGACAATTCAAGTAATTATAATATATTGAATATTTTACCAATTTGACATTATTATTATTAAACATTAAATTATTTATCCATAGATCTCCATGGTTTAGGACATTAAACTCGTCTGGATGAGCCTTTTGAATATCAGCGTTAGTTGAACATATTCTATCTTTCCATGTTTTCTGAAACGTTTCATATATTAAACTTAATTCTACATAAGATCATACTTCATACTTACAATACTGTCGAGATACGCTGAATCCATTCCCGCGCATTTTAAATGATCAAAGAAATTTGTGTAGTATAAATTATAATGTTCTTCGATAAAATGAAATAAACTCGGTTTAAACAGTCCTGCATCGAATATATGACTCGGTGTGAATTCATCATAATAAATCGTAGACGCGGCATGCCATTGGGCCAATTTTTTCAAAACTAACAATACTTGAGATTCATTTAGACCATCTAAACGATTCATCATTTTATAATTATCTACCTGTAGATTCTCGAACACCAACAACTTTTCCGGCTGTGTTGATACATAATACAGTTTTGGTCCAAATTTAATATCGATACCGGCCCTCTCGCGCCAAATTTTTTCCATCGTTGGCACAACGGTTTGGTACATTTCAATTTCTTTTTCAAAAACCTTCATCTCGTCGACCATATCGCTATCAATCATACCCGATCCGATGTGCTTAATAACCAACGATATATTTTCTACACTATTATCATTGTCGCCGATTAGTTCAACTGTCGCGTTTGCTTTTAAAATTTTCGACACAAAATTCTCACCGAAACCAATGTCAGATATAATTTCTAGACTTGTGATTTGAAAAGGTTTCGCAATTAAATCATTCGATTCGATTATCGAAGCGAATAGTTCGACAGTTAATAGTTTCTTCAAATTATCTAACGTCATGATTATATATTTGATTACTATATACACAACACACACAATTGTAGTATTTGGCCTTGACAATTTGGAGTTTTATTCGATTCTCAACATGCGTGATGTAGTGAAAAAAAAAACACTTGATAATTTTATGCTCGTCTATTGAGTATATTTTATGTTCGACTCGTTTGAGTGTTTTATTAATACTAAATACAAAAATATTTTCGGTGTATTGCGAAATTATTCGCGTGTAAGCGTGCACATGCCCATATGATAAAGGTATTATAAATATTGAATTACAGTCGAACCTTTATGGTATACTTCTCTGTTATAATTTCTCGAATCGAACTGATATCATATTTATCAATATATTAAATCTTGATGCTCTTATCTTATGTTTTGTTAGATTCGGTTGAGTGTTTTCGACAGTGGCATGTTAAACACATTATGGTGCACAACATCGAGCACAGATAAACATACTGATTTGTACTCAAACAATACTTATAGACTTAACATTCCACGCTGTCCAAAAAATCGAATAAATCCTCGAATAGCAGCCTTCGTTCTGGATAAATTGTAAAATTTTTTGCGATTTGCTGCACCAATTTCACTATCCAAACCATTAAGTTTTATATCAATACCGTCCGTTTTATGATCAACCATAATGGTGGGCACCCCTTCAATAATCAACATAGCACCGTAAAAAGAGTTTTTCAACAGAGCTTCATGTAGATCTTTTAACGTTGGAATTTTATCATACTTCAGTTGTTTCAATGAAGATACCAATTCTCGATGATAGTACGCTACAAAGTCGTCAAACTTCGATGTGAACAGTTCATAATGAACAGACATTGCTAAAAAATATAAAATATCGATTGCTGGCGACGCATAAATTCCAAGCTGATAGTCGACCTAAAATAAATTATTTAATTAATTTAATTAACCAAAACTATAATAAATTAAACAAAATTACAAATTTAACATCGGTTGCCACTCCTGTATTATTGGTTACGAGCATTATATTATTGATCCACAAATCGCCATGATTCAACACATTATACTCGGTCGGGTCGTAAGTTGTGAGTTTGGTTAGATTTGGAATTATTTTTTGACCCCAACTTTTCTGTGGTTAAAAGATTAACAACAACTTAATAAAAAACTTAATAATATTTATTATACGTACAACAATATCTAAATATTCTGCTTCTATATCACAACATCCATCAATGCTATCGAGTAAACTATCGTACAATAATTGATAATATCCTTCCAGAAAGCCTACAAATCCCGAATGGAACATACCTTTGGCAAATATCGGATTTAACATTTCAGTCTGTTCAATATAAATGTTAGATGCTGCATGCCATTTTGCTAATTTCTCCAACACAACCAAAACCTGCTGCTCATTTAAACCGTCCAAACGATTTAACATTTTATAGTCGGACTGATTCAAATCTTCGAATATTAAGATTTTATGCGGTTCCATTTCGGCATAGTACAACTTAGGCCCGAATATTATATCGATGCCACCAATCTCTTTCCATATTTTCTCAAAAGCTGGCACAACGGTTTGATACATTTCCATTTCTTTTGGGAACACTTTCATTTCGTTTATACTATTGTCATCGATAAGGATCGATCCGATAATTTTCGAAATAAATGATAGTTGTTGTGAAGTGCCATCGAATAGTTCGATAGTGATGCTATTCTTCAAAATTTTCGATATAAAATTTTCACCCACTCCAACCGCGGATGTATTTTCGAATTTTGTTATTGTGAACGGGGTAGTGACTAAATGCTTCGAAATAATCGAGTGAAATAAGTTTTCGTTTAAATAATCATTCGGATCATCCGGTGTATCCATTATAATAATTGGTTTGTAGTTTGTTGATTAAAAGCTGCAGTGAATGGATGAACTACGAGTATATGCAATATTGCGTAACCATATTATCTATCACTTTTTTAATTTGAAAATATAATTCGTATAACAACAATATATAACGACAATCAAACATTAACTAAATAAATTTCAGCTGTACTTATGTGTAGTAGCACTTAAGTTAATTAATAATTTCCAGTGTCGGCCCGTGTGGTGTGGGGATGAGTAGAAGAACACATGAGTAGAAGTAAATATGCCAACTAAGATAAGGTTTGATCTCTGCCCACATGCAACTTGCCCTCTTGGTATAGATACGCTACTGCCTTTTAGGTAACTAGCGAAATATGTTTTGGAGACGGTAATTGCCTGGAATCGACTAGGTAGTCTGAATGAAGTTAGACTTCGTTGGATACTCAATTACATAGATATCAAAGGAAACCCATTGGTTGATAAAGTGGTCTGTTTGTGTGTAGATTCCGCAATTTTTTCCATGGAGTTGGGGTCTAACGGGGTTTGCCAGAACATATGACGCGTTAATTCAAGGCTGAATATAAAATGGGATCTCTCCAACCGACGTAAAAAACATATATAATCGGTTACGAATAGGCACTTGTTTTGTAACACTGTTCAATTTTCGAGCGTCGAGGCACAGCCGCAATTTCTCGTTTGATTTGCGTACTCTTATCATCGGGGAACAGGACAGGACGGACATTCTCTCTTTTTATTGAAGTTCTAACAGTTTTTATATGGTTCAGAATCTTCATGCGGTTACCATTGCTGCTTCTCATACTTTTCCACGCTATTTCGATTGCAGCGTATTTACTAACAATCGACAGCAACCCTCTTTAAAGGGAAAGCTAATGTTATTATAGAAATCGATGAAAGATTCCCTCATTTTTTGTTTTCTATGATCCAACGTATTCCAAATGTCACTGTCTGATCTTCCATCTTGAAACCGATAGAAAAACCCACTTATCAAGTCATTCCATGAACATTTTTGATTACTACTCAAGCAATGTCCAGTAATGTTCACGGACTATTCCCTGCAAAAGAGATCGTAAATCATGCACCATCATATATGATAATAAGCAATGAGTTTCTGCCATTAACTCAATTCTAAAGAAAAAAAATTCAAAAGTTATACTATTCCTCGATCTTTCAAATGTTATATTCCATATGTTCAAATCTGTGGAAAATACGGCACCCGTATAACGGTAATTTGGTGGAGGTACCACAAACTTATTTGAGTATTTAGGTTCACTTTGTATTTGAGAACTGCCCATAATACTGACTGGGAAGATGAAATGGAAACAGCTATCGGTGGAATTATATGTCGGTTTGACTTGAAATTCATTATATACCGATCTAGGTTAGGTTAGGTTAGGTTGAGTGGCTGCTACAGCACACTTAGACCGGCAACGGTCCGTTCTGATACCACAGGATCTTACTCCCCTTCTACCCCTATGAGAACCAGTTAGAGCTGCATACGTAGCGTAATAAGTCTCGCACATTACAGTTCTCGAGATCGGAAAGGCAGTCCATTAAAAACTTACCCAAATATTCATGTCTTTTGCGTGCCAAAGTCGAGCATGAGCATAGGAGGTGGACTAATGTCTCTTCCTCCTCCTCGTCCCTACAGCTTCTGCAAAAGTTATTTACTTCCAGACCCAGCCTTCTCGCATGTTCTCCAAGAAGGCAGTGTCCTGTGAGTATCCCCACGATCGTTTTAAGTTCACGTCTTCGCAGGGAGATAAGTGTCTTTGAGCGTTTCAAGTTCAGCTTTGGCCAGACTTGTTTTGCCACTCTACATGAGAGGGTGTTCGTCCACCTATTGTTCGCAGAGGCTTCCGCCTCTTTTTTGAGCACAGTCCTGAGTGCGTTAATGGGTCTCCCCAACTTCGCCCTTTCCGGTAGCAGTTGGAGAGTTGTACCGTGCCTCGCTATTTCGTCCGCCCTGCAGTTTCCCATAACGTCTGAGTGGCCGGGGACCCAGACTACCTGGATGTTGAAATGCTCACTCATCTCATTTAGAGACGAGCGGCAACCCAACGCCACTCTAGACGTTAGAGAAACAGAACCCAGCGACTTGATTGCCGCCTGACTGTCCACATAAATTGTGATATCAGTCGAGGATACCACATTATGTTTCAACCAGTTCAGGACCTCTTCAATCGCTATCACCTCTGCCTGGTACACATTGCAGTGATCAGGGAGGCGAACTGCTATATCTACCTCTAGTTTATCTTTACCGTCTAGCTTTGGATTCATCCGTAAAGAACTGCAATGCTCCCGTTTCAGCTGCCAACCCGCTCCTCCAGGATTCCCTTGAAGGGCAGGTGGTTCCGAATCTTTTCTCGAAGCACAGAGTCGGTGTAACATAGTCTAGATTCGCCAGTTCTTTCCTCAGCGATCTGACTATCGTCGAGTATCCTATTTGAAGACATTTCCACTGAGATATGGCTGACATCCGAGTGGCCGTAATCGCCACCATCTGCTTACCATAAATGTCCACGGGGAGAAGGTGAAACAAGACCTCTAAGGCACTTGTAGGTGTTGTCCTCAGTGCCCCGCTTATAAGCATGCAGGTCGTTCTTTGCACCTTCTCAATCCTTTTCCTGTATGTTATTTTATCAAGAGCTGGCCACCACACGCTCACCCCATACATAAGTACAGGTCTTACTACAGAAGTGTATAGCCAGTGTACCAGCTCCGGCGTCAGGCCCCATCTCTTTCCGATGGCGTTCCTACACGAGTACAAAGCTATATTGGCCTTGTTTACTCTTTCCAGAATGTTGGGCTTCCAGCTTAGCTTACTGTCCAAGATTACGCCTAGAAATCTTGCACATTTGGTGGCCCACCTCGTTATAATTAGGAGGGCATTTTGGATTACCTCCGCCACTGTGCTTATGTATTTCCCAGAGACAGCTATCGCTACATCATCTGCATAAGCAATCACTCCGATCCCTTCTCTCTCCAGCTTTAATAGCAGCTCATTGATTGCTATGTTCCAGAGGAGAGGAGACAGAACACCTCCCTGTGGGGTTCCCCTAGTCACCCGTCTCGTGATGGTGGATTCCCCCAGCTCTGAGTTAATCATCCTGCACCCAGGCATATGATTGATTAACCCACTTATAGGGTAATCCACACCTAGTAGCGACAATCCCTCCAGAATTGCCTCCTTCCTTACATTGTTAAAGGCGCCCTCAATGTCAAGAAACGCCACCATACAAAACTCTTGCGAGAATAATGATTTCTCAATTGTACTTACCAGGGCATGCAGAGCTGTGTCCACAGACTTCCCTTTACAGTAAGCGTGCTGAGTCTCAGCCCAGTCACTAGGTCTAATTTTTGAGCGTATGTAGATATCCATCAGCCTTTCCAAGGTTTTCAATAGAAAGGATGATAGAGTTATTGGTCTTAAGTCTTTTGGGTAGCCCTGCGAGGATTTACCCGCTTTCGGAATAAAAATCACTCTGACCTCCATCCATTCCCGCGGAGTACAGACAAGTTTTAAACACCCTTTGAAGATTACCTCCAACCAGGGGACCATAATCCTCGAGTTGTTCTGAAGCTCCGCAGGAATAATACGGTCAGGGCCCGCCGATTTATAGGGTTTGAACCCTTCAATTGCCCATAGGATCCGTTCTTTGGTTACGATATCTTCTATCTTAACCAAAGAACGGATTTCATCTCCATGATTTCCTCTGTGCCTTCCTTAATTCTTTTTTGTATATCTTGAGGTCCTCCTTGTAGGAGTCCCAGTCCTGAGCCTCTCAAGTACTTTTGGCTCTATTAAATGCTTTCCTAAACGCCTTCCGGTAGGTCCCCAGTTCCTTGGACCACCATGCCGGTTTTTGCTTGCCCCTGGGTTTAACTATTGGGCAAGCAGCGTTGAAGGACCGATTGCAGGCATTTGTGAAAGTTTCCACTATGCTGTTCAGTTCCTTCACTGTCGCTGGTGGCTCCGGGGTCTCTGGTAATAGTAGTCCTATAAGCGTTTCTCCGTACTTGCTCCAGTTTGTCTTTCTGGGATTCCTGAAAGGTTTCCGGGTGGCAGGGGAAACGTTAAGACTAAATGTTATGTAACGATGGTCAGAGAAGGAGTGTTCCTTCGCCACTCTCCATTCCCTGACCAAAGGGTACAGGTTTTTTGAGGCGAAGGTTACGTCCAGAACCTCCTGCCGATTTTTAGTAATAAAAGTGGGTTCTTGCCCACATATTACACACCATGAGGTTGTTGTTTAAAATGTAATCAAAAAGTAACTCACCTCTCTCGTTGATATCAGTGCTTCCCCAGATTGCGTGGTGCGCGTTTACATCACATCCAAGGAGCACCCCAATCTTCTTCCTGTACGATTCGAGGACCAGGTCCCCCAGGTTATCCGGCGGAACCTGTTTGTCCCGGTCCAAATAGGCTGAGACCAGCCAAAATATACTGCCACCAACCTCTAGGCTGACCGCAGTTACGTCACCATTGCTGTATTGAGGAAGAAGGAACATATTTAAATTATTTTTTCCAAGAATGCAAGATCTGATATTCCCCGAATTTCTTGAGTATAATAAGTTATACTCCTTCATTTTAAGGCCACAGATCCTGTTGGTGTTTATCCAAGGTTTTTGAATAAGGACCACGTCCTCTTCTGATCTAGTCAGTCTGAGGAGTAAGGCGGCCGACGCCGCCTTTGAATGGTGTAGGTTAATTTGTATTAAATTTAGCATAACCAAGTTGAGCCTACCTACCTGTTACTCCCCGCTACGGCAGGCTAGTTCCCTTCGTTTCCATTGGAGTCGCCGTTGTCTCCCGTCTCTCCCCCCATGGAACTTATTTCCCCGACGTTTGCAGTCCTTCCGTCCCTTGGGTCCGACAGGTCTTCTTCGTCTGACACCAGGGACAGTCGGCTGCCCATCTCCTCTCCAAGTGCGGTCACCTCGGAGAGCTCCATCGGTTGGGCTGTCTCTCCTCCAAGTGCAACTGCATCAGTTGTAGACGGGCTGCCTTCCTCTCGTGTTTCAGCCTCGTCTTTTATATACCGATCTAGCGTAGTTTGAATTAAATTTACGAAGAGAAACTAGCTCTTTATCTTTAAAGGTAAATTTATGTTTAACTTAGCCTAGTGGAGGATATTCCGAACATTGAAAAAGTCGAGATGGGGTACTACGTGCATCATCAGACTGTTTGCCTTGATTTGGTATTTGGTTATCTCCAGGGACTTATCTATCGGGACCGAGACATCTTTTAATTTGGATACCAAATCGGATAAAGATTGAACAGAACCAGCCAATCTATGCTCTGATGTTTTAATCGGGATATCATAGTGATGTATTTGCTTTTTGCTACCGATTCGCTGTCTGAAAACAGTCTTCAAAAGGTTTTCATGTATTAACCTGATTTTACCTGTACAAGTTGAGATTTCAGTTCGAGGCCCTTTAGCAGCTCGTTGATGAATACGCGTTGGAACTAAAGTTATATTTTGCTACTCACTCTCAAAACAAACTTCTAAACGCTTAATTAATATCGATTATGGTCCGGTTAACAGTCGAACTTCACATTCTACAGCAAACTCATCGGAGTCCAAGTCCTGCACTCTAATTATGCAATCCATTTTCTTTTTGCAACACAAAATAAAATATCAATAAGGTCAAATAAATTCTAACCACCCATAAAAATGTTAGCCGCAAGTTTAAGGAAATCTCTGCAGTTTAATAATGTAATAAAGTTAAAAAATATAATTTAAAAAAAACAACAGCCAAAATATTTAACTAAATCTCACAACTTACATATAGCGGGATGATGTCGAAGTAATTTTGAGTTAACCACTTCTGGTCTTCTTTTCCTTCCATTAAGCGGTCTATCAAGATCTGTTCAAATTCTCGAAACATACGCCCCAAATCCTAGACGACACCCATAAGACTACCCATGCTCATGACCATTCGGTCTTATTACAGTGAACCCGGCCTACGAGTGCCGTTACTATCTTTCAAGAGAAATATCGACTATCACTTTGGTGTTCTGCGCTACAAGACATGGCACAACTCCATCTCTTGTCTCCAATCCAAAATGCTCTTGGTACAATAAATAAGCAAAGATCCTAATCCTTCTAGAATTATGATAGACGCTCATCTTGATAGGTATATTCTCACGAGACATTGATCCTTGAAAAATCACATGTTCCGAATGGAAATGTGGAGTTCTTGTCCTTCATACTCTCGCCATCCTAGACGCCTCCCATCCCGGAGGTTCTTCCGTTTCCAAAAAGAGTTGATATACTTTACTGGCTCATACTTTGCCAACTATAAGTTGAGCAACTATATAAATGTTCATAGTGAGATAACCGATCAGGTTTTAATCTTAACTCATTTTTCAGAATTACATTCGTTGGTATAATTCTATAAACAATCTGTCAACTAAACGTCAATGTACATTTATTTCATTAAAATATTTATTTTTTGCCAGTAATCATTAGTCAGTATTTCTTATTAATAAAGATAAATCATCCATTGCAGACTATAGTTGGTCAAAAGCCTTAAGATAATTCTTGCAATTATCAACAATACTTAGTAAAGACCGTTACCCAATATCGAATGGGCTTCTTTTTTTTTATTACCTTATGCAATCTGTTTTGGGGCTCAAGGCACTCCCAGCTCTTTCACGGTTCGCTTATTTACGTCCTTACTTTACGCTTTGCAGCCAAATCGAGGACGTACAGGTCCGATTTACCTAACCATCTGCACATTGCATAGCTCCTTGCCAGCCTATAGTACTGACTTGGAAGATGAGTCAGCCCATCGATTCTGCACTCCAACAATGGTTCATAGTTGTGTTCATTCACACCACCGATCGTAATCATGTGGTGGAAAATCACCTACCCCTATCGGGATTCGAACTCGATATCCCCCGCTCCAACTGCCGCAGCTTTAACAACTGCGCCACCTAGGCGGTCTATATTTGCTTAATTTAATTCTAATATTTAAATTAATCTATGGCTTAGAGGCCGTAAACGGCCCTTATCGCGTCTCAAAGAAGACCTTACGAACCAATTTTAACGATTGGTGTACATTGTAGGTGGTCAGCCCAACGAATGTTTTTACACACAAAAGCGTTTTTATGTCATCCGGTTGCATTTTAATTTTTTGGTTAACGGCGGGAATCGAACTCGAGACCACGGCGTGACGAGAAACTCTCTTAACCATTAAGCTACAAACGGAATTCTAATATTAAGTTCACTATATTTCAGGCGAATTTGCCTGTTTATTTACCTGGATTCTGTAAGTCACATCTGCCTACAAAAATATAATTTCAATAACATCAAACCACCTTAATACGATTATGTGGGTCAATTCATTTCGAACCATACTTCCCTAAAGTTTTATTCGTATAACGCCGGTAAAATAGATCAGACCCAATTTATGGCACCAAGTGATCCGGATCACATCACATTGTTGATACAAACCATTGGATTAAAATGTGTCTTTGAATTGAATAACATCTGAATCACTTGATGTAATAGGAGATGTTGATGTTATCAGAAGCCGACACTGTATTTAATTTATTTCATTTCCTATTATATAGTTAAACCCCGCTGTTTTAAATCACAAATTTAATAAAAGTTGCACGCAATTCTGAAATATTTAATCTCGCTCACTCTAACTGTATTATACATACTCGTAAACACATATGCTAAAAATTAATGATAAGATAAATAGTGACGTTGTTGTGTTGACTTAACGAGTTTATCAATATAATGTCAAGCGAAAATTTAACTTGTTGACTTTCTAATGACATAAACTTTGAACATGATATAATTTATTGTGTTAAGAAATTAATGTCATTCATAAAGAGTTGGTCCTTATATCAAATTATAAGATACATGTATGCCGGTGATAAAGGTAGTCCATAAAATTATTAAGAAAACTACGACAGCGAAGAGGGTAATTATTTTTACTCCAAGTCAAAGTACTAGCTTGAAGATATCATTGCGTAATTATTATGATGTTTCGAAAAGAGCTCACGCCAAGATTCATGAATGCAATCCGATATAGTTGACAGATAGTTATTAAACAGAGTGCTTATTTTGTTGAATATCACGAAGCACGTTAGATCAATAATACAGGCCATCATACTGTCAAATTATAACTAAAAACCAGAATTGTTTCGTGTTATTCCCCATCTTTCTGAGTGGTTGCACTTTTTGTTAAATGTATAAAACATACTTTCATCTTTGATACTAATATTCTATATGTGAAGCTTCATAAAAATTACGCAAGCAATATAAGACCAATAGAATTCCAACAATGTAGGTGGGCTGTGAATCCGGCTGGATCGCCTGGATTCTATATTGTTAAAAATGTGAACAAAATCAAAAATATTGGATACTGCCAACATAACAACAAGATGGCCTACACAGTGGAGATAGCCATGGAAATCAAAAATTTAATAGTGTAACTTTGGTCCTAAGAAGAAAAGCTTTAAAATCCTCAACTGTACACAGTTGACGATTTTTGGAGTGTATAATTATATAAAATTAGCATCAGAAATTGGTGTTGGAAGTTATTATTCGCTATTCAAAAAGGTTATTCGGCCCATGTGGGAAGAACGAGCAAATAAATTGGGTGACAAATGGATTATTAATTTAAATAAACCACAGCGCAACACGGAATTAGACAGACTATGGCTAGATGTTTTATTAGTGAAGCATTTGAAAATTCAGATAAAGTTAGCGGCGCCGTTGTAAATATTCGGAACAAAGGTGACAAAATCTGAACGGGTAATGCCATAAACTGAAAGCGGGAAAAGGGTCACATGGCTATCCAAAGGACCTAAGACCTATAACATTATCATCCTTTCTGTTGAAAACCCTGAAAAGGCTGGTAGAAACACTTATAAGTATGAACTTAAAACAGGAGAAATGGTCAACCTCTCAACATGCGTACTGTAAGGGTAAATCGGTAGATACGGACCTACATGCATTGGTACGCACAATTGAGAGATCAACTCACTCTTGATATTGAGGGCGCCTTTAATAACGTTCAGACAGATGCAATTATGAAAGGATTATCGTTCATGGAAGTGAAATCCTCCATAACCAAGTTGATCAGTCATATGCTGGGAAGCATGACTGTAAACTTAGAGCTGGGGGAGGAAACCATAAGAGGCGAGTGGTTAAGGGAACCCCACAGGGAGGAGTCCTGTCCCCTCTTCTCTGGAACATGGTGATCAATGGATTACTTCTGGAGTTGTAGAGGGACAGTATCGGAGTGGTTGCCTACGCTGATGACGTGGCGATCATGGTATCAGGTAAATTTTTAACGCGCTTCTTATTATTACAAGATGGGCCAGTAAATGTGGATTGGAAGACAATCCATCTAAGACTGAGCTAGTACTTTTCACTAAGAAATATAAAATTTCGGCAGTTGACCCACCTACCGTAAATGGCACTAAACTGGCCTTTACTGATAAAGCGATATTTCTGGGTGTAATCTTAGACAGTAAATTCATCTGGAAGCCGAACATCTTGGAGAGAATCAGCAAAGCTACGACAGCGATGTATTCGTGTAGGAGTGCAACATGCAGACGTTGGGGTTTCAGACCAGAGCTGGTAAACTGGCTCTACACTGCCGTAGTAAGACCCGTTCTTATGTATGGAGTGAGTGTTTGGTGGTCAGCACTGGATGGAGTAACATATAGAAAGAAGTTAGAGAAGGTGCAAAGGATGGCGTGTATGCTCATAAGCGGGGCACTGAGAACAACACCTACTCAGGCCTTAGAGGTATTGTTACACCTTCTTCCAGTATAGATATCTATGGCAAACAGATGGCGGCCAACATAGCCACACTAACGATAATAATTGGTTCGCTAAAGAAAGAAATGGCGAACCTTCATTATATTACACCGATATTATGCTTCGAAAAAGGTTTTCAAACCTTAATCCCTTCAAGAAAATTCCGGGGGAATAAACTAGCACGATAACCTATACAATTCTACACGGACGGCTCAAAGCTAGATGGTAAGGTCGGAGCTGGGCTGAGCATTAAATACAAGCACTTCCGTTCGTCTCCCTGACCACTGCAGCGTGTACCAGGCGGAGATAATAGCGGTTCAAGAGGGATATCACGATTTATGTGGGCAGTCAGGCGGCTATCAAGTCGCTGGAAGCCGTTGTGTTGAAGTCTAGGGTGGCATTGGATTGCCACTCGTCTCTTAACGAGATGAGTGAGCATTTCAATATTCAGATTATCTGGGTCTCTGGCCACTCTGACGTCGAGGGTAACTGCAGGGCAGACGAACTAGCTAGGCAAGGTACAACTTTTTTCTTAAACGGAGCTTAGACTAGCTCTACAGCCTACAGAGGATCTTAGACTGGCTCTGAGGAAAAGGGTCTCTGAGGCTTTAGCACTGAAGAGGGGTCCAACATCCTCACATGCGAGAGGGCGAGACAAATGTGGCCAAGGCTGGATTTCAATCGCTCCAAGACCTTAATCTCTCTGGAGAGGAGAGATCTAAGAAGGATAGTAGGAATATTAACGGGAAACTGCCTTTTCGGTGAACATGCGAGAAGGCTGGGTCTAGAAACAAATGACTTCTGTAAAAGCTGTATGGACGAGGTGGTGGAAGAGACGCTTGTTCACTTCCTGTGCTCTTGTCCTGCACTGGCACTAAGAAGGCATTTACACTTAGGTAGGTACCTTTCAGATCTTGCAGATATTAAGGTGCGGGACATTTTACGCTACATTAGTAGCTCAGGATGGATCCAATAAAGGGGTATTAGGGGACTAAGATCCTGTGGTATCACAAAGGACCGGCAGCGGTCTAAGTGTGCATTAGCAGCCACTCTAACCTAACCTAACCTAACCATCAATTTACACCTGAATTCTTAAAAACTAAACTGTAATGGGATCACTGTTGATCCAGCGATGCACCAATGCCTGTCTGTTGGTAGATAGCGACTCATTTACTTACAATTTGGTTCCTTTTAGTCTCCTAACCAAATGTTCACTATCCAGTAGCCGAGAGGCTTCCGCATTGACATGTTCCATTAGCCTTGATTCATGATTCGTTGCAAATCTTTTATTTCGTGTTTTTCGTGGTCTCTGGCCACTCTGACGTCGAGAGTAACTGCAGGGCAGACGAACTAGCTAGGCAAGGTATAACTCTTTCCTACAACGGAGCTTAGACTGGTTCTACAGCCTACAAAGGAGCTTAGACTGGCTCTGAGGAAAAGGGCAGAAGCTTTAGCACTGAAGAGGGGGTCCAACATCCTCACATGCGAGACAAATGTGGCCAAGGCTGGATTTGAATCGCCTCAAGACCTTTATCTCTTTGGAGAGGAGAGAACTAAGAAGGATAGTAGGAATATTAACGGGACACTGCCTTTTCGGTGAACATGCGAGAAGGCTGGGTCTAGAAACAAATGACTTATGTAGAAGCTGTATGGACGAGGAGGAGGAAGAGACGCTTGTTCACTTCCTGTCTTGCACTGGCTCTAAGAAGGCATTTACACTTAGGTAGGTACCTTTCAGATCTTGCAGATATTAAGGTGCGGGACATTTTACGCTACATTAGTAGCTCAGGGTGGATCCAATAGAGGGGTATTAGGGGACTAAGATCCTGTGGTATCACAAAGGACCGGCAGCGGTCTAAGTGTGCATTAGCAGCCACTCTAACCTAACCTAACCTAACCATCAATTTACACCTGAATTCTTAAAAACTAAACTGTAATGGGATCACTGTTGATCCAGCGATGCACCAATGCCTGTCTGTT
Organism: Tipula lateralis; assembly: GCA_963932295.1. NCBI lineage: Eukaryota > Metazoa > Arthropoda > Insecta > Diptera > Tipulidae > Tipula > Tipula lateralis. Next base: position 61,493,482 of record OZ010737.1, read on the forward strand.
GGTAGATAGCGACTCATTTACTTACAATTTGGTTCCTTTTAGTCTCCTAACCAAATGTTCACTATTCAGTAGCCGAGAGGCTTCCGCATTGACATGTTCCATTAGCCTTGATTCATGATTCGTTGCAAATCTTTTATTTCGTGTTTTATGTACCAGGATGCATGTATTATATTCCAAAGTATCTGGAAGTGTTGTTTAAGTTTGATGTTAGTATTCTACAAGCATGATGTGAGTATAGTACAACGCCAAATCTAGCCAGACTGGCTTTAGAATCTGATTGTAAATCAGTATTTTGTTGCATATGATTAATTTTAACCTTCGTCCAATTATAGCAAGTACAATTGTCTATACTTAAGATAAAGCTCTTTTCTTTTCTTCTTTCCATGCTCTTTCCACTTAAGCTTAACACCCAGTGTCAAGTATATAGATTAGTTCTCATACGGCACTATCACATCATTTAAGCTGATCGAGTCGGATTAACCAATGGTTTATCCGTAAAGATAACATGGGCAGATTTTAATTCATTAAGTTTGTTTTTATTACGAAAGTTTAATCGTCGCCTCTCATAAAAACCCTGTTGCTAGGATAGCGGTGTCGTCAGCAAACGTTGCTATGCTTACGTGGTCGGACTGTGGTACACATCACTTGTATATAGTAGGTATAGGACTGGGCCCAGAACGCTGCTTTGAGGGACTCCTAACCTTATCTCTCTCAGTCCAGAATACTTATCTTCATGTCTTACTCTAAAAAACCTTTCAGATAAATATGATCTCAAAAGATGAACATATGGTCTAATCCTGAAATTGGCAAAGCAAGGTTGCAACTACATGCTAGTACATATGTTAATAGCAACTATTAACAAATGTACTAGCATTGAGGGTAGTCACAATAATCAATATTGATCTTCTTCAAATATTATGTTAAATATATTTTTATCAAATATGAAACTATAAATAAGATAAGTTAATCTAAGAGTTAAATACAATAATGATATATAGTGTATTAGAATAACTAAGACGAGTAACACTTAAAATTCTTTTCGTGAAAATTTATTATCTGAAAATTCAAATCGTTTTTTTAGTGACCGAATAACTACTGTCCGGCTATAAGATAGTCATTATCATAAGTATAAATAGTTGTATCTCTATAATATACAAAGCTGCCTTGATTATTGAGCTGATCTAACTATTAAGGCATCCCAATATCTTTTCCAATTATGGTCAACACTGTCCTCTCTACATTATACCCGTTTGTTTTATATATTGTGTGTGCCATAAAAAGTATAATCCCAATGTAAATATAGAGAAACTGTAAACGACCTGCCGCAAATAAATTCTTGCCCGTTGATAACAAAAAAATTATTCATTTGTGTAACAACAGTCATTGTGTTCGTATATCGTATTTTAAAGCGTCTAGTTCAGTGATTTATTGTGATCATATACAACCATGTGCGAGTCAGTTGAAAATGGCCATCATAACATTATTAGTGATCATACTATAGATATCGATTTTCCAATATGGTTACAAAATAATAGCACGAGTAGTAAATTTTTACAACACATAGTTCGCGATGATTTGCGATCTAGAAATTTGTATAGTGATAAGGCCAATGTACAAATAAAAGATTTCTCTCTTAAAATTGCCACACAAAAGGGTGATAATTATGCAAGCATTATGTATCGTTTAAATGTTAATTTCGTTTCGAACAATGAAAATAATAATGAAGAGGATCAAACACGATCGTATATACTCAAATTATTTCCTTGCGGTGAATTACAAAAGCAAATTATGGTGAAGAATAATATATTTCCACGTGAGATGAAATTTTATACAAAAGTTTTGTTACAAATTAACACGTTGCTGAAACGGATCGATGATCGTACACGTATTTCACCAAACTGTATTGCTACATATGAAGAGCCCAAAACTATGCTGGTATTTGAAGATTTGGCCGTAGATGGATTCCGAATGAAAAATCGTCAAAGTGGTTTGGACTACGATGAAACGTTAATTTTATTTAAAAAATTAGCCAAACTGCATGCCTGTACTGCATACTTGTACGAAACGGATCAGTCATTGATGGATGTATTTCTCGAAGGTTGTATCAACAGTAATCCGGATCGACAAGATTTTTTAATTTTTTACAAATACAATGCAAAAATGTTGCGAGCACTTGTTAGCCAGTGGAATGACTGTCAAGATATTGCATCAAAATTAGAAAATTTTGATCAGAAAATTTTACGTCGCGGATATGAAGTTTATCAACGGGACGACAAAAGTTTTAATGTGTTAAATCATAGCGATCTATGGGTCAATAATCTTATGTTTAAATACGATGAAAATAATAAAATCGATGATATTATGCTACTCGATTATCAATTAGCGTATTGGGGTTCACCAGGTGTCGATATAAATTTTGTACTATACGGAAGTGTTCAAGATGATGTTCGTGAAAAATATTTCAAACAATTCATACGACACTATCATGAAGTGTTGGCCGAAACATTACGAGCACTGAAATATAATCGGAAAATTCCAACGGTGCAGGATATACATGTTGAGATTATAAAAACCGGTTTTCACGGTAATAAAACTATTTAGACATAGTGACGTCATTATTGAAGTAATAATATTGTTTTGTTTTTACAGCTGTTAATGCCTCGATAAACCTTCGACCATTGGCTGGCATGGAGAATGCGGAAAATGCTGAAATGGATGTATTCCTTAAAGATTCGCCTGAAGGAGAAGAATTTCGAAAGTCAATATTTTTTAATCCAAAATTTGTTAAATTTATTCGTAGTCAAATTGTTGATTTTGATTTGATGGGATATTTTGATTAGATGTTTTATTGTTATATTGTTTATATATGTTATTTTTATTTGTATATTTTAAATTATCTAATATTACAATATTTGAAATTTTACAATATTTGAAGTTTCGGTTTTCAATTACAATAATAATTCCATATTTAATTCGAATATAGTAATTCAGCCAAAGCTGGACAAACATACTCTGCAATCAAGTCAAATAAAATATAGATGGCACTGTCTAACCTAATCAACACCAAGTCTTAAAAATACTAAACCTAGACACAAAACAGATCAATTAAAGTGATAATTCTAAAGAATATTTTACATTTTGCGGCTTCCATTGCTCGTGGTAGAATATTGAAATATTTGTCAAATAATTTATCAAACGATTCAGCGCATAATTATCCCTGCTTAGTTAGGTTAACTAAACCAGAATGAACTGATAATGGCCTCATTCTTCATATAGTGACATCTATGAGTGAAATATAACACTTTTATTTTCTATATTAAGAATAACATGGTGGATATAGTGTAACATCGCGGAATTATGACTTACATTCACAGAAATAGGATAAGAGGATATTTATATGATTTGAAAGTTAAATAGTTAAATAAGCATTTGGAAATTTATGCTAGCGAATTATTTCAAATTCACACTTTACATTTCACAATTTGTAAGCTCAAAAAAGTGTTTGAAACCGCATGCATTCTGTAAATATGACGGGAAAGCTGGATTCCATAAATATCTTGTTAGAGTGTTTAAGGTATTGGGGCCTTGGATTTAATAATGTATTTTGTATAGTTTACAGGTTTAATATAAGGTTAGTTTAGGTAGCGATAGGCTCAGGCAGAATTGAAATAATGAAATTACAGATTGGAGATCATAATTAGGGGTTTCAGTTTAGTAAAATTACTATTTTACTGTTCTGCGATATAAAGTGTTGTCTAACTGAATTATAGTTGGCTGAAACAAATAATATAAAACTATTAAAAGGATGCCCCATTGTGCATTTTCACACTACGGTAACTTTTATCCGGTAACTACTTCGTTTTACCCCCTTTACCTACAAAATAGGTTGTTTTTCCGGATTCTTTTTTCAACCAAAATTTTCGTAGATTCAAAAAATTTCAACACACCAACACAAAGAAAAATGAAATAGAAATATTCTCAAGGCCATTTTGTTGTATTTTTTTAGTTTAAATTTGTTTTTGAGCTGTGCACATATAAAATAATTTTATATATTATATAATTTTATATATATATATATATGTATATATATATATACACAAACAAAATCATTTGGGAAAATTTATATAAAAGTGATAAAAGTAGTTAAATATTAAATTTATATTAAAATATAAAGATTTTTAATATTTAATAAATATTTTTAAAAAAAATTATAATCGCCATTGTGGAAACAAATCGCAATACTCGTGAAAATAAAAATGAATTTAAATAAAGAATGTTTGCCGTCTAATGCATCATTTCTTGATAGTGATAATGATGACAAAACTTCAGTTGTCGTTATGGCCTCAACAGCTGCAGCTTGTCTTCTATTATCAGCTGCTATAGAGGAGGAAGAAGCACAAAAACAAGAAAATAAAAGATTGTGGGTTAAAAACTATAGAAAATCGAGAAAACGATGTGGTAATACCCAAAGTCTAATGATGGAACTTAAGCCAGATTCCAAGGACTTCAAAAATTTTATACGTATGGACGAAGAATCCTTCAATTTTATTGTGTCTGCAATAAGGCCAGATATTGAGAAACAGGATACTCGTATGAGGGCTGCAATAAATCCAGAGGAGAAACTTTCAATTACGTTAAGATTTTTGGCTACTGGAGAAAATTTTACGGAATTAGACTACAATTCCAAATTGTCGCAATCGTTTCTATCAACAGCAATTATCGATGTGTGTGAGGCTATATACAAACGCCTAAAATCGCAATATCTAAACGTGAATATTTAAAACACAAGTTCCTTAAAATGTACTAATAAATAATAATTTCAGTTTCCAACTACGAAGGAAGAGTGGATTAAAATTGCGGATGACTTCAGTATTAAATGGCAGTATCCACACTGTTTGGGGGCGCTCGACGGGAAACATATTGCTTTCCGGCCAAAGAAAAAGGAGGCTCCACTCTTTTATAATTATAAGGGCTTTCACAGCGTGGTATTGCTTGGCATTGCAGACGCTTACGGGAAGTTTATTTTTGTCGATGTTGGGTGCAATGGTCGTATAAGCGATTCTGGTGTTTTGCAACGATCCGATTTGATGTATATCCTACAACAACCCGATAAATTTTTACCATCAAAACAATTAATCGGAAATTCAAGAATGCTGCCTTACATGTTTATTGCTGATAATGCCTTTCCGTTATCGGAAAATATGATGGTGCCATATTCCTTCACAACAACCGACGAAGCTAAAAAAACATTTAATAGACGATTAAGCCGGGCTCGCCAGAATATTGAAAGAGCTTTTGGAATTCTAAGTAACCGTTTCCAAGTGTTCCAAAAACCAATCAAATTGCATCAAGAAAAGGTTACTAAGATTGTACAATGTTGTTGCGTGCTACATAATTTTTTAATATCGAGAAGCCCTTGGTACCGAGAAGAAATCCAATCGCCATTTTCTCACATATTATCAGAACATCAAAATACCAACCAAGCCACACTAGACAACCGTTCGCAATCGTCCGAACAGAACTAACCGATTATTTTATTAATGAAGGTTTAGTATAAATGTTAAAAATATATTGTAGAGATTGTGAATTTGTTCTAAAATAAAATGCAAATTTTATGTATACATGTATATTTATTTAAAAATTACTATCGTCGATTTCGAAAACACCGTCCATTGCCGTCTCCAAAATATTTCTTGTGGAATTGGATTTTTTTATCAAAATATTTTGCAGAATAATGGGTTTATTGGATTGTTGAATGGGGATGGGGTTGGAATGTGGAACAGCTGGAATACATGAGGTAATTTTAAACGAATTTGGGGAAAAAGTAGAAGATGGCGAATGGGATTTGAATAGATAAGGTTCAGGTGAAGGTACGTGAAATGACGGAGTTGTATTGCTGGATGAGGTAGATATGGACGGTTCGAAATATGAATTAAAATTAATAGGACTGGGAATTGTAAATGCTAAGTACGGTGAAGTTATGGGGGAATGGTTTGCCAAATCTATTGATTTGCTGGATGAGCTGGAAAGGGACGATTCGGTATGGGAATTTAAATCAATGGGAGTGGGAATAGAAAAAGGTGTAGAATTTAAATTAGGAGTTATGGGAGAAGGGTAATGTGAAATTGAAGAGAAATAGGAGGCGCTTGATCTGAGCTGTTTTCTCTCATCTAAAATAGTTTGGTTCACCAAGGTGATTATTTTAAAGCTTAGTTCTTCAAACGTTTCTTGTAACTGAATGCGTTTCAAAAGGCCGCATAAGTATTTGCATAGGTCTTCCTCTTTGCCCGCTGGCTCTTTTGCCGGTTTCTTTTCGACAAATTTTTTCATGAAGTTCAGGGCTTCCATGCCACAGTCTTCGAGTTGCTTTGATTTTTTTTCTTCTTCTGAAATTAATAATAAAATAAGATAAGTTATATTAATGAAATAAATAATTATTATTCTAATAAATAAGCCTACGGTTTGTGACGGACATCCACGATCTTTGTGTTGTGAGGTGCTTCCACTGGCGGTTTCACTACTTTCAATTTGGGCGCTGGTTCCACTGTTATTCAAATTATCTTCTTCTATTCCTAACTGAAGGTGTAAACCAAATTGAATTAATAATAATATTGGAATTAGTTTTAGCATACATCAAAATTTAGACATCAACATTAGAATGAAAATATGTATTCAACTTACTTCACGTAAATCTATATTAGATTTGCTTGGCTCAGCATCATTTATGTATAACAGAAACGCTAATTCGTTATAACACCAAAGTTTTGGTTCATAAAAGTTTTCAGCTCCTGCGCCGCTTTTTTTTGAATTTAATATATTTTTTTTTCTTTCCATAACTGTGTTTTTAAAGATTTAATTTTTTTTTTAATTTTGTCTATGGTTATGTCTGATTTCACACTTTTCAGTTTATCACAGATTTCGGATAGTTTTTGATTTCTGAAACTTTTATTTACAAAATGTATATCGACAGGATTATATAAGCATGTGTTTTTTTCGTATTCGCTTATTAAAAATAGCGTTTGTGACCGCGTCCATCCTTCACTGTTTTGTCTTTTATTATTATTTGCACTATTATTTTCCATTTTAAACTTTTAATAAAACTATCAATAGCACTTTATAATTGCTAAACTTTAATTATTTTTTTTAGTTCACGAAATTCCTTTTTTTGAATTTTTCAGCTCAAAAACAAAATCAGACTAAAAAATACATCAAAAAATTTCCTTGAAATTTTTTAATATTTTGTTTTACTTGTGTTAGTAGAAAATTAGAAAAGTTACCGGGTACAAATAAAATGTGTGTGGACGGGAAGGGTGTAAAAAAAAAGTTACGGATACAAAAGTTACCTAAGTGTGAAGATGCTCATTAAGAAGTTCAGATTTTTCAATTTAATAAATCAGGCTTTATATAGTTTGAAAGTACAAACTTCCTGGTTATTTATGGAAAAATAATTTCATTTAAATGGAAGCCGCCGAGCCGCGGCTGTCCTTGACTTACTCCATTCGGTCGGTCCATTTTTTGAGCAAATTTTCAATATTGGCTTCAATACAAAGTATGGCCACAAAAAAGATGCGGTAGTTGTTTCGTGGACCGTAATGATTGCGCCGGCCAGATCTTCGAAGGAATACGTTCTTATAATCTCGCGATACCAAACAGTAACACGCAACGGATTCATGCTTCTCCACACATCTCTATAGATCAAAGGGGGCGTGGTTTATCATCATTTGAGTAATTTCATTAGAGTTTCGGGTCTGGATTTAAATCGTAACAAAAATATCCAAGCGTATAAACGCATGGTAAATGCGACATTTTGTTTGCTTACGAGCACACCGAGATTGAAAGATGCCTCGTTGGGAAAGATTTCTTTGTTTGTGGAAGTAAATCCAACATTTACCACTTTTGTTAGAGCGTCAAGTGACTAATTTCGTCAGCTAAAAATAATATGGTATGCTGAGTTTCTGTCAAAGAAAGAATGCATTAATGTTGTCAGAGCCAAATAACCGTTATGTCGAATTTAAACTTGTTATCGGGACACCCCAATATACCCGATATGATGTTATAGATTACGTGCTACAAATCAATAAACTAATTTGAGAGTTATGCATTAATGTTCTAACTTTAAAAGGAAAGAATGACTGCAGATAGGTGTTGCGGACCGGAGATTGCGGATTGACGGTTGCAGATCAGTATAGAGTAGAAATGTAACTGCCTTGTGTTAATAGTAGTTTAGTAACGATTTCCTAAGTTTCTGTAAGCGGGTCATTTTGTCCATACATACTCTCGCATCCTTACCTATCTTTTTATGAAAACGGCTGTAGGATTAGGCCCGGCGTCATCCGAGAATCTTGTTTACCGCTTAATCCTACAGTCCTATCAATCAATTAATATGGGCATAATTATCAGTATTAAAAAACCCTGTTCACTTGGGCTTTCATGTTGACTTTGGAAATCAAATTCATGGTCTGGAATAGCCTTCCAGTACTGATTTATACCTATTAAGTAACTTTTTTCAATGAGCATTGAATAGGTTGAAAGAGACCTACCTTTTGGACGAAAAAAATATATATATGTACACAAAGTAATTATATATGGGCTTCTCTTGTATCATTGTGATAAAATATTTTCCAGTTTTGAGTTATTTATTCATATAGTTAGTGTGATCGCCTTGATTATAAATGTCATTAGCTTTCAGCATTTATCGGGTTTCCTAATCATAGTTCCCGTAAATAATATGTATGATACATGGTAAATTTACGGGTTTCGATAAAATTTCGGGCTTACATGTCCTTTGAATTAACATGATCTTTGTGTTTGTCTTGCACAAAGAGTAATCTATTCCCCTTACGTGGTGTGACCACTTACATGTGTTGTGTCGGCCTTTTTCTATTTCATATAGCTATATTTTATGGTTTACATATTTTATTTTTTTGTGCATCACCAAGGACATGTTTTCATACGCTCAAGAATGATCCAAAGAGTTTATTTCGAGAACAACCAACGATTTCTTGTCATTTTTTATTCGAGAACTCAACTTTACGGGATTTATTGTACCAATTCACCATTTAACTTTTCTGTAATACAAATATTACCACAAGAATAGGACATTTAAATAATTCTGGCATATACTCGTATAGTATATATACTAATCAACCTGAAAATTATATGAACAACATTAAAACATTTTCCGAAGAGTCAGCAAAGATTTGCAAATCGCAATATCTTACGTTAATTTCAAGAATTATTTTGAGACATAATTCAAGAATTATATCTCGTTTAGTAACGAAAAACATTCTGCATATACCTAAATACACATTCAATGGAAAATCTGATTTGACACCAACATTCTTATTCTCAAATGCTCGTAGTATAATGCCTACTGTGGATAGAGAAACAAACCTCACTACACTGTCAATGAATCTGACAACATGATGATCAAACGTTTTAACATACTACACCAGTTATTTAATTTTAATTTAAGCAAAGGTTGCATTGGTCCATTTGTCTCGGGTTGGCCTAAGTATTAAAACCCGGTGGTAGGCTTATCATGTCTATTTAAAGCATGTTAAATTTTAGATATTGGTTTTATTCGAAGAGAAAATGCCTAACGAAACACAATTTTGCTTTATCTTCTGAACAAGCATTATAAAATGTATAGTCACGTTAAAGCCTGATTTTCATTATAAAAAAAAATTTGTCAGTATGTAATTTTTACTGAAAAAACCAAAGCGAGAAAAAAATCAAAATTACCATTAGAGTGACTTCCCTCTAAACAAAAAAGCGAATTCACAAATTACGGTGCGCTAATGAACTACAAACGAAACATTTTTTTACTATATTCACCTATACATTCTTAAATTTTATACGCATAAAAATACGCGTCATTTCATTTCGAGAAAGAGGATATTGTGGTGAGTGGTTCTTAAAAAATATATTGTTTAAAAAAAATATTGTGTTTACAAAAATAAATATTGTGTTAAAAAAATAATTATAAACTTAAAATTTATTAATAAACATAAACTATAATAAAAGTTATACCCCTTTGAATTAGTTTATATAGTGTTAATAGTGTAATTATAGTAAGTTTACATTTTGTATGTAATAATAATTTTTTAAAATGGATAAAAGACGTTATTACGAAGTAAAACGAGAGATAAACAAAATCTGTGCTGAACCTGACTGGGAACATCGAAATTATGTACAGACTTTTAACTGTACACCCAGTGAAAGTTTATCTACAACGAAATTGTTGGAAGAAGATTTTGGTTTCGATAATGAATCCTCGGATGATAGTTCTTTAAATTCCGATGAAGTTTAGTTTCCTGATATCGGTGATTTATCAAGAGAGTTAACACAATCGCTGGTTGAATATAATATTTCCGTGAAATGTGGTAATGCGCTATTAAAAATTCTACAAAATTATAATTTAAACCTTCCTCTGGACGTTCGGACATTAAAGAGGGGCGATAGAAATTCTTGTGCTATAATTAATATCGAAAACGGAGAATACACCCACATTGGTTTGAAAAATTCTGTAGAAATGTTTTTGAAAAATATTGAATATAATAAATTAGAAGTAATTATGGATATTGGAATAGATGGAGTACCCTTGGCTAAAAGCTCTAACAGCCAGCTTTGGCCAATCCTTGGAAATATTCCTCCTTTCAAGAAGGTTTTCGTGATTGGGGTATACCACGGTAGTAAAAAACCATCATGTGCTAATGCCTTTCTAACACCATTCGTAAATGAGATTAAGTGCTTATATAGCACCGGAATTCAATATAAGGATACAAATCTAAAGTTTTCTTTAAGATGGTTTATTTGTGATGCCCCAGCTCGAGCATATATACTAGGTATTTATTATCAATGAGTTTATATTTTCATAGTAAGTTAATAATTTTCAATTTAATGTTTTAGGGGTAAAAACGCATTCCGGATGCTACAGTTGTACAAAATGTACTATTAAAGGAGCTTATTTGTGTCACAAAGTATGTTTCCCAGGGACTGACCAAACAAGAATGTTGTCTGATTATGATTATTATATTTTTATTTTTTGACATGAATTCCCAAAGACTGCCATGCTTAAATATTTTATATTGATTTTTTAAATTTTTCTTATGCACTAATGTGCCTAAAACAAGTAACTATTTACAATAGACCTATAGCTATAAGTTCTATTGTGACAATTTAATTATTGAATTATTATATTTTATACGTATCAAAATACACAATCGTATATTAATTATGAAGTTTATATTATCATTATCATAGACCAGAAATTTATTTTGGAATGTTTAAAGTTATGGGTACAAATTGATATTTATGAAATTTGTGATATTTAAAATTTTTATTAAAATGTGTTTCTATTATTATATAAATAATCTATTATATTAATTTCTATTAAGTGGCGATCGAAATATTAATTAAATATAATTTAATTCTAAAATTATTATACTTTATAAGTACATATAGTATGTGCAAACACTATACATAAACGTATATTAATTATGAAGTTTATTTTTAAATGTTTAAAATATGTTAAAATATTTTAAACATTCAAAAATAAATTGTGATATTTAAAATTATTAATTATGATATTTAATATAAAAATTGTGATATTTAAATTTTTTAATAAATATGATGAATTTACATAATAAATTAAATATTATATAAACAAACAAAATACTCATGCGTTTTAATTTACTTTTTACGAATGATTCATTAAATACATTACGTTAATGTTCTACAAAATACGTGACGTAAATGCTTCATTTAATCAGTAATCTTAACGTTTCAATAATTATGCTACGTTACTAAAACATCAAAAACACTGCGTTAATGCAACACTACCAGCGAATTGTTTACGAACTATACTAACACATTGACGTCTCCACGCAAAAAGTCTAATTATCATAGGATAGGAACGGCATAAATGTTTCATATTTGCAACACCAGAGTGTTACGTTAACGAAGAAAGCTATGAACAACTTCTTTCACTTATAGTACGTTAACGTAACACCTTGTTTGCAGGGTTCTTTCTTATTTTTTATAGTGGATATATTTTGACTAAAAAACTCATAATAACGAAAACGCGTAGATATCTTGTGCCAACATGATATAATTCCGGAGAAGATTAAAAGATGGCACTTGTAGTAGTTGAACGAAATGAAAACATTTTTTAACTGCAGTTTTTTTAAATTCAACGTATTATTAATAAAGCAAAATTTAAAATCTAAAAAAAATAATTTATTTTTGCAATCAAAATTGAAAATTTTTGAAGTAAATGGGCTTATATTTATAAATAATAATAAATAAATAAAACAAAATTTGTTTTATTTTTAAATTATGTCATTTCATTAAACAATTACTTCGCCGATCTATTGTTCTCGTTAAAACGCATTGGTATGCCATCTATAAATCTTCTCCGAAACTTATATTTTACGAAATCATGCATAGTATTATAAGTTATTTTATTTTGACAGATGCTTGTAACATAACCAATAAATTTCAAATTTATTTTTGTTATTGAAAAAAAGACAAAAAAAACTGAATCTAAAACAATAAATTTAAAAAAAAACAAACATAATTATTCATTATTTCAATTATTTCCACAATAAATTAAGATGAATGACACAAAACGAAATGTTAAGCCTGATTTCCATTATGATTTTACTGAAAAAATCAAAGCGAGAAAAAATCAAAAATACCATTAGAGTGACAGAGATCGTTTTTTACTTTTTTCTTATTTTCATAGTGGATATATTTTGACAGATGCTTATAACATAACCAATAAATTACAATTTTTTTTGTTTTTGAAAATAAAAACAAAAAACAATTTGAATCTAGAACAATAAATTAAAAAAAATAAACTTAACAATTTTATTCATTGTTTAAATTATTTTCACAATGATGAGATGAATGATACAAAACGAAATGTTAAAGTTATCAATTGACAATAACATAAAATCACATACAAACGATTTCTCATCCATATTTCTCGAGTACTGAATAAAAATACTTCTCTTGATATATTTTTTCAGTACTGCTATAATAATTTTCTCAGTAACCATAAAAATTTATTCAGTATTGAATAAATTTTTTACTCTGGAAATGTTTTTTATTTCTCTCGCGTTTAAACAAAAATTATATATTTATCTTACTTTGACTATTTTGTCAGCATATTTTTCATAATGGAAATCAGGCTTTAAAATTATGAATTGACCCTAAAAAATCTTCTATATACATTTTTTCTATAAAATATTTCTCCAGTACTGAATAAAAATACTTCTCTTTATCATATATACTTAATTATGGAAATCAGGCTTAAAATGACGCCACTTTTGGTTGTTTACTTATTTATGAGCAACCCATAAATTCTAAATTGTTTCATCTCATCTCGACTATAAGGTTTCATAATGCATTTTGTAAGAGTTCAAGCGAATCTTGCTGGCCATTCTAACGGGGCATTGCTACCTGAATAATCATATATTTCGAATAAAAATTCGAAACATCGTAAATTGCGAACAGTGTGGGGAAGAAAAGAAGAAACTGTTGAGCACTTTTTGAGCTTTTGTACTTCATACTCTTCCCATCCCTTCAGTATACCAGATATCTTGGACTTAATGGGCCAATCGAGCCTAAGTGACTGGAAAAAAAGGTTTCAAAATCTTACTGGCCATTTGCATTCATTACAAAATGTGAAGCTTATATTTCTCTTGCTTCATCGCCAAGTTCCAGGTTAAAGTGACTTTTTATAGATATTAGTCTAGTAAAGACTGATAAATTCTCTAGTCTATCTGCTGTAGCATTGTGGCTAAAATTAAACAATAGTATTACTGGATACAATTTCCAAAGTTATAATCGGAAACCGAAAGAATATTTCTGGATCATACTAATTGCGGTTCTCCTTATAGGCAGCAGCTGTTTTAGTTTAGGAGGAAAAGTAAGGGAGGAAACCATTAGCCAACAAATTCAGAGTAGTTCATGATACAAGTTCATGATATTCAACCTACAAATTTATAGACGAGTCGACTCGCGTGTAATATAGATAGAATTTAATAAATTCAATTTATATAAATTCAAACGACTAATTAATAATTAGCTTCTGTTCTTTTATATTTATAAGTAGACATTCCATATTTACATTCAACTTAACTAATTCACGTTTTATTTAAAAACAGCTTATAATTATTAGACATATGCTACAAATAATTATAAAATAAAAATGATTTATGGAAAGATCAGTAAAACAATATTTACTTAAGACTCATTACATAGACGGAAAATTACTTTGAGTGAAGTTCACAGACATCCACGAGACTAGATCTAATAAGTTCTAATCTAAAATATTTTATTGCCAATTGTTATTATCTGAATGTCATGATATATTAATCTAAATAAATTAACCGTTTATCGTCAGTGTGTTACTTTTGTGTTACTTATTAATTCTTTAGATAAAACTGTACTATATAAGGAAGCTTCTAACAGATCGGTACATCACTGGTCCGTAAAACTAGTTAATTATTTTATAGTTATATAGACAAGTGCAAAGTGTTTTGTGATATTTTCCGTATAAACAATATGATCGAGCCTAATGATTTTGTGAACTATTGGCACCCACCGGAGTGGTTAACCAATACGTTTATCGAAAAAGTTTTACAAAAGTACGAAAACGATATTTCGATTGAAGTTAAGTCGTTGAATTTGAAACCTGCAGTTGCCAAAGGTGAACACTACGCTAGCTGCATGTATCGTATGAAAATATTCTACTTCAAACAGAATATGGAGCAAAAATCTATCTCGATTATATGTAAAACAACTAATTTGAACGAAATTGTTAACTCTACGCTATCAGAGTATAACATTTATAAACAAGAAATGGTTATGTACCATAAAGTGTTACCGGAATTTCATCGAATTTTAAAGCAATCACATATAGTGACGAAATTATCACCGTGGCCGATATATATTCATAACAGTGAGTGTTCTATAATATTCGAAGATTTAAATGAAAAGGGATATACAATGGCGCCACGCACCCATGGACTAGATCGTGAACACGCAAAAATTATTCTTAAAAAGTTGGCCTACTATCACAGTGCATCGGTGATTTATAACGAAGCGAATAATAATGAACTCTCAAAGTATTTCACTCGTGGCATGTTTAATAGACAATTAAAATCGGACGGAATAAATGTATATTTTTTATCGAATTTAAAGTATTTGGCCGACGAGGTTACCAAATGGGATGGGTGGGAATATTATGCGAAAAAACTGTATAAATTACGTGATCATCTCATCGAAAATGCCAATCAAGTGTTTGATTTGGTACCAAGCGATTTCAATGTACTCGTTCATGGTGATTTATGGGTCAACAATGCCATGTTTAAATATGATGAAAATGGAAAACCAGTTGACGGTATTATGGTAAATAGTAATCTGTTGTAAATATTTTATAAATTACTTCAATTAATTTTCATCTCATTTATATCGAGGTTGATTTTCAAATGCCAAAATGGGGATCACCAGCTATTGATATTTTGTACTTTATGGCTACCTCATTATCGGACGAACTTCGTGAACACAACCAGGACGATTTTATTCAATATTATCATAAGTGTTTGGTTATGACGTTGCAAAAATTAAAGTATAGCGGCAAAATACCAACACTTTACGACTTACAGATCCAATTTTTTAAGAAATATTTTTATTCATTTACATCTACATGCTTAGTACTTCCGGTTATGAAATCGGAACATACTGGAGGTGCAGCCGATTTCCAAACACTGATGGGTATGGATGACTATTCGGACGCGTTTAAAATTAAAGTATTTCAATCAGAAAAAGTACAATCAATCTTGAAGAAGTTTATTCCTTATTTTGATAAGAAGGGAATGTTAGACTTGTAAGATGAATAGAATTTACCTATAATATTTTGAACTAAATAATATTTAATGTATCCAATTTCAAAAATCGTTAGTTTTCTTTCAAATTTGTGAAGAAGATTAACCAGACTAGTAGAATTGATTTGTAGATATGTTATAAGCAAGTAAGAATTGCTAGAGGCCAAATGGTGTCGTGACTGAGTTTAACCTGCGTCTCCACAAGTTCTCCAATCTAGATATTTTTTCTTGACTAAATAATGTGGACACGAGATGGATGATGCAGATGGTCTGCAAGTTCCCAATTCCACCATATGTTGAAATTCTGTAAATGCAGCTTTATGGCGCACCGGAACTTGTCTTCGTGGTCTCAAAACCGGCAAATGACCTTCAGTAACAATGTGATGAACCACGCTGTGCCGGACTGGTAAATTGTAGTTTGGCTCTGCTGTAAGCGAAGGATATTTCTTAAACAGCGTGCCATAGCCTATGTCAATCGTGTATTGAATGGTAACTGATATGTCAACTCTGACCGCTATAGCATTGATTGACAGCTGAGTCTCTGAGTCAACCAGCCCTTTGTTTTAAAAATCGAATAGAAGACCAAATTTATTCAGGGAATCAGCACTAATGATTGGACGATTCACTGCTGCGAGAATGAATGCGTGAGTGAATTTACTGCGACAATTTATTCCTCCCGGATCGCCCACGTGTTATGTCTGCCAATCAGGCTAACCTGCCTTCAAAAATACGTAGTTGGAAAACACCCGATTTCTATCTATCTCTACTCGAAGCTGTATTATTCTCTATCTACTCTGGCGGACTATGTTGTGAATATCTTGAAGCCTGTTT
Source organism: Tipula lateralis (assembly GCA_963932295.1). NCBI lineage: Eukaryota > Metazoa > Arthropoda > Insecta > Diptera > Tipulidae > Tipula > Tipula lateralis. Next base: position 61,510,209 of record OZ010737.1, read on the forward strand.
CGGAAATTTGTAGTTGTTGTAGCTGGGCATTATCTCGAATATTTTTGTCTGACATCTTATCTTTGCCAAATATTTTGAGAAATTTGTTTGTGGTAGCCATTAGCGCAAATTTGATCAACAGTGTTTTTTTTCGTCTTGCCAAGGTCTGGATGCGAATCAAGCTTTGGGCGGTTTACGATCTGATGATGAGGTCATTGAATGACTGCATAGTCGTAAGATTCGTATATATGAAGTGTTTAATCGTGTCGTAACAGTGCTAGCGTATACAAGTATTTAACTCGAAATTTTCGGTTTATTTGATTGTGGTTGAGTTTGAGCTGACTCTTATTAACTTTACTGGTGATTGACTATATTTATATTAAACTGAAGAATGATATTCTCACACTTAAAAAACGCAAATAAAACCTTTCCGTAGCAGAAAGCTTACCAACTAGGAAACATTCAGTCTTGAGCTTGTCTCCTTACTCGAATCGCCTATGAAGATTGATTAGTTTGTCAACGTAGAGCTACAGGATTCCGCACTGTCAAAAGCAATCACAACTACGTTTGAGATTTAGTATCCAGAAACTACCAGAAGGCTTGAATAATAAAGGCAGAAGGTCCAATTTCAGCCTGATTGGGATCGCTTTCTAGCTGCTCAAAAGGTTTTTAAAAAAGAATTAAAACCATCACAGAGATCTTCTTGCTTAATCTTCTGTGAGGAAATTAATAGACCGGCTGTTAGAATAATAAGTCGCTGAACAGGAATGATGTAGACCCTAAGGAACATTTAATGCATCTGTTCTAGGCAAATGTTTCGTTTTTAGTTTTGTTCCGCAATCTTGGAACAGAATTGAAGTAAATTGTATTTCACTAGTTGACCAGTCTGTCATCTACCTTTCTAACATTTAAAAAGGTTTGAAAACTAGAATTGAGAGACCTATACACAACAGCGAGTTTATTGATAATATACTACGTTCGTCTTGATTATGAATGCAACAACTAAATTTGCTATCGAATCAAACATCATCGGAAGGATTGAATGTATGTTTGAATCTCGCATTGTGATATGCGAGTTTTAGGATATACCTTTATTTCGGTCAATTTTTCCCTCTACATTCACTATTGTGGCTTTTGGCCATTGACGAACTTCTTATTATTTTGCATCGCTCAAACTTACGCTGACGATCTGGTTCTGACAATGTCTGGTAAGTACCTGAATGTCTTGCTAGATTTAACGCAACATGTTCGTCTCATTATAGAACAGTGCTGTTTGGATAAGGGTTTATATGTGAACCCGTCCAAAAACAATTTGGTTTTATTTACAAGACTGCAGCTTTTTATGTACCATCTCTATTCGGATGTAAAATAGCTCAGCCAACATCAGACACCTTGGTATTTTTCTGGATAGTAATCTTTCTTGGAAGTATCATCTGGATTTCAAACCACGAAAAGCCAATGCTTTTTTTTTTGGCAATGCCGAAAAGCCTTTGGTAATTTTTGCGGATTGTCTCCCAAAATGCTATCTTTTATTAATCACTGGTTCTACCAATGCTAACCAATGAAAATCACTGGTTCTACCAATGCTATATCTGTTGTTTGGTGGCCGGTGGTTAAAGAAAATTCTTCAATTGCGAAACATAATTGTTTGCAAAATAGCGCTTGTCGGGTTGTAGCTGGAGCCATGTCTTCAAACTCCTCTTCTAGCACGGAGCTCATTCTCTCCCTACCACAGATAAAATCCTTTATTCTCTGTACAGCATATTCAAATGCCTTTAGCTTAAGAAATTCTGGAGGCCAGAAACCAAATCTCAATGAATTTAACCGAGCTATGCCAGAAATCGACATGATTAAAGATATATAGGACTACATGAACGATAGTGGCAAAGCAGTTAGGCATTGGTTAAACGCTTTGAAAGTCCCCATAGCGCAGAGTCTAACGGTTGTAGATGACATTACACTGCCAATGCCTGGATATGTGGTTCTCACTAGACTTGCTCAAACAGTTATCAGAATCACCTGTATTTTTCAGATGGGTCCCTCTCTATGAACAGGTTACTGGCTTTAGTATCTACTGTATATAGCATGATCTGAGAACCTCCGGCTGTTTTGGAACATATACTGTACTATTCATTAAATGCAATTGCGGTTACCCACTGCGTGATTTCAGCTTTTAATCTCGTTACCTATCCTTAACTCTTTGAATAATCCTCTGATCAGCTCTAAGTTGGTAGAGGATTGTATAGAATATATACAATCAGACATTCATGACACTGAGGGCAACAAAATTTCAAACTATTTGGCTAAAACTGGTTTTCGTCTGTTTCATAGGACAACTAGCTGCGCCTTTGCCGTAAAAAAACAAATAAAATCGCTGCTCTATTAAATCAAAAGCTGAAGTGGTCAGCTACCCCGAAACACCCCTCGTTGTAACACGAAATACTTTGTGAGAGTAGTTAACACACAGCTGACAAATTACGTTTTCTCCATAAAAAGCACAACTTGGAAATATTGGTAAGTGAGATTGGTCATTTCAAAAGTCATCTCTATCGAATGGGACTTACCGGTGATGCTGTCTTCTCTGGCCGGGTACAAACTGCTCAGGTTTGATAAGGTTATAGAACGCGTCTGTGCGCTTTGATAGATTAAATCAAATCAATTTAAATGAATGTGGATTGATTATAGTCAAGAGCTCGGCTCTAATGTTATAATTTCGACAGAGAAAATCTCAAGGAAATATTAAAAAAGGGTTAGTAAATTCAGAGTCCTCTCGTTTAGGACCAATAACTATTTAGTGTTGCTTAGTTACAGTTTCTTTACTACAGATCCCACGTAAACGCATTTGATTGTATTATAGGCGATTTTGGTTTAACTTTTCCAAATTTAACAATCATAGTGAGAAGTTTTGAGCAAAATCCCCTAACAGAACGTAGCAATTGTTTTTTGTGATTTCAATACTAAAATTGGCTGACTCTACGAAGCAATCTTAATCGGATTGTGAAAATCCGTTTTTGCATCCGCTATCGGGATTGAAATCTGGTACCTCCCGCTCCAAATGCCGCAGTTCTTATCACTGCGCCATTTGGTCGGTAATAAATAAATTGGCAGAACAATTATTACATCCACGCATTGTTACAGCTTCGTGACAATTTTTGAGGCTATAATTGACACGACAAGTATCGTCTTGCTATTTAGCAACAAAAAATAGTATTAATTGAAGCATGAATTTGATTTGCAATTTGAATCACAATAGGAAAAATAAAATTGTTACATATTAGAAGCGAAGCTTCAAAGAATTTGATATCGTATTGATCAACCGTAAGATTAGGTCTGCACAAGTGAGTTTTCATCATTCAATACAATCGGTGATGTGGATGAAAACATTTACGACACATGTTGAAGTGAAGAACTCATTGGAAGATACTAAAGGCTGTTATGGATAGCAAATAAACAAAGCAGCCAAACCCAAGTATTTAGCAGAGTTCACGTTCGGCACCATCTCATCGTTTAAGCTGATTGTCGGCGGATTAACCAATGATTTATGCGTAAAGTTGACATGGGCAGATTTTAATTCGAACATTAATTTTGATTTTCCACCGCTTGGTCCACTGGCGAATTTCATCACTTGCACATTGAAGTTTATTCGCCGCTTCTTCCACAGTTTGCTCTGTTGCTAGTAACGCGGTGTCGTCAGCAAACGTTGCTATGATTACGTGGTCGAACTGTGGTATATCACTTGTATATAGTAGGTAAAGGACTGAACCAAGAACGCTGCCTTGTGGGACTCCTGCCCTTACCTCTCTCAGTTCAGAATACTCATTTTCTTGTCTTACTCTAAAAATCCTTTCAGATAAATATGATCTCAAAAGATCAACATATGGTCCCGGAAGCACAGCATTACGTTTATGTATTAAACCCTCGTGCCATACCTTATCAAAAGCTGCTGCCACATCCAGAAATTTGGTCAAACAAATTTCTTTTTCTTCTAACGCCTTTTCCATAATGTCTGTTATTCTGTTAACCTGGTCAATTGTTGAATGTTTGCATCTGCATCCAAATTGGTGACCTGGTATTAGGTCTCTACTTTCTATTATTGGCTTCATTCTCTTCAAGAGTAGTCTCTCCATTAGCTTTGAAATGATAGCGAGTAGGGATATCAGACGATACGATTTAGCTTCATTAGGCGGTTTACCTAGTTTCGGTAACATAATAACTTCCGCAACTTTCCAGGCCGAAGGAACATGTTTTAATGGGCTTTTTATACTTTTAGTTGCCTTCCATAGTGAGTAGTTCGTATCTTCATCAGCGGTCAATTTTCCCAGATACAAAGAAAACGATTTTTCATTTAGCTTCTGAATTTCTCGCTTAAGCTGTTGTGATTTATTATTTAGAATCGTCTTATCAGATGGATTCCTTGTTTGTTGCCATTTTCTCCTAGCTTTTTCTTTTTTCTAAGTCAAGATTCCGAACTATTACCAATGGTTTTGGATACTGTTCCATTAGCATTATTCCAAGCAGTAATCTGAATGATATCGATGAAATTTTCTACCTCTTCTTCTAGTTCCTGAATAATTTTTAGTCGTGTTTGTAAGCTAATCTTGTTTTCTACTTCAGATCTGAAGCTCGCCCAATCAGTTGTTTTATTGGCAAGAGTTGGTCTCGTTTCCTTTCTAATTATCTTGTCGCTTAAGGAAAGTATCACTGCAGACACATTTTCTTGACGACAAACACATTTTGTTGACGACATCAAGGATCTTAAAACCTCTTTCACTCAATTCTCCCTTAACATCTTCTGAGTCGCATGATTGGTGAAAATTTCTAAACAATGTGGAATGAGCTGAATTGTTGGAGCGTTTCCCTTGGCGTATAATTTACAGAGATTTCAACTTAATATCAAAAGTATGAAACTTGAAGACTAAAACCCTTGTTCCTTGAGTCCTCTTCAACCTCCATCCTTCCTTATTTCTTCCCATCCTTATTATTAGTAGTGCTGTGTGTTGGTTGTGCAAGAACAATCATATTAAGGATAAATATACTATGCTATGTGTTACATAATCACTAAAAAATAAAAAAATAAATAAATACAAAATGTGCTGCGTGCATATGGTGTATACACAAATCACCCAATCATAGTCTGTTTGTTTTTTTTTTGTTTGTTTCTATCTCTACAATCTGTTTTGGGGTTCAAAGCACTTCCAACTGTTTCGCGGTTCGCTTATTTACGTCCTTACCTTACGCCATTACAGCCAAATCGAGGACGTACGGCTATAGGTCCGATATACGTAGAACCATCTGCACATTGCATAGCTCCATGACAGCCTATAGTACTGACATGGATGATGGGTTGGCCCATGAATTCTGCACTCCAACAGAGGGTTATAGATGTGTTCATTTACACCACCGATCCAAATCGGATGATGAAAAATCCCTTTTGCGGGATTCGATACTGCCCTTATGCGGGATTCGAACCCGGTACCTCTCGCTCCAACTGCCGCAGCTTTAACCACTGCGCCATCTGATCGCCCCATAGTCGTACGTTCGCATCGATGTAAAGTAGGACGCAAATACAGATGGGCGCATATATAGATAGTAGAAATAAACAGAAATACAAGTAAATTTGTCTTGATTCGAATAAACTATGTGAAACCCGTTAAAAAGAAATTGATAAGTAAAAATTTTAGTACAGATTCCAACTCTCCTAATATTCATTAAACGCACTCATTTTATAAAAGTTTTGAACCATAAAATAAAAATTTCGTTTTGATGTTTTTATAGCATAAACGTCAGTCGTCAAAAAAGTTAATTCGACTGTCTTTCATTTTTCCCTTTAAAAAAACGAAAAAAAAAATTAAAGTAATCCGCAACACAAAAAAGTTTCTACTCAATAACAAAAACTATTATCAATTTTTAATTTAAAATCATAACTATATTATCTATATGTAATATAATTAATTGTTTATGGCTAAATCGTAATAAATTTTTTAATCGAAAAACTAAACAAAAAGATGGTATTTTAATTATGGTATCACAGTTAAAATAGCGAAAAAAAGAAAAATCGACAAAAAAATTCTTAAAAAATATAAAAACAAAAGAATATAATAGTTTCATATAAATATTTATAAAATAAATTGTTAAATAATATATTTTATTAATAATTATTGTAAAAATCTAGGCGTCTATTGTGAAATCGAGTATCATAAAAAATTTTGTGGTAGTTTATTATGGCCAAAGAAAATGGTACCAACAGCAACACTAATGATTGTGATCTAAGCGAATCGGACATCAGCGAAATAAGAAAATTGGATGGAAACTCATTAAATGTCAACAGCAATAGTGATAGGCATCAGACAGGAAATTCGGATACGAAAGAATCTGGGAATAGTAATGGAGGTATGAATTTATTTTGAAATTTTATTATTGCATAAGGATGATTCATGTTTGCATAGTAGGTTAGGGTAGCAGCCATTCAATCTGTTCAATTTGTTACATTACAGCTTGTGCGTAGTTTTGGCTCTCAGGAAAATTAGTATAAGTCGTAGTTTTTATTCTTTCCAATTTTCAATATGTCATGTCAAAATACGAAGATAGCTTTTATTGACCCAGGTTATTGAAATGTAAAACTGTGATTTGGTACGTTTTGTAAATTGTCTGAGCCGTTTTGTGTCTTTTTCAAATCGTCAGATTACTATTACTTTATGTCGGGCCTGTCATGAAACCAATTAAACGACTGAAACTCTACTATAATTTAAAATCTTATTAGACTGTAATTGGGATAACACGAAGGTTGAAATTCCACAACCTCTGATCAAGACTGAGCTATATTTAATATTTCACTAAGATATATAATATTAATTTCAGGAACTCCGGAACCACCATCAAAACGTGAGGAGAATCCATTTTCACTAAAACATTTTCTAAAGCGTGAACAGAGCAGTACACCAAGTGCAAGTACCAATGGAATTACTTCATTGTCATCAAGTAGCAATATCACTTCAGCAACAACTTCATCGTCAGCGTCATATCAAAATTCAACAGGTGCCCGGCCTAAAGTTCTACAAAGTGATATTATAATGATGAAAGAACGAGATAGTCAATTAAATCAGCAACAACAGCATCAATCAACAATAAATAAAATGAAACGTTCACCTCGTTTCCCATCGTTTGATTCACAGGCCAGCCTAAATGAATATAAGCATGACGATAGCTTAAGTATGACAAATTTATTTCATAGCCGTAGTAATACATCTTTTCCATTGTCGACAGGCGGCAGTGGCATGTTAATCGGATGTAATGTGAATGAGGAATATTCACCTGGGCATGATAGTTTTCAGCGATCATTTTCAAATTATGACATTGATAATCATCGTCATTCACAATTAACAACATCACCGAGAACAGATCGTCGCAAAGCTCGATTCAGTAACAATGGAACTGGTATTCCATGTAGTAGTTCAAATTCAGGACGAAGTTCCGAATTTCCATCGGCACTTCCCGATTTTGTGCAAGATCATTTAGTTGTTGAGCAATTATACAACGCTTTCGGTAATAGTCCACCAGCTTCCACTTCGCCACTCACTGTCGAAGGTGGTGATCAAGATTCTGATTTCGAAGATTTAATATCGCGTGTACGTCCTGAAATACTACCGTCTGCTTCGTGTAACGATATTCCGTTTGATTTAACATTCAACTCGACGAATAATGGTCGTCGTAGTAGAACGAGAAATTCTCCAATTCCGCTAGATTTACCGTCAAATCTTCCACCAGATATACCACTCGATTTACCACAACAGTTACCATTAAAATCGGGAACTGCATCAAATATACGCGTACGTGATGGTCGACGCAATCCACTATCATCGGCGGATTTAACTTTAGATCTAACTGGTGCCGCATCAAATAGTGAATCTCGTAATACCGGATACATCTTTCCAACAAACGATAATTTAGATATAAGCAATTGTGATACAAGTAAAATTCAAACTTTGCCGGATTTCTTATCAGACGGGCCGATCCATTCATCAGGACGATTAGCCGATTTAGCACAAGATTTACCCATACACTTAAACCAGTCCCATCATCATCATCACCACCACCATTTCGATTCACCAGATGACGATAGTGCCAATTGTGGCGGAGGTGGAGGCAGTAGTGGTTCAACAGTTTCAAGATTAAGATTAGAAAATGAACGATTACGCCAAGAGCTCGACGATGGCAGACGGATATTGGCCGAAAGAAACCGTCGTGTTAATGAGTTGGAACGAATAATTGAAAATGAACGGAAAAATGAATATAAGTATACGGCGACATTAGCACATAGCATGGAACAAGTTGAAGAGAATTTGGACAAAAGTAACGTAAGTTGAAATACTTTGGCCATTTATACGGTTTATTAAGAAATATTGTATAATTATTAATTATGATTTGCAGAAACGAGCTGCAGCCGCTCAAAGCTTAGCCAACAAATTAAAGCAACAGGTTAAACAATTGACAGCCGAAGTAGAGACATTAAAACGAGAAAATGAAATTTTACGTGACGAAAGCAGTGGTGCCGTTGGTGGTAGTGGTGTCCGATCGTTTAACCGTCCGTCACGTACACAACAATTGTCTAGAGAGTTAATGCAAGCCGCATCGACTGCCGAAAGTAATTTAAAGTAAGAAACATAGATTTTATTTGCTATCAACAGTTCACAATAATCTTTTGATTCATTTTATATCAAGACAATTACTAACCGGTGTCGATAATTTACGTTTAATGGCCGCAACAATGGAAAACATGGACCGTGTTGCCGATCGCAATAATACACAACAACAGCAGCAGCAGCAACAACAACAGCAACAAGTTGATTATCTTTCAGATTGTGACGCTGACGATGATGATGATTGTACAGGTCCAGCATTATAGAATTAAGCCGATAAATAAAAAACAAAACAAAAATTCAACAAAACAATGTCCTAAATATTAATATAAATTTATTCAAAAATAAATAAACAAACAAAACATAATTTTATTAAAAATAAATTCAAATTTATTTATTTATAAACTTTTTTTTTTATGTTTTCAACAATACATACATGTAATATGTGAAGGTCTGGAGGATTACCTAATTAGATCTTGCTTAAATATTTTTAAATTTTATTTTATTTTAGACTGAGATAAATAATGTATTTTATTAATTATTTCTAAAATAATTAATATTTACTTGGATAGAGAAAAATGATTAAATTATATATAAAAAAAATTATCAATAATCAATATTATTATAGTTTTGTTTTAATAAACAATTAAACAAACAAAACCAGATGAAATAATAATTTTTATTTTTTAACTAATAAAACAGGAAATAAATAATTAAAAATTAATAATACATTTTTTAAATTATTAACTCAATGTTTCGACACTACAGCTGGCTGCTGACCGTTTTTTCACATCGTTGGTTCCAAACAAGTCGAATATTAATTCCATTTCGGATGTGCATACATCAAGGCCCGATTAATTGAACAACTAGCTTTTGGTGCGTGGTGTCATGTCTGCGTATGAATCGAATTATAATTGATATCGCTATCGTGATTATCGGAAATATTATTCAAAAATTCAATCGATCTCGATGTTTGGGTGTGAATCGATGAGTTGAGCATGTTAAAATTAAAATTTTCATTGTAAATATCATCGAGATTGGTTTGAGTTTCGGTTGAGACCAATTGAAGATCATCACTATCGAAATTCCAATTGGTTTGAGTTTGGATATCGTTCAGTCCCAGATCGGTTAAGATGTCGGCGCATGTTTGGGTGTACGTGTTACTATAATACATCGAGTTATTGTCGATTAGTTGCTTATCCAAATCCAAACTAATGGTCTGGGTTTCAATGTCGCACAAATTATTTACTATCTCAAATTGATTTGTATTGAAACAGCTGATGTTACTGTTATCCTCAAAATAGTTCAAGTTGTTGAGATTATTGGTTGATTGATCCTCTGATGTGATGTTCGGTGAGGTTTGTGTTCCAAACGATAAAAACTCATTTATAATTTCATCGTTTTTACTTGGAGGTATTGTTTGGGTTTGAATACTAATCGTTTCTATTTTATTAACTCGTCCATCCTCTAGATCTTCATCGACCAGCGATGCACTAATATCTTCATTGGTCACACTTATATTATGTTTCTTTCGTCGAGCGTGGGTGAGAAGCGCCTCTCTTGAATTATAAGTCCATCCACATTCATTGCACTGAAATTTAACTCCACAATTCTTTTCATGATTTCGCATGATAGTGGAGCTTCCGAACTGTTTATCACACTTGCTGCAACCAAATTTCTTGTCCGCGTGCACTTTTACATAGTGCTGCCTCAAGTATTTCATTGATTTAAAATACTTATTATTATTGATATTGTATATACAATTAATGTACGGACAATAATACTGCCGTGTTATATTCTTATTAAGAAAATTCATTTTCTTTTCTTTCGAGTTGTGGTGCTTTATTAAATGTAAATTTAAATTCGAAAAATTTTGAAACTGCGATTTACAATTTGGTTCTGTACACCTTAAGTTAACATTTTCACGATTTATTTCATTTAGACTTGGTGTAATTTTCATTATATTCGTTGTATCATACGACATTTTAATCGATTTGTGATAAATTTTTTAATATTTGAGTCTTGTTATTACTAAAGTGTCAAAAACATATGATTTTCGAACAGTGTGAAGCTAGTTTTAGAACCAAGCTATAAGGGTTGAAACTTTTCTAAAATAATGATGTGATGTAACGAGATACGCATCCATTTCTATCGTACGTATTTCGTTACTAAAATCTAAATTAAACTGTTACGAAGAGTAAAAATTTTTTATTTTTCCTCTGTTATAAGAAAATTAGTTAAGATCAACTCTATTACTATACAAAAATCTGGTCACTTTTGTATATAAAATAATCTAGTACTGCATTTAATGAAAACCGGCATTATATTATTTTGACATCGCCTCGCAATCGGAATTCTTCGAATTCTCAATTTTGTTATTAGTTTTTTTTTTTATTTTCTTCGATTCTCTCCTCTCACACTCACACAAACTCAAAACAGAAACGAGAAAATAAAATTTCTTTAAGAACTTCAGTTGTGTTTTTAATTTCGTGTTGGTCATTCATAGAATAGAAACAAATAGTAGAGTTAAAAACAAATCATTGTAAAGTTGAGCGCAAATAACTTGTTCCATGTACACTTGAAGTAAAATAAAATGTTGTGAGAATTAATACAAAGTGTTTTCAATATAAAAATTATTTATTAATGATTGAAAGTTTATTTAGTTCGAAGAAAAAATGAAAAATAATAAAAGTGCTAATAATTATACAAATAAATATGAAAAATTATCGCAAGATCCCAATAAAAATGATTTAAATTTACATAATACGATTACTGCAAAGAATCAAAAAAATTTCGACGGATCGATTGTGGTGAGTTATAAAATGTTGTTTTCTGTATTTCTTCTTGCGTTATTGTGGTTGTTAATTTTGTTGTTGCTGCTCAAATAGAGAATTTCTCTGTAGTATGTAGCAAAAAAATATTGATTTTTGTTTTTTTGTGATGGTTTTTTCTACTACATCGTAGCAAGGAAAATTTCAGTAAAATGAAAGAAAATTTGTGTTATTATTTTTATATAAAATAAATAGTAATTAAAAAAAATCATTGCTGTACTACATAAAATGTGGCAAATTTTTAGATTTTGACGTGAGAAATTATTAATAAAGACGTTTATGTGTATGTGTGTGGCTTGTGTGTAGAGATTTTGTTGACCCGAGATTTTTTTTTTATATGTGAATGTTTTGTGTCAGAACTTTGATTATGAATTAGAATCAATAAAAAATATTTGCTTACACATAATTCCAGCTTATAATTATTTTATAGTGTGTGGCGTGTTTTTACCAATCAGGTAATATTTAATATCATTTACCAAAAAAAAAAATAATCGAGAAATAATATGATTTCTTATGATTTTCTTTTGTTGTCTGCTCTCGACGTCTACAAACTACATTTAGCCGGTGTAAGATATTTTGTTGGTGTAGTAACAAGAAATAGTTCATATACATACAGCGCGTTATATTAACTGTTTAAATACGTCATCATGTTGCGTTATATAAATGTTGTGAACTGTTTTTGTGTTACTTTTCTTATGCTTGATGAATCTAAGATTCTTAAACGATATACGAAATTTACTTTCTTTTGTTTTGATGTATCTAAATTCAAAACAACCGGAAGTGATGAATATAGAAATTGTCACTCATTTGGTGTTCGTTCACAGATTTATTTTCGAGCGCTATTTTCCATTTACATTATTCTACCTCACAATCCGGATACGAATTATATTTGTATATGTAAAGTTGATAGTATTGACAGCACTTACTATCAACATTACATCTACAAAGAAAGACAAAACAAGAGCCACAGAATCTCTAAACATAAGCACCTCTGTAAATTTCGATATGATTCTGCGTGGATACCTTATAATTAGTCCCATTTCCTTTTTTTATTTTATTATGTTTTATTACTTTGTAATCTGCTTGGGCTCAAGGCACTCCCAACTCTTCGCGGTTCACTTATTTCGTCCTTACCTTACGCTTTGCAGTCAAATCGAGGACGTAAGGCTATAGGTCCGGTTTACCTAACCATCTTCACAATGCATAGCTCCATACCAGCCTATAGTACTGACATGGAAGATGGGTCGGCCCATGGATTGAGTGAGAAGTCTGGTAAAAATAAAAAACGAATAATATTTTCGGCCAAAACAAAATTATTTTTCAACTATCGCCTTTTATTTTTCGACGTTTTTCCAATTTTTCGATCCCTTACGTATAATACGATTTCTCAAACCCTTCAAAATAGTCGTTTCTTGAATCGATAATCTCATTAAAGCCGGAACTTTTCCATCAGACCATTTCTTCTGCCATAAGTTCGGAAAAACAGCAAATAGTCGCAGAGGACTAAGTCTGGAGAATATGGTGGATGTGGAAGCGAATTTCATGGATTTTGGCCGTGGCTTTTATCAAAACGCCGTTGAAACGGTCCAAAAAGTTGCAGTAATATTCCATGTTGACTGTTCTCTCTTTTTGAAGGTAATCCATGTGGATTATGCCGCGTGCATTCCAAAAAACTGGCCACGACCGTTCGCCGATAAAACCGCCTTAACTTCTTCGGTGCAGATTCGCCAGTAAAAATTCACTGTTTAGTCAGTTCTTTGGTCTCCGGTATATAGTGATGGATTCACAATTATGAAACAACGCAAAAACTCATTTGTATTTAGCTTGAACATCGCCAAACCTGCCTTTGAAGTGTGCGTTTTTGTCGATTGTAAGCAACTGCGACACCCAATGCGTGGATAGCCTTTTCATATTTAAATTTTCGTGTAATATGCGATATATATTACACGTTTATCTAAAATGCCTACTATCTCAACTATCTCGCCCACTTTCACTTTTGTCAACCATATTTGGTGTAATAACTTCAGTTGTGCTTGTACGACCACAACGAAAATCTGTAAACTACTTGTGAATCATTTGAATCGATGGTAACCAGTCCTGAAATTCACTTTTCTCCATGTTTGCAAAAAAACAATGTGTTGTCTGTACTAAATGAAAAATCTGTGCAAATTTTAATGTGGTCTAGTGAAAGACGGTATTGACCCATGACGTCTGGGATTTAGAATTGTAGCGCTTTCTGTTGGAATTTTACCAGACTTCTCACTTCACCCCCGTATAAACGAAACTTAAAATATTAAATCAACAAATTTTTTGTTTGATTTATTTATTTAATTCAAATTTTACTGCTTTGGTGCTCTAGTATCAATCAATGCTCTAGAATAGTATTAATTTTGTTAGGAGCAACCAAACTAAACATTTTATTGCATAGAGCGTTATGGTATCATATCTTTAACATTAGTTATCGCTCATATCATAGAATATCGGCATCATAATTTAGGATATTACTTACTAAAAATCAACGATTTGTCCAAGATCTTATAACTTGAACTGGTGTAAATTAATAAATTTCTCCAAATAAGTGTCAATTTGGTACGCCTTACCTAGATTATTATCCAATAATAATAATAATATACGAGGTTTGTTGACCCACAGCGTGTCAATAATCGAAGTTCCATGGTTATAAACAACCAGAAGATGCCAGATCCCTCTCTCAGTTTCGGGGCTCAAGACACTATATATATGCAAAAGTTGATTTATTGCTGTTTAAATGTATTCCAACAAAAAGTTGATATAGTGACTGACCGATTTGGACGGAATTCTGCTTAGTAGTCAATAATTTCTCTGACAGAAGAGTAATTATTCCTTAAATAGTACCTTATGATATGGAAGCTATACCGTGAACTTTCGCATTTTAAGCGATCCCTGTTTTGATAATGCCATTTTTTGAACATAACTTTATTTTAAGTTACCAATCGAATAAGATCGAAAGTTATCTTTGCATAACATTTATAAATATCTAATAGATGTATCATCAATGAATATGTCTGCGGTCTGTATTTGAAAGTATTCAACTACAGCTTGTAACAAATGGTAGTTGACCGATTCCTAAGGTATGGAGGACTCCGGTGACTCGTTTGAAGATACGACGTGAATCGTCTAATTTTTGATTTATTGTACTCTTAAGATCATAGCCTTGTATTATAGACGCATTTACTGTTTACGGTTTTCAGTTTTCATTTAACTATGTCTAGTAAGACTGACTTTGCGTTTCATCATGGGCTATATTCCATTACTTAACAGCTGACGATATTCCACATTGAATCAATCATTTTTGGAAGTTTAAAAACAATGTTCACTTCGTAAGACGTTCTTAGTACGTTTCTTCAACATAAAAACTTCATTGTGTATACTGCTGTGTCGTCCCTGACTATAACGTGGCTCTTAATTGACCTACGTACCTTGAGTTAAACCTTACGTGGCATTTAGTTGGCCTCAATTTCTAAAAAATAATATATTTACAAACTTCTTGAATTAATGGCATTGGAGTTTGTTTTTGGCCATGTTAATTTAACTTTTTTTATTTTGTATTCAACTCAGCTACATATTTATTAAGAATACGAAATTGAACTTAAAAAATCAACAAAATTTAATGAAACAAAACACCATGCAAAATTATGTTAAATTTTATAAAGATGTTCATAATCTCAGTTAATTAAATATTTGAATATTTTGTTATTTAAATAAGCGATATCAAGTTACCTGGACAAGTAAGTTAACACACATCAATCGTATAATTGACAAGACTAGCAAACTAAATTAACAATTGAGTATCGGCAATTGAAACCTTGAAACACAATGTTTGCTTACCGTGCAATAAATATTTAATTAACAAATTGTCTATGCATGCAATGGTGGTTATCTATTAAATGAATTTGTTGGGGATTTTCCCAACTAATTTACTTCTTACCAGTTTTTTAATTTTTGAATGCTTGAATAATTGAATCGGATATGATTGTGTCAAATAAGTTAAAATATGGGCATTATTTGTCCGTACCGTGTCAACAATCTAGCTCCTTGGGACATTAACAATATATTATATGTTGGAGAGCAGAAGCTGCTTTATCTTACCTGTCAGTGTTTAAAATCTTGTAAGAATATAATACTTCATCATCTATTTGTTTTCGAAATTATTTTATCTATATCCAATAATTACAATTATAATTTAATTATTTGTTTATTAAAATATTATTTGTGTATTGATATTTAAAACAGACGTCACATATTTAAAAAAAACACATCTATCGAATTTATTTTCGAAATATCTTGTGCGTCATCGTATTATAGTACAGCCTTGTTAAACAAATAGTTCTAAGAAAATAGGATAGCAAGTACTTAAAATAATCTTTTAATTAAATGTCAGAGTTTATGGAAATTTTGTTTCGAATAGAAATTGATTAGATTTGAACAATAATGTTACGTATACGGTTTATTTCATAAACTTTCCCCAAATTATCTAAAGTATACCATCTTATTTAAAGCTACATCGAGGGCTTAATGTTACAAGCCTAACATTAATAACTTAATCTTAGGCTTGTAACATTAGGCTATTCAAATGATAAATACAAAATGATGAATGACTTGTCACTATAATACACAGGGTGTTTCATCCTGGAAAGACACAAAAAAGAGGCGGCCAAGCATAATCAGCATCTTTTGAAATGGTTCGGTCATCGAATGATTCGCAGAATCGCAATTGTCCCTCTCGCGTCATCAGCTGTAAATCTTGCAGAACTGCCGGACGTAAAAAATTGTCGAACATAGTCTGGCATCCCGCACCAAACTAAGATTCAATCACTGAATTGTGAATAAAATGCCACTTGCTTATTTTCACGTAAGTTTGTAACAATATTGTAGGCGTTGTGGTTCATCCATCGGCAATAATTCTTGGGAAACAGGAAGCCGTCTCTATATTAAAATGTATTTTAAAAGAAACATAACATTTAAAATCAGTTAGTCCAAGTTGACTCACCCTGTAGATATAATAAATATAACATAGATTATATAATTATAAATATCAGTTAACACAAATCTTAATTATAATCTGATAAGTTATCAAACAGCTTTGCCGGTTAATTGCTTAAGTTCGAATTAATAATTTTATCGTTTAACGGATTTACCTTTGAAAATACTTTAATATATTACTATGTAATCAGTATTTATCAATATTGAATAATTTCTTTTAATAAATTGATAAAATTTGATATCGTTGAACAAGCAAATTATTGAATATACTTGTGTTACATATAGTGATTTTAGTAGACAGTTGTAATTTTATTGTTTTGGAAATTTTCCAAATATGAAAATTCAATTTTATGATTTTATTATTTAGTAAAACAATGAGTTAAATATCCTCAAATAAGTCATCGGTCTGAACTTTGAGCATGCTCCGAAATACATTTTGAATAAAATTGAAGAAATAGAATTTCATTTTTCTATTCATCATATTTCATGACTCAGCTTCATTTCGTTGATGACTCATTCTTTATTAAATGTTTACGATATTTTTCATACATATGTGTACTTATGCTCAGTTAAAATTGATTGGTTAGTTCTGTTAGGAAAAAAAGGGGATCAAAGCAGTATAAATGTTTTCACTGAATTTACTATAAACATGATTTTCATTCTAAATAAAGTGGTGACAAATTGTGGTTTGTGAATGAATTGTTTTCACTATGCTTATATCAAATCTTTGTTTTATCTGTATAGTGTACAGTATATTAAAGAAGAAGATCTGGATTCTAGATATACATATACTCATAATATATATATCTTACGAAGAGCACCAACCACATTATGACAGTCTCTATGTCTAGACAAAACTTTATATACTATATTGTTTTATTTGTTTTTATGTCAATTATCTTGTTGCATATACAACTCAGATGCAGATACAGAAATAAGAAAGAACAATTAATTGCGGTAAAATTCTTTAGAAATGAATTACAAGTTATGTGTTTTTGATTGTTTTTATGTATGATGTAATTGTTAAAATAGCTTGATAATTATTTTAAATAATTTTGATTCATTGCTTGTTTATGTTTGGAATCCGGTTACACATGGTTTTCAAAATGTTCAGATTCATTTGTTTTAGTCTAATTGATGTAGTATGAAAAACTGAAAACTATGATCATTACAGTCGCAGAATGCGACTTTTACGGTCGTGAGGCTATCTTCACTTGAGCAAAATTGTGTCGTTAAGCGAAGTGGTGAATCTTGATTAAAATACATCTGAGTTAAGGTTATCTCAGCATAGAAAATCGGTACAAGAAACCTGGGTTTGCAACTTTTCACGAACGGTCCCAAGATGAAATGAAGAGTAGGCTCCATAGTCTTCTGCAATAACCTCGAGCTAACCATTTCTGTTCGTCCCCTGCGAAGAGATTTTGAACCAGTATAAATGTGGTATCGATAATTGATTGATACCTGTAATATAATGCAATCTATGTTGACAGTCATGCAACAATCAACACTGAAATCATTTTCTCTGACATCTAAGGTGGAGTTGAGATTGAAAGTGGTGGAATGTTCACATTATCTAGGTCCAGAAATAATTCTTCAACTGCAACCGCAAAACGCACAGAGTATGGAGGTGAATTGCAACTAAACAGTTATCGCTTAGGTTAACACAAATTACTGCTCTTTTTTAAACAGATCATATAGTTGATGTGTATAGTAAAATTTTTAAAATTTGATTTGTTAGACTGAGGGTATGTAGTTGTTTGTTATATTATTCAATAAAATTATATTAAATACATAATAATTTGCAATCTAAGTAGATTGCATATATAATTGATATGTGCACAATACGACTTTGATTGAAACAGTAGTCATATTTCAAATTAATATTTTAAATAATATACATGCGATAAATAAGACGCTTGCTATATTTTATTAAACAAATAACTATAAATGGTTTTTCAATTAGAGGTTTCATTTTGAATAGTCTATGCTATTTTGAAACTGTTATATTTTCAGACTTGACAAGTAAAAACATTTGGGATTAGTCATTCCACAAACGACATTACATCGTACTTTGCATAAAGATTTACATCTTAAGACTTCAAAGTTCAGTTAATACGCGAATTTAAGCCAATCGATCACCAATATACGTCGTATCTTTGCTGATTGCGTCTGTTGAATCAAAATAATCCGGATTTTCATCGAAAAATCAATTTCAGTTATGAAGCCAATTTTCACCACGAAGGCTACGTTAATAAGCGCATTTGGGACTCAGAAAATCTAAGAATGATTGTTGAAAAGGCAACGTGTCACTGTTTGGTGCAGTTTTTGGGTGGTGTGATTTTACCTTACTTTTTCGAAAATGAGGCTGGTGCAACGGTTACGGTGAATGTTATGAATGCTCTTCCCAGCTATTATTAATGATTTGTTATGGCTGAAATTGAAAGATATTGATGTGGACGACGTTTATTTTCAACAAGACATGCAACGTGCGGTACATGCAACGAAATAATCGCAGTTTTGCAAGAAAAGTTTCCTGGCCGTGTTATTTCTCGGAGATCTTGTGATTTAACACCTTTAGGCTTTTATCTTTGGAGCCACGTGGAATATAAGGTGTATGCCAATGCTCCACAATGAATTCAAGATCTTAAAGATGGAATTCGTGAAGTTTTCAAAGACATACAGCCGCAAATGTGCGATTCGGTCATGAAAAGGATGTGGTGCTGCAAGCGTAGCCGTGGCACTGATATCGTTTTCAGATGTTAATGACATACCGAAATAATAATTCGTTGATTACTCTTAAAAAACCTCTTATTGAAAAGCCCTTTATTATGTAGATATCAATTCACTAAAAATAGTATTAAATATTCTGCTTTAGCACATCACAATTCGTTATTGTTGTTCATACTTTTTAAAAAAGATTACTAAACATATTAATTTTAAACTCGTTTATTAAATTACATAAACAGATTTCTTGGTTTGATCGGCTCACACAAAATAATTGTTTCAACTCGCTAACTATGAGATTACCGAAACAAAAGTCTAAAAATCATACGGTTTTATGTTTTTAAACTTGGAGAAGAAAATTTGAGTTGGTTTTCATAAAGAATGAGCCAGGAACGCTTTTCACTTTATAGGAAGTTAGAAACTAAGTGATAATTGCAAAATATTTGCAAAATATCGCTTATAGGGTTGTAACTGGAGCCACGTCTTCTACTCCGCTCCTAGCATTGTAGCTTCTCTCTCTACCCCAGTTGCAATCCCTCATGTTCACTGAACAATCCTCGAACTAGCTCTAAACTTGTAGGGGATTGTAAAAAATTGTTAAACCTTCTTGGTTCTAACAATAAGGTAACGGTCGTATGGGTTCCTGCCCATTGTGACATTGACAGCAACGAAGTTGCATACAGTTTGGCTAAAAATAGTTCTCGCTTATTTTTCGTTGTCCCGGAACCAGCTGCTCCATTACCTCTTTACATAGTAAAAAAAAACAATTAAAACCGTTGCCCTAACGAAACAAAAGCTGACGTGGACTTGTCGAATGGCGAAATATTTTGTAAGAGGGCTTAACCCAAAGCTGCCCAATTGAAAAATAACAGCTTGAAAATATTGGGTTCTTTACTTACTATGGCCATGACCAGTTGTCCGGCTTTCGATCCCATGAAATTCCTTGAGTTCTAGGAACTCTAGGACTATTACTGTACATCTACTGTCTACCCTAGTTCAGACTGCTCTATTTCGCTAAGGTTGGCGCTTTTATGAAATCCAAAGTTTATACCATGGGCCCTTTGTGGCATTGAGTGCTGAAACTTAAAGAGTTCTAGCCAATTTTAATAATATAAGTGATAATTTGAAACCGCATAAAAGGATTAAATGGTTTTGGAAGACTATTGACAACCAACGATAAATACATCAATTATGACATATTGGTAAATGAATATGTGAGTAATGTCACATTGTAATTTGCATAAAATCAATTATTGCAGATAAACTATTCCTTAAACTCTCCTAACTTTATACTCGTGATTGGTGATTTAAGATCAAATTCAAACAGTTCTATAGTAAAATATAATCTACAAATTATTTTGTTGAGAAGTGTATGCCAAACATTTACAAATATAAGTTAAATGCTCTTATCAGATTTCTTATTAAATTACACACAATGTTACATCATATATACATGATATTAAACCACAATATTTACAACTTTACCACATATAATGTGAACTTTATAAGGATCCTGATATATCATCATTATTTGTTCGTAAATGTAAATGTACGAATGTATATAAATTGAACATTCTTCATGCTAAATGCGTGCACGAGTATGTTGTTATACATACATGAAAATTCTCAAAAATCATTCAGATATGTAAATGTTATGTAATAAAAACCAAAATAAATCTTTATATAAAACATAATTCCAAGATTTTGATGGTTAAAATATACTACCTCTATATTGTATATAATATAAAATTTGACTTTTCTGAGTTTTTTTTATATATGCACATATATACTCGTTAATATATATTTTGCCATTAGCGAAACGGCAGTACCAAAAGAAAAACTGTAAGAAAACAAAAGAAATAAAAATATTGCAGATTCCGAGTGTACAAAACACAAAGTTAAAATAAATAAACAAAGTAAAAATATAAATAAAAAAAATTCTCAAAGAACCTTATATACGAGTACTTGGATATACTCCTCGTATATAATATGAATGTAACAGCGCGAGCAACTTTATGTACAATTGTTTGTATTCCTCCAATTATATTCTTGAATTAAACATTTTAAATGTTTTGATTTTTAAACAATCATACAAAACAGGGAAGGAACGTATAGAGGGGATTTGTGTGCTTTTTGTTAGTTGTTCTATGTACGTATTGTTTAGCTTTTTTTTGTAGTGATTAATTAGAAATGTTTAGATATTTATATGTATTAGGGATATTTGGGTCGGAAATGTTTTGTTATTTTATAATTGTTGTAGCTATCTATACCTATATATAAAATGGAATTGCTTTTTTGTTTTCTGAACAAATGACAAAAAAAATTCTTTATTGATAACGGTGAGATGGCTATCTAATAAATTAAAATTTAAGGTATGATGATAGGTTAAAAGCATTTGTATGTTGGTGGCGCTTATATATCATATATGAGTTTTATTAGGGCCCTCCTGAGGTATTTCAAGAATACTTTTATAAATTATATTTAAATCTAAAACGTATATTCTCTTACATTTTAATGACCGAAGGTGAAGGATCGAGCCAAAAAGAACAATTTTTAATCTATAATATATTTACAGATTTGTCAATGCACAGGCAAAAAAAAATTTTTTTGACTTAATATTAGTTTTTTAGCGGAACAATCATATAAATAAATATATAGTGGTTTTGAGAACTATAGCTATTGTGTTCGATCAACATTACATTATGATTGTGGCCATGTTACAAATGAGCTGCTTTTGCTCCAGCGTAACTAATATATTTGTTGCAGTTATATTTCTAACAATTTATTTCTAACAATTCATGGTAGCTGTGAACAAGTTTTGTTACTGGAATCATAGTATGTTACTTAGTATCATATTATTTCTTTTAGTTTATTGGTAGTGAACATTAAATATTTGCTACTACAAAGGTTTGAATTATGAAATGATTTTAGTAAAAATGTTATAAAAATAAATCTTGAAATAATACAAACAGATTTAATAAAAATGAATTTTTTTGTTTAATAATAATAAAAATAGTTAATACATCTAATAATATAATAAATATAAATTTAATGTTCATTTTACTACATATATTTTAATAAAAATGTATCATTATAATATTTATAAAAATATATATTAGCATAAATTAAACATTAAATAATACACCAATTTCACGATAATGAGTCCATTTTTTCTTAATGTCAACACAATAACGGCGATACCAATAAACTGCAAACCAAATATTGAAAACTCTCAGATTTCTCATTAAAATCCTGCAAAAATACACCAATTCATAATGTTCTAAGTTACTTAACTGAAAATCGAAAAAAGCAAAACAATTTAATTTTGTCAGTAAATGAATATTGACTAGAATATGAATATGAATGTATTTATGCCTACTTGTACTAGTAAATTAAAACCATCGATTGAAAAAATTTATTCAGGACTGAATAAATTTTTATGGTGACTGAGAAAATTATTATAGCAGTAAGCCTGATTTCCATTATGAAAAAATACTGACAAAATAGTCAAGGCGGGATAAAAAATTAATTTTTTCTTAAAGTGCGAGTGAAATAAAAAATATTTCCAGTACAAAAAATTTAGTCAGTACTGAATAAATTTTTATGGTTACTGAGAAAATTATTATAGCAGTACTGACAAAATATATCAAGAGAAGTATTTTTATTCAGTACTGGAGAAATATCTTATAAGAAAAATAAAGATGGCTGATTTTTTGTGGTCAATGAATAATTTTAACATTTCGTTTTGTGTCATTCATCTTAATTCATTGTGAAAATAATTGAAATAATGAATACTTATGTTTAGTTTATTTTTTTTAAATTTATTGTTGTAGAGTATTTAAAGAGTATTTTGTTGAGTTTATTTTAAAGAGTATTTTGTTCTTTTTTTTTAAAAACAAAAAAAAATTGAAATTTACTGGTTATGTTACACGCATCTGTCAAAATAAAAAAAAAAGAAAAATGGAAGAAACGATCTCAGTCACTTCAATGGCATTTTTAATTTTTTTCTCACTTTTGCTTTTTCAGTAAAAAATACTGACAAAATTTTTTTCATAATGGAAATCAGTTTGTACTGACAAAATATATCAAGAGAAGTATTCAGTATTGGAAAAATATTTTATAGGAAAAATGTATATGGATGAGAAATCGTTTGTATGATGTCATTATGAATCATTTTATAGTAGTTATTTTATGGTCAATTGATAATTTTTACATTTCGTTTTGTATCATTCATCTTAATTCATTGTAAAAATAATTTAAATAATGAATAATTTTGTTAAGTTTATTTTTTAAATTTATTGTTGTAGATTCAAAGTGTTTTCTTGTCTTTTTTTTTAAAAACAAAAAAAATTAAAATTTATTGGCTATGTTATAACCGTCTGTCAAAATATATCCACTATCAAAACAAGAAAAAAAGTAAAAAACGATCTCTGTCACTCTAATGGTATTTTTGATTATTTCTCGCTTTGGTTTTTTCAGCAAAAAATACTGACAAATATTGACGATTTTTAAATTTTTTTCTGTGTGTTTTGATTTTTTTTCAATTTAGTATTATGTCAAAGCCTCCTACACTAAACACGGGTCAAACGTTTTAAATCACTAATATAAGTTTGATTTGCCAGACATTTCATAGTGCTAGTTAAATTGAAGATAAAAAAATTAAAAATGATTCACCTTATTGACCAAATTTTTCATTATTGCATTCATTCATGTCTGGCAGAAACGTTTTATTGTATTTAAACGTGACGACTTGTTATAAGGGGATTTTGATTATGTACTGAACATTTAATGGGTATTTTATAGAAGTGTCAAATACATATACATACATATCCGTAAAGCTGAACATAAAATTATAAATCTTCGGTTAGAAATACACCTGTAACAACAAATTTACTTTAAATAAAATAATCTTAAATAAATTTAATCTTTTTGAAAGTAGATGTTTTTTATTTTTTTATAGTTTACTATAAAATTGTTTGCATTTAAATATTCATACGAATTTGTTTCATTTTCAAACCGGTTTTAAACTGAACTGTACCCAGAACATTTAAGTCCGGGGTAGAATCAGAACGAAACATAGAAACCAGGAATCTAACCGCAAAACGGAACGAAATCATTTTCGATTTGACTCTGCTTTCCAGCTATACTTTCGAATACTACAAAACCACGTCTGCTATATTTATCATAAAAAACACCATATTCGGCTCTTTGACACGTCACACTCGGACGTTTTAGGTAACAATGAAGTGAAACACTTAAAGTTTAATAATTCAGAGTGAAGATGGCAACATTGTAGACGCATGGTTGGTACATTTAGATTAATTTTGATACCATAAAATATTTTGTTGATACAGTCATATTAGTTTTGCCACCAAATACATTTTGATACAATTATAAATATGATTACCTAATCCCTAAACATATGACGGGTTTTAAAATTACAATAAACTTGTTTGACACCATTATATATATAGTTCGTACAAACATGAAGATGGTTCTAAAGAAATAAAAAATGTTTTATGCAACCATTACATGATCAATCATATTATCATTAGAACCATGTTTTGATCGTAGCAATTCTATTTTCACAGTATTAATACTATTATTTGCTACGATTATGCCTCAACCAAATCCTTTCTCTGCGTGTATATAGATAAAAGATTAAAATTAAGCCGATGGCTTAAGGTAGTCCTTTCGGACCATTATAATACCATTTATACAATGCCGCTCACCACAGTATTTCCATCTGCAAATGGCATTGCTCTATATCAACCTTCATAGTAAATTAAAAATTCTACGGCCCATGGGTTTTCGATTTCAGAAAGTGGTTATATTTGTGTTATTATTTTATCAAAGATAAAGATTATTTCATACTATCCCTATTGTGCATCGAGCCACAACAAAGGATGCAATTTTAAGTTCTGCGCCATTGTTTTCTAACTATTTTCTAATCTGGAGTAACGAATATCAAACAAAGTTAGGACTTATAATACAGATATCTTAAAGAAACTTTAGGAAACAACAATATTTTAGGAGACAATATCAATTTTAGGAGAACATTAATTAAAAAAAAAACTAAATAAAATTAATTTTTAAATAAACGACAAAGGTTTAATAAAATTAAGGTATTTCTGCAAAGTGTAGATTTAAATTCTAGAAAGAAAACAGAGACCAATACAATTTGTTTATGGATGGGTAAATGTCGTGGTTCTGCTATACCTACATCATTCTTTAACGGCAAAATATATTATACGAAGGCTGCATTTCTTAAAAATAGAATCATTCTTTATGTGCATTAGCTGAATAAACAATTATAGGAGAATGTACTTTGACTGTTGCATTAATGAAAGTAATTGATTTGGCGCCGTCATGGATTTGAAGTTTCATTTCTATATAGTCTCTATACAACGGACAGTTACCAATGTAAAGTAAATATCGAAACTTATACTATAGCTGGACACTATAAGTCTACCATTGCAATAATGCGCAGGTCATTGTTGTAATGGCAGACTCAATCTTGTACCATTCAACTATAACATAACCATCGACATTTGCAATATGTAGTTTACTGTCCATTGTAGGACTATATAGAAAATTACTTAAAGCTGAATCATATTGAAATAATAAATCGATCATTTTGATCTCTTCAAATAAATCATGACAATTTGTGATACCAACATGGTATTTTTTTGTAAAGAGATCTTATATACTCAAAAATACAGAAACAAACAAAAGATAGATTTTATTATTTAATGTTTTATTTAAACTATAATATATTATCAGGTTGGGATAGTCTGCTACTTGTAATCTATTCAAATTAAAAGATAAGCGTTTCTTATTGTGTTCTACCAATTCGACCTCACGTAATTTTATTTATCATTATTTAATCTTCCCTCCGTGATAAACTTCCTTAAATTTTGCTATGTTGGCAAATAAAAAAAGGTCTTTTATTTAACATAACATCAGCAGTGTAGCAAACAAAATACATATTTAAATAATTCACTTGTTGTTTGCTTAATCTGTTATTATTTTGTCATTACACATCATAAATCATTATATATATATATATATATATATATATATATATATATATATATATATATATATATATATATATATATATATATATATATATATATATATATATATATATATATATATATATTTATTTATATATAAATATATATATATATATATATATATATATATATATATATATATATATATTATATAGATTTATATGTATGTCCCATTTCAGCCATCAGACCTTGTGCCCAGCATTATGTTTAATTCACATAAAAGTTCTATGAAAACATTATAATAAGTTTTTGTTCAAGCACAACTGCTGCTGTACCACTCTTGAAATATACAATGAGATTTTTTGCCTCTTTATTTTGATTGTTTTTGAATATTGAATCTGAAGAAGAGTAATTAATCCCTTTTCTTTTAAATTAACACAAGGCCAAAAAACGTTTTGAAAAGAAAAATTTAAAATCTACACTCGTATCAAGAGCCTGAATTGAATGGGTGAACAATACCTCAACACAGCTATACCGAATTTAATTGAACAATTGCTCTGTGTGTGCCTGTGCGTATATGATATGGAAAATAGAAAATATTTGATAAAGAAATTTATAATAATTCGCTTAGGTATTTGCTCTTAATATTCACTACCATAAAATTTCGTTTGAATTGTTTTTATTCACAAAAAGTTAAAATTCCACTGCATACATACGCTATAAAAAAGCTTTCCTGTGTCATGACGGTGGTTGAATCGATATACATATATTTTATCCACATTCCAACAACGAGTATAAAACGAATCTAATTTCCCAGCCGGTATATGAGAAATGACAATTCTATATTGTAAATATATATGTACGTAGTGAGATTTTGTATTTCATATGGTTCAAACTACAGTTTGTATGTACACATAAACAAATTCTTTTTTATTGATTTAAAAAAAATTCCGTGTGTACGAGTATATAGGTTTTATATATTTACACAAACATTTTCCATCTACCGTATATATACTCGTACATGGATAAACGAATTATTTCTCGGTGAATGTGAATTTTTAGGCAACAAGTGATGATAAACGAGAAAATTATTATTATAAATGTAAGTTAGAAGACTTTATTCGTATATAGGAGTACAATTGATTATGCTGATGATGTTGGGGCTGATGTTTGTATTAGGGGGTGGGCTAATATACATATGTATTATAATTTATTATTTATTTTTTGTCGGTTGTAGTGTTTTTGGTTAAATATAATATATACATTTTATATTTTGTTTAGATTTTAATATTGATATGGAGGTTATAGTTTGTTAGTAAGTCCCTTGTTGGTTTTAATAATGGAAACGATAAGCATATTAATACGTATAATTTTTAAAAGGATATATTTATAGTGTATTTATTTTAATAATGTTTTTTTGTAACCAGAAGTTGTATCTAACCAGATAACTTTAGCGCACATTAATTTCAAAAAGGCATAAGATTTTCCTTCAAAATACTATTAAAAATATGATAAGTGTTTGTTGGAAATACAATATCAACAGACAGCAATTTATTTTAACATTTAGATTTTTAATTGTAGTAACTGTATAATTAAAATGAAGGGCCAGATCAAAATTGTGCTTCGAATACCATATTTAAACTGTGTTCCATAACATAGCATAGATCTCGTATTTATCAGTTGTCTTAAAAATCATTGTTTGTATGGCAACTAATAACCAATCTGAGTTCTGAGACTTAATTAATATTTAGTGTAGTTTTGATTAGACTAAACAGATTAACCTGATCCGATGATTAGGCGAAAAAAAAAAAAAAATATATAATATATATATATATATATATATATATATAAATATATATATATATATATATATTTATATATATATATATATATATATATATATATATATATATATATATATATATATATATACATATATATATATATTTATATATATATATATATATATATATATATATATATATATATATTTTTATATATGTATATATATATATATATATATATATATATATATATATACATATATGTATTTATATATATATATATATATATATATATATATATATATATATATATATATATATATATATATATATATATATATATATATAAATATATATATATATATATGTTATATAAACTATTCGACTCAATATGTTCAACAAATTATCAAGTATATAATATTAATCAGTAATAATATTAATAAAAATACCAATAAATTGCAGATGACAGTTAGTGCAGAAAGTTGCAAAATTAAAAGGCCATGTTAACCGGCCGATTGATCAGACTTGAACAAAAATGTTGAAATCGTTTCATTTTCAATTGATTTAATTGTGAGATATTTCTGGAGTATCTACACATTGCTTATATTTTAAAAAATTATTAAACATGAATTATAAAAAAGATGGCATTTATTTTGGAATAAAGTATTCAGACATTTATGTTAATATCTCGACATATTATAGACATATCTATTAATATATTTAAGTAACTTTTCTTTATATCTATAAATAAGCATGGCTTTGGACAAATTGAAATTGAAGCCATTTCATTTGGTTCACTAAGAAATTGAGCATACCAGTAGGCCTTTTGTTTAGGAGCTATAAAAAGGGCTTAAGTCGTTTTTGTTGATTTTTCAGGGCGACATTATTTTCGGTTAGACAAATTTATTTTTTACTTTATCAGGCCAATTATTAAGTAAGGTTTATTTGCAAGATATATGCAAAATCTTTCTGTTTTTTGTCTTTTATTTTAAAGTTGAGCTTTTCTAAGAAATTAAATAATTCCTTTTCTAACGGTTATAAAACGACATGAAATTGATAATTTATGTAGATTTTTACAGAGAATTCGAATATGAAATTCGTCATAACTCGACTTATGCCCTTTTGTATTAAGACCACAGTATATATATATATATATATATATATATATATATATATATATATATATATATATATATATATATATAATATATATATAATATATATATATATATATATATATATATATATATATATATATATATATAATATATATTTATATATATATATATATATATATATATATATATATATATATATATATATATATATATATATATATATATATATATATTCAGTAACCTCGTACAACCCTGTAGATGTAATTATATAGTTTAGCGTAATTAGAAACAGCTTTATATACTAAAATTTAGGAGTTACATTACTGTTGTGAAATATACTAAAATTTAGGGGTTATGTTACTATTGTGCTAACTAAATGCAATTTATTAATTTAGAATAAATCGTAAAATAGGATTTTCGCGTTCTTTAAGAAAAGTTGTGTTCTAAACACCTCGCATGCAATTATTTCAAACCAGGAGTGTCGAATATTTTAAATAGCATTCATTATGTTGAATTTTTTCCAAAATTGTAAAATTATTTTATTATTTACATCAACTGCATGTAAAAGCTATTGAAAGTATGCCGAAGTTAATACGCTTTATAGTTTGTCATAACTCTTTGATCCATCGACTGTATTTAAAAATGACGTATTTGGAGGTAAGTGTTGATACATTTTTTGGATGCGATGGGGTATTGTTTATGATTGAAAGTTCTCTAAAATTTAGGTTCTTACTCTGGCAATAATCTTTAATTGCTGGGTAGAAATAATTCACGAACTAATGTTGAAAAATAATTTTTGAGCATTAAAAGAGCGTTATAGAAACGAGCGTTATAACGAACCCGTTATAAGAGGAAGCTTTGTATGAGGTATTGCTGTACACACACATACACACACACGTATATATATATATATATATATATATATATATACATATACATATATATATACATATATATATATATATATATATATATATATATATATATATATATATATATATATATATATATATATGTATATACATATATATATATATATATATATATATATATATATATATATATATATATATATATATATATACATATAAATATATTTTCTATATATGTTATATATAATGTATATATACACATGTACTACATTAAAATTTTATATAATAATAG
This sequence comes from Tipula lateralis, assembly GCA_963932295.1. Taxonomy (NCBI): domain Eukaryota; kingdom Metazoa; phylum Arthropoda; class Insecta; order Diptera; family Tipulidae; genus Tipula; species Tipula lateralis. The sequence continues at coordinate 61,540,486 of OZ010737.1, forward strand.
TTGTTGTACATATAATAATTATCATTTAACCGAGAACTATCAGTCGACTAATTATCATGATTATGTGCTATCATTTAATTAATATCATTGAATGTATGGTAGATTTTGTTTCTTTTTTGCACCATTGAGTTTGTTGTTTTGGGGGATGGGTATATTATATTTAGTATAATATATATATATATATATATATATATATATATATATATATATATATATATATATATATATATATATATATATACGCAGATTTGCTACTTAAATTGGTAATGTAGAAGGAGCAATATAGTCTACACTTTCTAGAATATAGTTTGTTTCTTCCATTTACTTTATTTTTTTCGAAAGAATGCAGCAATAATGATATTGGTATTCATAATAAACATCTTTATGATGCTTTGAAAAGATATCAATACTCTATCACGAGTAAAATAAATAGATGGTCAAATATCCCATCAAACTGCCCAAATACTGGACTTTATTATGCAATTCTATATTATGGTTTATGTCACACGTCTAGAAATATTGGCATACACTATTTCCACTGAAAATAATATGGCTCAAATAGGACTGAAATTTTTGGCAATACACTTCCTCCCAGTAAGGAAAATGTGAGAAATATTGCTTCGTCAGAAGATCAAACATTAAAATATTAAAGACATCGAATGAGGTACCAGGTACCACTGAAAAATATGTCATATGATCATAGGCCACATTAGTTGTCTCGTCCTGTCCAAGTGTAGTATTTTGACTTTTTTTTCTTTTGTATGGTGAACCTATTTTATAGAGTTTGAACAAATTAAAGTTGTCGTCATTCACACGTCGCAGAATAGTTATCCTGGCCTGGATGTGTGATAACTATACAATGTTATATATGAAAACAAACACTTTAATTATTTGCATATTTATAGTTGGTTAAACACAAGTAGAAACGTTATTCGTAATTTCATGATAATTGATATTAAATTGGAACTCTAAATGTAATTTTATGTGTTCACATGTCAAACTTATTTACACTTATCGTTTAGAGAAGAAAATGTAATAGTAGACACAAAAATAACGTATTAAAGTTTTACTTATGTAAGTAATTTTTTTTTAAATCAGTAGAACTGTTTGTCCATAATGTAATCTTTTATAATCTACTTATTAAGATTAACCGTTAAATTTTATAAGTTCAATCCAACTTTTTTTTAAATCTAATATTCATACGTATCAAGTAGAATGATTATCATTGAAATTTTCGATTTTCGTGCATTTATAAGCTAGTACGATTTACATGAGTAATTTCTCACTGATCAAAACGATTGAAAACTTCACTTAATATATAAATTGTATTGTATAATCGCCATGAAAATGATAAACATAAACGTGTTCATGACTGCAGTTTAGTTATTAAATAATCAACTCATCAAGCGAATGACCAACCAACCAGCACAATCATATATGAATAATTGATATTCATTTCGCATAAGTTTGTATGTATATTATGTATGTGTAAAAGTATATATGTTTCACATAAAGAGTGATCCAATAGGAGGTAGTTTATAGAGAGAATTGGGATTTTCATTAAGATCCATACGTGTCAACTGTCATGTTTATATGACATTTGTGTTCAGTATTCATTGACATTTTACTATGATAGACTTAGGCGAGAACAACGTTTACAAATTTTAGAATTTTTTTTTCAAAAATCATTGTTCAGTAAAAATTGTTTTCGTGCTCTTAAAAAAATTGTCGTTTTTGGTATTCATAATCGTCCAGTTGAACGCACTATTCGCGAAACAATCAATACATTTCGAACCACTGACACAGTGTGGCGTATTGTAAAGAATTGGTGCCGGATGGCCTTTCTTCAAGATATTGGTAAAGTCGACTTGCGGTTTCAACAGAATGAAAGAAAATGTTAATGAGAACATCATATCAAGAAAGGGACCCGTGAATTGGCCTCCAAGATCTTATGATCTGACGCCGTTAGATTACTTTTTATGGGGGTATATGAAACCACTTTATATCGATAAACCACTATCATTAGAAGCAAACATAACACGCGTAATTAACGGAATATCGGCCGAAATTCTCGAAATAGAGTTGGAAAATTGGACTCAGAATGGATCATTTAAGTGCCGAACTTTCTTCACAAATAAAATTCTTGATTATTAAATGTATTTGAATGCATTTTATTTAAAAAAAAAATATTCCGGAAGCTCTTATTGTTTCACTCTTAATATAAGTACGTAATATAATGCCATTCTGCTAGCAACTCATGTTGTGTTTCGAGTATATATTTAATGTATTTATACCAGCATATATTATACACTCGCATAAGGTCAATTTACTTAAGAAAATATTTTTTTGCAAACAAAACTTTTTGTTAACGTTCGTATCTTTGCCGTTCATGTGTAATTAAAATTGTCCGAAGTTGTATATTAGAATTGATAGTAAACTCTTTTTTGACCTTTGATATCTGTCAGAAAATTCATTACTGTTTACGATAAAACTATTAATTAAAAAAAAATTTAGCGAGTCAGCTGATTTTCTGTATGTTTTGTGAAAATTTGAAATAAGATTCTTGAAGCGTGCATTTGTTGTTGTGGAAATACATATATACTCGTATGTACATTGTTCTTATCGTCGACAAATTATAAATTCATTCAAGTTAAAGCAAAATTACATAGTTAATAATTTTGTTTTATTATGTACAGCCTGTCATTGAGCTGAGTAATTTATAGGGTAATAAAACGCAATTATTTTATCGCCATTTTAAAGAATCAATATTTGGGCTATTCGAGGGTAATTTGAGATAATTAAAATTGCAAGCACATTGCGATATCAAAAATAAAATTTTAATCATAAGATATTTTTAGAAACATTTACTATGTTAGAAAAAGTAAATATGAGAGCAATTGTATGTATATATTATACGAATAATTCGACTTCATCAAGCAAAGTATTTGTGTCCTATAAATTTTGTGTGACTTATTAAAATCTGGTTAATATTTTACAATACGTGCGGGTCGGATAGCAAAATAATTGAATTTTTTAGTTATCATACGTTCAAAATTTACAGAGGTATTAATTAGCTCGATATACCCTGTATTTTTATTTCATATACTATATCGGGAATAGTCATTACAGATTTCTGATTTCGTGCTTGAAAATAACTCGGTGTGTGCGTTGTCATATTTCATGCAGGCAGACGCATTTAATACTATAACAATGGAACGGAACGTAGACGAAATATTGTTCCAGTGATCAAGTGTTTCATGTTTACTCTACTACCACTAAATCTAGCCACACAGACATTATTGCGACATGAAAGTTTCATTGAATTTCCGGCAAATATATTATGTATTTTTAGTATTGTCACGTTTATAAGCTGACATTCGTAGTTTTGCACCCATCGAATATATAGTCGAAACATTATTTACTTTGATATTAATTTTGTCTTGTCTTACATATCTATACAAAAAATTTATATGTAATAAACAAACTAAAAATAGTCTTCAACTTAAGACGAACCACCGTTCCTGAGCGTCCGTCGAAAGTCGAAACATTCGTAAATCTATGTGATAAAATCAGCTCAGATAAACAAATAATGTTAACCGATTCAATCAATTACTTATGTATTAATTATTAATCTAGAAAATTAAAAATAACGTTTCTGTTCAAGTATAACATAACACATAATTTATAAACTTACTGCTCCAGAATCCATATTTTCAAGAATGTTAATGTGTCATCAATAATTTTAAATGCCGTCATTTCTTTTGTGTGCAATTCTTTGGGAGTGTTTACTATGTCTACATCGCAATCATCATCGCTCCAATTTTCAACAATTCCTTCTTGAATTTCCAACAGCTCGTCATTAGTTAAAACTTACGATAAAGCTTCAATAAATTCCAAATTATCTTTTTTTCCTATTTCTAGATTAATGATGGGCTATATCAACGGTCCCAGTTTATTGACTTCGCCCAATGTTTCATCTGTCAATGATGAACCTCCCACAAAACTATTTTACAGATCCACCAAACGTCGTTCATACACTTTGCTGACACTTCACTCCAGGCTGCTCCTAGGTTTTCTGCACCTAGCAAAATATGCTTTTACTTCTAGTATGAAATGTTTTCTGAACCATTCGTCAAAAATAATACTTGCCATCCAAGCTTTACTATTTACAAAATAGTGCAACGGAACCATATGCTTGTTTACTACTTTCATAGTTTGAAGATTTCTCGAGGAGCCACATTACCTCCAAACAAAATTTGAAACAAACGCAATTTGAAATAAACAACAGTGTTCTTTAGCCGTCATAACTTCGAATTACCGACGTAAGTCGAGGACAAGTAGTATTCAATAATTGTTATTACCGAATGGTTGTGTAACATAATGAATGATCTGTTGGATTACCACCAATCAAATAAATTGAAATTATTGTTGATTGATTAGTTAGTCGCCTGAACTGGTTGGTATAATACTGTATGTATGTTTTTAACGAACAAGACTGTTATATAAATTGAAATCGCCAGTAATTGGTTATTGATTTTAATTTGTTTTCGTATAGCTCCTAGTATAATAGCTACTGGTTAAGTATTGTTGTGCTTATGTTTACAGCTTTTGTGAAAATATGGAAAAATTCTATTTTTCTATTCGGCTTGTGCTTATTATTAATTATATTTATTGATATTTCTAATTATATCGAATTATTTGAAATACAAATAAACGTGCATACACATACATATAATATGCTAGTACAAATATACATACATATATTTATGTTATTTCAAGGTGAAATCGAAAACTTATGGTTTAAGGAAGGTCAGAAAACTATATAATTTCGGTTGTATAATATCGTACTTACTGTAATCTTATATATTATTCTCATTTTTATTTTTATACTTTTGATTTTCTTATTTTGTTTATAATAAATTACTTTAATTCGTTTATAAAAGTACAGATTGCGGTTTCTTAACCTCTTTATGTGTAGCTATTAAGAGTTTTCTATTTTATATAACTTGTTTACATGTATTGATAAAGTTGTTCTTAGCACATTGTTAAGCTAGTAAATAGTTTTTAATAATATTATTTTGAAATTAATTTTTATTTTATATACAAACTATTTCTAATGTGTGAATGTGTTAACTATAATTCTTGAAGTGTTTTTAATATTAAAACATGTGGTTAAAATAATAAACGGAAATTAAAAATACCAAATGAATTCAGATTGAGAGCTTTTTATGATTAATTAGTTTTACATACAAATGTACGAGTGCCACGTTTCCTTTAATAGAATTAATAGATAGATTTATTTTATAGCGATAAGAAGCACAATAGTAGCGCATGGCAATGACGTTAAACATATTATATAAGTATTCTTACAACACAAATAGACTCAAGCAAATTAATATAGAGTAATTTATAGCCGCTCTCGTGGCAGAGAAGGTAGCGTACTTGCTCTGTCTTTCGGGGGTCTCGGGGTTCGATTCCCGGGGTGGTGACGATTCATCAATCACGATTGGTGTTTCTAATCTGTATGTGTATGTGGGTTGAACCGTGGGCATCTAGTGGCATTGAGTTCTGGAATTTTTTCGCCTTCTTTAATTATTTTATTTAACTTATAGCTCTCAGTTGGAATAAGAATTAAAGCTCTTATATTAATATTTGGTATGCTACACCGTAAAATATAATATAGTTAATAGCTGGTTTTCTGTTTGAGGAATCAGTTTTAACCCTTAACACGAACAATTGATTTATTGAAGATATAATTTATTTAACAACTATTTGATAGTTGATTTTATCGATTTGAACTCCATTTAGAAATCTGATGAAATGTCAGAACTTCTAAATCACTTTAAAGAGCAAACTGGGTATATACCGCTATTAATTGATGTATCTTCTCTCCATACAGTTGATGTTTTCAAATATAATAAATTTACATGTAAAAGGTACATTTCGTGATGCAAAATAATCCAAAGCATGTAGTTTACTTATAATATAAAAAGACCCATAATTTTGATTATAGAGATTTGGATTAAATATCATGATTTGAAAATAAATTCGTCACACAAATAGTTAATTTCAAAACATAGTTGGATGTTAGTTATTTCACAACTTTACAAAATAATATTATCCATTTTTGTAGCTTTTCATTGGACTTGATATAGTTTGGATTAGATTAAGTGTCATGATATGTGGCTATAATAGTGTCTAAGGTATCTTGATCACAACCTTTTCTTTCTTAAAATAAAATGAACTGAATTATAAAGTGCCTTTTGATAGAATGAGAGTTTGATATCTTAAGTAGCACACTTACTACTGCAATAAGTATAAAACTCAAGAATACAATTGACACTTGCTTAGTTATAAAATGTTATATTTGTTATCTCCTCGATACTATTAAACTTTTTGGAATGAGATTGAACTTAAAATGGTAAATACCCTATCATAAAAAAACCATTCATTTATATCTTAAAGAGTATTTCATTCGAATTTTTCCCGTATAACTGCGACTAAAATGGGTCATTCTGAAATTTCAATTTTAAATGACACGTTCATTTCGAGTGGTATTTAACTCGGTTTCCTCAATAGATGCAGACGGTTTTTTAAATGGCATCAGGTTTGGGGTGTAGCATATGGTATTGCTCTCCTGATCTTTGCTGGAAAAAGTTCAGCAGCGTGCCATCTCAATAATACGAAACTCCACACTTATGAAAGATCTAGACAGCCTACAGCACCGCAGAGATGATGCAGAACTCCGCATGTTCTATAGATTAATTAATGGTAAATGTTATCAGAACTAAAGGAGAAAATACCACCATTTGTTACGCCAGGACGGATAACCCAGGAACGGTAAATGGGCATAAGTTTACGGTGAAGCTGCCGAAACCACGAACTGAAGATGCAAAGCGCGAAACCTCTTCGGTTTGCTTTTCAGCCCAAATACAACAATTTTGCTTATAAACGTAGACATTAAGCAAGAAATTCATCGCTGATCAAAATTTTGGTGGAACAGGGATATTTTCGTAATACAGTTGAATAAAATACAGCTAAATCAGACTAAGTCGTGTCATTTCATCATGGCAAACAATAATGTACAAAAATACCATCACTGTTTGACATAACTCAGAGGTCTTGAATCATAAAATCGATACTGTAAAATTACCTCTTAATGATCACCCTCTAAATATAAATATGAATAAAGTGGATTGGTATAGTTAAATATTGAAAAGATTTTTATATCTATAATTAAACGATGATTAGCCTCAATTGCCTTCCATATGTGCTTTTCCTATGTTATAAAAATTATAAGCATTAAATATATAAATATATAAATATTTAAGCAGGAAAGCTTACTTCGCCTTCCTGTTATCAACGTAGAGATAGTGACGTTTTGAATTCTGATATCTGTTGAAGAGAATCGTGAAAGATCAAATCAAATTTAAAAAGCAGTCAATCGGTTATAATATCAACTATATTAATCACTACAAAATAATTTTGTTTTAAAAAATATTTTTTACTTTGGAAGCAAAATGCTACTATCGCGATTAACGATGTGTTTTCAAAAATGTCATCCACATATTTTAGGAAAGACTATACTTTGCTCAAATATGTGGGTACCTGCTTTGGACGCTTGTTAGTCTCAAACATATATAATATCACTATAATAAGCTAAACCATGTTAAAAAATGTCTATATGAAATCAATATTAACTGGAATTGAGATCAATTTGTTTATACTTAAGATCAATTTGTTTATTCTAAAAGAGAAACTCGAATTTCATTTTTGAAATTATTACCAAAAAATATGGCTAACATTGTAACAACATATATATATATATATATATATATATATATATATATATATATATATATATATATATATATATATATATATATATATATATATATAAATATATATATATATATATATATATATATATATATAATATATATATATATATATATATATATATATATATATATATATATATATATATATATATATATATATATATATATATATATATATATATATATATATATATTTATCCGAAACAAGTTTCTCTAATAATCAGTTATACCATATTAGAATGAAAATAATAGTTATCTCATTGAACTGATGTATAAATGATATATAATAAAGTTTTTTGTAGAGGTTCACAAATTTGATTTGGCACACTCCTTTATTTGAAAAACCATTTAACAGCTGATAGTTGCTTTTTGTTTAGTTTGGTTTGAAATTTCATTATGAATAGAGAACAGAGCAACGCTTGCAAATTGTAGAAATTTTTATCAAAATAATAGTTCTGTTCGTAAAAGTTAGGCCCGTTGCACATTTCAGCTAAGCTAAGCTAAGCGATGTGAGCTATGTTCGTAGCTCTTAGTTGTAAATAAAGAGTTTTATATGGAACGTTGCACACTTGAGCTAAACTATGCGAGCTACGTTTTTCTGTTTTGAGCGATGCAAACTAACTTAGCTCGAGTTGTCTTTGCATTGCAAATGTCAGCTATATCGCTCACACATACATTGATTTTATTTTTTTTCCTATACAAAATATTTTTATATACAATATTTTGACAGATAACTCGTAGCATTTTATTTACACATGAATGTATGTGTGAGCGATGTTAAAGCTGAAGTGTACAGCGGTAGGAACTAGGCGAGCTAAACTAAGCTAACGAGAACTATTTTTCTCGCTTAGCTTAGCTGAAATGTGCAACGGGCCTTATCGTGCACTTCGACTATTTTATGGTGTACATAATCGTCTTTCAGAGCAGCTAATTCGAATAATAATATATCGTTTAGAGCCACGTTAATGATAATGTGCATCCAGTGAAACACCGAACAGTGCGCACTGAAGAAGCTGTAGCTGCTGTACAGGAAAGCATTGAAAAAAATTTAAATCAATCAATTCGTCACCGGTTTCAGCAACTGCGGTTGTCTTCTTCCACTGGAAGATTTTACGAAAGGATCTTAGCTTAAAAGCTTTCATTATTCAACTCTTGCAGAAATTAAATCCAAACAACTATCGAATGCGCCACCAATCCAGTGAATGGGCTGAAACACAATATTGATGTTGAATTTTCATTCAAAATTTGGTTCTCCGGAAAAGCCTAATTTTGGTTTTTGGGTTCGTAAATAAGCAAAATTATCGCATTAAGAAGCTTTTGTCAAAAAACCATTACATCCACAGAAAATTACTATTTGGTGTACTCTATGGGCTGGTGGAGTAATTGATCCATATGTCTGAGCGGTGTAGCGACATGATTAAAAAATTTTTCGTACCTCGATCAGCTGGCATTAATCTTGCAGACATGTGGTTCCAACAGGACGGAGCCACATGCCACACAACGCGCGCTACAATTGATTTACTCAAAGAAATTTTTTATGAAAGATTAATTTCGCGTATACTGGTCCAATTAATTCCATTGGTTTAAGCCCATTGCACTATTTTATTTAGGGTTATGTAAAGTCACTTGTCTACGTTAATAAACCAGAAACAATTGAACACCAATTGGAAATCAACATTCGAAGAGTAATTGACGAAATACGGCCGGAAATGTTGTGAACAGTTTGTGAAACTTGGTGTTCTAGAGTAGTGGCCAAATGTCCGAAATATTTAAACATTAATGTCATAAAATTTTCTATCCAATAATGCCCGTTTCAGCGATATCAAAATATATTTCTTTGTTTTATTATGATACTTGTGTAACTCTAAAACAACATCATTTATATAATTTGCCTGTAATTTGTTTTTAAAATCTTTGAAAAAAGTTATTAAGCTTCATCTTGTCCAATTAACTATCAATAAAATCTTGTCTGAAATTTTAAGCATGTTATTTATTTTGTATAAATAATTTGTTATTTATTTTACAAACAATTCTGAACATATTATTAAAATTATGTATTTTATTTTTCCATTTCAGGTACGTGAAGACGTTCAAAGGAGCTTTGGTTAAGTTTTCGTGTATTTTGTCTTTAACAAGGAGTACTATTGTTAATTTTCAAGGTTTCTTTTCAGTCAAATTTAAATTTCGATGCGTACAGTACTCAAATTCTTTAAAAAATATATATTTAGGTTACTTCCTGTATATAATAGCCACAGTAATATTTTTTTTTCGTTATCAGTTCAATAAATAAAATGTACGGAAAATAGAAATTTTTTAAGAAAATATTGTGTCTAAAAATTTTGTACACAACAGTTGTTAAAATTAAGATACGTACAAATGTTAGTGATACGACTACATTTGACACATCATGTGAAATGGGTATTTGGCGCAAATGTGGACACATCACAAATGTTGGTGCACATTCGGCTCTTTGTTAGCATGTTTATAATACATCTTACATCAGAAAATTCAAAATGAAGTATTTCTACTTTATTTCACAAATATCAAACGTTACTTCCCCTTGTTTTTTTATTATTTTAATTTCCGAAACCCATTCGAAAAATCTATCAATACAAAATCATTTTCTCATCGTGCCACTGTCATCTCATCATAAATACATTAGAAATTATATATCATATATTCAATTATACAACGCATAATTTACACACGCTCAGTTAAGTGTTCTTCGTATCGTTCGAGTAAATATCTATTAAATTATCATATATTCCACAAGAGTGAAAAGTCGATTTTCACATTTAAACCTAATTTTTACTTGAACAAAAAAAATTATTTAAATTCAATCAATAAACAATTTTAAAAATTAAAATGTGTGTGGATTAAATGTTAGGGGATTAATATTTGAATTTATTTACCTTGATCCATATACTGTACTGTATATCTCATCCCTTAACTAAAATGCTATTTATTTAGTTTTGTGTTCTATTGTTTCAATTACGCTTAAAATAGTTGTATTTGTGGAAAAATCCAATGGAAGTATAGTTTTACGTGGTTTTCTACTATTGGACGAATCTATTTTTTCTAGTTAGTCTAAAATTCAATCGACGTGGTACTATCGATTTATATTCCTCGTTGTTATTCTCCATATAGCTATTCGATATGAATATTCATAATACATGTATGAAAAGGAAAACATTTGTATCCTTAGCATATTATAACTTTATTGGTCTCGTAAAATATGGATATTTTTTATAATTATAATAATCGATCGTATTTATAAATACGATTTATAATTTACATTATATTGCTTAAAGATTCTGAATAAGTGAAATTCATAAAAAAATAAATAACTTCAGTAATTTGTTAATTTGAAGCTAAATAATAATAGTTCATTGTACTACAAATATTATAGAATATTCTAGGTTTCATATTCTTGCCAACGAGACACAATACATACATTTCAATTTAGGTCAAGGGAAAATATGCTACCAATTAATTATTTATTTATGAAAATAGCATGAAAATGTACATGTTGTGTGCTATGTATATGGATAGTGGCTTGCCTTAACTTTGCAGGAATGCATTACATAAAGAGAAAAACTACAGAAAAATTGACAAATTGCCAGAATATCGAAAGTAGGACACATTTTAAATAATATATATTATGTTGGAAGCATACAGATTTTATTATTAAAAAATAGTTGAACCCATTTGGAATTTATAATTTGGATAAAATCCCTTTTTTTTATACGTATTTCGATGTGAAAAATCAGATTGGAATTTTTTGATTTGACCCCGTTTTTTGGTAAGATTTTTATTTTTCATATAAAAATGTTGTCAATCATTCATATTATTGAAGTTATTCTGTGTATACTAGTATAATGAAACTCAAATGCTTAGTAATAAAATATAATTTTGGAGGGGTTGAGTGTTTGAACAACTAGTTCAATAATTTCAAATTTAAATATTAACCATTCAAGAAATATAATCGTGCCATTTATATAGTTTTTCAAAAGACGTTTAAAAGGATATATATACTTGTGAAACTAAGTATATTATTTCTAATTGACAAAATGACTCGCTTGATACTTCAACAAAAGTGGAAAATATTGGAAATTTACTTCCACAACAAAGAAATCTTTTCGGACGAGGCGCATTTCCATCTCGATGGGTTTGTAAACAAACAAAATTGTCGCACTTTGGGATCGAAAAATTCACAAGGATCTGTGGAGAAACCAATGCATCCATTGGTTTGGACGGCCTTTGGTTCCAGCTTCCAGCAATATGGTATCCCATGCCACACATCAAGCGTTGCAATAGTGAAACTGCGACAAAAATTCAATGGACCAATTATTAGTCGAAATGGTGACGTGATTTGGTCGGCAAGGAGCTGTGATTTTATTTGTGGGTGCCGTGAAGAACAAATATTATATTTATTGATTTATTTTTTATTTGCTTATTTATAAATAAGTCTATAAATACGACTTGACATTAAAAATGGCGTAATAGTCAGACACATAAAAAAATATTAATTTATAATAATTGAAATTAGGAAGAAGCAAAGTGTTGCTTTAATCTTCGTTTTAAACTATCCTTGCTAAAAGTAAAATCGAACAGGTGATTTATTAAAGCTTTTGCACATCATGTTAATCGGTCCACTAGAACCATAGTTGGTTCTTTGAACATCAAATTGCAAGAACTCATTTTTTCTTAAATATCTACTGGGTACTTTAATTTGTAAATTAGTATTGATGGACTGCGTGTGAATGCGGCCCAATAAAATATTACCAACAAACGCTTTAAAAGCTGACATTTATTTTCCGGAGTTGCTCTGTTGTTTGTTTTATAGTCATCCATATATGGTGGTAAACGCTGCAGGTTTTCTTGGTGTGGTTATTTATGATCATACTCCTGGTATGGTTATTTATGATCATGCCTTCAATAACTGCGTCGATGAAAATAATTAAAATCCAAGGGACCTGCTGTTTCCAATGTCGATGTATTGGATGCAGTTGCTTAGATAAGTTTTAAACCAATTCCACAAAGTTGTTTTAAAACCCAAATGAGTATATCCTAATTCTAGTGCTTTAACAATGGCTAATGGAGTGAAACGCCTTGGCAAAGTCTGTGTACCCACGTCAACTTACTTGTGTCTTTCAATAACTTTGATTGTGCTGGTGAATTCAATAAGGTTTGTAGATGTTGACGTCTTTAGCTTGAACCCATGTTGGTACGGTGAAACATGTCGAGGCACCACTTCTCTGAAGGAATTACATATTACTAGTTGAAATAATTTGGGTATAGATGAAATCGACGTTATTCCTCTATAACAGGATACATCACTTCTATCCCCAGTTTTGAATAATGGATTTATTCTGGTTATCTTCCATTTTATAAGGAAACTCCCAATCTCAGTACCTGATTGAATAGCTTGCATAGAGGTAGTTTAAACTGGTGTAATCTTTAAAATAAGAAGCAGGTATTTGGTCAGGAGCGCAGCCATCGCCGATCTTTGACAGAAACTAAGTTTATTATTTCTAACTGACGAAATGAATCACAAAAACTGGGAAATGTTAGTTATTTTATTCAACCACAAAGACAATAAAATAAGTTTACTTCCACAACAGAAATATTTTCAGACGAGGCGCATTTCCATCTTGGTGGGACGAAATTATCTCATTTTGGCCATTGGAATATGTAGAGAAGCCAATCCATTCATTGCGTGTTACTGTTTAGTGCGGTGGCACTATTCTTTACGCCCGTGTTAAAATATTTATTTTGGCCATATCTTGAAGATATTAGTTTGGGCGACCTTTGGTCCCAAGCCATACATCGGGCATAACAATAGTGAAATTACGTCAAAAATTCGATGGCCGATCAGTCGAAATGGTGACGTGAATTGGCCGGCAAGGAGCTGTGATTTGATGCCTTTGGATTTTTATTTGTGGGGTGCCGTGAAGGACAAGTATTATACGGACAATCCACCAACAATTGAGCATTTAAAGGCAACCATTGTCGAAATATCTTAAAGGCCAGTCGCCTTCGATTTGTAGGAACTCATTTGATGCCAGGATACCTCTACGCCGTGGAGCCATCGTCGCCGACAGTGAGCTCTTCGCCTACCATAAGGCGGCTCTTCCTTCAAAGATTGCTGTATCATTCGGTTTGGATCAGCACGCAGAACGTGACCGAGCCAGAGTACTTGCTGTCCTTTGATTTCATGCACGATATCAGGAATTTGCGATCCAATCAGATTTAGTCGCCTGCTACGACAAACTCTGGATACTGTGGTGGTATTCTATGGGTTTCATGTTTCGTTTGTAAAATTTACGAAACATGAGTGCCACCCCCTCCATCCACAGGGCATAAGTTTTGGAATGCATAACTTTTAAAATCGATTTAATATCGCAAATTGTAGACCATTCGTTTTCATCGATTATATGTTAAATATTAGTATTTTTTTTTAAATTTAGATTTAATTGGGTGTCGGGCGGACTTTTGGACTGTCCTAGCTCCTTGTAACTGTCAGAGCTCCTGCACCCAACGCGCAATCCTGCAAGTTGGCGGTTGATAGCAGCCTTAAACTTGTTCATTTTATACTCAAACGGAAACTGAAAACCGGCCAATAAATTCCACTTCCTAGATGTTCGATAAATGAATTTGCACCTTCAGTTTAAGGTTCACCGTAAACTTATGTGAATTAACCGTTCCTCGTGTTACCCAACCTAGCGTAATAAATGGTGGTATTTTCTCCTTTAATTCTGCAGAATATCTACTATTTATTAATCTATAGAACACGCAGAGTTCTGCAACATCTCTGCGGTGCTGTAGGCTGTCTAGACTTTCCGTAAGTCTAGAACTTTTCGTGTTATTGGGATGGCATGCCGCTGAACTGTTTTCAGCAACTGGAGAGCAATGACATATGCTTCACTCCAAACCTGACAGCAATATTCTATACAACGTCTAATAAAGGTTTTATATATCTGGAGAACCTGATGCGATCTAAAAAAACCCGTCTGCATCTATTGAAGAACCCGAGTTTACGTGAAGCTGATTTAGCTAATGCGATAATGTGTTCATTATATTTTAAATGGTTGCTTATTTGAACACCAAGCAGACGAATCGAGTTACAACCCACGAAAACGTGTCCTTTTACTACAGAAGGGTATTCGCTGTGACTTCTTTTACGCGAGAACGTGCATATTTGTGTGTTTGAAAGATGCCAACAAAGATCGTTGTTTCAGATTTCTTAATGAAAACAATTCTATAAATTATACACTTTGGTAGAGTGAGTGTCTTGTTCCTCAGGAAGTTTATAAAAGGTTGTGTATTATGTTGACTACTGGCTTAAACTGTGTGTACTGCAAAATTAATTTTTTTACCATCGACGTTGGTCCTACTTACTTACAACTATGGTACAATGTAATTTAATATCTGCACGTAAATTCGTAAAATAAGTTATACATTGCTTCTGTATTCCTTTGATTTGATCTGGGACATTTTTTATTATTGCAAATGAAAAATTGGTTTGCCAGGAAGATTTTTATTAAATAAAAAGGACATTGTAGTATTTTCGTAAATCGATACAGATACAAGTTATCATTTAAATTGATTTTATATAGGATATATGAGTGGTGACAGCTTACTCTATTACGCGATATCTACTTAGCTCGTAAAGCCGTAAGTTATTTTCCTTCAATTGCGCTATAAAATGAATTAATCGTAATAAAAAATGATATCTGCATCAAAGCAAATAGCTGGCGGAAAATAAAATTAAATTTAGGATATCAATAAAATTATAAAATCACAAAAAAATTAATATGATATAATAAAAATATACCAAACAAATTTGAAAACTGCTACTGAAGCATTTAAAAAATTAGTTTAAAGTCACGCAGCCATAAAAAGGAAAGCAATGAAAGAATGAAAAGTTGGAAAATTAAGTTAATATTTTTTGGGGAATCAATTTGTGAACTACATTTGAATACAAAACGGTTGCTTGTTTTATTGATTCAATATTTAATGCTTCTTGGTTTTGTCATATTTTCATGTGCTTTTGCGCATTTTGATAAATTCAGGGTTAACTTGAATTACTTACCGAGTTGTTCTTATGTACATATTATATATAATTTTTATTATCCTTTTACGATAATTTACAATCTTTTATTTTAAAAGCAACGAATTGCGCATCGTTCTGCATCGGTACTCCACTGTATATATTTTTATAATTATGAACGTTTTAAACTCCATTTTATAAAATAAATAAAAAAATTTCGGCATTATCATTACATTTAATGTATGCAAAGTCACGTAACAAAAAAATTATATAATTAAGTTACAGAGAAATATTAGGAAAACCCGAAACTTTTCATATGGGTTAAGGTATATGTACATAAAATTACTCTCATTTAAATTATACAAATTACAAAGTTGGTATTATACAACCATTTCGCCAAATCTTGTTTATGTTTATGTTTGAATAGATACACCTTTTATTAACATAGTATTATAATTTTTGCAGTAGTGTCTCACATACACAACCATTTCATATCTTCAGTCGGGAGTACAAATCTTAAAGATTTTCATTAATTGATTAATCGACATAGATTAAGCTGATATTAGCGATTAACCGATTATTTAAATAAACTATTATATTGCCGTTCATTCAACGTGATTTGTTTATAATTCATTACTTTCTTAAAATATAGCCTTAAAACAATTTCTGCTGTTGTCACGCAAAATTTACTTCTTTAACACAAATCAAAATTTGAAATTCATTGTTGGAAATGAATACTTACATCAATCATTGAACAAACTTTTTAATGTCAGTACTGATTTAATTTGGACTTGGATATAGTTATTAATTGCATTTATTCTTGATAAGTACTTCAATTATAATGCTACTACAGTTATACGATTATAGTGTTTTTTAAAATTTTATTACTATGCAATCTGTTTTGGAGCTCAAGGCACTCCCAACTCTTTCGCGGTTCGCTTATTTACCTTACACTTTGCAGCCAAATCGAGGATGCTACAGGCCCGATTTACCTAACCATCTGCACATTGCATAGCTCCATACCAGCCTATAGTACTGACATGGAAGATGGGTCGGCCCATGGATTCTGCACTCCAACAGGCGGTCATACATAGATGTGTTCATTCACACCACCGATCGTAACCAAGTGGTGAAAAATCCCTTTTGCATCCTGCTACTATCGGAATTCGAACCCGGTACCTCCCGCTCCACCTGCCGCAGCTTTAACCACTGCGCCACCTGGGCGGTCAATTATAATGTTTGTGTCACAATTTCATAAAATGTATTGTTAGATAATGTATTCACAATTATTATTTTTAGTTTTCGATTTCGTCCTACTTATTTCTCCTTAAAAAGAGGAGTCATTTTAAAATGTATCGATGAAGCACAAAAGTTATACTATGATATAAAATTTCATGATGAATAGGAGAAATTTAGCACGTTTTGTTATCGAAGAGAAACTCTTCTGAATCAATGCCAATAGATCACACAGAAAAGTTCGACATAAACAACGTTCAATTGGTTGTCATTTTCCAGTGTAAGGTCGGATCTTCAATTCTGCCGTCTGATATCCAAACAAATCAATCGCGATTGTTAGAGTCGCGATATTTTTTCAAAGCCAAAAGCCATACAAAAAATTAGTTTCCATTTGGATCGAATGGCATCAAACTTTGGAACTCAGTATTCAAAGCTGAACCACGACTCAATCAAACAACTTTTCAAAGATATTTTGACTCTATCCAATCAAACGAATAAGATGATTAAGACACGTCGAAAGAGCCCATCGATTAAAATAATAAAACTGTCCTTGCATTAGATGTAATAAGGCAGAGAAAAGGAGAGAGAGAGAGAGAGAGTAGATTTTATAAAACCCATATAAAAAGAGATAGCAAGACATACCCCTAAAAATCACCTTAATACCTTTGATAAAATAGATTTCGTTTTACCAAAACTTTTTAATCTGAAGCTTTAAATCAACAAAAATGGTCATATACTCGTATGTAGGTAATGCTGTTATCTTTATTAATAATGAGATTTTGGTCTGTTGTATCATATATCATTAAAAGACTTAACTAAAGTTCATAAACATTGGTATCTAACTAGACTAATCAAATTAGTTTTGTAACACTAATTAGATAATTAACTAAAGCTAACTTTTAATTACAAGTGTGTAATTATAAAATGTAAAACCATTTAATTTTTATTGCTTTTGAATCTTAATCCATAAAAATTAATCCTAGTAATTTATTTATTTATTATGTTTAATCGAATGCATAAATAATTATAACTATTTTATTATAATATAATTTTGATTAGAACGAATTTTTATGCTCACTGATATCTCATAACAATTCTGATTATGAATTACGAAATTAAAACGTTTAACATTTCACCGAGTTCATTATTTCACAACCAATCATTTGTTAACTTAGTTTTCGCTATTCCAAGAATTTACTAGGCGGCATATCGACATTCGACAACCGAGTTTGTAAAGGATTTTCTAATAAGAGCTTTCGTTTTGAACAGCCTGCTATTTGGGCAGCTGTCATCTTTTGACATTTGACTAGTAAAAATACGCCATTACTAAAAATGGTACGCTTCAACAACATATTGAAATTGTTAAAATTCACTAAAAAACTGATGAAAATGTTGCCGTCACAGTTTCCAAAACTAATGCACGTTTTTGATCGTTGTGAACCCCGGTCGTCAATAGTGAAACTGGTGGAAAAATTTGAGCTGTTCCACAAACATGTGGAACATTCCACATTCCACAAACGACATTACACCGTAGTTTGCATACATACTTAGGTTTTGAGGCTTTTAAAGTTCAGTTAACACAAGAACTCAACCCGGTCGATCACCGTAAATATGTCGTAACTTCGTTGATTGGGTACTTCAAAATAGGTCATGCATCAAAATGATCCGGATTTTCATCGAAAAATCATCTTAAGTGATGGAACCATTTTCACCTCGAAGGTTTATAAGCAGAATAATGATTTTTTATGGCCGGAATTGGAAGATATTGATGTAGACGACGTTTATTTTTAGCAAGATGGCGTTACGTATACACAAGCAACGAACGAAACAATCGCAATTTTGCAAAAAAAAGTTTCCTCTCCGTGATATGATCTTGTGATTTAACCCCTTTTTCTTGAAAGATTGGGTATATGCCAATGCTCTACACTCGATTCAAGACCTAAAAGATAGAATTCGAGAAGTTATCGAGGACATACAGCCGCAAATGTTCGAATTGGTCATGGGAAATTTTATAAAAAGGATATGATGCTGCAGGCGTAGCCGTGGCGTGGCGGCCATTTGGCTGATATCGTTTTGAAATGCTAATGGCATACCTTCCTCTTTACAATGAAATAACATTCATTGATTTCTCTTAAAAAATACTCCTTTTTTAAGCATAAAATTGAAATCTCTTATTGGAAAACCCTTTATAATTTTTTTTATGTTTTTTATATATTTTTTTGTATATATAATAGTGCTGAGAATCGCAAAAAACAATGAATGTTTTTCAATGAATCATACATAGGTTGCCTTTTATGTTTCGGGATTTGGCAACCCTGTTGTTGCAATCTGTCGACTGACAGCTCTATCGTAAAGTTAGAAGTTTTTGAGGTTATACGTACTCAGAACGTTTTGACATACGAGCGCTATTTGTGTTGTTTTCGAGAATTTCTTTCGACCAATCGACACGAACCTTTTTTTGAGCGATTGACAAATTGTGTGGGATCCAACGCGAACAAATTTTTTTGACAGTTAAATGTTCATGCAATATTGAGTGTATGCTGGTCCCACTTATGGCTAAGGTTGTCTCTATCTCACGATAGGTCACATGACGATCTTGCAATATCAGTTCGCGCACAGCATCAATGTTTTTCGGCACAACAACTGATTTTGGACGACCTTCACGAAATTCGTCTTGGAATGAACTCCGACCACGATTGAATTCACCATACCATCGATAAACACTGGTACTTATGGAGCTTCATCGCCAAAAGTTGAATTAATTTCATTCATGCACTGCTGCTGAGTTAATCCACGTCGAAAGTTGTAAAAAATAATCGCACAAAAAATAATGTTCACGATTTAATTCCATTCTTGGGGGCAGAAGAATCTTTTAATTTAATGTAAACAAAACAAATAGCGCTCGTATCTCAAAACGTTCTGAGTACGTATAACCTCAAAAACTTCTATCTTTATACGATAAAGCTGTCAGTTGATTGCAACACCAGGGTTGCCAAATCGCGAAATATTAAAGGTAACCCTCGTAGTTTTAATTTCATCAATACTTTCATATTATAAAAGTTCAGTTTCTAGACGTCTTTTTAATGGGCTTCTCAATTACAGGTCGAACTTAACAACCAGTGTCTGAACCAATATTACTGTAAATAATAACATGTAGAACATATATCGATAGAACAAAATGCCTTTGTTGGTTATGTCCTTATAAAATGTGCCTTCTGTTTTAATGGCCCTTATATATAATTGACCTCGACGAAAGAATGACGATGTGCTAACCTTTTATTGAACTCTTATGTTGATATACCTAAAATTATTTTTATAATAAAATTATTCATAACCAAGAGACTATTATTAAAAATGATAAAAGATTCGCTTTTTAACTTTTATATATAATTTTCGAAATTTAATACACAAAATGACCCATACAGGACGTAAATCATTCAATTGGTGTCTATACCACTTTCACTCTCAACAAAATTTTGAAATGTAATTTATACCTAATTTTAATTCAATTTATAACTTGTATTTATAAAATTTCCCTATTTTCTTTTTTTTAACAAATATGTTTGTATATATATATATATATATATATATATATATATATATATATATATATATATATATATATATATATATATATATATATATATATATATATATACATATATATACATTTTTCTGATGCCACACCACCCATATTTTTTGTCCCCAAATTTAATTATATTTTTTAATGAAAATTTTTTGTCATCATATTCATATACATAGCTTTTCCGAACATAAAAACCTTTATAATAATAATGATATACATAACGCCTCAAACAAAATATTTGTCAACATTCTGAATTACATTGCGTCGAGTTTTAATCGAAAGGCAAGAAGAAGTTCGGCAAATACATTTTTATCGTGTTTTCTTTGTAAATTGGAAGCATAAATAAATTAAAATTGGAAATTTACCGAAAATGTATTTTTTCTGAACGCGCAGATATTCCTAATAAATATTCTACGGTTATGACAGTGGATATTATTTTACTTTATCGTCTTAGTTACGCGAAACATAAATATCCGGAGAAGTTGGAATAGCGTTTCATTATGATTTATTCGCAAATTTCGGTTGAATATTTCCGAAAAGAAAAGTCTTTTTGAACAAATTGTAAGAAAAACGATTATTCCTTAAATTGTTTAGCATTTATTTCAAAATAGCAAAACTCTAATAATACGAGTATCAAGACCATTAAATAACGAGGAAAGTAATTACATGGAAAATGATAATAGTTTCTATTTTATATGTGTACCTACATATAATTTGTGGTACTTAAAGATACGAGCTTTTAAAAAAGAAAACGCAGATGGTAATGGACGAACAATTTGAAAACCTACTGTGGCAATTATGTAAACTGGTATATACTTAAGAGATATGTGCTGCTCAATTTAAATTCGTATGTCATGTATGCCTCTTCGTTATTAATTTGGATGACAATTTAATTCGTGTATATGTTATGAAATATATTATATGATAAGGGTATATAATCCAATTTATCCTAGGTTTTCTTTTTATTTTAAAATAGAATATCTATGTATTTTAATTTTCGTATATGACAATATGAAAATAAATATGAAAATTTTTTGAATTTCACGCATTTGTAATATAATATCCAGAGTTTAATAATATACAAAACCTTTTTTATTTCTAAATATGTGATTTTATTTTATTATACGATATCAGTAAATATACATATAGATTAGATTATATATACCATTATTCCCAATTTTGCTAGCTGGAAAGATGGTTTAAAAGATCAACAGAATATGTTACAGAAAATGTATCGTTCTGTTGAAATGCATATACACAGGCATGTCATATATAGCATGTCAAAAACACAGACACATAGCACACATTCTGATCGCATTATTATACCCTCTCGATTTTGTACCAGCTCCCCATTTACGTTCTACTCCAAATACTATTAACTGTCGTAAAAAGCGTTTGTAAAACAAATCATCAATTAAATTTTTTTTAGAATTATTAATACTGGGCTGTTATTTAATATAGAATTAGATAATCTCACGTGGCTTCTCTACCTTTGAAGCATATTCTGACACGTTGTTCGAAGAAAATCACTCTGCAACATTCTCATTTTATTTCAAATACTGGCACCTTATTCCTGAATTGGTATTTCGATGTACGAACGAAATAGTAAATTAAAAGTAAAGAAAATTAAATTTTCTTTTAAAAAATATCCATTGTGATTTATAACAACAATACATTTCTTTTTATATACCGTATCTCAGTATTGTGTATTGTACGGTCCATTTGTAGATGTATATAAGTATGTATGTATATTAATAAGCCCTGTGGGTGACGGCATCCATGTTTCGTAAATATTTCGAACAAAATATAAGACCCATAGAATACCACCACAGTATCGAGAGGTTGTCGTAGGATACGACTAAATATGATTGGATCGCTGACGATCCGCAAAAAACAACAAATGTTTAATATGTCAACAAAAAAACAAAGATGCTGCCTAGCATATTCTCGGTTTGAAAACTACGCCCAAAAATGATTGGTTTGATGAGGAGTGTCGTCTTGCTGTTGAGCAACGAAATATAGCTCACAATGAAGCGCAGACTCGGTTTACAATTGCAAGAAGAAACAAAGAAGTTCTTGCTAGGAGGACAGCTAAACGCATTTGTAGAGAGAAGAAGTGCGAATGGTGGAAGACTAAGGGCTTAAGAGTACATTAACTGAGTAATGAGCACAATTCGCGTGGTTTCTTTAAAGGAATCACCGAATTGCACGACCTGGCTCGTGATCGAAACTGATGGAGTCAGATTTTTCACAAGATACAGGCCTGTAAAAGCCGTCAAAAAAATATAAATTTCTTATTTACATATTTAATTGATTTTAGATAATTTATAAACAATACATTTCGTTTTGCATTTATAAACGCGTTTGAAATTGGGTGTGATGTTTATAAAAATAAGAGGGTTGTAGATGAAAAACAAAATTATCTACATTATTATAGTTTTCATGTTTATTGAAATAACTTAATAATTATGCATTAAAATATTTAAGACATACTATTGAATAGGGTGTGTGCTCAATTATATTTCTAACTTTACACCAACACCCTATATTGGTTAATTTAATATTAAAAACATCCCAATATCTCAGTTCTTAAGTAAACCATGAATCACGTATATAATATTTCCAATTATCTCCTTAGCTTTTCATGAGAATTAAGAACTTACAAACAGGCTCATGTAAATGAGCAAAGCTTTTCAAAATGTAAATTAATTCCATAATGTAATCCCAAATCATTATTTAACCGGTAAAATTAGGTCATAATCGAATAAATTTTACTGATTTCGTATCTAAAACCAAGGACTCTCTTTAACCGTGCTAAACTTGAACACATCAGCTGTTGCAATTATTATGTAACCGAACTTTTTCCATTGGTGTACCTCGACTATTTAAAAATGGTTATTACTTCCATGATTTTAGAAAACCTGGATTGTGTGCAGTTCCTTATACTATGTAAACACAGGTAAATTATTCCGAGCTGTAAAATGACAGCTAATTCGATTTATATGGAATCAGAATTTCTTGTTTCAGAAGTTATTTGTACCACTCAATGTTTGATGTTATCGGCATGACAATGAATTCATACAGCATGCATAACCGGCCATTCAGTAAGTCCGTAGGATAAATAAGAAAAAAAAATAAAATTTTGACAAAACTTATTTTTATTTTTCAACATAGTTGTCTTCGAGGGCGATAAAATGAATATATAGCGATTTTCCAATTTTTTAATACCACTTTTATAGTACGATTACTCTTTCTCGTCAAAACAGGCCTCAGTTTCAACGATTACTTCATCATTGGACTTAAATTTCTTTCCAGCAAGCATTCTAGTAACAGTCGCTGTTGATGGTGTCCTTTTTGGCGATAGTTGATGAATATTATTCCGTTCGCATCCCAAAATACAGACGCCATCACCTTACCGGTCGCCTGTTGCTTCTTTGCTCGCTTTGAATTCGGTTCGTCGACTGCTGTCCACTCAGCTGACTGTTGTTTCGATTGGGGTGTGTAATTGTGAATATCAACGATAGAACTTTATTTTATTGTGGTTTAACAACGCCAACAAGGCCTCTGAAGCATCGATTCGTTGTTGTTCTTGGTCGGCTGTGAGCTAACGTGGCACCCAATTTCCACAGAGCTTTCGCATAGCCAAATGTTCGTGTAAAATGGTAAAAACATTACTATCTGATATCCTTACAATTTAAGCTAGTTTGTGCACCTTCAATTTGCGATCGCTCATAACCAATTTGTGGATTTTTTTTAATGTTTTCTGGAATAACAGCCTTCTCTACTAATTTTTTCGACGGAGCAGAGTTCGGATGATGTTTATCAAGCCATTGTTTGGCTTCCACTTTATTTTTATTCACCAAAAAGCAAGGCTTTATAAAAACTCGAAATTTACCTTTTCCCATTTTTTTTCAAAAAAAAACAAGTTGCTTCACACATAAGGCTATAATTCACGAATCAATAGTCAGATTGCTGTCAAATTTATACACATATCGTGTGAAGGTTAGTACTAAATAAAAATCATATTGAAAAAATTCTAGTAATGGACTTATTGAATGACCCCTTAATGGAAATTACGCATAGTAAATGACTTTCGTGGCTACACTTTAATCGGCGAAAATGTTAACGACTATGGGTCTTGTGTAATGTATATAAGAGTATTGTAGATAACCATGATGGTTTAAAAAGCAGACTAATTTACTTCATTAGCTTTTAAAATTACACTAAATGTTACACATTGCGAAAAACTGATTTACGATATCCTACCGGAAGTAAGCTGAACTTATTTTTTTCACTAATATTGGTTTTATGTGTAACCTAGTTCTAATAAAGATTAGAAAATAAACGAAAATATGCAGACAGGTGCTGATCAACATACCCTTAAGAGCAAGCTTTACTAAACTAAAGAGTGCTTTACCAATTTATAACTTAAACTAAAGCAAAACATTTTTTAGTTTTCACCAAAGCAGATAAAATATTTTGGAACCGTACTTGTCGGTTGAAATCGATCAATTTAACAATTTATTTTCAATTTTTACGTAAAATAATATTACATTCGTAGAATCAGATAAAGCAAAGCCCTCTTGATATCAATCAAGATCGCTTTGGATAAAGTAACAATAGCTTTAAGTGTTATAAAGCAAAATTGTTCAAAGCTTAACTGGTCGTTTGAATTGTGTGATTGGTATTTGTAAAAAATTTCCGGAATTATATATAATTTTGATGGAAATTTGGCATTTAAATGGATCGGTCCATGAAATTAATTATGATATATTTATACGGTATTTGGTTAGATAAAGATTTATAACTTAAACCCGTACGGGAATTTGTGAAGGTTTAGTTTATTAATTTTAATACACATCATCGTGAAGAAACTCCTAAAACCTATTAAAACCATTATCAGTCATGTATCTTAAGTTCCAAATTGCCGTAGGTTCAAAGACTAGTTATCTATTACATTATCTCCGTATTTTAAACAACTAATTTATAGAATTTGAGATGACATATTTATTCAAAACCGATATTTATGTTTATTCTAAACTAGGTGTCGTTAGTCAGAGGTAATAACGCCTTTAATTTTAATGAATTCGTTAAACAAAAATGTAGGCTTTTCAGAAATACTCGAAATTGATACCAACTTCCTGAGAAACAAAGTAGTCAAAACCTTGAAAGAGATTCTCAGATTTAAATATCATTTGGACTAACGCTGAAGGCTAAAGAACTCTTCAATAAGTGTATAAAAATGGAAAGTAAAATTTTTCATCAAGTATTTATTCTGCGTTGACAAAGGTTCTAATATTTCCTGATTTCCTTAGATTAAAATCTCAGACTGGTTTAAACTTTTTTGTGGCACATGAGGTCTTTGACATCTAGATATCCTCGTTTATTTTAAGGGGTAGAAAAACTTGAAACTCAAAAATTTAATAAGAATTTAAATTGTCCTGTTTGTCTACAAAATAGAGCAAATTATTTTCTTTAATCTTCTTTATCTTAAACTTTTCGTTTGTACTCTATTATATCGAATCCCACAATTATCCATAAAATCTCCATTACGAAAAAATTTAATTTAATTCCAAAACACATACATACATATAAAATGTACATGTGCCGAAAATTAAAAGTTGATTTCAAACTCTTAATCAGCATTAAAAGCTTAAAATATAAAAACCAAATAGCACCAAAATTTTATCGTATGCTTTTTCACTTAATTAAATTTAAAACATTTCACTAACTTACTAGTGTTTTGTGGAAACTTTAATTTTGGAATTAAGATAAACGAAAAAAGAGCTTTATTTCTCAGTTCAGTTCATTGATTGAAATATATCCTTTTAGTTAACTTTTTTGACAAATAAAATACAGAGTGTTTCTTATCGGTTGTCATATTTCATTCATTTGCTCACACTGTTCTAATCAGATTTATATTGTCAATTCCATTTAATGTTATAAGTAATACATGTATAATTCTAAAATCGATTGAAGTTATGTATATACTTAATAAAAAAAATTCAACTTGAAAAATAAATGGTATTGTTTTCGGTTTTCCTCCTCCGAAAAATAACAATAGGGAAAACACAGAAGTGTACATAGATATATATATATATATATATATATATATATATATATATATATATATATATATATAGAAGTGAATATAACAAACAAAACTGGGAAAACAACCAACACAATAAATACATAAAAATGTATTTTATTTTTGGAAAAAATATTATCATAAACTTTTCAGTCTTCTTATGTGTATGTATACGTTTGTTTTTTTTTGTTGATAAAGGATGACACAAAGCTGAAGAAAATTTATATATAAATTTCTTTCCGTTTCTCGGTTGAAATTTTTTAAAATATTTATAAGATCATTTTACTGTATGTTGTGTACGTACTTGTCATAACAAAATGCCAACAACACAAAGTATTTCAACGTTTTTTTCCTTTTATGGATTTAACAACACTTAAAAATAAAAACAAAATTTTCATCATCACCATTAACACTCCCACCGCAATCTTAATAATTTTTTAACTACTATTTGGTGTTATGTTTTCATTTATTTGATTATTTTCATTTCGCATTCGCATAAGTGATTAAAAACGAAAATGATATAAAATCTATTTATATAAAAACACAAGACAAACGAAGAAAATGAATAATGATCGTTATATTCTAATGTACATAAGTATATATCGAATATACAAATGATAAAATTTGTAAAATATAAAAAGACAATAAAAATAAATAAATAGGTAAATTATAACTCGCATTATTATTATTAAAATGATTTTCTTATTATTTGTTTAAGAGATATGATTTTATAATTAATGCTTTTTTGTTGTCATAGTTAAATATAATTTTTTCTGTTTCATTAACAACTTGTACTGGGGTAATTAGGAAAGCCACAATGAAAAAGGTAAACTAATTTTCTTTGTGGTTACACGATACATATTCAAATTTATGTTATAAGTATTTCAGTTTCTCAAATAAATGTGTGTAGGTTGTAAGCTCAATTTTACATGTTCCTTATTAATTTAGGATGGAAATAACTCTTGATATGCAAACATTTTTCTAAAAGACCAAAATCTTATTGTTCGTCGAATTAATTAAATCTGGGTCTTAAAACTCTTTTAAATGTGGGTGTTTTAATAAACAAAATGAAGTGATCAATCAAGTAATCAATAAAGAACGAACACAGCGTTATCACCGATAAATTTTAATTTACCGAGCTAAAAATATAAGTAATAAATCTTTTTGCTTGTTTCGCTTGAGCTCATTCATTTTTTAGCGAGCAGTAGACCTATTCTATAAAATTATATGGTCCCCATAAAGTAAGGGTTGAAGTAAAGGTTACTGTTCTGTTTATTCTTAAAATAAATTATAAGTATTAAATACATTAGAGCACACCTGGGTACCTTAAGAAAACAATAACCATTTGCTTATGTATAAGTAATATAAATTATGCTGAATAGTATACAAAGATGTGATCAGACTATTGTAATGTTAGATCATGTTCGTTTTGATGTAAAATGTCTTAAATAAGGCATAAGTCACAAATAGTTCACACATGTTTAACAATATCTATGTTTGTGTAATAAGATTACGTTCACACCAATGTGACTGGGTATCTAATAAAATCTGACATTCTAATTGCCAAGTCGATTAAATGTAATTATTTGTTTCTTGACTATGGCTATTTGAAAAGTGCAGATACAACGATCTTCTTTATCCCATTTATCTAGGCTATAATATTGCAGCAATTTCCGCGTGAAAGACAATAGCATACCTTCTAAAAGAGTTGATAATTTTATCTCAGGATTTAGTATATTAAACGGATACAAGGGAGAGATAGACAACCCCCTTAAAATGAAATATAAACCTCTAAAAACCCAGCTAATACGGCAACATATTAATTCACAAAATGACGAATTTAAAATTATTAAAATAATTCATAGAATTGTAAGTACATATTTCATTCAATAAAACCAATGCAAATAATTCAACTGTATGATATTAAGTTCATATTAACTATTTAAGTGTAGTATATATGCACGTGTTAAGTTCAGTAAGGTTAAAATGTTCGATATTTTACAAATGTGTGTGCGCTTCCTCAAGCCCAACTATACGCATACGTATGCTGTATAAAAATATAAACCTTTAGCGATATTGATATGATAAATATTCTTCTTTTCGTACACGGTTGTGAATCAAAGCCATCGCAAGTGTGTGTGTGTGTTTACACAGTCCTGTTTTTTTTTGCACGAACAAAAAAGAAAATATCCATGTTTGATATGATAAAAGAAAATGTCCATATAAAAAAATCAAACTTACTCGTTTCTCACTAGCACTACTTAAGGTTGATTTTGAAAACCAAAAGCTCTACAAAAGGTACAGTATAGAAAAAATAAACAAACGCATACCACCAACGTATTACTAAGTAAAAAAGCGAATAAGAATATCATCTTCTCATTAGTCAAAAAAAGTAACTACATAATTTTGCCACAGCCAGTCTTTTGTAGAGTTGGAAAAGAGAATGAAAATGCTCAAATGGTACCTATCGTAGTGTGCGTCTAATTTTTGAAATAGATCTTAAGTAGTGTTTAGTGAGAAACGAGTAATTTTGATTTTTTTTTATATGGACATTTTTGTTTACTAATACTTTCTAAGGTTTTGATTTGATTGTGCTCGGACGTTTAAAATAAACATGGTTGTGTAAACACACACACATGCGACGGCTTTTATGTCCTTACCTAAATACCTACACTAATGCTATATATCTTATAAAATGCATATAATAACTACACATTAGTTACCTTACAATCCTCCCAAATATATAGCTGGATCCGCCCATGGTTAGATTACAGCATATTGTTCCATCAGTAAAGGGCTTATATCACCGTCAAAGAGATAGGATAGGTTTTACTATCATATTTATGCCTTTCGATAATAGTAACACTAAATAATTTCCCCAAGGTGTGTTTCAACATCATTGTGTTCGAGACCATAATAGGTAGCACTTTTCCTTCCTCCTTCCTAAATAATTTTGTCCAATAAGAGCTGAAATTGGATCCAAAGATCAAGCGAAAGCTGTTTTAAAACCATCTCGAGTGTTGTATTGGATATGGTATGCATAACTATTTTGGGAGCTAGATAAACAAGTCCTTTAAACATGATGTTCCTTGATCGTCAACGCCAAAAAATAACCTAGAAGAATCTAAATAATGATTGCTTAACTTATAACTGATACTAGACTAAAGCACCAAATTATCGCCTCGGATTGTGATTTTTTTTTTTTCGTAAAATACAAAAATCGTATATTCCGTATTATGAATCAAAATAAAAACAAAATCGTATTTGATGAAAAGCTAATGCCAAAATCCGTCTGCTATGTAGGTGACGAATATAATAGACTTATAATTTTAAAGTGAACGTATAATTTCCCGATCAAAACTAAAGTTTCGTCCCGATCAAAACTAAATCGTTGAAATTTCATAATAGACCCTCTGATCCAAACACAATGATGGACATCGATTTTTAGTTTTAACCTCTGCTTCTATATTTTGCAGTTAAATTTTAAGATAACGTTAAGGTAAAGAGACAAAGACAACGTTTTGTTTATTTATATATTTATAGTAAAACTTTAAAGCAAAATTTTGAAAGCTATTGTAACACCAAAACAAATCATTAATTATTCCTTGTCCGACAAGAAATAATTGATGATAGGTAAAAATTCTATATAAATATTTTAATTCAATTATAACTTAAATATTACACGACACCAAAATTATTTGGCACTTCACTATAAAATTCTTTGTGTGCGTCTTACACAAATTTTATGTAGAAGACTGAGTGTGACTGCAATAAAAAGTATTGAATTTGATAATTTTTATGGCAGTCACACTACTACAAAAACTTCTACAAATAAATATTTTTCCAGTCAAGTTTGACTGAGATAGCTTTTTGTTTCATTCACAACTATTAAATATATATTTTTGTTTCATTTTAATATTTACTGACAGTCAATTTTTTTCATGGAATAATTCAATATGGATGTGATTAAACGAATATCAATTCAATTTATTACTTCGGCCATGAAGTTTAACGTTATAAACGTTATTCGTTATTTCACAACGTCAAGTAATTTGTGTAACTACTATTTAATTCTGATTTCCATTATGAAAAATATACTGACAAAATAGTCAAAGTAGGATACAAATATAATTTTTCTTAAAGTGCGAGAGAAATAAAAAACATTTCCAGTATAAAAATGTATATGGATGAGAAATCGTTTATATGCATTGAAGCCATATTTAAAAAATGAAGTAATTTCTTAAAGTGTTTTTTGTCTTTTTTCAATAACAAAAACAAATTTGAAATTTTTTAGTTATGTTATAAGCATATGTCAAAATATATCCACTGTAAACCAAAGAAAAAAGTAAAAAATTATCTCTGTCACACTAATGTTAAGTATGATTTTTTGTCGCTGTTTTTTCAGTAAAAAATACTGGCAGTATTTTTTTCATAATGGAAATCAGATTTTATTTGACCAATCTTACCAATTATATTGAATTATCAAAACAATCTAGTTTCCACAGTTAAATATAACTCCATAAACTTCAATATTAAAAAATTGAACTTCAATATTAAAGAATGGATTGTTTCAATATTAAAGAATTACTTAAACTATATTATAGTTTTTACTATAAAAAATGTAACAATAGATAATTTTTTAAACATAATTCTTAATAAATCTTTTATATATTATATCTTCTAAAGATATAAGAGCGTATTATCAAAAACTATAAAAAAGACAATGTATTGAACCAAAAATAATGAAATAAAAACAAATCGGAAAAGGGAAACCAGATGAAAAAAATATCAATTAATGTCAATTAAAGCTTTTATAAAGTTTGCCATAAAGTGGTTATAAAACATTATATGAGTATGTTAATGGGATTTCTAGAGGGAAAAAATTGTGAAAAAGGATTACATACTTATTAATTCTTCTCTCATCCTTTTGTTTAATCTAGCTCTATCCTTCTGTGATATTATATCGGTTGACATAAATTTAAAATAAACAATAGCAAATTTTAGTCAAACTTCTATAATAGTCTATATAGCTACATGCTATAGAACTATATAATTACATTGTAGAACAAAAAAAATTCAAAAAGTAAAAACTTTAATGAAGATATGTTGACTTAATTTTTTTTGTAGTCTATTTACACATCAATTATGATTAAAATTTTGTTTTACATATTGTGTAACAAAATCGGGGTTTTAATTTGATTTTACTGCATAGATTTGGCTCAACATGAAACCCATAATTTAGTCGAATATAGCTCTATCGTTCGTTAGTGAAATTGGAAACCGAAAAATTGGATTTCCTTTTTTTACATTAACCTGAAGTTTCCAGTTAAAATAATATTTTATATATTCGCATCTATTTACTAAAGTTATGTGATACATAATAACCTGAGTATACATATTTATGGTACATAATATAAATATAAACAATTAAAGATATAAATAATATATTTTTTAATATTTTTTGTGGCACGTCGACGTACATAATATGTACTCTATAGTTTAAACAAAATTGTTACTTCACGTTGTTGGAAACGTGTTTTCATGAAAATGTTTGTTTTCTGGAAAATGTAAAGAAATTTTTTGCAGCATATTTTAATAGCATCCAACGTTTATTTTGTTTACATTATATTATATTTTTTAAAATAATAAATAATATCAACTAAAATTCGAATATACTAAGACTATTAATTAGTTAAAGTAATACATACCGGGAATAATAATAAATAAAGTAAACAGTATTAAGCGATATAAGAAACAGAAGCCAAATTAAATTGAGCTTGAAAATCGGTGCTGGGTTCGTATGTATAAATTAGTTCCTTTAATAATATGGTTTTGTCAGAAAGTCGAGTAATTTACTTTAACGAAGTGTTGAGTAATTTGATAAAATATAATTAGGATAAATTTAATTGATTGAGAATGAGGTTCCAGGTTGTTGGTAAGTTATTTGTAGAGATACAAAATTTCGAGTAATACTTTAAATCGGATCCATAGCCAAAGATGATCACTCATTTATATTGGGAATCGACAAACGCCTTTAATTATTACGAAAAAACCATAATTCTTTGTGAATTAATTAATTGGTATATTAAGTTAAATAATATAAATTTTAATTTATAAGATATTAACTATACTACACCCCAATTTAACATTCTTACCCAATTTAACATTCTTATTACTACACATTATAACTAAGCAATGTAGAATTGTGTAGAATTTTGAAACAATGTCAAAATTGGACACTGTTTGAAAGTTTATTTAAGATATAAAATAATTAACATTAAGTTGAAAAATGTTATATCGGTTAACTTATTAAATGATGCTCATTTGTGCTAGTTTTACTACAATTTGGATTGTTGCTAGCAAAAATCTGACTGCAAATTGGTTATATCATTTTAAATGTTGACTTTCAAGACTTTAAGAAATATGGTAAATGTGACATTTCAAAAAACTCAAAATAGAAAGTTTATTGCCATCAGTTCTGGTAATGTTGCCAGATTAAATTGTCAAAGTCTCGGGGATTAATGTTTCTAAGTTTCTCTCGCTGCCCTAATTGTGTGACCGTCCTGGAACTTACAATTCTCGAAACCCAATTCAGGGACTGGAGACAAAAAACCATTTAACATCTGACGGTAGCACTCACCAGTTACAGTTAAGGTGATGGTGTCGGTGTCCTCCAAAAAAAATAACAGTAAATCATTTTTTCACGTACATTTCATGTAGATTCTTCATGCTCCAAAAACGTAACTTTTGCTTATTCACATAACCACTTAAGCCGAAATGGGTTTCATCGCTCATTGTGATTTAGGATACTAACTCCTTCTCTTCGATTGCATCTGGACAGAACGTGGGAGCTTATTAACCTCACTTAAAGGTAAACAGATAACAATTGCTGAATGGTGCACTTGGCAAGGGCACAGGTCTCACATTTCGACGCAATTAAATCAGTTGATCCAAAATTGTGTATGTGCTTGGCGTTTGTGGTCTCTCGAACGTCGTCTATCAGACGAACAAGTAAATTGGAGCTGGTCATTTTTAATATACTAAGTTGGCATTAGTCAGCATCGGTCAAACACTTAAGTATTCGAACACGGTGCCGATCGAAGAGTAAAAAGACGATGAGGTTCACGATACGTAAAAATATTTTAAATAAGCAGTAATAGTAATTCTAAGTTCTTCAGACGTGTTAGATTAAAATTATTTTTGAAAATATTTTAAAGTTAATTTTAGTAGTAACGAGTATTTATTTCATATTTATCACCAGAATTCAATATTATTTTCAAAGAATTGTATGAATTTTCACAACAAAACAATTTCAATGAAACGATTTTTATTGCTTAAAAAAATACTTTAAAAAAGCAAATTTTGTTTGTTGTTTTGATGAAATACTAAAATTTCATTAAAATGTCACGGAAGTGTCTAACGCGTCTAAAAATAATTAAAATTGGACACAAGTGGCTATAATTTCTTACTTTTCTCGAAAAAAGATTTTTTTTATCTCGCTATTCGAGTCTTGATACATCACGATTCTACTTTCTATTATAAGAACAACTTATTGGGTTTTGCTGCTTATCGATTTAAATAATATTTCGGAATCAGCATGGTCAATGACGTATGACATTTCACAATTCTTAATGTCGGAATTTTGACGTATTACTTGTAAGAAAAATTGTCTGGCAAAGTTAATGGTTGCTATTCTTATAGGTCATTGTCGTTATAAATCAAAATAATCTTAGATTTTCACAATTCGGTTCCAATATATAGCTATTTTTTATTAAATTGATCAGTAGTCTTTTCTTGCTTGGTTGACCATGGAATTTTTAGTTTTTAATCAATCTAAACATTATTCTCACTTTTACTATCAGTAGGGTGGATCATCTCAATGTTTAAAATATATATTTTACACAATTAAAAATGTACTTAAGACGAGTTATAAATTTTTATCGAATTGTCACAGTCAATATTGCTTCAGGCTGACAAGATATACGTATAAAATAATTTATACTCGTATAAAAAGTTTGCACATCATTGAAATTCAACTCGTTTTCGTGTAAATTTATAAAGTAAAAATGAAAAATGCTCCATCCATCCACAAACATATATACTCTATATTTTTTCAGTTCGTGTTTAAATAAAATAAATTTCCAATTTATTTTGTCGGTTTTTACCCATCTCCATCGCGTATCAAAACTATTGATTTTCCTAGTTTTGCCAATGTTTTCAATATAAGTAAAATTTTTGCTTTGAAACTGGTTAGAGTTACCAGAAGGCACATCAGAAAGTCGTAAAAAATGTTTATGTACAGGGCGGTCATTAAAAATGGTACCATTACGTTTTGCAAAGTATATCATTAGACCGAATTTAAGTACTACGACTATCAAGATTTTAGAAGTTGGCAGAATTTCCTTTTGTCGGCAGTGAAATATAATATTTTACAAATTTTATGTTATTTATATAACACGTTTGATCGATTCTATATATACATGTGTATGTTATGCTTACTTTATGTTATTTATACATACTCACACGCAATATAGCACCTTCTTTGTTATACATACATATGCATACCTATTTTAGATAAAACACCCATAGCAATTTAATTTACATTCCACTTATTTTCAATCACTTTGCAATCACGTCGTCTTCTTTTAGTGCCCATATGTAAAAGCTCGAAAAGAAAAATTCAAAAGTGATCGAATTGGTAACTTAATATCAATATTATGTAAATTGATTTTTCCATTAAACCCCTGTCAATTCCTTAAGTATACGGGAAAATTCTACTCTTATATTTGGTACGTATCTTGTATCGTAAACAAAGGGTTAAATTATAAATTGGGTATGTTGAAGTACTTGTACCTTCTTCTATGTTGTATCTTTCGCTATATGAATTCAAAGATTTTCTTTTTCAAAGGAGTGTATTGATTTGAGCTTAACGATACATTTTTTTGTTTCTATTTTAACTTTGGTTGAGATTATATTAATCTGTTTGTATATTTGTCTTGATACACAACACAATCGTTTGTATTCTTTTAAGGAATAATTTCGTATATATACAGAATTTGGTTAAGTGTGTCATGTGTGTAGCCATGATTGATAAATTTGTTGTATTATACTACCAATTTATCCCACTGAGTCTAATTAATTTTTTCTATTTTCTTTTTTCAGGTAAGCTGAGCAAAATTGAGTTGTGGTTCTTTTAGCATGTTAATATCAGAGATGAGTGGATTCTGAAACCAATTAAATTTAATAAAAGCGTTCAGAATTATCTCAAGTTCTGTATTTTTTAAAAATGTGCTCTGACTTGTGGTAAGCATCAACGATAATGTTTCGGTTTGACATAGTAACGTGACTGTATAGAATATCTGTTAGAAATGGGTTTTTTAAATATAATGTTTTATAAACAAAATAGCTTGAAAGATTAAATTAAAGATGTCGCTTCATCTGATATTATTGATACTAACAGATTATGTTCCACAAAATATCAAATGACTACATGATGCTTAGTATATTCCAATATTATAAGAGTCAATGTCCTGCCTGAAAACAAGTAACCGCGAGAACCGCTTGTTTTTTTCCATATCTACAATATTATTTGGGGCTCTATAGTACTGACATAGAAGATGGGTCGGCCCATGAATTCTTCACGCCAACTGGAGGACATAGATGGGTTCATTTAGACCACCGATCGTCACCGATCAGATGGTGAAAAATCTACATTCTCCCCATATCAAGTTTCGAACCTGGTATTTATGACTGCCGCAGCATATCACTGTATCATTTAGTCTGTTATTTCCGCTGGAAAGTTGTAATCTATGTTCTTAGGTAGATTAAAACTATTAATCAATGTTAGACAGTTGAGTTTATTGATTATTACAGGGTGAATAACACGAAGTGTTACCAATTGCAGACCAATTCCTGTCAAATCAGTAATGATCAAATTTACACTAATGACAATTCATTTATTGTTTACAAGCGTACAAAAGCATTTTAGTGGGAAATATTCAGAAAAAAGGTTATCCGGAAAGCTACAGTCGTAGATTGTTAGCATCTGCATGTGACTAAAATCTCTGTGTATCGCACCATAAGTAAGGATCGTTGAAGCTTTTGGCACAAAATCATTTCGGCCGCAGAGCCTGGACATTTCAACAGGATTCGGCATCGAGTCATAAAGCGCGCGTCAATCTAGATTAGCTGAGAAACAACGTTCCGCGGTTTACTTGCACTGCGCAATGGCCACCAAATTCACCGGATGCAAATCCACTAGATTTCTCGGTTTGGGGTATTTTAAAGAGCAAGGTTGGAACCAAAATATATCAAAGTGTCGATTATCATCAAAATAACACAGAACCACTTTCATGGTACATGCAATATTGTCGGCCGTTTGAAGGCCATAATCGCGGCTGTAAAATAATCTATGGCTTAGAAGCCGTAAACGGCCCTTATCGCGTCTCAAATGAGATCTTACGAACCAATTTTAACGATTGGTGCAGATTGTGGGTGGTCAGCCCAACGAATATTTTTACCCACAAACGTGTTTTTATGTCATCCGGTTGCATGTTAATTTTTGTTTAACGATGAAAATCGAACTCGTGACCGCATCTAGATGAGAAACTCTTAACCTTTAAGCTAAAACCGGCGATAATCGCGGCTAAGGGTGGCCAAATCGGAAACTGTTAATGCAATTTGAAAATTTATTAATATTTGTGAACATTTTTTACTTTGATTCAATAAAATTCTTAAAAAAATAAAAATTCTGTAGCGTTTTGTTTTGGTAACACTTCGTGTCAATCACCCTGTTAGGATAAATTCGAACGGCACAGATAATATCAATTGGTGGTGACAGCATTATTCAGCTCTATTAAGTAAATAAATAATTAAAGTATTATTATGCTTAGAGTTTTTAGCTTTATTCCATTAAATTCTGTTTAATCTGACGGATTAATGCCATATTGAACGTTTTTCTATGCACCCGATATATTTTGGCCAAAATTTTACTTGGTTTGTGCTTTTACACCAAAATTGTAAAACCAACATTTTTCGTAACTTTATTAGTAGCTTTTAATTACAGAGCTATTCTTTAAATCTCGAGAGCTCCGCAACAATATATGTACAAAAAAACATAAAAAAAAATAATTTCTAACAACATGCGATGTAAATATTAAAATTAAATTGAATTGAAGACGACGATGAATTGCGGGTAAACATTTATTTAGAAGTTAATTATTTTTCGCTTGTTTTTGTTCTAATTCTTTTAATTTTAATTATATACAAGTTTTTTAGAAGAAATATGAGTTTTGATGTACCGAAATTAAATTTCATAAATCAACATAACCACTATTTGTTTAACACAGTTTCATGTCAGTTTAAGTTAATGAATTTTTTCAAGATTTATTTTCCGAGATCAAATTAATGGTAACTCGACTACATCTATATATAAAGTGGGATGTAATGAATTTTTCAGTTAATATCTACTAAATTTTACAGGCCTACCAATCCAATTTACAAAATATCTACATATATAATTGATAATATTAACAAAATAATATTACATATCTACATTGATAGGTAGGTGGTATGGATGAACTGTTGAAAACAACTTGAGATTATAATTTATTCTATACATATTTTGTTAGATAGAATATTTATTCTCACAATGGTTCATATTATTGCTTTATAACATAACATAACAGCTAGTGTACCATCACTAACGGACAGTGCCATTCAACAAAACTACTTACTGAAATAAAATTCGAAACAAATTTTGAAAAGAGAACAAGGTCTTTTTTCCTTCAATGTACTATACAGAATTCCAAAATTTTTAAAGTGATAATAAGTATAGATTACAGTGGGCCATACTGAAGGTACAGAAGTAGCTTGAAAATATGTGGTATATTCGTGACAACTAGCTACTGGGCGAATTACTTTGTATAATATGCCGGTGGTGAATGGCTGTCTCTATTATGGTAATTTTATACCGTTTAAAATTTTACTTTGGTGTAAGCAGTGAAGATTGAATCAACAAGTACCACATTCATTATACAAAATTTAACAATATAAGGTGTGTAGTTTTGCCTAAGCAAAATAATTCCAAACGTCAAATAACAATAAAATGTTAGCATCAAGACGATGATACGAATTTTTTAACGTATTTATCCCCTCAGTGTGACATTTTTCAAATTATAATTAATTTTCTAAAATAAAAGCGATTTGCTGACATTAAATTGGAAAACATATTGTTTGAAATAAATATAATGTTAAAAACCCAACGGGGAGGCGCTACTAATTATAATCCCCAAAAATTTAACGATTAAATAGAAATCACTATCCCAAAGTCATAAATTTTTAATAAATTAATTAAATAAAAGTTGGAAAAAATCGTCATTATCAAACATAGCAATTGTTTTCTCTCTTTTTTTTTGCATTCTGTATTGATTTTCCATTAAGCGCCACCAAACTCACATCCGATATTCAAAAATTATGAACGAAAATACAGAAAATGGAAATAAAATAACAACTAATAATAATCTTTAATAAGTTAATGAAAATTTAGACTTAAATTGAAATAATTAAACAGGAAACGAACAAAAACAAACAAACTTCTGTTTTTCAATACTTACTTTAATAATTCATTAAATTAATTTTTCAATAATTTAATTTTCATCAATTTTCCGTTTTTTCCCCATTTTGAGTATATATATGTTCCTTTTCCCATTGTTGTTGCTTGTGTATACTACCACAATTTTAATATTCTATACCACTATAAACAAATAAAATTAAAGCATTTTCAAATTAACTAATTTAAAAGATGGAAAATATGAATTTTCCTTCTTTAGTTTTTCTTATGCTTTTAAGCATAGGTTGAAAAGAGGTTTTTGTTACATACATACGTATGTTATATACAATCATACATTCAACGAGTATGTGATATAAATATATTATATAACATCGGATCTGCTCAATTCCATTTCTATTCTTTCGTTTTGTTTGAATGAAAAGTTTAATTTATTTTATTGTATTTCCGTGAATTCATGTCATAAATTTCCTTGATTGGTATTTTTCTTCTATATCGTTTTAATCGGTTTGGTTTTTGTTTAAATCGTCGAAATACTCATATATAGTTAATCCTCTAAATTTCTATCTAATGAAATAAAACACTAAATAATCGAATTTAGTAGTGTAGACAAAGATAAGCTTATTACTAGGTCTTAACTGTATCGACAAATAATCCCATTTAACATTGCATTTATTTAATCCAATCAATAAATAACAATTTTGATTTGTCCTATTTATTTTATTTTTAGAAACAGGTAAACTTGGAAAGTACATTTTACAAAACAATTTTCGTTGAACGAAATGTGTGGTATGCGCATTAAATAGATAGTAGCCAATTTTAAATCAATGTTAAGTATAAAATAAGTTATAACGTTCCATAAAAAATAAAGTTCGCCACCGAACCCAACAACACTGATGAGGTTCGAGTGCATTTTGTTAAATTTCTCCTAAATATATTCGAAAATGGACAGTCTAGCAACTTTTGTAAACGAATCTTGATTCTATATGTTCGATCCGGAAACCAAACAGCAGTCCATGGTATGGAACCTAACAGGAGCAAACCTACCCGTAAAAGCTGTGCAATAAAAGTTTTGATGTCAGTTTACTTCACCCGACCAACAATTGTAGTTGCTTTTGCCCTGGAAAAAGACCAGACGGTAACTGCAAAATGATGTTCCGAAATTTGTTGAAAAACCGGAAGAAACAGGATTGTGGCGCTACTTTTTACATCATGACAACGCGCCAGCTCAAACTGCTGAAAT
This sequence comes from Tipula lateralis, assembly GCA_963932295.1. Classification (NCBI taxonomy): domain Eukaryota; kingdom Metazoa; phylum Arthropoda; class Insecta; order Diptera; family Tipulidae; genus Tipula; species Tipula lateralis. The sequence goes on from OZ010737.1 coordinate 61,581,101, forward strand.
AACGAGTATCTTTATTGCGATCTCTGTCATCGATCGTGATTTATGGTTATTTCCTAAAATTAAAACAAATTTTTGGGGTAAAGGTCTTTACAGTAATGCGGATATAATTGTCGCGGTTAATGTTGAACTTGATAAGCTTAAAAAACAAGATTTTGAAAACTGTTTTGGAAACTGGATCTATAGGCTTAACCACAGCATCCTAAATATACAAGCAGCAATCCTTGACCCTTAAAATTTATCGACCTTATTTATGGGATCTAGATTTTCATACACTCCATAAGAACTAATGTAAAATTGAAGATTTTTGGCTCAATTTTAATGAATGAAAAATACTGAAAACAAAAATTATTTTTATATCAAAATTTAAATCAAATATGTTCATATAACATATATGGAAATCAAATGAATATACGAATTATTTTAATAGTTATAATAAAAATAAAAACGGTTTGATTTATTCAATTTTTATACATGTATATGTTATAATTTGTTCTAAACGCCGTATAAAAATATATAAAACGAGATCAATGGGTATGAACTACAAAAAAGAAACATATGCTTCAAATGTTGGTTGAGAGATGGCTCTTAATAACTTTAATAATATAACTCGTATTTATTGATATATTAAAGCATATTGTTAATGCGTTAATACGAAGTACACAACTAAAATACCCAAACATGTAAATGAAAGGTGAATACTTCAAAAATTATTTATCCAATTGTTATACTCGATGTGTTACATACAAGATGGCATCATAAAAGTCTTTACGATTTTTAACAGTGTGAATTTTTAAAACAATTTTAAGTATTTGAATTGTTTTTTTATTTTATTAAAATACATTTATTTAGACACAAACAGCATTTAACAAGAAAACGGTACCTCTGTAGCTTCGTTCACAGATTAGTATTCAATGGTTTCAATTTTGTTTCTTTAAATGAATTATCATGACTATGAGGACGATTCACCTCAGTTGGATATGAAACATTCATATATGGTTTTCTTCAACATATATATTAATTTATTGTGTTGACAATAAATATAATTCTTAGGGACAATTTAACACTTGCATGGCTGTCCGTTTAAAAATAAAGCGGTACCTATAGTTTCGTCAACATACATTTATTTTCAATTCATATAAAAAAAATCATAAATTCATTCAAAATTTTCTAATTTAAATTACCATGACGACTTTGTAAACTTTCCACTTCAGTTGAATATGAAGCATTTATATGTGATTTCGTAAAACAGATGCAGCTATTGTGTAGCGAATAAATTCGTTTTTTAAGTATTGCCTTGTGCACATGTATACGTCCGACAGATTTTTTGGCCGAAAAAATAATAAGCAGACAGTGGATTTTAAAACTTATTTTGATTCCAAAACATATATGAAAAAATCATTTGCACGAGAACATTGGCTAACTACACATTAGCTAAAAATTAAAATTACTGTTCAAAATCCCACCATCAAGCCGATTAACAGACATCTACCAAAGAACATTAACATTGGTGATCACACAGAAATTCCTACACAGTATTTTTGGCCGAAAACCGAAATTTCCATTGCACCTTATATTGAATTCAACAGTGGACATTCAAAACATATGACCTTCTCATTATATTTTGTGACAAGAACATTATTCCCTTACGATCCTGAAATTATTTTACGGCAGTTGCACAAAACACATTTTTAAAACTTAAATAATCGCTCGTCGAGTCATACTGGCTAAAAATTGATAATAACATCACAATTATTGGCTAGTTTCATGTCCTTTTTCGTAAACTTTTAATGGAAGTGGTATCTCGTTTTACTTTTCAATGTTTCTAACGTTCACTACTGCTCTAACGTCAACGACTTACATATAGAGAAGATGAGTAAATTCTTCACATAATGGTAAATTGGAAACTTGTATAACCGGCAACGAGACTTAATTCAAGAGTAAATATTATAGTAATTTAAATCGTTGCCGGGGAGAAAAGATCTTAACGTTGTCTTACCACAGTATATCGCATGGGTAAGCTGAACGATTTGGTGAAACACTAAAAGAGAACAAAAATGATAAATATGTTCCAACAAACTAAATCACCACAGCAGAATTGTTTGTAGCCCCCTCAATCCACACGGAAATTAAACTAGTTCGATTTAATTTGGAATCGTTAAACACAGTTTTTCGATATTTCCACAATAATTCTAAAACCAATAGATACAGTTGCACAAATCACATTCACATTTAATATATTTATCTACAGGCCAAAAGTGATACAATATTAATTATTAATTATAATATAAACGTTTTATTATAATAAATAATTTATTATTGTCTACGGGTATAACCTATAAAAATTTTGTAAACAATTTTTGACAGCAAAGAAAAACAAAAATAAAAAAATTTTTTTTCTTTGCTGTACACTGTCCGAAATTTTTTAGTAATAAATTTGAACTGTAGGGCGATTTTATTATTTTTTTTAATGCCGTCACAACTTATTGTTGTGTTAGTAAATATGTGGGACTCGAATTAAAAAAGGCAAAAGGCTGACTTAAAAAAAGCGTTTTTTTGAACTTAAAATGAGTGGTTTTATTTCAGTTTAAAAATGACATAAAATCTGTATGAAAAGGAAATAAAAAAAGCTGACTTTATAAATGCATATCATAAGTCATTTTAAAATTGAATTAAGAATTGTGTTTATAACTGACATAAAATATGCATTTCTTGATTCATTTTGAATATGAATTAAGATATGTATTTATAACTGAAACAAAATGTTCCTTTTTTAATTCATATTGAAAATGAATTAAAATTCATTAATTTTCATTAATGAAACCATTACTTGAAAATTTCGAATGGTTTTAATGTTCCAGAAATTTGCAATTGTCTTTTGCAAATTTTCATTAATGAAAACACATGCATTTATTTTCAACTTTTATAATTTAAGAGAAACAAAATATTTTAAAATAAGATTAACGTTCCAGAAATTATTGTGTGAATCTATTGTGAATTAAAATATGCATTTTTTAATTCATTTTGGAAATGATTTAAAATATCTATTTATAAAATGACAAAATACATGCATTTTTTATGTCATTTTGAAAATGAATAAAGATTAGTGTTTCCAAAATGGCATAAAATATGCCTTTCTTATGTAATTTTTAAATTAAATTTGTTTTTGTAAAATACGAATCGATGCTTGCTGCTTGCTGCTTCTATATTTAGGATACTTTGGTTTAACAATGCATTAAAAACAATGGCGATTATGTAAAGAATGGAATTTTTTTTCTGGTCAACTAAGCGAACTTCTGTTACTCCTCTACTATAAAGACGTTTTAAGAAAAATGTTATGAAACGTACCGAGGATTCTATATCGAAAAAAGTAAAAAATAAAAGTTTCGTTTCTTGAGAAATTCTACCTAGGGCATGGTTTGCTTAATCGATTAATCAAAAATTTATAAATTTTTCAGTTAATCGAATAATATTATACTAAACCGATTTATTGAAGTTTACCGAGCTTAATAAGTGAAAGTTTGATATGTTCAAAATACTCATAGTTAATCCTCTAAATTTCTAATAACATAAAACACTTAATAATTGAATTTCGTAGTGAAGACTAAGATAAGCTTATTACTAGTTCTTAACTGTATCGATAAATAATCCCATTTAATATTGCATTTATTTAATCCATTCAATTAATAACAATTTTGATTTGTGCTATTTTAATCGTGCACGATGGCGATTATTTTGAAACAGGTAAAATTGGAAAGTACCTTTATATAAAACAACGAACTGTGTGGTATGCTTATCAAGAATAAAATGGGTTAGAACGTTCCATAAAAAATAAACTTGACCACCGGAACCAACAACACACATACACACACACACATGACTAACGAAAGGGTTAAATCAAAACTAAAATAAAATTATCTTTATAGCGTTTTTAAATCCATTCAACTTTAACCTATTTCCATTTTCTTTATACGAGTACATTATATATTTGTATGTATATACATAAATATATATATTGTATGTTTATGCGTATATACGGGTTATATAAACCAAAAACACAAACAAACTCGGAAAAAGGAAGAATTTAATTTTCAAATTTATATAAAAGGTTTTGTTTATATATACACACACAAATTTTAGGTAAAAATTCCATCTAAATCGATCTAAGTTTATAGTCGAATAAACAAAAATTCATTGGCTGTTCTAATTTCTCTTGTAATCTTAAAATACATAAATTTAGTAAACGACAATCGAAAAATTATATATATTTATGTAATACATACAAGATTATTCACGCGGTAGAATGCCTTTAATACATATACGATTGTGATCCAAATTGGGAAAAAATTGCTTGCAACAGCAGTGAATATCAGAATATACTACTATATTTTGTGGCCACAAATTTTCATTTTACAGAAACCTTATTTGGGTACTATATTCTAGCACCCACAAGCTAGAATTTGTATTTAAAATCCGATTGAATTTTTCTTTAATTTTTCATTACAAATTTTTATGTAATAGCCTGAGGGCGACACATAAACATAAAATAAAATTTATTATTTTATGTGATTCACACATTTCTCCCCCATAAAATGTTAACAAAATCTATTCTAAAAATAGCGAGATTGATGAAATTGTAATGAAAGGTGTATATATAATAAAGGGTGTTTCGCAAATGGGTGAGACGAAACATACGGTTGGATTCCTTGATCAAACCTAAGATGACACTATGTTAGTTAGAAACTTTTGTTTGGACCAAAATATGATGCCTTACTCATAAAACTTCTAACAGGACAAATTGATATATGCAACTCATATCAATACTTCCAATTAATAGTAACTCTATTTGTATGATTCAAACAAATCAATGTTAATATTCAGAAATTTGGATAGTACAGTAAGCGGTTAACAGTTGGTACGGAAAATCTATCTTAAGTTTTAGATCAAATAAACGAGCTTAGTAACCGTTTTTTAAAACTAATCTCTGTTGTTAATATTTAATCGTACTCAAGCTAATGTTATGAGTCGAGATCGGAAATGGACATTCAGACAGACAAGTATAATATCTTTAAACTCCACTCATTATTTTATTTTTAATATTGACTTAAAGCTTTCGTTTAGCAAGTATTCTTATCTTTATGAATTCCGATACAACATTTTGCCTAAAAGAGACCCGCTTTTAATATATGAGTAATATGTAGCCTAATGATTACTCTAATTTATAAAATAAAATTTTCAATGTTGTAAATAAGTTAGTCCTAAATGCAGTGACATAACTTTGTTGGATGTCAGGTATTTCGAATCTCTTATATAATATGAAAATTGTGAAAGAGCTGAGGATGCATCAGACGAAATTCCATCGCCAACGCAAATAGAAATTTGCTATGTAATTCTCATCGGTTTTCGGTGTAAACTAAAGCCGCTACAGTTATAATAATTGCATATTTAATGTTTGCACTGTCTCTACAGACTATTTCCAAGTGATTCCGAAGATTTCAGACATTAGAGGGCAAGTCCCAAAAAGATCGACCAAAATCCTCCACTTATGACGTCGTTACTGTGGCTCTGGTGAGGTTCAAAGTTGTCACAAGAAATTTGACACAAGAAATTAATGCTGATTAATTAGCCTTGAATACCACGGCTGTATCGTGAATATTAAATAGTCAACAGGTATATACACGGTTAAATCTGCTCGATAGGTTCCACGAATTTGAAGTGAGGCCCAAAAACCATTTTGAAAATTTTTACCTACATATATTCCAAAATGGACAGTCTGACAACTTTAGTAAGTCGTTACTGACGACGAATCTTGATTCTATAAGTACGACCGGGAAACCAAACAGTAGTCTATGGTATGGATAGGGGCAAACCCAACTTTAAAAGTTAAGCAACAAAAATAATGTTGTTAGTCTACTTTACCCGATCAAAAATTGTAGCTTTGATATTCCCCTAGAACTAGGTTAGACGGTGCCGAAGATCGCTTACGAAAAGTTTTCCAAAATTTGTTGGAAAACTGGAAGAAAGAGGATTTGTGGTACTACTTTTACAACATGAAAACGTGCCAGCTCACACTGCAGAAATAACGAGTAACTTTATTGCGATCTCTGACATCCGTAAAACTGTTTTAAGATATGGATCTATAGGCATAAGAAATGCATTGAAATTATGTTGAGAATGAAATTTTGCTTTTGGTCAACTTAAGAAAAATGTTGTAAAAAATGTTATAAATTTTTTGGCCAGACTATTGATATCGTTTATAAGATAATTCATCAAGAATGATGAAACATACCGAGAATTCTATATCGAAAAAAGTAAAAAATAAAAGTTTCGTTTCTTGAGAAATTCTACCTGGAGCATGGTTTGGTTAATCGATTAATTAAAAATTTATAATTTTTTCAGTTAATCGGATAATTTAATACTAAACCGATTAATCGTGGTCTTCTGAGCTCTAATCATAATATGAAACTTAGAGGTTTGATCAGTTTGATATTTTCAAATGATTTCGTAGATAAACTATTATTGAAAACAGTTTATAGTTGGCATGAATTCTAATGAAAATAAACTAAGTTTTATTTCAAAATTGGTTGAAAAATTAAAATACTCTTCTTTGGCGTTTGGTTCAAAATACTAAAATTTTCTATATGGTATGCATCCAAAATTTTTGAATTCTTAATACATACATTTTTATCAGCACCATTCGGTTCAGAATAGCATATGAAAGAAATCACGTATCACTGGTTTTAAAAATATTGGAAGCAGATTATCTTCCAATAGACAAAACACGTTTTCCACAAAGATTCAAAGACAACGCAACTCCTTGTCAAACACCAAAATTATCGGTATTTGAACCAGTGTGTTTGAAACAGATTCCTCTGCGGTATTCACCGATAATTCTTCAAGAACGTAAGAGAGTAGTGTGTATTAATTATTGCTTTTTAATTCATCATTAACCCGAAAATTGGAAACGTAAAATGTTAAAACATAAAGAAATGCAATCTTACCTAGGAGTTGCGATAGTCGGAAGTACATCGGTCTTAAACCAAAAATAAAAATTAAACAGAATTAATTATTTTAAATTTTAATTTGATATTTGAAAATAAATTAATACACTTAATGTTAAATTCGCTAGAAACAATTCTTAGTTTCTTTAACTGCTCGTATTTTATATGAAATTGTCCTCAGCATCATATCTTAAATCTTATTTCATATCTAGATACAAATCAAGGTCATTTACATAAATAATATTTTTTTATATTATATACAATATATTGATACTCTACAGATAACTGAAGCACAAAATCAAACTTCAATCTCAATATAAGAATTTTATTAAAAGGCAAAATTTAAGTTCATGATTCAATTTTCAATCAATTATATAATTTAGTGAACCAGATATTGAAATACGTATTATTACAGTCGTAAACGAATATAAACTTTTGTCTGCCTACTTCTCTGCACCAGAACTACTGATTAGTCATTAATTTGTAAAAACCTATCACGTTTAGCGTTTGCTATGCGGTGATTTCCAAGACATCTTCAAACACTTATATTTAATCTACCAATATTTAAATCAATCAATATATTATTGATTACCAGAAGACAAATACTTTATAAAATGTCCTAGTACAACAAAAGTATGTTTTCCAACAGGTTACAACTTTCTAGAGCAAAATTTTTTTGTTTCGAACCACTTTGGTCTTATATAAATGTCCTACAGTACACTAAGATTAAATTGATAGATTTTGTTTCACGTTTTGAGTAAGTATTTAAGCGACTCAATATGTTTATATTTGAAATAAAAATATGTTCCTAATTTGTACACGTGTCTAGCTAATGCACTTGAAAAAATATAAAAAAAATCTATTAGTTGAACCCACTGTAACTACGTGCACATCATTTTCTAATAAAAACTATATTTTTATCAAAAATTGATTTTTTGTGTACCCTTTTCCTTTATATTATTAAAAGCTCAATGATGAATAAGCTTATTGATCGTTTTTTATAAATACAATTCTTGTGTAATTTATGATTGTGCCAGATATGATTTTATAATTCCGGGTAGAAACCGAAGGTGTCTGTCCAGTGAAAATATTGAAACAGTTTACTAGGGTACTATTATCCTCATACTGAAAACATTATTATAGAGGCACAAACAGACTTAATGTTTATTAATTATTTTTTGCCTGAATATTATCTTATTAGAATTGTTAAATCTTGATATTGACCATAAAGTGACGATTTGGATTCTATTCTATCGATTTCAATTACGCAATATGTTCCCATTCTATTTATCAGAAACCTAACTGAGAGAGACTTTCTTAAATTATGGAAGCACTCATTTATCAATCCGATTTTCAACTCGGGCTCTCATTACATTGATAATTTAGGCGATTTGTGTTATTTATATCATACCTAAGCTTCCCGAGAACTCAAATCGTGAAGTTGTACATTTAATTATACTTCAAGGATAATTGATGTCAATTGGGTCTTCCGCAAGATAGCCATTTATGCCCCATACTTTTCACCCTACTTATAAATGATGTGATCAATTATTTTAACTATTTCGACATCATTAATTATGAAGACAATATTACAATTTTCAAAATCATTTCTAACGCCGATTCTATTTCTAACTAGCGATTTATCAAATTTCAGTAATTGCTGCCTTTTAGAAAAGGTTGATACATTTAAAGATTTAGGTATTAGGTTTTCTTCGAATTTGTCATTCCATAAGCACCGTGACGTTCCATAAACAACAAGTGGATGTGGAATCATTCCAAGCGTAATTCATGAATTTTGGCCATGGCCACTACATAAGTGTACGGGTCTTGATGGAAGAGAACTTTTACTTCACTAAATGCCGTCGTTCTTCTTTCAAAACGTCGTTGAATCGGTTTTCTGTTCTCCTCGTTTGAAATTAATCGATTTGAATTATGCCGCGTTCATTCCAAAAAACTATGTTCATGGCTTTGTTGGTGATAAAACGGCCTTCTTCGGCAGATTCGCGAGTACAAAAATACTACAGCTCTACTGCTTAGAATGTTCTTTGAAACCGGTGTATCGTGATGAATCCTTGTTTCATACACAGTTATGAAACAATGCGAAAACTATGTGGAGTTACGGATGCTGGTGACATATCTGATTGAATATAATAACTAAATGTTTGCAATTGGCAATCAGCATGAAAGCGGTATATATGTAAAATAATAAACAAACGAAAATTTCTACTATGATCGAGAAGCGGGAAAATAAAGTATAAATACGCAAACAGAAAGCGTAGAGTTTCAGTTTGAATGGGAACAGCGATAAATTAAAATTGGAAAAAGCGATAAGAAGTGAAATATTGAAAGTAACAGTGTTAAAAGTTGATTATGGCGTAAAAGTTAATTGTGCTGATTAATAATAAACGTTATAGTGAAAAACAAGCAAGTGGTTTTTATTATTCACAATCCAGTGATTGAACCTTGCATTGGATTGTATCCCTACTAGGGGAAATCGTAACAATATGTGACAGATATTCAACACGCGTTCATCTGAGATGTCTACTATCTCAGCTATCACTCACATTTTAACGCTGCGTTCTTGGAAAACCGTATAATGGATTTTGTCAACGAAGGTTTGGCATCAATTGTGCTTGTACGGTCCCAACGAAAATCAGTATACCACTTGAGAATCATTTTAATTGATGGTGAAAGATCCTCATAATATTTATCAAGCTTTGTTTTGTTTTGCATAATGGTTTTTCCAAAGAATTTCGTGTGTTAATATGTTTTATTAACACACGATATTAATTTTTTCTTTGTTTACAAATAGCTTATAATATATATATATTAACTTTACAGTTTTCAATAGCTGTCGAAACTGAACTTGATGACAGATCTGTCTGAAATTTTTATTTGGTCTAGTGACAGATGGTATTGACTCATGACCTTTGGAATTTGCGATTGTGGCGCCCTCTGTTGGAATTGTACCAGACTTCTCACTCCGCCCTCGAATACTGCCTAAAGATGTTGCACGGTAAAAAATTTGGTATTACGTTTCGAAAGCAGAATTTTAGTAAAAGTTAATGGGAAGCACTAATCAGATACGAAGAGCATTTAATTTAAATATTAATAGATTCATATAAAAAAATAAATAGATTTCGCAAATTTGTTTACCTTGTTAAAGTTATTAATTTTAATTAGTTGAAATAGTAAAATAATAATTCCAGCAGTGTTCGCTGGGATATTAAAGGAAAATTTTTTCGTGAGCAGCCTGGAAAATTCAAGTTTTCCAAAAAAATATTTAAAAAATTGTACAAAAGCAGTCTTTAGTGTGTTATGTTTGAAAATAGTTTTATTGGATGAAAACGTCAACTGTAATATTAGCCGCGTTTCATGACTCCAACTAATTCTGATCTAAATTAGTTGGAGTCACATTTCATTTTGACTCAAAATTTCATTTTGACTCAAAATGTGTCTTTGTTTTGCATGGAAAATGTGATCTGATCTGAATCAGTTGGAGTCATGAAACGCGGCTATTATTGCATTTTTTTAAAATATTGGTATGGAAATCTCCAATTAAACAAAACTTTCCACGATAAACTGACCTGATATTTATCCAGTTCACTATCGATAAAACGAATTACATGAAATTAGTTAGAAATATAACACTCCAGAGGCTGCTTTTGTACAATTTGTTTTGAATAATTCCAATTTCCCAGGCTGCCTATTAAATTTTCCAGAGGTTCTTGTAAATAAATTATTCCACAATTTCGTTTTTTTGCTGGGATATGACACAGTCTGAACATAAAATACAGTCTGAACATAAAATACCAACTAGTTTTTAAATATTTGAAAGAAATAATACTTTTATATAAAGATGCCTGTTCGAAAATGCTCTATGAAAAAAAGTAGCGTTGCTACATTCCATTTTATAATGGATTTTGTTTCTCTATTCGACCGCTATAAAAATAATAACAATTTAATTTGTATTTGGTATATATACTCGGCGCCTTATCTCTTAATTCCAAAGACGTGGTTAAATAAATTAAAAATTTGCTATACAATCTTTCCCTCATAAAATATGGAAATATAAAATTCAACAAAAGAAAAACGAAAATATTAAATCAATTTCCGAAAAATAATAATGAAAATGTATAACAATGTTCTTGACGACAATATGGTTTTGAAGTTCCTCTAATTTTGTATACAGATGGATATTTTTTAGACAGAACCTTCTAGTGAGCAACTGGATTTTAGCATGAGTCAAATTTTCGTATTCTAAACTAGTTGTAATTATAAGTTCATCTACCAGACATAAATACGATGAACTCATTTACGATCATTAATATTTAATTGCGTATTATTTATTGATTCATCGACATAAGAAAGCGACATTTTATTATTCGAACTTTCTCGATTATTACTCGTACATGACTATTATTATGTACGTAATACAAAACATACATTGTAATAATTATGTCAACTGCGAACAAATCATCACAGTTATATGTTGTTTTTCATCTCATTTTCCAATGTATAAAAAGGATTTTCCCTTTTGTATTTCAACAATTATAATAATCGATTAGAATTTACATTTTGGGGCACAACTATAGTAACGATAGAAGATATTGTTATACATTGCTAAGCAATCAATATAGAGTATTGTTATGTTTATTGTATATTTTTGTTGTTAAGTAAGAGGTTTAGATTTTGACATTTTGTTCAATAAAAATTTATACAATTCATCATAGGGTGATATGGCACCCACCATTCACGTCCCAATTACGAAGCAAAAAGAATTTTTCATCATCTGATTATGATTGGTGATCGTAATTCGAACATATCGGTGGCACCCAGTTAGAGTGCAATACATTCAATTTAAAATTGTCTTTATAATATTTAGAATGAGAAGTGTAATAAACTGGAATTCCATTACTCGCTTAATCATATAGTTTCACTATTATACTGTTGCAGATTATTTTCATCCGTATATATTGCAAATTATTAATTCTTATCTATAGGTTGTCACTTATAGCGTTTTAAAGCTATTTCTGGCGTGAACTTCATATCGCCTTTATGTTTTTATTTAACAGACCTTTACAATCAAATCAGTAAGTGTGTACGGAAAATTAAGTCTACCATAACAAACTATACGTTTTTAATTATAAAGGGCGATCCAATAAGAGCTTCCGAATTTATTTTTTGGAATAAAACGCATTCAAATCAATTTAATATACTAAAATTGTATTTATAGCGTAAGTTTGGTATATAATGTTTGAAAATAATTACTTTTAAATGTTGTCCGCGACTGGCTCTTGGATGATCTACTATATGAGTCCAATTTTCCAGCACTCTTTCGAGTGTTTCGCCCGATTATTTACGCGTGCTATATTCGCTTCGATTGTGGTTTATCGATATAAACAATTGTTTTCAGATACTCCCATAAAAATTCATCTAACGACGTCAGATCAGAAGATCCTGGACGTCAATTCCCTTGCTTGATATGATGTTCTTGCAATAAATCGATGGTTTGGCCTGCTGTGTGGCACGTTGTACCATCTTGTTGATACCACAAGTCGGCTACACCAATTTCTTGAATTATTGGCACTAAAAATTCATTGATCGCTCTAGTTTGCATCATTGGTTTTTTATAAGCCCAAATACGACAATTTTTTTCGATAAAAAAGGGACACTTTCGATAAAAAAGGGATCAATTTAGAGTTGTTCCAACGCCCATAAAACAAATCGATGACGCAAAAAGAAGGGCAACCGGCTTCAATTCGTGAATAAGCTGTATTTTGTATGCCTTAAAACCAAGATCCCTCTTCAAAGTATGCCACACTGGACCATCTGAGAGACCCATAACTTGATAGGGATCTCATAGCTATAATGGCCCATATTTATAATGGCCCATATATATAATGACCCATATATATAATGACCCATATATATAATGACCCATATGGTTTTTTGAAAGTTCTGATCTTAATCGTCACCAGTGCAAAGTATTGGATGATTGTCATGGGGATCTCATAGCAATTGTAATCGTCCAATACTTTGCACTGGTAACAATTAAGACCAGAACTATCAAAAAGTCATAGCCATACTAAAATATTGATATACATTGAAATGAACTGAACATTTTCCCAATAGCTACTTATGGGACATTATGACTATGAGATCCCCATGGCAATCGTCTAATACTTTGCACTGGTGATTAAAACCAGAACTATCAACAAATCATAGTGAAATCAATACATTCTTCTGAAAAATGAATATTTTTTACTAACCGAGCAAATGGTGCAGTGATTAAAGCTGCGGCAGTTGGCCAACCCATTGTCCATGTTAGTACTACTATGGGGATGTCACTGGCATGGAGCTATGCAATGTGCAGATGGTTCTACGTAAATCGGACATAGCTGTACGTCCTCGATTTGGCTGTAATGTTTGAAACGTAGGACGTAAATAAACAAACCGCGAAAGAGTTGGGAGTGCCTTGAGCCCCCAAAACAGATTGAAAATATAAAAACAAATAAACAAACTTTTTACTAATTAGGGTTGAGACCATTATGTTTTACTGTAAATTTTTACTGTCGTGATACAATTTTGTTTTTTGGGCTGACAGTGTTTATATATCATGATATCTTACATTATTAATATATCATAATATAATTTTTTGGGGCTGACACTAAAATATGATAGAACTGTTAGTTTTAGTGTTGCCATAACATTTTTTTGGGTTGAGTTTTGGCCCAACATTACATACATGACGGCTTGTTTAATTCACGTACAATTTCAGCTATACAGCAGTGATATTCTCATTAGATCGACACTTGCACGCATTCTAGTTGGATAATGAATATCCAATAATGAAAAAGTGGCTCGAAATAATGGATAGTGCGTTCAGTTTCAGGACGATCACTGAACATTGATTTTTGCAATAAATGTTCACAATTTGTCAAGGTTGTTCTCGCGTAATTCATGGAAACATGACTTAATGACTACTGAACACAAATGTCATATGAACGCATGAATCTTAATCGGAAAAAGTACCTTCTATTGGACCACTCTTTAGGTTTTATGAATTTGGGCAGTCAGCCAAGAATTCCAATCAGTATAAGTAGAATGTAGAAAAGTTATTTAAGCAAAACAGCCTTAAACACAATAAACTAATGTCATAACGCAAAATCCCACATGACATTCATCGGTATTACCTTTCTGGGTTTTGCGATGGATGTGAAACGGATGGAATATAGGTGGTTTAAGATACCCAAACTTATAACATCACAAAAGGGTATATTCTCTCAAATCTTAAACAATTTCTTGATTACAATAAAATCAATTCGAATTGAAAATTTGCTTATCAAATACAATTTAAATTATTTCCCGTACATAAAATGTTCTATGACGGTTTTTAAATTTTTTGACACAATTTAAATTTCCGGAATTATAAGAAAATCGAATAAAAAAATGTTTATGTTTTTGATGGAACTCCGTCATGTATTCGTTATAATAAACCTACTCGTTTATTGATCACAACAAATAAATTTTATTTAAATTTGACATGAAAAACACAATTTTCATTAGATTTTCGCACTTTTATCGTTTTCAAATTTTCTCACATCCATCGTCATCATAGTAATTCGCTTTTATGTTTTAGAATCGTGTTCGACAGTATTTCGCGTTATTTAGTCTTCTTATGTTGTTTTTTGTCGAAAGCATGTTTGTTTGTTTTTACTTATCTTCTTCCCAGAATCTGTGTACAAAATACATATACAGTCAGTTACATAAGAACCACCATCGATTGATGAACCATTTTTAGTTATCTGATTTGTTTCTTTTCTATTATATGTTATTGATTATTGGAAAAACGACATGGAATGGCACATATTCTGGTGGCTGGTTTGACAGCGTACAGAAAACCCCCCCTAATATTTAGATTAATGATAGAAATTAGTATTTTTATTTTCTGTTTTATTAAGTTTTCGAGGGTAATAAATTTTATTGGTTATTTAGTTTTTTGGATGTGATGGCTGCCCTGCGAAAAGAAGATTATATTTTTCGATGGTTGTTGGGTGAAATTATTATAAACTGTTCTAAATTATATATTTTTTAGTGTTAAAATTAATGACGATTTTGATTCAAGAATTTATTTTTAAATTAATTCAAAGTTGTTTTATGGAGAAAATTAATTGCCTATTTTATATGTACGTTTATTATACAATATTTTACTATTTATTTAAGGACTATAAAAATTTGTGCTATTAATATTCCAAAGAAACTTTTTTCGTATTAATGCAATCATTTTAATTTTCAATTCGATTCGTTAACTTGCTTAATTGATATTTTTGGGCACCAAATAGATTTTTATTTAGGGCAGCAAACATGGCTTATCATTTCCTAAGATCTATGTGCGGTAACTTTTCGCGTAACTTGCTGTAACTATTCTGACCCTGTACATTTTGAGTACCTATATGTTAAGTATTCATATCGTTAATTGGCCTGTTTTTGATGTGATGATTTTGAAGTGGTAATGTTTCTACCTGAAATACAGATCTTAAACGTAAACATTTTGTTACTGATTGAAAAATACGAGAAACAATTACTGCCTGATATAATTCTAGTTGAGTTGTATTCATTAAAATATGTGTAATCTTGAAGACTTGTAGTGTTGTAAGACATAAATAACTATGGCTTAGAGGCCGTAAACGGTCCTTGCCGCGTCTCAACTGAGACCTTATGAACCATTTTTTAACGATTGGTGCATCTACAATATGCCCAACGAATGTTTTTACACACAAACGCGTTTTTATGTCATCCGGTTGCATGTTAATTTTTGGTCAACGGCGGGAATCGAACTCGAGACCGCGGCGTGATGAGAAACTCTCTTAACCATTAATCTACATCCGGCGACATCCGTTGTGAGACATACACTATGGTAATCTATTCGAGCGAATGTATTGGTATTAGAATTAGTTCCATAACTGAGCTGAAACCATTTTTTTATAAGCATAAGATGCTACGTTTTCGGACCACGGGTTACTCTTAATGATATTGTCCATTCCGTGAGACGCCGAACTGTGTGCATATTGAAGGAAAACATTGAACAAGATTCAAATCAATCATATGTCGCCGTTCTCAGCAACCGGGGTTGTGTCCTGCCACTTTATGGAAGAATTGCGAAAGGGTCTTGACTTAAAAGCTTTCAAGATTCAACTTGTGCAGGAATTAAAGCCAAACGACCAACGTTTGTGCCGCAATGGGTTGAAGCACAAATTTATATTGATGTTGAATTTCCATTCAATATTTTGCTCTCCAATGAAGCCCATTTTAGTAGAATGTATACGTAAATAAGCAGAGTTGTCGCATTTGGAATAAGAATAAGCCACAAGGTTTTTTCGAAACACCAGAACATCCACAGAAAATTACTGTTCGGTGCGCTTTACAGGCTATTAGCCATTTGTCTTTAAAAACGATGATGTTCAGAATATTACTGATTAGAAACTTTTTCGTACCACAATTAGCTGGAATTAATCTTTCTGACATGTGGTTCCAACTGGACGGAGCCACATGCCACACAGTGCGCGTTGCAATTGATTTACTCAAAGAAACTTTTGATGAAAGAATAATTTCGCGTATAATGGTCGTGTTCGTGTGATTTAACCCCATTGGATTATTTTTTACAGGTTATGTAAAGTCATTGGTCTACATCGATAAACCAGAAACAATCGAACACCTAGAAAGTTTGTGAAATTTGGTGTTCCAGATTGAGCCTTGTACTCGCCGGTCATGGTGGCCATATGGCCGAAATCATAATGTCATAACACATTTTCTATCCAACAAAGCCCGTTTCATTGATATTAAAATATATTTCTTTGTTCTATTATGATTTAAACTTGTGTAACTTTATGGAAAATACCGATTTTCTATTATGCTTGAAGATGTAACGTTTATTAATTGCGCGTTATAGAGAAATGTATGGCAATTTAAACAATCTTAGATCCGTTATCAAGGTTAATGTGTCAAAATTCAAATCAATACTTACTATATATGTATTCTATCGTTTTTTTTTTGCGTAGCTAACAGGTGAAGCATTTTCACGTAACCAATGTAATAACTAATGTATTTAACGAGGCTAGACTGATAAAAAGTTGCTTTGATTCCAAAGCTATTCAAAATAAACCAATACCTCGCATCTAAATTAACTAAGAATTACTTGGCAGATTTTACGTATCGCCTATTTCTCACCTCGAAAGCACAAAAGCCTTGAAAAGATTACTGTGATAGTTTTATTAGATTGAATGGTTAAGAAAGTTTCTCATCACGCCGCGGTCTCTAGTTACTAATATAGTTAGTAGACTCATGTAAGTCTTCTAATTATATTAACATACGATTTAATGAGCTGTTTCAAACTTTCCAATTATTAAATTTAGCAAATTATTAAAATTTTGATACTTCCGTATAAATTATCTCGTTTTGTATCGCTTTTCCAAGCGCATAATTACATATTCAGATAAGCTTATCCTGGGCTTCATATTCAAAATTATTTTGATATCATTTTGGCTGCAATTGATCTTTCAAATCATTTGTAGATATAAATATTTAATAAACTATAACCTTAACACGTGAACAAGAGTTAAGGAACACAGAATTTACCATCTTAAAACGAGTAAATGGGAGCTTATTATCAACTATTCGTTCTTTTGTTGACAAGACAAGAAGGCGTGGGATGAAGGAATGAAATGAATTTAAAATCCACTGAGCATAGAATAATCGGTTATTCTCATTTTTATGTTGCTAGCTATTGTCGAGCTAAAAAAGAAGCTAATTAGTATGTAAATCATGAGACATTAAACCTATTTGCTAAACATTCTGCTAGGAATATATACATTAATATATCTCGCCGTATTTGAAATTCCAATTTTCTAAGATCTCTTGGCCTTATCTCCTATCTCAAATTTACAATAGTGTTAAATCATATGGATATTTGCATAAGCTACTGATAACTTGTCCCTTAATTGAAATATGGTGACTCTCTTGTTTTTTGAGTGTGATGCCGAAGAACCTCATTTGGTAAAGGGTCTTCCAATAAGAGGTTTCATTTTGATATTTAAAAAACAAACGAAAATACTCGTTAAGAGAAATCAATGAATATTTGATTCATTGTAAAGAGGAAGGTATGCCATTAACATTTAAAAACGATATCAGCCAAATCAGCCAACGGCTATACGCTTGCACACCATAATACTGTTTATGATATTTTATATAACTCCACGAATTTCATCTTTAAGGTCTTGAATCGATTGTGGAGCATTGGCATAGACGTTATCTTTTACGTGGCCCTAATGAAAAAGGTCTAAATATGTTAAATCACAAGATCTCGGTGGCCAATTGTGAACACCTCTTTGAGAAATAACACGGTCAGAAAACTTGTCTTGTAAATTTGCAATTATTTCGTTGCTTGTGTGGTACTAGCATCTTGTATTAATAACAGTTGCACCAGCCTCATTTTCGAAAAAAAGGGCCAATCATACCGCCAGCCCAAAAACCGCACCAGACAATGGCACGTTGAGAATGGAGAAACTTTTCAACAATCATTCTTGGATTTTCTGAGCCCCAAATGCTACAATTCTATTTATTAACGACGCCTTCGAAGTGAAAATGGACCTCTTCACTGAAGATGATTTTTCGATGAGAATCCAGATCCGAATTATGATATATTTGAAGGTCCCAATCAGCGACGATACGACGTTAACGGTGATCGGCTTGAGTTCTTGTGTTAACTGACTTTAAAAGCCTTAAGACCTAAGTCTCTATGAAAAATATCGTGTTATGTCGTTTGTGAAATATTTAATTCCAAAGATCGATAAGAAATCGACAAACCTGGGTTTTCTTCAACATTCCGGGCTACAGCAGCAATATTTCCAGTTGTTCTTGAACGACGCACACGGTTTCGATTCTTCACATCCCTAACTTGTCCCAACAGTTCAAATTTTTCCACCAGTTTCACTATTGCTTCACAACGACCAAAAAGTGCTTTAGTTTTGCGAAATGTGACAAAATTTTCACCATTTTTGCAGTGAATTTTAAAAATTTCGCGTTTATTGTAACATTTTTAGTAGTTTTTACTTGTCAATTGTCAAAAGGTGACAGCTTCAAAGTTGACAGCTGCCTAAATAGCGAGCTAAGAGGTTTCATTTCAAAATGAATCGTTTTATTCAAAAACCCTTTATTTAAATTGATTGGGCCATTCGAAAGTAAGGTTTGGTTTTTATTCCAATGCCAAATTTTACTTCTCACAGTTTATTCTTAATTTGGTCTAAAATTTCGTCTTGTAGCGTATCAGTTCTAATATCGGTATGGTTGATGATGATCTTGGGAAATACCAGATTGCAGATTGCAAATATAGTTATAATGCACTTTCGAATTGCCTGACTTCACGGAATTATATATTGTAATTAAGATAAATGTAATGGAATGGTTCATGTCAAAATTCGATAACCTATCGAATTACAGAGGGAAACCACGTTTGTATAGCTTCTAAAAATAAATAAAGCTTCGTATCAATCTTAATGATTGATTCTATCATGAAGAACAAGACATTCTGAATACAAGTTGATTCTTCTGAATACAAGTTGTTAATCTTAACAAAGTGGTTTATTCTTATATCTTCTCGACTTAAAAATTATCTTAATAAAGAGCGATCCAACAATAAAAGCTTCCGGAAAATCGTTTAATTTCTTTTAAATGTTGTCAGCGACTGACTGTTAGATGTCCATTCTATGAATCCAAGTTTCCAGCACTATGTCGACCGTTTCGGCCGATATTCCGTTAATTACGCGTCGCTTCTATTGCAGGAACCGATTGTGGTTTATCGGTATAAACCAGTTATATTAGATACCTTCATAAAAAGTAATCTTACGGCGTCAAATCACAAGCTCTTGGAGGCGTATTCACGGGTCACTTTCTTGATATTATGTTTTCAATAAATCGATGGTTTGGCTTGATGTGTGGCAGAGCTATTTTTGGCGATAAAATTTCATTGATCTGCCCATAAACTGCATTGGTAGCTCTTGAATCACTTCTGGCTATTCATCAGCCTAAATACAAACATTTTATTTGTTGACGTATCTATTCAACCAAAAATAAAAAAAAAATAAAAACTTGGATGCATTTGGAGCTGTTCCAACGCCCATAAACCAAATCGACGATACAATGGCAGGTCAACTGTAATATTCACATTAGATCGACTTGTACGCACTCTAGTCAGGTGATGAATATCCAATAATTAAAAAGTGGTTCGAAATTTATTGATTGTTTCCCAAATAGTGCTTTCAGTTGGACAATTATAAACACCATTAAATGATCGAAGAGCACGAAAAAAATTTTCACTGAACACTGATTTGAAATACATAGTCATACACCGTACAACGTTTCCCTTCATAACATCGTTTCGCTGTAACGTTGTTACTAAAATACGAATATACTCCGTTCTACCGTCGCAGTGTCTCTTTGTAAGGTTGTTTTTTTTAACGAACCCATAATGTTAAATTAATGGGGAAGCAGCTAGTGCCGATACACAAGCTGCGTCTAAAAAAGATGACGTTGAAAACATTTATTTCCAAAGCAGAAAAATCTAAGCACGAGCACTAAGAATTACCTTATTATTGAGCGGTAACACAGCAGGAGATTTTAAGTTAAAACCAATGTTGGTTTACAGATCTGTGAACCCCAGAGCGCTCCAAAATATTGATAAACAGAAATTGTCAGTATTATGGAATTCGAATAAAACTAGTCGGCCTGCGGATGACAAAATCCTTGTTCCAAGAATTGGCCAAGGAATGTTTTGTGTTAACGGTCACAAAATCTTGCAATCAGAATAACATCCAATAGAGCATTGTTAATATTGGATAATGAACCTGAACATCAAAATAACTTATATTCAAGTCGTATTCATCCGACCCAACACAACATCGTTTTTGCAGCCAATGGATCAAATACCAATAGCTATGTTTAAACATTACTACTTAAACCGAACATTTTCCCATGTGTTGAATGTGACAGAAGTTGTTATCAGTTCACCAATAGTAGAGTTTTGGAAAGATCACAAGATATATCACAAGACGTATCAAATCAACTGCTTAAATGTACGTTGGAACAAGTTTTGGATCAAATGAATAAAAAATTATGTAAAAACAGAAGATTCAAGATTTAATTGATAATGAATTAACAAATGAAACATTAATTGAAAGAGAGCAAGAGATTCTAGATTACGAGGATGATGTCTCGGATGAGGTAGGGCAAACAGAAATTAGTTCTGGAAAGCTCAATGAAGCTTTTTATTTTCTGGATAAAGCTAACAAATTTTTTTTTCCTAGCACGACCATTACGTAAAGCATTAAATCACGGTCAATCAAGGAATCAAAAGTGTAACCATTGTTATAGAGAGCTATACAAACAAATAAAACAAAACCTGCAATTCAATTCACAGTAGAACAATTGTTTTGAACTAGTGAAAAACGAAAATCAGTTGAAGAAGTTAGAATGAATTCAAATGATATAAATTCTTTTGCCCCCTATAACGTTGTTTCGCCTAACGTCGTGATTTTGTGGAACCAATTAACAACGTTAAGTGAGGTATGACTATATATTTCCATAATATGTAAACGTCGTTGTAAATATTGAACACAAATGTGCTAAGAACAGTTGTCACACATGAATCCAATAATCTTATAATCTTATTTGGTTCTTTAAATTAAATAGCTTTTCTTGGCACCTAATATGAGTCACCTATATTCAATTTAAATAACCAATTAGAAATTCATAATTATTTAACAGGTTGTTGCCCACATCGGAAAACTAATAAAGTTCTTATCTATCGCACTGTATTACTATTTACAAATAACATAGTATATAACGCTGTTTACTCTCAGCTGTGTTTAGTCGGTAATTGCATTAATGAGAGTGATATTTAGTCAGTGTAATAGAAACAGTGAGTAATCTAAACAACTAAGAGATTGATTTAGAGATAGAGAAATGTGTGTGAAGTATTTTGAATCGATATAATCGTAACAAAAATTTTAATTTAATTTACTATCGTACTCGTTTGCGAACTTCGAATGCCGCTTGTTTGATTAGTGTACTGTGTAATTAATTCAAATACATGACGTGTCTTTACTATTGTTGATAGTTAATGCGGTGAAGTTTTGTATACAAGCAAGTAAAGCTCGATTTTTTTTTAATATGTTGTTTAATTAATTTGTCGTGTATATATAGGATACGTATCATAAATTCACAACATGTTGTATAGTTAATAATTGTATATTGTATGCATAAATTTTCTTATCACACTGTAGCTCTAATTAACTATATACTCGTATGCCTATGACTACTTGTACTATGGGAACGTGTTGTTAATATTTAAATATGTGCCATAAAATAAATTAACCTCTATCGTTGCCGTCTTATCACCTTAATGCGAATACATGATCTACACGTAAAGAGATTTTCCTTTTGTGATTTTTCGTTTTTTGTGTTAAAACGTACGGAAAAATGAAGAAAATTGCTTGTGTGGTCGTATACTAATGAAACATCATATATAGAGTGTATGACGTACATACTCATATGAGATATGAATAAACTAGTGTGATAACAAAAAAAAATTGTATACTGATTTTTTATGATTGTAAATTTTTGATGTTATTTTAACCTAAAATAATGTATGTGGGAAAATATTTTAATTTTCTTTTATGTTTTTCATATTTACAGTGTGAAGATAGTACATTCGAAAGTGAAATGTTACTATCAACCGCAGAATCATCCGTCTATACGGCACAGGAAGTGGCAGCTCGACTACAGGTGGATGTACGAAGTGGATTAAAATGGACTGAAGCAAAACAGAGAGCACGAATTATTGGATATAATGAATTAAATGCTGGCGAAGAAGAACCAACATGGAAGAAATATATTCAACAGTTCAAGAATCCGTTGATTCTACTACTATTGGGTGAGTTTAAATAAAAATATAAATTGTTAACTTAACTAATATTAAGTTCAATTGTAATTTTAGGTTCGGCCGCCGTTAGTATTATTATGAGACAATTTGACGATGCCATAAGTATTACAATTGCAATAGTAATTGTCGTCACTGTTGCATTCATCCAGGAGTATCGATCCGAAAAAAGTCTGGAAGAACTTAAAAAACTTGTGCCGCCAGAATGTCATTGTTTGCGTGAGGGGCGACTAGAAACATTTTTAGCGCGAGAATTAGTGCCAGGCGATATAGTGTATTTGAATATAGGTGATCGTGTACCAGGTGATTTACGACTCTACGAATCAGTAGATCTGCAAATTGATGAGAGTAGTTTTACGGGCGAAACAGAACCGGCTAAAAAAATAACAGATATTGTTTTTAATCATGGCAACAATAAGGAATACACAAATATGAAGAATATAGCATTTATGGGCACTCTGGTGCGTTGTGGAAACGGTAAAGGAGTTGTTGTTAGTACTGGCGAACGTTCTGAATTTGGTGAAGTATTTAAAATGATGCAAGCTGAAGAAGCTCCCAAAACACCACTACAAAAATCTATGGATATACTCGGCGCTCAATTAAGTTTCTATTCGTTCTGCATTATTGGTGTTATCATGCTTTTGGGATGGCTACAAGGAAAGGCTATACAGGAAATGTTTACAATAAGTGTGTCATTGGCTGTTGCCGCTATACCTGAAGGTCTACCAATTGTTGTAACAGTAACACTTGCACTAGGCGTAATGCGAATGGCTAAAAAGCGATGTATCGTTAAAAAATTACCAACTGTCGAAACACTTGGCTGTGTAAATGTAATATGTTCAGACAAAACTGGAACAATAACGAAAAATGAAATGACTGTCACGGTTGTCATTACATCGGATGGATATATGGCTGATGTGACGGGTGCAGGCTACAATGATCATGGAGAAATTCATATACGCGATTGTAGCAACCAGGATATCGCTAAACAGAGTATAACGGCATTGTTAGAAGCCGGTGCCGTCTGTAATAATGCTGTTATTATGTCAGATACATTGCTTGGCCAGCCGACAGAAGGAGCTTTACTTGCCGCCGCAATGAAATGTGGAATGTACGCAGCTGGAGATAAATTTATACGATTGCAAGAATATCCGTTTAGTTCCGAACAAAAAATGATGGCCGTAAAGGTGGTGTCTAAGTACTCGAATAACAAGGAGGAGCTGTATTTTGTCAAAGGTGCAATTGAAATGTTATTACCACAGTGTACTAAGTACATGTATGGTGGTAATCCGGTTCCACTAACAAAACAAAATGAGGCCGAATTTATGACCGAAGCTTATGAAATCGGACGAAAAGGTTAACCACTCTCAAGCAATAATATACAAAACTTTTCGTTAAATGATTTTGTTTTCTAAATTCTAGGATTACGAGTGTTGGCCTTAGCAAAAGGAAAATCTTTCCAAGACTTAGTATATATGGGAATTGTAGGTATAACTGACCCTCCACGACCACTAGTACGGGAATCCATTGAAATGCTACAACGAAGTGGTGTACATGTAAAAATGGTAACTGGTGATGCACAAGAAACAGCCATTGCAATTGGTAAGTAAAATTTACAATTTATTAATTTTATTTAAAATTTATTTAAAACGCTAAGTGGTATTGATTTACCTACTGGTACATCCGTAATCTTACGAATGTGAATTGTTTTTGAAAATGATAGTGGGGAAGTCTTAACTCTTGGAATAGGTGGTATATAAATTTCATAGTCGGTAACAAGTTTTTTCGGCACTGGTGGCCGTAGTGTTGTGGTGGTTGTTGTAGTTGTAGAAGGCGGTAAAGGTGGTCCATATTGTTCAGCTGGTGGTCCGTATTCTTCAGCTGGTGGTCCATATTCTTCAGATGGTGGTCCATATGTCTCAACTGGCAGTTCAAAAGTTTTACTCAGAATTCCCTTGCTTTTGGCTGATTGCACAATCATTGGTAATCCGTACTGTTCTGCTGGTGATCTGTTTGAAGCGGACGCTGGTACATAACTTTGTTCTGATCCTTTTACATTGGTTATCTTTTCTGGCACAATATGGTGTTTGCTATGGAGTTTTGCGAATGCCCATTTTTTCTTGAGGAATTTTAACAGTAATGCATCGCTAGACGCAATCGTTACTAGCAATACAATTATTATTATCTTTGTTTTCATCGATAATGTTATTGACTGAACTGATTAATATATGATTAATTTAGTAAGTAATACTGTTTTTATATTATATACTTAAACTTCTCCCACCCTTCAATTTTATCGATGGCGTGATTATTTTAGTAACCTTCGAAGCTAGTAGTACACATAACAGATATGTTATATTAAATATTAAAAAACCATTAAGGTATGCAATGTTGTTATTAGGGAGAAGTCGTCCTTGTAATCTCTCGAATGACAGACTCAAGTGCTTAGTTATGTATGATACATATTAACTATGTGCATACATAACTAAAATCAAATTGTTTTGGTGTTGGAAATGCTAAAAAACAAGTTTACGCCCCGAAGAATAAAACGCAAGACCCTTTATGTTAAAAATAAAGGTCAATAGTATGTTCGCGACAATCTTGCCTAAAGCATTCAAATAAACTTGAACTATAAAAATGATTGGAATATTGGCACTTAATGTTTTCTTGTTAATAGACAGCCACTAATGGATGTC
The DNA here is from genome assembly GCA_963932295.1 of Tipula lateralis. NCBI lineage: Eukaryota > Metazoa > Arthropoda > Insecta > Diptera > Tipulidae > Tipula > Tipula lateralis. Next base: position 61,606,789 of record OZ010737.1, read on the forward strand.
GATCATGTGTAAGCTGTAAATGGTATGAGATTTTTATTTTTCAACAGTTGCATGCAAAGTGTTTCACGGAGAAGGATAGACTTATTGATTATTTTCTTACTAAAGTTTTTAAATTTGTCTGTATCCATAAATCTTTAATTTTTCATTTTGCTGTGATTAATCCCCGATTTCCGAAAGAAAACATAACGATGATATCGATCTGTTTTCGTTCAGCAATTAAGAGTCACTTCATGATTTAAACCTAATTATAACAATTGCAATAACGATTAATGTCATCTTTGATTTCAACGTTCAAAAACTGTTTCAAAAACGTCGTCAATTTTTATTGTCCGTACCGTGTCAACAATCTGACTCCATCGCGAGCCAGCTCTTCAAACTGTTGCAAGCAATTATAATAAGCTTCCTACGCCGTGGAGAAATCGTCGTCGACAGCGACCTCTTCGCCTACCGAAACGCGGCTTTCCCTTCAGAGATCGCTGTATCATTCGGTTCTGATCAGCACGCGGAACGTGATCCAGTGTACTCGCTATCCTTTGATTTCATGCACGATATCTGGAATTCGCGTTAAATTTCTGATCTCGTGATTGAAGAGTATTCGGTATGTGCCATCAACGTTGGATTTTGGGCTATATATTACACGCACGACTCTTCTCTCGAATGTTAGAAGCTTTTTGTATTCTTCCGTCAAGGTCGGATCAACTCTTTGTACAATTTCAGCTTATCCGTATTTGCAAAATATTTTGATTTCAGGATTAATAAGATATCCAAGATACTTGAATCTCGTCACTGCTTCAAACGTGCGGCTACCACTACTGAAATCAATGCGTCTTGTTCTTGAAAACCAGAGAACAGAACAGACAGATATTTGGACTCGTTTATTTTGATACTAACGGAAGCTGTAAACTGTTCAAGTACTTCTTGAACAGTGGATCAAGTATTTCTTTCACTCCGTTGCCATTTAATCCAATCAGGTGTCTCACTTTTATGAAGGATGTATTGCAACATGAGATTGAAAAGTATCGTGGACAGTGCATCCCCTTGTCGAACACCAGTAGTAATTGCAAAAGTTTTCTATAGCCTGTTCTCAACTTTAATTTATTTGGTTTACTTAAAATCTAGGGATACCCAGGTGGTCATTTTGTGCGCTTTATCACATTTAGTGTTAAAAACTATGATATAATGAAATTGTCGTAGTTTACTACAGGTTAATCATGAATGAACAACTTCAAGTCGTATATTGAAACGAGTAAAAAAGACGACAATATATTCCATCTCGCTTTTACCAACCAATATTTTATACAAACTTATTCAAATAAGTAAGCTGGCGAGGTGACTTATTTTCTGTCTCTTTCTTACGCAAAAATCTATTTGAAAAATAAAAATGTCAATGTTGTCATAGATATGTTGATATAGAACAATAACTAACATAAAAAAGTATTTTTTTTATGAATACAGAAATTTAAATGTTTAGGAAAACGAAACACATAAACTAGCCGATTAATATTTTCTACTATAATTTTGCACCAATTCCTAATAAAACTATAGAAATTTTAGATATTTCGGTACGTGGCTCCTGCTAATCTATTATATCGGAAATAATTCTTGTGCACTAGAATCACTCTTTCGAGTTGGTCATGATACGGACCAGCTCTAGTAAATATAACAAAACCATTCGATTGATAGATTTGGCATAATCGAGCTGTGTTCAAATAGCTTCATATAAAATTCTATAATTTGAGACATTTCGGTACCTGGCTCTTGAGAACATATTGGAACGGAAATGATTCTTGTAATCTGAATTCTGAACGCAGTTCGATTCTGCCAATTCTTTCCACCGGATGGTTGTGTTATATTTACCAAAGTTGGTCCGTATCATGACCAACTCAAAATCACATAAATCATTTCCTGTCCAATAGGTTAGCAGGAGCCAGATACCGAAATATCTCAAATTATAGAATTTTATATGAAATTTTTTGAACACAGCTCGATTGTGTCAAATGTGCCATGAGGAAATCAAAACTATACGAGAATCCTTTTCGGTCAAATATCTAAAATTTCTATAGTTTTATTAGGAATTGGTGCAAATTTTTTAAGAGCAAAACATTTTTAAGAGAAAACATTGAATGTTAAATGTTTTCTCTTAAAAATGTTATACAATTTTTCAATTAACTTTCATTTTTGTGTCACTTTTCATGTTTTGATATTGCTGTCAAAACAATTAAGCTAATTCGTTTCGAATTGGTCTCACATATTTATTCAAAATGGCGGCCAATAAGTCTGTCTCCACAAATAAGTTTCAAATAAGTATACGTTTCGAAAAGGGCCTTGCTAAAATGGTTTCCAATATCATTATTTAAGTTCTCTTCATATTTACCCTATTAAAAAAATGTATTACTACCTATTCAACCACTTCATATAAAGGCTAGTACTAAAGTCAATTCGCGTGAAATTTCCATATAATAAAATTAATTTTGTGGTTATGCGAAACGTCAATTTATCACTCTAAAGCAGCCATTACATGGTCAGTAACAATGCCATTACTAGTAATCTCAGTATTTATGTCATTAATTTATCATTATTTTTTAACACTACACGATCATTCCACAGCATCAGTATTTTCATCATTACTTAGCGGATAACAGAAATGAAGTGTTACGTAGTTTTTTTGTAGATGTCTGTCAAGTTGATAAAAATGTTTTTTAATTACTTAAGAACACTTCTTAAAAATTACAATAATGCTAACAGCTCGATTCTTCAACATATAATGGGGAAAAAAAATCTGAATTAATTTAAGAAATTAAAAGACATCGAAAGAGCACGATCCTCTGGAATGATGTAAAAAATTAATGATCGAATCTCTACACGGTCAATATTAATCACATTATTTTCATCATTCTTCGGTAATGATGTAGCAAAATCAGAAAATCTGGATTTTCATCGTTACCGATCATCATTCATCATTACTTCGCATTACACGATCAGCATTTATGTCATTATCAAAAAGTAGTGACATTATTACTGACCATGTAATGGGTGCTTAAAATATTCATTTCTCCTTTAAATTCATTATTTCCCCTTTTAAATTTATTGCACAGGGTTGTGTTTGTAGACTTATTTTATTTTTTCAATATCACGAAAAAAGTCTCCAGCCGTGATATAAATATATGACAAAGCACCATAAAATGATAATTCTCGCATTTGAAGCGATCGCCCTTCTTGAATATTGGGCATAATGCGGCCACTTTCCATTCTTAGGGCATAACTTCATTTCGCCATACCAATCGAATAAGTTCGAAAAGACAGTTCCACAAAGTTTCCCTCCGAATATCAAGAGCTCTGAATTAATGGAATCAACCCCTGGTGAACGATTTTTCTTTAATTTCTGCATGGCCATCGTGAATTCCTCATATGATGGATCCTCAATGAACATCTCTGCGGTCTGTATTTAAAGATATTCAAATACAGCTTGTGCTACATGTGGAATATTAAGTAGGTCAGAAAAATGTTCACGCCATGTATCGAGTACGTTAACACAGAGGTTACCATCCTGGTCCCGAATGGCAGTTGGCCGGGATCTTATTGGTCCAATCAGGTGATTCCTTTAAAGAAATCACTCGAGTTGCGCTCATTTCTGAGTTGTTGTACTCTTAAGACCTTAGCATTCCACCATTAGCGCTTCTTCTGTCTACGAATGCGTTTAGATGTCTTCCTATCAAGAACTGTTTTATTTATTCTTGCAATTTGTGAGCTATATTGCGTTGCTCAACAGCAAGACGACACTTCTCATGAAACCAATCATGTTTGGGCATAGTTTTCACTATACCGAGAATGGGCTGAGCAGCATCGACAACCGAGGTTTTCAATCCTTTTTCAGACACTGTTCACTTTTTTAGATTGATAATTAGATCGCAAAATGCTATTGCGGACAAGTTCTTAATATTTTCGTTGCCTTTCTTCATTTATCAGACCTTCACAAGAGAATCGCATCCTGTCCTCCCTGACTTGTACGAAACTTTCCATCGTAGCCTTGTCGTGACCATATAATAATCACAGTTTACGAAGTTTGTTGACGACCGATAAGATCTCACGTCTTGGATAACCCGAGCTCGCTTTTTTTTAAATCAACATATATCAAAAATATATCAGTCTTTGATCTTTTTAATGTTATCCAACAAAATTATAAATATCTATTTTATTTCTAGCATCACTTATCGGCTTAGATATAATACATCAACAGACACTTTCCGGCCAAGAAATGGACCAACTCACTGAGATGCAGTTAGAAAAAATGATTAATAATGTAAGTGTGTTCTATAGGGTAACACCAAAACATAAATTAGCAATTGTAAAAGCATTACAACATACGGGTAATATCGTCGGTATGACTGGTGATGGGGTTAACGATGGTGTTGCATTGAAACGTGCTGATATTGGCATTGCTATGGGTAAAAATGGTACAGACGTGTGTAAAGAAGCAGCCGATATGATTTTAGTAGACGATGATTTTCATACAATAATGTAAGTAAACCTCCTATATCGATTTATAATCACTAGAGTTGTGATGTTAATATATGATTTATTTACTAACTATATATACAGTGCTGCAATCGAGGAGGGTAAAGCTATTTTTTACAACATTCGGAATTTTGTACGATTTCAGCTAAGCACATCAATTGCAGCTCTATCACTTATAGCATTAGCCACGCTAATGGGAATCGCAAATCCATTAAATGCTATGCAAATATTATGGATTAATATAATTATGGATGGGCCACCGGCTCAATCGTTAGGTGTTGAACCAGTCGATCAAGATGTTTTAAAACAAAAACCGCGTAACGTTCGTCAACCAATGATAACAAAATCCGTCATTATAAATGTACTACTATCGGCAAGTATTATTATTTTAGGAACCCTTTGGGTGTTCCAACGTGAAATGGCCGACGGGTCGGGTGGTAAAACAAAACGTGACACCACCATGACATTCACATGTTTCGTTTTATTCGACATGTTCAATGCGCTCAGTTGTCGGTCCCAAACAAAAAGTGTTTTTCAAATTGGTTTATTTTCAAATAAAATGTTTTTATTAGCCGTTGGTTTTTCATTAATTGGCCAATTACTAGTAATCTATTTTCCACCACTGCAAATGGTTTTTCAAACTGAAGCTCTTTCTGGTATGGACCTAGTGTTTTTAGTTTCGTTGACGTCGTCCGTATTTATTGTGTCCGAACTAAAAAAATTATTCGAGCGTGCAATGGAACGTCGATCGTATAAACACAATAGTGAGCTAGATTTTGTATGACAAAAAGCCAACGCTGGAAGATTACACAAAGATTAAAACAAAAAACAGTTACAAAAAATCTAAAAAAAAAATTTCAAAAAAAAAAATATTTTTTTTTAATAAATAATTATTTTTATTTTTTTTAAAATAAAAAATTATGATCGACCAATAAGTTTTAGTTTAATTTTAATTATTATTTAATGTTTAACTATTTCGTAACGAGTATTTAGACGGCCATCTAATACTATCTAGCTATGTTTAATATATTATAAAATGGGAATTTTAATTTTTTATGATTTTTCTTATTTATGTTACTTAAATATTAAGTAAAATTAATACTGTATTTGTATATTATATACTAATTTTATTTAAAAACAAAAATTATTGTGATATATTTTAAGAGATAAACAAAATAATAATTCGGAAAAAAAAAAAGTTATGTATATGAGATGATATTACTATATTGTTATGAGAAAAATTTATGTGTTTTATAAAATGAAAATGAGTTTTTCATCATTTTTTTTATTTAATGTAAAAAGTTTTATTTATTATTTTTAGTTTGCTTTTTGTTTATGTTTTTAAATACTTATCGCACATTATTATAAAATAGTTTAATATTATGTAAGTTACAGTGGACAAAAAAAATGACAAAATAATTTTATTTAAATTATTCAATTTAGTAATTTTTTGTTTTATTTATTATTTTGATTCCAGGCTAAGTATTGCAATTAACCAGGGGGGGCTATTATACAATTTTTACGATTTCGGAAAATACGAACTCGTTAAATACAATCCGCGGAGGATGTCCCTTTTGTATAAAATAATTATAGAACTTACATTTTAAGACTGCTTTGTAGTTCGTTAATACGATATTCGTCACCTACAGAGCAGTCGGATTTTGACAAAAGGTGTTCGTAAAATACGATTTCGTTTTTGTTTGTTTCGAAAATAAAAATCATAATAGGATTATCTAGGGTTTGTCAAAAACAGATATTTAAAAAACAGCTGCTTTCTGTTTTAGATTATGAAAAAACCGGTTAACAGGTGTTTTTCGGTATTTTCGACTGGCATGTCTTAAGTTAGAATTTTTCTGAAATTATCTAATTTTAAACTAATTTTTTTGTAATAAAATTTTTGAATTCTTGTTTCAGCCATTTGAAATTTTCTGTTGCCGCTGTTGATTGTATTAAATTTTCTTTTTGCAGCAATAAATTCAGCTCAGCTTTCAGTGAGCTATTAGCGATTGCCAGTTGACTAGTTTGAATTTGAAAATTTGGTTCATTCTCTGAAACATCAACTTCGTCAACACTACACAGACGTGATGCTAAATTTCCTGCGAAAGAGATTGTATTTTTAGATGGAATATTTGAAGGGTCTTTTAAATATCTTAGGAGATTCATAACATTGGTAATCCATCTTTCGTTCTCGTATAACTCAAAACTAATGCTGCTATTTAAATTGGATATCTTGCTAAGCATAAATTTGACTACAGTCTCGGCAGTTAATTATGTAGAGTCTTCACGACTTAATGTTTCCACGGAAAGCTTGATTGGTTCCATGACATTTTACAGCATCAACGCTGCATCAAAGTATAGTCGGTTGATAATATTTAGTGAATTTAGTTCAGAGAAAGCTTCAAAGAGACCGCGATTTGTCTTTATCATCGGACTGTAGAATTTCTAATGAACTTTACTACATAGCATGCATTTTGTAACGTTCCATTAAAAAACAAGATTTTCTTCTTGAATAACTTCAACATTATCACTTTTATATCAATTATTGGAATCCACTTCAACAACTGATTGCAAAACACTTTTATTTTTATACAATAAATAGCATTCTGTAGGCAATACTGGTCAATCACCTTCATAATTTTCATAAACTTGTAATTAATTGCTGCACCATCTTGCGTAGAACCAACTATGTCCTGTACAGAATTTATACCAAATTCTTCCAAATGAGCCTTAACTTTTGACGCCATTGTTTCTGCATTGCATGATTCAAAAATACGAACTAAACCTATCATTTACTGTCATGCTCAACTTTATGCCTTTCTCAGGTTTTGACTTGATCTCTTCAACCCTTTTCTTGAAAATCTGCGTGAATCAACTACATTAATAAAAAAATAAATTAAAACAGAAAAGAAAAAATCGTTGTTGTCTGTTCTTGATTTTTTTGAAAAAAATAGCTGTTTTTCTGTTTCTGTTAACCGGTTTGATAAACCCTTGGAATATCCGCCTCGGTTTGGAAAATATGAAATCGTATTAATTTTATAATAGCCCTCCAGGACTTTCTAGGCGCCCACTTCTTACAAACATAAAGATGTCAAATCTTGGGGATATTATAAAACTATTCGACTTCGGAAACAAATCAAATTCACTGCGGCTTTTCCAACTACGTAATGGCCTATTCTGTGAATTAATTAAAAAATATTATTCCTCATGAAAAGTAGTTGGATCATAATCAAACAGTTTTTTGTTGGTCACTGGAATGGAATGAAATTATTCCTAAAACCTACAGAAAGTTGGAATGAGCCAGTGTATAATTGCCAACAAAAGACGGTTAAACTTATTCAAGTTTAAAATTATTGATTGATATAAAATATTTCGTGAGGAAGTAAAGGGTGAATTTATAAAAACTTGATTCGAATTATTTTTATTTTTATAATACATAAAGTGAATTAATCCGAAGTCGTTAAATTTCAGGGTCGAATAGTTCCATAACAGTCCCTCTGATCTATTAAAACAGCGGGTTTTAATATACGAGAAAATACTGCATTACAATCACGAATTTTGAATTTTCGTCCAATATACTTATCTTATAAGCTCCGTCCTTGCATGTCGCTAAAAAACTAAAATAGGCTCAAGATACTTAATAAGGATTGGATCGGCTTATCAATGAGTTTTCCACTGTAACGAGTCTACGGCACCAAATTTTTAAAAATTTATTTTCTATCCCATTTTAGGAAAACGAAAATCCTTTTTGAAAAAAAAAAATAAAAATTAAAAACTTCTGCCTTCTAAACCGCTTTATTAAAACTTTTATATTAGATAGATATCTGTTACTTAATAAAAAATTAGTTGATCTTAATTTTTTATTGCATTGAAAAACAATAATAATTAAATAAATAAAAAATTTATAAAAAATTAACATCGATAATTGGAATTATATAAATAATAAATAAAAAAAAATAAATAATCTTCTAGCGTTGGAGTTGGACATTTGGAGAATGCCACAAAAAATCAAAAAAATTAAAAAAATTTTAACATCAAAAATTAAATTTAAATTCATCATTAAAAAATATAAAATAGAAATAGTATCCATTTTTGTTGTTTTGTTTTAGTTAGATTTGTGTTGTTATTTAATTAAATTAAGAAATATGCACAACTTTTATTTAACACTTCAATTTTTTTTTTCAAATATTTTTTTAATGCAATCTTAACGAAAATTAATTAACTGCAAGAAGATTTTTATTTTTTAATAATATGATAAACAATTATAGTTTTGATTAGATGCACCAAAAAATCCATTTATTCGGTTTCGTTGGAAGTTTTTTATTTTTAATATATTATATAAAGTAAATCTATTATATAAATATACCTATATTTAATATGTTATTAAAAATAAATTTTTGAATACCCCCACCTTTATTTGATATAAAAACTATTATACAACATACTACTTATATACAGACCATCCATATAAATCCTTTTCCCTTTGAAACTAATATTTTTTGTTATATGTAATATAATTTGAATGGGACAATAATAACTACAAACAAGCAAATTATCAAATAAACTACGACTATATAAAACTAACTCGCATCAAAACTACACAAAATACCATATACAAAACTACTATCGTATACCTATATATGCATATATGTATATATAGTTTAAACTTTAAATTACGACTTTATATTTAATTTAATTTATTTATTTCAGAATAAAAATAAAAAATAGTTTAAATTATTTAATAATAAAACAATGATAATATATATTTTTCTAGATACATAATATAATGTAACTATATTTATTTATTTTTTTATTTACACATGTTTATAACCGGAGTTATATAATAATTAGAAACAGTTGTGGGCATTTAACAGAAGTTTAACTGAGTATTAAATACTTGTTTTTATTCTTTAACTGGTTATTTAACATACATTTGTTTTGTCACTACCATACATCATTTGAAGCGAAACCAGATAGTGATATTTTAATCCTCGTTATAATTAACTATTTATGGCAGTGCAAAGTAGTTCTTATAAATTGTTAATCACTCTTTTGTTCTGTCAGTGTGATTCCTTGCAAAAGAACCGTATACAATTTGCTGACGATGTCCTGACTCGTTAGTCAGGCGACCTTAATTTGAATATATAAAATTTTATAATAGATAGAAAAAATCGAAATCTAATTGTTAATTGGGCCCAACCATAGAATCAGTAATTATCGGTTTATATACAGTGAATTCGTTCTGTCCGCTCCATTTTATTAGGTCTATATAAATTGAAAAGTGAACACAAGGGACAAAGAAAAACCGGACACTTGATATAATCGCTAAACATTTAGTATTTTAACATTTTTTTGGTCGTTGTAAACAGTTCGAAAATTACATAAAGCTTGACAAAAACCATGTACACGCACCAAATAGCGATTCGAGATGAGAGAATATAACCATGTCTACAACAACTTTAATTAAACATAATTAATTAAAACGTTTGTGAAACTTCTCTTCAATGTATCGTTGAAAAGTTGAAAAATGATTTGGTACAAAAATATTGAATTAATAGACTCCTAGCTTTTTAGCCATGGCCCTATTCTGGTAATTCCCGGGGAATAGGAAAGTGGGGAATGATTTTATATGTAATTTGAATTAAAATATTTTTTTTTCTGGCAGCTAGTGTTAAATTGGGAATAACTTTCCCTTCCAATTTTGGTGTTGAAAAATTATTCCCAAATTATAAATATTTACATCGTTTTTTTTTCTTCTATAATTATATTCTATAATATGAGTTTTTATTCTTTCAGTCTCTGGTTGCGATCATTTCGCGTTCATCACCACCATCCAAAAAAGATCTTTTTTTCTTTCTCTGCACCTTCAAAATCACCTTTTTAGGTATAAGTATTACCAAAGATATACATATATCCATATATAAAAAAATATCTCAAATAAATATCCATCCTTTGGTACCTTCTAAAGTCTAAAGTAATTTTAGAAGTGTCATTCACAATAAACGAGAGGAAAAAAACTAGGCAACGCATTAATTTACCATTAATGCTATGATAATGTCATATCAACGGAGAAATTTCGTGCGATATAAATACATCGATAACCGATACATCAATTCAAATTATTTAATAATTACTCTTACCCCTTTGTTATGGTGTTTTCCAAATACTAACCGCTACACATTAAACCCTTCACCTTCAACTGTGTGTCCTAATGTTATGATTTCAGCATACACTTCATCAGTTGTATTTGAAGGTGTATCTTTATTTTTTACACATTCTGGCCAAACGTTTTTCCAACATGAATTTAAAGTAGTATTTCTTATTTCTGATAAGGCCAATGCTGAACGTTTAATACAATCGCTAATTGAAAAGAGTTTCTATGCATCCGCAACAGTAAGCGTTTCATCATTTTCCATTTTATTTCTGATATATTGAAAAGATCGTCGTACATAATACGCTTTGAATGTTGAAATAATTCCCTGATCCAGTGGTTGAATTAGAGACGTAGTATTAGGAGGAAATAAGGCAACTTGTATATAAGGGTGATCCGAAATAATTTTACGCCCTGGGGCATTATCTATCAACAAAAGAGCCTTAAAAGGTAAACCCTTATCCACTAGATACCGTTTAACCTCTTTAACAAAGCAATTACTGAACCATTCATTAAAACCCGACCCCTTTCAATGCTCGTGGTCGAGTTGATCGATTGATCAGCAATTCTTTTAGAATTCGGTCGCCTGAAGCGTTGCTGCAGAATAGAAAGGTAATGCGAACTTTCGTCATCTTGAAACCACTAGCACTTTTCTTCGATTTTGTTATAAAAGGTCGTCTTGACATTCTCTCCCAAAAGAGCTCGGTTTCGTCTGCGTTAAATACTTGATCGGCCGTGTATTCACCGTCTTCAGTTATTTTCGCAAGTTTGGAGGGATAATCTCTAGCTGCTGCCGAATCCGCTGAAGCCTGTTCATCTTTAAGTTTTACATTATGAAGCGCGTGGCTCTGCAAAAACCGTTGTAACCATCCGTTGCTTGCGGCGAATTTATATTTTTTGGCTTCATTTAATTGGGAGGACATTGATGGTTCCATTTCTTTTACTTTTGCCTTCTGTTTAATGGTAATTTCGTCTACTGGAATTCGTTTTGGATTATGATCTTCTATCCACGTAAATAGCGCTTTTTCCATTTTTTCTATGGCGGTATCTCTGGAATATGTACTCGTTTTTGCGCTGTATTTAGTACCAGAGATCACTGATTGTCGGATAATATTTTCATTCCTTTTAATTGTTCGAATAGTACCTTGTTCAATTTAAAATGTTTGCCAATCGATGTGGAACTTTCACCTTTAGCGAGTTGGTCTAATATTTCTATCTTTGTTTCCAAAGAAATTGTTGCTCGTGTTAGTTTCTTATCGGACATCTCTGAAAAAATGATCAAATACATATGTTTACATGAGTTGGTTAAATGAATAATATAAAGGGTCATCCAAAAAACGCGCCTACATGTTTCTTTTAAATAAAACACAAACTATTTGCAATTTTTTCAAGCTGTTTTTTTTTATTAAAAGTATGATCCATTACAATTATACGTGGAATAGAATATCATTCAAGTGTCCACCACGACTGCGTCTGCAGGCATCAATCCGAAAATCGAAATTTTCAATGACTTTCCGACATGTTGCTGGTGTTATTTCACGAATTGCAACTTGAATGTTGTTCTTTAGATCATTAATTGTTTGTGGCTTGTTAGCATACACTCGACTTTTCAAAAAACCCCACAAAAAAATCTAATAGTGATAGATCACATGACCTTGGAGGCCAATTGAAATCTGAATTTCGTGAAATTACACGTTGAGGAAATTTTGATTGCAAAAACGTAATGTTTTGTCGAGTTGTGTGACATGTAGCACCGTCTTGCTGGAAATAGACGTCAGACACATCAATATGACACAATCTAATATAACCTTAGATCAGATGTAAAACCAGGTCGTGTAGTTTTATCATACTATAAAAATTTTGTTTTTTTATGTCAGTTTCTAAAACCTTAAGCTCTCCAATATTGTATGCGAAATTTTGACTTACCTAAATATGAATAAATAAATGAACACAATTTGATATATGTATGTTAAATATGTAAATCAAAAGAAATATGTATCAGTTTTTAAAACTGTGAAATTTATCTGCAACGTTGAACGTTCAACAAACGAATGACAGTAAAAAGGCCTACTGACGAAAAAAGTTCGATGTAAATATTTATAAATTGGAAATAATTTTTCCATACCAAACTTGGAAGGAAAAATTATTCCCAATTTAATGCTAGCTTTTTACCTCAGTATGCCAGGAAAAAAAATATTTAAACTCTATTATTACATATAAAATTATTCCCCGATACTGTATTCCCCGGGAATTACCAGTAGGGTCACAGGAGGCCGGGATAAATATATTTGAACAGAAATTACATATTAAATCTTTCCCCAATTCCCGGGAAATGAGGTAAAAAGCTAGTATTAAATTGGGAATAATTTTCCCTTCCAATTTTGGTACGGAAAAATTATTCCCAATTTATAAATATTTACATCGAACTTTTTTCGTCAGTAGGCCGGAAAAAATATATTTGAACAGAAGTAATTTCTGTTCAAATATAGTTTTTCCGGCCTACTGACTAAATATATAAAATATTTCCCCAATTCCCTATTTTCGGGGAATTACCAGAATAAGGCCACAGGAGGCGAATTTTTTCCGATTTCGAAAAATCCGATTCGGCGCGAAATTTCCTATCATGAAATTGTTTGGTCGAATTTGACAAACGTAATTTTAAAGTTAGCAATAATATGTTTTAGCATCAATATGATAATTCACTTGAAGCTGCTCAATTTTATTTTGTTGATGTTTTAATTTACTAATAACTTGTCAAATGAAATCCATTAATGAACTCTGGTGTCTTAAACTGTTGAGCATTGAAAACACACAAATTCGATTGCTTAAAATGAAATTCGTTTACTAAATAGCAGTCGATTTCGTTTCAAATTAGCGGATTTGTCGATATAGTATTTTTATAAAAGCAAAGGCCGCTTTCGGATCCGATATCGACTTTATCATTATAGCCTTTATGCGTTTATGCATAATAGCCTTTATTCACTTGAAATTGGTAAATTTCGATAACACAAAATCAATAAATTCTACCGATACTACAAGTCATTAAATTGTTGTCTCTTATAATTTCTATCTATGTTCATCTTTCTCTGCGGTTTCAGGAATATCTGCAAATATGCCTATATGCCTTTAACTTATTTATACTTATGACTGTTCTTGGGTCATTAACTCGTCGTTCTAAGAGTGATACAATAGGTCGTGTTACTATTTAATTGAATTAACAGTCAGAATCTATTAAGTTCCTTTCTGTGCTTCTGATGGATCGCTTTTGTCGGAAATAAATGTACTTTGACGTGATTGAAGTTAGTATTCAGTTAAAATAAATTCTAGCACCACCGAATCAATAATAAATCTGGAGACTTAATTAATTGAATTATATAGCCCACAACTATCATTTTATTTAGGTTCAGTATTATACATATGTAAAAAAATGTTAAGCGAGTGGAGCATTATTCTTCAAAAGCTTTTGACAATAAAATTAGTAAACAACTCTAAATTCGGGAAAAGGAATAGAACAAAAAAAAATTTCATTTCTATCGCTTAATTTTTAGTGATTCATACTATAAAGCGCTTTTAATCGCTCAATAAATAATTATCAAACTATCTTTCATGCCTATATAATATATATTTAAAATAAAAATTATTTTTTAAATTATTTAAATTTACACACTATAAATAAAACTTTATATTCCTAATTAAATTACAAAAGAAAGCAAAAAATATTAATTTTTCTGTGTGCTATACATATATAATAATAATTATAGTAATTATTAATAAAAATATAAAATAATAATAGTAATACCTATAGTTTATAACAAATAAAACAAATTATAAAATATTTTTAATAAACAAAGTACATAAATAAGTAAACTATTTTGATGTTGGAACAAATTCAAAAATAATAAAATAAATTAAAAATACAATTTTTTACATGAAAAATAAATTAATAATACAATTGACGTATTTAATATATTAATATAACAATATTATTAATTATTATATACAAATAAAAAAAATATTTGATGTTTTAATATTTATAAAAAATTATATTTAAACAAATTTATAAATTTCTTACTCAACTTTAAGTTTTTTTAAAATGTGATCATTAAACTAATTACTAAAAACAAAATTCTATTATAATTATAATCCAACTATTATAAAATAATAATATATTATATTCAGTTGGATAAATAAAATAAAATTATTTATGTAGGCAGGTTGAATTGACGGTGAATCAATCCAAGCTGTAGGTAATCTTTTCTATTAAAGTAAACAAAAATAAAATTTTAATTAAATTTTGTCTTAATTAAATAAAAAATTTCAAAATAAAACTTATTTTGATTTGGTAGAGTAACTCTATATATTCTAATAATTACATATATTAAATATAATTAAAAATCGTTAATCAGTTCGTTCATTTTTTAAAATTTTAACCCATTACTCATACGTTAAAAATTTCAAAATTACAAAAACTAAAAAAAATGAAACATATCAACATTTGATCAACGATACAACATAAATAAAATTTGCACTTACATGATCATATATTTATTAATTTAATACAACAAAATCATACAATCAATATAAACGATATCATTAATTTAATGAAAGAGTAAACATATTTATATATTTTTAAAGGTATCTCACACCGATGAACATTGCTATTTTTCAAACATTTTTGTATTTTCGGTTAAACATGACATATCGAAATGAAACATTCCTCACAATTTGAAAAGGCTTCACTTTTACTTATGTTGTTTTTATAATTTATAATCTAAGAATATTCTTCGAGTATCTATCATCGTACACACACACACAACATATGACAATATAAGTGGACATGTGTGATGTATGATTAGATTATTGTATTTATTACAAATAAAGTTTAATTCACATAAAATGATGGAAACTAATATAAATAAATATAAACATTCGTGCTAATGTAAAATGTGTATTTATATAAAGTTTTTTTTTGAACAATAATAAAAATAGAAATTAAAATAAATAATTGTTTATTGTTTTAATCATGCATGTACAAGACATTTCGATACATCACAGTTAAGCAGGGCGAACGAACTAGCGAGTCATGGTACAACTCTCCAACTGCTACTGGAAGACTGTGCTTAAAAAGGCGGCTCAAACGCACTGACCCCCCTAGGAAGATGTGAACTAAAAACGATTGGGGATACTCACAGAACACTGCCTACTTGCAGAACATGCAAGAAGGCTAGGTCTAGAGGCTAATGTTTTTTGCAGAAACTGTATGGACGAGGATAAGGAATAGACGGTGGTTCATCTCCTATATTAATACCAAGCTCATACAAATTAAATGATTATTTGGGTAAATTCCTAATAGACTGCCTCTCTGATCTCGAAAACTGTAAGGTCGGAGACATATCACGCTATATAAGTAGTCAAACTGGTTCTAATTGTAATACGGATGTAAGATCCTGTGGTACCACAACGGACCGTCACCGGTATAAGTATGCTGTAGCAGCCACGCAACGTAACCAAACCTAAGCGTTGAATTTTGCAAAACTACAAATGAGACTTAAGTCTTAAAAAAAATTCATTTCTAATTCATAAATTTGTAGCCTGCACAGTTGCTGTTGGATTATTAGGATTGACCTTCTCCTTAATGCATCCACTAATAATAATGTTTAAACAGCGCTGGAAATCATCTCTAAATTATACCTAGAAAAATGATGATTGTTTCATCAGCCCTCGCCAAATTCGTTTTATTTTATTTTTTTTTTTTTGGCGGCTTTTACAGGTCATTATTGGCCCGTACCGTGTCAACAATCTGACTCCAAAGGTTTCGATCACGAGCCAGCTCTTCAAAAACTGTTGTAGACAGTTTGAAGATGCCAGATCGCTCTCTATGCCGTGGAGCCATCGTCGCCTACCGAAAGGCGGTTCTCTCTTAAAGGTTCGCTGTATCATTCGGTTCGGATCAGCCAGCGTACTCGCTGTCCTTTGATTTCATGCACGATATCCGGAATTTGCATTAAATTCCTGATCTCGTGATTGAAAAGAACTGGGTAAGTGCCATCGACGTCGAGTTTTGGGCCATATATCAGACGCATGATTCTTCTCTCGAATGTTAAAAGCCATCTTTCGTACTCATCCAACTCTCACATCCATACATGACAACGGGTCTGATTAACACTCTGTAAAGTTTCAGCTTATCCGCATTTGCAAGATATTTTAATTTCAGCAGTGGACGTAGATGATACAAAGCCCGATTGCCAGCGGCAAGGCGAACCTTGATATCCTCGCCCACACTTCATTTTCAATCTCATCACTCCTTCAAACGTGTGGTTACCACTACTGAAATAAATTGCGTCTTGGTCTCTAAAACCAGAGATTAGATATTTGGTTTTTGACTCGTTGATTTCGAGACCAACGGAAGCTGAACACTGCTCCAGTGGATCAAGTATCTCTTTCACTCCGTTGCCATTTAATCCAATCACACAGATATCATCTGCATAAGCAAGAAGTTGATTGAATTGTCGGAATAAGATATTGTCCTGAGGTGTTTCACTTTTACGAAGGATGTATTCCAACATGAGATTAAAAAATATCGGGGACAGCGCATCTCCTTGTCGAAGCCGGAATTGATTGCAAAAGTTCTCGAAAGCCTGTTCTCAACTTTAACACAGCATTGTGACTGCGTTACTGTCATTTTACAGAGATGTACATATTTTTTCGGTATTCCTAAATATTCAAGCGCATACCATAATCTCTCGATTGATCGAGTCATATTCTTGCTGGAAATCTAGGAATACCTGGTGTACATCGCGAGATGTTTCGTAGTACTTGGAAAGAATCATCCGCAGCGAAAAAACTTGATCAGTGACTGACCGATTTGGACGGAATCCTCCTTGGTAATCACCGACAATTTCCTCCGCTAGAGGAGTAATTCTTCCCAAGATAATGTATGACAGTAACTTATATGCTGTGCAAAGGAGAGCTGTACCGCGGTAATTCTCGTATTTCATGCGATCACCCTTTTTGAATATTGGGCATAACGCGGCCACTTTCCATTCTTAGGGCATAACTTCATTTCGCCATACCAATCGAACAAGGTCGAAAAGACAGTTCCACAAAGTTAGCCCTCCGAATACCAAGAGCGCTGAATTAATGCAATCAACTCCTGGTGGACGATTTTTCTTTAGTTTCTGCATGGCCATTGTGAATTCCTCATAAGATGGATCCTCAACGAACATCTCTGCGGTCTGTATTTGAGGGTATTCAAACACAGCTTGTGATACATGTGGAACATTAAGTAAATCAGAAACATGTTCACGCCATGTATCGAGTACCGCATCGACGTTAACACAGAGGTTTCCATCCTGGTCCCGAATGGCAGTTGACCGAGATCTTAAGGTATGGTGCAATTCGGTGATTCCTTTAAAGAAACCACGCGAATTGTGCTCATTGCTGAGTTGTTGTACTCTTAAGACCTAAGCCTTCCACCATTCTCGCTTCTTCAGTCTACAAATGCGTTTAGCTGTCCTCCTAGCAAGAACTGCTTTGTTTTTCCTTGCGATTGTAAACAGAGGATGCGCTTAATTATAGGCTATGTTTCGTTGCTCAACAGCAAGACGACACGCCTTATCAAACCAATCATTTTTGGGCCTAGTTTTAACTATACCGAGAGTGTGCTGGGCAGCATCGACAACCGAGGTTTTCAATACTTCCCCTACCCTGTTCACATCATCAGATTGGTAATAGGATTGCATAATTCTATTGCTGACAAGATCTTGATATTTTCGTTGCGTTTCTTCATTTATCAGACCTTCACAGGAGAATCACGTTTTATATTCTCCTGTCCTCCCTGACTTGTACGAAAATCTCCATCGTAGCTTTGCAGCAACCATAAAATGGTCACTGCCTACGATTTTTGTTGACGACTGATACGATCTCACGTCTTGGACAACCCGAGCCCGCCCTTTTGAAATCAACACATGGTCAATTTGGCTTCGGGATGTTTTACGTGGATGTTTCCATGTTTCTAAATGGATGTTTTTATGACGAAAGAATGTACTTGCTACTTTGAGATCATGAGCGATCGCAAAGTACATCATTCTTTTCCCATTCTCGGTCGCAGTTTCGTGTCGGGAGTACGGACCTATGTTGTAACATAAGTCGGTCTGATTCCTGCCAGCTCTACCATTTTGACATCGTGCTCCGGTATAGATTATCCAGATTATTGTAAAATGAGTCTTTATCCTGGGATTGGCTTACATCAGTGGGCGCATGTATACAGACAATTGACCAGTTGGCTAATCTCATGTGCAAGCGAAGCTTACTCATTCGATTATCGACTGCTTGAAAGTTCAAGACAGCCTTTTTTACCTGTGGCCCAATGAGAAATCCAACCCCAAGGTTTCCGAGGACATCTCCACTTTGTAGCAACGTATAGTCTTGGGACACATGGTCTCCACTTTAAGGCCATCGAGTTTCTTGAAGAGCTACGAGTTCCAGCCGATATACTCTTTCATGCATGTGATAAGGCCGTCCAACGCGCCAGGTTTTCTTAATGACTGCACGTTCTACGTGCCGATCCTTAGTCTCGTGTTCGGGTACTTAAGCGGGGGTTCCTTTTTTTGTTGTTTAGGCGGTATCCAATTTTTTTTTTGACATTTTTAACAGTTTCACTTTTTTGGTATTCTATGAGCCTCATGTTTCGTTTGTAATATTTACGAAACACGAATGTCCCCAACCACAGAGCCTTACTTTATACATCACTCAATTTCAGACGTTGCCAAAATACTTTTGAAGTGGACGATTCCATTATTATTATTATTTATAAGTCGATACTTTTGTTAAAGTTCGTTTCGATCATTTTTTTTTAATTTTTATTTTATATTGAAACTAGTCTTTCCAACTAACCATCAATTTACATCTAAATACTTAAAAACGAAAGTATAATGGGGTTCCTATTGATCCAGCGATGCACCAATGCCTGTTCGTTGGTAGATAGCTTCTCACATACTAACGACCACGCTCGAAGGGTTTGGTACTTTTAGTCTCCTAACCATATGTTCATTATCCAGTAGCCGAGAGGCTTCCGGATTGACATGTTCCATTTTATATCCGGAATCCCCAAATCAGGATGCAAATCACTATTTCAAATCTACCAGAGGGCAT
This sequence comes from Tipula lateralis, assembly GCA_963932295.1. NCBI lineage: Eukaryota > Metazoa > Arthropoda > Insecta > Diptera > Tipulidae > Tipula > Tipula lateralis. The sequence goes on from OZ010737.1 coordinate 61,626,605, forward strand.
CGACTATACACCGGAGTTCCTTAATCTGGAAGTTTTGTATAAGTTTGATGATAGTATTCTTAGTAGTTCAATCCCAAAGTCATATAGCCATGTAGCCAGATCGAATTTATAGAACAAGATTGTAAATCATTATTATGTTGCATATGCTTAATTTTGACTTTCTTCTAATTATCCAGTACAATTGTCTATACTTAATACACTTACTCTAATATATGTACTTAGTCTTTTCTTTTCTTCTTCACATGCTCTTTCCATTTAAGCTTAACATCCAGTGTAGTTGAGTTTTCGTATGGCACGACAAAGTTAACTGGTGAATTCCATCACTTGCAACTTGAATTTTATTCGCCGCCTAATCCACAGTTTGGCCTGTTGCTAGTATAGCGGTGTCGTCAGCAAACGTTGCTTTGCTTCATGGTTGGACTGTGGTATATCACTTGTATATAGTAGATATATGACAGGGCCCAGAATCCTGGCTTAAGGGTCTCCTGCTCTTACCTCTGTCAGTCTAGAATACTCATCTTCTTGTCTTATTCAAAAAGGCCTTTCAGATAAATATGATTCCGGGAAACATAACATTTAGTTTATGTATTAAACCCTAGTGTGATGCTTTATCGAAAGCTACTGCCACATCCAGAAATAAGGTCGAACAAATTTATTTATCTATTACCGATTTCTCTTAAATATCTGTTCACTAGAACCTGATCAATTGTTGAATGTTTGCATCTGAATCCAAATTGGTGACCCAGTATTGGATCTCCAATTTCTATTATTGGCTTCATTCTTTTCAGGAGCAGTCTCTTCGTTACCGTTTCGATCTGATGACATGTTTAAATCGAGCTTATACTTAGCCGACATATTCAGGCTTCAGGTTGTGATCATACCACGAACGACTGAAAATAGTATTACATCATAAAGTGAGATGGATATTCAGTCATGTTTGAGGTCTACTAACCCAATCACAGATCATTGTAGAATTTTCAGCTGCTTTTCTCTTAGTATAGCATCTAATCTCACAGGGACATACTCGATATGTTAGCTCTATATACCTCTGATATTGACTATATAAGTAACAAAGAACTAACTTTAACAAAAATTTTTGTAGAGAATAGAACTTCACCACATAAAAAAGAGAAATTGAAAGACAATGTGAATTATTTAATCTAAGATAGTAACCAACAATATTTTACCATCGCAAGACTTTTGTCGTTAACACTTTTAAATTGTGGGTTCAAAGTTATCATAACTATCAGCTTTTCAATAAGATTCTTTATTTATTGTACTAAAGCAGAAAATCATGAGAAACACCTTGCTCAGTTGTAATCTATAGACCATCGTAAAATTACACTACCGATGTTAAACTAACTGATTCGGCACGTAAGCTGCTTTATTCCTTATTGTTTTGTTTTGTCTACAACTCAATGGGTAACCTTAGAAGTTCTATTGTCGTTCCCTGCAGACGGGCCTCATCATAAAACATTGTTTAAAATTCATGGTAGTGACATATGGTTCATGGTCGTTTATCTTGCAATTTTAATCAGTGTTGCTTCCAACCTGCGACCGAATACTTTACCTGTATATGCTTCATCATGCAATGATTCTAAACTTGCTTTTTAGAAGATAAACGGTTTTGATTGCACTTCTACGACATGTTATCGAGTAAATACACACATTTCGTTAAAGAAGGCATTACTTTTAGCCCCAGCTCACCTCGATTAATAGTTTTATCGAAGTTGCTAATGATGTAGAGCAACATAATACAAAGGATAGTATATTATTGATATAAATGGTTTGTAAAGATTAGCCTCTGCAAGGCGATCCTTTGTTTTTTATATGTTTTAGATACTATAGAATAGTCTGTCGGAAGAGTATGAAGAACAGGATCTCAAGAAGTGCTCAATAGTTCCTTTATCTCCTCTTCGAAATGTCTTTATCTTTGTGATGTTCCGATTTTCATTCGGAATATATGATTATTCAAGGATGGCCCCGTGAGAATTCGCAGTAAGATCCTTAAAGTGCGTATATCATAATTCAAAAAGGACTGGAATATTTGCGGTTTCATCTACTGTCTACTGGTGCGGATCACCAAAATAATAGTCGACATCTCTTTTAAAAGATAATGACATAACTCTAAGATAACGAGCCAATATATTAACCAATACATTCAATAAAATGAAGTCTAACTTCATTCAGACTGCCTAGTCGATTTAGGGCAATTATCGTCTTCAAAACAAGTTTCGATGAAACAGTATTGGAAATCGCCATTAGAGCAGCCTGACTGTCAGAAAGGATACAAATACAACGATCGAAGCAACTCATCTTCTATGCAAAGAGTGCTGCTCTCAAAATAGCAGCAATTTCCGGCTGAAAGAAAGCAGTGTACCTATCATGGAGGACAGATAATTTTGTATGTATAACCCGATAAGTAAAGATCATCTTATCTTCACCGTACCTCTCCGGTGACGCTGTTGTAGTTCGATGATGTAGTGAGTTTTAGTAATAATCACACAAAATAATATCCCGAAGATGTGTTTCGTCACTATAGTGTACGAGGACAAGTGGGCAGTTCTGTGCCGGTCTATACCTTCTCCATATTTGACAGTGCTCAGGCTAAATAGACCTGCCTTGTAGGCGAGCGGCTGTTTGCCTTGCATACTTTCTTATCCAAAGATAAAGCTGCAGCGTCAGCCATCTCCAGAACTGCAGTAGGTGTGGTTTACATAGCATCTACAATGCCCAGACAAAGAAGTGGTTGAAGGCAGTTTTGAGATATCCTTTTATACCACTCGTTGTTCTAGGTCACCACATAAGTGCGACAGACGAGATTATGGGTATGATCACCGAAACGTATAGTCGACCTCAAGATTTAACAAATGCGACTGTTTGCATTTTAAGTAATTGTTGCATTTTTCTTCTATATGTTTTTGCCAAGTAATCTTCTGATCTAACCAGATCCTCAGATAATTGACTTCCGAAAAGGACGGGATCGTATGAGCAGGCTAAAACTATGTTGATCCTTATTTGCATGTGATCACATATAGTATATCCATATATTTAGCTACCAGTATCAAGGCGATGTTATCGGCATAACCTTGGCAACAAAATCAGTTGTCGTTTAGTTGGACTAGGAGTGAGTTAATCACAGGAGCGGAGACAGAACCCCGCGCTGAAGACATGCCTTTTGGGCATCATCGTATCACTATATCTAGGTCTGCAGTAATTCTCCTTGAACACAATACTACCATGGCACTATACTTCCGAACAAGTGTGGTCTCCATGCCGTGTTTTTCAGCTGCTGAGATCATTCCACTAAAGGAAGCGTTGTCTAATTCCTTTTTCAGTATGGACTGCTGTTTCAACAGATCTACCTTTCTGGCATGTATTGGATTTTCTAATAGTGCATTAACCCTAAAGTACCTATCAACTAATCGTTCTAAACATTTAAGTAGAAAAGAGGACAGGCTGATAGGTTGAAAACATTTTGCCTGGTCATATCTAGGCTCTCCATCCTTCGGGATGAACACTATTCCTGCCGTTTCTCCATTATTTTCGAATGTATCCCATGGCTAAACTGGCAATGGAGATAGGTTCAAGGTCATCTAGGATAATATCCAGTCCTTCCTGTAGTAGACCCGGAAATATCCCGCCTGGGCCTGATTTTGTAAATATTGAGAAAGAACCGATGAACCAACCTATACACTGTAGTATGTTCTAACTCTTCTTTGTACCAATTGCAGTGTACATTGACTTCACAAATCGTTTCTATACGATATGTTCTTTAATAAGCTAGCTGGTAATGACGTGTAAAGAGTAATTGTCTCAAAAGCTTTGTACCAGTATAAAACCAAACACAGATCAAAAACAAAGAAATAACTTTCGGTATGTTATTGTTTAAGTATGAGTGTCATTATCTCGTTCTCTGGATAATATTTTATTTTGGCAAATAATTGGCATGGAATATTGTTCGGTTGATAACAGTGGTATTCTCTTGAATGTTTTTCGAACTATAGTAATCCCAACTCTTACGCAGTTTGCTTCTATCATCCTTTCTTAACGCTGTTGCCAGCCAACTTGAGGACCTCCGGCGTTCGGGTGATATATCTTATTTGCCTAGACCTGCATTCGTATGGGTCATATTTAGAGACAAATAATCAAATCAAGTAATGCTAAGAATGAAGAAATGCTAAGATTTCCAATTGAAACTAGAAAGACGAATATGAATTAGCAAACCCAAACAACAGGTTCATTTCCACTGAACTTCTATAGGGATTTTATCAAAGTTTAATTTGATGCCAAAGCTAGTTTTGGTAGCCACCCTGAGACTCAGGTATTCGAAGTGATTCTTAGTTGTTTGAAACTTAATGATTTAAATACTCTTAAGATTGTTGAAGTAATTTGGTTCTTTATACCCTTTATGCAATCCTCCATAAACTTGTGAACACCATTTAAACATAAAAGGTCCAAACCTTTTAATGATCATCACCGTATATTTTTAATCCATCTCTCGAACTAAAATTTTATAAATCTCATTTCTTTAAAAGAACAATAAATTTGTATAAACTTTAATATATTTAATTCAAAAAATTATTTACAATAAAACCGGAATTATTAAAATTAACTAACACTACCTCTTATATTATTAAATGCACATCACTATCCTAGCTAACATTTCGTAGTACGGAAGACGAAAAAATTTGTTTGAGTATCGATGGTAGCTTAGCCAAATCCATACATATGAAACTTCGTCCGAACGGCATACAGCTATCGATTTCTGTTGCCTCTTCACCCAAACTGCCGATAAAAATAACATACGCCTGCACTTTAGGCTCCTGTTTGGTTAAAGCACTTGCTAATTTTTTCGGCGCTATACCATAACGTTGCAAATTTGCATCACTCAAAATAACAACAATTGCCTCGTCACATTCTTCTTGTGCGATCGAATCAACTGAGTGCTCAGCCGCAACCAAAGTATGATCTCCAGACCAACAAAATTGTGAATGTGCATGCATCATTTTGATTGTGTCCAAACGTTGTTTGTCATCGGCTGGATATTTTTTCGGATTAACAAATGGAATATGATATGTTTCACCACTATGTCCAACAATGTCGTAAACAAGTTTCGATTCGAAACCTTGGAATGATTCCATTACAAGAACAACAGCTTCGAGTTGACGATCTAGGCGACCGTCGTATCCGTTAAATCGATACATTGAACCTGATACATCGACGACTAATTTAAGGCGTTTTGGTTTTTCTTGCGGTTGTCCAGGTTCTGGCTCTTGATCTGCACGGCGGCGATATATGTTACGTTCACCTGTAATACCTTCGATTAGTTTTGTGTCGTCTAGTTCGCCAGATGTTTGATGTTTTTGCCAATGACGTTCTTTACTCTTCGCTTGTAAAGAGTTTATTATCACACGTAACTCTTGCACTTGTTTGCGAACTGGTACACTAAACTCTTCGTAAACTTTATGATCATATTCAGACATTTGAATTTCTTTGAGTTTTTTCTCGAACGCCTGTCGATTTAACTCGCGAGCCGCCTTTTTTACATCATCTGGAATGTCGTCTTTTTCAGCGTCCGACAACTGATGCACTTTATGACCCTTGTCGAGGCGGTATGGACCACCTTTCCCACCAAGTCCGGCGGTATCACGACCACCAGTACCACCTGCCCAAGTATTACCTCCTACATGTGGATCATTGTTGGGATCTTCTTTGCCATGCTTTGGATTCGAAGTTGATAATCCACTTTTACGTTCAACCGTTAGTTGAATTTCTTTCTGACGACGAATTAATGAAAGTTCATTTTTGGCGTACGCTTCGATTGGTAATCCATGTTTTTGTAAAATATTCGTAACCATTTCCAGCATTTCTGGAGTGTATCGATCAAAATCGAGGACATTACCAACCAGCTCGGCCATATTTTCATTCGGGAACTTTTCTAAATGTTTCACAATATTAACAACTTCTCGCGTCGAATACGGATAGCTTAGTTGGCCTAGATCGGCCATTGTTCTCAATTCCCCAAATGATTTGACCAATTTTGTAATTACATCCATCGGTACATTGGGACCGTATTGCTTTAGCAAATATATCTCGGAATCGATTGACGGATTATCAATCGAATGACATGAGAATAGATCTCCCAGTGAAGCAAAGAAATCATTGCCCAAGAACGGAAATCCAGGACGATTCGCCAGTACAATCATACGGAAGTTTCTGTGTGTTTTAATGATTGTTTCACTACTTTCAATGGGACTAGTGTAAGGTAATATTTTTCGACCGTCTGAAAGCGTCATCTCACCATTTTCAACTAATGTCTTCAATATACAAGTGACGTGTGTTGGTGCCTTATCAGCTTCGTCTATGACTAGAACATTCCCATATTTAACAGCTTTTACTAGTGGCGAGTCTTCATATATTACAATGCCATCTTTTATGTTCGGTTGAAGAGTTAATGTTTGAACGGTTGTGTCCCGATGCAGCTGAATGTATTCACGTGGTCGATTCATTAGTTGTAGCAATCGATCGGTGAGTTTATTCTTGCCAACACCTTGATTACCAACCAGCAACAAATGATTGCCCATAAGAAAATCTTGAAGTAAATTTTCTAACAGGCCAATGTGTTGAGGTACATCGTAAAATAATATATCAGGTACTTTGGTCAAACTATCCGTCTTAAATAAATTAACCTCTGTGTTACCAATTCGTAACCTCTGCTCGTCTCGAGTAATCTTTACATTGTGTCGCTTATTTTCATAGTCTGGCGATTCAAATATTGAAAACTTATCAAGCGATTTTTCAAGTGCTTGTCGTGGAAGTGATGGTAAAAATTTAGACAAAAATACTCGTTGAATTATGTCGTACGAATCTGATTCATAATTGGCAATTCGTTTTGCAATTCGTAAAATTTGTCGAGTAGATAAAGTGCCCGACAAATTTTTTAATATTGGATCCTTAGAGCTCTTCAAAAAATGGGAAAGATCCAGGATTTTATCCAAATTTACAAAATCGATAGCGTTGGCGTAGAGGGTTCGAATAATTTCGACCTCCTCGGCCTTATGTAAATTCCGAATTTCATGGAACATAAACAACGAAAGAATTTCAGGACTTAACCAATTTGTTGGATTGTTTGTCGCACTTCCACTGGTTTGGCTGTTTAAAATCGTAGTTGGCGGCTCGGCTAGAGCAATAATACGAAATGATGGATGAATACGTTGAATCCCTTTCGAATCTAATTCTTCCGTTGTGTATCCAGATGCTACCAAACTATCGTATTTATCATGTTTTATTAAACGTCGTCCATCGTAAAGTTGAACCTCCCGATCGTGGACCAATCGATGAAGAATTGAAATTGTCGAATGATGAATTCTATGGATTCCATCCAAAATTGCAATATGGCCCTCTTTTGCCGCCCGTACTAGTGGCGAATCTCGCCAAATCGTATCACCATTTAGCTTTGTAGTTCTTTGTTGAATCAAATCCCGTGCAGTCATATCTTGATACAAAACCATTGGTTCAAATGTTTGGTCTAGAATACGTGACAGCTCGAAAATTAGGGCAGATTTACCACTACCTTTAGGCCCAATCACACAAAAATCGCCAACGGCATATGATTGTAACAAATCCGCTATAACATTGCTGTGGTACTCGATTGGGATAAATTCTTCTAATTGTTGATTTTTACGATTTCTTCCGCTAGGAACCTTAAATTCGGTTTTGTTATTTTCAGTCTCAATCGAACACATTGACTCGGTGTCTGACAGCTTGTCGATGCTGACAATTTTTGCTCGTTTACGTTCCGCGCTAATGTTTAGTGATTTAAATAGTGTCGAAATGATTTCGATATTTTCAGGTGCTACTAGCATCTGGTACGGATAGCAACGGTAAATAACATCGTGAATCGAGGCATGTTTATTATTCTCCAAAATGCGTGCTAGGTTTTTTAAGCCCTCGATAGGAAAATCGGGTAAGTTCGTTTTCGCCTCGTCGGATGATTGAATCGATGTGCTAAATGTTAGTAATTGGGTAAGCGCGTCACCTTTGGCATTTGGTGCAATCTCACGCAATTCATTAAAGTTTTCCTGAAATGACAACACAAAAAGAAAATTTAATGATTGAATTTTTTGGATTTTCCAGTTAGTTACTGTTTATTTAATAGTTTAAATTACACGATGTCACGCTATATGACATATTTATAGAGTCATATACTAAGCATTAAAACAGGTAAAATTTATGTTTCAGACAGAAGGTTTTGCCTGATATTTATAGATGATAAATTGATAGAAAATAATTATAAATAATTTTATTTATGTTTATATTTTATTTCGCATTAATGCGTAGGTTTCGTTAATCGATTTAAGATTAAGGCTTCCTCTATATAGCAGTACGACAAATCGATATAATCGCTATTTTGTATATTATGGATGTCTATTTCGAGCTAACACGACTTCTACCATATGGATGTCGATATGTCTTTGCAGATATTGTATGTTTACCGGTTTACAGGCCATTGTTGAACCGAATGACAATCTGATTCCATCGATTTCGACCACGAGCCAGTTCTTCATACTGTTATAAACAATTAGAATATGCCAGATCGCTTTGTACGTTGTGGGCCTTCGTCATCGACAACGACCACTTCGTCTACTAAAATACGGCACTCGCTTTTAAGATTGCGGTAACGTCCGGTCCGAACTATCACGCAGAACGTGACTGGGCAAGCGTACTTGCTGTCCTTGGATTTCATACACAATATCAGGAATTTGCATTAATTCCTGATCTCTCAGTTGTAAAGAATTGGGAATATGCCAAAAACGTTACATTTCGAGCCATATATCTCACGCATGATTTTTCTCTTGAATGTTAGAAGCCATCTCTCGTACTCATCTATCAAGGCTTAATTCAGTCGTAGTGCCGGGGTGCGTTTCCGGTCATGGAGAATGCAGGTTTGTTTCTTGTATCGGGTTTGAGTGTCCTTGTTTTGGAGAGTTTTAAAGGATGTGTATGCTTACGTTCAGAATGTCACTTTGCTGTTGGTGTGGCGGATCTGCTTCGATTTTTACTGTTTATTGGTTCAGTAGCCAAATTCAAATTTGCTAAACTTTCAAAAAGAGGAATAGTTGGTGTTGAGTTTGAGGGGCTCCATTCATATCATTTGATAGGAAGTCGAATTTGAGTGCGAAATAGAATAAGTTGAGGTAACGTGTGTATAGCACAAGGGTTCGTATGTGTAACACATAGATAATAAGTAAAGTGTACACATCCTCAGGGATTTTGTAGGACAGGTCACGAGTCTGTATCTTCCATTATCGGAGGTACATTTTGGGATTGTGGTTGAGGATTGTTTAGTCTGGAAGTTTGTGACGGGTCTTTTATTTATTTATTTTATTTATTTATTTATAAATAAGTCTACAAATACGACTTGACATTAAAAATGACGTTATAGTCAGACATATAAAATAATATTAAAAATCAGGAAGAAGCAAAGTGTTGCTTCAATCTTCGTTTTAAGGTATCCTTGCTAGAAGTAAAATCGAACAGGTGATTTATGTGATTAAAGCTTTTGCACATCATGTTAATCGGTTCATTAGAACCATAGTTGGTTCTATGGACATCAACTTGCAAGAACTCATTTCTTCTTAGATGTCTACTGGGTACTTTAATTTGTAAATTTTCCAGTATTGATTGTGCGTCAATGTGACCTAATAAAATATTACCAACAAACACTTTAAAAGCTCACGTCTATTTTCCAGAGTTGCTATGTTGTTTGTTTTGCAGCCATCTAGATATGGTGGTAAACGTTGCAGGTTTTCATGATATGGTAATTCGTAATCATACTCCCAACCGCTTTTCCAAGTTAAATGACGGATAAACTTTTTCTGAATACCCTCAAGTTTACTGATGTTTGTATCATAAAATGGACACCAAACAGTAACAGCGTATTCCAGTTGCGAACGTACGTATGCGAAATACAGAATCTTAATTGTCTCCAGGTCATAAATGTCTCCCGTCCATCGTTTAAAAAAACCCCACATAGAATTAGATTTAGCAATACATTGTTCTATATGTTTGTTACTGCTCATATTTTCCACGAAAATAACACCGAGGTCTTTGATCTCTGATACTCGCTTTAGTGGCATATTGTTTACTTCGTAATGTTTTAAAACTGGATTTAATTTCCGGTGGAATGATAAAGTCTTACACTTATTGATGTTCAGACTAAGAAGATTTGACTCACACCATATCGCTAAATTGTCAATGTCCTCTTGAAGTTTCTCGGCATCGCTTAGGTTCTCGACAGTTCTGTATATTTTGAGGTCGTCAGCAAACATTAAAATTTTTAGTAGTGTAGAATGACTTCAGTGATTGCGTCGATGAAAATGGAAAAAATCCAAGGTCCAAGATGAGAACCTTGTGGAAAACCCGATGTAGCTTAAATTGGCTTGGACCTGCTGTTACCAATGTCGATGTATTGGATGCGGTTTCTTAAGTAAGATTTAAACCAAGCCACATAGTTGTTTGAGAATCCAAATGAGTATAAACGTTCTAGTGCTTTACAATGGCTAATAGAGTCAAACGCCTTGGCAAAGTCTGTGTACACCACGTCAACTTGCTTGTGGCTTTCAATAACTTTGATTGTGCTGCTAGTAAATTCAATAAGGTTTGTAGATGTTGATCTCTTAGGCATGAACCCATGTTGGTACGGTGAAACATGTCGAGGCACCACTTCTCTGAAGGAATTACATATTACTAGTTGAAATAATTTGGGTATAGATGAAATCGACGTTATTCCTCTATAACATGATACATCACTTCTATCCCCAGTTTTAAATAATGGTTTTATTCTTCCATTTTTTAGGAAACTCTCCCAATCTCAGCGACTGATTGAACAGCATGCAAAGAGGTAGTTCCAAACTGGTGTATTCTTTCAAAAAGAAGCTGGTATTTGGTTAGGACTGCAACCATCGCCAAATGTTTTTAGAGCCTTGTTTATATCTTCTATTGTAATATGTGGTATTTCAATGGACAGGTTCCCTACACTAGCATGGTGGGGATTTTCGTATTTATTAACGTCTTCTGGTCTAAATACAGATTGAAAAAACTCAGCGAACATGTTGGATATGACTTGCGCGTCCGATGATTTCCCTTCTTTGAATGTCATATATGCAGGAAAACCGTTGATTTCACGTTTTGTCTTAAAAAAGCTCCAAAAGTGCTTTGGATCATTTTTAATTTTGTCTCTAATACAAGTTATGTAAGTCTTGTATTTAGTCTCAAAATAGTTTTCGAAATGTTGGTTACATTCTGCATATTTAAGCTTATTAGCCTCGGAATATTATTTTAATGTTTTTTTTATAGGCTTTATCCTTCTTGTTCTTCAAATTGATGAGTTTATCGTCATACCATCGTGGATATTTATCAAGTTTTACCGCAGTTAAAGGGACATATACTTCTATACCTTGATATATGATTTTATAAAATTTGTCTACATTTTCTTCTATATTTCTGCTGTTTAGTTCTTTCATCCAGTCGACACGTTCAATGTAATGATGGAGATTAATAGTGTCTGCTTTCCTGAATTTGTAGAAAGGCCTCTTGTGACAGCTTTTGTGACTGAATTTTTTGTTAATGTTCTCGATTTCCAATATGATTTCAATTGATTTATGGTGAACATCATTAACAACAAAAGGCGTTGCTGATTGATTTACCTTAAATGCAGTTCGTTCATTTGTAAATATTAAGTCAAGAGTTCTATCTAAGCCATTTTGTATTTGGCAAATTTGGCTCAGGTTTGAGTCGTAAATAGTATCAGTGAACAAATGTTCCTCATCCGACGTAATATTCGTTGGTAAAATTTCATCCAATTCCTCGTCTAAGATCCAATTAATAGAAGGAAAATTGAAGTCACCCGTGATTAAAATAATGTCAGATTGATTAGCCATATTGTTGATTTCTACAATTGAGTCGCAGCATGTAGTATATGATAATATCGATGCGTCAGGTGGAATATATACAACGTAGATATATAATGTTGTTTTGTTGATCGATATTTTTACGCATAATTGTTCAATAGACACGCTTTTTAATTCAACGAGCTCACAGGGTACAGAAGTGTCAATAGCTATTAATACTCCACCACCAGATTTTTTAGTACTGGTTTCTGGTGAACGATCACATCTGTAGACAACATACTGGCTGGGAAAAAATTCAGAACTCAGGATCTCTTTGTTAAATGACGTCTCACAAATTATATATACGGGAAATAATGTTTTTAAAACGAAATTATGAAACATGGCAGCTTTCGACGACATTTTATTTACATTTTGAAAATAAAATGTAAGTTTTGTTTTCCTCAGTGCGTTGGCTTTCAAGGCTCTGTTACTTGGACTTAGTGATTTGTCTTCAGGTTTATGCGTGATTTCGTGTAGATTTTGTTCATTTGCATGGATAGCTTTATTTAACAACTTATGAAGTTGGTCACCTTCTGCTTGAGAAAAGTATTGAAATATGAGTGTGTGTCTGCCTAATGCTACTATTGCATGTGGTAAGCTGTCAAACAGTTTAATTTTTTTACCCGACAATCGAACACAAATTACATTTGAAGATGTTAAACCTTGAGCTTCATGGATAGTTAGAATTTTGCTTGACTCCGGCAGTTTACATTTGTTAGTTAATTCCCATTTATCAGTCTTCGTGGTCGAGCGGGGTTTGCATTTTAGAGGCGGGGAGTTGGAACTATCAGAATATTTGGGTGTCGGCGGGATTGTAGCAGGTTTGCAGTGGTGGTTTGGAAGCATTCAAATTTGTAGCGTGTCGGGAGGTTTTGATGTTTTGGCTGGATTTTTGTCTCATTTCTATCGACTCCATAGTGTTCATATGAGTGTTACTTAGTCGTTTATTCGTATTCAAAAAGCTCGATACCAGAGTCTTAAATGATACAATATAATACTTGTGCAATTTTGACCCCTGTATATAAGCCTCCAATAAAGAGATTCAACGCACTTAGTTTTATAATGTGCATTGCTGCATGACATACGGTTCAAATGTGCCAAGAGACATTGAATGCAGGTGCAACTGAGGAGCGCATCCATTAAAGCTATTGAACAAGTCTTATTGCAGCCGCAATACCACGACAGGCTATACGTTAGACTTATTGAATAAAATAGACAGTGTAGAATTTTATCATACTAAAGCTATCATACTAATAATTGTTTAGAATTACCAATATATTATTTTAGGTTGTACAGTCTTCAGGTTTGTCATTGGGTTTTCTGATTGGTATAAAGTGCCTTTGAAGCTCTTGTTTGGAACTCAAGTACTTGTTTCTGCCAAAACTATGCCCTTTAACGAAGAGGCTAGAATCGTTCGCTTCTATACGTAAAGGGTATAGCCTTGTCGTAAAGGGTACAATAACTGTCTTATTTGGATTTATGCCTAGAAGTCCTTACTGTCGCCGGTTGTAGCTTTATTATTACGAGAATCCCGCCGCGGTACAATGTCTTCTGACATCTTTAGTCATTCTGAAAAAGTTCAACTATCGAGTTACGAAGTGTGATGAATTTCAAACCCATAAATGATTGACATGGTGATGAGTGTTAAGGTCAAGGCGTGATGTTCTTGCTAAAAGAGGAACTAAACAAATGTTCAGGTATGTATAACTGGAGCGTATGTATAATGGCATTTTAAGATCTAAATATTCTGCAAATTCCAATTAGCATAGTGTTGATTAAAACTATTTTAGTACATTAATCGATCAACCAGATTGTAGAACTGGAAAAGTTTTCAAGATCACTTACCAATGGTGTCGTTATTGTAATACCTTTAAAATGTAAATGTATGTTAATTAAGAGCCTGCAAATATTTGACACGAAACATGGTTCGAATACCATCACAGTAATAAGTGCATGTCGTAGGAGGCAACTTAATCTAGTGGCCCCTATGGCTTTATTCGATCCACATCCTTTAAAAACCAGTAGACTCTTGAATGCCCGGAATAACTCCGAGACTCTTGATTAAGGACCGGAACGTGAAACGTACAATCCTTTAGAAAGAAAATTTGGTGCGTTTGTTTTGTACATATATTAAAGTGTATCGGATGAATAGTTGCTGTTCAAGGCACTTGATGACCCTAAAGTGATGCTTCTTTGTTGCAGGGCTATACATTACTATATATTACAAATTTCTTTTGGGACCATAGGAAAGAAAGGGTGTTGGATTTTCAAACATTTTAATTGTTTGCATACATACGATCCAACCTAATGATATATATTTTACAACAATCTATCCCAGAGCATTATGCCAGATTGGTGACTTTAATAATAGAGCTGGTAAAAATCAGAAAAAAATCGGTTTTCGTGTGACGTCTTATGGACTCGTATAGTGATAAATTTTAAACCCATCCATAATTGAAATGGCGATTAGTGTTTTAGTTCAACTGGTGCAAAGATGCTAAAAAGTAACTAATCATATTGATATAAAAAAAATGTTAAGTTGTTGTGGCTGCTATCGCACACTTAGACCAATTAGATAAAATTAGACCGATCCGTTGTGATACCACTCTATACGGCTATAGGTCCGAGTCTTTTCGTAGAACCATCTGCGCATTGCATAGCTCCATGTCAAACGATTGAAGGTGAAAAAACCCATTTTGCATCGTGCCTCGAATCGGATTCGAACCCGGTACCTCCCGCTCTAACTGCCGCAGCTTTAACCACTGCGCCACCTGGGCGGTTATCATATTGATATGTGAATGGTAAAAATGTTAAGGATTGGATATCTCGATGTATTAATACCTAATATTGAAAATATGATGATCCGGGGCATTTTCAATGAGTATTTTTAGGTACAAGGATATTAGGAAGAGTAACTGAGGGACTGTGCTATATAAAGACTATATAGACTGGTGTTCCCAAGAAGCATTTTTAGGTACAAGGATATTAGGAAGAGTAACTGAGGGACTGTGCTATATAAAGACTATATAGACTGGTGTTCCCAAGAAGCATTTTTAGGTACAAGGATATTAGGAAGAGTAACTGAGGGACTGTGCTATATAAATACTATATAGACTGGTGTTCCCAAGAAGCATTTTAAGGTACAAGGATATTAGGAAGAGTAACTGAGGAACTGTGCTATATAAAGACTATATAGACTGGTGTTCCCAAGAAGCAGATACTGTAATTAAAAAACAGTGCTAAAAAAGTTGTCAAGGCCACCTATACTTGATGGAATATCATATCAACCTAAACCATTGGTGCAATTGTTGTTTTATCCCTAAAATGTTAACTAAGGGCACGTAAACATTTGATACGAAACGAACCCATATAAAATATTGGAAGTGCCTCGAGCCCCGAAACAGATCGTAGAGATAAAAACAAACAAACAGACAAACAAAGACACAAATTTATCCTACAAATAACTACATTTCTGGTGAAATCCTTTGAATAGAAAAGTTATAATTGATCGCCTTTAAGCAACTTAACCACCGCAACAGTATCAAAATGACATCACCTGATTTATAAATAGGCAAACAAACATTATACTGCTGATATCTGTCTGGAATATTTACATAAATAATAACATTGTTGAAGTTTCAAAGAAAGTTAAACTAAATAAATAAAAGCTTTAAGTTTATCATACTCGTATAAACAGTGTTATTGAAGTATTTATATCGAACGAAAAGTAAATTTTAATCACGAACCTATATAAATTGTCTAGGCAGAGGCAGAGACAGAACAGTAAATTTGTCAGTCTTTTTGCCCACTGCAGATAGTTAGAACTATCTTCTACTGCTACTACACCTGTACCAAATACTCTCCCTTACATATACGAAATATTTTTAATTAAATTAAGTTTATTAGGATTGATGGAACTAATCACCATCCCAATCAATCACATTCACAATATCAACGAAATAAATAACCGGGTAATAAAGTTGTCAGTAGGTGGTTAGTAAAAACATTCCCTACACCATCGCATTAACGTTCCATTAGTGGCATGATTTAACGAAATTCTTATAATTGTTACGGACATGTTAATTTAATGGAAAATCCAAATCCGTTAATTTGAGCATTTCCATAAAGGGGGAGAAACAACTTTTCTGTGGGTTTTTGATTTGTTTCCCTGTTTATTCGGTTTTGGTATTAATTACCTATATGCCGTACAATCGTATATATGTACGTATGCATGTTTTAGTAACATTCCTTCTGATGTGGAAAATTGAAAAATTATTGCGTGCTTCAGTATCTAGATATAGTTATGCAAATACTATTGCAAAAACTTTTCAAGAATAGTTTGTTAAATTTCTGGCATAATATATGGGTACGCTGGAGTTAGAACAATTGAAACTTTTAACATTATAACATTATGATATTATATATTTGTATGTACGATGTATAATCGAGGAATGAAAATTGTATACATTAAGTACGTATAACCAATGTGTAGAGGGAAAATTCAGGAAGATATAAAACATTTGATTTTAAACTTGGGACAGTGTCGGTTATTTAAAACCAACTGTTTGGTCAATAAATTATCATTTTCTTTACTTCCATCATGATATTTACTTGTCCTTGATGGGATAGCCTCATCTCTTGTCAACTATCCAAAATCTTCTTCTGATCAACAAATCAGCAAAGATCCCTGTCCTGCTTAAATTATGATAGACGCACTTTAAGGATCTTACTGGGAATTCTCACGGGACATTGCTCCCTGAATAATCCGAATGAATAATCCATTGCTTTCGAATGAAAATTTAGAACATTGGAAACTGCGAACAGTAGGGGAAGAAGAAGAAAAACCTGTTGAGCACTTCTTGTGCTCCTGTTCTTCATACTCTTCGCATAGACTGCACTGCTTTGGAACACAATTCCTATTTGAAGATCAACTTCATTAGAAGAACAAACCAATTTTGAGAATGAAAGTATACCTCTGGGAAGGGATATCACAATCGGCCAATCGATCCTGAGTGACGGCAAAAAGACGATATATCATCATAGACCACAAACACTATTTGCAACCGAATTTTCATTTCAATTAATTCAATTTGTATATTTAACAAACCAGCTGGAATATAAAAAAATTACGTTTCTGCTTTTTCGGCAGGAATGGATATTATTTGACTCTGGTTTTTATCGCGTTTTCATCGATAACATAACGAATATAATAAAAAAACTCAAATAATTATGAACTTTAATGTAAACAGAATCTAATTCAAAGACATAAAAGTTCAAAGAAAAGATGAAATTATACGATTACGTTTGACTAAGCCAAATCTAAATGTGTCTTCTTGATTCAAGAACCGAGGATTACAAGAACAAAATCAAAGAACTTAATCCAAGGACTCCGACTCTCTCGTGATTAGTGATACCTGTTTGAGAGAACCTGCGTTTTTGTTAGTAATAACAGACTCCTAAATGATACTTGTTACAATGACCATGCAGCAGTCGTCGTTGAAGTAAAGGGACAAGGTGTAAGATTCTGATTTGTAGAAGTGACGACAAATAATAATTTTATTATCATAATGTAAGTACCAATACATTTTTATGGGTTTGAGTATCGATTTTGTTTTGTTCGTATCGTTGGTGGGTAATGCGATGATCGCTTTGTCAGATGGCAGTTTTAATTTTATACGAAAGCTTAATCCGAGTTTACCGCCATTG
The DNA here is from genome assembly GCA_963932295.1 of Tipula lateralis. Taxonomy (NCBI): domain Eukaryota; kingdom Metazoa; phylum Arthropoda; class Insecta; order Diptera; family Tipulidae; genus Tipula; species Tipula lateralis. Next base: position 61,644,265 of record OZ010737.1, read on the forward strand.
TAGAGTTCATTGAACTTTTGTAAATATAAATTATAGTCGGTAAATGGAACACTAAACTTGGCTTGAGATTAAGTATTAACAACTTCAAGTGAGTGGGAGGACAAAAAAAGAAAATGAGTGAACGTCCGGCATGTAGAGAAAAAAAAACTATAAAAGGAGATACCCACACGAGACGGGGGAGACGGGTTTGATATTTTGGATGGAGATAAGCGAAAAGAGTTTGTGATAAAGACATATTTTTTTTTTGAGATGAACGTGGAAATTTTCAAAATTATAAGTTTTTTTGATAAATAAGAATACGAATTGTGGAAAATTTGAGTCAGGTGGTATACCTGGAGGTATATTATACTGCCTGTCGAAAAAAAGTTACGGGTGGAAACGGATAACAACCTGCAAGCAAGAATTGCCTGGTCAGAGGTGGAACATAGCAGTGGATAAAGTTTCCAGTGAATAAAATTATCGGTGGATAAAGTTTCCGGCCTGTTATATCTATTTTACGCTCTCGGATGGGTTTAGTGACTGCCGATGCCATTGGGGTACATGGATGATGAGATTATACTTGGATGTTTCTATGGGTGCATGGGGTAAGTTGGTTTTGCTTATTTCTTAAGATTAAGTTTAGTATGTATTGATGTTAATTTTTTTTTGACGATTTTGTTGTTTGAGAACTTACGCTGGAGTGGACTGCGGGTTGAGTTAAGTCAGGAAAGCGTGCATGCGCGGATATCTGGCGCCCAATAAAGAAAAAAAAAATAAAACTAAAAATCGATATCCGCGTGCTGAATCAGAATTTTCCATACACTCATTATTGTGTTTCGTTAATAAAACAATTTTTTTTTGTTATAATTTTTTTAGATAGTAGGAGACCAAATAAGTGTGCAGGAAACCAAAGCATCTACAACACCCATATATATTTATAAAATCAAAATATATATTTCTGGATTTCATTAGTTAATTTTGTTTATTTTTTTATTGTTAATTTTTGTTAATAAAGTTTGTCCTAAAAAAGTTTGTCATAGTTTGAATGGTTTTTGAGAGCCGTGTATAGTGATCAATTTTTCTTTAATTTTGCACGCTACAAAGGTATTAGACCTGAGGTTCTAGTGATCTGCGCTTACATCCTATATTATTTGAAACTTTATCCTCCTACACAAGGGTTTATTAAAGCTATAAGAACGCAAACCGTAATAATATCCCAATATCATTGCTAAATGCGAAAAACTTATACCACGTGTGCTGGGGCTATTTCTCTCCTGGAATGCCTATATACGTCTGACCTAGTCATTTGGGTAGGAAATAATGGATTGTACTCTTGCCTCATGGAGTCTAAGCGGGACAGTCTCGTACTGGGCGGTCTTAGATGACGTAGCTCACTCTGACCATCGTTATAATCTCTTTCTTTTTAACTAGCGACAAAATTAATATTAGACTATTCAGAAACTCAAGAAATACTGATTGGGAACTTTATAGTTCTTTATAGTTCATCTCGATCAGTCACTTCTATCATTAGAAATGAAAATCCGAAAACGTGGAGGAATGGAAAGATCAGCTAATCAGAGCTTATAACAGCTTTACAGGACAGATCTTGTAAGCGGAAAATTGGGATCTGTATAAATCTTCACTTTTCTTTAATATCCGTCACTTGGATATTAAAGAAACAGTAATGATTGATAAATTGACCCATTTGGGGACAGCTTCCATTTTATCTTAAAAAATATCGACTATCCTTTTGATACCAGCAAACAATCTCATCTCTTAGCGTCCATCCAAAATTTTCGTTGGAACAATAAATCAGCAAAGATCCGAGTTGTTCCCTGACTAATCACAGATTCCGAATGAAAATCCGGAACAACGCAAACTTTGAACAGTGTGATGGAAGAAAAGAAGAAATTGTTGAGCACTTTTTGTGGTGCTGTTCCTCATACTCTCCCTATAGACTGCACTGCAGAAATATAAATTCCTATCTGAATATTAACTGGCGACCTTGACGATTAGGGGGCTCCATTCGAAGAATAAACAGATTTCGTGGCTGAAAGTGTACGTGTGGGAGCGGATGTCACAATGGGCCAATTGTGTCTGAGAGACGTGAAAAAAGCATTGGAAATGACGCAATAAGCAATTTCATAACGTCTCAAAGACATTGGAATGACCTATAGAAGCATGGATGTTGGGTGCCTTACGAGTTGAAACCGTGAGATGTTCAACGGTGTTTATTTCTTTGTGAACAGTTACTTGTAAGTCAAAAACAGACATTTCTGAATCGTATTTTCACGGATCTCTTTCGAAAGTAATTAATCCGTTTGAGTCGAGTGTGAAAGACAAGCGACCGCAATACAGCGAAAGACAGGATAAAATTATTTTGTAGCATAACAATGCATGACCTCATGTTGTGATAGTGATTAAAAATACTTGGAACGTTATAATTGAGAAATTCCACTCCACTTGCATAGTATTCTTGAGACGTTGCTTCCTCTCAATATCACCTAATTCGATCACGTCCTGGCTGACCTTGCAGCACTTCCAGTTTAGGAAAAAATTGGATCGATTTCAGGGTCGTTTTAAACGATGATTAGTTTTTTAGTCGTGGCTTACACTTTTGAAAGTATAAATTAACTCAAGAACTGAAGCCTCTTGATCATTTGAACCGCCAAAACGTCTCCGAAAGGGCTGTGCTAGATTGAATTGATGTTTTTTTTACGTATAGTTTTATTTGGGTGCAGGGCGGACTTTTAGACTGCCCTAGCTTCTTGTAACTATCAGAGCTCTTGCACCCAACGAGCGATCCTTGAAGTAAAGGTAGATAGCTGCCTTAAACTTGTGCATTTTATACTTCAATGGAAACTTAGATGTTCGATAAATAAATTCGAGCTTTGCATTTTCAGTTCGAGGTTTCGGCAGCTTCACCGTAAACCTATGTGCATGAATAAACCGTTCCTCGTGTTACCCGTGTTGGCATAACAAATGGTGGTCTTTTCTCCTTTAATTCTGCAGAACATTTACCATTTATTAATCTATAGAACACGCCGAGTTTTGCAACATCTCTTCGCTATTGTAGATCTTTCGTAAGCCTGGAGTTTCGTACTTTTTGGATGACACGCCGCTGAACTCTATCCAGCAACTGGAGAGCAGTGCCATATGCTCCACCCCAAACCTGGCAGCAGTGGTTAGCGACGAAGGTCATTTTTGGGTTAATAGTTGTGCCAATAAACAAAATATTCGTTTTGATCAGCAAAAAACTTACATGTGACTCCATTCAAGAGACTCGATTACAACCACAAAAAGTGATCGTGTGGTATGGATTTCGTGCCGGATAAAATTTTTTCGTCGATTACATGATCACCACGTAACAGTAAATGGAGTTCGGTATTGTGCTATGTTGGAAAAATATTTTTGGCCAGAATTGGAAGGACTTGACATCAATGATATATGTGTCATATCATATGCAACACAAAACTGATAAAACAATAGAAGGGGATGTTCTGTAATCTTTAATCTCGAGATCCGGTCGACTGATGTGCGCTGCAATTGGATTAAATTTCAACCACCTCAATATCTCTTACCCTTTACCAAACTAGGGGCGTTTGAATGTGATTTCCGTTTTTTGCTTCGTTCGGAGATACATCGGTTTTCACTGAAACGCTAAATTTTTAGCTAATTAATGATATTTTTATTCACCAATTCTAAGTGGATTGGCTATCAAACTTATCTCGATACGTTGATGAAATGTATGGACCGGAAGGTATCTGGTCTGAATTCATGATGGCAGAACCATCTCCCATGCCAGTACTATCTACGATTTGACTGTACTAATATAAAATATGACGTAACTAAACAAATCGAGTTGGGAGAACTTTGAGCCCCTAAATTTCATAAAAAAATTCATCTTATAAATATAAACCAAATGGAAAACAAGAGAATCGAATAGTTCATCAATATCAATGATCAGTTTGGAAGAATCAATAACCGTGTGACCAATAAACTACGATGGTGATATTCGACCTCGAAGTGGTGGTATCACGGCACGGCATAAACAACTATTTTTGAGTTGAAGCCAAACCGCTAAAACTTTATATCGTTAAAATAGTATTTTAAATTATTTATTGAATCGCATTTGACAGGTTTAAATCGATTAAACTGAAATCGCGTTTCACTAATTAATTTATTTTCGATTTAATATAAAACTGGGAAACCTTCAAAATCAAATTTGATAGGATCATAATAAAATAAATATTTATTTTTGCTATTAATGGTTTCCAACGCCACAAACTATCACGATTGACGTAGAACCCTCCCAAATATGTTTTGGGATTTTTACACAAATAACCTAATTTTACATTTCCCAAATCACTGCTGTTAGGGTTGAACGTAAGCAAGTAAATTTTTTTGTAAATGATTCGACAAACTGGTAAAACAGAACAACATAATGGTATAGGTAGAGATGAATATCAAATTTAGAAAATATTAATTTTATATACATACGGAGACATGCAGCTAAACATGTATAAATTTATGTACATACCCATAAATGATTACAAACATGTTATTGTATCCATAAAATAAAGGGTTTTCGAATAAGAGTTATACCATTAACATAACGATATCAGCCAAATGGCTGACACGGCTCAGCTTGCAGCACCGTAACCTTTTCATGACCAATTCGCACATTTGCGGCTGTATGTCATCGATAACTTGACAATTTCCATCTTTAATGTCTTGAATCGATTGTGAAGCACTCGCATAGACCTTATATTTCACGTGGCTCCAAAAAAATTCTAAAGGTGTTAAATCACTAGATCTAGAAAATAAACGTCGTCCACATCGATATCTTTCAATTCTGGCCAAAAAAATCATTAATCATAGCTCGGTAGCGCAATCCATTTACCTTAAAAGGGGCATTTTTTTAAAATTAAGCTTTAATTGGGAGCGAGGCGGACTTTTAGACTGTCGTAGCGCCTTGTAACTGTCAGAGCTCCTGCACCCAATGCGCGGTCCTTCAAGTAAAGGTTGATAGCTGCCTTAAAGTTGTGTATTTAATACTCAAACGGAAACTGAAAACCGGATTACGAATTCCACTTCCTGGATGTTCGATAAATAAATTTGCGCATTGCACCTTCAGTTCGAGGTTTCGACAGCTTCACCGTAAACATATGCGCATTAACCGTTCCTCGTGTTACTCGTGCTGGCGTAACAAATGCTGGTATTTTCTCCTTTAATTCTGCAGAACATTTACCATTTACTAATCTATAGAACATACAGAGTTTTGCAACATCTATGCTGTGCTGTAGGCATCTAGATCTTTCATAAGTCTGGAGTTTCGTATTATTCCGAAGGCACACCGCTGAACTCTATCCAGCAACTGGAGAGCAATTCCATAAGCTTATCCCCAAACCTGACAGCAATATTCCATACACTTAGACCGTGTATTATATATCTGGAGGTTTTATAGGTTTTATATATCTGGAGAACCTGATGCTATCTAAAAAAAACCGTCTGCATCTATTGAGAAACCCGAGTTAACATGCAGCTGATTTGGCCAATGCTATTATGTGTTCATTCCATTTTAAATTGTTGCTAATCTGAACACCAAGCAGACGAATTGAGTCACAACCCACGAGAACGTGGGGTTTTACCACAAAAGGGTATTCGTTGTGACTTCTTTTGCTGCATCATCGACAAAACTGTGGATAGAGTTCACAGTGCTATCCAACAAGTCATTAATGTATAACAAAAACAAAGTTGGTGACAAAACTGATCCCTGATGGACTTCAGCATTTATGGAGAGTGTGTCGTTGGTGATCTCCCATTAAGCACAACGTTGATCATTCGATCTTTGAGAAAGCTTTTTATTCATTAGATGGTCATCGAATCCAAGCCGGATGCCACACGTTCACAAATGAGATTCTTATGCCAAACCTCGTTAAAAGCATTGGATATATCCAAAGCAATTGCAAAGGCTTCTCGGTGGTGCTCAAGGGCGAGATTTCATTTGTTTACAACATACGTCAAGAGATCGGTTGTGGGACGGCTTTCGCGGAAGCCATATTGTTTATCTGAAATTATTTCAGGGGTCAATTTTATCACAACCACGTTTAAGAACCGGTTGCACCATCGCACTCTTCCAGGCGTTCGGGTATTTACCTTGCTTATAAGAAAGGAGTAAAATTTTAGTTAATATTGGAGCCAAGTCACTGGCAAACTCCATCAATATTCGAACAGGAATTTCGTCAGGTCCGGTGGTCTTATTTATGTCCATTGCCTTCAGGTGTCTGATCCAACTACGAAGTGAAACCTCTTGCCAGTAAGTCGGCCTGCAAGTATGCATCCACCAACAAAGCACCGTCTGCACATTTCAATGTTGAAATTGTCTGGCAGCTTTGGCGGCTTCTATTGAAAAGATTCTAAAATTAGGATTAGAATTGGAAAAGAATGATGGGACATATTTAGAAGAATGATGGGCTCTCCACGGCAAATGTTGGAAAAAATGACCGTAACCCATCATTGTCAGCCTCGTTAAAATGCCATAGACGCCTTGGCTGCCGTCTAAATTCTGGTGGTGTTGCGACAGATATTTTTACTGTTATCAAGTTGTGGTCAGAATTTGCAATTCCAGCCTCGACATGCGCTTCCATGGAATGCGAAATTGTTGTAAGACAAAGATCGAGGATATGACTGCTTGCAGAATTTTGACATTTAAATGTGGAATCACTAACAATCTGCGTAAAGTCATGTGAAACAGCAAGTCACTCCGTCTGACGCCCGCAGCACAGTTCGTATTTTGGTGATTCAACCATTCTTTATGGTGCGGGCACTAAAGTCACCAACCATAATTAACTCGCAGTAGAGACTCATTAGACTCATTTTCGAAAAAGTTTGGTCCTAACAGTTCAAATTTTTTCACCAGTTTCACTATGGCCAACCGAGAAGGTGCTTCACGACAGCCAAAAAGTCCTGTTTTGCAAAATGTGACAAAATTTTCACCATTTTTGTCAATTTTAATGCGTTATTGAAGCGTCTATCATATTTCTAATGGTGTATAGTTTTTACTTGACTGACATAGCAGGCTATTCAAAATGAAACCTCTTATTAGAAAACCTTTTATATGTTTCGTGTGCAAATGTGTAGCATATATACCAGCTAATAAACTTGTGAATTATTGTTTTGAGCAAAACCAACCCCCCAACAATAAAACAAAAACTGTTTTGTGTAAGTTATTTCGAAATACCCTCGTATATGCGACTCTGCTATATACTGCACACGACCAACATTCATGCCTATAATACCAAATCAATAATTAATAAAAAATAACAAATCTGAACCAATTTAATATTATAACTGTTATTAATTTTTCCATTTTATGAAAATTTATTTTAAAATTGAATATTTTGTATAATTGATAACCGCAACTTTTCAATTGAATCGACAAATTTTCATTTTAATTTTATGGTGGCACGCGATTATTACCGACACCCCGTGTGTATATGAATTGTTGTTGTTGTTGTTGTTCGAAAAATGTTTAAACGCTTAAATATGATTTTATGTATGTTGTTCAATATGTTTTATGGTATGCGAGAGGTGATTCATAAATAGCTTATCTGCACGATGTTTTGCTATAAAAAGTTTTAACTGACACGGTTTTATCTATAGACTAAAAAGCCCATAACTACTTTTCCATCGTTGATTAGTTTTCATTCCTCATTCATAACTTGAGTTCACAAGTAGTAAATATATCATATTCCACAAGAAGGATCCCCTAAAATGAATGGCAGGAATTCATGAAGAGGTACACAAGAGAGAGAGAGAGCGAGTGTTAGAGAAAGAGTACAACATATAAGACATAGAAGGTATCGTCGCATCCTTTTCACTTTCAAAACGATGGCTTACATCCAAGAGATGCTACACCATTCGATTTTGACAACGTAAAAGACGCCGAACTAGCATATTAAGGGTATGAACCAAAACAATTTTTTAACAGTTTTTACAGGTCATTGTTGGGCCGTGTCAACAATCTGACTCCATCAGTTTCGATCACGAGCTAAATCTTCAGACAGCGACCTCTTCGCCTAAAAGTGGCTCTCCCTTTAAATATCGCTGTATCATTCGGTATGGATCAGCACGCAGAACGTGATCGAGCCAACGTATCCGCTGTCCTTTGATTTCATGCGCGATATCAAGAATTCACATTAAATTCCTCATCTCGTGGTTGAAACGTACTCGGTATGTGCCATCAACGTCGCGTTTTGTGAAATATTTCACACGCATGATTCTTCTCTCGAATGTTAGAAGCCATCTCTCATACTCATCCCTAAGGTCCAACTCTTACAACTATACATGACAACGGGTCTGATCAATACTTTGTACAGTTTCAGCTTATCCGCATTTGCAAGATATTTTGGTTTCAGAAGTGGACGTAGAGCATATAAAGCCCAATTGCCAGCGAACAATACACCTGACAAATCCTTTAAGGAAACCATGTGAGTTGCTCTTATTACTAACCGTCATATTTAGGGTTTGTTTCGCCATACTGAGACGATTATTACTGAAGTTTTCACTCAAGTGACAGGAAAATTATTTTGAATGGAAGATACTATAGATTAGACGGTTTCATCAGTATTGGGCTTCAACAAGGTAGCAAAATATCGCCTGCACTTTTCAACCTTTATACCTCTAGATTGCACACTGATAACATCATCGTTTTACAATTTGCAGATGTTTTGGTGATCATTGGTAAAGGACGCAGTATTGAGCAATGCATCAATAATGCTCAATCGAACGTTAACTGGGTCTTAGAACGAATAGAGAAATTGATTGATTTTCGAATAAATGAAAATCGTATCGATCAGGTCGCAGGATGTAGCTTAATGGTTAAGAGAGTTTCTCATCACGTCGCGGTCTCGAGTTCGATTACCGCCGTTGACCAAAAATTAACATGCAACCGGATGACATAAAATCGCGATTGTGTGTAAAAACATTCGTTGGGCTGACCACCTACAATATGGACCAATCGTTAAAAAAAATGATTCATTAGGTGTCAGTTCAGACGCGGTAAGGGCCGTTTACGGCCTCTAAGCCATAGATTATTTTTTATTGATCAGGTGAATTTATACAAGTATTTGGGAAATGGATATAGACGACTGAATAAGTTTGAATCGCTTGAATGTGATTAAGCGTGTGAGCAAACCTAAATGCATATGGCGTAAGTGTATTTGGAAACGAATCGAAAGGAACCTTTAGCCATATAATGAAAGTTAAGAATGTGTGTTACAGTGTGGTACTGTGTGCGATATTTTCAACCCGCATACACACTCTATGGTTTGAAAGGTGTGATTCATCCCTCAATTATAAGAGAGAGAAAAAATCGTGCCTAATCTTCTAAGGAACGGAATGATCGCATGTTAAGCAGATTTTTGAACGAGTGAAAAATGAATAGGTTTGGTATGTTATCATTTATACATATGCTAATGTGAGTGGAAACAAAGTAGGTGTTCCAGATATGTACGGTGACAGCAATAGCATCTGTATAATGAATGCGGAACTGAGGTATGTAAAAAGAAATTAAGTTGGCCATACATGGAGATAAAATAGCAATATTTTTGGATTCTCAGAGTGATACACTCCCATAGGCTCGAAGGTAATGAAAGAGCTGATATGCTTGCTAAACGGGAAAGTATTAGTGATACAGTGAAAATGGTTGTTATAACAGAGATGTAAAAGATATACTTCGAGTGTTGCAGATCAATGTATGGAATAAATGGAACCATGAACTATAAAATTTATTTTATATGAAAGGAAATAAGTATAGTGTGTTATGTATAGTGTCCTCTTGAAAGCACGATGGCTCCGTATTATTGGAGTAAAGCCTTAATAAAAATTTAAAAAAAAATGATTTTGCTGACAAAATTAATTGAATTGTATATTCGAAGATAGCACCATTGACGTACGAACAACTTATGTATTTGGTTGGAGGCCGATACGATCTTACGACTTGGACAACCCGAGGCCACCCTTATAAAGTCATCAAATTATTAAATTGGTTTCAGGTTTCTAAGTGGACGTGCTTGAAGCAAAATATTATTTTGAGAAGAGATTGCATAGTGCATAGTACAATTTCGAGTCTGGTGTGTTCTGTTATAGATCTCATCAGACTCCTATTTGTCATGAGGTTAAACACAACAGGAACTGAAGCGAGGATTTGGTGTAAAATGACAGCATTCGAATTTGTATTTATTGCCAGCCTAGAAATTCAACCAGATTTTGTTGGCTCTTTACGGTTTTCAGTCCCTGTAACAGGTTTACATCTGGTATCTTGTATTTTTGTTATTATTCTACTACTCGAATAGCCGGGTAATTGCTTCGAGTACTATATACAAAAAAATATATAATGAACAAGCACAGTGTACTGTTAAAGGTTGTTGCATCAAAATCAGTTGTAAGGGTAAAAACTCAACTGCAATAAAAAATCATTTAGTCAAAAACATGATACTAAATTTCGACAAGCTTTGAAGATCCAGAGAACTAGCCGAAAGAACTAGGATGGATATATATGTACTCAGAGAATCCTTGAATGAAACTAAAGCAAAAAATGGCTTTTCCGTTCTATCTATCATACAGTTGCGTATCGAAACTATACAATGCCGATAAGACAAAATTCTGGGAAGAAAAGATACAACAGACCTACAAAATAATGACAAGCTTACTTGCATCTAACATGACAATAATCATTACAGTCGATAAGTGGACAGAAATTAATATAAGGATATTGAAGCAACGCCTTTCATTCAGAGGCTCTTAAATTTATTTTGGGTTAAAGTAAAATAAATGGGAGTTGCACATCACTTACTTAACAATCGTGTAAGAAATCGTACTTGAAAATCGTATGCACATGATGCAAGAATATGGAATTGAATTGAAATAGGATTTAATTGCTTCAACCCATGACAGTGCTAATGTTATGGTTAAATGCGGAAAGTTAATCAGAATAGTAAGTTAGCTCTGATGGATGATTGTACATACATTAAGAAGGTTGTAACAGAAAGAGAATAAATATTATATGATAACGAAGACACTGCAGATGAGGATGAGGATGATGATGATAATGATCTCATTATCATCATCATCCTCATCCTCATCTGCAGTGTCTTCGTTGACGTAGAAAATGGAAATTTCTACAACGATGAAAATTTTATGTTCCCAGAAATGTGGGAACAAGAAGGCTTTCCTCTAACTATAAAACATCAAGGCAGCTTTAGGTAAGAAGCGATAAAAATTAGATTTTTTAAGAAATTAGTAGTTTGAAGCAATATAATTTTTCAAAGTATAAAGTGCAACGCGAGGGAAAACACCTTTACCCAATTTTGGTCTGCAAAACCAGATAAAATACACTCATTTGTACAGTCTCTAGGTCTCTAGGCCATAGACCTCGAATTGCGAAAAAACAGATTACGATGACTTACAGAAGTCACTTAATTCATTTGCATCAATTTACAATTTCGAGTGCAATATGTGCTGAAAAGGATTCATTATTCGAGATGAATAGAACAATGCGAAGTGAAGTGTTGGAAAATTTATCCTAAGCGCTCGTAGGCATGATTGAATACTTTCTTAATTTATTGATCTTTTTCGGGTTACCCCCGGGGGTCGTTTCAAGAATAACTAATGGATACCTGGGTATTTATTTTTCGGTTAGTTTGGAAACTCTAGTTGCCACCTACGACAAGCTTTGACTACTTTAGAGTTATCGAATATTGTTTGAAATAATTATTTTAAAATTCGAAATCTTCGTTGGTATTCATACGAGGAATTATTATAAAATACCCAACACAAGACAATTTTGATTAAATTGGAATTTCGCAGAACGATTGAGCAGGAATAACTTTTTCAAAAATGCAAAAAAGTAACCAAATTAATCTACTAAATAACAGTTTGTATAGAATAATTTAGTCCAAACCAATACTACACTTTTTGACGATACTATCACCTCTCAAGACTGGTGGAACTTATACTTCACAAACAATATAAAGACGGAGGCAATTCTGGAATGATTGTCGTTCCTAGAGGAAGATTACCCTGTACTAACCCACTTACAATCAATGGTGAACTCGGAGCTGGGGGAATCCACCATTAGGAGGTGGGTGGTTAAAGGAACTCCACAGGAAGGTGGGACTCCTCTTCTCTGGAAGATAGCAATCAATGGGTTGCTGTTCGAGCTAGAGAGAGGGGGGGGGGGTGTCGGAGTGATTGCTTATGCAGATGACGTAGCAATAGCTGTCTCTGGAAATAGTTAAGCACCGTGAAGGAGGTTATCCAAAATGTCTTCCTAATCGTTATAAGGTGGGCCATCACATGTGAACTGGCAATTAGCTCGTCCAAAAGTGAAATGGTACTATTTATTAGGAAATATAAAATCCCGGTTGCAGATTCACCTCTCTTAAATGCCAAGAGACTAGCTTTTACTGACAAGGCAAGATTTCTAGGCGTAATCTTGGACAGTAAGGTTAGTTAGAATCCCAACATTTTGGAAACAATAAACAAGGCTTATATAGCTCTGTACTCGTGCAGAAACGCCATCGGAAAGTGATAGAGCCTGAAACCGGAGCTGGTACACTGGCTATTCACTTCCGTAGTAATATCTGTACTTATGTATGTATGGGGTGAGCGTGTGGTGGCCAGCTCTTGATAAAGTAACTTACATAAAAGGGATCGAGAAGGTGCAAAGAACGGAATGCATGCTTATAAGCGGGGCGCTGAGGACAACACTAACACGTGCCTTGGAGGTTATGTTTCACTTACTCTCCGTCGATATTTATGGTAAACAGATGGCGGCGATTACGGCCAACCGACTATCAGCCATATCTCAGTGGAAATGTCTTCAGACAGAATACTCGACGATTATAAGAACGCTAAGGAAGGAACTGGCGAATCTAGACTACGTTACACAGACTTTGTGCTTCGAGAAAAGGTTCCTACACGGTAATGTAGGAGCTGGAGTCTTCTGCGATAAATTGGAAGTAGATTTATCACTTCGTTTTCCTGATCACTGCAGCGTGTACCAAACAGCAGTGATAGCGATTGAGGAGATCCTGAATTTATTGAGACATAATGTGGTATCCTCGACTGATATCGCAATTTATGTGTACAGTCAGGTGGCAATCAAGTTGCTGGACTCTGTTTCTCTGACGTCTATAGAAGCGTTGGGTTGTCACTTGTCCCTGAATTAGATGAGTCAGCATTTCAACATTCAGATAGTCTGGGTCCCCGGCCACTCGGACGTCATAGGGAACTGCAGGACAGACGAACTAGCAAGGCATGGTACAACTCTCCTACTGCTACCGCAAATGGCAAAGTTGAGGAGGCCTATTAAGGCACTCAAAACTGTGCTTAAAAAAGTCTGGCCAAAACTGAACTTGAAACGCTCAAAGACACTGATTTTCCTACGAAAATGTGAAATAAAAGCTATCGTGGGGATACTCACAGGATTCACAGGACACTGCCTACTTGGAGAACATACGAGGAGGCTAGGTCTAGAAGCTAATGACTTTTGCAGAAGCTGTATGGACGAGGAGGAGGAAGAGACGGTAGTCCACCTCCTATGCTCATGCCCGGCTTAGGCACACAGAAGACATGAATACTTGGGTAAATTCTTAATGGACTGCCTCTCTGATCTCGGAAACTGTTAGGTACGAGACTTATCATCCCAAAATTACTACATAAGTAGCTCATAAGGGTAATAGAGAAGTAAGATCCTGTGGTATCACAACGGACCATCGCCGGTCTAAGTAACCTATACTTTACAAATCGAGTTTAGTTATAAGCAGCTTAAAAAGCGTATTATACTCAAAAGCTTAATATTTCATTAAAATCAAGGTAGTTATAAAATAATATTCAGTCCAAACTATATACTGTAGTCCAAGCATATATTTCCCCCTGATAAACTAAAGCAGTTAAATCGAATAGTATCCAAACAAAAAACTACATATATTCTGATTTATAAACATGAAATATTCTGTACTTCCTGGTACCTCACGGCACATTACATGCATTTTATGACATTTTTTCACATAAACAGTGATAATCGGTCACCCGATAGAACATATCATAATACCAATGTATATATAGGATATGTTGGTATTCGCACTAATCATATATTCACCCCAATAAATACGAATAATATACTGTGTAATGTGTACATTTACCTCACTCGGTAAATTTAAATAACACAAGAGACTTACTCCCTCGCAAAACATAAATACTCGTATATGAGTTTCTATAATTTAACGAAAATAATTTTCATTCAAATTGTCGTTAACCACCAAAAACGCGAATAACAATAAAACAAAACAAAACAGCACCAGGTAAATTCCGCTGCTCTGGTTTTTCTTTTTCCTATTTTCCAACCAAATATACAATTTTCCATTTCTATTTACCTATTTTTGATATTATTTAGTGGTTAGAAATGAAAGAAATAAAAACAAAACTACAGACAGACTGAGTTAAGACAGGTAAATAAATGTCTTCTCTCAGTTGTTGTTTGTATTTCTATTTCGTAAGACATGCAAATAGTTCTGCACAAAAAAATTTATTTTTATTTCGAAATCGATTTGTGAGTTAAAAAAAAAGAAAACAATTTTGCGGTTTATTAACATCCCGAAAGTCAAGAATAATTAATTGCTAGTGTTCAGTGACAATGAATGAAAAAACGATTTGGAAAGGATCAAGGGGTCCACTATTTATACGATCTGTATGGATTGGAAATGAAAACTATCGACATTTTATATTGGACAACAAAAATAGTTTTGATTCGAATGAAAAGAAAAAATTATATCGACAAAATTCGAAAGGTGAGTTAATTGTGGAGAAGAGCAACGGGAAAGTATCGTGTAGAAATCGAGGTGTTTTATTTATATTGAGATGTGCTTTTGCATCATATTGTATAAAAGCTCTAATCATATTGGTTTGTTTGTAGTGGTGTGATGTGACTCGGCATTGTGTAACCATAAACATAAATAAGTGCTGAATCAGTCGATTTGGTCATGGACATTTTTTGCATACTACTGGCTAAAATAAATACTGTGAGTATGTACGAGAGGAGTGTCTTTTGGATGTGAACTCGATGGTATAAAATTGTTGTTTTTTTGAATTTAAAATCTATTTATAAAGATTGTCCACTATTTTTGTACACTAACAAGTGTTCAATCTGAAGGCGTAAAAGTCTAGTGAGAGTGTGGATTAGCAAACCTAGTTTAGTGTGCATATTAAGTTTTGACTTAACCGGATTTATTTATAATCCGCAGTCCGTTTGCGGCATTATCATCCGTTTATAGAGTTTGGATGCTCCCAAAATTACTCTTTGAGGCTTACTATATAACTTCATCCTAGTTGGGCCATTGCATATTTGGTTGGTTCTTCGTTTGTTTTGTTTTTAATATTTGTAATCTTTTTGGGGGTTCAAGGAACTCCCAACCCATCGCAGTATGTTTATTTACGTCCTACTTTACGCCATAGTCAAATCGAGGATGTACGGCAATCTGAACATAGATCCATCTGCTCATTGCATTCATCCATGCCAATCTATAACAGTACTGACATGGAAGATCGGTCGGGCCATGAATTCTGCACTCCAGTGGATCAATGTGTTCATTTTCACCAATCGTAAACAGATGGTGAAACCTACCTACTCCCACTCCACAGACACAGCTTTAACCGTCTGGTCGGTGACCATATAGTACATTAAAGTCGATACACAAACAAATACAGTTTTAATGTTCAGATTCTAAAGTTTAGAAAGATGGAATATTTTAATTCCTATTTTCACCTAAGAACAATCTTGCAACAGTGTTCAATATGAAAGCGTGAATGTCTAAAAAGAGTGCGGATTAGCTAATCTAGTGATGTACATATTATGTTTTGACTAAACTGGGTTTATTAATTCGCAGTCGGTTTGCGGTATTAGCTTTGTATAAGTTCATCCTAGTTGGGCCATTGATTTGGTTGAAAAATTCTTAAAAATTTAGAGCAATAAGTTGTTTTCGTTTATTTTGTTTTTAATCTTTGCAATCTTTTTTATGTATGCTTATTTACGTCTAATTTACAGCCATATCGAGGATGTACAGCAATCTGAACATCTACTCATTGCATAGGTCTATACCAGTTCTGGCATGGAAGGTAGGTCGGTTCTTGAATCCGGCACTCCAGGGGATAAATGTGTTAATTTCTACCGATCGGAATCAGATGGTGAAAAATACCTCCTCTCATTCTACAGAGACAATTTTAACCATCTGGTCGGTGACAATATGTGTTTAGTATCATTACAGACGATATACAAAAGCATGCGATCTTAATGTTCAAATTCCAAAGTTTACAAAGATGAAATTCTACTCAAATTAAAATTTTATTCGGAATATGAAATTTATTTTCGCTCCTCCAAATTTTTGAATTGTTGAATTAGACTTTTGTTACTTAACAATGAAATTGTTTGGCCAATTTTTCAATCTCACTTGAATCAAATGATGTATGGCAATATTATGTTTTTATTTTTGCGTCCACTATATAGGCTGAATGCAAACCCGATTTTACATCATGATGTGAATTAATGAACACATCTACGACTTTCATATCAGGTCTTAAGCATGGTATGAAGTAATGCAAATTATATATCGTCTACGCAAATGATGCTTCTAGCCGCACGTCCTCTGATTACTTCAACCGGCATAACGTAGAACATTAAATGGGAAATGCTAAGGCGTTGGAACTGCTTCAATCCCAAAACATGTATAAGATATGTTTATATTGTTAGAGCACGAAGCTTCCAGTTGAAAATTTTATATAGCTAAGATTATTAGGTTCTGTTGGTTCGAAATCTCATACATATTTCATAAAACGAGATTAACCATAACAGTGTCACAACTTTATGTTTTTTTCATAATCATTGGTTCTATCAAGACTGTGATTGAATAGAAATTAAGGTGATATTTACAGGTAATTTACGTTATTCAAGTTATTTTTTTCTATCGAACAATTTGGGCTAGCAACATGTCGACAATCTGCTCTGTCACTTTCTACCTTTGAGTTAGCGTTTCAAACTGTTTTAAACAACGATTTAACCTTCACCTTGGTAGCTCCGATCAAGCAGGTCAGGCTTCCACGATTGGAACTTTGCGCGGCAGTTATGCTCTCCAATTTGCTTAAGCTGTTGAAATTTTTTTACATGGTCTAGCTTCCCGAACTGCGAAAATAAGGAATTAATAAAGCAAGAAGTGTAATAGAAACGCCTTGTCATCATTATGTGGCGTAGAAACTAAAACTCCTGCTCTCCATGTTCTCTTGAAAACTAAAATTGTTGAAAACGTCCCTCCTGACTTTAAATTACGGAGAAATGCAACTTTTTATTTTTCTCATTGTTCCAACCATTGAAAGATTCCAGCTCAGAAGATCTTTTGCTAGAGGTCTAGATTTATTATTTTTTTATTATTTACAGCAATTTCATATTGTATGGCACTGTACATCCTATTTTAAGGTTTGAGCTCATTGATAATAGAATGTACAGTTTATAATCGAAATATTCAAAAGAAATGGGCCTAAAAATGTCCATACATCCACTTTTACTATATTGATATTAGTCATAGAACTAGCAGCACGAGCTCACTTTTTGATACATTTCTTAAACTGGTGGTTGTACATTTTCAAACGACCGGCATGGTGTAATATAACTGAATGAGTAGAAGCGGTTCAATTAGGGCTGCTAAACATTTTGTGAATGCTGGAGTACATTACATTTAATTTATTAATAATTTTGGAACTTTTTGTGTTGAAAAAATCATTCACAAAAATCACTGAACTTGACATGAAAGTCAAAGCCTAGATGTGAACAAATTATCCATAGTTATGTTCCTACATGTATTTTTATATGGGGTTATTGTGTCTCACATATTTCGTATGTTACCAGTTTGGCTTGTCTAAAACTGCCTAAATCAGTAAACATTAGATTCTACCTTTGTTAACTGCTATACTTTACTGGCTTTGAGGAGATATTTAGACTTGGTATGCACTCTGAAAGGATACGCATTGAAACCATTGTTCACTTATTATTATGGTTGAATTTGAAAGAAAGTTAGTTGGCATTTAACATATCAAAAATTTGGAATATCGGCGCTGCTTTGTCCGTTGCAATTCTAGCCAGTCTAGTCGTATTAACATCAAACCTAACAAATCTCGCTATATTAAAAATGCGTCGCACAGGCATGATTGCTCGGTTCAAAGGAAAAACGTTTTTATTTTCAAAGTTGATTTTCCCGTTCATAGTTTGATCTAATTATTTATTGAAGTACATAAATTTTATTGAATTTGTTTTATGTTTTATTGAATATGTTTTATTGCCAACAAAATTAAATACGTGCTAATATAAGTTCAAATTTGAGTCACTATCTACAGTGCCAGAAGAGGTCATGGTTGGGTGTATTCATATTACTATCACCAATCGTATGCAAGAAGTCATGGACCTGATGCTGAAGAATACTTTCTATGCAATATTGTTGTAAATTTGAAATGCGATCTGTTTGATTTGGTCACAGATGATGAAACTCATCTTTTGTTTTTCATCTCTATTGCGATTCAAAAGTTGGTATGTTTTCTGTAGGGTTACATAGTTTTCAAAATTAAACAACTTTGGCAACCTTTAAAATTAAAGTTCTTTATTATTTAGAGTAAATAGGTAAAGTAACCAGTGAACACAGCGCGAATCGAACGATCAATATTATTATCTTCCAGATTAGATCTTACATTTACTCTCATTATAGGTTTCATAGCCATTAAATAATTATATGAATGTTGAGATATTTTGAAAAGTGTTGTCCCATCATTTCTTATAAAAATTTCTAATAAGTTCAAACTCATATAATAATCGATCAATATAAAATGATCAGTTGCAAAATTATTAAAAACTAGAAATAAATTTAGCATTTAAACGAATGTCTCTAGTTTGAATAGTATTCAATTTATACGAAACGTAAAACTACCAAATAATTGATAATGTTGTTGATGACTGATGTTTTTTGTTTTATTTATTTGCAGCACGAAATCTACGTCACACAAATAGTTTTATGTTAGAACATGAATTTGAAAATTTACAACTTATTGGCTCTTCAGAAATTGGTTGTCCGCGAACGAAAGAACATCATGATTGCAATTTCAAGGAACGAGCATTGAATGGGAAAAAATGTGATGGCAAAAAATATCCGCGATGTCGCCTTAGTTTTGAAACACTACGTAGACAGATACATCAAAATGTTGATAATAAGCTAAACGGGAATAATATAAGAAAAACTAGTCTTAGCACTGGTAATAATCCAAGTGATATAGATTCTAATTTAATTGGACAACCCAACGAAGAAGTAAATTTAAAGCTGAACAGTAATGTTAATTCACCAAAATTGAATAAATCAAGCGAAACAACAAAAAATCAATTAACAGAACGTGTACTAAATTGGCTAGACTTGGCTGGTAAAAATACACTGATACGACCCGAAACCGCATTACCGTGTCTAACCACCACCCACCACCACCAATCCACTTTAATAGGCAATAAAAATAATTATAAATACGACTGTAACAATAACAACAATAATAGTTGTGATAATCTAAAGGAAATAATAATACCAAAACGACGAATACTAACAACAGATTCGATTGTAAGAAAGCAGCCACTGCGCAGGGCCGAATCTGTGCATCACCTTTCGCTAACATTGAATGAAGATGATTTAGATTTATATAGTAACCGACGATTCTTTGAAGCATCAAGTCGTTGTACGAGCGCATTAAAATTTGGCGAATTTTTTCCAACAACATATCGCTGCTCCCGCAAACTGCTGCAATCATCCCAATCGTTTCGCAATAATCGACATTTTAATTTAGCATCGTTTCCAAGTCTAAATGAAATGACGAGTACGGCCAATTCGTCGACAGCGAATATCAATTCAACTGCCAGTAGTATCCAAAATCATCCGATAAACGTTACACATCAAAAGATGAAAAAATCAAATTTTAAAAAAATTGATCCGATCGTCGAAAAGGAATACAAAAGTATTATAACACGACAGATACTAGAGAATTCGTGCAATCAACAAATTGCTAAACGGCAGTTGCACATTTTCATGCCGAATTTACCAAACAAAAATAAAATGTTGACAGCAGCAGGACAAGATTGTGATAGTTGTTTGAGTACAATAGTTGGTAGTGAAATTTCGCATGTTAATAAATAAGCATGTAAATTTATTTTAAAATAAATAACTAGTGGAATAATTTAATTTAATTTATTTTAAAATAAATTACTAGTGGAATAATTAGTGGCGAAATAGTTTTGTTGTGTTTGAGTTTTATTTCAAAAATTCGAATTCAAATCGATTCCATCGAAAAAATATGTACCTCTAATTGAAACAAATGTAAAGTATGTATGTAGGTATATTGCGCAAAGAATTAATATTTTAACGATCAAATAATTCAATAAACTTTAGTTCGTTTTATTAGTTGTGTATTATATAGTTTTGACTGTTTCATGGCACGACATATTTTGGTATTCGTCGTCTTCCACGTTTTATTTATGATTTTGATAGCAAAAAAAAATATCAATAAAAATTATTTTGCAATACTTATAAAATAAATTTTAACGGATAAATCGTAAAATCCAAAAAATTCGCGCCAAAACTATTTATGAACCTTATAAATGTCCAAATTGTTTCTTACCTGGTATGAAAGGCCGGATACGTCGCGAGCTTGGAATCTCGATCGTAACGGTGGATCTAGTGGTGCTCCTCGATATTTTGGAACCGGCAAACCAAGTGCAATAACCCGGAAATTTTCTGAAACCCGTACCAAACCCCATTTCACTAGTTCCTGCGGGCCAAATTCTTTCAATAATTTATCATATCGTTCGGCTGGTATTAAAAATCGTCCGTCTTCTAAATGCATTTCACGATTTTCAAGTAAATTATTAAGCACTGGAAGTACATTCCTCTCAGCTTTTTCAACACCTTCGATTACTAAAACACGGCCTTGAGTTGCAGCTCTTACTGCACTTTGATCAAAATACACGGCCGTCCCGTTTAAGATTTCTCGCCTCTGTTTTAGATCACTTTCGGTCGTGTCGCGACTAAGCGAGACATATTCCGTTTCCCTCTGTGTTAACTCAAGGTATTGCATTGCAATGGATCTCCTCAGCGGCCCCGGTCGTCCAAGTAAAAACATATCCTGACCTAAATTATCTTTTTGCAACATCCATCGCAAATGGTGTAGTGATGTTTGTGACAGCTCAAGGTTTCCCTTATCATCAACGCGAACTAAAAAAAATAAAAACGCACAGATGTTTAAGGTCAAAGTCCAAACCAATTGTTACGAATTAGAAAAAAAATTAACACAATTTAATAAGATTTCTTACTATAATTTTGCGGTACATATTCTGGATTCTTAGGATCATTCACTTCCCGTTCAACATCGCCGATTTTTATTTTCCCGTCTATGTTGAGCGCCCGGACTAGGTTCAATTGAATACTGTTCTTGGCTGATAAAATGCGTGTCAGCACATTAATTCGACGGATTGTCGATAAATTACAACTGCTTTGCATTTTGCAGTCGCTATCACAACTTGTATATTAAAATTTAATTAATATTTTATACAAATTATCTAACATACATCATAACACACTACACTGGTTCCAGAAGGGATATCGTTCAATTGTCAATATCAATTTGACACTTCAGTACAGTGCACCAGTATAATGCTCCGTGATTGAATTAATGAAATATTTAAGTACCAGTTAATCTAGTACAAAATTTTCAATTTGATTGCGGTTAAACATTTCTATTCAAATTCAAAAGATTTTTGTATCTGTCATTAGAATAAACATTTATGTTTAACATTTATGTAAACGTTTATAAATATTTATATGGGATCTATGTCACCTTGTGCAAAATAATAGTAAGCAAATTAGGGGATGGTTCTTTTACACTGCAGAAAATAACAGTGTGCTGAATGCTGACAAAGTTTAGTCCATTTTTATTATGTTTTTCACAAAGCATACGCAAAAAGTATTCATAAAAAGTTTTCGTAATGTTTCTATATAAAACTAAAGAAAATTTTAATTAAAAATATTAAAAAACATAAATTTGTAGTATTTTTTAGTTTGTTACGTTTATTCTACTTCATTTATTCGATTTGAGATATAATCAAATTACGGTAAGCATCTCATCAATTCCAAGACAATTTTGGCTTGATATTGATAATCTTTGAGGTTATGTTTCTCGTATTTTAGATTTTACCCATTGTAATTTCAAAACAAATTATTTGATTGAATTATACAGACATGGCACCAAGAAAGCCAAGAATTGTTAAACCAGTCGTCGAGGAAAACTTTCGTATACTGATGGAACAGAAAATAATGCATTTTCTAAATTCAGCCGAAGAAACTGGGCTTACGTTTCCAAAAACACTGACCGCTCATGAACGCGCATTTGTACATCTTTTTGTTGCGGACAAGAATGTTAAATCAAAATCACACGGAAAAGGTGTAAATCGACAGTTGACCATTTATAAAAAGAGCAACACAGTACCAATTTATGATTGTATATTTGATATTTCGGAAGAAACGCGTCGAGATATTTACACTTTATTGAAAACATTACCAGTTTCACAACGCGAGAAGACTGATCTTAATCCAGATAATCAATTAAAACGCTGTCAAACAAAAGTAGTAGCACCATATCGCTTCAGCGTGGGCACATTCACAAAATCGGTATTATCAGTTCCACCGCACCATCAAAATCCCAGTTTACTGGCGGGACGACGAAAGCTACCCGTATATGATTATCGTAATAATATACTCGATACTATAAATAATAATCAAGTGGTTGTGATATCGGGCGAAACAGGATCGGGTAAAACAACACAAATTCCACAATACGTTCTGGAAGATTGTCATCAGAAGAATAAAAAGTGTCGCATAATATGTACACAGCCTAGGCGACTTTCAGCTGTATCAGTCGCCGAACGAGTTGCGGCAGAACGTGGTGAAAACTTGGGTCACGTTATCGGTTATCAGATACGATTAGAATCAAGAACATCACCGACATCGAATCTTATCTATTGTACAAATGGAATTTTACTTCGTTGTTTAATGGGGGAATCACGAAATGATTTGTTTGCATCGATGACCCATATAATTGTTGACGAAGTGCATGAACGCGATAAATTTTCGGATTTCTTATTAATCGCACTTCGGCGATACATACAGCAAAATCCAAGCTTACGTATCATTTTAATGTCGGCGACAATCGAGAGTGAAATATTCTCGGAATATTTTTATAATTGCAAAATATTAAAGATTCCAGGTCGTTTATATCATGTCCAATCGCATTATTTGGACGAAATTCTGCCAATGATAGGCTATATGACGCCTCAAATGAAGGTGATACTTAAGGATACTGAGGATGCGACTATTGCAAAGAATGAATTTATGAATGTAATCGAAAATGAAACGGTGAATACCGAAATTGATAAAGAAACCACTCAACTGCTAAATGATACGCTTGAATCATGCATCGAGGGGGTTGAAGATAGTTTTAGCCAATTTTTTTATATGGTCGAAGGCGAAAACATCCCCGTTGATTATCGTCATCAAAACAATGCAATGACCGTTTTAATGATAGCATCATATCTGGGCAACACCGAAATGATAAGTGTTTTGCTTAATTTAGGCGCCGATCCTTACTTGAAATCATGTAATGGATATAATTCAATAGATATTGCACGTGCGGCTGGAAAAATTGATTGCGTCCAATTACTGGAGTCGGCAAGATCTGGGGGAGCTAGGCAAAGTGTTGAAGATAATTCAAGAAACAATAGAATACTTGAAGCATATCAGGTGACCACAAATGATGATCATATCGACTATAGTTTGCTCTACGCAATAATAAAATATATTCACACAAATTTACCAACCGGTAGTATCCTAGTATTTTTGCCTGGCTACGAAGATATTATCGAGACCAACGAACTTATATCAAGGGGAATCGGAAGTGGTGATATTTCTGGAAATTTGGTGATATTCATGTTGCATAGTAATATGCCAACGTCTGATCAAAAATCAGTATTTCGAAGTCCTCCGTTTGGCAGTCGAAAAATTATCTTAAGTACAAATATTGCAGAAACATCAATTACAATCGATGATGTTGTGTACGTGGTTGACTCGGGCAAAGTAAAACAAAAGAGCTATGACGCTTTAACAAATTCCGTAAGCCTAGCTCCAACTTGGATCAGTCAAGCATGTTCGACACAAAGGACAGGTCGTGCTGGACGTACCCAACCTGGTAAAAGTTTTAATATATTTAGTAAGAATCGATTTGATTCGATGGAAAAGTATACAGTACCTGAAATACTGAGGATACCCTTAACCGAAATTTGTCTACAAACAAAATTGCTTACATCGTCACAGACTTCAATCATTGATTTTCTGTCAGAAGCTTTACAAAAGCCATCGGTTTTAAATATAACGCAAAGTATAACGTTGCTTAAATCGATCGATGCATTGGATCGTCAGGAAAATTTAACAGAACTAGGAACTCATTTAGCTGATCTTCCAGTGGATGTACAACTTGGTAAAATTCTTATTTATTCTATTATGCTGAAATGTTTAGATCCAATTCTAACGATTGTATCGGCACTAAGTGTTAAGGATCCATTTGTTTTGCCACCAAAAATGGCTGATCGCCGATCTGCTATAACCGTAATGAAGGAACTTTCAGAGGATTCATACAGTGATCATTTGGCGATTCTTCGAATTTTTCAGAAATGGCTCAATAATAAATCAATGAAAAATGATAAAAAATTTTGTCGCGACAACTACATAAGTTCCGGCGTTATGGAAACAATATGTGGTGTTCGGTCGCAAATATTGGGATACCTTCGTGCAGTCGGTCTAATTCACTCGCATGGCCCCGGCAATATACACACGTTAAATAAGAACAGTAATAATTGGCCAGTTGTAAAAGCATGTCTAGTCGCTGGCCTATATCCAAATTTGTGCCGAATCGATAAAGAGAATTGTCAGCTTAAATCGAAATTCGATAATAAAATTCTTATCCATCAATCATCCGTGCTTCGGGATAATAAGAAAAACTTACAAAAAAATTATAATAATTTGGTGCAATTGCCATCCGATTGGATAGTATTTGGTGAAAAAACTAAATTCGGACGGTTTAATTTTATAAAACAAAACACAGTTGTATCCTCGTTAACTGTTGCATTATTCTGCGGTTCTATATATCAGGATGAGGCCAACGCCCTCGAACCATTCAACATAAATGAGGATTCACAATCCGAAGACGATGACGAGTATGCACATCGTGACGGTGCTGGTAATGGCCAATTTACCAAAACGACATCTGACTGGACTCGTCTTGTGCTTGATAATTGGATACAATTTACACTTAATACAGAAACGGCTTATATGATATTCCATCTTCGGCAAAAGTTTAATGCGCTTTTTTTAAAATTTATACAAAATCCTCGCAACTATTTTAAATCGGAAAATGATTCGAAAGTAATTTCAATCATTTCAAAAGTATTACTGCACGAAGATAAACATAATAATTTCGCACAGCCGGAACGAATTGGTGAACGGCCAAAAGCGGTTGTACTAAATCTTTCGTCGGATGTAAATTTCGGTATACAGGATAAAAACGACTATACAAATTTAAATCGAAAAATTAGCGAGGTCAGTTTAAATTCATCGACATCGCAGGCATCGGGCTCCTCATCAGCGGGCCCCACAACATCGTCGGCTAGATCGGTTGGGCCTTATTTTAGGAATAATGATAATTTTAATCAAAAGAGTTTTTTACAAAATACTCATCCCAGTGATATTAATAAAGTAGCTACAAATAATTTAGTACAAGTTATGCCTACGATACGAAAATATTTTATTGTTAAGGCGGCTTCAAAGGATCAAGTATTGGGTCTATTTGTTACACATCGATGGGATTTTTCACAGTCCGTGTTGGCACATGTCCAAAAGCTTGTTAGGGTAAGTGTTCAAATATATAAAATATAATTTATTTAAATCTAATTCCGTTTTTATTTTTACCTTTAGAGTAATCCATCAATTGAAGCCATTTTATTTTTCCATGTGTTCCACGAGAATTCATTTGTCGGCCTAGGTAAATTAATCGTATCGCCCGATCGTTATCGTATAAATTGTTTATCGAAAAAATCCTATACATTTGGGGAAATACGAAAAATGTTCAAACACATACTAAACGGTGATGATTACACGTTTAGGGCTATCGATCGTTGTTACGATGGTGAAGAATTGCCATCGATAATAGGCGATCTCTTGTATAAGATGCTATTAGATAAAAATCTAGATCGAAACTAAACGTGGTGATAATAGTTTTTTTTTCTTTATGCTTTTTTTTAAAAAACATAATTTATAAAGTGAAACCTTTTTTTTTTTAAATATTTTGAAATTATTTATTATTATTTTTTTTTATTGTTTTTCAATGTTTATGATTTAATTAAAATAAAATAATTTAAAATTATAAACTAAAGAGAAACTAAAATATATTTATATATATATATTTAATTTTATAGATATGATGTGATATTTGTAATACATGTTATTATAATTTTAATTTTCGTTTAGAGAAAATGCGATAATATTTTTTAAATAGATGCCAGTATTATTAAGAAAACAAAAAGATTATTTTTGTGATAGATTCAATTATTTATGATTTTTTTTTTTTTATAATTATTATATTTTTATTAATTATTTGTAGTGTTCGTTTCTCTAAAATAAAACTGATAGTACAAGTTAATTATTATACTGACATCTATTTCAATTTGTTTAAATATATATTTTTCATGTTTTTATTTTGGTTTTTAATAAATATAATATTTTGCTATTGTTCACAAAATGTCTGTTCTAATATACAAATATATTATATTAATAATAATATCTGATAAATTTAATTTTTAAATGGAGTTAAAAAAAAAATTATTTGGTTAAATGTAAACAAAACATTTGAAATAAAATCATAAATTAACAAGATTGATGAGTTATTTTAATCAACATATTAATAATAAATGGACTGCATAACAATATATATTATAATATATTTATATAAATAAATAAACTGGATTTTTCTAAAAAAAAAAACAAATAGTTAGAATTATATATATATTTTTATTCAATTCAACAATAAAATATAAATATATCTTTTTTCAATATTTTTGATTTAATTAAATATTCAAAAATATAACATTTTGTTTTTTATCTAAATACTATTATAGTTTGTCTACAAAAATATTTTTTTATGTTATATGTATATTTTATGTAGCTAAATATAATAATAATAATTCAAAATTTTCTATAACTGTATTAATTAAATAGAATTTTCTAATAGATATGTTTTAAAAAATAAAAATTAAAAAAAAAAATACGAGACTAGAATTTACTAAGTTGTTTGTTTATACAATAATGTTGAAGCACTATTCTGGATTTGCATTGTGGATAATAACTGGTCCCAAAAAACGAATAATACTTGTACCTTTCTCAAAGTGGTAATATATTCCTTCCTAATCTGCTAGAGATCTTTTTTGAAATAATCTGGAGGCCTATTATGAAATTTTTCGATTTCGATTTTTTGCGATCTCGAAAAAGTTTGCTCTATTATGAAACTAAAAGGAAAAAATTCAGCGATTCGGATTTTTTCCAAAATGAAATTCGTCAACTATATAGCAGTCGAATTTTGATATTCGATTTTCGGATTTCGTCGTTTTAAGGTTCTATTCCATGAGAAAAATTGATTGTCAGTAAAAATTAAAACGAGACAAAAATATATATTAAATAGTAGTGCAAACGAAACAAAAAACCATCTCAGTCAAACTTGACTGGACAAATATTTGTGTTTGTGGTAGTATGACTGCCATAAAAAGTATAAAATTGAATTCTTTTTACTGCAGTCACACTCAGCCTTCTACATAAAATTTGTGTAAGACAAGAAATTATTTTCGCACACAACCAATTTTATAGTCCTGGGTCAAATAGCCCATATATTTTGGTAAAATTATAATTGAATTGAAATAAAAATCATATTTTTTTAGCATTGTGATATTTAATAAATACTTAATTTCAATTCACTTCATTTAAAAAAAACCCAAGAATGAATAATAAATGATTTTTTTGCTTATGGTTTTTTAAATAGCGGTCAAAATTCTGCTATAATTCGCTATAAATAAATAAATAAACAATAACGTTGTCTTTGTCTTTCAGTTGGAGTTTTATAATTATTTACTCTTTTTGTTTTTTTTAACTGTCAGTCAATTTTTCCCATGGAATAGAGCCTTAAGCTTCATAAAAGCAAAATCTACTTTCGAATCCGATATCGAATTTTTCATAATAGCCCTCCTGGCGCTCAACGAAACAAAATTCAAGATAGCTATATACAAAAACTAATCGTACCGTATAAAGGGGTGGTGGATAGTCACAAAACGAAAAATAAATGAGGCAGATTAAACAAAAACTTTACTTAAAATATCAAATATTTCTTTTAATATTATCAACAATATTGTCAACACTTAAATTATACATTCCATTTGTTATTATTGTCGTTGCCTTATTACTACCACTACCACCGTGTACACCATTTGCTGGTGTCGACAATGTTGATTTAATCGGAGTTGATGAATCAAAAAATGTTTCACTACGATTGCAACGTCGATAGACTTCAATCCAAATTGGATAAAATTCGGAAACACTTCCGCCCCACGTCCATCCATTTGGTATGGCCATATGGGACAGGCCTTTTTTAATAATACCAAAGTGGCCGGTTAATTTTTGACTATTATTACATTTAATACAATTTACGTTACTGTTACAACAATTGCTGTCCGCTAGCAAATTATTTAGTTTTGAAATGTTCGAAGGCACTTCTTCCCGACACAAAATATTGTAGTTAAATTTATTGATTAGTTTAAAAAAATTTAATTTTCTAATTAGCTTAATATTATCACTATCGTCATCGTCGTCGATGTTCGACGCCCCGTTTCCGACACCATTCATCCTAATATCACCCTTTTCTTGTTGTGCACTATTATAACTATTATTATTGTTATTATTACTATGATACTCAATATTTATATTGTTAATATTTTTATAAAAACTATTTATGTTAAATTTGATACCGCTAAAATCACCGCAAATAAAAAATATTTGATTTAAATTTAGATTATGTTGAAGCAATTGCTCGTTAATTTTATCAATAATTAAATTTAGTTTATTTAAATTAAAGAAACGTAAATACAGGTTGAGTATCGAACACGTCCAATCGGATAGTTTGAATGAGGCGAGATAGCAACTCGGTTTGATTGTATCGTTGTGCGACAAATCATCATCGTCACCGCATATATCCATAAATGTAATGTCAAGCGATTTATTTTCAATATACTGACAAAAATCATTGTCGTAGATGAAACCGAGTCCGCTCAGATAACCATCGCTACATGTTTTATTGTAAATATATTTCCAATTTTTTGAATTTTCACGCCACTCTTTGACCCGTTTCAATTTTGGTTCATTCAATTCGTCGCATATCGATTTAAGGGCAAGCGGATCTAAAATTTCTTGTAAACACAATATTGATAAACGATTTTCGAGAATCGTTCGACATATCACCTCTTTAACGCCTAAATTTTCCGACTTATTCAAACACATTCGATCTAAGTTCCATGTTGTTAGTCGTATCGTACTGAAACCGTTGCGTTCGAAACGATAATCATCTTCGACTATCGGCCGATGTGAATATGCCCCCAATAATTCAAATATATCGTTGACGGGCGTATCACTTATATTATCTCCATCGTAGTCGTCATCGGCTAGATTGCTGTTATTTAAATACATTTTAATTGGAAGTGAGAGTGACTTTCGTTGAATTGTTGTCGCTCGAGTACTCGTATTGTTGTTGGTACCGGTTTGATTTAGCATATAATTGTTACGCGATAATTTTGATGGCGTTATTGTTGACATCACCGATGGGTGACGAATTAATTTAGCTGGCCTGTTGATGACGGTGTTGTTATTTGAATTTACCTGGAAAGAGAATTGAATTCTTATAGCAATAATCATAATTATATTTGTTAATTGTTTACACGACAAATTACCGAAAGTAAATTTACACGATTTTTGGGTTTTTATCTTATGATCTAGACAGCACACTATCTGTTTATTATGATATTTGGTTTCGTTGGAGATTTTAATTTGTTTGCGTTCACGTTGCAACAATATATTCGTCATAAACTAAATAACTTTCTTATCACTCATAAATGTTTCCCTAAAGACTTTGGGACTTAATTATTAAAAATTAATGTAAACGTTTTGAAACCCGTCATAATTATTTTCCATCAATTTGTGCCATATACCTGTGATAACTGCTTCACAACATTCTGGCCAGTGGTTTTTAATTGCTGCTCATTTTTAGTCTTTCTTTAGAACGAAGTTGTTCTGATAAAAACTATCAGTTCTTGCAATACTTTTTATGCAGCAAAAAAATATTTTTGACTGACCCTTTAATCATAAACCAAATAAAAGTAAATAAGGTATTACCTAAGCTACGAATTAGTTGCATTTTAAATTGTATTGGGATTTCCAATGATTTTGAGACAATCTATAGTTTTTTTCGGTTCAATACAAAAGCGTGTTCAAAATGATGTAAGTACTTGAAAGACTTTATTATTATTCTACATTATTATTTATCATAGAATAGAATCGTCTGTTATAGACACTTAACAGAGTTTGTTGTGTCTCGAACCTCGTCGTCCACGAATAACCTTAACATTTGCAACTTTTATCAGCTCGTTTAGGAACTATAGTCGTGTCGTGTTTTCACTATAAATAATTCAAATTTAAGTTAGGACTTACCGGCAAATCAATATCATTCAGCGTTAAATACGAACTAATTGCACTTAAACGGATTTTATTCATCCCTTTCACCTTCAGCAAATCCTCTAACTTCTTAAACGACCCCTTGCGCAACCGATAATCCACAACATTAGCTGCAATTTCTTGATTCATTTCGTGCAATTGTTGCAATTGAAATATTGACGCTTTATTTACATTTAACATTAGTTTACTGCTACTACTATTTATATTATTGCTACCATTATTGAAATTGCTACCATTTAAAAATACTGGTTCCGATATTATCGAATCAAATGATTCGGTTCGAGACGATATTGCTGAATCCATATAATTAACATTCGACGACGTATTCAAATTGGACGTACTCGGCAATTTTGTGCGTCGTATACAAATGTCGGGACGAATTTTTTCTAATTTTTCCGCACCAATACCCGAGACTAAGGCTAAATCGTCGATGCGTTGAAAGCGGCCACCAATTGCTTTACGATGTTCAAAAATTTGTTGGGCTATTTGTCGTGTGATACCAGGCAGTGTCATCAACTGTTGACAAAAAAAAAAATGACAACAAATTAATAAAATTCACGATACCTTGCAATTACTGTATTTACCTGTTCAACAGTTGCTGTATTTATATTAAGCGAATCAACATTATTCCCAATTGGTGCTGTAAATGTTGCGCTCAATGGTTGTTTTGATTTTCGCCGCATGAACGGCGATCGAAATGACGATCGCTTTTTTGTTATTTTAACACCTAGTCCGCCAGTTGCATAACTATTTCGACCGCCAATCGAATCGGCATAACTTGTATTTTGACTGTGAGACTGACCCATCTGTAACAAATGTTAAAAAAAAATAAATTAAATACAATTAGGATAATATATTATAATGACGTCAAACGTAACGATAATATTCCGCTTGTGTGAATTCGATACGCGGCACGTGAGGTTGAATATTGGAATTTGGACAAAATGTTATTGAATTATGTTATAGTATTTTCTCCATTACGACGAGTATGTTTATTAGAATAATATGATTGTTGCTATTTCCTTAATATTTTTCATATTTCTAATTTTAGCCATTCGCATATTGAAAATAGAAAATAAAATCTATATTGGGAAAGCCAATATGTAATGTTTAATAAAAATTTAAATAAAGTTAGCAAGTCGTAAATGCAATATCCGCAATAAAAACAAAATTATTTTTGACGTAATCTCAAATTGGCTGTCAATTTATGTTCGTGGACTTGGAGTAATGGATCATTGATGAAAATAAATTCGTATTTCCACCGGAACTGATTGTACAGTGCCTGAATTCGTAATTGATGTCATCTAGTTGGCAGTTAAGATCGCAATTTTACTTAATTGCTGAATAATTATAAAGCAATTCAAAATATTAAATAACTTTATTCAGATGACTAAGACAAAATATCAATACCAAGTAATCTTCAGATGACGTCATAACTAGTGCTGAATTGAAGATTTATTGTTAACATTTGCTTGATTTTATGGAAGTACTTTGCAAACCTTAGGCCAACTGCTGAATTTGTACAATGTCTTATTTGATATTGGATCCGTAGTACGCCGTCGAGTTTATTATTAAACATTCGACGTCATCATTCGAAGTTGGGTAACATCGAACTGGTATTATGAATATTTATTCCATTCAAGTCCAACTTCGTTTCATCAAACCAATCTGATCTTTTCGGACTGGTCTTATACGTTTTATTGGCCCTGGATCTTTTTTGTGGGTGGTGAAAACGCTTTTTCGTAACATTAACTGAGTTCACATGTATTGCAAACTCTATCTTTTAAAACCAATTGCACTGATGGACAATACACAAGTCGTATGGAACAATTTTGAACGAAGCCTTAGGAAGAATATTCTTGTTATGTAAATTTAGTAATATAAAAAGAGTAGGGAAGTTGAGCGAATTATCTTTCAATGGTAATTCTGGAGCTCGGAGTCATATATCTGTTTAGATGAGGGGAATATGTGGCGTTCGGAGCAACTCAAATAAATCACGACTGAACGTAAATATACAAATCGCACAGTATGAACTTCCAGTCCGCTAAGCATATGTCTGATGAGATGGATTTGATCTTTTCGATCACGCAGTCATTCAATGACGTCATTATCATCAGAATGAAACCGGCCTTCTGGATTACAAGTTACAAACAAACAACTCGGTTGAATGAAAATCTGTCTTTGCCTAACTATATGAACCTTGAGACTATGTGCAGCATGTTTGTTTACCTGTGTCAGATATTGACTCGATCGAACAATCAATAACGTACCAATTTGGACAGCATTTGATTCACAATTAGTTGCTCTACCTGTAATTCCGATTTTTTTGGAAAACTCGGCTACTGTTGGAAAATGGTCTTAAACTGTTTAGGACCAAATTAATCAGCAAAGATGGTTGAATTATGTATTTATTTCTCTTTCATTCACCGAACAGGTAAAAAGTTTTGCTCAAAAAATTAATTTACTTCAAATTTTTTCATTTTTTGGTGTAAATCGGGACATCCTTGTTCTTGAGGGTGGCATGCTAATGATAGTATAAGTATTCGTGTCGAGTGCTCACTAAAAAATATTACTGCTACTTCCAAAATTGTATGCATAAATTAGAGAACCTAAACTCACCTTGATATCAGGTACTGAACACTAGCCACACATAGCCTGCCGAGAATTCCGATAAGAACAATGGTTCCGATGGTCCAAATGCCACGGAATACCAAGATGGTGATAGCATTCTGGTCAACAAGCCATGCAATATGTTTGGCTAACCATAAGGCAGTTAAAATCCAAGTTACAGAAGCAATTATGAAATAATTTGTGCACTTAAACAGCCGAGTAGCCATCGAAATTATATTAAATGGAAAAAATCTTAATAAAACCAGGTGTGCCACTGAAATAATTTAACTATATGTATATTAGAACGGTGCAGTCTGATTTCTTGGGTTGGCTATAAGAAGGCGAATGATTTATTTGTTGAATTACATATTCATTACAGGTCATTTTGCTAAGGTATGAACAGTTTTCTACGCCAATGGATCACACGCTTTGAGATAATCATATAAAAATGTCGAATTTCAATTAAATATTTGACTTAAATTAATCATTATTTGATCAGCAATGATGCACCATATGTAAAACAGTTACTATCAATACAAACAGATGACTTCGATTTTTCAATGGATTGGCTTAAACAATACAATGGTCATTGCGGTTTGCGGAAGACACATATATAAGGTAAAAGTAACTCATGGTCAGTAATTTTAGATAAAATTGTTTAATTTCAGGAATGAGCCGGTCGCTCAGGTAAGATTTAAACCAAAAGACAAAGTTGTGTGAAAAAACAAATTTGTATAAACTTTCCAGTGCTTTGCAATGACTGATAGATTCGAAAGCTTTACTGAAGTCTATATCAACTTGGTTATTATTTTCGATTTTTTCGATGACTGGTTGATGAATTTTTGGCCATTGACGACCAAATACGAATACGTCATTTTACACAAATACCAATTTTATCATCACGCCACTGTAAAACAAATAATAATTCGAACACTAAGCAAATTTCTCTAATTCGCTAGAACTGTTACAACAAGACGCACACGATAGATAAACAAATTGCATAGTAGCAAATATCAAGTTCGGTTGCGTAGGTCTAATGAGGTGAAATTGATGTTTTCGATCAACCGGGCAATTCATGGACGTTATTTATCGGTTCGAAGCTGCACTAGCTACACAACATTTTTAAAAGGTGACACAATATGATATCCGGCAACCGATACTTATTTACATTATTGTCAGAAGGCATAGACTTCTAAACCAGTATCATGGTATTTTTCCGGAACACTATCTTTACTTTCACGTCTTCTACTTATTAATAAAAGGCGACTTTCTTATGTATCATCTTCTCCTAACTTTTAAAAGAACTTTGTAAACATATCTGATAATGCAGTTTTACAGAAAGAGTCACATAAGCTTTAACATTACTTTTGAGGCCTTAACTTTCCTATTGAGGTTAATGAGTATAGCATCATACCACTCCAGTAACGATACAGATGGAAGCTTTTGGTGTCCAAGTAAATGGGTGCGGTGAGTGAAATACAAAAATTAGCAAACCATGCATTTAGGTGCCTTCAATCATTCTATAAATCTTTATCAAAAATCATTATCTATCCCAAATATACGAAATTCGAGTAAGTAGTTTCATTTTGTAACGCCTCAGCGTTATGTTTGTTTGTTTACAACATATATCAAGATAAAAGCTTAAATCAGCTTTGTAAATCGAGATGGTCAGAACGAATTGAATCCATTGAAGCTGATTTTACAAGTGGTTTAGACAAAGTTATTGAAACTTTGGAAAAATATTGACTTGAAACGTTAGACTTTCAGCCCCCAAGGCAAACATTTAGTTGAGAAGTTTACAATAAGTTGAGATCACCTATCTGGCCAGGATCGCCTGTCTGGCCTAGCTTTACTTAATATCCATAGAAATATAATTATAAGTGTATATAATATTGGAACGAATATGCCCAATTATCAACGCAGTAGACGTCATAGGAGTCAATGTTACTGGTTATACGCGGTATAAGTAGTAGCAGCAAAATAGAAGCTGTTTTGAATCCAACAGAAGATCATGGAATATTTTTAAGATTAAGTTTATTTCGAAAGGAGATATGTTGTCCCTTCAACGCCTCAAGCGGTAATAATAGTCGATTTCAGATTGAGAAGTAAGATGGCGAAAGAGAAACACAACGATAAGATAATACAACGAGTGAATTATCAACATAATGAGAATCAATCAATGGCAATCGGCTAGAAGAAGTTTTATTTTAAACAATGAAGTGTTAATGTGTTTAAATGTAATGTGAGGACCAGTATCATAGCCCTACCAGTAGCAAGCGGCTAATCTCTATAATAATTTATTTTAATCAAGAACATATTGAAAATTATTATCTGTTGCCTTTTTTCTTGTTGCTTCATAATTACATTACACTTAGCCAAGCGTTTTTAAGCGGCGCTTCGGTTGATCAAATTTTTACCATAAAGAGAGTTTTGCAGAGACCGAACAAATAGTAGTCAAACGGTGCAAGGTACGGGCTATATGGTAAATGCATCAAGACTTTCCAACCAATTTGTTCCGAATCATCAAAGATATGTGTGGCCAGGCATTTGTATGATAGAACACAAATTTCTTTATGTTGTCCAATTATGGTAGCTCTTTCTGGATTGTGTCGTTCAAACGGACGAATTATATAGGACCGAATTAATGGTTTCCAAACACTTAATGTAACCTTGTTTGCCAGTAATCCAGTTTTTTAGTTATTTGTGGAGGGTCACCAGTCATTGATCATGAGCGTTTACGTTTGATATTCTCGTATTTCATCCATTTGTCGTGTGGTTCATGTTTAATGCCTCCGCTATTTACTGACAGCTTGCGTGACGATCTTGCTACACCAATTATAAAATTGCATAGACGTTTTCAGTGAGTGGCCGAGCGATGTGTATCTTTGACATCATAATTTCCGGACCGGAGTCGAGTTAACCACTTTTTCGCAACGTTTTTATTTTTGTACAGTAAAAAGGCGTAGCATAGCATATTTCTTCAGATATTCCACTGATTTTCAAATCAGTATAGCTTTTTACACAACCAAGGAATTATAAAGCAATCTTTCATATGGACGATATAAATGTGAAAAACATTAAATCACCGCCCCTCTTCATCGAAAATAACTTCATCGCTGCTAAGCATATTTACTTGGTTCTAATACACTTATCGGACAAATAAATGAATGGTGTCCAAATATAAAACTTATCTACATATGCTGTATAGGAAAGCAGAAAATTTCTAGTAAAAAAAATGTTTTTTCTAGTCACCACCAGGGGTTCTACAATCACCAAAGAGCATTTCTTCTGCTGTCATATTTGTAACCAGTAGAATTTTTTGTTAATATTTTAATTTACTTCAATATTAAAAAATAAAATTATTTAAGATTTCACATAAAATTGTTTTTATAAGATTTTAATAGACTGTGTAAAACATAGATTCAAATTTCTACTGTAAATTATGAATAGAGCCCCTGCGACCAATGTGTCATTTTGATTTTCCAATACCTTAGGTGACAATACATCCGAATATGAAGTGTGAATTTATCGTCGAGTTAGAGCATCTCTAGAGTTTTTAAAGTTTTGGCACATACATAAAAATTAGTTTTTTCATTGTGGATGGACTTCCTTGTAACCAATATGCCATTATGATTTTCCGATAACTTAGTTGAAATAATTAAAGAAAAAATTCTGGTGATGCTCTTACTCGATGATTATCCTCACACTTCATATTCGGATGTATTGTTTCCTAAGCTATTGGTAAATCGTAATGGCATATTGGTTACAGGGGCTCAATTCATAGCATTTTTTTTTAACGGTTTTTACAGGCCATTATTGGCCCGTACCGTGTCAACAATTTGACTCCATCGGTTTCGATCACGAGCCAGCTCTTCAAACCGTTGTAGACAGTTTGAAGATGCCAGATCGCTCTCTACGCCGTGGAGCCATCGTCGCCGACAGCGACCTCTTCGCCTACCGAAAGGCGGTTCTCCCTTAAAGGTTCGCTGTATCATTCGGTTCGGATCAGCACGCAGAACGTGTCCGAGCCAGCGTACTCGCTGTCCTTTAATTTCATGCACGATATCAGGAATTTGCATTAAATTTCTGATCTCGTGATTGAAAAGAACTCGGTAAGTGCCATCGACGTCGCGTTTTGGACCATATATCACACGCATGATTCTTCTCTCGAATGTTAGAAGCCATCTTTCGTACTCATCCGTCAAGGTTCAACTCTCACATCCATACATGACAACGGGTCTGATCAACACTCTGTACAGTTTCAGCTTATCCGTATTTGCAAGATATTTTGATTTCAGCAGTGGACGTAGAGGATACAAAGTCCGATTGCCAGCGGCAAGGCGGACCTTGATATCCTCTCCCACACTATTATCGTGAGTGATGAGAGATCCAAGATACTTGAATCTCATCACTCCTTCAAACGTGTGGTTACCACTACTGAAATCAATTGCGTCTTGGTCTCCAAAACCCGAGACTAGATATTTGGTTTTTGACTCGTTGATTTTGAGACCAACAGAAGCTGAACACTGTTCCAGTGGATCAAGTATCTCTTTCACTCCGTTGCCATTTAATCCAATCACACAGATATCATCTGCATAAGCAAGAAGTTGATTGGATTGTCGGAATAAGATATTGTCCTGAGGTGTTTCACTTTTACGAAGGATGTATTCCAACATGAGATTAAAAAGTATCGGGGACAGCGCATCTCCTTGTCGAACACCGGAATTGATTGCAAAAGTTCTCGATAGCCTGTTCTCAACTTTGACACAGCATTGTGACTGCGTTACTGTCATTTTACACAGATGTCCATATTTTTTCGGTATTCCTAAATATTCATACCATAATCATAGCATACAGTAGAAAAATTGTAGAAGAAAATTTGTTACACAGTACATATATCAAAATCTTATGAAAACAATTTCCAGGGCCCCTATTTCTGAATACGAATTCGTACAATAATTGTACGAATACGTGTAATTGGAATTTTTGAATACGAAAACGTATAATTTCTAATACGAATTCGAGTGCTACGATACGATGAAAAATTTCCCTTATTGCGTAATACGAATTCGTACAGATTTTATACGATCATGACCGACTATATGTTCGTTGTGTATTTAGTTATCGAAAGAAAGCAAAATAAAAATTATTAAATTGAAATATGTAAGTAATTTATTATTGATTGTATTAATATGAATTATTTTGTGATATCATTTCGAACGGCCATATAAAATGATAAGTAGAAACGCAATATAAGAATGAGTACTCTCACCAATGCTGTTCCTAATCTTAACGGATAATGTAATGCGGATTCAATTGCTATCACGTGTCCTAGTGGCATACAATGGAGATTAACAGGTAAATTCAATGATCTGGGATATGCATATGACATATATGCCTGCTCAGTAAACACTAAACATGCAGCAAAAAATACAACAGTTATCAGATCTAGCTAACGATGTTAGTTACAAGTTAAACACCAGAAAAACAAAGACGGTGAGACTCAACACTAGTTTAACCACGCCAATGCACATCAACAATGTACAAAAATTGATGTAAATAAATTTGAATACCTTGACTATACAAAGATAGAAAGAAACTCAGATAGATAGATATAGAAACTGAAATAAAGAGGTGAAAGTGAAAATGGATTGGCCATACACTGAGGAAATCACCAAGTGATTAAGAAGGATATCATTGGACTGGAACTCACAAGGAAAAAGGAAAGTAAGAGTACCAGCGATGGCATGGAGGAGAACAATGCTATAGTAGAAGCTAAACAAATTGGTTAATCATGGAAGATATGAAAAATGTAGTTCCCCTCAGAGTAAAATGGCCCTGCCTATATAGTATACACTTTATGCTACTAAAATAGGGGATACAGAATAAAATGGAGACATCTCCATCAATTAATGAAATTTGTAAAAGTTTTTTTGTACCATGATCTTATAAATTATGGTTTTTTTTAATTGGTATAACAGCATAAAATTATTTTTATTATTAGGGCATAACAACGGTTAAACAATACAAGCTATTGCTTGCATTCATGGAGTAGCACCCCGCTTTAACTAGAGATTATAATGCAACAGCGGAAGCCCGAGTATCATCAAATTCATTATGGGCTGAAATCACCAGTCGGTTAAATAAAAATGGACCACCAGTTAGAAATTCAAACCTCTGGAAGAAAGTATGGTCTGATTTCAAATTCTATATTAAAAAAAAGACTTAAATTAAATAAAATTATTATTGATAATATAAAATATTATTATATTATATTAAAATATATTATTATTTTTAATATAAAAAGGTAAAAAAACATCCCGCCGTGTTTGTTTACCGAAACTAATGTCAAAAAGTGACATTAATCACAAATACACTCCGTTATTTTAAAGGAAATTTCAAAAAAATAAATTTCCCTATCCCTACACTGCAAAAATTAAAAACTATTGTACGTTCGTATACAGAAATACTTTTTCATTTTCGTAACGAATTGAATTTTCGTATCGAATGAAATTTCGTATCGTATACAGAAATAGGGCCCCAGGTTTTATGTGAAACCTTAAATATTTTTTGTTTTAATATTGTAGTAAATTAAAATATTAACGAAAAATTCTGCTGTTAACAAAATAACACCAAAAGGAATGTTCTTTTGCGATAGTATTGCCCCT
The DNA here is from genome assembly GCA_963932295.1 of Tipula lateralis. NCBI lineage: Eukaryota > Metazoa > Arthropoda > Insecta > Diptera > Tipulidae > Tipula > Tipula lateralis. Next base: position 61,684,520 of record OZ010737.1, read on the forward strand.
GATGGTGACTAGTAAAAACACTTTTCTGCTTGAAATTTTTTTACAGCATATTAACATTATTGTTCAATTTGCTCCAATCAATTTCCTCGAAATAAAGTCGAAAGTTGGATGAGTCAAGTTTTAATATGATTATAATCTAACCGTTGATTAAAGTGTTTATCATTCGAACTTTTTTAATATAATTTGTGATAAGCATAATTAACAATGTTATTAAGCTTCATTTATTTCCCGAATTACTAAGATACGCGCCACTCCACAGATAAATCAATGGTCGTGCGCCGTTAAAACTATTAGAAGTGTGCTGACACCTAGATCATGTTCTTTAATACCATAGACACATATCTAGTTTCTTAACCATGATTATGAAACTATGATTTTCGAAATGAGAATACATGACACACTACAGTTCTCATTGAGTCCTTTCATTTGACAGTTTATCATAATTCACTAAAATTTTTACGTTAACTATGTGGTTTAAAAATATGTTTGTTTCGCCCCCACCCAAATTTTTCTATTTCTACTTTTAGTTTTATTTTCCATAAACTAATCGAACTCTGTATTTATTTATTTTATTTTAAAACTTCAATTTTTATAAAAACAAATACATGAAAAAACCAATATTTATAGTTTACGCTATTTACTAACTGTGTACATTGGCACTGTCGTCACTAAAATGCCATGGAATGAGAAAAATCACTCATTCCAAAACCATGTTTAAACCAAGTTGCAAACCATGGTTAGTATTGACACATTGCAACGAAATCATGATTAATTCGAAACTGTATTAACGAAACCAGAAATGTGTCTATAGTATTACATTGCTTATGTAATGTGCGGAAAATGACTGAATCTGTGATGAATAAACAACTCAAACTATTAAGTATATACTGTACACAATAATTCAAACTATTATTTTTATGTCACGTAAAATTAGTTATACGAGTAATTAAAATTAACGATAACATTAGTGACTATACAGTAAAATCACAATTATTACAACGTAAATATGACCCGCGACGAATAACAATTTTCAACGTGAGCAAAATTTATTTATTAACCTATACATATAATTTACGGTTCATTCACATAAACACTCAAAGGTACATGTATACATACCTATATAGTAAGTAATTAATCAACCGTGAATTAGCTATATATGTATGTAGGTAAAACGGAAAAATATTAAAAGTCATTTGAAAATAACGTGATGTACTTAAATATAACTGTATACGCTGACGCGATATGTAGTTGGTATATAGTACATATGTAAGTAGTAGAGGAAGTTCAACTCTGCGCCTCTTTTTTGGATGGTGGCTGTTAAAGTAATTATAATTTTATATGTAAATAATCAGTGTTGTGTTTATGTTGTATATATGTATAGGTTACTTGACCGGACATGGCACCATACCTTTAAATACAACACTAGTTTTTGATTCATTATTATTTTTTTTTTGGACACTAACTTTGCTGTATAACCAACATTGCGTGTTGAAATGGGTAAAATCGATCGATAAGATTTGAAATTAACTAAAAATATTTCGAAGACTTAACAATTTAGGTAATTAATTTTTTTGGTTTTAGATTTTCTATTGTTACCTCGCGAAAATGTTCACCATTATTATTATATATAATGGTGGTTTTGAGAGCATAGTTTATGGTTCATTGTAACGTCAACATTTGAAATTGTTGATTAGACATATAGAAGGTATAATATATGGTCAGTGGCACCTGCTGTTGGTGGATCGAAATTGGTGTTTCTGTTTTGCCATATCAATTGTTTTAGGCTAATTTTTAATTTACCCAATGGAGCAGTGAATGATCACGATCTGAATTATCACCATGATTATTCCGTAGTAGCTAGTGTTTTATGCTATAACCAATTTCACACTATTTTAAGCACTGAATATGTATGTTAAGAGGTATGTTACATTGTACCCTCCTACTTATTTGGGTCATCTGGAGTCTCGGGTTAGATCTCCGTGGTGGTGACACACATACTCTTTATCTTAGAGATCTGCTGCAGATATCGGTTGGGTCTGTTGAGAATTTGCGTAATCTTTGGGCAATTCCTGTTACCAGGATGAATTTGAACCGTATTCCCTTTCGCTCTCAATAAATGATTTTTTATAATATTATAATAAAAATATTCTTGTGCCAATGACAGCTCCATGCAGGCTTATACCAAACACTTCAATGAATATCTAATGCATAGCTAGTTATTTCGGCAGGTGAGTTGTTACACACTCCTTAGCGTGTTATAACTTCCATGTCCACCATCCTGCTGTCTTAAGCAAGCAACACCTTTCATAGTATCTGAATGAGTCAGATTGCGCAGTAACATAACGTTTGGTTCATCCCACAGCGCCAGTTCTGCATACCAAAAGTAGCCCACTAGACACAATATTTCATTAACGACTCTCTAATTGATTGGGTGTTTTTATTCTGTAAGTGTATGTGAGTTGAACTGTGGGTCCTAGTGGTATTGTGTTCTGAAATAATTTTCGCTTTCTTTAATGGAACTCTCATTGTGCAGTAAAAAGCTGTATTGGACTGCCAAACAGGTAATGATCGATCGTGAAAGCTCTTATTTCACAGGAAGAAGCAATCTCAGTAATATAAACATCCCAAAATAATTGATCTGACGACGAGGTTGGGGTCTTGATATTGGGCAATGAAATATAGCCTATAATGAAGCGAAAACTCAGTTTATAAGCGCAAACATAAAAAAGTGTTCTTGTTAGAAGTTCAGTTAAATACATTTTTGCCCGACGAATTAAAAGTGGCCGCATTATAACCAGATTTCATAACTGTTGATTTTTTGAAACATGACTAGATTGTTACACTGTTCTAGGGAGAATCAAATCTCTAGTGGATGAAACTATCAGTGACTATACCTAAAGAGTAATTAAGCTGTTTTCGAAATTAATACTTATTTGTGTAACCTATCTTATTCGAATAATCATTTTCTATCTCTTTCTTGCAAACAATTCTAAATCGACTGTCAAAATTTATGAATAAAATATTTTTTGATCTAGTCGTATTTACGACTGTAGCCAATCAAAATTGATTGTTATAATTTTTCGACCATTATATATGTCAAAATGCATCTTCAGTCAAAATAAGTATATGAAATCAATTCGATTGGTTGTGCTTACTATTTAACATGGCGGTAAATAAGTACATAAGTTTCAAATAAGTAGCGGTTTCGAAAACACCCAAGTCCAAATCGGGTAGACATTAATCATGTTATTTGCTATAGATAATTCTTCTCAAGTAATATGAAACATCTAATGATGTTCAACAGGTACTTATAAATTTCGGAGAACCCTACAATCCGCTTGAATATCTGATAATGCCAAACAAATACATAAATATGTATAAAAAGAAAGGAATGCAGTCACTAACTCAGAACAGACTACTGACAACTTTTGCAGATGTAGTGTTCCCGATACTTTAAGAAGCAATGGAAGTGAGCAGATATTGGATTCACTGGAAAACTATTCAGAGTCCATTGGTCTCAATATCAATGATTTCAAAACCAAATATGTGATTATATATATGTATGTGATATCTGCTAATAATTTTAGTCGAGATAATGGCAGATTTCTCATTATTTATGATAATCATCAAGTTCCACCTTGACGTAGATCACCTGGCTTTATATTGTTAATTAGACCTGTTGTCCATGTAGGAATGGATGACCTTGACAAATAACTATCCACGTTTCTAACATTTGAATCATACATAACATGGAGTTTTACTCATAGTTGATGTCTATCAGACCTGCTCCTGATATTTAAATAAAAGATGTCGTGAATCTTATTAAAAGACAGCGAGTGGCCATTTATAATCATATGTTCTTTATCCGAGTTGAAAATATATTAATTGTTGTTATTCTAAATAGGACTTAGAAAAATAAATCATGGTACCTGATTTTGCTACTGTAATGTTATTAAGAAAATCGTTTGTATATATACTCGCACTATTTTTATACTCACTATCTTTAATTGCTAACGTTGTAACCTTTTGAAAAAATACTATAAAGTACTTGAAAAAATATTTTGTTGAAGATTGTCAAGGTTGATGCAAATATTCTAATAGATGTGAGCATAATGGGGATGTGTTGTATTAGAAATATTAGGAAGCGTATAAAACATCATTAGCTTACTTTGACACGATTTTGGTCGGCAGGGAACTTATAACTGCCTTTAAAGGCTTGTCTGAATATTGTGAGAGCCATATGTACACCACACCTACTGTAGCCATTGAGATAGCTGTGGGTCTGCTTCCACTTGATATTTGAATCAGATCGTGCGCAGACGTTCGTATGACAGCAACCTTTTATTAATAATGTCGAACTGTGGTAAATGTGTTAAATGAATTGAAATATCTAGTTCTTCTATAACTTGCAAAGAATTTTGTGATCAGGATTTTCGTCATGACCGTGCAGAGGTAGATCGTGAAACTGCATATATTATGCCAGCAACCAAATCTGTCTAGAAGCCAAACAACCCAGCCAATTGGATCCAATATTGTTATTGGTACTGCTGTTGTCGATTCCGAGTCTACTGATATTATATCAGCTGTTACTCTAAAGAAATAGCTAATTGTGTCCAGAATATCTACGACTACTTCTGATGATCAATTTAAAAATTATGTTAATAGAAAATTTCTAATATCGTATGCCAAGTGTCACAGGATTGCACCTGATGAAAATAACCGGACAATAGAATCATGGCTAAACCAAAATTGTTTTGATGAAGATCTTTTAACGTTCTGTCCAGTGTCTTCAGTGACCTTTTTTGAACAATCTTGCATTTTACAAACGATCAATTTATATCTCTGTAGAAGTTTTGTCGTTACACTGCTTTTGGCGATGTTTTCAGTGCAAAATGTGCACTTTTGCTGCTATTATATTTGAGGTCAAAGCTAGAGCAAATTTATTTAGCGATAGAATAGACGACAAAAGCAAATATATTAAGCACGTTTTTCTATCCCCTTTGGAAGCATCCCGGTGTTGTTTTTGTTTTAATAGAATATATATCATTCGTTCAGTCTCAATTTTGAGATTCATGCCAATCAAGAACTTATAGCAAAGACAGCGTCACTTCATACTGTGATTTTCTTCACGTTCCCGGATCATGAATAAAAATTCATAGCACCGAGTTTTCATTTGTTTCGGAGCCTGCAATCGCAATCGACATACGGATCGATGGAAGAAAATCAATTGTTGCATTTACACGTTAATGAATTCACCATTTGGTTTTAACGGAGATGGAATCAATTTGAAATAAACATATGCCGAACTATAGGGTTATTCAGTAGCTAGAAGGTCAGGGTTATTCAGTAGCAGAATAGATTTGTTTTAATAACGCATTACATCTGTAGATTTATAACAAAACCAGTGTTAATTTACCAGTCACCGAGTCCTTTCACAAATACGCAATATTAACGGCAAACGAAAACCACGGGTTAGTGCCAAGTTTGTTCAATCTTTGTTTTTATGTACCCGACCAGATTCACTTTATATATTTATGAATTTAATGACCAAAAAGGCGTATTGCGGCTAAAGCACACTTTAAGAACACGTGGGTGGTTCCACCTAGTGTGCTTTACGCTCGAAACGCAAGATGCGTGGAATGCAAGAAGGGTTCAGATTATACAGGAACTTACAGCAGGTCATCTTTGACTTCATTGGTGTCGACAAGTGCGGTTTCGACTCCAAAACAAGTATTTAGCAATTTCTAATAACCGTTCAATGTCAGCGCCATTACTTAATATACTAGTTTCTCTAATTGTCTTTCAATTTCACCATTCTTGTTTCAAAAGTTGTCGCATTTCGAACCTTGAAATAATTCTGGAATTATTTATAAATATAAATTATTATTTGCATTTGTAAGGTAACAACTATATCAATATATGAAGCAGTAAATCACACCGTACATAATAAAAGTACGACAATAATAGTAGTTGTACGAGCAGTATCGAGCATATATGCTATATATGTTCACATTTACACATACGACTTCTCTCTATATTTAAGAGTAAAAGGTCAAGTTTAAACCTTAGTGCTTTGCACAAAATAAAAATCTATATTAATGTCCACTTAAGACATTATCTTTACAAAAAATGTACCTACGTAAGTAGTTATGCATGTATGTATCAATAAAGAATTTTTTGTATTTTTGTCTTTCATGATTGAAATCAATTTAAATTAAATTTAATTTAATTTAAAAGGCGACAACATTAAAATCACATTGTATAGGATGGTGTGTAAAATGACAATAAAATTAAATTATATTGCTTTGTGCTTCGATCCTCGATGTTGATGTATTGTACAAGAATCAATATGTATCTAAAACAAAAAGGGGTTTTCAATAAGAGGTTTCATTTTGAATAGTGTGCTCGTTAGGCAACTGTCAATTTTGATCTGATCTTAAAGTTAATTAACACAAGAACTCAAGCCGGTCAATCATCATAAACATCGTATCTTTGCTGTTTGGGTCTTTCAAATGCATCAAAGTGATAAGACCCATTTTCACCTCGGACGCTACGTTAGTAAGCACAATTATCGCATTTGGTGCTCAGAAAATCCAAGAATGATTGTTGAAAAGCCTCTCCATCGTCAACGTGTCACTGTTTCGTGCGGTTTTTGGGCTGACTGTGTGCTTGGACCTTACTTTTTTGACAATGCGCTTTTGAGCTATGATTAATGATTTATTATGACCAGAATTGGAAGATATTGATGTGGACGTCGTTTATTTGCAGCAAGACGGCGCTACGTGCCACACTAGCAAGTTCTCGAAGACCTTCATCGGAAATTGGCCACCGAGATTTTGTGATTTAGTCTTTTTTATTTGAGGCCTCGTGAATGATAAGGTCTATGCTAATGCTTCACAATCGATTCAAGACCTTAAAGGTGAATTTGGTTAAGTTATAGAGGACATACAGCTAATGTGCGAATTGATCATGGAGAATGTCATGAAAAGGATATGGCGCTGCAAGCGTAACGTAACATCTTCTTTACAATGAACTAAACATTCATTGTGTCTCTTCGAAAATACTACTTTTTTTAAGTATCAAAACGAAACCTCTTATCGAAAAATCCTTTACATATAATTGAAAATAATAAATATTTGTTCAGGTGTCTATCATTTTAAGACATGATAAACGCCAATAAAATCGTAAATACCATTCCATTAAGATTAAATGAACGCATAACAACCTCACTCGTCATGACAAATTGAAATCAATTTGCGCTAATAAGATATTACAATAAGTAATCGATTAGTAACAATAATGTAATGTTTTTCAACGAACCAACATTATCTAAACCAATAAACCAAGAATAAAACAATAAGTCAATGACGGTATTAGTCTAATCTAAATTATTGACCACTCAAGACGGTATAATTGATTTGTAAAATTTAGATTTCAATCTTAAACCTAAATAACGAGATATGTACTCGTATGTATGTATAAGTGTAATTCCTCGTAAGTAACTATAACGAGTGATAGTATAAAAAAATGCTTGTTATCGTCAATTGCAAAATATCAACAATGTGACGATTGAAGTTATTTTAATATCCTTGATCGTTTATATTCTCCAGCACCCTAAATACCTCACACATCGCTATATTTCAACAATCTTATGCATAATCGATAGACTTATGTTAATCGATTTTCTGCATACTAACCATGTATCTGTAAGACTCACGGAAATGTGCTTGTAACATATATGGTTCTGAATTCGAATAGTGTTATTTTAAAAGAGATTCAATTCACCGCCCAGGTGGCGCAGTGGTTAAAGCTGCGGCAGTTGGAGCGGGAGGTACCGGGTTCGAATCCCGATAGGGGCAGGATGGCAAAAGGATTTTTCACCATACCATACGGTGTAAATGAACACATTTATGACCCCCTGTTGGAGTGCAGAATTCATGGACCAACCCATCTTCCATGTCAGTTCTACGTAAATCGGACCTATAGCCGTACGTCCTCGATTTGGCTGTAATGGCGTTAGGTAAGAACGTAAATAAGCGAACCGCGAAAGAGTTGGAAGTGCCTCGAGCCGTAGAGAGATCCAATTACAAGATTCGAAACTAAAGTCGGTTTATTGAGATCGTTCCAGGGTTCTAACTACCAATCAATACAATAATGGAAACCTTAGATTATCTCGCCAATTTAACCATCAATTTTAGTAGTACTTTATTGAAGTTTACAATAAAATAAATTTGACAAACACCCTTCAACAACCAAAAACGTCTTCAATTATCTAACCAAGCATAATTCGATAACATGATACTACTGTATAGCAATCAAAATTGTGCCATATTTCCATGGACTTCCAAAGTCGTCAGTCCTCAAATATGAATCGTGATCCGCGAAGCAGTACAATCTATGAAGAAAGTATAAAGGCATACCTGGTACAAGAATTGCTCAATAGATTCTTCTTCTCCCTCAAAGGACAAGAATCTTTGTTGATTTATTGTTCCAAAGAAGCTATTGGATAGACGACGAGAATTGCGGTTGTTCCATCTCTTCTGGTGCAGACCAGCAAAGTGATCGACATTTGTCTTAACAGATGTGAGATCCCACAAGAGCATGCTCAGATCCTACAAGTGTGAAATCTGGTCCAAACGGGAAAATTAAGTGCAGCCAATACGTTATCTTTGATATTTATTTGACTATATGTGTACACATGAAAGTCTAACTTCATTCAAACTACAATTAATAAAAACTAATAAACATTGAAAATAATAAATATTTATTTGTTCAGGTGTCCATCACCATCGCGGAGTGATTAAAGCTGCTGCAGTTGGAGTGGGAGGTACCGAGTTCAAATCCTGATAGGGGCGGGTTGCAAAAGAGATTTTAACCATCGATTACGATCGGTGGTCTGAATGAACACATCGATGACCCCCTGTTGGAGTGCAGAACTCATGGGCCAACCCATCTTCCATTTCAGTACTATAGGCTGTCATGGAGCTATGCAATGTGCAGATGGTTCTACGTAAATCGGACCTATAGCCGTACGTCCTCAATTTGGCTGTAATGGCGTAAATAAGCGAACCGCGAAAGAGTTGGAAGTGCCTTGAGCCCCAAAACAGCTTGGAAAGATAGACAACAAAAAAACAAACAAAAAACAGGTGGCTAGCATTCTAAAACATGATACCCTAAAAAGGTTTTGATGAAACAGTATTGGAATTAATCACCTAGCTGTCAGAAAGTATGCCGCTACGAAAATTTCTGTAATTTGTGGCGTTCACAGCAAAGTAGACTTTCTATTTTATGATTTTATAAAAATTTAGTCAAAATTTTGATTTGATCCCAAATTATTGCTAGAATCACTCTAGTGCTTCTATTTACGGAGATATTAAGGATTTTACAATCACGATTCAAACAAATTCGATTCGAATTATCTGTAATTTGCTCGTACTGATTTATAACATCAAACAAACACCATACAACATACATCAAGTCCGGTCGCAGATGCCTGATGAGATGAATTTCATAAGATCGAAACCGACCTAGCAAACTAACATTATACAGAATAACTCAATGAAGACAGCTGGTTGATTCAACGTCTTATAGTTAGGTGTCAATTAATGCCACCTCGTAGTTCTAGAATAACTCCCATCAGCTGTCACGTTTACAGCTCTCAAATATATCAACATTATAATATCCTAGGAATGAGTGCATATAGAGTGCTGAGCTTAAAATGGAAGCAATTCCCGCTTTGAATGTGTATATACCTCCAAGTTTGGGTTAGAACATTCATCTCAGGATTTAGCATGTATAACCCGACACCAGCCAGATTACAGCAAACTGATAACAGCGACCGATATTGGCGCGCTACACATTCTTCTAATCCAAAGATCACGAGGCAGCAGGCTTACATTAAACTGCAGTAGTGGTGGAGGTATGGTGTTGTGCATTTAAGTTTCTCCCACAATACCCAGACAAATAAGCCAATTTAGAGGTTTCCCACCAAACAATGTAGTCCACCAGATAAGTGGGGCAAATTGAGATTATGTGTGTGAAAACCGAAACGAGTTAGTCGTGTACTAGTTCAAAGGGTTAAAACTCAATGTTAATTACATTTCAAAATTGTATGTTATAAGATGTATTACTTAAATTATGCTGATTTTGGCCCACGATTCTTTCTGTCACAAAAAGGAATGCTGTCTAATGTCTATTTGTCTGCAATCACTTTAGATGATTTGACAGAAAACTAAACTAGGTTGACGTTTTGTTGGCCGCACATCCCTGATATTGGTTTTCATACATGCTCTCGTTACAAAACGAAATGGTATCCTTAAATCTATAACTAAGCCTCAGAAAGAAGAATGCATTCATCTGTCATTGTTGAACAATTTTCAAACGGTATAAATGCAATTAGAATCGTATCTAGAAATAAGGGTCTATTATGAAATAAATCCGAGTCAGATGTTTTCGTTAATGGATTTATATTTGAATGTATATTCCGATCTGAAAATCATTTTGTCTCAATTAAGAAATTCCTATTGAAATAGAAAATCATTATTTGGAAAAAATTCCGTAGTTAAAATTCAACTAATACTATAGACACATATCTGGTTTCGTAACTACAGTTTCGAGTTAACCATGATTTCGTTGTAATGTGTCACTTGTAACCATGGTTTGCAACTTGGTTTGAACATGGTTTCGGAATGAGCTATTTTTTCTCATCCCATAGCATTTTAGTGACGACAGTGCCAAGTTATAATGTTAGTGAATAGCGAAAACTATAAATATGGTTTTTTAATGTGTTTTTTTTATAAAAATTAAAGTTTTCAAAAAAATAAATTAATACAGAATTCGATAAATTAACGGAAAATAAAACTAAAAATAGAAATAGGAAAATTTGGGTGGAGGGTGAAACAAAAATATTTTTAAACCACACAGTAAATGTAAGAATTTTAATGGATTATGATAAACTGTCAAATGAAATGAAAAATGTTGTCATGTATTCGCATTTCGAAAATCATAGTTTCGTCATCATAGTTACAAAACTAGATATGTGTCTATGGTATAAGGTAACGCTGGGTCGAATCTAAAAATTTAACGTAATCTAGATACCTATATACTATAGCGATCTAGATTGATCAAGAGGGCTTTGATAATACCGACTAAATTGCGCAGTTGTTAAAGCTTTGGCAGTTGGAGCTTGAGGTACCGGGTTCGAATCCCGATAGAGCAGGGTGCAAAAGGGATTACAATATAAAGGAAATACAACTATAACCTCTATATTAAAGTGCCGAATTCATGTTCTATGTAAATCGGGCCTATACCGCCGTACGTTCTAGATTTGGCTGTAATCTAAAGTATAGGATAGGAAATAAGTTAACCACAAAAGATTAGGGAGTGGCTTGAGCCCTAAAAAGAAAAGATAGAGACAAACAAACATGAAGATCTCTATTGCCGATATGACTATCAACAACACTTGGGACACAACGATTTCCACACCTAATCTACGATAACTATAGAACAACAATGGTATTTGAAGCAATATTCAGAGCGGTTAATTCGGTTAAATGTGAAAGGTTTTCGTAACACGATTACATTAAATGATAATACACATCCAGTAAGACATCGAACAGGGTGTACCAAAAAAGCGATAGACGCTGTCAAGCATATATCATTGATCAATCAATTCGACGTCGTTCTCAGCACTGGCGATGTGTCTGTCCACTTAATGGAAGATTTTATCTAAGGTCTTGGATTAAGTGGACAAAACTCAACTTGTGTACGAAATAAAGCCATCCGACCATTTATCATTTTTTCTTGCTGATATGTGGTTCGTTTTCTAGAGCGATTTGGCTTTTCTTTTAGGATCATTTACGGCGAAGGAAAAAGTGTATCACTGAATAAAGTAAATTAGTAGGTAAATACAAACTGACTTTTCACTAGGCAATATGAACACCATGTGTACTTTTTAAGATGAAATTCAAACAATTTTAAAAAATTATGACAAGAGATACATTTTTGACGCAAACGAAACAGGAGCATTTTTTCGCTTCTTTTTATTGAATGGTTTTCAATAAACCCTGATATTGGTTTTCATACATGCTCTCGTTACAAAACGAAATGGTATCCTTAAATCTATAACTAAGCCTCAGAAAGAAGAATGCATTCATCTGTCATTGTTGAACAATTTTCAAACGGTATAAATGCAATTAGAATCGTATCTAGAAATAAGGGTCTATTATGAAATAAATCCGAGTCAGATGTTTTCGTTAATGGATTTATATTTGAATGTATATTCCGATCTGAAAATCATTTTGTCTCAATTAAGAAATTCCTATTGAAATAGAAAATCATTATTTGGAAAAAATTCCGTAGTTAAAATTCAACTAATACTATAGACACATATCTGGTTTCGTAACTACAGTTTCGAGTTAACCATGATTTCGTTGTAATGTGTCACTTGTAACCATGGTTTGCAACTTGGTTTGAACATGGTTTCGGAATGAGCTATTTTTTCTCATCCCATAGCATTTTAGTGACGACAGTGCCAAGTTATAATGTTAGTGAATAGCGAAAACTATAAATATGGTTTTTTAATGTGTTTTTTTTATAAAAATTAAAGTTTTCAAAAAAATAAATTAATACAGAATTCGATAAATTAACGGAAAATAAAACTAAAAATAGAAATAGGAAAATTTGGGTGGAGGGTGAAACAAAAATATTTTTAAACCACACAGTAAATGTAAGAATTTTAATGGATTATGATAAACTGTCAAATGAAATGAAAAATGTTGTCATGTATTCGCATTTCGAAAATCATAGTTTCGTCATCATAGTTACAAAACTAGATATGTGTCTATGGTATAAGGTAACGCTGGGTCGAATCTAAAAATTTAACGTAATCTAGATACCTATATACTATAGCGATCTAGATTGATCAAGAGGGCTTTGATAATACCGACTAAATTGCGCAGTTGTTAAAGCTTTGGCAGTTGGAGCTTGAGGTACCGGGTTCGAATCCCGATAGAGCAGGGTGCAAAAGGGATTACAATATAAAGGAAATACAACTATAACCTCTATATTAAAGTGCCGAATTCATGTTCTATGTAAATCGGGCCTATACCGCCGTACGTTCTAGATTTGGCTGTAATCTAAAGTATAGGATAGGAAATAAGTTAACCACAAAAGATTAGGGAGTGGCTTGAGCCCTAAAAAGAAAAGATAGAGACAAACAAACATGAAGATCTCTATTGCCGATATGACTATCAACAACACTTGGGACACAACGATTTCCACACCTAATCTACGATAACTATAGAACAACAATGGTATTTGAAGCAATATTCAGAGCGGTTAATTCGGTTAAATGTGAAAGGTTTTCGTAACACGATTACATTAAATGATAATACACATCCAGTAAGACATCGAACAGGGTGTACCAAAAAAGCGATAGACGCTGTCAAGCATATATCATTGATCAATCAATTCGACGTCGTTCTCAGCACTGGCGATGTGTCTGTCCACTTAATGGAAGATTTTATCTAAGGTCTTGGATTAAGTGGACAAAACTCAACTTGTGTACGAAATAAAGCCATCCGACCATTTATCATTTTTTCTTGCTGATATGTGGTTCGTTTTCTAGAGCGATTTGGCTTTTCTTTTAGGATCATTTACGGCGAAGGAAAAAGTGTATCACTGAATAAAGTAAATTAGTAGGTAAATACAAACTGACTTTTCACTAGGCAATATGAACACCATGTGTACTTTTTAAGATGAAATTCAAACAATTTTAAAAAATTATGACAAGAGATACATTTTTGACGCAAACGAAACAGGAGCATTTTTTCGCTTCTTTTTGGTAAAACTCTCACAGTACAAGGTGACTTTCGTAAAGGCGTTATCCCGGTCAACGCCACCGGGACAGATAACTTGACGCCACAAGTAATTGGAAAATCAATGAAACCAAGATGTTTCAAAAATACCCAATTACTGCCCTGTGAGAACTGTGCTAATAAAAGATGATACAAATCATTTTCAATAAGTGGCTTGTCGAACTTGAGAAAATAAAAAAATCGTATAGAGTAGATAACTGCACTGCTCATAATTTAAATTGTGAGCTAACAAGTGTCAATGTCAAATCTTTTTCACCTCAATGAACAGCTGTTTTACAACCCCTTAACCATGGAATCATCCAAGCAGTTAAAACTAATTTTTGAAAAAAGTTAGTTAAACAATTACTTCTAAATTTATTGAATGACACCAAATTCAATACAAAAGAGGGTTGTGATTTAATACCAGCGGCTTGGGGAGAAGTTTGGGAGTAAACCAATATAAAATGTTTTCTTAAATCTCAACTTTTTGAATTACAAAGCGACCAGACTGAAATTAAATTATTTGAAGTTGAATCAGAGCTAAACTACACTAAAATGGATGATTTGTGAATTACCTTTCATTTTCACATGAGTTGTATAGTGACGAAATCACGGAGAGTGTTAAAGATTTTACTAATTCAGTGAAATTAATTGAAAGCTACGATAATACTATGGAAGCAATGTTATGGAATAATCTTTAGATAAATTCAAAATGAGTTTTTTTACAGCTTTGAATTATCTAAGCGATGTCAAATTTTTGACGATAGTTAATAATGCCCCCTTGTGGCAGGAAAAATAGCATGCTTGCTTTGACGTTCGGGAGGTCTCGGGTTCCATTCCCGGTGTGGTGACCAAACATCAATTGAGCGTTTTTAATCTGTAAGTGTAAGTCGGTTTGGACCGTGTAGCCATTGAGTTCTGGAATAATTTCCGTCTTCTAGACTATTAAACCTTTTATAATAAAAACTACCACAAAACATATGGTACAATCTAAACTAACCGAGTTTTTACTTAGTAATTAAATAACAACATAAATGAATTTGAATTGTTTTGTAATAAAATCTGTGATTTGAACCCAAAAAAATCGTTCTAACGAATTTCCAGTTTATTGACACAATTTTACCAGTTTTAAACATTAGTAAATACAGTCGCTGGTTGTAGTTTAATGGTTAAGAGAGTTTTCCAACACACCGTGTTTTTGAGTTCGATTCTCGCCGTTGGCGTCCGGATTTACAGGCATCCGGATTATATAAAAAGCGATTGTGTGTAAAACGATTCGTTAGGCTGACCGCACCTAAAATGTGCACCCATACATTAAAATGTACACCAATCGTTAATAAATGTTGAATCAATTGATTCAAATGTCTGGAATTTAACATTATTCATCGCAAAATTAGTGAAATAATCTGACTTGTTGTTAAAAAAATGAAATTAAAATATTTGCGGTTTACTAAGACGCCACACTACACCTTATCGCTATTTCAAATTAATCACCCATAAAATTACATATGTACACTCATAAATATAGATGCCCCCTTATAGAGGCACTAAGCATAATCTCACAAACCAGTTTAATTTTAATTAATCCATAATCGTATTTTGAATATTAAATATACGAGCATGATTTACGACAAACAATTCATAAAATTATTTAGCGAGTATAATATCAGTGTGAGAATAAGTACACATGCACTACATATCGAGTATATAAAAAATATATAATTTTAGCACAACATCATTGCCACTTCCCATTATAATCTTAAAATACATAAATAATTAGTCATATTTTTAGTAAAAAACAATTTCTGTTTGTTTTATTCTTGTGTATGATTTTTATCGATAAATTTGTCTATGTGTTTCTAAAGGGTTTTCCAATAAGAGGTTTTATTTTGAATTGCCTGCTATTTGGGCAGCTGTTAATTTTTAATTGGAAGGAAATGGAAGATATTCGTTTTGTTTTCAGCAAGATGGCGCTACGTGCCACACAACTAACGATAAAAAAGAAAAGTTTCCTGGTCGTGTTTTTTCTCGAAGAGGTGATCACAATTGGCCACCGAGATCTTGTGATTTAACGCCTTTAGAATTTTTTCTTTGGGACCACGTGAAAGATAGGGTCTATGCCAATGCTCCACAATCGTTTATTTTTAAATATCAAAATGAACACTCTTATTGAAAAACCCTTTACTACACATAAGTACATATGTACTTCCTCAGTATATCAGCATGTATGTATATAGTATTCATTCCATTTTCTTTATACTACTATATACTAGTATCGCTTTACATACGAGTACATAAACGAAATTATAGTATTGTTTATTGTCTTTATTATTTCAATTTGATTACAAAGTTAATCAGACTTATGTATTATAGATCATATACAAATTCATCAGAGAGCATTGAACAAAATATGATTAAATAATGACATGGTCGTATATCACCACATCCCCTTTATATAATTTATGTATGGGAAGTAAATGAAAATGATTGTACGACACGTTTTAAAAAGTTTATATGTGCGGGTGAATAGACTTATCGATAATGTCAACGGCGAATGACATAATTGTATGTATAATTGTTTTTTTTCGATTAATATTAAACTAGAATAAACATAAAACTCGGCCATGGGTTGGACACAGCCATCGAAACAATACACGACTTTTCATTACCAAGCTGAGATAACGTAATGTTGCACGTGATTTGATGAACATTGGAAAATATTACAAAAGTGAATGGATTTTCCAAGTATAAATCGATTGAAAATTTTGTCATATCTGGGTTAGATTTCGAAACAATTCCATTATACGTATTCGTAACGAGGATGATATGGATCCTATAAAGCACAGTTGGGATTTTACAGGTACAAAACGTTATTTACATTTTTTATGTAGGGCGTAAACTGTTAAATTCTTCAACTCGCGAGAAGTAATGATCTGGACTAAACATATGACAATTACTTGTTAAAACATAGACCTGCCGATATGTTGCAGAAAGTACAGAAGCACACTTGCTGGACAAGTTAATGACCTATATAACTAATTTAGGATGACTAGCTTATACTCGAAAGCTATACTCGAACTTTTAGAAGTGATGGTATAGGAAATGCTATATGAAAATTAGAATCAGTGATGCTTCTGGCAATTAATCAATTTAAACAATACTTGCATCAATCATTCTAAAACAGTCCAAATTTAACATGATTTTGGTCTATGTTCTGAGAGACTGATTATTGATCCAACGATGAAGATAAAATTGACTTTGTCATTTCGAGTAAAAACATCAGTTGGTTATAGATGCCCAGTTATTAATTGAAATATTGGCTCCTCGTTTTCAAGCATCCAATTTCCTTTTTAGAGCGACTTTGAATATCGAGCGACTTTGTACAATTTAAGCACGTTGTAAAGCACATAAAATGTCAATTACACGTACGAATGAAGAAAGAATGTAAACAATAAGCTTAAGTCAATTACACGTTGTTTACATGTAATAACCGTGTAAACTACATCGTGTAATTTACACGTCTTTGCTATATAGGTTGTTCGCTCGAATCTATCTTGAATAATACACAAGGTTTCCGATATACTCGAAATCTTGCACGTTTGCCGCCGGAGTCATACCAGTAGTTCCTCTGAATTTCTTCTTTTTATTTTTATTTTATTATTTTTATTTAATTATAAATAAATCTACAAATACGAGTTGACATTAAAAATGACGTAATAATCAGACATATAAAATAATAATAAAAATCAGGAAGAAGCAAAGTGTTGCTTCAATCTTCGTTTTTAAGTATCCTTGCTAGAAGTAATATCGGACAGGTGATTTATCTGATTAAAGCTTTTGCACATCATGTTAATCGGTTCATTAGAACCACAGTTAGTTCTATGAACATCAACATTCTATGAATATCTACTGGGTACTTTAATTTGTAAATTTTCCAGTATTGATTGTGCGTCAATGTGACCTAATAAAATATTACCAACAAACGAACACTTTAAAAGCTCACGTCTATTTTCCAGCGTTGCTATGTTGTTTGTTTTGCAGCCATCCAGATATAGTGGTAAACGCTGGTATGGTAATTCGTGATCATACTCCCAACCGCTTTTCCAAGTTAAGTGACGGATAAACTTTTTCTGAATACCCTCAAGTTTACTGATGTTTATATCAAAAAATGGACACCAAACAGTAACAGCATATTCAAATTGCGAACGCACGTATGCAAAATACAGAATCTTGATTGCCTCCAGGTCATAAATATCTCCCGTCCATCGTTTAATAAAACCCCACATAGAATTAGATTTATAGCAACACATTGCTCTATATGTTTGTTACTACTCATATTTTCCACGAAAATAACACCGGGGTCTTTGATCTCTGATACTCGCTTTGGTGGCATATATTGTTTACTTCGTAATGTTTTAAAACTGGATTTTATTTCCGGTGGAATGATAAAGTCTTACACTTATTAATGTTCAGACTAAGAAGATTTGACTCACACCATATCGCTAAATTGTCAATGTCCTCTTGAAGTTTCTCGGCATCGCTTAAGTTCTCGACAGTTCTGTATATTTTGAGGTCGTCAGCAAACATTAAAATTTTTAGTAGTGTAGAATGTCTTCAGTGATTGCGTCGATGAAAATGGAAAAAATCCAAGGTCCAAGATGAGAACCTTGTGGAAAACCCGATATAGCTTAAATTGGCTTGGACCTGCTGTTACCAATGTCGATGTATTAGATGCGGCTGCTTAAGTAAGATTTAAACCAAGCCACATAGTTGTTTGAGAATCCAAATGAGTATAAACGTTCTAGTGCTTTACAATGGCTAATAGAGTCAAACGCCTTGGCAAAGTCTGTGTACACCACGTCAACTTGCTTGTGGCTTTCAATAACTTTGATTGTGCTGCTGGTAAATTCAATAAGGTTTGTAGATGTTGATCTCTTAGGCATGAACCCATGTTGGTACGGTGAAACATGTCAAGGCACCACTTCTCTGAAGGAATTACATATTACTAGTTGAAATAATTTGGGTATAGATGAAATCGACGTTATTCCTCTATAACATGATACATCACTTCTATCCCCAGTTTTAAATAATGGTTTTATTCTGGTTATCTTCCATTTTTTAGGAAACTCTCCCAATCTCAGCGACTGATTGAACATCATGCAAAGGGGTAGTTCCAAACTAGTGTAATCTTTCAAAAAAGAAGCTGGTATTTGGTCAGGACCGCAACCATCGCCGAATGTTTTAAGAGCCTTGTTTATATCTTCAATTGTAATAAGTGGTATTTCAATGGACAGGTTCCCTACGCTAGCATGGTGGGGATTTTCGTATTTATTAACGTCTTCTGGTCTAAATACAAATTGAAAAAACTCAGCGAACATGTTGGATATGACTTGCGCGTCCGATAATTTCCCTTCTTTGAATGTCATATATGCAGGAAAACCGTTGATTTCACGTTTTGTCTTAAAAAAGCTTTTGTTTGAACATCTAATTTAGTTTTTTTGGGGGGTTATCTATACAACAGGTCTTAATCCCATTAAGAAATATTTTAAAAAGTTCACTAAAAACATATCTGCCAAACGTATGAGATAATTTTAGTAAATATTTCAGAATTGAGATCAGGATAACGCCCAGATGAGAAAACAAAATATGTCACATAATCTGAGCAAAACACATTTATTTATTCACTGGCTTGAATATCATGTCGCTCGACCTGTTACCAACTTTTTAAGCATTTTAATAGACGTTTATAGTATTCGTACAATTTTATACACAAAACAAAGTGTCATAATTGATATGCACCTGTTGAATATATGCTCATTTGTACTTTATGCTCATTTGTACGTAAAAGCGAAATACCCGATGCAGCTTCAGCATCTCTCGCTAAAAACTATTAACTTGACAGTGAAGTCCCTAACGAAACACAGTGGAAAGTTGAATTGATGCCTTTAAACTTTTGAAAGTTATTTAAAGTTTATAATACACTAGTTCATTTCTAAAGTACAATCAAAATTGAAGTGTTAGGTAATAGTTCCTCAAAATTCAAAAGACACCGACATTGTATAGATTCGAAAAACTAGTCCTCCAATGTTTACGGTCAGAAGACAAATTCAATGACATTTGCAAAGTATAATTTTTTCACGTGCTAAATTTTTGCCCAATGTATGAATTCTGTTAACCCTACCGATTTCAGTGCAAAACCGAAGAACAAAGTTTTTCAAAACCTAAGCTCATTATTACGAATTTATAAGATCGACCATATCAAAATCAGGAGGATCAATGTCCGGAATCCAGGATATTGGGATGTATTATTTATGTTGAATGCTAGTCTAGTTTCACTTTAACGGTGAAGTACATACCAATGAATTCGTGTTGGGTGTAAACACCAAAGTAGTTTGCTTTGAGTTACTCTAACCTAGTGCTGGTCTGGGTTTGATGCCATGAAAGAGGTTGCTCGAACTCAAAACACTACGTCATTTTTGTCCAAAAAAAGATGGAAATTTATAATATACAATGGTTTATTATAAACTAGATTTAAAATTATTTGGTTTGATTTCATTCGTTCAAGGCGTATTGACCCACTTATATAAGTTGGCTGTTCTATTAACTTTCTTCAAGCTGTCAGGTTGGTCATGATGATTAATTCTAGTCATCAAACAGCAATCCCATTTTATAATATAGCCCTAATGATTGAATAGTATAGAGCTAATGTATGACATGTTCAAGCGAATACTGCTTGCAATCAATCTCTCAGGATGCAAAGTTAAATTTCTGTAAATTGCAAAAGTAGCAAAATTAGTATAAGCAACAAAACTTAAGCGTTGCCCTTTCAAGTTCAGTAAAAACAAACGTTGAAATTATGGTTAAGAATAGAAATACTTCAACATAATTTCAATAGAATAGTTAACAATGTTATCATAGGTAATCAGGTGGGATATTAGAGCATCTCTTATCGCATAATCTTTATTATATACGCCATATGAAAATAAACCAAAGTAATAATTCTGGATAGAATTGCACATGCTCAGGATGTCATCCTTCAAATAATCTTTAGCCAATCATGATTAAGTGTATTATTGATGAGTACGATTTCGTAAGCTATTACACATAATCAATGCAACCTTTCGGTTAAAATATGTTCCGCATCAATGGAAAGTAGCAGAAGTAATCATGATACCGAAACCTGATAAACCACCTAACGATAAAAAATCATACAGGCCAATTTCTCTGCTGCCAATTATGTCAAAACTTTTTGAAAAATTATTACTAAAGCGACTTAAACCAATAATTGAGGACCGACAACTAATTCCTCCACATCAATTTGGATTCAGAGAAAAGCATTCTACAATTGAACAGGTGCATAGAATAACAAATATAATTGAAAGAACGTTAGAACATAAAAAAATATGCTCAAGCATATTCCTGGACGTCGCGCAAGCATTCGATAAAGTTTGGCACAGTGGTCTGGAATACAAACTGCATAGAGATCTGCCGAGGCAATTCTACGCCATTCTAAGATCTTATTTATCCAATAGACATTTTCGAGTGAAATATGAGGATGAATACTCTGAGCTAAAGAAAATCTCTGCCGGTGTCCCGCAGGGGAGTGTATTAGGGCCAATCCTGTATTTACTATATACAAGAGACATACCAACCACAAATGAAGGAACCAATATCCACCTTTGCAGATGACACAGCAATTATGGCAATTGGAAGTAATGTCGCCGATGCAACGAGCAAACTCCAGAGGATGACCAATGCGGTTTATAACTGGACAAAGCGTTGGCGAATCAAGCTTAATGAGACAAAATCCACACATATTAACTTTTCATATCAAAAGGCTTACCATCTACCTATCGAAATTAACTCGCGACACGTGCCATATGCAAATACAGCTAAATATCTTGGCATGACCCTCGACGCCAAGCTCAAGTGGAGAGAGCATGTCAAAAAGAAAAAAGAAGAACTTAACATAAAGTTCAGAAAAATGTAATGGCTCATAGGTAGAGGCTCTGAGCTTACAATTCATAATAAGCTGCTGCTATATCGGCAAATTCTGAAACCGATATGGACCTACGGTATACAACTCTGGGGATGAACCAAGCAAACAAACGCCAAAATGATACAGACGTTTTAAAACAAGGATCTTCGTAGCATCGTCAATGCTCCGTGGTACATACGAAATGAACACCTTCACAGGGACCTTCGGATGGAATACATCAAAGATGAAATAAAAAAGCATACCACAAAACATGAAATAAGGCTCCAGCAACATGGAAACCCCTATATTCGTCATATGATAGATAACCCTATTGTTGAAAGAAGCCTCCAAAGAACGAGGCCACTTGACCTAGTGAACTTACCAAATTAAAATTAGTAAATAGGTTTAATTAATTATGGGACTAACCAGTGGGTAGTAACCAGTAAGCCCTGTGGTTGGGGGCAAACATGTTTCGTAAATATTTCGAACGAAACATGAGATCCATAGAATACCTCCACAGTGTCCAGAGCTTGTCGTAGGAGGCGACTAAATCTGGTTGGATCGCTGGGCTGACGACCCGCATCCGTAAAAAAATATCACTGTTAAAAATGTCAACAATAAAAACAAAGTCGGATACCGCCAAAACAAGAATGACCCCCCGCTTAAATACCCGGATACGAGAATGAGGATCGGCACGTGGAACGTGCAGTCATTAAGAAAACCTGACGCGTTGAACGGTCTTATCACATGTATGAAGGAGTATCGGCTGGAACTCGTAGCGCTCCAAGAAACTCGATGGCCTAAAAGTGGAGACCATGTGTCCCAAGGCTATACGTTGCTACACAGTGGAGATGACCTCGGAAATCTTGGAGTTGGCTTTCTCATTTGGCCGCAGGTAAAAAAGGCTGTGTTGGACTTCCAAGCAGTCGATAATCGAATGTGTAAGCTTCGCTTGCACATGAGATTAGCCAACCTGTCAATTGTTTGTGTACATGCGCCCACTGATGTAAGCCAACCCCAAGATAAAGACTCATTTTACAATAATTTGGATAATCTGATGGGCTCTATACCTGAGCACGATGTCAGATTGGTGATTGGTGACTTTAATGCTAGAGCTGGCAGAAATCAGACCGACTTATGTAATAACATAGGTCCGTACTCCCGACACGAAACTGCGACCGAAAATGGGGAAAGAATGATGTACTTTGCGATCGCACATGATCTCTAAGTGGCAAGTACATTCTTTCCCCACAAAAACATCCATTTGGAAACCTGGACACATCCACGTAAAACATCCCGAAGCCAAATTGACCATGTGTTGATTTCAAAAGGGCGGGTTCGGGTTGTCCAAGACGTGAGATCGTATCGGTCGTCAACAAAATTCGTAGGCAGTGACCATTATCTAGTCACTGCAAAGCTACGATGGAAATTTTCGTACAAGTCAGGGAGGACAGGAGAATATAAAACGCGATTCTCCTGTGAAGGTCTGATAAATGAAGAAACGCAAAGAAAATATCAAGATCTTGTCAGCAATAGCATTATGCAATCCAATTACCAATCTGATGATGTGAACAGTGTCTGGGGAGTATTCAAAACTTCGGTTGTCGATGCTGCCCAGCACATTCTCGGTGTAGTGAAAACTAAGCCCAAAAATGATTGGTTTGATGAGGAGTGTCGTCTTGCTGTTGAGCAACGTAATATAGCCCACAATGAAGCGCAGACTCGGTTTACAATTGCAAGGAAAAACAAGGCAGTTCTTGCTAGGAGGACAGCTAAACGCATTTGTAGACAGAAGAAGCGCGAATGGTGGAAGGCCAAGGTCTTAAGAGTACAACAACTCAGCAATGAGCACAATTTGCGTGGTTTCTTTAAAGGAATCACCGAATTGCACCATACCTTAAGATCTCGGTCAACTGCCATTCGGGATCAGGATGGAAACCTCTGTGTTAACGTCGATGCGGTACTCGATACATGGCGTGAACATTTTTCTGATCTACTTAATGTTCCACATGTATCACAAGCTGTATTTGAATACCCTCAAATACAGACCGCAGAGATGTTCATTGAGGATCCATCCTATGAGGAATTCACAATGGCCATGCAGAGACTAAAGAGAAACCGTTCACCAGGAGTTGATTGCATTAATTCAGAGCTCTTGATATTCGGAGGGCTAACTTTGTGGAACTGTCTTTTCGACCTTGTTCGATTGGTATGGCGAAATGAAGTTATGCCTGACGAATGGAAAGTGGCCACGTTATGCCCAATATTCAAAAAGGGTGATCGCATGAAATGCGAGAATTATCGCGGTATAGCTCTCCTTTGCACAGCATACAAGTTACTGTCTTACATAATCTTGGGAAGAATTACTCCTTTAGCGGAGGAAATTGTCGGTGACTACCAAGGAGGATTCCGTCCAAATCGGTCAGTCACTGATCAAGTTTTTTCGCTGCGGATGATTCTTTCCAAGTACTACGAAACATCTCGCGATGTACACCAGGTATTCCTAGATTTCAATATTAGGTATTCCTAGATGACTCGATCAATCGAGAGAGGCTATGGTATGCGCTTGAATATTTAAGAATACCACAAAAATATGTACATCTGTGTAAAATGACAGTAACGCAGTCACAATGCTGTGTCAAAGTTGAGAACAGGCTATCGAGAATTTTTGCAATTACTTCTGGTGTTCGACAAGGAGATGCGCTGTCCCCGATACTTTTTAATCTCATGTTGGAATACATCCTTCGTAAAAGTGCAACACCTCAGGACAACATCTTATTCCGACAATCCAATCAACTTCTTGCGTATGCAGATGATATCTGTGTGATTGGATTAAATGGCAACGGAGTGAAAGAGATACTTGATCCACTGGAACAGTTTTCAGCTTCCGTTGGTCTCAAAATCAATGAGTCCAAAACCAAATATCTGATATCTGGTTTTCGAGACCAAGACGCAAGTGATTTCAGTAGTGGAAACCACACGTTTGAAGGAGTGATGAGATTCAAGTATCTTGGATCTCTCATTACTCACGATAATAATGTGGGAGAGGATATCAAGGTTCGCCTTGCCGCTGGCAATCGGGCTTAGTATCCTCTACGTCCACTGCTGAAATCAAAATATCTTGCAAATACGGATAAGCTGAAACTGTACGGAGTGTTGATCAGACCCGTTGTCATGTATGGATGTGAGAGTTGGACCTTGACGGATGAGTACGAAAGATGGCTTCTAACATTCGAGAGAAGAATCATGCGTGGTATATATGGCCCAAAACGCGACGTTGATGGCACATACCGAGTTCTATTCAATCACGAGATCAGGAATTTAATGCAAATTCCTGATATCGTGCATGAAATCAAAGGACAGCGAATACGCTGGCTCGGTCACGTTCTGCGTGCTGATCCGAAACGAATGATACAGCGATCTTTGAAGGGAGAACCGCCTTTCGGTAGGCGAAGAGGTTGCTGTCGGCGACGATGGCTCCACGGCGTAGAGAGCGAGCTTGCATCTTCTGGTTGCTTGCAACAATATGAAGAGCTGGCTCGTGATCGAAACCGATGGAGCCAGATAGTTGACACGGTACGGGCCAATTATGGCCTGTAAAGACCGAAAAAAAAAAAAAAAAAAAAAACCAGTGGGTTACATCCCAACAAAAGTGAATTGTAATAGAAACATAAAAATTTGCATTTGAAAGAAAAATTGCTAGATGAGCGCAGTCTCAGTCGTAATAAAATAAAGCAAAAAAAAAAAAATTATTGATGAGTACGATTATTATCTTCTTAAATAGTTAGACATCAAGGCTGCACTACCAAAACATCGAAGCCTAAAGGTCAAACAACTTATTTGTGTGGCATAATAGAATTAAAGATTTCTCGTTATCTATACTACCAGACCTTTTATTCCAAATAGTTTTGTAGAGTATTCCAATAAAATAATTACATCGGCAGGTACCGGATCCCGATTGGGGCATGATGCAAAACGGATTTTCCACCATCTGATAACCATTGATGATGTGAATGAACACATCTATGACCTCCAGTTGGAGTGCAGAATTCATGGGCCAACCCATCTTTCAAGCAAGTATTATAGGTTGTCATGCAATTTGCGATTGGACCTATAGCCGCAACTCCTCGTTTTGGCTATGTAATGGCGTAAAGTAGGACGTAAATAAGCGAACCGTGAAAGTGTTGGAAGAGCCTTGAGCCTCAAAATAGATTGCAAAGATAGAAATAAACAGACAGAAAGACAAAATAATTACGTCATTATACATAACGTAATGATCTTTCAACACAATGTTACAACTTAAATTAAATTACATATTCTTAAAACAATTATCATTGAGCTGAAACTATAATGAAGTTGAATAAATTAATATATTAATTAATAATTCCACATTTTATAGCAAATCCAATCGAACGTCTTACTTTGTATTGTACATATATATATAATTGTCTTCTCTTCCGACATTGATTGTTCGTGGAGCAAAATTAAACCACGTCTTACCCAATTTAAATTAAATTCATGTTCCACTCAATCAAACTATTACCTGAAATGATACAAACAAATAAAATGTTTATTAGACATTTTAAAGGTATTTGATAATGTTCAATAAAACAAATCGATTCTAAGTTATTGGACAAAATTTATATAAATAATCTAGGCCATAAACAGCCCTTAACTGCGTCTCAACTGCGACCTTACGAACCATTTCTAACGTGCTGGTGCACATTGTAGGTTTATTTTTGATCAACGGCGAGAATCAAACTCGAAACCATTAAGCTACAAATGTCTGATTTATATGTATAATACAACACATTAATATTACAACACAACGCGATGTGACTCGAATCGTATTTGTAAAGTGCATATATGTACATAGATACTCGTATATCGTATATAGATAATATAAATAAATTAAAAAATTAATTAACCCAAAGAGCGAAAGTTTAACAAATTTTCAACCATCAAAAATGCATTAAAATTTAATTATAAAACTATTCTAAATCGGGTCATCAATAAATTATATATCGATACGATACGAGTAAATTCTAATTACATTTTGGCGTCGACTGACTAAACTTAGCTAAGTCGTATGTAATCTCGAAATTTGAAAATGTTCATGGTCACTTATATAAACCAGAAGAAATATTCGGCTTCCAACCAAGCTGTCCACGAGATTCGATATCCGATTAATCAAACCAATTATAAACCGGTTACACATTTCTCACAGTTCACTTGTTATATGATTAATCAAGAATACAAACATTGGTTGGAAACAAAACGTCTGTAAGTTTACCTTGACCGATAAGAAACGAGAACAGACCAATAGACGAGTAAAATGTTAGAAAACTATCAATCTAAAATTATAATATAGATGATGCCTATATGCTGCAATTACGTCAACATGTGTTGTTAATACAGGTGTGAAATTCTTCAGCACTTCGTTTATTTCGCAAGAAAATTTATCAAATTTACTATCTTCAATATATTCCATAATGAATGCTAATAATAAATATAAAACACTTTCAAGTATATAAAGGGTGATCCAAAAAGAGGTTTTTTTGTACTAAAAAGCATTAAAATCAAATTGATAATCAAAAATTTAGTTTATGACATTTAATGGGCTTTAATGATCCAATCTATATGGGTCCAATTTTCCAGCACTCTATCGATCAATTTTCTTTCAATAAATCAAAGGATTGGCCTTCCCATTGAAACCACAAGCCGGCTATACCAATATTTTAAATTTTTGGTCATTGCTCTGTAGGTTGCGCCATTGACATTTACTCGCTGTCCTTCCGCATTTTTAAGGAAATACCGTCCAATGATGTTACCTGCACATAAACCACACCAAACAGTGCATTTTTCAGAATGCATCGGAAGCTCTTGAATCTCTTCTGGCTGATCATCACCCCAAATATGACAATTTAGTTTGTTGACATATCCATTCAGCCCAAAATGAGCTTCATCGCTGGACACAATTTTTCGGTAAAAAATGGATCAATTTGGAGCTGTTCCAACGACCCTACACTAAATCGCTGACGCAAGGGAAGGTCAACCGGCTGTATTCTGAATATCTTCAAACCGCAATATCTTTCTTCAAACTACGCCACAATGTCGACTTGTACGCACTCTAATCGGGTGATGAATATCCACTAGTAAAAAAGTGGTCCGAAATTTATTGATTGCTTGCAAATAGTGCGTTTAGCTGAGCGATTATGAACACCATAAAATGCTTGAAGATCATGAAAACTCAATTTATGGTGAAATGTCAATGAATACTGACCACAAATGACATATTATGAAACATGATAGTTGTTATGCATGGATTCCAATAAGAACCACAATTGGAGAAAGTACCTTCTATTGGAACACTCTTTAGATATAAAGAAACGAGTCGCAAGCGGAGTGACAGTATACAATGGATTAAGACATGACTTTTCGTTCAAAGATAATAACACTAAAACGATAACTAATTACCAACAAACTGAGATTGGAAAATATCGTTGTATTGTATGACGTTATTAGATGTTATACTCGTACATATGCATATATAGAGAGAAATTCAGGTCTACGCTAGGTTTAATGAGTTGTGTGCACTTAGCAATTAAATAATTTAATAAAACTCATTATTTCAACACTTACGATGAATATAAATAGAGCGAGACAACTAAATTGCATTATATATGTCTTGTTTCGTTGTACGAGTATGATATAAAGTACGCGATGATGATCATTATATATGTGAGGAATCAGTTTTGTTGGAACATCGACAATTTTTTTATAATTCGCGCTTTCACTTTTCGACAACATATACATTGTCTATATAATAAAAAACATAAATGTGCAAATATTTGTTTAATATAATAATTAGTGTTCGGATAAATAATCAAAAATGCTAGAAATTCTTTCTAATCATAAAATTGTTTGAATTGTAAAAATTATTGATGAGTTGATGACTAGTAATGTTCAGCAAGTGAAATCATGTGATCCCAGCTGTGGTTTGTATGACTATAAAAAAAATATTCCGCGTGTTTAACATTGATTTGATAATGTCAAGGTATTCAGTAAACTCACGATCGGAGAGCATATTCGTTATGTCATTTACAGGTTAATATTATAGCTTTCGTTTGGACTTCTCCATCTTCTCTTTAAATACAACTATAAGGCAATATAAAATGTAAAATTTATAAAATGTAAATATGATTCGTATCAGAGAGGTTTTACAATTTATATTATTTACTATTCAGAATTTTTACTCTAAAATTTTTGATTGTTAAAGAATTTTGAAGGTAACACGCTTAGTTTATTCACTTTCGTTTTACATCAATAACTCTTATATACACAAAAATAATGTTCTGCGTGCACAACAAAGTCTGGTCTAGTAGTAGACGTCAATTTTACCAAAAACAAATTCAACATCAAGTCTTTAACTATACAGGGAGACTGGTCGAAAGCCGTTCATTGCCCGTTTTTTTGGACCGTGGCATCAATATAATTGCTTACCGCCCAGGTGGTGCAGTTGGAGCGGGAGGTACCGGGTTCGAATCCTCATAGGGACAGGATGCAAAAGGGATTTTTTACGGGCCGACTCATCTTCCATGTCAGAACTATAGGCTATGCAATGTGCAGATGGTTAGGTAAATCGGACGTATAGCCGTACGTCCTCGATTTGGCTGCAAAGCGTTAGGTAA
Source organism: Tipula lateralis (assembly GCA_963932295.1). Classification (NCBI taxonomy): domain Eukaryota; kingdom Metazoa; phylum Arthropoda; class Insecta; order Diptera; family Tipulidae; genus Tipula; species Tipula lateralis. The sequence continues at coordinate 61,714,045 of OZ010737.1, forward strand.
GGACGTAAATAAGCGAACCGCGAAAGAGTTGGGAGTGCCTTGAGCCCCAAAACAGATTGCATAGTAATAAAATATAAAAAAAAGATAATTGCTAAAATTTATCGGGATCATGTGTTGGAGGGAGCGTTGAAGCCTTGGGCACAAAAACATTTCATAAACCGCGCATCAATCAAGATCTGCTGTTGAACAACTTTCCGCGGTTCATTTCCACTGCCCAATGGCTCCCAAATTCACCGGATGTAAATCCACTAGATTTCTCGGTTTTAGGCATTTTGAAGAGCAAGGTTTGGACAAAAAATACCAAAGTATCTATCATGCAAGCAAGCGCTTCGCCGGGAATTAGCCAAAAATTGGACACAAATTGGAATAACTTGAATCTTGTGTATAATCTACAGTTAAGGTGTTTTTTTTAAAGGTTTACATCTTTAAGTTGTCAAAACTGTTTTGTTTGACAACCGATTTGACAGCTGTAATTTGCTTTGTTATTAGTTTGATTTGCTATTTCATAATGAATAGACTAATGCCAAAACAATGCTTGCAAATTTTTTTATCAAAAAATTAGTTCTGTTTTATGAACCATTGGATCGTCAGTGTATGATCCATTTTACATCATAATCGTCTGTTAGTTACTCTAACCGCTCTGATACATAACGTATACTCTAAATGATAATACGCAGTTAGTATGACGTTAACAAAGTGCACATAACAAGAAGTAGATGCTGTACAGCATAGTATTGAGTAAAACCAAAATCAATCAATTCAACGTCTTTCTCATCAACTGAAGTTTATGACAACCACTTTATGGCATCGACCAAATGGTGCAGAGGTGAAAGCTGCGGAAATTAGAGCACGAGGTATCGTGTTCGAATCCCGATTGGGGCAGGATGCAAAAAGGATTTTTGACCATTTGATAACGATCGGCGATGTGAATGAACACATCTATAAACCCTTGTTGGAGTGCAGAATTCATGGGCCAACCCATCTTGCACGTCATGGCTATATATAATGTAGGACGTAAATAAGCGAGCCGCGAAAGATTTGGGAGAGCCTTGAGCCCCACAACAGATTGCAAAGATAAATATAAAGACAGAAAGACAGACACTTTATGGCTAAAGTACAAATTGATATTGATGTTGATTTTCTACATAAAATTTATTTAACGATGAAGCTCACTTTTGGTTGAATGAGTACGTTAATAAACAGAATTATCAGATTTGAAGTAAAGATAATCAACAAGCCTTTGCCGAAACACTTTCACATCCAGATAAAATCATTGTTTGGTGCGCTTGATAGGAATCATTGGCCCAGATGTCTTCAAAAACGATAATGGGCATTCCAGTACATTCCAATCAAGTTTAACATTCCAGTCAACCAGACATGATTTCCGACTTCTTTGTACCCCAATCGGCAAATCTTGTTCATATATGGTTTCAACATTTGGACAAGGTCACAAGCCACCAAGGTTAGGTTGGGTTAGGTTAGAGTGGCTGCTAACGCACACTTAGACCGTTGCCGGTCCGTTGTGATACCACAGGATCTTAGTTACCTAATGTCGCTAACACTCTATTGGAACGTTTCTGAGCTACTAATGTAGCGTAAAATGTCCTGCACCTTAATATCTGCAAGATCTGAAAGATTGTGCATTACATTCCTACCCAGCCTTCTCACATGTTCATCGAAAAGGCAGTGTCCCGTTAATATTCCTATTATCTTTCTTAGATCTCTCCTCTCCAGAGAGATTAAAGTCCTGGAGCGATTCAAATCCAGCCTTGGCCACATTTGTCTCGCTCTCTCGCATGTGAGCGTGTTAGACCACCTATCCAGTGCTAAAACTTCTGCCTTTTTCCTCAGAGCCAGTCTAAGCTCCACTGTAGGCCTCCCCACATTGGCCCTTTCAGGCTTCAGCTGAAGAGTTGTACCTTGCCTAGCTAATTCACTCATCTAGTTAAGAGACGAGTAGCAACCCAATGCCACTAAACACGGGATACAATAAATTTACTCAAAGAAACATTTGATGAAAAACTAATTACACGTAATGATCCATTTAATTGGTCACCGAGATCGTGTGATCTAACACCATGAGATTTTTTTTTTGGGGATATGTTAAGTTACTTGTCAACGCCGATAAACCAGAGACGATTGAATACAACATTCAAATTGGACAACCAGATCTACGCTCAAGCCGTGGCCGCCACATGTCCGAAATCATATTCAACCATTAATGGCATAATATATTTATTATTTTGACAGTTGTTTATAGTAAAATTAACCGTCTTTATTGTAAAAACATATTAGAAATTTGGTCAAGGTTTTTCAGTAGTTGGAATAACTTCAGTTCTAGGTCATAAAATCTGTTGAATTTCACTCATAAAGAGAGTATATCGTATCATTTGGACAGAACTACGTATGTATACAATTTCTTCGGTTAAAGGAAAATTAAATGCAACATACTGTAGGATACCACTCAAATGTAACAGCTATTATGTAAAAATGTCATTGGAAACTTTACAAATTTTTCCACTCTTAACCGCAAATTTTCTACTTTCAATAAACATATTGGAAGAATTTCAATAACTTGAGTGGCATAAAAAGTTTAAAATAACATCATAGAGGAATAGAGATTTATCATTATCAAGATTAGGCACTATTGTAAATGTTATAATCCATTCCGTCAGACGTAAATCTGTATACGTGTTCCGTTTTGTACCCAGTGCATTTCTGTTCTGTTGCAAATACGCCACTATTTATTTTAATTATACACTTTGCTTATTCAAAAACAGCTCATTTAATTCATCACCTATCAGACAAGTGAAATTTATAAACCGAAACTGTTCAAGACGTCGTCTTTTCTAATCATTTTGTTATAACAATCCAAATACATAAACAAAGAAAGATAATAATGGCTAAATATTTGCAAAACGAATACTGTTTTTCGACGTTTCTTGTTATTTTAACCGGGTCAAACTCTCTAAATGACAAATCAGAATTTAAAGCTTTTAGATGTGTGTTCGTTAGGGTGTATAATAAAATCGGCAATACTTAGAATCGACAGAGGAAGAGGATTTGGATACTCACTGTTATTACAAAAAAATTATATATAAAGTCAAATTAAATTAATCAGATTTTATTTTTGATGAACCTTGAGTTTTAAACTTCACACATGACTCGCTTTCAAAACAAATCTACATACAAATGCATACGACCAACAAATTGTTGCATTGTATAACAAATAATCTATTACGTATACCATATGTATAAAAACGCGAATACCAAATGTGTAAACATTTTATTAGCTCTTCCTACCTGTCGTTTAATATACATTTTTAGTATGACAAACTACAATAAAAACTATAATACTTTCAACAGTAACGTTAAAGCGACGAAACAGTTATATTTTATTGACCGCTAAATGATTAACATTCAAATTAAGCTTAATATAAAGCTAGTGCAAACAAATAACAAACCTTTTTGGCACAAGCATGACATAATTCATCCATAGTTTGTTGTGTTACAAATTATTTATTTTTATTTAATTACACACAATTTGTTGTGTATATGTAGAACTACACGAAACACTATAATAAGTACACAAGTCCACCTCACACAAACACCTGATATGTTGTCTAACTATAATTATTATTCTTGTACTATAAAAGTAACAACAATAATATTCTTTAAAAAAAAAAATAATTAAAATCGCGAGCACTCAAAGTACACTACAATGATATCACACACTCGTGATAAAAACAAAAATTCGAAAATAAAAGTTTACGCGACTAACATTGTGTAGCAACCGCGATCATCGCTAAACACAAACTAAAAAACGAAACGAAATATAAAAATACTTAAAGAAATATTAAATGAATGAATATGCCCCCGCTCTTATAATATTTATATACTGTTGTTGTTTTCCCCTATTTTGAATACTATAATATTGGTCAGTTTATTATTATTTGTTTGTGTTTACTTTGTTCTAATTCGATTATCGTTATTGTTGTTGAATATTATTTTGGTTATTTATTTTGTGTGGCCAGTAGCGGCCGGAAAGTAATGGTATAAAAATATAATAACCTAATCGATTTTTTGTTTTATATACGCGGAAGGGCAAAGGTTTGATTTATTTGTATAACTGTCACATGAACTTAATAAAACTTTAATTTAGTTGATTAGGTGCAACTAGAGTAAATTGACTGACATTTTCCATTTTATAAGAATGTAGATCTCAATATGGAGAGTTTGCATTGATATTAATTTTTTTGATAGACAATACTTTTACATGCGAATTGTGTATCTGTAATTAATTTATCTACGAGTTACAAAATTTATTTGTTTTAGAATTTGATAAACCTCAACTGTTAAGAACTTCTGAAAACAAACCGCACAAATCGACAATCTAAGTGGTATATTATATCCACTAAGTTCCATTAGAATGAATTATATATTATTGTTATTGTTATTATATTTATGACAGTAAAATGTCAATTTATTGGAAACATCCAGTTGTTATATCAACCTAATTATACTTAGTTAGCCATCTAACAAAAATTAATTGTACCAAAATTGTATTCCACATTTATAATTGTTATAATTGCTATGTCATACAAAACAAATAAAACATATTATTATTAAACCTTACGACAAGCAGTCAACATCAGCCAACGGGTGTTTTAATTTTGTGAAATCAATTCGAGGTGTCCGAAATACTTTATTCTTTCGATGTGAGTGATTGGCAACCGGCAATTAAATATTTGTGCTAGCATTTAGCATATGGTCCTTCGAGCCGGATTCTTATCATCATTAGTATTTTGGAGCATTCTTCCAGCTGTTTCACACCAGTGGGTTATCACAAGAGTCATCATCCAACCAACCATCCAGCCAATCATTAGATTTGCAACCAGTTTCCAGAAAAGCTGCACAGCAAAATCGATAAGTACAGGCGTTTATATTTTATTTTACTGAATTTGTTTGTTTTTGCCAATTTTTGTTTGTTTGTCGGTATAAATATTTACCAGTGTTATCGGTGAAGTATTAAGAGCCATGGCGGCTACAGCAGTACAGTCACGTGGGCGTGTCATGGCGTCGTTAACGGTACTCAAGAAATTTTCAATGTCGATAAATGCGGAAACCACATGCTGGGATATCGAGGTAAGGTTAAATAAACTCGAAGATCTTTGGCGTGATTTTCAAGAACATGAGACTCAAGTTGCTCTCATTCTTGAAAATGATCCCGACGCAAATGTGGAATTAAAACAAGAAGAATTTGAAACGAAATATTTTGAAACAAAATCAAAATTACTCGAATCATTTAGAAATCGGCAAAGGCCAGTAAATCCTCAGCCTCACAATAACAATTCGTTCGATTTACTCTTAGACCAACAAAGAGTATTTTTAGAAAATCTAGCGGATCGCACACAAGCCATAAATGAGCGATCAATAATTCAATCTTCCGAGAATATTAAACTACCACATATAACTATCGAAAAATTCTCTGGCGAATATGAAACCTGGCCATCGTTTTATGATCTTTATACATCATCAGTACATAATGTGAACACCATATCTCAGGTTCACAAGTTTCAAATTTTACGGGGCTTACTTAGGGGTCCACCTCTTAATATAATTCGAAACTTTCTAGTCACCGAAGCTAATTACACCGAAGCGTGGAACAAATTAGTAGAACGATATAACAAGAAAAGGCCGATCTTAAATTCATTAATAGATCGATATTTCGAGCAGCCATCTGCAGTCGATGGGTCGTATCAGCATCTACGTCAAATAAGTGACTCTTAGGATGAAATCATCAGAGCCATAAAATCACTGGGCTTTGAAGCCGAAGCTAGAGATCCTTGGCTCATTCGTATTTTATTGTCGAAAGTCGATGATGAAACACGAATTTCATGGGCAAACCAAACGGTACAGCAAGAATTTCCAACGATCGAAGAATTCTTGCAGTTTTTAAACAACAGATGCTACGCCAAGGAGACTGCTTTGTGTGATAGCAAGAAAAAGGGAACGAAACCATCATCAGTGACAGTGAAATCAATGCATAGTGAATCAAATGAAGAAAAGTGTCCGTGTTGTAGTAGTTCACATCAGTTATGGAGATGTATAAAATTCAAGCGCATGCCGATCGAAAACAGGAGACGCATAGTGAAGTTATCAGGAGTATGTTACAATTGCCTCAGGAAAGGTCATGATGTAAGTCAGTGTCCCGTTGAGTATTCATGTCGTCGCTGTAACGCAAAGCATAGCACATTGCTTCATCTCGACACAAACTCAGCTATACAGACACCTACATCATCGGCATCAATTAGCTCAGTTGCACAGACCGAGACATTGACCGCAGACGTTCAACGCGAAGACTCTACAATCGATCAACAATTCAAAACCAGTACAACTGCTACAGTATTAAGTGCACGTACGGCGCGCCTCGCATTACTTCCAACCGCTTTAGTTTATGTGCATGATTCAGCTGGACAACGTCATTTGGCTCGCGCATTACTAGATTCAGGATCCCAATCAACCTTTATCAGTGAATGCCTCGTTCAAAAATTAAGTTTAACAAGAACTTCTTCTAACGTTCGTATAACCGGCATATCAGAAGTGCAGGCTAAACCATCCAAGGGTTTAGTGGAATTGACTATTCAATCCAGATTCGAAACTAATGAATCATTTAAAATTGATGCACTCATTCTTTCAAAATTGACGTCAACAATTCCACAGTTCAAAGTCGAAACACAATGGGTCAACATGATGAAAGAGAAGAATCTTCAATTAGCCGATCCATCATTTTATAATTCAAGCAAAATTGACATATTACTCGGCGCTGACATATTCTTCAATGTACTTCAGTCCGATAAGCTCATCATACAAGATCAACTCATAGCACAGTCAACTAAATTCGGGTGGGTCATCTCAGGAGCAATGCAAAGACAAACTGAAAACTCAAGGGTGCTCACAGCGACAATACAAGAGGAGGACATAACCAAATTATTGGAACGATTTTGGCAGGTAGAAGAGGTCCCTACTGCATCAGCTATAACCGAATCAGAAGCAAGATGTGAAAACCATTTCATTGAGACTCATTCACGCAATTCAGAGGGTAGAAATGTAGTTAGGCTACCATTCAAGGCACATACCGGATCATTAGGACACTCAAAATTCGCAGCAATCAAGCGATTAACTTCGATGGAGAGAAGGTTCAATCGACTCCCAGACCTGAAACGGCAATACAGTGACTTCATGAGCGAGTATCTTACTCTAGGCCACATGCATGAGATTACATCCGTTGACTTACAATGTCAAGATACCGACTGTTATTATCTACCACACCATGCCGTTGTTAAAACTGACAGCACGACGACTAAGCTGCGAGTCGTTTTTGATGGATCATGTAAGTCGTCAACCGGAGTTTCATTGAATGATCGATTGCTGGTTGGACCCACCATCCAAAAGGATTTAGTTACCATCATAACACGGTTTCGGAAATATGCCATTGCATTTTCTTCAGACATTGAGAAAATGTATAGGCAGGTCGAAGTACATCCTCAGGATCAAAAATATCAAAGAATCGTTTGGAGAAATCATAGTGACGAAACGATAAATACATATCAATTGAACACAGTCACTTACGGAATGTCTTGTGCTCCATTCTTGGCTATCAGGACATTGCATCAAATCGCAGATGATTACAAGACAACTCATCCAATTGGATCACATATAGCTAAGAATGACTTTTACGTCGACGATTGTCTCTCCGGTGCTGATTCAATTAATGAAGCAAAAATGGCAATAAAGGAGTTATCAACCATGCTCACCAAGGGTGGATTTAACCTCCGCAAGTGGAAAGCTAATTCAGCGGCCATATTAGATGAAATTCCGACCGAATTCAAGGAAAAGACCAGTCTTTGCATTGATGACAATTCGGGTACAGTAAAAACATTGGGACTGCAATGGAATCCCACAAGAGACACATTCTCTTACAAAATCAAGCTCGGAGACAGTAAAGTAGTATCAAAGCGCGAAATGTTGTCTAAAATATCTCGTGTTTTTGATCCACTCGGTTGGGTATCGCCCGCTATAATTGTATTTAAAGTGATTCTTCAAAAACTATGGTTAAAAAATCTTGGCTGGGACGATCCACTACCTGATGACATCAAGCAGCATTGGGTGACGAATCAGACATCCCTACAAGAATTGGAGAATATCGAAGTTCCACGGTTTTTAATGACGTCAAATTCAACAGCCAATGTTCAAATTCATGGATTTTGTGATGCGTCGGAACATGCTTACGCAGCAGTAACTTATCTTCGCACAATCGATAGAAAAGGAATGTTAAGAACTAGAATATTGATAGCAAAAACGAAAGTTGCACCATTAAAACAAGTGTCCCTTCCGAGACTCGAACTTTGTGGAGCTGTTTTGCTTAGCAGGTTAATTAATTATATTGAACGAGTGTTAGAAATGGATAGTGTAGAGTGTTTCGCATGGACCGATTCAAAAATCGTACTGTCATGGCTATCGGATGTTCCTCGAAGTTGGAAAAGCTTCATAGCGAATAGAACTGCTGAAATTTTAGAGAACAATCCCCGAGTGAAATGGAATCATGTAACTTCGAAAGACAACCCGGCAGATATAGCTTCCAGAGGCGCTACCCCTAAGCAAATCTTAATGTGTGATCAATGGTGGAACGGCCCAAAATGGTTACTGAGCCCTATAGAAGAATGGCCTAGCCAAGTCGACATAATCAGTACAAATTTGGAAGAACGACATATTTCTTTGATGTCCCAGTTAAACGATAAACCAACGCATCCGCTAGAAAATTTATTAGTGAGAGTTGAATCATATTCAAAAATCAAACGAATTTTGTCAAGGATTTTACGCTGGCGAAAAAGGTATAGAAAGCTGGACGTAGTAGAAATGCTCAGAAACGTCGAAAAATTGTGTGTGAAGTGGGCACAATCTAAAGAATTCAAGGAAGAAATATCATCATTAAAACAAAACAAAGAAATTGGCTCAAAAAGTAAGATCAGATCGTTATCTCCGTTCATCGATAGTGAACATATACTAAGAGTCGGAGGCAGACTAGATAATTTAGATGCTTCATTTAACATTAAGCATCCTATGTTGTTGCCAGGCAACCATATCTTGTGTTCAAAAATCATTAATGAAACGCATATTCGATATCTTCACCCAGGCCCAACACTTCAAACCAGTATTATACGCCAAAAATATTGGATTACTAACTGTAGAAATATCGTTCGACAGTACATTCATAAGTGCCTAGAGTGCCGTAGACAAAGGGCGATTACGTCACAACAGCTTATGGGCAATTTACCAATATCTCGCTTTACACCAAGCCGTCCCTTTTTACATACTGGAGTGGATTACGCCGGTCCACTTTATCTTAAATCAAGAACTGGGAGAGGTCGAAGTCTAAACATTAAGGGATATATTTGCATCTTTGTCTGCTTTGCCACGAAGGCCGTGCATATCGAACTGTGCCACGACATGACGGCTGAAGCATTTATTGCGGTGCTACGACGATTTATATCTCGAAGAGGTGTTCCCATAGACATAATGTCTGACAATGGAACAAATTTTGTAGGAGCTAAACGAAAATTAGGCGAATTATACGAGTTGTATCAACTTAATTATGAAAATAAATTAATTTCGAATTTTCTTTCACAGAACGAAATTAAATTCATTCTTAATCCAGCATATGCCCCACACTTCGGAGGTTTGTGGGAATCTGGAGTGAAATCCATTAAACACCATTTGAAACGAGTGACCAGAAACACCACGATGACATTAGAAGAAATGCATACACTACTAGTACAAATCGAGGGAATTTTAAATTCTCGACCATTATGCCCGATGAACAATGACGTCGATGATTTGGGAGCATTAACCCCTGCGCACTTTCTGATCGGTGAACCCATCATGTCGATTCCTGAGCCTTCTTTGCTTCATCTGCAAACTAATCGGCTTTCCAGATGGCAGAACGTACAAGCCAGAATGCAAGGATTCTGGAAACAATGGCAGCTTAACTACTTGCATACTCTACAGCATCGTCGAGAATGGAATACAACGTTAAACAACATTAAAGTGGGTGATCTTGTATTACTCAAGGAAGACAACACACCGCCATCGCATTGGTCAATGGGTCGTATAGTAAAATGTCACCCAGGCCAAGATAATTTAGTTCGAGCTATATCGGTCAAAACATCCTCTGGAATAGTAAAAAGACCGATTGTGAAAGTATGCCCGTTGATGACAGATGCCGAATGTAATAACACCTTGTCTAATGTTTAACTCTGCAATTTCTCGTTGTATTAAAAACTGAAGTTTTTAATAGTCCGGGAGTATGTTAAGAACTTCTGAAAACAAACCGCACAAATCGACAATCTAAGTGGTATATTATATCCACTAAGTTCCATTAGAATGAATTATATATTATTGTTATTGTTATTATATTTATGACAGTAAAATGTCAATTTATTGGAAACATCCAGTTGTTATATCAACCTAATTATACTTAGTTAGCCATCTAACAAAAATTAATTGTACCAAAATTGTATTCCACATTTATAATTGTTATAATTGCTATGTCATACAAAACAAATAAAACATATTATTATTAAACCTTACGACAAGCAGTCAACATCAGCCAACGGGTGTTTTAATTTTGTGAAATCAATTCGAGGTGTCCGAAATACTTTATTCTTTCGATGTGAGTGATTGGCAACCGGCAATTAAATATTTGTGCTAGCATTTAGCATCAACGATTGAAGTATGTTTATTAAGTAGGTGGAGTGCCCATTCAGTTGTTTAAAGTATAATATAATATATACAGTTGAAATGGAAGATACTGTTTTTGAATTTCACTAAGTAGTTTAGTGCGGCTTAAGCAATTTTGGATATGTGAGTATTTTCTCTTCTAGTATCACTTAAGTGTGGTTGTTTGAAGTGTAATCAATAAGAAAATTCCCTCAGCATATCTGAAAAACCATCACAAACATTTACAACGTTTCTCACACCATTATCTAAATTTTATGTTTGTAATGCAAACCAAAATTTCTCTACTAAATAAATAGAAGTATTATTAATCCTATGAGTACCATTTGAACAGTTTTACTGATTCTTAACCCGGTTTGAATTATTTTAACCATTTCTTTACCATGTCATATTTTAACTGGAATTTGTGTCGCCCTCGTTGGCAGAGAAAGTAGCGTGTTTGTTCCTGCCATTCGTAGGTCTGGGATTCGATTCTCGGTGATGACTAAATAATCACGACTGGGTGTTTTAATGTGTGATTATTTGTTGGTGAATGTGGGTTGAACCGTGAGCCCTTCGTAACATTAAACTCGGGAGTAATTTCTGCCTTCTTTTAAAAATCTTTTATTCAAAAATAATTTTAAACTACCATCCGATTGTTAATATTTATAAGAAATCATTCATTTTCAATTGAATGATCTTGTAGAAGCAACAGATATAGTATTCCCCGTCACTCTTTATGTTCATATACCGGATGTTTCTTTTAAACTGAGACGATCAAATATCTCGAAAAATAGCCACTCTACGGAAAAAATGTCCATCATCAAAATTTATAATCATAATATGTATAATTAAATGATATGGATATCATTTAATTATACATATTATGATTAAATTATAGAATTATATGTATAATTAAATGTATAATTTAATGATATGGATTCTACGACTAAAAGTTCGTATGATTTGAATGAAATATTTTATTCGGTTCATGATAGATAGCGTTGTAATCGACGAAATTCAATTTTTTCAATACATGCATTATTGAAGTATTACAAACCCGCACTGTCCTCGACAAGTTGAACATCAGCGTCCTTGGACTGTCAACGTGTGGTTTTGGAAAAATTGGCAACAAATTCATAGGCCCCCACATTATTGAAGGTAACTTGAATGGTCAAATGTACCGAAACTTTTTGGAAAATGAACTGCCAATATTACTGGAAAATTTGAGCTTAGAAGTGAGACGAAACATGTGGTTTCAACATGATGGTTGTCCTGCACACTATTTGGTGGTGGCACGTGAAATACTTGATCTTGATTTCAATGGTCGCTGGATCGGTAGAGCTGGTCCGATAAATTGGCCCGCCAGATCATCAGATCTTACTGCGCCAGATTTCTGTTTTGTGGAGCTATCTTAAAGACAAAGTTTACAAACAAGAACCAACAACACGTGAAAACATGATTGAGCGAATTTAGAAATGTGTGTGCTGAAATTCAACCAAACACTCTTCTCAGTTGTGTACCATCATTTGAAATGCGTATTAATAAGTGCATTGAAGTCGCCGGTCATCATTTTGAACACTTATTTTAAGCTAAAATTATGTTATTCACCTGCCATTTACATTAATAAATTGTTTTGATGAATTTCGAGTATTTTCAATAAAACCGTGATGTTTTTTATTTCAAACATATTGCAGAATCGAATGCGTGTGTTCTAAGAGGAAGAAATTGAAAAAATTAAATTTCGTTGATTACAACGCCATCTATTATGAACCGAACAAAATATTTCATTCAAATCATACGTACTTTTAGTCGTAGAATCCGTATCTGCAATAAAAAAAATATGGCTTTCTATCTTAGTTTAAAAGTTACCCCCACCCCACCTACAAAGCGTGGGCGGGGTATGGGGGACTATTTTTTTTGCACAAATGTATTTCCCACGCGGTATGATTAAATTTTAATGATGGACATTTTTTCCGTCGAGTGGCTATTTTTCGAGATATTTGATCGTCTCAGTTTAAAAGAAACACCCGGTATATAGACAACGGAGCTATATCAATCATATCAGTAAGCATAAAATTACTGATATGATTGATATAGCTCCGTATGTGAATATAGCTCCGTTTAATCAATTTTTTTGTAAAAAAAAAGATTTTGTACCTATTATGATTACTATATTTTTTTAGTAAAAGGGTAAAGCACAGAAAATAATAACATATACAGGAGGAAACCTACGAGTCAAAATTCGTCTTTTTTTTGGGGGTTATGTCATTAGTTTGGGGTAATCTCAGAAAATACGAGAGTAAAAATTTGAAAACATAAATTTTACACTCTCGAAATAAAAAAAATATTTCTTTCATTGAATCAATGGAGTTACTGAAAGGTTTGCCTCAATAATAAACGCCACCAGACTTAACTTCCTCTATGTTTTGTCTGAGGATATCTATAGAAAGAGTAACGCTTACAACAAGCAACTGAAAGTTTTACGAAGCTTATTTATTTATTTATTTGTTAACTAAAATATACGGTATGTTAAAAGTATTTAATTATTTATTTCAAAGGTAATATGTTGAATTTATTAAATGTATTCAGCGACAAATGATTTTTAAAGTTTATTAAATTGTTGAATGTCAACTGAATTTTTGTGGAATTCTAGCAAATTAAGGACCACAAAATCTAATAGATTTTCGTCGAAACTCAATAGTAATAGATCCAAAAGGTAAATTATTGGCAAATCTGGTGTTATAATTATGATTGTTATTCAAAAATTCTAAATTAGAAAAATGAAGATCTGTTAAACGTTTTATAAAGACACTTGATTATACTGACACTTTTTTAATAAAGACACTACATATTTTGAGACATAATAAGAAAATTTTCTTTCCGAAGACCGAACCTGAAGCCATTTTACTGTGCATATTAATTTATTTAACATATGAGAGTCAAACGTTACTCCTAGGGGCCATCCATAAACTATGTCACGCTCTTCAGGGACGGAGAGACTGACGATCAACGTAATCTGAGCAAATCTGTTTTCGTATTGTGAAAAAAGTGAAAAAAATACAAAATTCAACCATTTTTGCTGGCTAAACTTTGGCTTACATTTGGTCCCAAACAGTCACAGTCCATTTCCCAACAGTAGCCGAGTTTATTGTTCCAGAAAAATCTGAACTACATGCAGATCAACTAATAGTGAAAGGTCAGCATTGGTACGATGTTCATGTTCGATAGAGAATTGGCACATATCTCGAAGTTCCCATTTTGACATAATAAGAGCACCGATATCTTCCACCACCAACCCAAACAGATATAAGACATTATCATTGAAAGATAATTCGCTCAACTTTTCTTCCCTTTTTGTATTAGTAAGTTTACATAACAAGAATATTCTTCCTTAGGTTTCGTTCATAATTTTTCCAAACAACTTGAACGTATAAGACCCGTTCAGAAAGCTGCGCGCCGACAGCTAGAATTAATGGCCGTTATAGCTCACTAATGAAATGGAGAAATTGCAGATTAATTTGTGATTCACGAAACACTAGTTCGATGTTACCCAATTATGTATATCGGTTGATGAACATTTGAAAGCACTGCGATTCTTAATCCTTATGTTGGAATGAACGCATTTGAGTTTTTAGTTTTAAGGGTTTTATAAGGGTAAATATAGCTTTGTGACGAGTCGAGACAAAGGGCGGATGGTGTAAAATCATTCAAAAATAATATTGCGATAAACTTTTGTGTCAAATCATAAATTTCGTTTTGGGTAATTTCAATGAAATTAAGATTAGATTTGACGTTTTTTAATAAAATATGCATGTCGAGTTCCATGTTATTAGTCATACTGTTGATGGATCCTTAGTTTTATAGAATACTGCGGTATCATCGGCAAAATTGCGAATATGACTAATCAATGGTAATTTCGGAGTGCCATTAATGAAAATAAGAAACAAAGTGGTGTTGGTATACGACTTAGAACACCAAAATAAACATCAAGGACATTACTGCTTACCCCAAAAATTTTAACATATTGTTGACGATGTTTTAAGAAGGGGTTCATTATGTGTCTCGACAAAATGTATAATAATATAATTAGTTGTGAAAAAAAACAAGTATATACACTCCTTTTGATCTAATGCATTATACCATATATCATATTATTGGTTATTTCTACAAGATCATATTATTGGTTATTTCTACAGTATCTGCACGAACCGAAACTACTGATTACTTATACTATGATTTTGATGACCACTGGATTCCAAATAGTATCTAGCTCAGTACCTTTACATAACAACCCAGATGGCAAATAATATTATTTTTTATATAGTTACTGCAGCGGCAGCGGAGAACAGAAATGGTTTGGTTTCTCAAACTAAAAATAAACTTAATTTAGTATGGGACACATTGTGCAACCACTTGTTTGTGATTGATAACTTTTATAACTCATAACTGGAGTTATCATTTATTCTGAAGAGAAATTAGAAATAATGCGCGAATCCTGTCCATCATATTCTCTTCATACAGTCTTGTTGTGAAACGCGGTTCCTATTGGAGAATCTATATACGATGACCTTGAAGAGAACGGATATCTTGGCCTATATTAGGAGGACAAACACATTTCCGAACTGAGAGCGTTCATTTTGGAAAGAAATGCCAGTTGTTTTGTAATTGCATAAACTGAGATTAAAAATTCTAAGCAACATAGTATCTCAATATTTCAGCAGAAGCTAAAGTTTTCTGATGGTCAGATAGGAAATCTTCACAGGAATATTAAGAATTTAGATATTTGGTAAAATAGAATGGCTTGTATACATAAAGGTTTGGACACCACTTACAAAATATAATAAGTATTTAAAAAAAACATTATAAATGGAGGTTTATTGGATTTAGGCCAAATTACAACATTTGGCGAAGTCTCTGAGATTTTTATTAGTTGGCCTGAATCCAATACATTTTCGTTTATAATTATATTAGAATCTGATATTTTTTAAGGGTACCTTATCCTTTTTCAGAACAACTAACGATCGTTGGACGATTAGTCTTATATTTTAAGTATTTAATATCAGTAGTCTAAGTTTAATTTCACTATAAAAATAGTGAAATTAAACGTTTACGTACACTTGCAGAAATTTGTTATTTTGCATAAAACATGAAAGTCACCGGCAAAATTACAAACATACCACCTGTAAGCGATGATACTGGTCAAGTACTTACAACGGATGAAGCACAGTTAAAAAAATAGAAATAATGAATTCTGGCAGAATAACGTAAAAATTAAAGGAAGGCATTAAAAATTCAATCTCCAATAATGGTGACCTAAGAGGATGCAAAAACTGGCGAGGTATCTCTCTTTAGACCAGGAAGGACTTGCACTGATTACATCTACTCAACCCAAGTCATCGCTGAACAATTCAATTAATGGATCTCACAACTGTATCTGATCTTCGTCCATTTCGAAAGCACATTTGATACGATAAATAGGACCGCAATATGGCAGATACTGTGTGAAATGGGCATCCTAAAAAATTAATTGAACTCATACAAAAAATCTGTCGAGATGCTGGAAACTGAGTGCAATATAAAGGCAAACAAAGAAAAACTACAATAACAGTCGATGAGTAAGGCAATGTAATGCAGAAATTGAAAGTCACGCCTCCTAATGGTTTACAATATATACAGATTAATAGGTAAACTCAATCACTATGTAAATAAATTTAGATACCTTGGATGCTCAAGAGCGAACACAGGTGGGACAGAGAAAAACGCAAACAAATACATAAATAAAACAAGCCAAACATATATGTTACATAAAGTTTGGATAACAACTGTATGGTTGTAAGTCACACAGCATGGAAACACACAGAAAACGTCATGAAAAAACTGCAGGTGTTCGTTAACAAGTACTCTCGACAAATACTGTAATGGTTCTGGACTAACACCATTGAACTGCATAGAAAAATAAATCAGTCAGACATAGAGATCGAAATAAAGAGATGAAAGTGGAGAATGATTGACTATCTACTGAGGAAGTCACCAAGTGATATACGAGGTTGTCATTGGACTGGGACCCGCAATGGAAAAGGAAAGTAGAATAATCAGCTATGGCATGGAAGAGAACAGTGCTACCTTAAGCGAAATAATTTGTCAAATTATGGGAAGAGACAAAAGCTGTAGTTTGCAACAGAGTAAAATCGTCCAGAGTAAAATCGTTCAGATCTTCATATTAATAAGAATTTCAAACTTCTCCTAACTCACACATTTATAAATATAACATCCGCAGCTACATAAGATTAATTGTTGGGTATTTGTAAAGCAAATAAATTTAATAATAAACCTAAATTTCGATATAATCAAGCCTTTTAATCGATTTATACACTATTCCAAACATTAGACTATATATGTATGTACGAGTATATGTAAAATTAAACATATCACATATCAATGTTTAAATAAAGGTTTACTTCAGTACACACAATATAAAGTCAACGACATTAAAATTTTTATCTTCCCGAAGAATGGTCATGTACATGAAATAATCGATACTGACGGAACTACTTTGCAAAAATGGTTAACACCATAAGCAAATTATGAAAATTAATAACATTGACGTTTCATAACCTAAACAATTAAATTGATTTTGTCTTAATTTATTGTATGAAGTCATGATTTCAATTAAATTCTATTTTTAAATTTGAAGTATTGAAATTTACATAAAGCGTTTATCGATAAATCGTGGCAGCTATATGAAACATAATAAAAAAATAATCTATGGCTTAAAGGCCGTAAACGGCCCTTACCGCGTCTCAACTGAGACCTTATGAACCATTTCAACGATTGGTGCACATTGTAGGTGGTCAGCCCAACGAATGTTTTTACACACAAACGCGTTTTTATGTCATCCGGTTGCATGTTAATTTTTGGTCAACGGCGGGAATCGAACTCGAGACCGCGGCTTGATGAGAAACTCTCTTAACCATTAAGCTACATCCGGCGACATCTGGTTAGGCGTTCGGACTGAAGTTTAAATAAATAATTAAATTAACCAATTAAATTACAGATTCCTGAGCAATAAATTAATTAATTTATTTCAGAATTTTGTGTTAATGTTTTATTTTTTAATTAAAATAGAGCAGAGCAGATAGGTGTTGCAGACTGGAGCAGGCGGAGGATTGGTAATTGCAGATTAGAAGATTATAAGTGTGATTGTCTTGTGCTAACAGTAATTTAATAACGATTTGCCAGGTGTCTGTTACCGAGTCGTTCTCTCCTTACTATCCTTAACTATCGTTTTATGTAAACGACTGGTTAAATTTTGTTTAGCGCTTGGTCTTACAGCCCTATCAATCAAACAATCAATCATTGTTGATAAATATGAAGAGTGGTTCTTTAGAAAAAAAACTTATAAAATGAACCTCGTATTGAATACTTTACGGTGGACTGAGTATCACTAGAGTGGATCTGCATATCGTTGTATAGAGATACTCCAACATGTGTTAAAAAAATCAGGTACAGTAAAAAAAAGAAAGACCACAAACGGCTCATTTTCTTCTCGAACACCGATATAACATATAAATTGCAAATATTCTTGATAACAACGAATTACATTGTATCGTCTTCTATATGGTGACAAAATACCATTTCGTACTAGATCTACACGAACAAAAACGTACTTGTAACTTTCTAACGGCTTGGGAACAAAAAAAGAGTGAAGTTATCTTAAGTTAAGAGAATTGATCACGAAGACCTGGAAGCTTGATGTGTTGTCCATATACTAGTTCTGCTATAGAACATTTCAGTACATCTTTGACTGCTATTCTTAACAAGATGGGGAATAATTTAGTTTTTAATAAATAACATTACTACGAGCTTAAAGGTGCCCGCATGTATGCGGATAAATATTTATCCGCGATTTTAACCAATCATATCATTGAAAATCATAAAAAATTTCCCCTCCCGAGTTAAAAATTGTTTATCTTTGTGCAATATTATCCGCAAACATCCAACTTAATAAAACGAAAATAGACGAAAAATAAATGTTGAGCAATAATATTTTGCCCATTGTGTAATATATGTTTTGCTAATTTGTGACATTTCGTGTTATGTGACGATTGTTTTAGTTTTGGATTTTTTTGTGTGTGATACTTTTATGTGATTAATACATTGTATATAAATAATATTTTAATAAAATTGGTGTTAAAATAAATATTTCAAGGAAATAATAGTAAGTATCAATTTATTATATAAAGTATATTGATATAAATTTTGAAATGTATTGGTTTGTGAAAAAAGTGAGGTTATGTTTGTTTGTTTATATTTTTTTACTACATAATATACGTACAAATTTTATTTTTATAATTAATAATTTTTTTTTTCTGTTTTAGAAATGAATCGGGATATAGAAATTAAAATAATTGAAGAGGTCCGACAAGTAGGTAGGGAATTTTTGTACCAAATTGACCACCACAACTATAAAAACAACCCGTTGAAGCGAGTAGTGTGGAGCGAAATCGCCAAGCAATTAAATATAGACTCAAATGAATGTATGAGGATTTGGAAGTTGATCCGTGCAAGATATGTACGACTTCTGAAGCCTGCTAAAAGCGGTAGTGCTCGCGCAACGAATTCAAAAGATTCGTGGTTGGTGCGCGAACTAGAGTTTTTAAGAGACCAAGTGATCTTAGAGTAAGTACAAATATTTTAGAATTTCGGTTAGCTTTGGATTCTTAAATAACTCAGGAAATGTATATTTTCAAATGTTAGATATAATAGAATTGACAGCTATTTTCTTATTTTCCATATAGAAGTGATGTTACCAAAATAAGTATATATATATATATGTATATATATATATATATATATATATATATATATATATATATATATATATATATATATATATATATATATATATATATATATATATATATATATATATATATATATATATATATATATATTGGCGGACGGGATTTCAGGATTTATCTATTCAGGAATAAGATAACATCATGATTCGACACCAATTATACAATTTTTAAACTCACTAATTTAATAACTTTTTAGGCCAACTGAAAGCAGCTTTAGTATTCAAGTGACATCTCAGGAGCCAATCTCATCAAACTGTGAAACGGTTCAATCTTTGGACGAATCTTTGGACATACCTGATGACATAATTATTACGGAAATTGAACCAATTATGGAAAGAACTAATATGGGAAGCGGGTCGCTCATCACAGTGACACCATCACCTGCTTCAATCGAACCGATGCCTGGACCATCAAACTGGCGGAGGAAAATTACTCCCACGCGACCGCAGCCTTTAAACAAAAAGAAGCGGCCTAGTGATGGAAACAGCGATAAAACTTTGGAGGGCCTTTTAGAAGAAGCCGTCCTTAGTTTAAGAGAAAATCGAGCTGCAATCGACAAAGAACTGCAGAAAGAGGAATCACCATTAGTCACATTTGCTGAGTCAGTGAACGCAGACTTTTTAAAGTGGCCAATAACAGAACAAACTCGATTTGTCTACGAAATCAGTTTAAACTTCGCACAACGCGAAAGCGAATTAAAAAACAAAAATTTAATTTAAAATTATTTTTATTATTTTACTAATAAGACGATGCTGTGACTATGCTTGTAATTGAAGTTCATAGACCCGGAATTTGCAAATGCCTAAATATAAAAGTAATCAAATATTAGATAAATGAAATTTAAATTAGATATAAATAATATATAACTTACTTGTATGACTACATGTTTGCCATCCATTGCTCCCAGACAATGTGGAAAGTTCCATTGTTCCTCGAAATCTGTCGCGATATCTTTCCACATCGTCGAGGTCGGATTAGGGAAAACCGTTCCTTTCAAAAGTTCCCACAATCTAGAACATGTCTCCCTTATTATTTGTGATGTCGTACTCTCGCCCAACCGATAAGCATATCTTCCAATAGAGATCATGCTGTCCCCACTTGATAAGTACCTAAAAAATAGTACATATTTAGTTTAATTTAAATTAATTGATTAAAATTATTTGTTAAATCATTTACCTGAGGGTTAATGATAACCGTTGACCTGCACTTATGGATCTTTCTCCAACATCCAATCGTTCGATTGAAGGACCCACGATGGCCAGCAACTCGTCAAATGCTGCGGGAGTCATTCGATGAAAATTTATGAATGTTTCATTATCATTCAACCTCATCTCAGCGACTAGGTTTTCATAAAAACCTTGCCGTCGTCTATTTCGGTTGATCGGATTAACTCCAAATCGTCGTACACATCTCCGACCCAAACGCGAACGATTTTTGATTAGAACTGCTGTAAGCAAAGCACTTACAACATTCATATCGCGCGTCAAAATACCGATAATGTTTTGTCTTGATAAAGACATTTTTTTATATCAATCCAAAAACACAAACTATATTAACTCCAAAAAAAACACAAACACTTCTGATTGAATGCGAGGCGCGAAGAATTATAAAATGCGGGAAAAATGATAAAATGCGGGAAAAATGATAAATGTCAAACGATGACAAATAAAATAGACGAATTTTTGAGCCAATACTAACTTCATGTTGTAGATAATTTATTATCCGGATAATTATCTGCATACATGCGGGCGCCTTTAAGCTAAGTTTTTAGTCGATTCTGAAAAATTTACTTTTGGATTTTAAGCAGTAGTACGAACTCTGTGGGTGCCAAGTAAACGCTTAAGCTCTTAAAAATTGAACGAAATTTTTCAAGTGGTGAAAGTGATCTATAAAAATTCCAAGGGGAATATGTTTGAATCTTGATGATAAAATAACGAAATGGTCTGAATGAGAAAGGATAGTGAGTTTATAAAGTTAGAACTCGTGGATCGAGATGAATCTACTAAAAAAATCTTTGAAATTATCGTCTGAGAGATAAAGTCTAATTGCCAAGTCTGCCGTGGTATCACTCATCAATTTGAAAACTGTGGTTATGGGTTTTTTACAATATTTAATTTCTTGGTCAAAACAAAATCTGGCGTTTTAACAAGTGCTACACTGTCAGAAACATTATTAATTTCGAATGTTAAGTTCACGGTCTGAATCTATTCCGGATTGTACGCACAGAAACGGTTGGGCTTCCATCAGTTCACCTCAGTTCATATGAAGTTCACATCAGTTCATATGAAAATGTAAATGGAATGAGATTCAGTTTAATTAATAATTTTACGAAATTAGGAAGATAAATTTAAGTAAATAAAATCTTTTCTACAATTATATAAATTTTGAAAAACAGTGAATCATTGAAAATGTTTAATTAAACAAAACATTTGAAATAGTTAGTATAAATAGCAATCATGTAATTATTAATAATAGAATTCAAATTTGAAATATTGAAAATATTTATCAATTACTCTAGATAAATGGTTATTTGAAAGTTTTTTTTTATTGGGTGGCTGCTACCGCACACTTAGACCGGCGATGGTCCGTTGTGATATGTACGGCTATAAATCTGATATACGTAGAACCATCTGCACATTGCACAGCTCAGTATATAGTACTGACATGGATGATGGATCGGCCTATGTATTCTAAACTCAACAGGGGATCTAGATGTGTTCATTAACACAACCGATCGCATAGACACATCACATATGACATATAATAGGCCACGGGTATGTATGAATGGACTCGATCATAAAAATTAAATTGTTTATCTTCGGTCTCTAATCGATAACGTTTCAAATTTGACAATATGTGCTCCAAGTACTAAAAAATTCAATTATCAATGTTGAATAATATTTGAATGACTATTTACAATATCCACAATATGATGTTTATATATATATGTATGTAGACGAGTACTTAACTATAATACACAATAATAAACATTTAATTGTGCTAATTTTATAACGAAAGGTGAGCAATAAAAATAAAAAGACGCAGATTGTATCCCATAAACTACCGAATCTAAACTAGTGTTGCACCCAACATTATATCATTGTTGTGAATTTCAATAATGTCCAATTAATTTTTTTTAACAAATTCAATTTCAATTAATTAGATGAATTTTTTGTATGTAGTCATTCGATAATATAAAGGATTTTCTATTAAGAGATTTCATTTTGAATTTTGCAGTCACACCGCGCAAAACTAAAGTACTTTTTAAAGAAGTAAAAAAGTGTAGCGTTGAAGAAAACCCAGGTTTGTCGCTTCCTCGACATCATTGGAGTTATAAATTCCACAAACGACATTACACCGTATTTTGCATAAAGAGTTGCAAGAAAAGTTTTTTGACCGCGTTATTTCTCGAAGAGGTATTCACGATTGGCCACCGAGATCTTGTGATTTAAGACTTTCAGACTGTTTTCTTTGGGGCCACGTGAAAGATAAGTTCTATGCTAATTAGTGCAATTGATGTTTCTTAAAAACATTCGTTTTTTTAAATATCAAAGTAAAACCTCTTATTGGAAAACCCTTTAGAATACTTGTTTGTTAGTTTTAATATGATGACACAATGTGTTAGGAGTAGATATTAGGTGTAGTCGAAACTCGACTTGCTTCTATCAATTAGCAATTTGACCAATTCGCATACTGTCCGTTAGCGATACTAATCAATTTTAATTACCGAATTCCCATATTTCACCAGCCACATAGACGAATTATGTAAGCGGAACTATTTCGTTTGGGCGATTTTATTATGCACGTAATCAATGCACACATATTCGTTGGTACAATGTTTTTATAAACAATTAGGTAACTCAACAAAACAATTTGTTATGCGGCTTAGATTATTAATGGGTTTAAGCTGGTATATAAGTAACTGTTATTTTATCAAAGTGCTATTGAACGTTTCTCTGTTTTGAAATAACTTGTATCTCTAATGATGATCTCTGTTAAACAAAAGTTTTTGTTAATTTAGTCAATTAAAAACTTGTTTTAGCAACATTGAATCTTTTAAAAGTTTCGCAATTTTTTGGTACAGTTTTGAACAACAATTTTCTTTATTGAAAATAAATTCTATGATCGTCGACGTCGATGAAGAACTTATGTAGTTTATTGTAAAAAATTTAGCTAAGTGGTTTGCTGCTAATGATAAGGCGCTTTGGTCTGCTAATTTTTTACCATCAAGAGAGTTTTGCAGAGACCAAAAGAAATGTTGGTCAGTCGGTGCAAGGTCAAGGCTGTATGGTGGATGCATCAAAACTTCTCAAACAACTTCTTACTGGTTGATCTTTCCTAAAAGAGCAACCAGAATCAGCTTACAGAAAGAAAGTTGTTTTCATCATGACAATGTGCACATTGTGCAGGACCGAATCGATTGACGTTGTAACAGCTCATAATGGACCATTCCCTTACAATGCCACGAAATCCTTAATATAACCATGTTTGCCGTTAATCGAGACTTTGCAGTTGTTTGTGGACGGTCACCAGAATTTGACCTTCTCTGACTTCGTATCTCACCAATTTTTGATTCGACTTCAAAAATAAGTTAATTTCGTTGCGTTTCATTTACTTCAATTCGGTTCATCAACGTTAAATCATGTGACACCCAAACATTCAGCTTCTCCCAACTTTCATCTCCGATGTTTAATGCCTGCGCTATTTCGTGACAGCTGACGTACATTTATAAACACGTGAGTATTGCCCGATATATGTAGAGATCAACACCATCTAGTGGCAAAAATCGCGGAGACTTTTAATATGACCATTATACAAGATGGAAGAAGTTATTCTTAAAAACATTTTGTTCAAGTTCAGAACTCAAGCAGGTCGACCCAATTATTAGTGTTTCAATTGGAGGACAGCTGATGTTATTTTCGTAAACACCCTTGATAAACAGTTAGCAAAACAAATTCGTATAGTAAAAATGTTGTTATTTTCAATAATCTTTAGTAGACAAGATGTTTCTTCTGATCTAATGATACTTGAACAAATTAAACCCACTCGATTATGGATAATTGACGCTGATTAAAAATTGAAGCCATGGAAGAAATTTTTCTTTTTGGTTTAAAATTAATTATTTAAAAATAAATTCCAAGAAGCTACTCAGACATCCAAATAACATGAGACTAAAAACTTCGTAAACAAATTATCAAACAAAATATAGAAGACACGTAAGCCTCTTATTATAATAATAAATTGGTTGTTATTGACCTAAAACGCGCAAGCCATAGCATTTAGGTAGAAATTCACCCAACCACTAAATAAACCAAATTTATAGCAGCCTTTCACTTACTGAGCCAGGTCGTTTATTCATAGATATCACGAAAGCTTTTGATACTTTGTACCACGATATACTTTAAAAAAAAATACCTTTAAATGTTTTTGAATGGTTCAAGAGTGCTCTCTTAAATCGTTAGTTTGTCAGAATAAACGGGTCATTAAGTAAGTCTGGTTATTAGCTCTGCGGTGTTTCACACATAGGGCCTGGTTAGGTCCCATACTTGATATATTTTTACTAGATTTTGCTATCAATCTAAGGAGTAGTGTTACAGCTTTTGCAGATGGCTTACAATAGGTTAAATCGTCTTTTGTATTCGAAGTAAATGGTTCTTTTATCATCGACTTTTGCCAAGTGATAAATCAAATATTATATTGTTTGGTATGGGTACGGCTTTTATCTCCGAAAATATTACCACCAGAGTTAACTAAACACGTCAGTACGGCTTTTATCTTCGAAAATATTACCACCAGAGAGTAAACTAAACACGTCAGCCATCTACGAGTCTATATGAGGAATTTTTATTCACTTTGGTCCTTTGCAATTTATATGGTTTAGTTTATGAATACATCAATTAAGTGGCCGCCTTTATTGGCCAAAGCAAAATGTGATATAGCAATTAAGATCGGCACAAATGTTGGCCTTGAGCTCGTCAATAGTGTGAAGCTTGCTGGCGTATACCTTGCTTTTCAACTAATCCCAAAAAATCGCAGATGGCTTCAAATCTGGAGATCTGTGTTATTCTGGCACTTTTAGGTTCTGGCCAATTGTCTCTCTGGCCACATCAACCTGTTCATTTGAAAGTTTTGGTTGTTGATGAACGAAATAAAATTCGTTTTGATGACTAATAATATTTTCAGACGATGTTATTTGGCCAAGATATTTTCAATGGACAGCGTCAATATACCAGCGCATTTCGATGTGATAAGTGTACTGAATTGAGGTTTTAAAACCATATCTAATCAAGTCAATTGGTTAAAAATGTTATTCAAAGTTATTCAATATTTACATACCGACATATAAGATGACACACCCTATTTGTAGGGCCATACTGGATCAATAGAACAATAAACTGGTGTTTTCCGAAAATCGGATCTATATAGGTAAGTTAATACGGAAACAGAAGACTGCGAAGACTTGGGAGTACTTCGATCCCAGAAAATATTGTACAAATAATTTTGCGATAAATTAAGCTTAAGTTCAAGCCAATTTACACTCTGCAGGTTTTATATGCTTACTTTATTTCTGTCTGAAAAGTTTCCGATATCAACATGAAGATGACAGGTCACTTCAAAAAAAGTGGATGATTGGGTTTGCGCACGCGTTAAAAGTGCTGATCGAATTTTGCGCAGATAGTGATTCACAATCGTTTAAAAGAAAACACAAGGCTATCATTAAATCTTTATCCTACGCAAATCAGACACGAGTTCAATTTATACACATGAATTTAAAGGTGACAATGAACGTTTATGATATTCAAAGCCTGCAACCTGACTATAATATCCCTTAAATTTGCCAAATGGTGCTATACAACCGTCGATTAGGGTGATAAAATTAAATGTAGGCAAGAGAAAGCAGTCAGCGCGTTGGATTGTCGCGTTGGCTCACTTTGGGGCAGTAAGATGTTCGAATTGGCTTGTTGGCCCCATTTAAACGAAATAAATCATAGTTTGGTTATCAACTTATTACTGCAGATGAAACTTCGATACACCATTACACTCAGAATCATAAATACAATCAGCCGTTTTCATGACGTAAAACCATACGAATTACTAAAAGTTGCATTCGGAAAACAGCGATTTTCCTTGAATGAGGAGGGCCACACCTTCGTAAACAACTGTTTTGCAAAGAAAGAATCCAAGTACTATTTGAGCGGATTGAAACTACGTACAGATATCAAAATAAATTTGAAGTAAAAAATGTTTTGTATCTTTGCTATAGTTTGAAAACTTTTCAGATAACTCTCGTAATATAATTAAACGAGATCATTATGCAAATAGTGTTTTGTTGAGTAATATTTTTTATTGAAGATCAATTAAATTAACCCGTCTATAAATTGAAAGGCAATTTTGATTGTTCGATTTTATTTCATTTAAGTACTCGTACACTATATAAAATCAAATCGTATAATTATGTTTGTTAAGAATCAGTTTGGAGGTTAAGCACTCCCAAATTTTCGCAGGACCCTTTATTGACAACTTTGAAAGTGACAGGTTAAAAGCTGGTCGGTATAGAAGTGTTCCGATGGGATATCTGATGACGTTATACTACTGATTTGAATGGCTATCAGTGGAGAGTTGGGTACCACGGAAGATTTCGGACATTTAGGTCCCAAAATAGTTAAACGTACAAACAGAGTTTTGTTCACAGTTCGTACACAGTGGAAAATTTTACGGTATATATTGTGTCATCTCATTTCGCGGAAAGATTAGTCAGTACCTATACGGTTCTAATCAAACACCTTACACACTAATTGTGTTTAAAAATTCATAACATTTTTAACCTCTTAAGTACAGCATAATTTTATCTGTTTACATTTTAAATTTTATATCAAATAAATGTAAATATTTTTGATGTTATTTGTATACTCGTATGATGTCTTGGTGCGTCCATTATTTTGTTGAATCAAAAATTAACGATTCCCAAGGTAGTACCAAATATTATCAAACAAACCAAATTTAGTCCATATACTATTACTTTGCCTCATTTCAAATCCCGGTCGATTAATAAAACTCTATATACACCACACCACACAAATTTATATTATTTGCAAGTCAAAATGTTGTGTGTGTACATAATAATGGCGCTGATGGTGGAGGAGGAGAGGATGACACACATTTTTAGCGCACGCTATAAATATATATATTTTACCATATATAAATATACTGAATGAATTAATTGTCGAGTACACATGAACTTGAATATATTTATTTTCAGTTTTATATAACCGACACGTATTAAAAATATTTTTGGAAATCAAAGGAGTGGATCTAATTGATGGATACATTTGTAATGCGATAACTGGAACTCGACCAGTCAAAAGTGATTAAACTAGTCAATTTCAGTTCTACCTATACGATATGGATGTATACATTTAAACTATGAACGACAATATACACCACAATGAAACGGAAAATAAATTTATTTTATTTGATTGACAACTGCTATAGACACACATATATATAGTAGTGTGGTTATAGTTTGTTGTTTATAAATATAAACACATAGAGTATGTAGAGCAAGGGTGGCATATATAGTGATATTTTATACGATTTGGCTGGATATACTCACATATATATGTACAATAAACAATATAACAAATGTGCATTGTGTTGTAAAATCAATGAAGATATAATCAATTTTCCAGTGGCACCCAAAAAAAATTACCCGTTTATATAAACACTCGTAACTTTTGCCCTTAATTACATTTCGAATAAAACAAATGACATTGGTCGATTTAATATCTGATTTGATTAAACGCTTCGGTACATTAAAACTCAAAATTATAATTTTATTGTTTTACTTTAGACTTATCATTTCCTAAACGATTAGACAACAAAATTAATTTTCGTATATACAAACAACCTTTCGATACTAAAGGGTTTTCCAATGAGAGGTTTCATTCTAATATATAAAAAATCAAGTATATTTTATAGAGGAAGTTATGCCATTAGCACTACCAAACGATATCAGTTAAATGGCCGCCACGGCATGGAATTTTCCACGATTATTTAAGGTCTTGCATCGATTGTAGAACATTGGCATAAAAATTATCTTTTACATGGCCCCAAAGAAAAATGTCTAAAGGTTAAAAATCACTAGATCTCGGTGGCCAATTGTGATCACCTGTTCGATAAATTGCAATTGTTTCGTTTCTTATGTGGAACATAGCGCCGTCTTGTTGAAAATAAACGTCGTCCATATCAATATTTTCCAATTCCGACCATCAAAAATCATTAATCATAGGTTGGTATAGCGCAATCCATTCACCGTAACAGTTGTACTAGCTTCATTTTCGAAAAAATAAGGTCCAATCACACCACCCACCGCGTTGAGGATGAAGAGGTTTTTCAACAATCATTCTTGGGGTTTCTGAGCCCCAAATGTCATCTCTGCTTATTAACGTAGTATCTACAGCAGCTATATTTTCATTTAGCTATATTTTCATTTAGTCTTGAATGGCGCACACGGTTTCGATTCTTCACATCACTTATTTGCCCCAACAACTCAAATTTTTCCACCAGAGAAGGAGCTTCACGACCAAACTTTTCACCATTTTTGTAGTGAATTTTAACCAATGTCAAAAGATGTAAAATTGACAGCTGCCAGAGCCATCTTTATTTAACCATCTTTAATAAAGATGGCTCTGCAGCTAATCAAAAAGCAGACTATTCAAAATTAAACCACTTATTGGAAAACCCTTTATATATTTTTTTATATAGCATGTCTTAATGGTATTAAATCTTAATATACGTATAATTATCACTGTGAACTGCAATGGTTTCAACATTTGTCAGTAAACAGATAAGATACGGTAATATTTTATTCAATTTACACCGATGTAAACAAAAGCGCCTAGATTCCATCCAAGTACTTACCTATTTGTATACAGACTATTTCAACGGCGAATATTTTTATTTGGTTTAAAAGCTGTTATCATAATATTTCTTATATAAAGCTTTACAATTGTTATCACACTGCTCAATGTATTATACCAAAGATTATTTTACATAAAGATGACCCAACCAAAGCAAAAATTTACAATATGAACGATTTTTTTGTTTTATTTTTTCTATAGAACGGAGGTACCCGTCACTATGTAGCGGTATCCGGAATATTTTTTTTGTATTTTAAAATGTTACTCTGATTGAACTATCTTTATAGTATATAATCTTTGATTATACATTCATATAGAGTTAAAAAATTTTTTTTAATGAGACAATTTTGGGTTTGTCAAGGGTTAAAATTTATAGATACACAGTTTGTAAAAAATAAATATTCGTATAATTTTACTCAATTGATTGCGATATAGTTGAGACAACAAACATTGGTTAAGGTCAATAATGGATGGATTTTAAAATAATTCAGTATTATTATTTCGAACTTCTCAAATGATTGCATCAGATTAATTTCATTATTCGCCAAAACTCATCAATGAACTGTAATGTATTACCAACACCTTCTAAGTCTTTAGTTCTGGTAGGTGAAAAATGCGAAGGTACAAAATTTGTAAAGAATTGAGTTTTGTTCTGTTTTAGTACAAACAGAGTAATCTTGCAGCCGATGGTTCCAACCCAGTCTTAAAACGCCCAAGGAAACCAATTATAAAAGATGAAAATTTGGAGTTTCGTGATGATCACAACAAAATCTTGACTTAATGTATTATATAAAAATTGTTTAAAAACTACACCATAGTCAAATTGGTTAAAAGCTAGACCAGTTGGAGTGGAAGGTAACACCACACCTATTGGTTTCGTTTACGAGCCGGCTCTTCATATTGTTGTAAATAATATCACTCACTACGCTGCGGAGCCATCGTAGATTTTGTAATTCCTACGCATACCATAGCTTGTCTCGATTGATCGAGTCATAGGATTGCTTGAAACCTAGGAACACTTGGTAAACATTGCGAGATATTTTATAAAGTACTTGGAAAGAATCATCTGAAGGGAAAAAACTTGTTCTGGCTAATTTAGACGGAATCCTCTTTGGTAGTCATCGGTTATTTCATCCGTCAAAGGGATAATTCTTTCCAGTCTTTCATGTACGACAGTAACTTGTATACTGTGCAAGGGAAGCGTTACTGTGATAATTCTCACATTTCAATCGATCATCTTTCTTGAATCTTGGATATAACGCGGCCACTTCCATTATTTGTGCATAACTTTATTTCGCTATGCCAATCGAATAAGGTTGAAAAATCAGTAAAGTTAGACCCATCTGCTCTGAATTAATGCAATCAACTCCAGGTGAACAATTTTTATTTTATCTCTGCATGATGAATTCTTCATAAGATTGGGGATATTCAAATACAGCTTGTGATACATTTGAAACATTAAGCAGGACCAGAAAAATGTTAACACCATGTATCCGTGGTTTTCATCATAAGCCCGAATGGCAGTTGACCAAGATCTTAAGGTTTGGTGCAATCTGGTACCTCTGGACCGAGGTATTCAATATTTTCCAGACAGTGTTCACTTCATCAAACTGGTAATAAGATCGTAAAATGCTATTTCTGACAAGATTGTTCTATCTTGAAGATAGTAAATGATGAATAAATTTACTCACTGTAAAGTGCGAATTGGACGATGTAGTATCATATTTAAACGTATATCAACGAGTATTGAAGTTAATTCCAACCAATTGTGAAAAATTGTTGATTATAAGTGAGAAGTTTTAGAATAATCTACAATATGGCTGGATGTCAGTTTATTTTAACCAGCTTGTTGAATTTTCAGGTCATATTTCTTGTGAAAAGCACGAGAAACTTGATTTACTCAAATCTTAGTGTTAACTTATTTTATTTTGAGTTTGAAGTTTTCAAGATAATAACCAGAGTATTCTAAATAATACAAGCACCAACGAAGGCAGTATACCTTTTGATACATTATATGTGATGGCTCATTTTTAATAAATAAAAAACACTGAACACTAAAATTATTTTGATATCAATATTTAAATTTAATAATTTTATAACATATTCATATAAAATATTTTGATTTATTCAATTTTTAAACATGTCATAATTGGTTATAAACGCCGTTTAAAAATATATAAAACGAGATCAATATGACTACGAACTACGAAAAATAAACATATACATACTTCATGTGTTGCACGAGAGATGGTACTCAATAACTTTAATATTATAAATGATATTTATTGCTATTTTTAAGCATATTGTTTATGTTATAATACGAAACAGTTTAAAATATCTAAAAATGTAAATAAAACTGAATATGAAAAGTATTACTGTTTTAAGGCATAGACATGCTTCCACAATTCTATAACCATTACAATATTTCACTTTATCATAATGCAGTTGGTCAGAATATATTTGCTCAAATCCAAGTCCAAAGTAGTAAAAATACTTATTATAACATAAATGTATTATTATAATTATTATTGTCTACGGGGAAAATAAACAAAATTGACAAGTAAAACAAAAAAATATTTCTGTACACTATACTAAATGTTGTAGTAATTGTGTTTAAATGTAGATGGATTCTGTTTTTTTATAATGGTGTCACGAATTGTTAATGAGTTTGTAAATAATAAGTATAAACTTTTTAAGCTCGTTTTTGATCATTGAGGCTTGTTTATTTAGGAGTTTTGGTTTATATCATCGCAGCTTGTATATTTAGGAGCTTTGGTATAACCAAGCAATGCGTTTATGTATAACGCCGTTTTTTTTTAAAAACATTGCCAGTCCTATGCATGTGTAAATGGTTAGAAAGTGGTAAATACATCAACAATCGTATGAAAAAGTTGATTTTTTCGAATTTGTTAACATTTAAATTCCTATAACTTGGTAGGCAGGCCCCAAAACCAATTACTCACTTTTCAGAACTTAGAAAATGATTATTCATCAACAATCCTGGTTTAATAATTTTCATTTAAACCAATATTTTAATTCATGATTTTGAAGATTTAAAAATCTAGATTTTTATCGTGAATAGAAAAATAAAACGAAATGAATTTGTAATATAGGGACATAGGGTTTAAATGCAAATTGTTTGTTAGATTTTGCTTGCTTTACCAAAAACAACTACTTTTATGATTTTATTTTTCATCTCGCTCGTTTATTTCCATTTTTCCTTCGTTTTAATTTTTTTAGAAATAATGCAAACAGTTTTGTTCTTCGTTGTCTTTTAGTGCATTTCGTTTCATTTTTATTTTATTTTTGTTGCTTTGTTTTAGTTTGCTACGAGCAGTTGCGCCGGAAGAATATATTTATTTTATGATAAATTTTAAGTTTTCGTAATTTCTTTTCAATATACATGCAATTTTATCTGTTCGGAATTAGTTTTTTAGGTTTATAGATATTTATCAATTTCATTAAGATTTTGATAATATCTATCTGAATTTTAACTAGGGAATAAATTAAACAAAACTTTAATTTTATTATTTCCAAAAATAATTAAATTGATGTTTCGTTTAATTTTTCGAAATAGAATTAACGAATTATCAATTATACAAATTTTGTCACCTGAAATAGTCAATAAACTTATGAATTGAATAATATCAAATTTATATATTTATATTTAGATTTAAATTTATATTTCCACAAATATATTTTAAATTCGCCAAAATTTACATATATTTTTGGTCAATTTTTTTATACTGACAAGTAAACATACAACAATACAATACAATAACAGTAACAGACAATGTACCATCAAGAATAAAAAGAAATAAAAAAATCAACGTAAACAAAACAAACAAAAAATAATGTTTGTGACTTTGTGTATTTTTTGTGTGCTAGAGTGTTTTTCCTATACAAGAATCAAATGCAAAAGAGGAGTTACGTTATATAATCACTCTTTATAAATTTTATCGAATCACATTGAACCATTTTGATCATGTGATCATATTCGATAAATATTAGCCGAAAATAAAAACAAAAATCAGGGAAATTTCTTATGAATGAAAAATTTGAGAATGTATCAATAAATGGGAAAATTATTTAACGACAGTCCTGATGAATAATCATATTTAGATGCTTCCTATACAAAAATTGATGTTAAGGCCTATATTGTAAGATATAACAAAGCAAAGTCAAAAAATTACGAGAAATCGATAGTTTACGAACGAATTGTACAAATTGTATTGTTTTCTAACCATTTACTCATACTTACTTATAAAAGTGAGTAATTGGCCTGAGTTTTATTGGTATTGAACCAAGTATAAATGTAAATGACCAAGGATATAAAATAACAATTTTCAATGATGTCATTATCTAAAACCAATTAAATATAATACTATTGACAGTATAGAAAATTATCAGTTGATCATCGATCCTGCTTTTCCTATTTAATAAGTGTTTATTGCGGACAATCTTGGGCCAAGTATAAAGTACGTCTCATGCGGTTATTGGGTAAAAAAATGTTTAACAAACTTTTCCGTCTGGAGTGTTTCAACTAGTTTTAATAGTATATAAATATTAATAAATTTAAAAGTTGATGTTTTTCGAAAGTATCTTAAGAACTACCGATGATCATATATATGATCTTTTTCGTCTATTTTGAGTTTTTTATAAATTATATTTAACTGTATACTGTATAAAGATTCACAAACGACAAACTCTTTATTGATTTATTGTGAAATTCGATAATCTTCTAACAAACAATACGATAGCCAATTGGCACAGTGTTAAAGCAACAATTGGCTGCTGTGTACAAAAGACACAGAAGGTTTTTTCCTTGATCGGCTTCTTATCCCAGAAAGCGCAGAAATATTTTGCTGTGAAGAACTAGAGAAACTTAATTATGATCTATTTGAGTGTTGATCTGACCGAACCATCGTTTATAAACAATGCAAACTTGAAAATAACTGAAAGTTCAACTAAAAATAGAGAGATTATGTAACCGTGTGAAGGAATATATTGACCCTTAATAAAACGGAAGAGTAAATTACAACGAGCTGTAAAGTATCAGGTAGAACCGGCCCATAAACATAAAAGCATTTTACCAGTGTAAATATCTAAAAACCAGTATTAATTTGGTCAGAATATGAGGCGGATATATTGTGTTATCAAAAGGAAACACATTAAGGAGTGGGGTAGCATTTCTGCAGTCGCCATGTTATCTCAATTCTTCTTGTTATAATATAGCAATACTCTTATCGATCTTCTTGTTTTACGAGCATAAAGTCTATGTTAAATATACATTTGATTAAACGCCATGCGTGCAGCCTAATTATTGCCTACAAGGGCTCTAAACAATTTTTTTTTCGGTTGATAAAGTTTGTAAATTGTTAGTTTTGCAGACATGTATGAAAATTTGTGATACTATATTTCATAAACGGTTTTGTAACTTTAATATAGTCTTTATAAAAGATTCCTGTATCCATAACATCGGCTATATTCCTTATGTAATCAGCTATAAATGAATGACACCACAAACAATAATTTAACTCACTTTTCACCATCTGATTACGATCGATGGTGTTAATGAACACATCTATGACCCCCTGTTGGAGTGCAGAACTCATGGGCCGACCCATCTTCCATGTCAGTACTATAGGCTGGCATGGAGCTATGCAATGCGCAGATGGTTCTACGAAAATCGGACCTATAGCCGTACGTCCTCGATTTGGCCGTTAAGGCGTAAAGTAGGACGTAAATAAGCGAACCGCGAAAGAGCTGGGAGAGCCTTGAGCCCCAAAAAAGATAGCATAGTATAAAATATAAAAAAAAAAATAATAATAATAATATAATAATTTAACTCTCGAACAACGTATAATCGAAATCAAATAACATATAAAGTTATACTTTTATTGTAAACCTTTACCTAAACTAATTATTTAACTTCCTTCCAAGCCTATAACCAGCCCCAATGAAAAAATTAGAAATAGTAATTACCTATGTAAAAAAAAAATTTGAAATTATTATAAATTCATTATGTTGTTGAATATGCCATAGGGGTGGTATGGGAACGTAGTAGAAAAATTTATAAAAACCCAAACTACTCGTACATATATATGATTTAACGTTGGAATTTTTAATATTTCCTCCCCTACTTGTTGACACGGTATAAATTTATATACTCTCTGTTACATATGTATACATGTAGGTTAGAAATGTGTACTGTAAGTTACATGTTGCGTGTTATAATAATCTCTCGAAAAAATGATTTATTTTTACCATTAAATAATTATTATTAATGGTGTTGGAATTCTATTTTCCCAACAATATTAATATCAACCTGTAAGTATTGTAAACACAGCAAACTTATTTCTCCATCCGATGGTGGTAAACGTTTAAACCTTGTCCAATCGACTTAAACGATCTTAAATTAAAAATGAGTAACATATAACAAAAGACGAGAAAAGTATCGTCCGAGGAGTCGAACAAACCAACATATCTTTCCTTCCTAGGTAAGAAATACAATTAATCCATATAAAATTGGATTTCGAGGAAAAATAGTTTATTGGACTTTACTTTATTGCTTTGGTATGGTATTTTGATTTCAGTGTTGGAATGTAAACGTTATTTATGTTTGACAGAAGCACTATATGGTGTGGATAATATTTATAGTAAATAAACAAGTTGTTAAGTGTTTTTCAAAGCATAATGTAAACTGACTACTATTTAGTATAAATCATCAGGACTTAATTTATTGATATTTGTATAATTGTAATTTACTTTGTACTGAACTGTAACTGTAAACATCAGGTAATTATGTATCATAATACATATATGTATGTTGACGATTTAACGTATAACCTTAATTTTGTTACCATTTAAAATTTGATAGATCATAAATTATAAATTGGCATGTGATAACTCAAAGGACAGTGCCCAGTGAGAATGCCCAGCAACGCCTTCAAGGTACGACAATCACATAGTTTAAGAAGAACTAGGATCTTCGCTGGTTTATTTTTCTAAGCAAGATTTTGGATAAACGATATAAGATGAGATTGTCTTATATCTCCTGGTGCAGATCGTTCAAGTGACTGTCGATATAACTAGAAAGAGGTAACATCTTCATGCTTAGGTTCACGCTTCTTTAATACCTTTGTGACTGAGTATCTAATAAAGTCTGACTTTATTAAGACTTATTTCTCTGCAAACAAGATTTGGGAAACTGTATTGGAGACAATTGCCTTTAAAGAGTCTTGGCTGTGAGAAAAGATCAAGTTACAACAATTTCCCCATTGTTTTCTCAAAACTGCATCAATTTCTCTCTGAAAAACGCTAATAAGAGGTAGTAAGATAATTTATACTAAGGGAACGTATACCCTATCACAAGCCAGATTACAACGTAGTCAACTGACTCAAATGTTTATATTAGGATATACAAATTTAGAATATCCTAGCAAATTTTCACTCGATTATTCAAAAACGATTCAGTTTCTAATTTATAGTTCAATACAATTTAGTATATATAGGGTGACCCTACTTCTTTCATATAGGTTTCTTTATTCTATTCACCCTAGTTTTTTTATTATTAAAGTTGGCTGGAACCCTTTAAGGTTCCGCACTCAATCCCACAAGCGGCCAATGGTGCAAACTAAGGATTTCATCATATCGCAAAGACGCGCTCTGCAACTTTGACAAACTACAGCAGTTTGAACTAGGCCAGACAAGACAGTAGATTTATATTCCAGGAGTTGAACACAAGGGATTTTATGCGATCGAAATCCGGACAACTGCTGATGAAGTGTAGCCTATCATCAACATCCTCAAGATTTTCGTCGCATACGGCATCACTGACAAGTCCCATGCAATGAAGGTAACTTTTGAAATGGCCATGACCAGTAAATAAAGAAATTAAGATTCTCAAGTTGTCCTTAAATGAAAGAACGTAATTGGTCAGCTTCGGGTTTCGATAGGGCAACGATTTTAATGGTTTCTTCCACTATGTGAAGAGGTAGAGGAGCAGCTGGTTCATGACAAAATATAAGCGAGAACCAGTTTTAGCCAAACAGACTGCAATTTTGTTGACCTCAATGTTACAATGAGCAGGAACCAACATGAACGTTACCTTGTTGGCATAGCTCGTATAAATTCATTAAGAATTGATCAGTCCTCAAGCGAGAGACAGCCGAACAAGCTGTATCTTAAATGAAGGATTGTAACTGGTACAGAGATAATGAAGCCATGTCTCCCAGTTACGGCCCGAACATGCGATATTTGGCAAACAGTTATGTTTATCAATTGAAGATTTTACTTTAATCACTGACTACCAAACAACAGATGCATAAGTTAGCATTGGGATAACCAGGGATTTATAGATAAAATATAGCATTTTGAGAGATAGTCACAAAGAATTACCAAAAGATCTACGACGTCAAAAAACTAGCACTGTTTTGTAGTTTAAGATCCAGATGATACTTCCAAGAAAGTTTTTTATCCAGGAAAATACCAAGGTGTTTGACGTAGGTTGAGCTATTAACTTTACAACCGAAAAGAGATGTCACGAAAAAGCTGCAGTATTCCTATACGCCACGTAAATATAACTAAATCGGTTTTAGACGAGCGTGTCGAATTAGATTTGATAAGACATTCAGGTGCTTGCCTGAAACTGTCAGAACCAGATCGTCCGCATAATTTTCAACGGTAAAATAACTAGCGAACTCACGAAGAATAACAAGAAGTTCGTCAATGACCAGAAGCCATAACAGGGGTGAAACTCCGTAGTTAGTCTAATCAGTACTTCATTTACGACAATCCTCGAAATTTTACCTGCCAATAGAAATCAAGTTTAGAAGTTGATAAGCTATCCTTTTTACAGTGCATTTGACATATATTTCGAGCTTATGACAACATTCTAAATACATTGGTAGGTTTTAATAATGGTTGTTCATGTCTCTTATAATTAAAACGAATGTTAAAAATTCAGTGAAAACAACGAAACGAGTGTTAAAACGGTTCAGATAAATAATCTGGACCATTACGATGTTGCCTGAAAAATGGGAAAAATAATACCAACCTTTAAATCAGATAAACGTCATGACGTCAAAGATATTCCATTAAAATCGACAAAAATAAAAGTCTCATTGATGTACAACATGGAAAATGAGCCAATTTGTGCTGCTATAAATATTTTCATATCACCCATCGTAATAAATTTAGAAAATTCTCTTTTAATTGAGATTCGAAAACTCACATTCCAAGTGACGTAACTTTAATGACTGTCCTATTCGTCCTTTATTAATAATAATCTGACTATTAAAAAACAACATATTGTTTTAAATTTATACATAATATAAAACACATTTAAAATTCCATTGAAGATCAGTGATTTTAGGGTAATTTCCCATTTTCCATCCGTATATAAAACACATATTTTCATCTCAAAAGATTTTCAAGCTCTTTTTGTTTATTGTTTTCACTGAATTTGATTTTTTATTCTAATTTTTTTTTTAATATCCTTTCAAAGCGCACATACCGTTATTATTATTATAAGTTTTCTTTGTTAATGCTTCTGATGTGGATGTTGATGACGATGATGGAAAGTGGAAAACCAAAATGAAAAACTAAATAATTATCCTTTTTCATTTAAAACAAAAACGTGCTTGAAAATGGTAATGGAAATTGTTGATGTATGTGAATGGAATTTATTGATTTGCCCCATTGTAGTATTATTTGTTTGTTTTTTTATTTATTTATAATTATTACATGGTTTTGTATTATTCCCATATATGTAGTTGTTTTTGACGCAGATATAAATCCCAAATTAATAAAGTGTTAAATTAAACAGCAATATTAAAAATGAATAAATAAAATTGTATTATCTTTTGGCAATGTGATTTATAGCAGTGTTGCTACAACGAACACTTAGTTATGGAACTTAACTTATCCAAATAAGAGCTTTCGAACAGAAGTCAAAACCGATTGTCAAAATTTATGTATGAAACATTGTTGTATTTGACACTTTGAAATCTAGTTGTATTTAATTTATTTGATCCCATCTAACCCATTCGAATTGATGTCACTTATTTATTTTTGGCAGAAGTCATAACAAATGACAGAAGTATTTGTCAAAAAAATAAGATAATCAATTTTGATTGGCTATAATCGCAAATACGACTAGACCAAAAACTATTTTATTCATAATTTTATATTTCTTGTTAGAAAGAGAAAGCAAATAAGTCACCTCGCCAGGAAAGTTATATTAATAAGTTAGGTTCGACAAATAAGTATTCGTTTCAAA
This sequence comes from Tipula lateralis, assembly GCA_963932295.1. Lineage (NCBI taxonomy): Eukaryota > Metazoa > Arthropoda > Insecta > Diptera > Tipulidae > Tipula > Tipula lateralis. The sequence continues at coordinate 61,753,887 of OZ010737.1, forward strand.
AACAGCTTTATGTCGTTTTATTTAGAAACTATAGCGTTCCTAGAAACACTAAAAAACTATAGACAACGAGCATAGCCAAATCTGATATCAAATGACTCACAGTTAATCGCCAGTAATTTCATGGAAAATATTCAATAAACAATACTTTTGCATAAGTCTCAATAACTATAGAATGATAATAAAGAAATTGTCAAATTTTAAAATTGGGAAACGTATAATTGTAAAACCCGTCAAAAATCCTTTCAAAAAACCAGAAATTGGAAAAAGGTCAGAAGACGGAAAAGAGCATCCCTTCAAAACGCAGTCCGAATGAGTTATAAAATTTATTTCATTTCTTGACGACGATTAATACTTTATGATTCGAACTTCGGTGACATATATAATAATTTGTTTACTTTATCGATTACAAGATAATTTATCAGCTTAAATTAAACTGAACTTGATCTATTTTTAAAATTGACGTATGTTTATAAAAATTTAGATATACAAGCAAAAAAAACAAATTTCGTATTAAGTATGTCTCTAGATAGGAAGGGAGTAACAAAATTTCGCTTAGTAGGCGTCAGTTAAATAATTTTGAAAAAACAAAAATACTAAATCTTTGCAATTGTTTTATGAGACCTCTTTCAAAAATTAAATGACATGGATGTATTGCGAATATTAAATCATCTGGGATACACAAAGAGATCTGCACGATGGGTTCCACGAATTTTAAATGAGGCCCAAAAAGTGCATTTTGCTAATTTTTTCCTGAAAACATTCGCAGTCTAGCAACTTTAGTCGTTAATGATAACGAATAGTCTATAAGTACGATACGGAAACAAAAGCTAAGCAACGCAAAATAAAGATGTCAGTTTACTTCACCCGATCAAAAGTTGTAGTTGTTATTCCGCTGGAAAAGGATCAGAGGGTAGTTGCAAAATGGCATACCGAAGACTGCTTCTGAAATCCCCGAATGAAGCACCTTGTGATTCCCGGTTATTTCCAAAAATTAAGTCAAATTTGAAGGTTTTTAACAGTAACGCGAAGATCATTTATGCGAGTGATGCTGAACTTTGTAAGTTTAAAAAGCAGGACTTTGAAAACTATTTTGAGAAGTGGATCAAAAAATGCATTGAATTGGCTTAAGAAATGCATTGCAATCAATGGCGATTATGTATAGTAAAGATAAAAAATGACGAAGATTAAGAATAAATACGAAATTAATTGTTTCTGTTTTTTCAAACTTTTGTTACTCTCCTCGTATATAACGTGTATTTAATAAAATTGATATTGTATAGTTTGAGATAAAGTAAAATTTGATAGCAAGTTGGTCATAGGTATATGAATTAAAATTTATAGATAAAACTAGGGATTTCACTTTATGCTATGTTTGTAAGAAACTGAAGTTACCGAAAGAGAACTATTAGGGATAGTATCAAAATAAAGAAAAATAGAAGACAGATATTAATAATTGAATTGCTTTCGTTTGCTACAATTCATTCAACAAGAATGCATTGGACTTTATAATTGATTCCTGTTAAGCGAATATTCAATATTTTTCGTTGGTAATTTAGCATTCAAACAACCAAATACCATATTTGTAGTCCAAATCAACTCTTAAATTGGGAGTTGGTCGGTATCTGACTGATCGGTATCATTCACCATATAATGTACATCAACAGAAATTGACAATAAAAGAAGCGAGTTTTAAATCACTCACTTTGTCCTCAAATCATTAAATTGATTTAGCTACCATTTTATTCAAATAATATAACCTAAAATAAAATGTATCAAAAAATTTAATTATTACAAATCTAATATAAAAAATTACTACTAAAGTTCATTTCAGAAAACTGAAAACATGGAAGAAATAATTTTGTAGGTAATGAGTTGACCTTTCATGTGCCAAAATTACAAAATAATTATATTAGGCAAAGGGTCGTGATATTCGTTTGAAATCGGACCTAGATATTCATTACCAAGAATGGCTTGGTAAAGATTTTGTAGGTAATGAGTTGACCTTTCATGAGCCAAAATTACAAAATAATTCTATTAGGCAAAGGGTCGTGATAGTCGTTTGAAATAGGACCTAGATATTCATTACCAAGAACCGCTTGATATTGGTTTTGTAGGTAATGAGTTGACCTTTCATGTGCCAAAATTATAAAATAATTCTATTAGGCAAAGTGTCGTGATAGTCGTTTGAAGTTGGACTAGATATTCATTATCATGAATCGCTTGGTATAGGTTTCGTAGGTAATGAGTTGACCTTTCGTGTGACCGATATCAAATAACGATCAAAACCTGATAAATCTAAATAAATATATTGGATCGAAATTATTTTGTAATTTTGGCACATGAAAGGCCAACTCATTATACCTATAAAATCTTTACCAAGTGATTTTTGGTAATGAATATCTAGTGAATTTTAAATGACTATTTCTAATAATTTCTTTCTTATTTTTATTTTAACGTGATTCAATTTTTTCGGGATGATGGTTTGCGATAGTTACTATCGTGTTACTATATCTATCGTGATAGAAAAGAATTTTCGGGATGATGCTTAAAAATGTCGTGATAGAAAGTTTTTTCGGAATGACATTGAAAAATGTCGCGATATTTACATTTAAGTGTTGCCATCGCATTTTCTCGGGATAATTTTCGGGCTAACTTCACAGACATTGCCAAATTGGCTTTTATCACATGTCTTTATTTAACTGCAACAATTTTATGAAATCCGAATTAAATTCTTATCAAATAAAAAATGGATTTTAAAAAGGGATAGAGTTGCAAAATTCGAGAGAATCCAGTTTTGATTTTTTACTGATCATCATGTTTCTTATACATCATATTTTAAGCAAGAGATGGATTGGCTTTCAACATAATTAGCACTTCAACAGACGTTAGAATAGGAATAATAGGTCGAGGGTTTGTGATGGATTATAGCAAAAAGATTCATGAACAAATGATTAAAGACTTTAATGACTGATTAAAATAATTAAAATAGGCAATATTTATATATAAATGTCCATAACTCATGCAAACGTGACTAGCTCGAGTTCATGGTCTACTATCATCAGAGAAATGTATTGAGTTGGTAGAGAAGAAATTAAAAGAAAATGGTCTTTCCTTAGATACAAATGTTGTTAGCTTTACCCAAGATACGGACGTAAATAAAATTCCTGATCTTCTAGACTTCTATATATCAAGAGGTATCTTCGAAAATTACTTAGTAGTTGAAAATGAAGAAGGACTATCATCGGATCACTCTCCAGTCTTAATGACAATAAGTTGCACGGCAATAAAGAAAGCAAGCCCTCCAAGACTAACAAATAACAAAATCTGGAAAATCTCATTGAAAGTATACAGAAAGCGGCATGGGAAAGTACCCCCATCCAGCATGATATATTACAGAAAAGTATAAGCTACCCAGTTGAAGTGAGAGACTTGGTTAACGAAAAAAGACGAGCTCGCAAGACTTGGCAGAGAACTAGAGCTTCTGAAGACAAAACAATCCTAAATAATATGTGCAACAAACTTAAACTGCTTATAAAAGAGATCAAGAATGAGTCAGTAGCTTGCTTTCTAAGTAACCTGACAGGTAAACTTGACACGGACTATTCGTTGTGGAAGGCCACTAAAAGTCTGAAAAGACCTAAACTGCAAGTGCCACCCATAAAAAAGCTGATGCAACCTGGGCTCGTAGCGATAAACAAAAAGCTGATCTGTTTGCCGAACACCTAGAAATTACCTTCAAACTACCAACTGGGCAGGTAGAAAATGAATATTTAACACCGGTCAACAAAATAGACGAGGTACTTCTCCTACCAGTCACTGTGAAAGAAATTAAACAAGAAGTCAAAAAATCTTAAAGATAAAAAGGCTCTTGGTTACGACCTGATAACAGCAACAAAATAATCAAAGCACTACCAGAAAAAGCACTACGGAAGCTACAGCATATAATCAATGCTGTTTTTAGACAAAGTTATGTTCCGAGACAGTGGAAAGTATAGAAGAAATAATAATGATTGCTAAGCCTAATAAACCGTTAAATGACAAAACATCATACAGGCCAATCTCTTTATAAACAACCACATCAAAAATTTTCGAAAGATTGTTTCTGACGAGACTTAAGCCAATTATAGAGACTAGGAAACTTATACCACCACATAAGTTGGGTTTCGAAAAGGCCACTCAACAATAGAACAGGTACATAGAATCACTGATACGATTGAAGAGGCGTTGGAAAAGAAGAAGGTATTTTCAGCAGTATTCCTAGACGTAGCCCAAGCATTTGATAAGGTTTGGCGCCATGGTCTGGAATTTAAGCTGCAACGAGATCTACCAAAACAACATTTTGAATTGCTTAAGTCATACATAAATGACCGTTATTTTCGAGTGAGACAAGAAAAAGAGTACTCAAAACTAAAGAAAATATTGACAGGAGTCCCACAAGGTAGTGTGCTTGGCCCTGTGTTATACCTTCTGTATACAAATGATTTACCAAATATAGCAGAAGCCAAAATAGGGACTTTTGCTGATGACACTGCAATTATGACCACTGATATTTTCGAGTCAACACGGAAACTACAAAATGCTGTTAATACAGTAAACACTTGGACAAAACTTGGAGAATAATGCTAAACGAATCATAATCAACACACATCAACTTCACCAACAAGAAAATGGAATACATCCCGATTAGACTGAATTTTCAACAAATTCCTTACTCAGACAATGCGAAATACCTTGGCATGACACTAGACACTAAGCTTAGGTGGAAAGCACATGTTAAAAACAAAAGACAAGAATTGAATTTTAAATTCAGAAAAATGCAGTGGCTTATTGGAAGAAACTCTGAGCTGACAACGCAAAACAAACTACTATTATATAAACAAATCCTTAAACCTATCTGGACATACGGCATTCAACTTTGGGGATGTGCAAAAAAACTACAGTTAAGATCATACAAACATTTCAAAATAAAGTACTACGTAACATTTTCAATGCTCCATGGTATATTAGAAATGACAACCTCCATCAAGACCTTAACATGGAATATGTCAGTGATGAAATAATTAAGCTTGCAAGGAGTCATGTACTGCGACTGCAGCAACATGACAACGAGGAGCTGCGGAACCTACTGGATGACACCAATGGACCAAAGCACCTAAAAAGAACAAAGCCTTTAGAATTAGTGGTTCCCTGAATTACTGAAATCAAAGGACTGGACGAAATGGGACGAACCGATTTTTCTCATCCCAGATAAGATGCTACACTGCTTAAAAATACAAAACATTCACTAGATAATCACTGAGATTAGTTGTAATACTATACAGAAATATAGATTTCTAAAACAAAAAAAAAATTACCCAAGATGGAGCATCAGTTATGAGTAAAGTTGGTAGACTAGTTAAACCTAACCAACTATGTATAGTTTACTGTATACAATTTGCAATCTTAAAAGTGCAGTACAATCTTAAAGGAATTCAAACTCAAAATCGAGAAGAATTTGACACTTTAAGCAATTTAGAACATTGTGACGACGACCTTACACATGAAAACTAAGATCATGAGATTTATTATAAAAATGGCCCAGTGAAAGTGAAGTTAATCAAAATTCTTATAAAATAATTTACCGACTAGTTACACCATTAAATTATTGGCAAAATCAGAAATCCAATTAAAACAATGCATTGAGAGAGCACTTAATGATTTATCTTTAAATGCTGAGTTTCGAATAAATAAAGATGTATTATCTCTAGTCTCAACAATTATTTCAGCTTTGTGCAAATTCTGCGGTTGGAATTCATGTTCAGAGAACTAAAAGCAGAACTAGAAATTCTTATATGTGAAAGGCAAACTGAATCATACAGTGTACTTAGATATTTACATAATCCCAACCCCAACAGCGTTGATTAAAATAATATCGACGACGAAGAAATGTTTAAAAATAAAATATCTAAATTAAAATAATTGTCAATTTATATTTGATAAAAATCTACAACCGGAACAAATCGGAAATTCAGAAAATGAAAATATTGATATTCCGTTCCCGGCCATAGAGTATAAGTCTCAACTTGCATTGAAAGAAAAGCTTGAAATGGTTATTTGAAATCAAGTTTTTTAAAAAAAAAATTGAGGCTAGCGTTTCAAAAAAAAAAAGACTAAAGACCTACAAAAGGTTATTAACATTAGAGGTAAATTGGCCTCTGATTGCCTATTTTCTATACCACCAACAAGTGTGAACTCAGAAAAGCCTTCTTTGCAGGAATAATCTGTACAAAAATTAGATCACGATCCAATGACAAATTTTGGACGAGCCTTAATTCGTACGCTAGTTTAGCCAGATTCAAAATTAATTTGTAGTTCTATTTGGGATTTCTTCAAATATAATCGCAAATGAAATGAAATACGGGTATTGCGTTTTCAGGAAAATATTGCAATCCCTAGCATATCTCATTATTGATCACTTTAGATTACCAGCAATCATTTTTAAAATAATGTTCAAGGTTAAATATAATTTAAGTTGCATATTTCATGTAAATTCATAATTTTAAGTTTAAGTGAAACTCACTAGTTTGTGGCTAGATAAATAAAATTCAGATTAAACACAACTTTCTAAACTACCTGCTCTTCTACTTTTAATCATAATCAAAGAAATAAAAATATTGCACACTTTCTTCATTTGCTATAATTAAAATGTACGGACCCTATTTACTTATAGACAACAGGTAAAATTAAGCAAATCAAATTTTTTCTAATTGACAATCCGATGTTCTTGCCAAATTTGGTTTGTTATTCATTCACACGATATGCTTGGCAAGTGCCAACAAAATACAGAACAATGACACATACAAATTAGATTTTTTATTTTTTTGTTGTTTTTTTTTTAATCAACCTTTTACAAGCAAAATATTTAACTTCATTGAGAATACTGCTAGCATTTTTGTTAATTTCCGGAATACTAATTAAATGGGTACGAATACTTAGAAGGGTCGTTTTTATCACCATAAACCCATTTCCAATCCTATATAACTTATTTGTACTGTGTAATTTAAATGTAATAAAATAACTTAAAATCCTATTAAATCCTTGTACCCGAGTTATATTGACATACCTTTGGGGAAAACTACTCGTCTATGGTATGTGTACCTTGTCCAGATAATTTATCAAATCAAGGACACCATACATGTATAAAACTAAATATATAAGTATGTAATACATTAATTACAATATAATGTCATTTTAACCCAATTTATAACAATAATAATAACTAATAAATCGATATTCAAACACTATACACAGTGTGCATATATACGCTATATACTAATCGAATGAATTGCCATGACCCAAATAGCAGCAAAAACACCCCACACTCTCCAAAAACAATATAACGCCGAAAAGTCTTGTTTTTAAACTTTTTGGGCAAAACTAGTGGAGCATGACATAATTTTTTTTCGGTTTTATGTGTAGTGTATGTTGTTTTGTATATAAGATACACAATATAAATTATCCTTAGGTTTACATGAGATTAAAACTATATCGGATGGGATTTTAAAATAGTTTTATCATTTTAGAGGAATACAGTAGAATCCAAATATGATATTTTACGAATATTATCACCCAAATCAAAAACATGGTAGTACATCTTTTAACGAGGATAGTTCGTTCCGGAATCTTAATTCGTCATGTTAAACATCACTTAAGCGAAACAGTTTCCCCATCTAAATTTTAAACCTTTAACAATGAATTAAACCTTTTACATAGATCTACATCAATGTAGAATTAAATCAATAAGAATTAAAATATATAACTCCGTTTCTTGAATTCGTTCCGTCTGATGTCTGTCTTTTTCTATCGAGAGTCTAGATGTGGTCATTCACACCACCGATCGTAATCCATCCTTTTCCATCCTGTCCCTACCGGTATTCGAATCCGGCACATCCCCGCTCCAATTTCCACAGTTTTAGCCACTCCGCCTTCATAGATTGTCAAATTGTCGACACTTAGTCTTCAATTTTTGATCTAATGTCTAAAGACATTCAATTGTTGTTGGATAGTTGGCGAAGACTTAACGAGAAATTCATAAAATAACGAAGTCTAACAGATTAAAACCACAAGATGGAAATCAAAAATTGATGGAGTATAATGGGAGATTATATGACGAAAGAGGAAAGTATGGCATTTATTTCATCGACTGTGTGGAGTGGAACACTGAAACTAAACTACAGGGAAACTAACGGCTATTAATTCATCAGCATTCAATCGATCAGATCAGACACATCGTTGTTAGAAAAGGGTATTGCTGCTTTCAACTGCCTTAAACATATACACGCAAAAATCAATATGTAAAATATTAGGCCTACAATCTTTAATAATATACAATTCCTATGACCGTATTCGGACGGAAATACTGAAAATAGTGTCACTTGAAAACTAATACACTTGGAAAACTTCTGAATCCGTACTCTCGAATTTGTGTGTACAGAACATACTGTCCTCTATATACCTCTGCTACAATCGTCTACCAACAGTTTAAGTTTATTTTTCGTAAGTGCTACTTCCATTATCTGTTTTAATTGAGGATAATTTTGTCAAATTAATTGGATAAAGTAACTGAATTTTCGATAGTTTGATCAACATTGCAGGTAACCTTGAAAACGATTAAGTATGTTAAAGACGTACTATAATATTTATACAATTGTAAATGACAGAAATGTTGCCATTACCTTGAACTAACACCATAGCGATTTTGTCAAAATACAGTTCCTAATCTTATCAAAAATAGATAAAAGAAATAAAAGTCAGAAGCCGGGCTTTGATTATTTATACATACATATAACATGGATAACATATAAACATTAAATATGACGCGTAGAGATTTGTTGTGATACATCGATTAACCTGTTATCGCTCTTGGAAAAGACAGTGAACCATACAAGAAATAATTGTGGTTCGGCTGACTAGTTCCCACAATTGTTGGTAAATAGATAAGATATCAAAACTTTAACTGTGACGAGCATAAACCATATAGGTACTTACAAGTGAATAGTTTTATACATAAATAATATGATTGGCAACAAAATATTTGTATCATAAATAAAATTGGATTAATATGTTGTCAAAGTAAAATAAATAAAATTTCTCTAGATATAATTTACCTTGAAGTTTTTCGATGCGATATGTACAATCAACCCAAATTAGATTGTGTACTTAGTTTGATTATTTCACTTAAAATATTTAATTAATAAAATACACTTTTTGTGTTGTTTATTATATATAAATAAACAAAACCGAAATACTGCAAAATTTACTCGACACATCAACAAAATTATAGAACAAATATACAAACAACACAAAAGAGAAAAGTTCACTTCACAAATAGTATTTTACACAAAAAAGACGGCAACAATTTCTCTTAAATCACAAATCTATTATAAAATTAGATATTTCAATATTCACTTGATAATTTGAATTCAATTTAATCGATTGATTTTCAAATTTTAATTTATAATTTTTTTTTATAAATTTAAACCAAAAAAAAACATGTATTTTGTTTCATCGTCGTCAATAAACTTCCCGTGTGTAGTTGGTTTTCTCTTTTATTCAATAGAATATTTTATGTGTGGTTGGTGTGTGACTGTTTCGTTACGAAAATTGACAGTATTTGTGCTTGTATTGTATGCGGCACCGCAAAAAGAGAATAATTATTTAATACCTAAGAGAAAAGAGAATGAATGAGAGGGGAAGTAAAAACGCGAAATGAAGTAAGTAGACATTTGTAAACATAATTATTAAGGTACGTTTATAATTTAAGTTTGGAAAATTGGAAACTGAACTGAATACTAACTAGTATGGCAGGGACAACACGACTTAAATATTTTGGTTTTACGTTCGATTTAGAGGATGACACATTTTGATAAAATTTATAATGTAAATTTTATATAACCTGCAATATTTAAGCATTTTATATGAAAGATATAGCATCAATTTATGATGTTATAAATCAGGTCTAACAGAGGTCTAAACTAACAAATTTCGTTAACTAAATTTTAGTTACCGAAGAATATTTGGCGATTTTGGCCTTACTCTTAGTTAAAAAGTTAGAAAATCTTATAAAGCTTTATGCTTTAAAGATAGCTTTTTTTTCCTTTAAAGATTGCTGTATCATTCGGTCCAGATCAGCTCGTAGAACCTGACTGAATCAGTATACTCGCTATCCTTTAATTCCATGCATGATATTCAAACGAAATAAGATATTGTCCTGGGATGTTTCACTTTTATGAGGGATGTATTCCAACGTGAGATTCAAAAGTATCGGGGACAGCGCATCTTCTTGCCAAACACCAGACCCAATTGCAAAAGTTTTCGATAGTCTGTTCTCAACTTTCAAACACGGCATTGTGTCTGCGTTACTATCATTTTACACAGTTGTACCTAATTGTTTCGTATTCCTATAAATGTTCAAGCGCATACCATAATCTCTCTCGATTGTTTGAGCCATAGGCTTGCTTGAAATCTAAGAATATCTGATGTACATCGCGAGATATTTCATGCATAACTTCATTTCACCATACAAATCGAATTAGGTCAAAGAGACAGTTCCACAAATTAACTAATATCCAAAGCTCTTAATACATGCAATCAACTACTGGTGAACGAGTTTTGTTTAATCTCGGCCTTGGTGAATTTCTATGATGGATCCTCAATGAACATCTGTGTGATCTGTATTTGAGCGTATTCAAACACAGATTGTGATACATGTGGAACAGATACTATAGGCTGCTTATACTATAGGCTCGGCATTTCACATTTTTTATTTATCTTTCGATAATGAAATGAAAAAGTTTAGAGTTACATATTTATACAGATTATATATTTGGAATATTTTATATATTTAAATTGTATATTGAATTCAATTAGAGATGGTGCATTATATCCCCCAATAGCCAATACTTAACTATATGGATCTCATTCTTTGATTCTATGGTGCGGCGGGCGTTGTTGTTGGTTCAGTTGACGAAGCTTCATTAGCAGAGCTACAGATCTTGTCCTTTAAAACTGTCCAAGTATTCAAAAAAAGTCTAGCCGATTCATGATCATTAGAACCTTTAAAAAATAAAACGAAAATGTTATTATCTATAAGATTTATATCACAGATTATATATAGCTACCGTATCCCTGTGATGGGCTTAAGCTCACAATTATTAAAAAAACACAGAAAAATAATATTAACTTCATTTTGTCAACTGGATGGAGTTTCAACTATGGTTTGCTTTATATATACCCCAATAGTTAACTTTAACACCTATAGTAATTAATAAATTTAGTTACCAACTCACGACCAAATCGTGTGTCAGGTGTTCGTTCGTGTCAGTAACATTAATATGATAATTATTGTCTATAAAGCATGTTTCAAGGTAGCCTGCGTGACACACGAAAAACATATCAAGAAGAGTATAGTCAGGCAATTGCTCATCCCATGCTTCGAGTATCGCAACGATATTAACAAAACACTTGTTGTATAGTCTTAAAACTACCAAATTTTTTCATTTTCAAGGTCATCTATACACTATGTATAGGTGTTTGCGAAGCCTAAAATTAGAAACAACAGCTGGGATTAAATCATTGAAAAAATAAAATAAGATTCAAAAGGCCTGATAATTTTCCTAATCTACTTAAACCATACAACTGTCTTATTGATTATTGGCACATCGCATATCGCAATCTTAATTTTTCTCTTTTTTTTTGTAATTGAGAGTCGAAACTTATATAAGAGATTTTCTTTCTCAACCGAAGATTTACTCTACACCAACAACATCTAGATGAAACGACTCGTGGATTAAAATCACTAGGTCCTGAAGCATCTGAGCGTGATCCTTGGATCATTTATATAGCCGGGAAAAATTGGACGAGATTGAAATCCAAACGTTTATGGAAGTATGAAACGGATTATCCATCTATAGACCAATTTTTGGCGTTCATATCTAAACGAATGGATGATGCTCTAGGATATTCTAGTTCCACATACGTTGCTCCATTTATCTTCTGATGGTAATAAGTTATTTCCCACCAAGTCACCTCAGGTTCAATTATCTAAACCGTTCCATGAAACTAAAAACCCATCAATATCACAACAAGGAATGTTCTACACCACTGAAGTCCGTAACGATAACCCGAATCCACAAGTGATAATTGCTTCTAACCAAGATGTAAAAGGAAAGGCGGTTGCATCGTTCCTACAGCGCAAATTGAAATTGAGGGTCAATCTGGTAATTGGATAAAATGTCGATTCAGGCTCGACACATTCATTTATAACTGAATCTTGTATTGGTTACTTGAGAGTTCCTAGAGCTAAGGCTCATATAAAAATTGATACCTTGAATAGTTCTAAGGCTTATCGAAAGGGGTGTCAAATTTAAGAATTAGATGATGTATTGACCATGGTTATAATATTTCTACACAGGCTTACATTATACCAGTAGTTTGTTCAAAAATACCAACCAAAAAATAAACCAAACAAAATTGACGTTCTACTCGGTTGCGAACATTTATTCCATGCTCTCACCGATGGATAGATAGCTCATATAGAAGGATCGCCTGTCGCTCGTAACATCCGATTTGGTTGGATTATCGGAGGAAGTTTCAATCACGATAATCCACACCCTCGACACGAAATAGAAAGTTGCTCACTCCAATCAATGCATGCTCAATTGAACCCAGTGTCGTGTGAATTATCATATATTGAGAATTCTCTTCAACGCTTCTGTGAAACTGAGGAGATTCTAACTACAGATCATCTTACCACAGATGAAATTAAATGTGTTGATCATTTCCACGATAATATTTCGTACAAGAATAACCGAATACTAACCGCCCAGGTGGCACAGTGGTTAAAGCTGCGGCAGTTGGAGTGGGAGGTACTGGGTTCGAATTCCGATAGGGGTGGGATTCAAAGGTATTTTCACCACTTGATTACGATCGGTGATGTAAATGAACACAACTATGACCCCTGTTGGAGTGCACAATCCATGGGCCGACCCATCTTCCATGTCAGTACTATAGGTTGGCATGAAGCTACGCAATTGGCAGATGGTTAAGTAAATCGGACCTATAGCCGTACGTCCTCAATTTGGCTGCAAGGATACAGGTAAGACGTAAATACGCGAATCGCGAAAGTGTTGGGAGTGCCTTGACCTTTTTATTCCATTTATTGATGACTAGAGCATGCAGACGTAATGTATGATACGAAACATCCTATAATAATTCCTTCGAATCATACTATAGTCGAACGAATCGCGAGAGAAAATCATATTGAGCATTTGCATGCAGGGCCAAAACTGTTGCTCACTATCCTAAAACAGAAATAATGATTCCAAGAGTAAGAAATCTTATCCGAGCAGTGTATGGTTTGTTCCTGACACAATGCAGCAAGACAACAGCTGTTAATGGGTCATCTACTGCTCTCCCGAGTGACTCCACTAGCACGGGCTTTCTTACAGTCAGGAATCGACTTAGCTGAACCAGTTTTAATCTTCATCACTCCGCTAAAATTTTTAAGACATGTATGAGCACCAACAGTTTCCTGGTCTACCTGATACTATTTTGTTTCGCGAATTTTATATGCAATACCTTAACGAAGCAAAACAAGCCAGTGTAGTAGACTGGTGCACCCATCAATCAATCCAGTGGCATTTCATTCCGCCGGCAGCACCTACCTCTGGCGGATTGTGGGCGACTGTGAAATCAACAGAATACCATTAACGTATGAGGAATTCCTTATTAATCCCGGCTTCTTGGAGATTTAACCATTAACCCATTAACACCTGATCATTTTTTAACTGGTCATCCATTAATTTTATTTCCAAAACCAAACATTGAACATATTAAAATAAATCGTTTACGCAGATGGCAACTCATACAATCATCAATGCAAAGTTTTTGGAAATGTTGGATGTTAGAGTACCTTACATCTCTTAATAATGTTCATAAATGGTACACTCCGAACCACGAAATAAAAATTAGATATTTAGTTCTGTTTCGAGACCACAACCTTCCCCCATCAAAATGAGCACTAGGCCGAATTTCTGGAGTACATCCTGGCAGTGATAATTTAATCCGAGTTGTAATCATCAAACTTCCCAATGGTAAAATTGTAAAACGACCAATCAACAAGATATGTCTACTTCCCATTCCTGACTCAAGTGAGTCAACGGCGGCGGTATGTTCGAGAAGCCTAAGATTAGAAACAACTGAAGCCTAAGATTAGAATCAAAATATGATTCATAAAACCTGATAATTTTTCTAATCTACTTGAACCATACAAATGTCTAATTGATTAATTGCATTACACTAATTATGATAATTACACTGTAATTTGGTTGTTCGGTGGTTGTCAAATGGTGGCGTTTTTCGATGATTGTATTGTGACGAATCACAGATGGCAGCTGTGATAATTAAAAAGAGTCAAACTTTATATCAGTAGTTTTGAGGCTACCCTGTAACCAAATGTTTACACATACGAATAAAATAAAAATAATGAAATAGGCGGAAACATTTGGTTACAGGGTCATCATTTTGCTCCTGAATTCAAGTTTCAATTTTCGTGACAATATGAATAAAGGCATTGTCCTGTAGAAAAATCCAACGCTGTTCATTAAATACTTCGTACATTTCGGAAACTCGCGTTCCAAAACGGTTTTATAGGAATTCGCTGTCATTTTTATTGACTGAAAATCTAAATCTATAAATCTAAATCTATTATCGAAATCTACTTTCTGTCCCATCTAACATGTTGCTTGGCAAAGACGCTATTTCCTGCTTGTTTCATTTAACACCGGTTATAATGTGAGGCAAAACTATCTCATTTTTAAGCTATCCGATACAGTGTATCTCTAGTTTGAACCCGTCATTACAATTATATTATTATGGACATAGTTCCCTGTATGTTGTGAATGTGAAGCGGTCAACACGTTATTTAAACGTGACAGATATATGAGTAATTTAGATTGTGGTTATCTATATTAACACCCATAAAGTACTCGTGCACATACAGTGCATGATTTTCGTGTTGTGCTATAAACAAACTGGCACGAATTTAAGCTTAAAGTGAATGATGCATCGGACGAAATTCTACCACAAATGCAAACAATATTCAATGAATGTGGAATTGCATGTATGGAACGGTTGTACTTTCTCTACAGACTATTTCAAAGTGGTTCTTCGGTAGACGACAAGCCACGAGAAGGTCGATCACAATCTTCTCTGGTGAACTCCAAAGTTGACGAAGATCCACGATTGAAACAAGAAATTGCTGTTTCCCAAGTATTAAATAATATTCTAGGAAACCCGTAGAAATCTGCTTGATGGGTTCGCAAAATTTTAAATGAAGACCAAAAGGAGGCTCAAGTGTTGTTTGTTAAATTTTTATAAATAAATTCGCAAAAAGGCAGTCAAGCAACTTTAGTATAGTCGTTATACCATTACGATCCAGAAACCAAACAGCAGTTTATGTAAGTGAACAACAGCAAACCCACACATAAAAGCTAAGCAACAATATAGTAATTATGTCAATTTAATTCATCCGATCAAAATTTGAAGCTGCTATTTCCCTGGCAAAGGTACATACAGTAACTGCTAAATGGTATACCGAAGACTGCCCTCCAAAAGTTTTTAAGAAAAATATTGGAACATCGGAAGAAACAGGATTTGCGGCGTTACTGTTTGCATCATAACAATGTGCCAGCTCACACTGCTGAAATAAAGAGTAACTTTATTGCGATTCCCCGGATCTAGCACCTTTTGATTTTTGGTTATTCCCAAAAATTAAAACAAAGATAATTGATGCGACTATAATGTTGAACTTGATAACCTTAAAAAGAGAGATTTTAAAAACTATTTTCAGATATGGATCTAATTTAAATTGTATTTAGACTTCAATTAAAAATGGTACATTATCGTATCTCCCTCAATAGCCAATACTCAAATTTGATTCTCATCATTTGGTTCTAAGCTATATGGAGGCTGAAGTTGTTGGTTGATTTCCCAAATTTACACTAGGTTTAAGAGTAGAGCGAGAGAATATCTCTATGAATTCATCTATAGTTATCGGTATAAGTCTAGTCGATCCATGATCGTTAGAACCTATAAAAACAACGAAATTATCTATTAGAGTTAATAGATTATATATATATATATATATATATATATATATATATATATATATATATATATATATATATATATATATATATATATATATGTATATATATATACATATATATATATATATATATATATATATATATATATATATATATATATATATATATATATATATATATATATATATATATATATATATATATATATATATATATATATATATATATATATATATATATATATATATATATATATATTAAGTTACCGTCTCCCTGTGAGTGTGATGAGCTTAAGCTCACAATTATGAAAAGAACACAGAACAATAACACTAACTTCATTTTGTCAACTGGAATGATGTTTAAACTTTGGTTGGCCTTATATATACCCCAAAAGTTAACTTCAACAACTAAAGTAGTTAATTAACTTAGTTACCAACTCACGACAAAATCGTGCATCATGTGTTCGTGCGTGTCACCTACATTAATCTGATAATGTATAGATGATTGATTACCACATTATGCCGGAACTATTCCTAAAGCCGTTTACATTAAACAGTTGGTAACGATAGGAAGGTATGTTAGTTAGGTAAGGACACCCGGTTACAGACACCTTGCAATCACATTTCTAATGTACTAATATGCCAACGTCAAACCGCAATCTCTAGTCCACAACACCTATCTGCTCTTTAGTTAAAATTACAACATTTATACAAAATTCTGAAATTACGGTGATCCTATAGGTTTGTTACCATAATCCTGGAATATGTTCAAAAGAGTACCAAATAGATAGCTGAAAACTTATATTATTCCAAATTTATGCAAAATACTGGCTGAAGGATTCTCATCACTGAAGGGTTTCCGTTTAAGGAAAAGGAATGTAAGTACATAGATACAAATATATCGCGGTAACTCCCGCTAACATGGTCCATTCTGAAGTTACAATTTTCGGTGACGCGTTCGATCATTTCGAGTGGTATTTAGCCAAAGGTGCGAGTTACGTTGGCTTATAGTCCTCAATCGTAATCCGCTTATCCATGTAGAGTTTGCACTTTACCCCAAATTAAAAAATCTAAAGGGACTGTGTGGCGAGTAGCACCGTCTGGTTGGAACCAAATGGCTTCAATTTCTGGCATCAAATAGTCCGTTTCACCGGCCTATAAACCACACAAACCGTTGTTTTGTCTGGATGTGTTGGTACGTCTTGCACCTCTTCGGGTTGCTAATCAGCCTAAATACGAAAATTTTGTTTATTAACGTAACACAAATCGTGCCAGACATGGGATGAGGCCCATGCTGAACAAAATTTTTTATTCGAAAACAGTGAATCTTCTTCAATCTTTTCAAGAGCCCAACGAAACGGTGACTACTTTTAGACCAAGTACCTTACCGCCACTATTTTATCTTCACTACGTGCTGGATGTGGTCTATTTAGTCGCGTATTATGTCCAGTAATGAAAATTGGAAATTTTTTAATGTTATAGCGGATTGTGCTTTCGATAGGACGATTATGCGGGCCTTAAGTTGCTCTACTTTCTTCGTTGAACGCTTTTCATATTTATGTAAAAAATTCGATGATGCCAGATCGCTCGCTACGCCCTGCAGTCATCGTCGCCGACAGTGATCTCTTCGCCTATCGCTGTATCATTCGGATGGTTACTCAATCTCTGCGGTCTGTATTTGTGGGTATTGAAATACAAGTTGTGCATATGCCACGTTTAGTAGTTGACCGTCAATGATAGTTGCGCGAGATCTAAAGGTATGGTAAAATCAGGTTTCCCCTTAAAAGAAAGCACGTGAATTGCGCTCATTGTTGATTTGTTGTACTCTTAAGACATTAGCCTTCAGTCATTTTCGCTTATTCAGTTTTCAAATTCGATGACCTTAAAACGACCAGGCATGTCGCTGAGCTAATACCTTCCTATACAGTGTAAACAACTTCAGTAATCTTGGTGTTGGAATTCTCAGTAGGTCTCAAGTGTCGATATACCGGATATAGGTCTCAAGTGTCGATTTGATAGTCGATTGAGTGATGAGGTTAACAACCTTTCATTAAATAGAAATCTGACCGGGATAAAGGAAAAAAAATGTGCTAGCACATTATTTCTTCACAATCGACCTTCAATGAAATAGCAAGGTGGCCAACACAGCAACCACTACATAGTTATGGCAAAGCTACAATAGAAATCATATAGTCAAGGGATGGAATGGAGATTCTACTGCGCAGAACTTCAAAGTGATGATAATCACTAGTATAACAATTTAATCACCAGTGTGATGAAATGCTCTGGAAAGTATTGAAAAGTTATTATCGTTTATCGATGTCATTCAACAGACTCTCGTAATGGTCAAAACTAAGTTCTTTTATGGTTGGTTTAATGAAGAGTGCCTACTTAACTATTGACCAACTTCACAAGGAAAATCTTTGTTTAATATTGGTTTGACACTCGACACATGGAGTAATCAATATTCTCATCTACTTAGATTTATCCTAGGGGGTGATTTAAATGCAAAGCATGTTGAATTTGACTCTAGGCTTACAACAACCAAAAGTAACGAACTTAAAATTGCAATAGTATAGAAATGGGATGTAACGTACATTTCACTGGCAAGAGAACATATTGGCCATCGGATGCAGGTAAAACTTCTGTTCTACTGGATTTCTTTATATCAAAACAAGTTTCAACAAATTTTATTGAAGTGCAAGATAATTCAGGTATGAACTTTAAAGGAAGATAAAGGAAACGAGACCAATTCTTGCCAATAAAACAACTAATTGGGAAGATTAACACACAAACACGACTAACAACGTTACAAAACTTTATTGATATTATTCAGATAGCCGCTTGGAATAATCCTAAAGGAACAATATCCAAACTCATTGGTAAAAGTAACCAAATAGAAATTCGGAATCTCGTCTTAGAAAAAAGAAAGCTATATAGGAGAAAATGGAAACAAACGAGGAGTCCATCTGATCAGACGATACTAAATAACAAATCACAACAGCTTCAGTGAGAAATTCAGAAGCTAAAGTCGTTTTCTTTGTGTCTTGGAAAATTAACCGCTGATAAAGATAAGAAGTACCCACTATGGAAAGTAAACCAAAGTATAAACATCCCACTAACGCAGACCGCAGGCGAAGTGATGGAGACCGAATCGGATATTATTATTGAAAATGGAAGCAACAGTTATGGGGGTACAATTCCTCTAATAACCCAGAAAGAAGTTACCAGGGAAATAAAATTCAATCTAAAGTCACCAAAGGTTCATGGGTATGATCTTTTAACGGGAGAAATTCTAAAGCAACTACCAAAGAAAGCTATCGCTGAACTAACTCACTTGCTTAATGCTGTTATTAGATTACGGCATGTTCCTTTTGCCTGGAACGTTGCGGAAGTTATTATGTTTCCAAAATCAGGTAAACCGTCCAATGAACCTAATGGAGAGACTGCTATTTCTGGATGGCCATTTAATACATAAACATTTAGTTTATGTATTAAACCCTCGGCTATGGCACGAGGGTTTAATACATAAGCTAAATGTTATGCTTCCAGGACCATAATATTGATCTTTTGAGGGCATATTTATCTGAAAGGCTTTTTAGAATAAGATACGAAGTATTCTGAACTGAGAAAGGTAAGTACAGAAGTTCTTCAAGGCTGCGTTCTGGGCCCAATATATAAAACAAGTTCTGGGGCTACTACATACAAGTGATATACCACAGTCCGACCCCGTCTGCATAGCAACGTTTGCTGACGACACCGCTATACTAGCAACAGGGTAACCCATGGGAAGAGGCGGCAAATAAACTTCAACGTGTAACTGATGAAATTCACCAGTGGACCAAGCGATGGAAAATCAAACTTAGTGAATTAATTATAGGCAGAAATTAATTCACTCAATCCGCCGACAATCAGCTTAAACGATAAGCTTAAGCTATATATTTGGGCATGACACTAGATGTTAAGCATAAATTCTGCACTCTACAGAGGTGGTCATCATAATTGTTTTCATCCACATCACCGATCAATCGGTTAGGAACACCGTACGGTATGTTCCATTCCTATCGCAACTAGACTCACTGCACCATTTGACCAATTTTCACACCGACCGAGTAATACTTGTGTATCAAATTATAATCAGTATATTTATTTGAGCCAGTCCATCTCCAACGGTTATATTGTAATGAATCGATATGTCCGATCGATATGGATCGGAGACAGTATACATTTGCGATCTACATTCAATTGCCTTGGAACTAATTTTATAGTCAATAATTATCATATTAATGTTACTGACACGAACGAACACCTGACACACGATTTGGTCGTGAGTTGGTAACTATAAGTTTATTAATTACTTTAGGTGTTAAAGTTGACTATTGGGGTATATATAAAGCAAACCAAAGTTGAAACATCATTCCAGTTGACAAAATGAAGTTAGTGTTATTGTTTTGTGTTCTTTTATTAATTGTGAGCTTAAGCTCATCACAGGAATACGGTAGCTATATATATATATATTTTTACCTATCATATAACTCTAATAGATAATAACGTTTTATTTTGTAAAGGTTCTAATGTTGATGAATCGGCTAGATATATTATTAGTATTCCCAGTTTTAAAGAAATAATATTAGGCGGTGAAACGGCAACTGAACCAACAACTCCGCCCGCCGCATCATAGAATCAAAGAATGAGATTCATAATTAAGTATTGGCTATTGAGAGACAATGTATCATTTCTAATTGAATTCTAAATATAATTTAAATCTATAAAATATTCCAAATATATAATCTGTATAAATATGTAAAGTTTATCATTTCATTATCGAAAGATTAATCACAATCACATTAATGATTGCTATAACCAACAAATCAACACGCTGAACTTGAAAGAAAAAACTCGTACTGTATACGAGCCCCAGTAACT
Organism: Tipula lateralis; assembly: GCA_963932295.1. Classification (NCBI taxonomy): domain Eukaryota; kingdom Metazoa; phylum Arthropoda; class Insecta; order Diptera; family Tipulidae; genus Tipula; species Tipula lateralis. The sequence continues at coordinate 61,774,960 of OZ010737.1, forward strand.
CCGAACTAATATTTTATACGACGATAGATAACGACGTACATGTTACCTGTTTGAAAGTTTGAACATTAAATGGAACCTGTGTGTTGAAACCATAAGGTCTTGTTTCAACAAAGGGTTATCTATTATCACACGAGTTTGATAGATTTTATATTAAAAACTGCCGATATAGAACAAGTGATTCACAACTTTCAGATGATTTAAATATCTAGAGCTAATTTGTTTAAGTTTAAACGACCGTAGCTAATGTGAATTGTAGCTCTAAAGGCTTTTCCAATAAGCGGTTTCATTTTAATTATATTTTTAAGAGAAATCAATGAATGTTTAAGAGGAAGGTATGGATTTACATTTGAAAACGATATCAGCCAAATGATTGCCAAAACTACGCTTGCAACACTGTATCTTTTTCATGAAATTTTCCATGACGAATGACGTGTGCGTACACTTGCTGTATGTCCTCCATAACTTCACGAATTCCATATTTAAGGTCTTGAATTGAATGTGGAGCATTGGCATATACTTTATCATTCACGTGGCCCCAAAGAAAAAATTCTAAAGGTGTTAAATTAATCGGTATAGAAATAATACGGTCAGGAAACTTTACTTGCAAAATAGTGATTGCTTCGTATAGCTTGTGTGGCACGTAGCGCCATTTTGCTGAAAATAAACGTCGTTCACATTAATATCTTCCAATTCCGGTCGTAAAAAAGCTCGGTACCGCAATCCATTCACCAACACTACGGGCTACAGCAGCAATATTCTCAGTTATTCTTGAGTCGCGTACACAATTTCGATTCTTCACCACATCACTAACAAGCCGCAAAAGCTTAAATTTTTCCACCAATTTCACTATATTACCGGCCGAGAAGGTACTTCACGACGACCTTTTGGCGTGCTTTAGTTTTGCGGACTGTGACTGTAAACTATTCACCAGTTTTGTATTGAGTTTTTACAATTCCAATGCGTTATTTCAATACACGCTTCGTACCATTTTTAGTAATCACGTAGTTGAAGATGATAGCTTCAAAATCCACAGCTCCAAAATAGGAGACTGTTCAAAATGAAACCTCTTATTTAAAACCCTTTGTATAGTTTGCTTTTATTATGTTTAGCTTTAATTGGTTGCAGGGCAGACTTTTAGTCTGTCCTAGCTCATTGTAACTGTCAGAGCTCCTGCATCCAACGCGTGATCCTGCAGGTAAAGGTTGATAGCTGCCTTAATAAACGGGTGAATTTTATACTCCAACGGAAACTGAACACCGGCCAACGAATTCCACTTCCTAGATGTTCAATAAATAAATCCACGCTTTGCATCTTCAATTTCCAGGTTTCGGCAGCTTCAACGTAAACCTATGCGCTGTTCTGTAACATCTCTGCGGTGTTGTTGGCTGTCTATATCTTTCGTAAGTCTGGAGTTTCGTATTATTCGGATGGAAAATCGCTGAACTCTATGCAACAACTGGAGAACAATGCCATATGCTCCAACCCAAACCTGACAGCAATATTCTTTACACGGTCTAATAAAGGTTTTATATATCTGGAGAACTTCTATCTATTGAGGACCCCGAATTTACGTGAAGCTGATTTGGCCACTGCTATAATATGTTATAATTTATAGTATACATATAATTTTTTAATTATATGCATTTGCAGATTAATGTCGGTGACACGAACGACATGATACACGATTTGATCGTGAGTTGGTAACTAAGTTTATTAATTACTTTAGTTGTTAAAGTCAACTATTAGGATATATATAAAGCCAACCAATCTTTAAACATCATTCCAGTTGGCAAAATGAAGTTGGTGTTATTGTTCTGTGTTCTTTTAATGATTGTGAGCTTAAGCTCATCACAGGGATATGGTAACTATATATATAATCTATCATATAACTCTAATAGAAAATAACATTAACTATTTATGGAATAGATGTTAATGACCATAACCCGGGTAGATTTTTTTCATTTAACAAAAAAAAGGTAATTTTACAAGCAATGCAGGCGAGTAAAACTACTACTACTGAAGTAACAACTCCAGCTCCAACAACCACCTTAGAACCGCAAAACGCACAGGTTGAAGAATAATGGAGTATTGACTATAAAAGATAATGTACCATTTCTTATCGAATTATATTCATAATTAATCGATGTAATATTCCAAATAAATAATTATAGAATATCTTTTTATATTACTAAACAACTGATCCAAAATGAAATTTGGATCAAAATGTGTCTTTGGTTTGCATGGAAAATGTGATCTGATCCGGATCACTGTGCGTCAAGAAACACGGCTAATGTCGCGTATTGTGCACGCTGTATAAGATAGCAGAAACTTTTCAACAGAAAAAATGATTTTGATACTCGCCACCAGGAGCACTACTATCGCTAAAAAGCATTTTTTCTGTTGTCATTTTTGTAGCCAAAAGAATTTTTCTGTAAATTTGTTAATTTTCTTCTATATTTTAACTACAAAATTATTTCCGTAAGATGTTAATATACTATATATAACATATTAATTTTCATCTACAGTTTAACTACTGTAAGCTATGAATGAAGCCCCTGTAATAAATATTTCAGTTTGACTTTCCAGTAGCTTAGATGACAATACATACGAATATGAGTTTGGGATAATCGACCGACTATCCCAAACTCATATTCGTGTTTTAGCACCTCCAGAATTTTTCAAAGTTTTGGCCCATACATAAAAATCAGTTTTTTCACTGTGAGCTATGGATGAACCCCCCGGTTAGTTATTAGTTCTCATTGCTTTCACTGCCAATTCTTCCAGCATAAGAACTTATATGCAATTGTACTATTTAAATAATTAAAACAATTAAGTTATCTTAAACCACACTTAATATGTAAAGAACTCATTCGAGCCTTTTCAAACACAAATCAATCGATAGATCTGATCAGTAAATAAATAGTCACACAGTAGTAAGATGTCGCAAGTTTCTTAATCTACCTATTGATCAACGGTACAATTTCGTTACAATTGGCTTCGGCCATATTGCAATTCAACGCCAGCATATTGTAAGCAAACTTCTTGACTCTGACTTACACATTCACATCATAACAGAGTTGTCAAAATACGAGGAATTGGATACAATACCGTTATCTGTTCTGGAAGTTTGAAAATCACTGTAAAATAAAAAATTACATACACATTTTTCTATCACATCGGATTTTCATGTTCTTCCGAAAATAACAAGTTTCTAGCCTATTGCATGTTATCATAATTTTGAATCGTACACCAATATGCGGATCAGCTAATTTCGTCCCATAAAAAATTTGCTGATCCGCATATTGGTTACAGAGGGTCCATCCATAGCTTACAGTGAAAAAAACTGATTTTTATGTATGGGCCAAAACTTTGAAAAATTCTGGAGGCGCTAAAGCTCGGTCGATTATCCCAAACTCCTATTTGTATGTATTATCATCTAAGCTACTGGAAAGTCAAACTGAAATATTTATTACAGGGGCTTCATTCATAGCTTACAGTAGTTTAACTGTATATGAAAATTAATATAAAGTATATATTAATTTTCATCTACAGTTTAACTACTGTAAGCTATAATACATATATATTTTAAAATCTTATGGAAATAATATACATATTTTACATATTTGAAACCTGGAACAATTTTGTAGTTAAAATATTGAAGAAAATTAATATATTTACAGAAAAATTCTGTTGGCTTCAAAAATGACAGCAGAAGAAATGCTCTTTAGCGATAGTAGTGCTCATGGTGGCGAGTGTCAAAATCATTTTTTGCTGAAAATTTTCTGCTATTTTATATAGCATGTATTGTGCCATATATCACAAGTATAATTCATCTCTCGATTGTTAGAAGCCATCTTTTGTACTCATCCATCAAGGCCCAACTCTCATATCTATACATGACCAACGTGTCTGATGAACACTCTGTATAAATTTAGCGTATCCGCATTTGCAAGATAATTTGATTTGAGAAGTGGACGTATACACGTTTGAAGAAGTGATGAGATTCAAGATACTTGAATCTCATCACTTCTTCAAACGTGTGGTTACCACTACGGAAATCAATTGCCTCTTGGTCTCTAAAACCAGAAATCAGATATTTGGTTTTGGACTCGTTGATTTTGAGACCAACGTTGATAGCTGAATACTGTTCGAATGCCAGAACTAATTGAAAAAGTTCTCGATAGACTGTTTTGAACTATGACACAGCATTACGGAGTATTTTTTATTTTTAGATAATGTACAACAGTTTCTTAAATAGTGTGAAAAGGAGAGCTTTACCTCGATAATTCTCGCATTTCAAGCAATAATCATTCTTGAATTTTGGAGATAACGCGGTCACTTTCCATTCTTCAGGCATAACTTCATTTCACCTTACCAATCGAATAAGGTGAAAAATACAGTTCCACAAAGTTAACCCTCCGAATATCAAAAGCTCTGAATAAATGGAATCAACTCCAGATGAAGGACTTTTCTTTAATCTCTGCATGGTCATGGTGAATTCCTCATACGATGGATCATCAATGATCATCTCTTCGGTCTGTATTTAAGGGTATTCAAATACTACTTGGAATACGTGTGATAAAAAAGGCAAAAATATGTTCACGCCATGAGTCGAGTACCGCATCGACGTTAACACAGAGGTTTTCATCAAGGTCCCGAATGACAGTTGACCGCGATCAATTGAGAAACCACGCGAATAGCGCTCATTGCTGAGTTGTTGTACTCCCTATACCTTATACTCTTCCACCATTGGCGTTTCTTCTGTCTACAAATTCGTTTATCTGTCTCCTAGCAAGAACTGCTTTATTCTTGCGATTGTACGCTCGGTATGATTATAGGCTATATATTTCGTTTCTCAACAGCAAGACGACACTCCTCATCAAACCAATCATTTTTGGTCTTTGTTTTCACTATAACAAGAATGTGCTGGGCAGCATCGAAAACCTTGGTTTTCAATACTTCCCAGACACTGTGCAGACTGGTAATTAGATCGCAAAATGCTATTGCTGACAATATCTTGATATTTTCGTTGTGATTCTTCATTTATCAGATCTTCACAGGAGAATCGCGTTGTATATTCCCCTGTCCTCCCTGACTTGTACGAACATTTCCATCGTATAGCTTTGCAGTGACCAGATAATGGTTAGTGCCTACGAATTTTGTTTAAGATCGATAAGATCTCACGTCTTTGACAACCCGAGCCCGCTCTTTTCAAATCAACACTTGGTCAATTTGACTTCGGGATGTTTTACGTGGACGTGTCCATGTTTCCAAATGGAGGTTTTTATGAGGAAAGAAAGTACTCGCCACTTTAAGATCATGAGCGATCGCAAAGTACATCATTATTTTCCCACTTTCGGTCGCAGTTTCGTGTCGGGAGTACGGACCTATATTATTACATAAGTCGGTCTGATTTCAGTCCGCAGTAGCATTAAAGTCACCAATCACCAATCTAACATCGTGTTCAGGTACAGAACCCATCAGATTATCCAAATTATTGTAAATCGACTGCTTAAAATTTCAACACAGCCTGTTTTCCTGTGGCCCAATGAGAAATTCAACTCCAAGATTTCCTAGCTCATCTCCACTGTGTTAATGTATAGCCTTAATCTCATATCCGGGTATCCGATTTTTTTTTGTTTGATGATATTTTTAACATTTGTTGTTTTTACGGATGGCAGTCGTCAGCCCAGCGATCCAATCAGATTAAGTCACTTCCTACGACAAACTCTGGATAATGTGGTAGTATTGTATGAGTCTAATGTTACGAAACATGGATGGCCCAGTCACAGGGTCAATATAGATATAAAAGTTATATTTCAACATATGTGCGTTCTATTAAATGGACACCTTCATAAACCAGCAGAACCACTTTGGGTACACGTGTAAACCGAAAAATGAATAGAGAATGCCTGCCTATTTAAGTAACTTGATTCTGTAATATCAATTCTTTCAACACTTCATATATTTACGCGTATAGAGTTTTATTTTATACGGGGTGATTTACTAAATCAATAAGTTAAGCAATGGATGGCTTATGAGAAAATACACTGCTGACACTTATTTTAGTATATGTAATAAGCACCACCAAACCAATTCGTATTCAATTGTGTCGCTCATCTAATCGAGTTATTGTTCATTCCAACTTTATGATGTTATTTCCGATTTTAACAACTTTAATGAAATTATGTGGTGTATCGCTGTTCAAACATAGTTATCAACTTAAAGTATCAACTAGAGATGAGATTGAAAACAATTACAATAAAACAAGTGCAGTCTGCAACATTGCCTACATTTTCATTTTGTTGGTGTTTTTCATATTTTGTTTAACAAATTCGGTATTCAAGGACAACGCATCCCATGGCTTTGCATTAACAGCAAATTATTTTCAGGTAAGTCCAAGTCCTCGACCGTGCGAGCACAATAAATTTATTGATTATTAATATCACACAGCTTATTCCGAACACATTGGCGTACATTATTTCGTTGCTGTCCTCAATACTCAACTACAAGTTAACCGTACAAGTTGAATCTAGTATTTTAAATTTTGTGCTACCAAAAATTGTTCAACTTCAAATAATGTACCAACCAACATCGACAAATAAAAATCGACAAAATGATTTCGTAAAATATCTCGCTTGGAATTTTTTCATCCGATCGATTTTTGTAACAATCCATTTGGCGGTTATATCGTCCATTTTAGGCTTTGCGATAATCAAAATTGGTGTGCAGTTCAACAAACTATGGACAATCTACTATGCGCTGACTTTTTTTATACCAAAAGTAACACTTATCATGATCATTGTGGAGTTTGCCGGTTTTATAATTTTCCTAAAAGAATGCTTGCAGCATATTCGTAACATTCTAGTCTGTAATTTTAAACGAGGGACATTGAAAATTGTCGAGGAAGTGAACAACAATCACTACAACCGTCTGTTGAATGACGTAAGCGATTTGATTAACGAAATACAATTACTATCGAACAATATAAATGAATATTATGGCAAGAAGATTCTGTTTATAATGCTGTCGTCATTTTTAACCATCACAATTCAGTTGAATTATGCTATAAATCAAATACGTAACGGAATTATAAGTGATTTTTCGTTTCTACTGATAACAATAATATTTTCCTTATTAATGTTGCATTTCTTCGAATTTTCCATCATCTTCTATAGTGGCAATATGTTTAAGGCGGAATGGGAATCGTTTTTGATCGATTTGAATGAGATAAACTATGATTTGATAAATAATCGAAGTGCTAAATACAACACAATAGCGTCATGTATGAATGATTGTATTATTAATAAGATTAATAATTTGGCAAGAATTGTGCAATTAAGACGAATTTCGATTGATGCTGCAGGACTTTTTGAAATCGATTTTAGTCTAATTACCGGATTGTTGGGTGCCATTGCGACTTATTTAATTGTTTTGGTGCAGTTTAATTTGAGCGACGAGCAAATGAGTAACGGTTCTACTAAGAATGAATTGGATCTGACATATAGCCATGACTAAAATGGTATTTGCTGATGTGTAGATAGTATAGATATTAGATGTAGATTCAAAGAGATGCCTAACTAGTTTGAAAGTAAATGTCGGTAATTAAAGAATAAAAACTATTTGTGTCCACACTGTGTTTTATTATTTAGTGACCAGTTGCAGAAGAATTCTGGTAATCTACAATTAGGTAATATTAACATAACTGGCTACATTATACCTATAGTATGAAAGTTGTCCGAACAAATCAAACCAGAAATGGCGGTTCCCGAACAAATGGCGTAGTTGTAAAAGCTGCGGTAATTGAACCGGAAGGTACCGAGTTCGATCCTGATAGGAGCATGATGCAAAATTGATTTTCACCATCTGATTATGATTGGTGGTGTGAGTGAACACATCTATGACGCCCTGTTGAACTGCAGAAATCATGGGTCACAACCCATCTTCCATGGTAGTACTAAAGTTTGGGATGGAGCTATATGCAGATGGTTCTACTTTAATTGGACCTATATAGTCGGAGAAAATTGTTATTTTGATCCATATACTAATTAATTAGACTATTGTAGTAAAGCCAATTATTATTCTGCTACCGATGAATAAATTATGCTGTTAAAGGCGCAAATTTTAGACGAAAATTTCCAACCAAAAAATTAAAAAATTGATAATGCAGATATGTATAAATTCACAAACTGTATAAAATCAACCTCTAGAGTTTTATGGCTAGATTAAAGTTTATTTTAAGCGGTTTGTCAATGGTTATCACTGGAAAAAAATTGGGTCAAGTTTCATGTGGGGAGTCCGGGAAAAACTTTCGGCTTACTTTAACAGCATGACTAAATTAAATTAAACTTTAACAGCATGACTAAATTAAATGACAGTCCGCCTTGCAGCAGGTATTTGGCATGAAAAATTATACGTACACGGTACTCGGGGTGTTTATTAAGTGATTATTGCACCAGTTGCTTCAGATACCGTATATAAAAAGGCGATTACTTACATCAAGATAAACCTAAAAAACGTTTCCCTGCCCTATGATTAACAATACCACGTGGCTAAAAGCATCCATGTTTCGTAAATATTACGAACTAAACATAAGACCCATATAGAATACCACTACAGTATCCGTAGAAGGCGACAGATTGTCGCTAGGCTGAAGATCAGCATCCGTAAAAAAAATGTCAACAAACAAATAAAAATCAGCTACCGCTAAAGTAATAATGACCCCCCGCTTAAGTACCCGGACACGGGATTGAGGTTCGGCACGTGGAACATGGAGTCACTTATAAAACCTGGTGCGTTGGCCCACCTTATCACATGTATGAAAGAGTATTGGCTGGAACCCGTAGGTAGCTCTCCAAGAAACTCGATGGTCTAAAAGTGGAGACCATGTGTCCCAAGACTATATACATTACTACACAGTGAAGGTGTCTTCGGGAATCTTAGGGTTGAATTTCTCATTGGGCCACAGGTAAAAAAAGCTGTGTTGGACTTCAAGTTCCAACTTGTCAAGTGTCATGTATATGCGCCCACTGATGTAAGCCAACCTCGAGATAAAGACTTATTTTATAATAACTTGTATACTAGATGGATTCTATCAGAAAATCTGATGAAAATCAGTATGACGAAATCAGTCCGACTTATGTAATATTATATATAGAACCGCACTACTGACACGAAACTGCAACCGAAAATGGAGAAAGAAAAACATCCATTTGGGACATGGACTCATCCAAGTAAAACATACCGAAGCCAAACTGACCATGTGTTGATTTTAAAAGAACGGGCTCGTGTTGTCCAAGACGTGAGATCGTATCGAACTTTAACAAGATTCGTTGACAGACCATTATCTGGATCATGCCTAAAAAACTCGATCAACTGCTTTTCGAAGCCAGGATGGAAACCTATATGTTGACATCGGTATTCAATAATGTCCTACTTGGTGTTTCAGATGTATTAGAAGCTGTATTTGAATACTCACAACACAGACCGCAGAGATATTAATTAAGGATCCATCCCATGAGGAATTCAGTATGGCCATGCAGAGACTAGAAAAATCGTTCACCTGGGGTTGATTGCAGTAATTCAGGAGCTTTTGATATTTAAAGGGCTAACTTTATGGGGACTGTCTTTTCGACCTTATTCCATCGGTATGGCGAAATGAAGTTATGCCTGAAACATCTCGCGATATACACCAGGTATTCCTAGTATGACTCAATCAATAGATAGAGGCTATGGTATGCGTTTGAATAATACGAAACAAATAGGTACATCTGTGTAAAATGACAGTAAACTCAGCCACAATGTTGTGTCAAAGTTGAGAACAGGCTATCAGATGATATCTGCGTAATTGAATTAAATGGCAACGGATTGAGATACTTGATCCACTAGAACAGGGTTCAGCTTCCGTTGATCTCAAAATCAACGAGTCCAAAACCAATATATCTGATCTCTTGTTTTCGAGACCAAGACACAATTGATTTCAGTAGTGGTAACCACACGTTTGATCGAGTGATGAGATTCAAGTATCTTGGATCTCTCGTTACTGCGATAATAGTGCGAGAGAGGATATCAAGGTTCGCCTTGCTGCTGGCAATCGAGTTTTATATCATCTACGTCCACTTCTCAAATTAAAATATCTTGCAAATGCGGATAAGCTGAAATTGTATAGAGTGTTTATCAGACACGTTGTCATGTATGGATTTGAGAGTTGGACCTTTACGGATGAGTACGAAAGAAGGCTTCTAACATTCGAGAGATGAACTATGTATGTGATATATGGCCAAAACGCGTTGATGGCACATATCGATTTCTTTTAGATGACGTGGTCATGAATTTAAGGCCATTCCTGATATCGTGCATAAAATCAAAGGACAGCGAGAATGCTGGCTCGGTCACAGCAACGAGCAATAAAACATCTGATTGACAAAATACTACCGTATAACATGTTTTTGGAGAGAATTTTGACTAACGATACGCGAGCAACGCAACTTCTTTGAGAACATCAGATTGATAGACTATCAAGTCGATAGACTTATCTGAAATACAGGAAGAATTTCGTTAGTATTAAACATACACACAAACTCCTCGGTTATATTATCCTTTTGACATTTCAATGTCAATAAACTGCTCTGTATATCTCTGTTTGCGAATTGCGAATACTATTATGGCCTATTAAATAGAACAGAAGTCTTCCAGTAGCCTATTAAATAAAACACACAGAGGTTTCCCCCATGTCCTCCATGAAATGATAGTTGACTGAGAAATTAAAGTCATATGCAATCACACCGGCCAGGTGGCTCAGTAGTTAAACCTGTGGCAGTTAGAGCGGGAGGAACCGGGTTCGAATCCAGATAGGGGCAGGATGCAAAAAGGGATTTTTCACCATCTGATTACGATCGGTGGTGTGAATGAAAACATCTAGGAGTGCAGAACTCATGGGCCAGACCCATCTTCCATGTCAGTACTATAGGCTGGCATGGAGCTATGCAATGCACAAATGGTTCTACGAAAATCGGGCATCGATTTGGCTATTAAGGCGTAAAATAGGACGTAAATAAGCGAATCGCGAAAGAGCTGCGAGAGCCTTGAGCCCCTAAAACAGATTGCATAGTGTAAAATATAAACCCGTAACCTCTTATAAGAATTGACTACCGAAGATACTTCCTAAACAGAGACTGATTAACTTGACTGCCCTTATTAGTTCGCATACATTAGATTTCATATTTGTCTGAGGTCATCGTTTATAGAATTTTAAGACGACCAATTTTCAATTTCAAAAAAGTTGATAATAGACACCCAAGTAGTATTTAGATATAAATGCAGATAATTTCAGATACTTATGCGACCAACAACAGTTCCATTGAGAAGTTGACATCTAACAAACTAAATAGAACTGAAGATGGTACACTAACTAATTACAATATAAATAGCAACATACTTATTTGATCCGACAACCAGTAAACAGTAGGATTACTGTTTTGTCTTTCATATTGTACTGGCGAAAATATCAAACACCTTGGAATGATTCGGTGATATTTTATAAACTAACAACTTATTACAAAAAACCATAACAGAAAACAATTTTAAGTACCGAACTTGGTTTTGCTTACTACAGACATTTAACAATTCATCACGTTCAAAGTCAAGTCCACAAATTGTTTTATATACAAACTATTTCAGTTAATTAAATAAATAAATAAAATATAAAAAACTATTTTTATTTTCTTTATTTAAAATCTAAACTAGGTATGATAATGTTTATTATTTTATTCGTATAAAAATGTGAAAATATGGGAAAATCAAAATTAATATTAGTTTTGTCTGCGCTCTAGAAGGATCACAATTACTTAATAAGAATGAAATTCCTTACAATATTTTTTATTGCAACCGTATTAATTGGTAAATATAGCATAATGTAAAATAATAGTATTTCGACTAACTTATTTTGTCTTTTAGGTGTTACTGTTGGAGTGCCGTGTCTATTTAACAAATGCTTGTCCAAGTCCAGCGTACTATTGATATCAAAACCGTGCCTGCCAAGCATTCTATCAATCAAACAATTACATTTCGGCACTCCGTGTGGCCGACCACCACATTTATGCACGTGCGGCACAAATATACAACGGCCAGCTAAACAACAACAACAACCTCAACGAGACCAATGCCCATTGTGCGGAGGTTATGATTGCGGTTGCAATAGCCAGCCATTATGCACTTGTGGTTGTCGTGGTCCACAACTCGAAGAAAAAGATATAAACATAAAATTACGAATTATGCTGCCAAAAGGTTGTTCACTTCATCAATATTAAGCGTAAATTAAATTAATTCATAGTAATCATTGATTGATTCATAAGTTCTTAATATTTTATAAGTATGTTGTATAATTTGTAATTGTAATAAATAAAATTCAAACAAATTTGTTAATTTTAAACCATTACTCGTTAATTTTTACGTAAACTTTTTGTCGCGAAAAAATTCGAATTGTTGATTCCAATGTGTCTAATTCTTTTTCGATTTCCATTTTACGGCGACGGATTTTGAATGTTTCAGCCGTAATCGGCATTTTATTTAGCTCGTCGACGAGTGACTGGAATTCTAAATAAAATAATTATAATTTAAAATTATGTTTTTATGTGTATATATCGACTTACTCTTTTCCGCTAAAACTAATGTTTCTTTCCGTTCATCTTCTGATAAGGCTACATGATCAGGTGGACAATCTGGATCGATCTCCTTCAATCTTTCTTGCTCTTTAATTATATTCTTTGTGCGGTCTTGGAGATATTTAGGAATTTCCCCCTTTTTATAATCTACAATACAGCCAAATCTCATACCGTTTTCGAATACTGCAAAATTATAAATCTAATCTAAACTTACGTGAAGGCACCTCAGTCTTATTCGGCTCATTATCACCTCTAATCTTTTTCAATTTCGAAAAATTGGTTGTTACAGTATCTATAGTCGATGTCGGTGATAAAGGTACCGAATGTGGATGTCCGTATGAAGCATTATACTGACTCGAAGCAGTATCAGAACGGGGAGTCAATATATTATTCGGCATTTTAAATTTCGGAGACTTCGGAATCCTCGAACTAGGACTGTAACTGTGATAATCACTACGATGTGAACTTGGTTCTGAATTACCCGATTTCTTAGTTATCGATCCAGTGTCGAGAAATTCACGCAAATTTTGTATGTGTGTATCAGTTACATTGCAATCTCCATCTCCACGCATCTCGGTCGACCCATCATTGATTTTCGTATTGGATGGATATTTTATGACAGAATCTTTAAGAAAAGCCTCACTATTAAGATCTTCAGTGGTTTGAATACCTTGATCGGTAAAGACAGTTTGATTAGATTGTTGTGAAAGTGGTCGGGATCTATTACACGAACCATTGCAACTTATAATTGTTTCACTGCTTTCGGTATCGAAGCAGTTCGGTGGTTTTTTTATTGTTCTTATTTTCAATTCTTTTGGCTTATCTTGCTGTTTTACATGTTCTCGATTTTTTTCAGATGCTTTTTTGATTTTCATGACATTTTCTTTTAAAAAGTCGCGCTTTGGTGGTACCTCTAAAGAAATCAATTATTTTAGAATCCCGTTAATGGTGATTTATAGCATTTATTAATTTATTTGGATTAGATTCTTACTTGGCTGTGGAAATATACCGCGTAATGTATCCATATCGAAGGTGTATTAATTTATTCAAATCTCAACTAAAAAATATACAATTTATCGTCTAGCTAAATGAATTTTTTAGTTAGCAACTGAAAAAACAAATAAAAAAATAAACAAAACAATATAAATTTGACATTTCGGTTTAAACCGCAAATCGGCGTGACTTTAGACAATCGGTTTTAAATTTCCGTAAACGTTACTTATGTAGTGTATTCTTATATTATTTCTTAATTACTTACACATAATTTATATATTAAATTATGCACATGTCTAGCAAAAAAAGAAATAAATTAATATGTGATTAAAATGTACTAGTTTATTAAAAAACACTATAGTCTCAAAATAGTAGTGTGCTTGATCAAACGTTCCTATAGTAATTTCAACCGGTGGTGTAAAATCAAAAATACAAAAATTGTGAATAATGGATACATTAAAAAATAGGAAAAGTAAAACAGGAATGAAGAAAAAACGTTTGAGCGCGGGAGAAATAACTGACCGAGATCATAAGTAAGAATTTTTTAATATATTAAACCTAAAAATTTCGTTAATTCTATTCGTAGTGCGTTACGGGAAGAAATCGATAAACTCTTATGGGATATCGTCTACAAGATTGTCGATCGAAAATTTGAACTGGAAATGAATGCAAAAATTATTGATTTGGGAATGAAAAGTTTGGTTGAAAGTGTTACTGATATTATAGATTTGTACTTCTTCCCGCACATGTCGATTGAAGATGAAATCACGAATGAAATGTGGATGAAAGATGAACCTGCCAAACAAGCTAAAATGGATTCGTTACAGGTAGATCGAATGACTTGAATGTATGTGAAATAAATTTGGTTTGTGAATTTTATAAATTTGTATTAAACGTACGTTGTATTTATCCCAGATTTCTATAGCATCGGTGGTTCAGTGGTAGAATGCTCGCCTGCCACGCGGGCGGCCCGGGTTCGATTCCCGGCCGATGCATGGTTTTTTATTTTTGTTGGTTCTAATTTACAGTAAATGAGACACAATTTGAGTAAATAAAAACAACTTATTTATATTTTCATAAAACAATAACAGAAACGTTCAGTCATATATATTTTTTAACACTTTCTGCTAATTTTAAAAATGTTAGAAAAACTTCGCAAACAAAAAAGCCTCCCCGGCGGGGAATCGAACCCCGGTCTCCCGCGTGACAGGCGGGGATACTGACCACTATACTACCGAGGACTTGTTAGTTCAAACAAAATCAAACTTGATAATATATCGTCTTCATTTTATTCGGCATCAAATTAAAAAACTACGATTACTGCCAATTCTATTATCCTAAGTTTTTAACGATTTTATGGATAAACTTTTCATCATCAAACACTATATTCTTATTCTCTAGAAAATGCGGTTTTTCATTCTGTTCAAATTGTTTGAAATCAAATTCTGGGAATACTAAGCTAATCTCTCGTTTTACTGCCTCAGGTGAATCTAAAAATATAAACTGCTTATAGTCTAACTGATTACTGAATAAATAAGATTATGCACATTTACCTGCACCATGAAGAGCATTTCTAGTGTCAGTCAAACCGAACTGTGCTCTCAACGATTCCGGATGACTATAAATAGCTTTCAATACTTTGGTTGGTCCCAGCAATTTGCGCCATTCTATAATTGCATTATCACGTCCTAAAATTAAGGCTTGCGAAGCACCACTTTTCATTAAACTCGTAAGCCGCTCAAAATAGAATTTATGTTCATGCTCTTGATAGAATTCAGCGGCTAATTGAGAATCGACGAAAAAAAATTTACTGCGAATTATGAAAAACTTGTTTGCTTGGATTTTGTCTTGAAGTTTAAGTAACATAACAGGATTTTGTATTATATGTGGCTTAATAAGTCCAAGAGTTAATTGAAAATTATTCATCACTGATATTTAATAAATTACTTTTTTTAAATTAAAAATAAATGCAATTTTGTATATTTATGGTTCGAATATAATTTCCCTGTATCTTTGACTACTTTTGACATATACGACAAAATTGCATCTGGTAATACTTTACAATGGATTTCTTGGGTAAATCTATGATTATAAAGAAACACCATTGAAGTAAATAAATATGGAGGCGAAATGTTCAAAAATTAATGGAAGTATTTAGTGTGTAACAGAGACAGAAAAATTTTCTTTCGTTTTCTTGAAATACGAATTTCCGTAAATCAAATTTAAATTTAGTTAAAACGGGAGATGGTTAAATAAATCATAAATTGTAATTGTTTATTTCATATGTGATTAAAGGATATAAAAATATAGTAATTGTGTAAAAATAACAATAATAATTATGTATTGTTGAAACCTGTTTGTTTACTTTTGGTTTTTATCATTTAATTTTTCGATCTCAAAATTTGAAAACTTAAGATACTTTTAGATATTTTAACTGAAGCTGTCTACTATAATTTTTGTTTGTTTTTAATTTTAATTTTATAAGATGCCGTTTCCATAACTATTTACCTCAGTGGTGACCATATTTATAACCCTCTTTTGAATTGTAGAATTCATATACCTACCACTCTTACATGTTTTTACTGAATATATATACCTTTGAAGTACAGTCATTACTCATTATAATCAGAACTTATTACAGATTTACATTAGAGACGAGATTAATATAATTTTTTATACTTATCTGGAACTGTTTCCAAATGGATCTAAATTGTCATTTAGATGTGAGTTAACACTTTAAAAGAAAACTGCTATAAAGTTATGTGATTTTTTTTCAGATTTCAATCATTAACCGATGGCGTTTCAATTTAATCCCCTCACATTTATACTCTAAAAATAGGGGTATGATTTGGAGGTAGGGGTATAGTATGATTTGGAAAAAAGTAGTTATATAGGCCTTATTGATAAATTCGTCCCAATTTTTGCATGTATGAACATGAAAAGGACGATTTTCGCCAAATGTTTTTATTTCAGTTAATTCGATTTTGCAAACTGATTTTACTGAAACATTTTAAGATCAAAAGAATACAACATTTACGACTCTAAGCAATCTTATCACAAAATGAGACTGCTAATCTTATTAAAAACAAAATTTAAAATTATGATCGAAAATATTATCGGAATAAGCATTTTTTATTTGCCTAAAGAAATGAATGATAGGTACAGTTGGTTTCCCACAAAGACATTCAATCAAAAGCAACTAATTTGAGAGTTACTTTAACTTTGAAAAAGAAGTTTATTGGAGGTGATAAGTACAACGTGAAACTTTCAGTGAGGTTCAAAATTAATATCTTAGAATGGAAAGTTTTTTTGAACTGGGAATCTATGTATACAAGGCATAAAAAGATCATTTATCTTCTGGTCATTGAAATTAAGAAAAGGATTTAGATTGGTTACGAAATGGTATACTAATTTGTCTTTATTAAAGTCTAAAGTTAACAGAAAATACTCGTTAAATTCGTTCTTCTTACACTAAAAACAGAATTAATGCAGCAAACTATTAGAAACGAACTTCAACCAGACGCTCACCTGACACAAGCCACAACTATTATTATTCTTACTCCGTTCATTTTAAGCCTGTAACTTTTCTTTTCGAAAAATTGGAAAGCTTCAAGATTATTCTGATACCAAAGCATGAAACAAATAAAAACTAATAATGTAGTTTACTATTAACTCGCCCAAAATTGTTTTTAAAAATGCTTCCTCAAACACTTAAGTCAATTCTGAGTAGAAGAGAAGAATATGGAACTGGAACACAAGTTCACCGTGTTGTACCTGAAGTCAGAAAAATACAGAATTATACAAGAACATTGTACGAAATAGAAAATGGTTGGAAACTGGTGAATTTAGGCCATAATCATGATTACGCGATCACGATTACCTCAACGTACTCGTAGCTCAACTAGTTTCATATGAAAAATGCCTTCATCGGCAACATTTTACTATCGATTATATACTATAATATCTATTGCAAACAATTATTAATATAAAAAGATGAAATCTACGAAGCCAAAACTAAGACTTACACAACTAATCGAGGTAGCAATGAGCCAATAAACACAAAGGTTTTAATATACGATTGACCAGTTATTCTATTTTTCGGTCAACAGAGATAGCTTTAGAGGAAGCAGCTTTTTCTGATATATTATTATTAATTTAATAAAACTGTCTAATAATGAATAAATATCCACCATACAATAATTTATTCTGGCACTCAATAGTTCGTTATATTTCATAACGACGACAAAATGACATGCGACCATTTTATGTTTGCTTTGAAGGAAATAGTTCAAATATATTTTCACTAGATAGTGATAGAATCAATTATTTAATGCTTATTCTATTAAAAAATAGATGGCAATAGCAAATTATGTTTTAACATAAAATTTACATTTTAAATCTAAGAAAGCTAATTAAATCTTCAATATAATAAATATGTATTGAGATCAATTAATTAACAAATTTAAAATGTTATATCTTATATTTGTTCAATTATTATTCTTATATGCATGTATACAATGCCATCGCTTGGCGAATGGTGGTAATTAAAACTATCTGATAGATTCTCAGTAGGTTCGTGTTTGGGAGAGTATTTTCTAAATTAACTATACACACCACACTATCATAAGAAAATGTAGTAAATAGTGAGTAGCGAGCACAGATATAATGAAACTGCATACAGAAAATAATATTGTACGTAGAATGCTCGTAGTAGTATAAAATTAATCCGTGAAAGCATGCGCGTATTATTCATTTACTCAAGACACTTTTATTGTTGTTTTTTTTTTATTTTACACATATTACATGTTGTTTATTTTTCGTCTTGCATTTTTAATATTTCAAAATAAGTAAATTTTTTCGTATTTTTTTTTAGTTTGATACTAAAGTCCGTTGACGTCGGCTGAAATTTTGTGTTTCTGATATTGAAGAGAAAAAAATTAAATTTATAAATTTTTTTTTTAATTTCATTTTTTTTTTGTTTTATTTTTTTATTTTATTTTAATTTATATCATTTTAAAAAAAAAAAATTTCTCTCGAATTTATGTCAGTTACTTATAATATTGGTACGGTGTGTGTTAAGTTTTCGTGTGATTTTCTGTAACAAATTTTTATAATTAAATAAAATAAATTTTGTTTTTCTTCTATCTCGAAAATTGTTTTGTGAAAACTTTGAAAAAGAAAAGGTGGAAATATAGAGAGAAGTTTCGGTGTGTGTTCATATAGAAAACAGAAAGAAAATAGAAAAAGCTTTTTGTTACTTTAAAAGAAAAGTGTGGAAATTAATTAAAAAAAAAAAGAAAATTATATAAAATAATCGAAGAGTGCAAATTTTTATAAAAAATAAAATAGTTGTTTATTTTTAGTTTAATTTTTTGTATTTTTTTTTTTGTTAAGTGAAATTTTAATTATTTTGATTTTATCTTATAAAAAAATTTGTGATCCTACCAAGAAAAATGTTGTGTATGTAATTTTTTGTCTATTTTATTGTTGTAATGTAATTTTAAAATTAGAGATAGATATACAAAAAAAAATTATGTCTGTTGGTTTATTTAGATAACTCACGGCGTTTTAAGTTTAGTTTACCTTCTTATCTGTTTTTGTTGTTATTATTGTTATTCGTGTTTCAAGCCGTATGTGGAGGAATTCATTTACTATTTGTTCCGTAAAAATATATTTTTATTTTAATTCGTTGTTTGTGTAGTGGGTCAACGTTCTAAATTTTTCGTAGGTTGTGTTTTTCGTGTTTTCTTACATTCATCATATATGTATGTTATTACTAGCCCTCAGTTTAAGAAACTAATCTATCGTCGATAA
The DNA here is from genome assembly GCA_963932295.1 of Tipula lateralis. Taxonomy (NCBI): domain Eukaryota; kingdom Metazoa; phylum Arthropoda; class Insecta; order Diptera; family Tipulidae; genus Tipula; species Tipula lateralis. The sequence continues at coordinate 61,794,429 of OZ010737.1, forward strand.
TTTACTAAGCATTAACTATCGAGCTTTGCAAAAGCTAATTTAAATTAGTCTTGCAATTTTCTTTCTGTGTAACTGACTAATTCTGGTTTTTTTTATCGGTGTTACAGCTTTCACAATAAATATCACAAATTTTAATTTGTTCACGCTCAGCATTCACATTCACAATCAGCCACAAACTTTCGAAAATAGTTAATATTAAAGTCTGTTTATAAACACCATTACAAATTATTGTAATTATATAGTTTTATAAAACTTCCCAAGTATATGTATGTAAGTACATATATACATAAAATATTTTTGAATGTCAATGAACGAAAAACTTTTTTAGTCTAGAGTAGTAGAAGACCTCTAGACCAGACATTGATGTAATCAATTTTAGATTAAATCTATAATAAACAGTTTTTCAACCGTGAAATAAAATTTATTCTAAACGTTCGCACGGGGACAAAAATAGCTAATTTGTCCTTCCTTGCCAAGTAGTACAATATTTGCACACAAAATAAAAAATTAGGAAATAACAGGAAATTGGCTGAATTCCCGGAAAATCAAGAAAAACAAATTGCAACAATGTATTTTATATTAATTATTCAACGAGATTTGAATAAAAAATATATATATTTTCAAGGTCGGCTATGTGTATGAACAATAATACATAAAACTATTTTGTTTTCATTGAAGTAGAATATTTCTATCAGTTGGTCGTTAAAAAATATTTTATAGTATTATTCTGAGGTCAATTCAAAGTTAGATAAATAATTTCGAAATCTAATAAGTGGTCGCCTCAAATCCATATAAAAATGAGCGAATTGTAGCTCAATTTTACAACATATTCGACCAGTTTAATGTTGGTAGACTTTTAATGGTTTAATGGTAAATTTTAATGGTTTAATGAAATTGGGCGTAGATATAAAAAATAATTGAGTATATTTATAATAATTTATATATGTAACACATAACACTATATATATAATATCCCGTATGTAGTATTTCGTTTTGTTGCTATGCTTGAAACCAGTATTCGACAGCCAAATTAAATATAATATGTTTTGTGACTTCTTGAGTATATCGTAAAACTTAATAATCACCACCAAATTTAGATGGTATGGGTACTCCCAACAATATATATATTATTATACTTTAATTGGATATAACATTTTCTCTCTCACCGTTATGATAAGAAGAAGTAACAACAAAAAAATTATATTTCTTATTAACCGTTTTGTCTTATATGTACGACTATATATACATATTTTTTATTGTAAATTTTTATTTTTTTTTTCATAATAACCCAAGTAACAAACCGGTTAAATATATACCGGATCGTTGCCGCATACATAAAATATTATTCACTGATATTGTAGGCCGTTATCTTAGTGTCTTCCCATTTCGCGCGCATATTTATTTAGAAGAATTTTAAGATTTGATTGTTTTATATAATAATTAGTTCTTCATTTATTTTTCGTTGCAGGAATGTGATTTAGTTTAAATATTAAGTGATTAATGGGAAAAGTGAAAATTAGTTGAATTTAATCAGAAAAAAAAAATATTTTTAAAACAACGTTTTAAAAATTAAATATAATTTAGATTTTTAAAAATTGATTTTTTAAAAATAATAAATTAATTAAATAAAGAGGCTAAATAAGCCTCTGCAATGATTATATCAAAGGATCTATTTCTTTTGGGAGAACAGGATTATTTAAGGTTACCAAAGGACGACAAACGTATTCGCAAAAGTGTACCGGTAGTAACAGCTGGTATGGGAAAAACCCCGCAAAATGAATCAAGGTAAGTTCAACTAATTTAGTTTATATTTAATTAATCAAAATCATAAATTCAAGTAAAACCATCTTTATCTTATTTGTAAGTCTATGCCCGAAACAAAATACACAACCTTAAAATTTTTTCAAACGATCAAATAGGCAAAAAGAACAATGAACAATTAATTGGTTAGATATTGAAATGTTGCTCCTTATGTTGTGAATTTACCTAAGTAGAGGGAAGTTGGAGATTTATTTTCCACGATTTAGATGTTTAAATTTTGTTTCGGTTTGGTAAATTATTATTACTTATTGATGCCCTAGTAAAACAATTTTCTTTTGATGCTGGTAGTACGTAGAACTTTTTCAATACAAACGTATTGTATCAAACTCAAAACATCAAATTCAGATGTCTCTGTGCTATAAATTGCTGTAAAAAAGTAAAGCGAAACAGAGAAAGAATATGATTAACAGTGTAGACACGATGTATGTGTATTTTGACATTTCGGATAAAACAAATAAATTTTTTTAACAAAAACTCAGCCGCACACCATAAATTTGGCTAATAATCAAAATATACTTTTCTGCACGGATGAATGTCAGAAAAAGTATGAAATGTCAATAAAAGAATCAAATTGAATTCTTTTTTTGCTATATAGTTGCTCGATTAGCCGCTAGAAAGTTTGATCCACTACTGTGGTTTTACATGCTTGTAGCTTATTCATTTGCTCTTACACATATTTTGTATAGACACTATTTTTCCCGGACAGTTTGAATTTTCTAGCCACTAGTCATATGTCAGAAAAGGCGAGTGGCATACGGTTATTAGTAAAAATTTACATATTTAGTCAACTTTCCAGAGAATTCAAGACGATTATAAGAAATGACTTTTATCCCAACGATAAATTTGCCAAACTTCCTTGTCTAGGACGTGTAGTTAAACGTTGATTAAAAGCGTTAGTGTTACTTAAAACATGGACCTAAAGTTAACATTCACTCCAGGAAGTATCTGTACAACCGTTGTTCCCACATGTTGTAAGCGTCTTGAAAATCATGTCGCCCAATATTATGCCTCAATTATATATTCCTATGAGTATATCATTATTTTATATTTAAATTATTCAAGTTGTTGGGACAAATTAACTTTCATCAATGGCCCACTGAGTTAAATAACTATGGAGGCAATCTCTTTCAAAATTAATGGGAGTAAAACAGAAGTAATTAGTGTGTAACAGAGAAAACAAATTTTTTCTTTCTTTTTCGAAACTCGAATTTTCGAGAATCAAGTTTAAATTTATTTCAAACGTTGTTTAGGGAGACGGTTAAATAAATCACCAACTATGATTATTTAATTCATGTGTAAAATTAAATCAATCAACAGATTATGTATATATAACGATAAAGATTATGAAAAATTCGATATCGGATCCCAAAGCTGATTTTGCTATTATCAAAATTCGATATCGAAAAATCTGCTATTATAAAACTAAAAAACCAAAATGAAATCGTATTTTCCGAAAATCGTTTGTCAAAATTCGACTACTGTTTAGCGAATTTCTTTTTATGTTATCGAACTTGATCATTATGTGTTATCGAAATTTAGAAATATCAAGGGAAGTAGAAAACGCTTTGTGCTAATATCAAGCTGATATTTGTCAAATTCGATGAATCAATTTCATAATAGGAAAATTCGCAGCGGATTGGATTTTGCGATATCGAAAAAAAATCCGAAATCGGATTATTTTGATAATAGGTCTCCTGGTTTGTTTACTTTTGGTTTTTGACGTTTAATTCTGAGAAATTTATGACTGACGTTGTTAAATTCATCAATTTTTCGGTAATACATTTTCAGAGCGAAAGGCATATATAAAATGAGCGACTCCACCATTATAAAAGTCTCTTCCATTATTTTTGATTGTTTTCAATGTTAATTTTGTAAGATACCGTCTCCATAGTTATTTATCTCCATGGTATGGCCTTATTTTGTGGCCATGAGACATATAATTTAAGCTACCAATACAAATGCTGATCGTTGAGATAAAATGCATAGTCTTATAGGATAATTTTCGATTTTTCTGAGGTGGGAATCAATCAAAGCAGGATCACCGCCCAGGTGGCGCAGTGGTTAAAGCTGTGGCAGTTAGAACGGGAGGAACCGGGTTGGAATCCCGATAGGGGCAGGATGCAAAAGGGATTTTTCACCATGAGATTACGATCTGTGGTGTGAATGAACACAACTATGACTCCCTGTTGGAGTGCAGAACTCATAAGCCGACCCATCTTCCATGTGAGCACTATAGGCTGGCATGGAGCTATGCAATGTGTAGATGGTTAGGAAAATCGGACTTACGTCCTCGAATTGGCTGTAATGGCGTAAAAGTAAGGACGTAAACAAGCGAACCGTGAACAAGTAGGGAGTGCCTTGAGCCTCAAAACAAATTAGAGATAAAAAAAACAGGATTAACATAAAATTCTTTTAAAATAATGAATAAATAAATATTATTATTATCTACGATATATTGAACAAATTCTAACTAGATTAAGACAGCATTACAGTTTTAGAGTTTACTGCACCTATTTTTATCAGTGGAATCAAAAGAAACCAAAGTGGTACAAATAATGTAAAAACTAACATTGCAAATTTGCAAGGTGGCCCAAAGCAACATAAATAAACTGGTGTTTTCCTCAAACAGGAAATGTTACTATAGTTTCGGTTAAGGTTTTGTTCATTTCGACAAATATATTTCATCAAAAGAAATTCTGGAACTTGTATTTGTTTTTATTAAATCGAAAGTCGAACTTATCATACTGATAAGTTTATTTATTACAGAACAAAAAATATGATAGTGACCAAACTTCAATATTAACTATTTTGTGCTAACGAACTTTAATGTTTGTTTGTATCATCGTTCATGTATATATGTAAATAACCACATATCAATTCTACTTATTAGAATCCTTATCAAATTTATAATCTGGTTAGATTCCCGCTATTACACATTATAATATATTTCCTCCCAAAAAAAGTTGCTAACCTCTGCTCTATTCTATCTCTTGTAAATCGATAAACTTATATAAACATTTCATTGTTTATATAAAATAAAGAAAAAATTTATATAAACTGTAACGTAAACTAAAAAAAAAAAACTACCAATGTCAAGTTTAATCGAGCAATAAAATTAAAAATAAATACAAAAAAAAAATGTGTATCTATCTATATACATACGAGTACATAATATCATACATTTTATATATAAATAAAAAACCTAACACAAAAACCCCTTGTATGTGGTGTGAATGTGCGCGCAAATACGTCACACAAATAATTTTTTAGCGACGTTCTTGCGTATAGCTTCGTTTATTTTAAATCTATTTTAAATTCACTTATCACTATATAACTACAAATAATATACAAAACCAATAAAATGTTATCGCATCATGCTTATAAATATGATGCGCGCTTACACAGACTCCAAATATTTATGTTAGTTCTGTAAATATTTGACCATCACAATTGAAAAAGGTCATATTACAATTATTGGACGAGCCACATTCTAATGTAGTGTTTTTCAGTAGTCTGTCTCTATATATACTGTATATAAATAAAGTAAATAGTAAATATTAACTGGGGGGTCGATAATTTTAAAAATTCCTACATATATATGTGAATATGTATATACGCAGTCTTAGAGATCGAAAGCAGTAAAAAAATAAAATATTTCTTAAACACTTTGTATTTTCGCCCGTTGGACGGATTATCCCAAAAAATTACAAATATATGATGAAATTAACCAGAAATTAATTTATGATTTGTTATATTTGGTTTATTATTATGCATGCACATATTAAAAACGAGATAGAAGTTGTATGACCTGAATTTGGAGGTAAACTTCTTTTTTTTGTATTTCGCGGTTTTGTTTATATGTTCGATATTTTATAGTGGATTCAAAAGATAGAAAGAGATGATACTCGTGCCATATTAATTATCATGTTTTGCGGTTCTAAAAACGTATTTTTTGTATTGATTAATTACTAGTTTTGAGTTCAATATCTTTTTGAATGATTCGAAGCGATGTACTGGTACTTGTGCACTTATACATACACATTTTTTTCAATCAAGTGAAAGTGACTGTGTTCTAGGCATAACTATACGATACTGAATTAGACTTGGATTAGTTAATAAAACTCTTCTTAGGATAATTACTGCATTCTGAAATCAATAAACCAGTGTGATGCTATAAATTTGAATCGATCGTCAACCTTAATTGGTTTTTGTGTGTTTAAATTTAATGTTCAGTACAACAAATGATGTATTTATCAACTGTATTTGCAAGTTTAACAAACAATACGAAAAAACCCATTTTAATTGAAAATTTTAAGACAAAACAATAATAAAAATTAAAAACTTCTTAAATTAGAAAATGTAAATAATTTAAATTAAGAAACAAACACGCCTGGGCTGTGAATGGATATTTATATTGTATGGATGTTTATATGCATATCATGTGTTTGATTTTTAAAATAAAATAAATCCATGTTAGCTGTGGTTTTCATCTGTCACACACCGCCCCAGTTGATATCACATGACTAACAAAACATACAAAATCGTGAGTCGAATTATCTATCGCCCTTGGTAGGTACGCTACTGTCTTCAGGCAGAAATTGCTGCAGTTTTTAAAGAAGCACTCTTTGCAAAGGAGATAAAAGCCAGACTACTTTAAAGGCGATTAGTTCAAATACTGTTTCATCAAAACTTGTATTGGAGACGATAATTGCCTTAAATCGACTAAACAGTCTGAATGAAATTAGACGTCACTGGATACCCAAATACATGGATATATACTAAGGAAATATATTGGCTGATAAATTAGGCCGTTTGGATCACAATTTCTATTTGAGGATCAATTGACGACTCTACCAGATATCAAGTATTGTCACAATGGGTTAATTGAGCCTGAGTGCCTGGGAACTCAACCTGGGGTCTCTAACGTATCGTTACTGTTCTTGACAATTCTGACATTTTTACAAACACTATCATTGTGTGGCAGAAAAGTTTTAAAGGATCATCGTTGTCAAGTGTGTATTTCAGTTTAACAAATACCGAGTAATAATTTAAAGAGGAATTAATAAGACGAATGAGTTGCCCAAAGCATCCGTTTTTACTGATTGGATTCTAACTGACTATTATCATGTTTCCACGTAGAGTTTAGAGTTAAGTTGAGTTGAAATTTGCGTTATACGTTACATTCAATATGGTGTCAAACGTTACCGAGAAAAAACAGACTTATAGGTTGAGTTGACAGTTTCATATTTTTTTGTAGAAAGTCATCATTAGTGTTTATCTGACGAAACAAAATCCACATCACTAAAGCTACACAATTTTTTTTTTAATTTGATCGCTGTCACAAAATCAGAATCACTCACAGTCACAAACAATAAACCAACTAACCGTCACCATTTTAAATTTCTACTCTACTCAACTAGTTTTGTCGAGTTAAAAACATTTTACGAAACTCTATCTCAAATTTTGTTTCCATGAACGCTAACCGTAACGCTGCCTGGTTTCAACCTGGCATGGTAACATAATATGTTGGATCCATACTTCTAATTACTCTCGATACTTTACAATCACAAACAAAACTATTTTGTTCAAAAATTAAAAATCTCAGCTCAGTCATTGAATCAAGGATCAATCGGTATTAATTAAAAAAAAGACCATAATTAATCGTCCTGAAGGGGTCTGGATAAGTTACATGTTGCCAATCATATAATCAAATCAATTTAAGTTAGAACTCGCAATGAGAAAGAAATCCTCATTGGGATTCTTAGGAAGGTGACTCTGGAGTAAATAATCCAGTTATTAACATCATATATAATCCTTGAAAAGCATTCAAATTGAAAATTAATTTTTTATCAAGTGATACAAGAAAGTATTCAAACAGCTTTCTTAGACAAGTTGTGTAGTCTCCAGACTTCGGAAATTTAGCTTTATATATGTGAAGCAAGCTCGAATTAAACATCCAGTTTTATAAACACGATATGTTAAGTCTTGAACTAAGTCTTGAATGCATTATATATATATATATATATATATATATATATATATATATATATATATATATATATATATATATATATATATATATATATATATATATATATATATCGGAATCTCATCCTAAATAGATTTTCCTTCTATACAAAAGCGTCATTTGGGGTTCTTTCAATAATATTTGTCCTTTTTTCCTTGTTATAATGCCACAGATTGGATTTAAATCCGGGCTTTGTGTTGGCCAATCCATGGGTTTTATGGAGCATTTCATGGAGATATCTAGTTATAAATTTGCTCTTATGTATACTGGCGCATTATGTTGCTGCAATTCAAAATCCGCCAATCAACTCACAACCAGCAACAGGAGCTTTTTCATTCAGCACTTTCAAATACATATATGAAGTGACCTTTTAAGGTAGCAATTGCAGTTCTTCTTATCATCATTTTAAATATCATCTTGCACAGATTTAATGCGATTCTGAGGATTCATTTTCATCAGCATAATTATCCTTCCATCTTCCTTAGTCGTTGTCTTTCTTTTTCTTACCCTACCTGCGACATTTTTCAGTTCGTTTTTTTTTCTTGGCTCTTCTAATTTGACACAGAATTGCATTCTTATGGTATTTATGTATGGTCGGTCAAATCGTTAATTGTTGCTCCACCATTATACCCAGCAACGATCGCAGCGAACTTCTAACAACTGACAAATTTTACCAATTTACTAAATAAACACGATTCACTTTTTCAATGCGAGGTTCTAAAATAATTACATAGATCCCGTTATTAGAGAGCTTTTCTGGTTTGGTACAAATAGTTTTATTACAAAACCAGTGGTACAAATAATTTTATTATTTTATTTATATTTTTTTTATGTAACATATAATATGTGAACATATAATTATATTTAAATAATTGAAATAAATAATTATATTTTAATGTATATTGAAACTTAATTTTATTATCAATAAAATAGAATAACTGACAAGCTGATCAGATTTATTATAGTAATCTGTACCGCTACCTGCTTAGTAAATTATTCCCTTCAGTCTACTTTGCATAGATTCAACCAATGATTGTGGCATAATTAGGTTGCATTCATCCTTTAAAACTTCAGCGAGATCTTTCTTATTTTTAACAATACAATTTTTAATTCATATTTTAAATTCATATGTTCAATCGGATTCATATCTGGACTCCGCGATGGCGTATTATTAAAATATATATACCGCGATGGCGTATTATTATGTAATTATTTTGGGCAAATTTAGAATAGCCATATATGCCGTATGTTTTCGATAGTTATCTTGCTGGAAGATAAACGATCCACTTATATATCGATTCTCTGGAAGATTAACAAATTTCTCCACACTAACGTGTTAGTTTTGTTTGACGATGTCTAAATATACTCTGTATGATGCAAAGTTGTGCAACTCCAGATGCACTCATATACCTCCATAACATTTGGCCACCTCCTCTAGATTTTACAGTCCCACATACATTTTTAATTGTGAGGTGTAATTTGGATTTGGCCAGATTACTATAACGCGTCCATCTGATCTATGCACATACTAGTTTTATTATTTAAAAACCAAACCTCAGTAATTTGCAGTCAGTAGTTTGACCAAGTAAATCAGTTTTTTTTGTATTTGGTAATACATTTACGTCTTACAGAGCTACAATCAGCGACATGTTTTCAGACTTAAAATTCGAATACAAGTTTAAATCAGACACGCAAAATTTACAATTACTTTACTCCATTTATCGTTACCATTTTTCCTTGAAAATGTATAGATTTCCTTCTTTTAAATACATGGGCGGTTACAAAAAGTGCATCAAAAGGATGTTTCGATCTCAATTTCCTATCTTCGTGTCGTTCAAATATTATAAACATGATCATATGATCACTATACTCATTTGGAGTTACTCCCTCCGATAAAATAGCAAGGTCTGCGTTGCATTTTTCGAAAAGGTACTTGAGTTGTATTTTTTTTGCCATTAGTGTATATATTATAAATATACCGTATATGTAAGTTTCTACCTCATTCATATACAATACTTCTTGTCTCAATGTCGAAATTTTTTTTGTCACCATTTTAAGAAATTAAGGCGCCTTGATTATTACAAATGTTAAAAATGAATTTATTTCGTTACGTTTTTTTGACATTCATCATAATATAATTCTATTTATAAAATATTTTTTTTTTTAAATATTTATAATATTTCCGGTTACAATCTTTCTCTTATGTATATACAGATATTTATATAAAGTGATACTACTTCTTATATCTACATACACATATGTACCTATAAATGTGATTTCGATCCCAGAATTAAACAATCAAACCAGTTTTATGTTTTTTTTGTATGTATGTAAAAAATAAAATAAATAAATAAACATAAAAATCGAAATCTTAAATTCCTTATTCCCGCTTTTTACATTATTGTAAAACACAAAATAAAGTCAGATTTATATTATATTCGAATTATACAAGTCTGATGGTGTATAAACACATGATCATCATCATCATAACGATCAAATCCATAATAGTGATGATGATTAATATTGAAGTGCCTGAGGATGAATTTATATAAATATATTTTATAAAAACATGCTGATCTCATATAATATTTTGTGGATAATACGGTTGATCCTAAACCTGTGATCAATCGAAAACTTATCATACGATAACGTATACATCTTGATTGTATAAATGTTTTATAAAATCCGGAAATATTCAAGGATTACATGTATTTGATATGTTGATTTACATTTTACATTATTTTATTTATTTAATAATTAATTTTAAAATAAAAAAACGTACAAATCTTTAATTAATTATAAAACAATTTTTTATGATGGTTATTTGTTTAACCCTTTCGAGATAAATATATTATGCGCATGATTGGCAACTGCATGCAAAATATGACAATAACACAATTTTGCAATTGTACATGCTATACGCATGCGTAATTTATAAATTAATATATTTTTTTACACCAATCATAATTAATTCAAAATATCTCAAGGTATCGTTCTAGAGAAGTGATGAATAATCGTATGTGTGTTTCGTACATATACATTTGTACACATTTATGCAAAGTGTGCCCACGCTATAAAAAATGAATAAAATCATCATTTGTTGCTCGTGTAGTGGCTTGTGATCAGTCCTATATACAGAGAAAAAAATTGACCTTTATGTGAGGAGTCTACACTTTTTGTAATCCGAATTCATAAAACGACTTTTAGAGCATGCATTTGAACACACCTTAACGCAATAATTCAACGTATATACACGAGTATGTTGCTCAGTATTTGTTTACGATCAGTGGTGTGATTCATGGGCCGATTCATCATCCATGTCAGTACTATCCTTTGTAAGATTGAAAATAGTTCAACAGTTCCATGATAAAAATTGCTCCCAAAACTAAAACAACCTCCTTCTCGACTATGTAGTAACGGTCATCTTTCTTTAAATCGTGGAAATAGTAATTATAGCCATCAGTCTCATCGAAGTTGAAATAATTTTTATCCCAAAATGCTACTCATCACGCCATGTCATTTGAAACATAAAGAATTAGGGCGCTTAGACTTTCTAAGTTTCGTTTTAACCTTTTCAAATGCATAACGCTATTAATCACTCATCTAACTTTTTAATCACTACATCATACCAATTGGTTTCTGTCTTTATTCCTTAGACAAGAATAAGTTAAATTAAAACTCCGTTCAACTTTTCCACTATATTGCGCCCGATTAATCCTTGGTCCGTAATAACTTCATTTTTCCTCTTTTATGTAGTATTAAAGACTGCTAAGAGAACTTCACTTATTACATAAATGAGTCAATCTCCTTGGAAATTAGACAAACATTTTTTCATATGCATAGCTTTAAAATAAAGTGGGAGGAAAAGTTACAGTAGTATTGGAAGCTTTCCTCTAATCCTTTTGCCTAACATCATGAATGAACGGTAAACAACCTTGAATGTACAAAATGTCTTGTACATATTCAACTGTAGAGGAGTGTACATGCAACAAAATTAAGTTAACTAAATTTTGTCGTCTCCTAGTGGCAGGTATCATTACTAAAATTTCGAATTTAATTTGAGTAAATGCAATTTTGTTATTGGATTTGTTATGAATTAAAATTTTTCTACCAAAGCAATCCTTTCAGAAACACTAGACAGATGGATTAATTTTAAAACTCTCCCTATTCAAAGGGTTTATCTTTACCAACATTTTTTTTGTTAAATTTGGACACTAATTGTTGAAATCAGACATACATGATGCTATTTAATCAGAGATGGCAGTTTGATTAGCATTTGTTTTGAATCATAAATGACGATCTAAGAAAAAGTTCCAACAGCAAAAGTGATAACCGAAGTGTAAAAATTTGGCCACGCATTTCTCAGGCAATAATTCAGAACAAGTAAGCATTGAGTGAGTTTTTTTTTGCTTTAAAATGTACATAGGTCACAAACACATATGCAATAAGTTTGAAAGGGAAAAAATGAATTTTAAGGAGAAATAAATATTTTAGAGTGATAAATTGAAATTTCTACCATAACCCCACAATTAATTATATCATTTTTTATATGAATTGGTTGAGTAAGTAGTGATACAATTTTTACAATATGGTGAGCATATGAATACAACTTAATTGAGAATGTTGTATACAATTTTATGCTTACATACGACAAACAGTATAAAATGTTAAATGATAAAAACGAGATGGTCGATATTGTTGCCTGTTTTACCGGTTGCAATATACGACGTGAAGTTGATCACTAACGATTCACCTGCAGTAAGCTGGTAAAGCACCACAAAACGTTTACTCTGTGGCCCAATTCTGGGTTTCCCAGGGAATTGGGAATTTTCGACGTTTTTAAAACAGTTGGGAATAATTTTTCGCAAAAGTGCATTCTAGCTATTGGGAAAAATATTTCGTTTGGAAAAAAAAATTCCCAATTATAACAGTTTTGACGTTTATTTTTTCTTATTGAAATTGTTGGGAATTCATACTTCTTATGGTAAAATACTCATAATCATGATAGAAGAGTATACATTTAAAAAAATAATTATTATTTCTTAAAAGCAATAACACCTATTTTTTTTAATTTTGGTCTTATCTGCCCTAAAATATAAAAAAATTATATCATTCATAAATACTAATAATCATAATGAATAGTGAATGCAGAAAATAATTCCGACCCTAAAAAATTTTTAATTGTTTTTCAAAAGCGAAAACACCTATTTTTATTTTTAAATTTGTTATTCATCCGTCAATATTTAAATTATATTCAAATATAATAACATAGCGCACATGAAAAAGGTACTCTAGTGGCGAACATTTAAAACTATGTGTTTCACAGAGAGGAAATAATTTCCAGCACGCCAGAATACACTTTTGGGAATAAAATATTTGGAATTATTGTAGTTGGGAATTGGAAACTTTTCTCACAATTCCCAGGAAAAACCAGAATAGAGCCACTGGAGTGCTTTCAAAAACAGGGTTAATGATCGATCTCTAGCCGAAGTTTCTGGCTCGAGATCGATAAATCTACTTCATAATTTTTATTTAGACTTATGGAAGGAGAGCCCGATAAAAGCTCTGTAAAGAGCTCTAGAACATCTAAAATAGTCGGATAGGCACCTAGTAACAAATAAATGTATGACTGCGCGGGAAAAAACTAATGTATATAATACGCCCAAAATAGTATATTTATTAACATTGTGTTTCTTTTACACGTTTTAACGACAGTAAAAGTGATCTTCAAGTTTTAAGAATTAGCGATAATTTGTTTACGCTTATTGATGAATTAATCGCTATTATTATAATTTTAACATACACAAATAACATTTTAAATTCTATACAAACACCTGTGATCTTGGTTGATCGCACAAATTTTTCACACTTTCTCACATTTCTATATACTCGTGTTACACAACGCATTTGTAATAACTTAAAGCTTTTTGTATAGTTTCCAGTCTCTCCTATCTATCTATATACATAATACAAATTATTTTTTTATAACATCTATTCCTATATTGGTGCGAATTGCAAACCAAAACACAAATATCATTTTTTTTTGTCTTCCACAAGATCGTAATATTCTTGATCTTTAACTTAATATACACAATATTTGCAAGCAAAATATTTAAGAAGAAAAAATTAAAATTTACGTATTTATAAATTTCTTAATTTTTTTTTTTGGTTTGTTTATCCAAGTGATTGTCTGAGTATTTTTTTTTCGGTTCGATGTTTGTATGTGATATATTGAATAATTTTTTTTGCGTGTAATGTCGAGACCTTGAAATCTGAAGAATGAAAAAAAAATATTTTCTTTTAAGTTTACTGTTAAAAAAAAATTCAAATAAAAAGTTATTTTTGGGGAATTCATAACTTGTACTTTCCAAATTAAATATGGTTTTATTTGTTGGTGTGCTTTAACATGCGGCATTGACGATAATGGTTTTTTAATAACATAATTGACAATACCAATGGCTTGGGGCAGTGTTCTTGAATTTTCGGCGAGTTGCTTACTCGTCACATACTTATCAGTTATGGATTATCCTTTTACCATATACACACACATTATTATTATATCATATCGATTAAATATTAAACAATATATAATATGATTATGTTCACACTTTAAATACATCCGGCATTTATAATACAAAAACAAGGTGTGTACGATCAATTTGAATTAGTGATCTGATCGTGTGCTGTGCGCTACATATTAAATTATAATAAAATACATATTATATAGGATGATAATGGTGAAGGATATAATTTAAATTAAATTTTGATTTATGTATCATGCAATTTAATTATATCTAGTAGATCGGCTTGTTAATATTTCTTGTTTCTTATATCGATTGATCAAGAAAATCAAGAAACTGCTACTTATCTTATTTTTTTTTTGTGTTGACGTATACATTGTAGCTTAATGTATATACATGTATAATTATCGATCGATCGTATTCTATAGTTTATTTTATGTATCTTTTACTACAAATATACAAAACTAAAGAAACATCAAGAAAACTAAAAGCAGAAGAAAACCAAAACAAGATTATTATATTATTTTGTTGTAATAAAACTGTGTTAGTATTTCTATGGACTAGTAGTACACTAGTGTTATATTGCAACCGTAGCTTATAACATTTTAAAATCGTTTGCCAACGAAATCAACAACTATAAACACCATAAGTATTCGTTTTCTTTTTCTTTTGATTATATAACACATTTCAGAGGTCGACTACCTTTTAGTGTTATACACTCTTATGTTTCTTTATGGCTTCTCTAAGTCGTATTTTGAAAAAACAAAATAAATTGTAAATTAGACATTTGTCGATATGAGATCATTCATGGCATAAAGTAATTGAATGTTCGATTCTCATCCAATAAGAGATTGGGTTTATAATTGATGTTTTGTTAAATCATCACCCTCGCACAATTATTTTCAATTGGCTACAAATTATATTAGACATATATGTATATTTATAGTATATGGGAAAATGTACTAATATTTTATTAACGATTAAACTGTTGTGTGTGAAATATTTTTCGTAAAAACGAATGTTGGTAGAGAGGTTTAATAACCTTATATAAATATATATTTAGTATATATATATATATATATATATATATATATATATATATATATATATATATATATATATATATATATATATATATATATATACATATAACTTTTTGTTGGTTTGATCAATCAATTTGACACACACTATCGTGGGTGAATTATATACTATATAAAAAATACAGCGAAGAAATCGAATGAGATTATCGTCTTAATATTAAATAAAATAAAGACAGTATTACTTAAAAATATGTACAGCGCAAAATCCTTGAGTCAACTTAAATTGTTTATGAAATAGTATATAGTGAAGACAAAAGGTATGTTTTTTATCTACCTTACATGATTGCGAAAAGATATGAATAGTGGTTTTATTTTGATCATGCATACAATGTCGGTTTAACCCGAGAAGATATGTGTAGTTGGTACACCTGTAAAATGAATTTATCTTCATATACAATATGTCTTAAATCTGGCCTCTGTAATAGAAAGGAATCGCCACTTTCTGCAATAATCAATCTACTTTAGGCTTCAGAGTGCTAGACAGTCTTTATCTTTAAATATTTCCTAAATATCTTTCGTTAATACTAAATTATTTATAGATTGTGTTGACCCAACGAAAACTAGTTTATCTAGAGTACCAGCAACAGGTGGCCCGTGGAATATAAAATATCTTAGATTCTGCGTCAGCACCAGAAACAGAATATATATATATATATATATATATATATATATATATATATATATATATATATATATATATATATATATATATATATATATATATATATATATATATATAAAAGTTTTCTCTCCTGTTTCATAGACATACTACCATGGACATTTTTGCAGAGAGATATGGTAAAAAGTCTAGAAGAGCATGACTTTTACTTTTGTGTCTGTATTTTCCCTTCGTGCATTAAAAATCTATGGAAGGGTTATGCCGATATAAACGGGTTTAATTAGGATGTGATAATATAACTGATAGTATTTTTTCATTTGATTGAAGGTATTGTAATATGCTATTCTTATATTCGAAGTAATACGCCACGTCGTCATTGCGGGTTTTTCTTGCTAAATATGAGAATAAATCATTTTATTCTTAAGCGACCATCATTTTACAATTAATTCAGAACTGGCACGGACCAGGGGAATCCAACAGTTAAATTAAAACAAAGCATTGTGATGGCCCTAGTGGGTGAAGACACAATGCGATTTCTGCCCAGTGCCCTGAATGTCCACGTGATAATATTCAAGCAAGCGGGGATAAACGGCGGGAGTAACTATGACTCTTAAGGTATATATATATATATATATATATATATATATATATATATATATATATATATATATATATATATATATATATAAATGTCATTTATTATATGTAGCTCATATTATATATTTATATTATTGGCGGCCTTCAAAATAAGACAGGTCGAGAAAACAATTCTCCGATTGAATATATCGCTTTGTATGCATTCAAAAATTCCCATTATACACGAGGTAATACAATGAAACGAGAGAAAAACGTGCAAAACCCACTGAATAAAAATCAGGTATTTCCGGAGTTTCTACAGTACAAATTCAGGGTTAAAACATAAGTCTGATCAGTTATAGTGTTGTATTCTCAACTATATAAAATCATCTACGTTTGTTTATTTTATATTAGGCTGTCTATTTATGTATGTTTATATAAAAATCATCTTAGATATAGGTATAATATATATATATATATATATATATATATATATATATATATATATATATATATATATATATATATATATATATATATCCTAAAAGACCATGAACCTATATAGTATCTCGCACACATATAACAAAGTACAAATTTCCTTTTGATATTCGAAAACATATCGTAATGCTACAAAGTACCATAAAATGAATAAAAAATTAAACGAACACTCAACTCAACTAGCAAAAATAAAAATGTGCAACACAAAGATGAAAAACCTCGTTCAATTTTTTATTCTGCATTTTTATATTCAATATATGCAAGCGCATAAATCCTAGTGCACAAAAATGCATTTCGCAGATCAATAAACCTTATTAAAATCCCTGTCATGTTATCGAAGTAACAAACGAATGAAAAAAAAAAAAATTAATAATCATATACATTAACTAACCGTTCATTGTCCAATAACCATGAGTCATTCAACCTCCCACTAAACTTACTGTTTCTTCTACATTCTTCTACGCCGTCGTTTTTATTCCTTTTCAGTTTTATTTTTATCTATTTGGTCTCTCGACAATTCACTTAAATACAATTTCTTAAAAAGTCAAAGAATTCAACACAAACTAAAAGAAATATCCAAGAGAGAAAAAAACCACCTTACACATTTTATCCTTGACTTTGAATAGCTAATAAAATAAAAATAAGAAAAGTAGAAACAAAAAAGTTGTGTATATTTAATTCCCAAGGTCCACAAACTCGGGAAAGGTTTGTGAACTAATAGTAATATGAAATGGTTGTATGTACATATATGTATATGTATAAAAGTTGATTAGATATTGTGCCCGCTATCGTACGTGTGTGGCCGTTCGTATGCATAGGCAATTGTTTAAAATTAATATATAAACCGCAACACAGCATAGTTAGTTCCATGTCTCATCATCCTGAATGGGTTAAAATATAAATCTCTGTTTCTATCTGTCTGTCTGTCATTTCCATTTTAATTTCATATTTTATTCTCTTACACTCGTTTATTATATATATGTTGCTGTTGTGAATGAAAAAAGACAATCTCTAGTCAGTGTATATATATAAAAATTACACAAAAAGACGAACAACACGACAGTTTGTGTTAAAGAAAGGGAAAAGATTCTAAGAACTAAAACTACAAAAAAAAAAAAAACTAAACGAAGAAATAATATTGCTAATAATGTATGAGTATGTACGTATAAGTTTTATTACTTTTACTTTTTTTGTAAATACATAACAAATGCACGCGCGCGCGATCCTCTAAAGATCGTAAAAACTGTGATCATCTCATAATTTCGACATTCTCGTTATAAATTGTAAAATAATCACGTTTAATTGTGTTGACATTGAAAACTGTTTGTTGTAAGAAATTCGATCATGACTTGGAGATTCTAAGAAATATGTATTCGCACACACACACACACTTATAATAATCACAAATAATCTACGATGATAAATTTTACGATCGGGGTTGCCACACTATATAATCTTATAATAATTAATAATAATAATACCACCCGCATAATCCATATTTTCACACCCGGATGATACTTAAGCCTATTTTTTCCGTCCCTTCTTTATTTTTTTGTACACATAGATCGATAGTTACAGCCGTTTGTGGTTTTTATAGTGTTTGTTATTAATCTATAAACTCGTTTCATTAATATAATGTAATAAGATTAACGAAATCCATTAAGCAATATCGACGTTCGTAATTCATCATATTGAAATTATGTCGGTTGGTAATTCTTTAGTTATTAAGGTATAAACGTCTGTATTGTTTATTATTTTAAAAGTTGAGCAATTAATATAAGCTGTTGTAGCATGTAATATTTTTACACTTGCAACATTGGTAAATAAGCAAAATAATTGATATAATCGAATAATTAAAATTATATCGAACAAAAGTTTAATATGATTTGCTCTTTGGAATAGTGAAATTTATTAAATTCTGCTTTAAATGATGTAAAACTCTTACTATCACGGCGAGAATATATTGGTGGCTGGTCATTTCGTATTGCTTCATCACATTAAGTGATAAAAAGTATGATATAACGAAATTGTCGTAGCTTACTTCAGGTGACTTATGAACGAATAACTTCTCGTCGTATATTGAAACGGGTAAAAAAGACAAAAATATCTACCATTTCGTTTTCACCAGTCAAATCCGACTTTCCGCAACCCATCAATGTTTGTTTCCCAATACTAAATCGCCATTCGTGTTTCCCTGATTATGCCAGATGTGGTTGATTGGCCTATTCGATAACTGTATGGGCCGATAGACACCATGTTGTCAATGCTGGTCAAATAACTTATTTTACCAAATAAGATGTCAATTTTCATGCTTTTTTCCATAAGGTTAATAACAGCTTTTCGTCTGTTGTGCAATCTCATTTAAATTAGTGTAATACCCGAATTGCCTTCTTTCTCTAAGTATTTCTCGGACATTACAACTTTTTTTTAAAAAAATATGGTATATGATCATGTCAATGCTTGCGTTAATCATATTTGACCAAATCTTGTTCATTCATATTCCCAAAATATATGAAAATTTATTCAAATCTAATTTATACCACATAGCAAAAATAATTACAACACAAATAGCAAAAATAATCACAACTAATAATTTGATAAATTAAATAACACGCACAAAACTTAATATGATCACAAAACATTCATGAAAATAGTTCAACTATCAAAAATAATGTCAATCACTTAAATTATTTAACTATAGATGGCAGCAAAATTGTTCTGCATTTTTCATCAATCATGATTGGCTATTGGAATGGGTTCTCTAGCGGAAGAAAATGTAACTGTCGCACCCAGAATAATGTCAATATTTGTGTATTTCCTAAAATGCAAATAGCTATAACTTATTTAAAAACATACGACGGGTCATTAAAAACACAATTAAAATAAAAACACAAATAAATAATAAATTTCAAAAATTACAAAATTCTTTTGTTATCCTATAAAACATAAAGAACATATTTCAAATTAAATTGAATAATAGACATATTTAGCTAAAATATATTTGAAAAACAATATTGAACATTTTTATACAACTTTTTAATGCATAAACCTATGGAATTTGACGTTTACTAAATATTTTTATCTGGGTGTGACAGTTATTTTTATTTCCGATAGATATCGCCTTTTAGGTTTTCAATATCGGAAACAAAAATATTTAGATCGAAGAAAGGATTTTATACGTTTTTCATATGTCATGTTAAAATTATTTCTAATAACATTAATTAATTAATATTCATATACATACTTACCATATTATTAAAATTTATTCACTACCTATTCAACAGCTTTATATAAAAAATGATATTATTAATTTTGGGGTTATGTAGAAACGTCAATTCATTTCTCCTTAAAATTCATTATTTCCCCTTTTAAACTTATTGCACAGAGCTGTTTTCCGAGGGTTATTTTTTTCATACCTATGATAAAGCACCACAAAATGACCATCCAGGACTACAACAAAAATATTAAATTTAAAGATTGTTTACTATCTGACGGATGATACACCGTCGGATGGTAAGAAATGTTTGATTCTCAATTCCATTCAACATAATTTGAGTATATCTGATTATTTTATTTAATGTCAATATTCTACGAAGCTTAATGAGTTAGAATTTCTTGGCTTCGAATTAATATTTTATAAAAAATAATATTGTAGTTAAATATGCGTTGGCTTCACTAACTTAATGAATACTTTTTTATTACTATTAGCTCGATTTTTTGCCCAACAAATTTTACTTCTACCAACCACGTCAGGTTTTTCTGTAAAATGAGGCCAACATATTGTATTACAACATAAATTGTGGTAGTGAGCTTCAATTATTTTGATATTTTATTAATCATCAAGATAAATAAGTAACAGAGTATCACTCCTGTGGCCCTATTCTGGTTTTCCCTGGGAATTGGGAATTAGGAAAAAAAATGTCCCAATTCCCAACTATAATAATTCCCAATATTTTATTCCCCAATTCCCAAAATTGTATTCTGGCGTGCTGGGAATTATTTCCCCTCTGTGAAACACATAGTTTTAAATGTTCGCCACAAGAGTACCTTTTTCATGGTTTTTTTCATGGTGCGCTATGTTATTATATTTGAATGATTTAAATATTGACGGATGAATAACAAATTTAAAAAAAATAAATAGGTTTTTTCGCTTTTGAAAAACTATTAAAAATTTTCTAGGATCAAAATTATTTTCTACATTCACTATTTATTATGATTATTAGTATTTATGAATGAGCTAATTTTTTTATATTTTAGGGCAGATAATACCAAATTTAAAACAATAGGTGTTTTTGCTTTTAAGAAATAATAAAACAATTTTTTAAATTTATACTCTAGTATTATGATTATGAGTATTTTACCATAAGGAATATGAATTCCCAACAATTTTAATAGGGAAAAATAAACGTCAAAACTGTTATAATTGGGAATTATTTTTTCCAAACGAAATATTTTTCTCAATACCCAGAATACACTTTTGGGAAAAATAATTTCCAACTGTTATAAAAACGTCATAAATTCCTAATTCCCCGGGAAAACCAGAATAGGGCCTTTATATTTCCGTTTTGATTTTCGAATCGAATACCCTATTGAAATATATTATTCATAATGAGGACTTGACAGTGGTACACCCTTTATGAACGCACTATACATATAAATAAACGTAGAGTATCGTAACAGGTTAAGCATATATATGTATATCGTTGTAGCCGCACAGAACCAATCAACTATGCTATATCAAATAATCCATCCCACATGCCTACTTGTATTATTATACGAACATTTCTAAATTTATATTTTAAAGATTAAGACACAATAATCTCTCTCACCGTACAGTAACAAAAATAACTATAAAACTAGCGCTAAATCTAAAATAACTTTCATTTTCATTTTACAACGAACGTATTTTTTTTTTTCTTATACGACATAAATTTTATTCCAATTTAGATCCAGCATCCCACACGTTTTTGTTTTATTTTAGTTATCAATTAAAGAAAATGAAAGATAATGAAAGTTTTTCGGTTAATGTAACGCCCAATATGGTGGATAATGTGTATATATATATTTATATGTAATCTTAAATCTAGTTTTAAAAAATTTGAGTTTGGAAAATATGGTCGATTTTTTTTACCGCATTGATTACAGGTTTCTAAGTAACTTTCCAAAAACGCATATAATCAAGTTTATTCGTAATATATAATGGGTGGAATTCAGGGAAGTCTACACATTAAATATTACATAGTGATAACTGATATTTTAGTGCAACATTTAAATCTTCGTCGCATTCTTTTTACTTTCACTAATGATGAATAAATCACGTATACTCTGCTACGTTTTATAAATATTAATGATAACGGGTGATTTATAAACTAGCATACATTATTCTAAAGCTATGTATTGTGCATTTAGTACATTTCACATCCACTTACATTGTCGAATAACATACAAAGCTATTTGTTGGCTGGTGTTATTCTATTAAGTAGTTTTCTTCTTTATAACTTAAAACCAATAACAGGTTTCATGGCTTTACGAAAAATACAGTTCATTAACCTGCCACAATTAATTTGAAAACAATATAAGGTATCCTTCCTTCCTTTCATTTTCATTTTTCTTCTTTCTACTCGTACTTAACAGATTCGTTTTCTTTCTATATAGATAATTCTTATATTCTTTTCAATTTTATTATAAAGACTGCGGTCTTTTAACTTACATAAAAAAAAAATAATAAAAAATATTTTATTATAAAACAGTAAAATAAAAATAAACCGTTTTACAATACAAAAGGCAAATGCCTTTAAACAAGTACAAGGTTTTATAATTATTATAATATGCATTATTGTCAAATGTACCCTCTAACCATAACTAACTTAATTTGAGAAATATGTATTGTTTTTAAATTGTATAATGGCTGCGGCTTCACAATACAAACGAAGCAACATTGCCGTCATCATCACTTTCCCTGCCATCATATACACTCTAAATAAAAGTTCATTGTACTTTTGTTTGAACTGTATAGTGTATAAAAAATAAAATATTTTGTTTTTTTCTTATTAAAACTTACACATCGATAAAATATTTCTTCATTTTATCGTATGTATTGTAAATATAGTAAAATATATATATATATATATATATATATATATATATATATATATATATATATATATATATATATATATATATATATATATATATATATATATATATATATATATATATATATATATATATATATATATATATATATATATATATATATATATATATATGCATATAAATGTAACAATGTTTACATGACTTAGATTTGTCTATCTCTTTTTATTTCTCGTACATACAATTATACACTTTAAGTCGTCGGTTTAGCTTATAATAATACAAAAGCAAATTTTATTTGTTTATAATATTTCTTGTTTTGTTATTGCGTTAACATAATAATATACTTTAAACTTTTTAAATATTTTTAATCTTAAAGTTCATTTTGTGCATTGCATTAAAGTACGGCTAGGAAACTTGTCAAACTATGATTATTATACTTGCAATTAGTGTACTTAAACGTATTGACACCCATTGCGACATCGCAATCAAAAGTTTTCGTAGTTCCATTTAACGCCCTTCCTTACGATGTTGCCAGAACAACGAAGGACGTATTGCTATATGGACATGTACATGCAGGAACTATTGAGTATTTAAACTATACATTTGATTGTTCAACGATAGGAGTTAATATATTTATTTGATCCATAGTATTTTCCGTTCTACCAATATCGATTTACTATATGTATTTATAGAGCAAAATCTTATTGAATACAACCACTGGATATTCACCAAAAGCAACCATGATTGATTATGTCAAAATTATTATAGTCGATTAGCACAAAAATATTACCCTATAACCTACTTGACTTAAAATACAAAAAGTGCAGTTGCAAAATATCATTTTTTTTTGTGATGCACCTGGTAGAACTGAAAAAACATATTTATACTCAAATTATGTTCGTTGGCAAAAGACGAGTAGTTGCTAAATACCTCTATAATTCGCTCAGGTATTTATTCGTATTGTGTAATAAGATGGACAGCTTTTGAAAAAACATTCCTTATGTACGGTTGCTTGAAACTATTGTAAAACGTGCGTATGTTACAGTTTAGATTTCACAGAGCTTTTTACAAACTCTATTACGATAGTCTTTAGTTCACACTCAAAATAAAGTCTAAAAATATTGCAATATTTACACAAATGGTTGAAAACTGTAGACCCAGAATACATTATACGATGACTTAAAAATTCTGCACAATTCTTGTTTCACTTTCATTTTCTTACTTGGTCATAATAGAGAAAAAAAAGCTGCAAGCAGATATATATTTCTGCGGAAATCGTTAAACGTCTTTATGTGCATACATATTGAATTTTCTTTATTATTATATACACTTATCATCTACAATACAATAAATTCATTTAACCAATTAGGTAAAGACAACAATATAAAATATACAGGTCCGCACGTCATACAAACACAAAACCGCACATACAATGTAAAGACAAATAAAACTATTTAGCGCATTTTCATACCTATGCGATCGATACACAGTGCTGCTTATTTTTGCACAAACACAGAAACCAATAAAATTATGAATAAATAATTAGCTTATTCAATTAACAATGCGTGCAAGCTTTTTTTTTTGTTTGCAATTTTCAAAACACGTTTCAGAAATTAGCGTCTCCATTTTGTTGGTTGTTATATTTTTTATACAATTTTTCAAACAAAACTACATAATATTATTATATATTTTAAAATAAATAAAAGTAACGTTCGACTAATAATTATAACAGATGATGGTGATCATTATAATCTTTGTTACATATATGACGTAAATATTAATTATATTTTAATTAGTATGTTGGAGATCGTCAAAAATTTCCATCTAAGTATTTATATATGTACATACATAATACATACAGCTAGTCAGTCAACAAAAGATGAAGTGATGATCGTTGATTACACCCCGAAAAACTAAAAATAAATGCATCGACAATAGAATATTGTATATAGTCGTATTTGTATATATGTACATATGTAAATATGTACATATATGCAATTGCCATGGCCTTCAAATGTTTTATTATTATTAGTATTTTTATAAATAAATTGTGAAAAAATCATCTTTTTTTATTATGTGTCTGTTAAAGTTGAATTAATTTGCGCTTGCACGTTTTTCTAATTAATTGTATAGTTAATTTTTTTTTTGTATTCTTAGAATTCTGATTGATCGCTATTCATTTGAATTTTATATGCACATATAATGATGATGATGATCATGAGATATTGCAACGCAGTTTTTATTAATATACGAGCATTATATGTCCATTAAAAATTCTTTCGATCAAAATTACTGAATGGGTGTTAAATTGTTTTCTTTTTCTAAACTAATTGTTTTGTTTTTCCTAAACTTTTAAACTAATTGTTTTGTTTTTCCATTTTCAGGTAATACAACTTCCTTCATAATGTTATGGTTTTGAATTGTAAGTACATAACAATAGAAATTAAGATATTCGTAAAACCGATTTGGTTTGATAATTTGGGCGTTAGGATATCAAAAGAAATGATTTGATTTTATATTTTCCGATGGCAGCACAGTGTAGCGCCTATCTATCTCGTTAGTGTTAGTTAGAGTACTCCTTTATTTCATCAATTAAACTAAATAATGTGTGTTTTAAATGTAGCTTCAACTTATTTGTGTTATATTGGTACTGTTTTTTGAAAAACTCTCATTTTCCAGAATTAGATAGCTTAGGTAAACATTTTTGCTAATAAAGTACTAACAAAATAAAATCCTTGCTTACAAACAATAATATTTGACTAGATTTGTACTTATTCATTCTGCATCAATTTTGCCTATATTCTTAAAAAAATTCAAGAGAAATTCACTAGGTAAATTTATTTTTAAAATTTCAGTCAAAATATAAGCCTACTCCTATGACTCACACAATCACATATTTTCATGAGTTCAATCTATATTTGTAATTGGTTCTAAAAAAAATTAGAAGAACTTATATCAACACCACTGAGGTAAATAACTATGGAAACAGTACTTATAAGTGACACTCAGTTTATATATGCCTCTCGCTCTTAAAATATATTATCGAAAAATTGAATAATTTAACAGCGTCAGTCATAAGTATGTAGCAGTGTTCTCAAATTACGAGCTCGAAGAATTAAAGGTCAAAAAACAAAAGTTAACAAAGTAGAAGAACACAAAATTTTTATTATTATTTAAACTTAATTAGTATTATTATTTATCCTTTTTGACATATGAACTAAATAATTACAGTTGATTTATTTAACCGTCTCCCTTGATTTCCGAACATTCGAGTTTAAAGAAAAAGATAGAAAATTTTCTCTTTCACTGTTACACACTAAATATTTTTTTTTGCTCCCGTTAATTTTTAAAGATATCGCCTCCATAGTTATTTACCTCAGTGGTCAACACCGAATATGGAAGATAAAATGTTTGGTGCCTGATTTCCATTATGAAAAAATACTGACAAAATAGTCAAGGCGGGATAAAAAATTAATTTTTTCTTGAAGTGCGAGTGAAATAAAAAATATTTCAAGTACAAAAAATTTAGTCAGTACTGAATAAATTTTTATGGTTACTGAGAAAATAATTAAAGCAGTACTGACAAAATATATCAAGAGAAGTATTTTTATTCAGTACTGGAGAAATATCTTATAGGAAAAATAAAGGTGGCTGATTTTTTGTGGTCAATGAATAATTTTAACATTTCGTTTTGTGTCATTCATCTTTATTCATTGTGAAAATAATTGAAATAATGAATACTTATGTTTAGTTTATTTTTTTTTTAATTTATTGTTGTAGATTTAAAGAGTATTTTGTTCTTTTTTTTAAAAACATAAAAAAAAATTAAAATTTATTGGTTATGTTACACGCATCTGTCAAAATAAAAAAAATAAAAAAGGAAAAAACGATCTCAGTCACTCTAATGGCATTTTTAATTTTTTTCTCGCTTTTGAATTTTCAGTAAAAAATACTGACAAAATTTTTTTCATAATGGAAATCAGCCTGTACTGAGTAAATTTTTATGGTTACTGAGAAAATAATTATAGCAGTACTGACAAAATATATCAAGAGAAGTATTTTTATTCAGTACTGGAGAAATATTTTATAGGAAAAATAAAGATGGATGATTTTTTATAGTAAATGAATAATTTTAACACTTCGTTTTGTGTCAATCATCTTAATTCATAATTGAAATAATGAATAATTATGTTAAGTTTATTTTTTTAAATTTATTGTTGTAGATTTAAAGTGTATTTTGTCTTTTTTTTGAAAAACAAAATAAAATTAGAAATTTATTGGTTATGTTACACGCAGCTGTCAAAATATATCCACTATAAAAAAAGGAAAAAACGATCTCAGTCACTCTAATGGCATTTAAGATTTTTTTCTCGCTTTGGTTTTTTCAGTAAAAAAACTGACAAAATTTTTTTCATAATGGAAATCAGCCTTAAAAAAAATGGATAGAGGGTTTTATTTGAAATTGCAAATCTTTGTAAGTTAAATTAAAACAAAATGAAAATCTAAATATATTTTTAAGACGAACGTTTAGAGAGACTGGATCAATTAGATTTACATCTTCTTGCTTACAAAATTGAATGGTTTAAAAACGGAAATACTGATCATTCATAGTACAGAAAGTTCGCTGAGCATAAGTGTTGGATTTTTCATGGTTTTTGACGTCTAATTTTTATACCAACTAGCCTTATACTCAGTCAAACTTATAATTATACTTATTGTTATGTGCCGGCAAAACCGCAGACGCAATTTGCAACTTCTGATTTAAACGTTATGAATAATGATCCTTTGCTGTTTCAGAAAACTACACAACAAAATGAAAACAATAGTGGAATATATTTTCACTCAACGACTTGAGCTCATAAATATTTGAACACAAATGCTATGGGTTAGAAATATGAAATCTGAAATATTTTTAAAAGATCATTTACTGTTGCTAAGTAATTTTTGAATAAATTTTTAAAATTCAACATTATGAAGTATCATAGTTTGTAGATTAGCTTCGTCAATATACGTGCCTTTCATCCAATTTGTATATCAATTCTTATTTTAAACTTGTGTCAAACTATGTTAATGTTTATTCCTTGTTATATAGCGAAGTTGCATACATATTATAAATCGTTATTAATAAGTTAAAATTTTGAGTCACCGTATTCAAGTATAAATTGTTAACTCGCCTCACCTGGGTTATAAAATATTCGTTTGAATAAAAAAAGAACCTTCCAAAATTTATACAAAAAAAAACAGTAATCAATAAAAATATTTTATTGCACCTTATTACCATATTCATGTCATAATAATTATAATAAATTAACAAACAAGCTGTGCACGTTAATCATTTAATATCTATGAAAAAATGGCGGTGATTCATAAAAAGAGTGACCCATCGAGAATATATCCATATATGTGTATGCTCCAGTGCCCTAAAAGCTGAAATATCCAATCCCCATTCCAATTAAAAATTATTTCATTTTAATTGATAATTTATATGTAGTTTTTACCATGTTGTCCTCGATAATTGAAGCACACAGCTTTAAAATAAAACAAGTACACAACATGTATAAAATACATTTAGTTTTTTTTTTTGGATCAGTTCATTGGACATATTCAAGCTTAACACGATTTTTCTTCTTTTTTTATAAAATATAATAAAAAAAAATTTATAAAACAGTAAAAAAGTTCTCTCCGCTCCCATTTTTAGTATTTTGCTTTATTCTTTTCTTAAACAAATCTTGAATCTTGTTATCCAACTTATAAGAAACAAAAATCATCGAATGATCTTAAAAAATTATGATTAACCAAACATTGTGAAGATTTCAAGTTTTTCCAGTTTAAATTTAATTTGTATTTCGACTGTTGTTTTTGTACATGAAATTAAGTGTTTAAAATTCATTATTTTAAACTTTTACTTTTAAATTTAAATTAATCCAATATTTTACGGCACCCGATTTACGTACCTGTAGCACACGTATGCAGTATTAAATAAAAATGGTCGCAATTTTTTTTTTGCCATTTCGAACGTAAACGTATGTGTGTATGCGGCTTATTATTGTATATACGGATCGATTTTGGAATCATATAAAATATAACCGTGTCAAGGTCATTAATGTGTTTACAATCTGGGTGAACACACAGTAGATATTAAATTTCTTTTTTTTCGTAAATATAATATTTCATGATCAAGTACATAATGTAATATTTATTAATAAATGATAATAGAAATAATTCATTCAAGCATCTCAAAACGTGAATTTGCATCATCATCATCATCATCTAAAGTATAAAATGTATTTTTTTTTTTTGAAAAATAATAATAATGTTTCAGACTACCCAGACAGACCATAAAAAAATGATTAATTTCGTTAAAAAAAAATTCACACAACGATAAATCAACAAGCGATCGAATAAACAAAACTGAAAAAAAAATGTTAAAACAAAAATTTTTCCAATTCATCATCCAATCATCATTTGAATTTTATTTTTGATGCAAAGTCATGATCTTATATATACATATATTCTCTCGTACCAATGAACAAAATCTGCATACTCCATCCAAGTGTGTATCCAAATATTTGAATACTGCACAATTATTATTCCACTGTTGCCCATATTATAAATTTCAATTATACATATTTAAATTTGTTTTTTTTGTTATATTCTTTTATACAAAACATAACCTAGAAATCCAAATTTCTTTGCATAAACGATACAATGATATTACATTTGAAATAAATAAAACATAAGATTTATGATTATCGTTGTCATTTAATAAGTAAGTTAGTGGTGATGATTATGTTTCCGGATATTCGAAAAACACACGATCTACATATTTACTATATACTCGGGTGTATAGGAAAAAACGACGCATTATGAAGTTGTCAACAATTATTTCAAAATTGCATTATAAGACGCCATTTTAATACTATATATAATAAAGCAAAAAATAATTTTTAAAATTTTGAATGTCAAATCAATGTCGGTTATTTTGACTTTACTACACCAAAACAATTTTTTTTGTTTGGTTTATTGCAATTTTTTTTGTATTTATAAAATGTGATGCACTCTCGAAAAGTGACAGATGATGAATTTTATTTTAATTTTTTTCTTGTATTTTTATTGTTATTATAATTTTTTATTAAGTATGTGGCGTATATGATCATCGCATATATATGTATATATATATATATATATATATATATATATATATATATATATATATATATATATATATATATATATATATATATATATAAATGCAAGTGTAATTTTTTTATAGTTATATTTTCATAAGCAAAAAATAATAATTAATTCTAAAAACGTTAAATTCAAGATGTGTCATATACATAGTACTTGAGTGTACATGTAAGATTTAAGTCGACTATTGATTTTGAACTTGAATTTTTTTGCGTGCATATGTTGTTTGCATTTAATTGCGATCAGCTGGATGTGAACCGAGTCATATATTTTAAAAGTATATAATAATTTGTCATTCGTATTGCGTAAATACGGACAAAAAAGTACTTAATTATAATGTTTGCACAATGTTTAAAATACTCAATTCAGTTCAAACCTAGAACCGCAATAATAATTTTCAATTATCATTTGTTCCATTGGTTTGGTTGGTACTGCACACCACGTTATTATTATATATTTGTGGTAAATTGTATATAGTTATGTCATCGATCGTTTAATATGTTGAAAATTTAAGATAATTAAAAAGCACGAGAAAACATTAAAATCACACCTGCCGCCACGGTTCTTTGCTATAAATAATTTATGTTCTGCTCGTTTTGTTTACGACTTTTGAAAAGTTGCACAAAACGTACATAATAATTTGATTGCGCTTTTTCACCATCATCATTGTTACAAAGCAACCAGAAAACATCTGTCTCTTTGAGATTGTTTTTAATGCTGTTACTTGTTAGTTACAAATTAGTATTTTTCGACAATATGAAGAAGTTTAAAAGAAAAATACGATCGCGTATATAAAACAAACGAAGAAAGCGCCATTATGTCTCGTATTTAGTTACATGTACTAGAAAACTTTGGCCTTTATCCACTCCATCATGCAATTGGCAAATTATAATTTAATATTTGTATTTTGTTTTAAGTGGACGGGCTTGTAGATTATAACATTAAGAAAAATAAAACCGCGATCATGGTCATTTGATCACATTTGCGATCAATTTTTCAAAATGCAGCTTGCGTTCAGTTTTTTTTATAATTAATTGTTTTTATATCGTATTTTATACTCGAAAAGATTGATGATCACTATACGATCTTAAATTTCGTTTTTTTTTGCATTAATTCTATAGTCACCAGGAGGCTCTATTGTTTTCAATGAATAAAAATTAATTGGAATTTAATGTGATTCGATTATTAATATACAGTCGATCAGGATCTTTTTTATAACTGAATATTTTATTGGCAAATTGTATTTAATTCGAAACGATACATGTGTACATACTCTCGCGATCACAATGGAATACGAGCATTTTTTTATGACCTTGAACAAATTCTCGATGACAGTACTCAACATAATATCGACATTTTAATGTCTAAACAATATAGCATTGATATTTCCTGGCGGCACCCGAGTCGAGTATTGCGACCAAAGTATGCACCGTCATCGCCATGATTTTATATAATATTAATGCACAGTGATCTAACTTCATTTTAATTAAAAATAATAATAATAAATATTGTTTGTTGGTTGCGCTGCGTTATTTTCAAATCATGTATTTTTAAATTTATATACACATATAACAAATTAAAATAAGTTCATGGATGCATTTAATACAAAACATCAACAATATAACAAAGTAATTTCGGCATTTTTTTATGTCATTAAAATTGAAATAATGATGAATTAGCTTGAATGCATTTTTGTTAATTTTAAAATGTTTGACTTTGAAAATATATATTTTTTTTGTTCAACGTTCAACCCAAAAATCTCATTTGACTGTATAGTCTTGTTTGAAAATAAAAAAAAAATTTCAATTTCAATTTTTTTTGTGCAATGTTTCTTGTGGTGATGATAAATTCATTGTCATTGTCAAAAATACGCGAAACCAAAAAAAAAATAAAATAAAATAAATCAGCGATCTGAAAACATAAAAATTGAAATTGTTGACATTTGTGTAGATCTTATTATATTGGATGATTTTAAGAATTGTGAAATAATTTCAAAGGAATCATGATTATTTTATAATAATGATTAAGATCATGTTGATCGTCGTCGTTGTCGTAATGACGATCGAGAAAATTATAAAACACACAAGTATATCCGTTTTTGTGCTCGAATCAAATGCCATGCTTGACAAGGTCAAGGCCAATTATATTGTCTTGCTTATATATTTTAATGGTATACAAAAGGATGTCACAATAAGAATTTTATATGGCAGACACGCAATTTGTATTTGGAACAATAAATATTAAATTTAAAGTTTTTGTGGTAGTAAAAAATATTATTTTAGTCTCGCGGAATTCATAAGAGTTATATAACTAGCAGAGCGTGACCTACACAACAATTTGACTGACTTTAATTTAGTGGTAATATATTTATTTAGTCTTTGGAGTTTTAACAAGTTACATAATTACCCAAATTTATTCGTTTGATTTCAAGCTCAAGTTTTTCAGAACGCTGTAACATTTAGTCACTGTAAGGATATATATTAAAATTAAATGGATACTGTAAGGAATGTTTCTGTATCAGGAATAAAACTTCACGGTATGCAAGATTCATCGGTGATGTGTCCTTCGCAATTAAAAAGACATCTTTCATTTCAGTAAAGTATATGATAATGGTGCCCTTATCGCTTATCAACAATTTACGTACACAAGGTTCATAAGTACCAATAATCATTATCACATTTTCATGTTATTGTTGAATATATATATATATATATATATATATATATATATATATATATATATATATATATATATGTATATATAAATATATATATATAAATATATATATATATACAATATATATATATATATATATATATATATATATATATATATATATATATATATATATATATATATATATATATATGTACAGGACGAGTTTCCTAATAAATGCAGGGCTTTTAAGGTGTATGATTTCAGAGATATGAGCAAAAATTGATATTCACTAAATAATCGAATTTTCCCTAAGTTCTACAAATTTAAATAGAAAATATCAAATGTTCGTTAAATTATGCAATTTTTTTGTTTAATTACTTTGTGATAAAATTACAATTATCTTAGAAAAAGTTTTTATCATGTTGTACACTAACCAGAAAGCCTTCGATATGATGATGATCTACGGTGAGTGTCGACAGAATGAAAGCATGGCAATTAGATTATACGTTGAACGACATCCAGATCTTATTTAGAAGAGGTGTATTTAAACGTTTAGCAGATAAGCTGCAGACTACCGGAAGCATAAGAAACCAAAGGAAAGGTCGTGAGTGTCGTGAGGAAATTGTTGTAGATGTGCTAGCTGCAGTATCACAGGACCCACACACATCAACACGAAATATTGCACGAGATAGAGGAATATCTCAAACGACCGTGTCTCGCGTTTTGAGAGAAAACAAATTCCATGCGTTCCACATATCATTGCTGCAAGAGTTATCTGCTAATGAATTTAGATCAAGAATTCAATTTTGTCTTTGGGCGAGGTAACAAATTGAAGAAAATCCAGATTTCTTTCGTCTTGTCATGTGGACTGACGAGGCGACGTTTAAGAGCGACGGTAATGTGAATAGGCATAATTTACATTATTGGAATGACGTGAATCCACATTGGATGCGTTCCGTTGACCATCAACATCGTTGGAGTGTAAATGCTTAGGCTGGAATAGTTGGATTTCGCCTAATTAGACCTTTTTTTTTGATGGAACACTAACTACACAAAAATTTGTGAATTTTTTATTACAAGATTTTCCCAATTTATTGGAAGACATTCCATTGCGAGTAAGACAAGAAATGTGGCTTCAGTTGGATGCACGCGCCTCCCCATTTTGGTATAGCTTCCCAACAACAACTAAATTTAATGTTTCCAAATAAATGGATTGGAAGAAGTGGCTCTACTCCTTTTACAGCAAGATCACCCGATTTAACATGCATGGACTTTTATTTATGGGGAAAAGTGAAAGACTTAGCCTATTTCAATCGGCCTACCACTGCTTAAAATATGAAACAAAGAATTAAAGATATTTTTAGAAATCATATTTCAGAAGCTGAATTAGAAGCAGTTCATCTAAATTTTATAAGACGAGTAGAAAAATGTTTGGAATCAAATGGCGGACATTTTGAACATTTATTAAATTAATAAACAACATGATAAAAAACTTTTTCTAAGATAATTATAATTTTATCACAAGGTAATAAAACAAAAAAATTGCATAATAAGTCAAAGAACATTTGATATTTTCTATTTTAATTTGTAGAACTTAGGGAAAATTCGATTGTTTTAGTGAATATCAATTTTTGCTCATATCTCTGAAATCATACACTTTACAAAAATGATGTTTGAGCAAAAAGTGTTTACTTTTAATTGCTTAATAAAAACAAACACTCAAAAGTATACGTTCTAATTTAAAAAAACCTAACTTTAGCCTATATCTCCGAAACTAATGAGTTTCAAGGTCATTGAAGATCACCACTAGACGTCCCCCTCGACTCTTAATAAATTTCATTAATAAAAGCCCTGCATTTATTAAAAAACTCACCCTGTATATATATATATATATATATATATATATATATATATATATATATATATATATACATATATATATATATATATATATATATATATATATATATATATATATATACATGTATATATATATATATATATATATATATATATATATATATATATATATATATATATATATATATATATATATATATATATATATATATATATATGTATATATATATATATATATATATATATATATATATATATAACGATTATACTCTACTGATTACCTATTTCTAGATAGTTAATTTCTTGAATGTAATAAAACCAAATGCATTCATTGCATATTTAATATATAAAGAACTGATTTATTATTAATAGGTTAACCTTTAGCTTAGTGTTTATTGTGAAACAGTAATTTAATTAACAAATTAATATTGTGAAGTTAACGTGATCGAGCGTAAAGGGTGATAAAATAAATTGCATTTATTACATTAAAACAAAACGAAATTTTAGAACAAAGTTTATGTCTTGACGTAGGTAAGTAATATATTTTGTTAGCAAGAAAAATACAGTTAGAGCAAACGAATTTATAAAAAAATCGGATAATCTCCTATAAATCATAAGTATCCTTACTAATAGAAGACCAATCCAACCAAACAGTCTGCCAGTTTTCGGAAACATATAAAAAACATAAACTGTTACAAAAGCATATATATGTAGTTGAATTATTTCTACAAACACTGAATGAAGATTTATTATGACTTTTATAATTAAATCTATATGATGATTTGAATAATGTGACCGTTAATAGTTTAGCCTATTAATCAAATCAAATTGAATCGCTAATTTAAAGAAAATCATGACATCAAAATGATTTACATTTGTGCCAACTATATAAACAATATAAATACAGTACAATATTAACGAACAACAACGAAATATATGAAATAATTAAAAACGAATACTGAAGGACTTCGGTACTCTAAGAATAAAAACATCTTTAAGTTACAGTAGTAAAAGTATATAAAAATTGTGATTATATATAGTAATAAAACTTTTTTTTAACTGTAAATTAATGGTTAAATTTACCAATATAATTTTTTATCGTGCAATTAAATTGCAGAATGTTTTTTAATCATACACAGTATGTACGTATATTTTCACCTCATTTACCTCACATATCCGTTTTAAAATAGTGCTATATATTATAATAAAGAAAAGTTTGATTTTAAACAGCACTCATTAGCAGTGTTTTGTTGCCAATTGTACAACAACAATGCCATATAGTTTCATTCCGGAATGAATGGTTTCATTCCAACTTTCGGTAGGTTTTGGAATAATTACATTCCGCTAGTTGCTGTGTTTACATCCAGGGAGCAAAATAATAAAATATGTTGATATATTTTTGGCAGTTTCCTATTCCGTGTCGTTTTAATGAGCATTATTTGCATTCCTATTCCTATTCCAGTGGCCAACAAAATACTGCTATTATAACCTGTGATCTGTTAGCTCCTATATAATTGCCCATTCATCTGATTTGTAAATATATGTATACATCTGTTGTTGAGACAATAATATATAAACTTAACGTTGATTTTTGGTCAATAACCCGGTGTATTAAAAATAACACTTTAAAATCGTACACCGCCAACTGACAGAGCACACAAAATCAATAAAACGCTAACATCTATTGTTCGGATTGCAAAAGTACATATACATAATAGCACAATAACCTTCAACTCACAATTTCAACAAGTCTAATATATAATATAACAACAACAAACGTATATATTCTAAGTTCATTGCTTTTATAATCTATCCCATTTAGGTTTATACAAATTCGATTAAATCTCAAACTCCATCTCTGTTCTAGAAAGAAAAAAAAAATCCTTATTTTTTTTTTATTTTTCAATTTCGTCTAGCCAAGTTTATTGTTGTGTGTACATACATACATAATATGTATGTACTATAATATGATGAAGAAAAATACTCGAAAGAAGTTTATTTATTTCAATTACTCGAATGTATAATTATCATAATATATAGCAAAATGTCATTATCCTTTTCTCGGTTGCATTACAAAAAGAAAAAAATTTACATTTTCATTTCTCAAGCATATATATAAAATACAATTATCACAAAACTAACTAATATATACAATATAGTACGAAATATTAAGTAGTGGGGGTATAATATGCTTATACATAGTTTTAATAGGATCTCGATTTATTTCCATGTATACATATATGACGTTAAACTGTCTGTCGTACGTATATGTGTACATACATATTAATAAATAGTACAACAGTAAAAAAATGAAAACAAATTTTCCTTTCACTTGTGCAACAAAACAAAAACGTTATGGAAGTGTTGTAAAATGCGAATAAGAATTTCACATGATTCAACTTAATAATGATTAGGTCACCGACATTCGCGCGTCTATGTACATATATATGAATTAAAGAGAGATATTATATGTAAGAAGAGAAATAATATTTTTAATAAGAAAAATAGAAACAATTTTTTTTTTATACGTATGTACACATATAAATTTAATAAACGCAAGACCTTAACCTTAAATAGGAAATTAAAAAATAAACTTTATATATATATATATATATATATATATATATATATATATATATATATATATATATATATATATATATATATATATATATATATATATTCTATTTTATTTGTAATACTCATATAATGAGGATGTAAGTTTACGATTTTAGTTATAAAATCATTAATATTAGTTGATTGTTCAAACTATAAGTCGACACATTATATATTTGTCTATAAAGAATCGACGCAATAGTACACGAGTATAACTAACAATAAGAGCGATTTTAAATAATTCGACCCTGTGCATCCGTTATTTATTGTACTTACGTCTTTTAAAGTGTCATTGAACTTACCCCTTTTGGCTTGCTGGCGGATTTCTTACGAATCAAAAACAAAAAAAAAAATTATTTATTTTTATTACCATTTTAAAAGCCTTCAACAGTTAAGTTTTTTTTCTAAAGCTATTTATTTAATTTTTTTTTTATTGTGCAATCAATGATGATCGTAAATTATTGTGATTATTATTATTTTACAATAGTTGCAAGTACATACATATATAGTATATGCATATGTGCATATGCAGATATCGGAGTTGATTAATAAAGTAATTATTATCAGTTTTACATTAAATTAATTAGTTGAATTTATTTATAGCAACGCGATATATGAATACAAGCAAGGATGAATTAAGAAAATTTGATTAAATGATGGATAAAACTTATAGAAGTTGTAATAACTTGGCTATAATAAAAAATCGTACATAGATTATAATCGAAGATATATATGTATATACTATCGTATTCATATAGATTTGTGCACTATACATTTTTAATGTAAAGCCAAACGTCTTTAAAATTGATATAAATAAAAATCTTTAAAAACTATTAATTTTTATTTAGTTAGCTTAATATATTGCTTTATATGTCAATAAAAAAATGTTTAATTTTAACTATAGGTAAAAATACAGTTAATTTAATTTTATATTAAATTATTTGTGCATATCAAAAATACTAAAAAAAATTAATTTATAACAATCCAATCAGTTATATTTTAATTTAGAATAGACAAAAAGAAATTAAACAACAAATCTATATGACCTCCATTTGACTTCAGAACTTCTCCGAGTTCAGTCCTTTCAACAACACAAGAAATTTCTCTTGTTATGTACGCCCACATATTCTCAGTCACATTAAGATCCGGGCGCTGAGGCGGCCATTCTAAGGCAGCAATTGTAAGAATCGCAAAACATTTTACAAAAGTTTATAAACTTTTCGAGAAATAACAAGCTGTCGGAGTTTTGAAGGAGACGAATCAATTTTCTCTCTTGATGGGACCTGGAGAAGACATTTCTTTTATTCGAAACCTCCAGAGAAGTTTAAACATACAATCGTCGCACCACCGCGTCATTCTGGTGGAGGTCACTTAATAATATGGGAGTGCATATCGTATGACAGTGTTAGTCAGATTACTTTGTTAAGAGGGAAAGTTGGCCAAAGCCGTTATATGGATCTTATAAATGATGTTGCGTCAGTGTCTGCAACAGCATAATGGTTCTATCTATAAAGTCAAAATAGTACTAAAATTTTTAAAAGATTTGGACCAACCTTTATTGGAATGCCGGGACCTTAATGTGATTGAGAATATAGGAACTTACATAAAAAGACTAATTCTTTATCGTGTTGGAAGAACTGAAGAAGCCACTTGGAACGGCTATTTTCGCAAATTTCTATTTACTTATCTATCTAGATTGATGTTCACTTTGAACGCATAGTGATCAGTTAGAAAAACTAATAAATAAAAAACTGTAAATTTATCATATAGAATACATTTTTATCATAGTGATAAAATATTGTATGGAAAAAGGCAATTTTAATGGAACAATTTTATACATGTATCACTGAACCAAATGTACCACTATAACGAATTTTGGTGACAAAAATATTGATAAATATTTGTCGGTATTTTATTTGGTGGGGGTAATTATAGAAGTTCAAGATGGTTTTATGTATGTATTTAAATTAAATTCATAAATTGCTATAACATACATATGTGCATATACTGAAACATATGAAGTTAATTTAACAGAATTATTAAATAAGAAAACTATTAAAATCCAAATATAAAATAATCAAATCGATAAATTCACTTTTCTTTTTGACAATATATTGTTGAATTTTTTAGCTAGTTATAAATTCGTAAATCTCATTGATAGGAATCTTTGTCGGTTGTATATTGATAAGGAATTTTTCAATGTGAATGTAATTTTGGTCAGTTTGAACAATTATTTTTTTCAGTGTAGAATAATTGAAATTGTATTTTTGTTTAAAAATA
This sequence comes from Tipula lateralis, assembly GCA_963932295.1. NCBI lineage: Eukaryota > Metazoa > Arthropoda > Insecta > Diptera > Tipulidae > Tipula > Tipula lateralis. Next base: position 61,834,293 of record OZ010737.1, read on the forward strand.
TAAATGAAGATATAACTGTAAAAATCTAATGCGAAATGAAAATAAATTATCAGAAGGAAATATATTTTTCAAAAAACAATAAGAATACTGACAAATATTTATCCATTTTTTTGTCACTAAAATTAGTCATATTGAGTGAAATTAGTCCTTTTCAATGTATGGTAATCAAGTTAGCATCTTTTTAAAATGGAAGATGTCATGAAGCAGTTCTACAAGCACCTTTATAGTTGCAATGAACGTGTCTCAATTGCTCCAACAAATTAGGCTCTACTGCTTAAATGTCGATCGAAAATATCTTACATGGCTGCTTAACATAATATTAAATTGTTATAATTATATTTTTTAAACGTTTAAAACTTATTTAAAAACTTTCATATTTATTTAATTTTTAATAAATAAAAATATAAATATGTTAAAATAAAATATAAATATTTTATTTTTTAGAGTTACATTTCAATCTTTTATCACCAACTTCTGTCAAACACAATAGCACAATCTTATGTTTTTCTGTCTACATGAATTTTAAATATAATTAATATCACAGCAACCAAACGAAAATTAGTCGAGTTTCTGTGGAGTATGTTTGTTTTTCGCAGGAAGACGATTTTGTTTTTTATAAAATGAGTAAGAAATATCTAGACAAATATTTTGTCTACGGGTCCTCGGTTAAACGTTTTTTTTTCGCTATATTATGTACACGACTGCAGAAAAGTGAAGCTAGGTGCATTTAACTTGATTAATAGTTATTTCATTTGCCTACTTGTTAGAAAAATATTTCTTGTTTATAGAATTCGGATTTTTAATGCTATAGAATGAGACAAACCGTCTTATTCTGAAACTACGTTCGAACCAAACTATACGATTATCTATGAAACATTATAATAAAACTATAGCGAACTCGAAACTGTTATAACCATGGTTACAAAAGTCGAAATCCTCTTTACTTCACCGGTTTTCATTGGGACATTTCGTTCTTGCGCGTTTGCCATAATTCCCATAATTGCTGCACAATTTATTTTGCATTGCGCGTATTTTTGTTCACTTTTTCTAATCTCTGTTGGAATAACATTTATGCTCTAAAATAAATTGAACAAATAATTTTTATTTGCAATTTTTCATATTCAATGATCTAGTGAAGTGGTAGTAGTGGGTTCCTACCATGGTAGAAATGTAATTTTGATGTTTGCGATTTAGGCTGTGTACTGATTTTTTGAACGAGACTGCCGTACGAGAGTCTTGTTTATGTATAGTTCAATATTCCATAGTTATAGGCAGTTACAAATATCTAATAAAGTTTGATAAAGTTTAAATTCCTGCCAAATAGGTGACATAGAACAATACTTAAAGATATAGGTATCATCATTGTAGCCAATTAAGTAAACCAGCCAAAATGTAAATTTTCAATCCAATAAACTTCAAATATATTTCATCAAATCACGAATAACCTCTTTCAACCAAAAAACAGCGAATTGCTATACATATGCAAAAAATAATCGTATATGATGATCCTCGAAAAAAAAAATAAACCATTTTCAATTCACGATCATCACGATTGTATTAAGTTTTTCCATTATTGTACGTTTGCTTCTGCTGTTCATGGGTCATAAAAATGTCAGCGTAAACAAAAAACATATAACAACCAACAAAAAATACCAAAAAAATTTTTGGTTGTGTTCTTGCATATTGATCGTAAATTTTTATTTTCCTTTAAATAATAAATTTATTTTAATATGGCGAATAAATTTATATATTGTTTTAACCGTTATAAGATTGTCTTATAAACGAAGAATATAATATCAGGCCTAATAAAATACATGTTCATTATTTTGACTTCTTGTTTTGTCAATACTAAAAAATGCCACAAGGCAGATAAAAACATTCACACACACGGACATGTATATATATATATATATATATATATATATATATATATATATATATATAAACGAGCATATGTGTATATGTATGTATATAGGAATTGATGTAGTAAAGAAAGTTCTTTAAAGTTAACTATGCTACGTTATCAACAGTTATTTAAATTAAAGAACTTACCTTGCCTTAGAGTCACTGTTCTGAAAATAAATTAAAATATAAACGAAATATATTTACTATATTACGTTGCCGAATTACGAAATTCCAATATTAGAATTACTTATTTATAGTTTTGTAAATATATGAATGGAATGTACTTCCTCGAAAGATCGTTCGAACATTATATGTTTTATTTATATTATTTATTATTATTTAGTATATAACATATATACATATGTATTGTCATTAAGTCAAGAATTTTATTGTACAACTTTTTGTTGATATTTTTTATTGCCACCATCGATTGGTGATACATGCAACAATTCATATGCATATATGATAAGTTTATTATAACACTTTAGTTCCAACCGGATTTTTAGTCAATAATTTGCATGTACAAATAATCGTATATAATATGCAATTCTTCGAGCAAGGATTATTCGACTTTCAAAGATCATATGATCTCAGAATATAATTTATAAAAACTAATATGTGTACATATGTATATAAGATATAATTCTTTACGGACGTTAACCGTTAATTATTTCGATGGTGTGCGGTTTATAAAAATTTATTTGAATTAATTGAATGCAACTTTTTTATGGTACATCTTGTACGATTAAATATAACTGGTTTCCATATTAAATATTGTATTTCGTGATAATATATTGTATTGACAGGCGACTAATCGGCTATGATAATAATCAAGTGTATAATGATTAAGTGCTAAACTGAAATGTAATAATGTCGTCTGAAGTTGGAGTTTTTTTGTAAGATCATACATATATATGTGATAGAAACGAGAACTAAAATAAAACCTGGTTAGCCTGGCATATATTGTAACAGATGAAAAATAGTTTTATGGATTAAAACGTCCATGCACAGTGGATGTCGTTGAAAAGCTACCACTCATTTTCGTTCAGACATAATAAACTTCTTACATTACATTTAAATTAGGTAGGAGTTTGTTTCTTTTGCCCCTAACAATTTTTTTTCAAGTTATCTTCAAAATCAGAAATGTTAAAACATGGGTAGCAAATAGATGGTATAGAGTATCATTATGTCTGATTCGTCGTTAAAAAACAAATTCTATGAATTTTTCTTGTCATTGAATTTCACATTTTATTAGAATCACTTGAAGTAAAAGATGCACGTCGTAACAAACTTCTTTAACTATATCATTTTAACACTTTTTGCTTTTGGGCAAAAAATTGTGATCAATAACCTTGACTGCAATAAAAAAATTCCAATTAATCGTCAACTTTATATTTCAGAAGAAGAAATTTTTTTAATCTAAAGATTTTCAGTGAAGTATACTGCATAGTATTATGTATCCAATAGCATATTGAGTAACTGTCAGCACACTCTCATTGGTTATACTTTACTGGATAAATATTTCAGTTCATCGTTTAAAAACACATTAAATTACTGTAATTTGTGTAAATATTTCTATATTAGATTAAGTTGAAAACCAGATAGAAAACTAAATTCAATCATTGTCGTGTTTTAACCAGAGATCAAAACATCGGCTGTGATACCTAAAATTACTGACACAATATAAGACAAAAATAGTAGTCTTCCAAATTGTGTTGTTTACTAAACAATTTTTTAAGACTACTATTTTGACTACTATTTATACAGGTAATGAAAAAATGTAAAATAATCTTTTCTGGCGATTTTCGTTTTCCTCTTTATATTAGCTTCTTTCTCGTTAAGCTTTCACATATAAGGTCAAACTCGCACATGATTGTTGAACTTTTCAATTTAAATTAATAATTTTCATTTCTTTGATTAATTTACCAGTTATATATCAGAAATATTTGATGTATTTACACAAAATTGATATTTAATTTAAAATTTTACAAATAGGAAAAACACGACTGTATAAACAAAAGCAAGTATTTATGTAAACCAGAGAAAAGTGTAAACTGGAAATGGATTACGAATCAATATTTTTATACATAATTGAATCTCGAACGAGGTTCAATCGGAAAATGGACTGAGTATTTCTTTTTTCCCACATGTTGTAGAATTATTACTTCATTGGTATAATTTTTACTTCAGCATCAATTATTTCTCCAGCTGTTTGCCAACAGTTTAGTATACAGAAAGCAGGGTTACAATACATACTTTAGGAATGATTTTGGATTAATGTTTCTTATCGTGGCGTTTGCTCTTTCCAATAAGTTATTATACCGCATCTAAAATAAGAAGAAATCTATATGACCAAGATCTCTTTAATCATTTCATCATAAATTTTTTATTATTTTTAATATAACGATTGTGTGTTGACCTCATTTGCATTGTATAATAAAGTATTTTGATTAGTCGGCGTAGTGATTATCCTCAGTTTCGTGTAACTCCTCCTCAGATTTTTGGCCTAAAAGCCAATGCATTCTGTTTTCTTTTTCATGTGTTTCTTACATCTTAGTTTAGCATCTAAAGTCATGCCTAGATATTTAGCAGTGTTTGCAATTCGCATGCTGTACTACTATCGAGTTTATCATTATTGGTATGTGATTTACCTTAAGATTTGTAAAGTTCACTTGGATTGATTTTGTTTCATTTAATTTAATTTACCATTTCCTTGTCCAATTACTTATCAGGTTAGTAGCCTTCTGTAATTTACTAGTAGAGTCAATGATGTTCTTTGCAAGTATTGCCATGTCATTGGCAAAAATCGCCATTGGTGCTCCTGTAATTGGTATATCTCCAGTATATAGGAAGGAGAGGGTCCAAGAACACTTCCGTGTGATCCTCTTGCTTTTATTCATTTTAGTTGGGAGTATTTAATTCTCATACTCGGAAGTGCCTCTCTTATATGTATGATTTTAAAATTTAAAAAATTCTTCCGGAATTTCTCGATGAAATTTCCAATTTAGTACCTGGTGTTATACTTTGTCAAAAGCTTGCCCTACATCAAGGAATATAATTGAGCATATTTGTTTGCTTTCCAGTGATTACATCAGTAATTCGATGTACTTGTTATATTGTGGAATGTTTTTCCCTAAATCCAAGGGAACCACACTGCAGCGAGGGGAGTGCTTTCCCACGCAGCACTTTCGATGTTATGGATGAACTTATCTAGTTTGTCTTTTATTTGAACTGGTCCCCGTATTGAGTTCTGCAAACTAATTATTTCTGTTAACTGTGTTTGGAAAAGATTCAATTTGTTTTAAGTTTAATCATAATACTGATGAATGATCTGATGATAAACTTTACTGTTCTCTTTCTTCAAAGATCGTTTTAATATTGTAACGAGAAACTCGAAAATATTTATATCTTTAAAGTTGTACAACATAAGTTATTCTGATAATTTAACCAAAAAATTATTCGATATTTAATTTTGGTCCAGATTAGAGTTATTGTAGTTCCCGAATAGATTAAATAGAAAATGGAAAAACCAAAAAATTTTATAATTAAACAACAATATGTCGACTGCTCATCGGAATATTTGCTAAAATTGTTAAACCACGATACAACATTTTGTGTTGTGCATTTTATATTTCAAAGAACATCTTTCTACGATTTGGGCTACGATTCTAGAAAAAAATAAACAGCTGATTTCAAGGTCAAAATGGTCGGAAAATCATTTCGGTCAAGTATGATTGTTGTTCTATCTTTTCAAAGTATATATTACAATACCATAATAGACAATTACAAAATGTAATCCATCACTCGATCTTAATTTCGTTTTTATTCTATTCTGTACAACTTATCTAGTTTCTATTATTCTATTATGTTTTCACTTTCATTTTCCAATTTTACTTGTTTTTTTCTATTTCAATGTACTTTTTTTTATTGATTTTCGTTTACATTTGTACATACATATGTGTATGTATGTACATATATAATATAAACTTATACCAAACAATTGCGGTTAAGCTCCTCTCTACATTAATTACTTTGAATGGTTTTTAGTTTTCGTTGTCTTTTAAGTTAACGATCAAAAAGGCGCGATGATATATATAATAATATAGTTGGCAGCTATAGGTGTGTGTGTGTGTGTGTTGTTGGTGCAATTATTTTTATGGTCCGTTTTTATGGTTTAAAACTGCCTCTTAATTCTGATGCTTGGATACTATTTTGAAATTTATGTTTCTAGTTTTTGCGTATTTTGTTATATTATGTAGATAGCTAATGATCATTAGTTTAAGCAAATACAGTAGGTGTCGTTTTATAGTGCATTTGTACTTATAAAATATGCGTCCTTGAACCAACGAATAAATAGTTTAAAACCACATATGTACGTATGTATATGATGGCATACAGTAAATTTATGTGCGCCATATAAAAATACTTTTGATTAATTTATAAAACATTGTTTATAATAATATTCATAATAATAGTAATAATAATGATAATTGATGATGATGAATGAAATGACAAAAAAATATCTACGATAATATGTACTTGTGGTATTAATATTCTTTACAAAACAGCTCTCAAAATTACTATTTTCCTTATTTAATTCTAGTATATGTATTTTGAATTAACATTTAAAGTTTAATGAACTTTTAATTTAATTTAATAAATAGCACCAACAACATTTTAAGGTAGTAATAAATAGATGTACGTAATGTTTGTTTAAACACAGAGTTAGGTAGTGATATGTAAGATTTGCGAATGGCAATTTTCGATCTTGGACTACATAGTGTTTTATTTTATCTAGCTATACGGTGTAATAAACTTAAAATTAAAGAGGATGATTTATGAATCTTGTATTACCGCATTATATTGGAATGATAAATGTACAAAAATCTGCTTATATGTACATTTAGATATCTTGGCAAATATTTTAATAGCGAAAACTGATTTTTTTGTCTGGTTTGGTTGACTGACGAAATGTCTATAAATACTCGTATAATTTGTTGTTTCGTAAGAATGTTGTTATTCGCGTGCGAAATCAAATATGTATGTATTTTTGGGTTTGTCAGAATAGCAGCGTATATAAGGATCGGTGAGGTTCTATCAAAGCACTGTGATGTAGCTGACGTATAAGATTGTATTATGCCTGCATAAGTTTATAAAATCAGTTTTTTTTAAATTGGTAAAATGGCATTGGTATTATTTATTACTTTGTATTTATTGCCTCAGATCGTTATGTTACAGTTATTCATATTGATATAAAACTAAAACAGTTATTCCATTTCTAGATTTCTAATTCCACCCCATAAATCTTAAAAGATTACTACCAACAACGTAATTTATAATCCAGATGAATATATTAATCTTTTCAGCTGTTTTAAGAACTTTCTAAAAATTATGGAAACATGGATCTGGTTATATAGTTTATGAGAAGTTTTGAACTTCTATCAGCAAGACTAAATGATCTGATCGAACTTATTTATACCTCAGATGGTAAAATCTTAACTGAAGTTTTTTACGCTCACTGATTGCCACTCTATAACACGTAAGTTGTGTGATTATCCAAAAACCAAGAACTTATACATAGAAGCGCTTAACGAGATACATAGAAGCGCTTGTTGTGAGAATATTATTTCCAGTTAAAAGGCTTTGCAATTTAATTTTTTAGTTTAAGAAATAGTTCCACTATATCAGAGTAAGGTAGTTAAATGAACATTAAATTAGAATAACAGGATATTCAAGAAATAGCGAGGCTGAGCATTTGAAAATAGTCGTTCAGTGCTTATTCAACGTCCATATCGTGGCTTATACACCGTCTGTCAACATTATTTGTCGATAAGTGTCGAATTTAGCTGAGCGTGGAACAGTGAGAGATCGTTAACATACCGTTCATCAACGACCAAGACGTTCCAATGAACTATTTATATTATTTCAAAGTCAACGAAATAGTTGATGGACATCGATATCGGTGGATGGGCTGGGTCAGCGGTTACTGGTTTCAACGGGACGGTACATTCATGCCATAATCGCTATACCGCCCGAACTCTTCGTAAAGGTAATGAAAAACAGAGGAACAAAAAGCAAAATGGGCACATTAATTGTTGTATTCAAAAACTAGTCCAAGTAAATTGCCCAATTCGGACCAACTTGAATAAACATACCTCACATGTAGAAATCGGTAATTTTTTTCAAGCTTATTTATTTACATACCAAAATGAAAAATAGAGCACCCGTTAATTATAAGTGTTTATGTATTTTTTGTTAACAGGTAAACCTAGTTTAACGAATCCTCGCTTAGAAAAATCTTGGATCTACGAATATCAATTTTGATGCAAAACCTAACTAAACGAACACATATACCTCGAAATAACTGTCGAAAATATTAGCGTGATTTTCTTTTGATTTTCCAGTCTTAAGGTGTTATCGCTTCGTTCTTTTAAGCTTATTATTTATGAGAAGTTATTTTATGATGAAATAGATAATAGCAACATAACCAGCGATATTATTATAATGGCAAGATAAGTCGATATTGAAGGAGTGGACAAAGAGAGATCCGAGAACCCCGCAGAAATTCCTATTGGCGATGTTCAAGTTATATTGGTTGAATTACGTTCTAAATCATCAACTAACGATGAAGAGCCTCAAAAAGGTTTAAGCCACCACATTTTGAATGATTTTTTTTAATTGGATGAAACATAAGATTATCATAGGAATCAAACTAATAATTTCTCATATAAAACCATATAATTTGATACCTCGTTTAACGGAGCATTTCCAGGAATCGAACCCCTTCGTAAGCGAGGTTTTGACGAATTTTACGACCATGTTAACTCAAATTTGCTAAAGTACTGTTTTTTAGTTATAGGCTTCACTGAACGACCTTTACTAACAATATGATCTTTACCCGGATAATCATATCATAATCATATAATCATACACGCCTAATTATTGCACGTGCATAATTATTATATAGTTTCGTATTGTTTGTAAATAAAATTGTATAAAATACCTTAAACAGTGTCCGCTGCCATTTATAATATCTTAAATTACAACCAGAAAGGAAAATTGATCTAAATTCTTAACCAATACTAACGCAGAAATAATTATAATAATAAAATTAATTTTTTAATTTAATTAATGACATGGAAAATTCTTATGAAATTTAAACCCAAAATAAACCAAAATGATTTCCGTTAATTCATAAAACAGCAAAAATACTTTCATTTAAATCGTCCGCATATACATATAATATACAAAATTCTACAATGATATGACTGTAATACACATATCGTATAGTTTTTTGTACTATAAATTATAAACTATTGCTCCAGATTTTTCACCGCCATCGCATACAAAATGTGCATTATTAATATACAATATACGACCATTGTATATGTATAAATAATAATTATAATGTGTAGTATGTACACTTATGTACATTTGTACATATATAGTCGTATATGGTATATACGACACGACTGAGGAAATAGATAAAAAAAAAATTGTATATAAATCGTTTAAAAACACCGTGCATGTCATATGTGGACAACAACAACAAATTTCTTTTTTTATCAACAATGAATAATTTTTTTTTTTTTACAATAATTCTGAAAAATATTTGTTTATAGATAAAGTTTATTGAACTTTTAGTGGTAATTATTTATAAAAAAAAATTAAAGTCACAGACTAATTAATACTTGAAGTATATAAAAACAACAACACAAAATGTATATTTGAGACATACGAGTACATCTACGACCAATTAGTCTATATAACGTCTTTACAAAATATAAATTATGGCGAGAGCTCTATAAGGTGCGTCGAACTATCCTGTTTTAAGTTAATGCCTCCGCTTATGTTAGATTAATGTTTAAGAAAGTGGGTGATATAATTTTTGAGGGTGGTGGAGGATGAGCAATTGTTTACCGCACACGCGATTTTTTTGCTGTTTTTAATTTATAGTTTTTATCGCTGTATATATTTTTATTTTATTTCAAGTACTAAGTTGCGTTATTGATAACAATATTTATTTGTACATACATGCATACATTTATTTCTTTGTTTTAAAGAGCAACAACAACGACAAAAGAGGAATATTACTAAATTATAATTGAATGAATATGTAAATTTTTGTTTTATAAAAAGATTAACGCAAAATTGTTTGATCTGAGTCATTTTGTTGCAATCGTAGTTATACCCAATATAAGTTATTCACTATATAGATACTTGTGTATTCGGGCAAAAAGAATATAAATTATGACATTTCATATCGAACGTTCAGCATCATAAGTCATCTCGGGTAAATGGGGCTATATTATACATTGTCTCATAAAAGTAGATAACTTCTATAAATGGCAATTAAAGTTAAGAGTCAATAACCACCGATAGCGAAAATTGTGATAGCTTGAAAATATCTTTTATGGAAATATACGCACAGGAAAATGCTTTAGTGCTACTAACTTCATGATTGGATCGAATCAACACGGAATGTAGAGCCGTATAAAATAAGCTTGTGTATATGTAATTAATATGGGCTTTCCACTGCAGTCATCGATCCTATAGAGTTACTATCGGAACTGAACCGATTGAATGATCACTTGGAAATATACATCGGCCGAAATAACATCGAAACTGGTTGTCAAAGTGTCAAGTTTAGGGTTGTCGATCTAAAACTTTAGGCGGCTATTCTGATGAAGTTTTGGTTGAAATAGTTGTTGGCAAAAAAATGCATTTTTGATTTAACAACCCTCTTCAAAAGCCCAGTATTCATTTTACATACATTCTCAATAAAATTTGAGATTCAAGGTTAAACTAATGTCAAAATTTTTTGAAAATTCGTTAGAAATAGCCACGATTTGGGCTAACCATCTGTACATTGCATATAGCACTATCCTAATACATAGTACTAGACGTATTGAGGATGGTCAACCTCTGCAATCCGACAGAGTGTCTTTCGGATGTTGAACCTTTACAGGTATATTATTAGGAAAAAAAAACAAAAAACAGTTAAATATTTGTGGAGGTTGGAATTTGACAACTAAAATCTCTTTAAAATTATTAATAATAAATATTACAAATTAAATATTTACTCATATTTATTGATTTATTTACAATAATTTTGTAGAACATTCCATTTTGAGCTTATATATATGCTCATTCGTAATGAAGGTGCGCGTTTGTTGAATTCAAAAATATGTTGCATTTAAATCGAAATATGTTTCATTTAAACCAAAAGTCAGAGTGATCACAACACGAGTTTATTCCTTGTTATGTTCCAATTTTTTTTTTTGAATAATTCACATCAGCGGCCATTGGACGTCATCAAACAGCAATTTACTTGATGTAATGTGATTCATAAGAATCATCACCATGAGAGGGTTAATTGCTTATACTTATTTTTATATCCAGGTTGATATTGAATATTCATGTAATTTTTGGCGATGCTTTCTGTTTTAAAATCAACTTATTTTTAAGCATATTTCATGACATAGATAGTACCATCAAGAGTTACGAAATAAAATTGGAAAACTTACTTTTAATATATAATATTAACAAGCATTCCTTGTTTGTTTCTCTCTTTACAATCTATTTTGGAGCTCAAGGGTCTTCCAAGTCCTTCCAATATAAATGTTAACATTATGTCTGCATGGAAAATAACATCATTCAAATAACCACCACTACTTCTCTCTATGTACTGCATGCTGTCAGCCCGGTTTTTCATCCCTTTTTTATATAAATTTGGCGGTATTTCATCAATAGTACATTCAATGTTGATTTTTAATTGTTCAATTGTTGGTGGATTATCAGCATAAACTAGTGATTTAACATTTTTACTCGATTGTTACTTTAGTCGGAACCACCACATATCTTCCAAATTATTCTCACCAACAGCATAAAAAAATAATTTAACATTGTTATTTATCAATATCCATTAACTGTTACTCTTCGATCATTTTCTTCAAAGAAATATGGACCAATCACTCTACCAGCATTGCACACCACACAGTGCTTGGATGTAATGGATGGCTGAACAATTTCGTGTGGATTTTCGTCACTCCAAATTTTGCAATTCTGTTTTTTACATAATTATTTCATTTGCTTACAAAACTAAAATCAGAAAATTAACGACGTTTATCGTGGTCTATTAGCTTCAGTCCTTGAACCAGTTGATTATTATAAGGACGTAAACCCAAATTCTTTCCTTAAGTTCTCCATGTTGTTGTTTGAAAAAGAATTAATTGTTGAAAACGACAAGGAACTGATAAATTTGGGTTTGCTGCAAATCAGTATTCTATTGTGTGGGTGCATTTATTTGTCGTACTAGTACTCTTGTATCGTGTAATGAAAATTACTTATAATTTGTCTACAATACGATGAATACTGAATCGATTTACTGAATATTATCGTCCATGAATCTTCTTAAATTTTTCTCATTATTTACAAATGATCACTGATTTTGATAAAACAATTTTCAAAACCTTGTTGAAGCTTATATCTATGTATGATTAAATGGCATAACCTACTGAACACAAATGACATAAGGAACGTCAGAAAAATAATACGCAGTGTTGCCACTATAACTATTTTTAATTGTATATGCTTAGTTTTAACTAAATTTATTAACTAAACAATATTTTTTTATATTTTTAGGTAAGATGCGACTGTTACTTTAAATACTGGTAACATTGCAACGATTGTTTTCAGAATAGTGGCAAATAAAAATTAATAGTAATAAATAAATGGGGATTCACCAAACTTTATACCCATATTCATATCTAAACGCTTAATACTGAAAACTGATGGTCAGACTTCTGACAGCATACATGTTAGAATACATACTTTTATATGAAGTGAGTATCTAGAATTCTGCTTCATGTCTCTATTTCTAATTTCGCTGATCAGAATAAGGATGACACTACATAAAACCAAAAAAAAACGTAAATCGTCACTAAGATCAGCTTTTTCATATAAATAGAGGGCCAGAATAATTGTATAAATTATAAACTGAATTAATTCACATAATTTTTTAAATAATCCTTAATGGAGAATGCATCTCGTGGAATTATATCCAAACGCCGGGCAATTACCTCTCACTTTCGGTTTAAATTTACCGCGTCCACAGCCTTATATTTTTATTTTTCACGACATAACTTAACTTGATTAAGATATGCAAAATAACATAAATTATTTACAATAAATTCTGCTTGACACGTCAGAAAAAAACGCTCATGTAATATGTAGATACTTAGATAGCAGTGTAAGCAGAAATTCTGACCATCTGTTTTCATCATAATTATAGTTTGGACCAAAACGATATCGTAAAAGCTATATCATACGTCATGCAACACGTCACGTTACAGAACGTTATAGCACCAAAAACATAATGAGAGCCAATTAAATATATATTCTTTGCCTTATAAGAACCCATATAAAATGCAAACATTAAAAGATCATTGCCCTAATAAAAACAAAATGATTCAAATATATAGTTTGAGTCATATTTAATCAAAAAAAAAATTAATTTAAGAAATATCAAAAATTCTATTCACACAACAAAAACAATCGCACATACAACGCAAGAATACTGGAAGACAATAAACCTTCTCTTTTATACATAAATACAAACAGTTTGTGATATAAAAAAATTTTTAAACTTCTTTTTTTATTGTATAAGTTCTTTAATAATAAATAAAGAAATTTTTCTTATTCTACATTTTTTCTTTAAATTCTTGCTTATTTAATTCCTTAAGAAGAAATAACATACGGAATAAGAAATATAGGTCAGTAGTTTAATAAAACCGGCTATTGTTCAAAAAATATAAAAATAAAATAAAAAAGATGAAAAGAAACTCTGATATTACATGTACACTCTTATATACATAAGGTTGATGAATTAAGAAGAAGTGAAAGATGACGATGAATAAATTCTAATACACATATTATATAGAGAGAGAACTTCATGTTGATTTTGATCTGTCAAAAAAACAAAAAAAAAACAAAGTAGATATATATTTTAAAAACTTCAATTTTGTTTAAAGTCTACACATAAAAAAGAAATTGGGTGAGACTAAACCAACCGTAAAAAATTTTTTTTTTACTTCAAACTAACCAACCAACCAAGTGACCTTAATAATGTTTATATTTCGTTGTATGTGTGTGTATATAGTAATATTTATCCAACTATTGTTTATACTTTGATTTTGATGATCGATAGAATGATCATTGACCGCGGGCGGTGTTTTCTATTTAACAATATGTAGATGTAGGTACGTTTCGTGATAAATTAATAGTTTTTTTTTGTTCTGTGTTTTAAATAGAATATAAAAACTTATAATATATCATGATCAACATTGATCTTTTGATTTGTTAAATAAACAACAACAATATACAGCTTTTCTTCTCGCATTTCTCTAACATCAGTAGAGCATCTCTTTCGCGTCTATTCTTTATTCTATATCTTTCATATATACTATGCCATCATCGTGATCGGTTTACCTTTTATTTATAACAAGGCAAAATAAATAGTTTGACAGTAAAGTAACGATCAATTACAAACAGCAACAACAACAACAAAATCGTCATCAAATTTTATAATAATGTATATTATACTAAAATGTATAAAAGATTTATTATGTTACCGTTACAACGGTTTTTATTGTAAAGAAAATGTTAAAATATTCCAATCTCTTTCTGCTAGACGTCGACGACAGCAACAACGATGGAGTCAAAAAACTAAAGAAACACACAAAAAATAAAAAATTAAAACAAAATCTAAAACGAAGAACGAAAAGATCGTCGTCTCATTCAAAGAAGTATTTAGAAGAAATTAAACAACTTAAGCTGGAGTATTAGAAAAATCGATTTGATGATATTTAATTTTTTGGTTTGATGTTTTATTTTTTTATTGATTTTGGTTGCGTAAATATAGTGCGTGATCATATTTCATATTATGTATGATAACGGGCAAGATGAACATTCTATTAATTAAGATGTATAGTTGTATCGAAAACTACAGTTGCAGTGGCCGTGGAAATATTTTTATATCTTGAGTCTTATAAAGTGATTTATCTGAATTAAGATGCCGTTATCAAAATGTTTTGACTTTTTAGACAGATGATCAGCATTTCTAGTTTTACTTGATTTGCTTAAAATGTTATATTCTTCCACTTATTCTCCTTGTCTAAACCGAGATTTACTTATGTATAATGTGACACTTTTATTGAAATAAAACCCTTTGGTCAGCACGAACCACTCATACGTATTGGTGCATATTGTTGGTTGTCAGCCCAACGAATGCTTATTATCAGCAGTCGCATGTTAAATTTTGGTCAACGGCGAGAATCGGAACTCGATACCGCGGCGTAATGAGAAAGTCACCTGGAATTGATGAAATTTAGCCAAGGTTGTTAAGGAGTTATTACAGAGAACAGTCACTTTGTTAACATATATAATGCTTGCTTTCGACTTAAATATGTTTCTGAGTGTTTCAAGGTAGCACAAAATCCATGATAAAAACCCGGACAAAAAGCCGAGCAAATTGCATCATACAGGGTGATCTCTTTGTTACGAGCTATTTTAAAGTTTTTATTGAAACAACTTAACGCAATGATCATTTTACCTGACTTCCAGTTTGGATTCATAAACGAAACATTCGACAATTGATCAAGCGTGACTGCAAAGATAGACTAAGCGTTTAATGAGAAGAAATATTGGGCCGTATCTCTAGATTTATCAGAGATTTTCGATAGAGTGTGGCATGGGGGTCTTATCTACAAGATAATTAAGTTAGTGCCACAAAATTACTGCCATTTGCTTTTGAAACGAAAATTTAGAGTATCTCATCATGTTTCCATACTCCAACTTTTATTCAGCAATAGCAGAGGTTTATTCAGCAATAGCAGTATTGTATTAGAAAATAAAGCTTAACGAACCAAAATTGGTATATGTAAGTAACATATACGTTGCGGCACAAAAATACCAACCTCCATACTTTTCTCAAAGAGTTACAAATTCCCCAAGCTAATGAATCTGCTAAATATCTCGAATTGCATCTTGATTAAATTTTGAACTGGCAATACCACATTAGACAATGCAAGATGTATTGGGTAATAGGAAGATATTTTAAGCTTAGCCTTAAAAAAAACATTTTGGACGTATAGTGCCCAACTCTGGGACTGTACTAACCAATCAAATCGTTTGATTAGTCAATGCTGCCAAAAGAAATTTCTACGTGCAATAACGCATGCTTACCGATAAGTAACCAACGAAGAATTACACAAAAGTCTTAATGTTAAATGGACTGATGAAGTGGTTTAAGAATTTGCCATCAAACGTGAAAGAAGGTTAGTGCAACAAACCAACAGTGAAGCCAAACAACTTCATGACATAACACACGAACTAAATTTTCAGTATCACCCGATCTGTTGTCCGTTGTTGTTGATTTTGCTCCTAATTTTTTGCAGCTGTTTAACCTCCTCGCGTTGCCGATAACTGGATGGGTGCTTTTACCCATTTTTGAAGTAAAATTGACATCTTTCAAAATGGTGTAATCTTAGCATGAAACTCAAAAATGAAGAAATAAAGAGCTTCGTTTAAATTCCACACCGCTAAAAATATCTATCGGCTATTCCGAAAGTCATCTAGTTTTTTTGGTGAAAATGACCACCAAACATTTTTTTTAATAGGTATAACAATTTTATTAAATTATGTATTCTCCATTTTGATCCAATTCGTTTTGCTTCTACGCTAAAAAAACTGCTGATCTGTGCTGAAAAAAAACTGGTCCAAGTGATATTTGGAGTGAAGGTCTATCCGTCTAAATTTTGTAGAGATCCGAACAAGTAATAGTCCGAGAGTGCCAAGTGCATTGAATGGTAGTATATCCCATACAATATGTAAAAGCTTTCGGAGAGTTACCAAACTTGTATGAGGTCTCGCATTATCGTGATGGAACACCACAGCCTTTTTATTGATTAATTATGGTTATGGCCTTTTATGTTTGAGTGAATCATTCAATTTATCCAGTTGATCACAGTACACTTCAGAATTAATCGTGGCATTGTCTGGTTTAAGTTAAAAAATGATTTTGAAATCCCAGCAATCGTTTTTTGGTGAATATCAATTTTTTATATTATTCAAACCAAAACTTTTCTAAAATTTTTGACAAACACGTCTTACTATGTCAGCTGTCAAAATAAATAATGATTATGTGGGTTCAAACTCAAGTTGGCTCTGAAAAAATACAATTAGGTCCTCTTGAAAAAAAAAATGAAATGACCTCTCGAACTACCTTATATGTGTATGTGCTCGGACGGATTTTATCTTATATTAAACCATAGACAGTTTTAGCCGTGTGGAATTCAATTGAAGCTCTTACTTTATTCTTCTTTAACTTACATTTATATTGTATAGTTTAGGAATTATAGAAGTCCTCCCTTTATAAAAGAGTCTTTTAAAAATGTCAGTCATTATTGTGAGAATGTTACCATCGGCCGACATAATCTAGAGCCACTAGTAAAACGTTTGATATCAGTCCAGGAAGCTGCACGAGACCTGAACATGAAATGAAAAGAGAGTTGATTGGTTTGATGTAACACATGCAATTACTAATTTTCAATGTCAGAAACAGTTAGTAATTACTCGACAACTATTACGTTAATTATAGAAAATTTTAGTTGAGAACGACATGAAGCTAAACATAAAGACAAATTATATTATGGCACGCACATAGCAATGTACGCACATTAAAATTAAACCTCTGTTTTTTCATAAAGGTCAAATCTAACCTAAGTTGACTATCTTAAAATGAAAATTACTGTTGATAACGCACAAAATGCGATCATATACATATATAGACAAATTAAATAATCATATAGTCAATTTTCACGGTCAAAGCCATCACCACCATTAAAACCGTCAGAACAAATGCGTTATCTGCAAAACTTTATTTCATTTTTGTTTGTTATTTTTAATCGCGATAAAAAAAAATTCCGAACACATGTTTTGTTAGTTTTTTTTTGTTTTTTAATCAGAATCCAACCGATAACAACATATATAAATTGCAACATTAACGCGCCCCGGTAACTGAAAGGGTTAATGATAAAAATACATTTTATTTGTTTATCATATTAAAACGCATTTTTTTGTGCCACAAACCGACAATCAAATTTATTTAATATTTTTATGCTATCACGCACAAAATTTTATATATTTACGTAACGATTAAGTGTATACGATCGTGAAAATATATAGCACATTTTATCAAATATATAATGTGTTTTGGTAAAAAAAAATATAAATAAATAAAAAGAAATTATGCGATAGGCCTAAGATTAGATTTCAATGTCAAGTTTTTAATTGAAATAAAAATTTTAACGATAAAAATATTTTTCCGCACTTTGTTGCAGTACGGAGTGGCACAATTGTATATATGGTATGTATGTATGTGTATAAATTATGTCAACCTCTAATAAATTGTTCGAATTCAATATAAAAATAAATATTATATGTGAAAAATATGCTTTTAAAATCTTATCTACACACACACACAATATTATATAGCATATATCTAACTATGCGCTCGTCTAAATATTTATAGAATATGGGCCACTTCAATTTAGGTCAATGCTAAGTAATTCTAATAATGGACGATCGTTCGTACAGTTCTCGATCGAATTTCAAGGAAATATACTATATAGACAAATTCGAATATATATACATATATTGTATATATGTGCGTCTTACATGTGCGAGTACATAAGATTAAATTGGCGTTAATTAAAAACATGAACTTTTTTTGGCATTGCGAGAGAAACACTTGCGATCATGGAAAATAATTTAGATGTTCGTTAGGTTTCATTAAGATAATTGGCGCACAAAATTTTTAATAAGTTTGTTGTTTAACGTTAATAAAATATATGTATGTTATTTACATACTCGTATATCATAAAGATTATTTATGCGTATATATATCTTGTGTATACAATTTCATTTGTTGCGTTTCTGAATTACAGTGTTTATGGCACGTGTATATAGTGTGAGAAAAAATTGGAACCATACTCGTATAACAAAAGTATGTATATGCAAAAAAAAAATGTGTGAGTTGTAGTCAAGAATGAAGATAGGAATTAACCGACATAATCTCCACATGGAAATTCCACTTATTTAGTCATATTATCCATAAATATAGGTGGATTTAACTGCCACTCGTATACGTGGTCAGAATTCATTTCAATTTTCCAGAAATAGCAAAAAATTTTGTTACTGGATAAGAATCAAGGGATTGCCTGTAAATATAATTTAATCTTTCAGAATTTCTATTAATTTAAGTTTCTTGGAAAGGCATATCGAAATTAATTAATTTGTAGCTGTTCTCTCATATGGCACATTGTGGCGTAATTGAGGACGGTTAAGCTACTGTGCGCGCCATTGATTTGGTGTATGGGCATTGAAACAGCTTCAAATTGATCCCTTTTTTATCGAAAATTTGTACGTCAACAAATAAAACTGTCATAGTTGGACTGATGATCAGCCAGAAGGGGGTTCAACAGCTTCCAATGCATCCTGAAAATGCCCTGTTTTCTTCAAAAATGCAGAAGGGCAGCGTCTACAGTCAATGATATTGGTGTAGCCAACTTGTGGTTTCAACAGTTTCAAATATTTTGAGATTTCAAACAAACAAACAGCAAATCAAGTTTTAAGTTTGTCGTATAAAATAGATAACGTTCCTCATTCTTGACTTTTTCAAGTAGCATAATCCACTTTGTCGAAAGTTTAAGCATTGTGACAAGTAAAGTGTATGAATTAAATGATTTTTATAAATTATTATCTGATAAATAATCGGAATGCATAAAAATGAAGGCTCCTAAAAGTGGACACTATGTCCAGAATTTATTGGCATTTCTATACTTATATTATAAAAGTTTGGTAACATTAATCTTATAAAATAACAGTGCAAAAACCTCAATTTGTTAATTTATAAATATTTTGATAGAATATTTTATAGTTGTCACCATAAAGCTTTAATCTTTTATACACAGCAAATGAGAGGAAACAACAGATTAATGTGTGCTATCGTCTTTATCTACCAAATGCTGCTGACATTAAACCGTCAATTATATTGCACATTGCATTGTAATTTACAGTTTGGATACAAATAACTACTACAGAGAGCCAAACTATATGGAGAAATCATGTATACTAGACTGAAATAAAGCGAAATAATTGTACCCTGGATGAAAAGGCCATAATTGAATTTTATTGTCTCTTTCATTCCTTTAGCATTGATATTACGATAAATAAATGTTTGCATATAAATTTTGTATAAAATATTATTAACTCATTTACTGCCCTGAATGAAACTCATCGCAGTGGCATGAAACATTTATTTGATTTCATGTATTTATTTGAACTTAGTTTTATAGATTTGATTGAATTTTATTTATCGTAATATCCAATAGTAAAGGAATGAAAGAGAAAATAAATCCCAAATATAGCATTTTCTTCCAGGGTACAATTAATTCCCCTTATTTCAGTCTAGTATACATGATTTCTATCACAAAATACTCGCTGTGTTAATAGATCTCTTAATCCTGGTTACGACCGGTAAATTAATGCTGATCCCTAATAAACGTATCAACAGTTCTTTCTTAAGATTTCAGAAATGTTGATGGCGGACAAATAGGCCGAAATGATTTGGGATCGGTATAGTCAGACTTACCAACATTTGAACCAAATACAGTAAATGTTTCTTAATGAAAGGATATCCATACCGTAATTTAGCATGAAATATAACATCATGACCAGCAGATTTGAAGGATATTAGACAGTAGGTTGTCACATAATAATCGGGAGGTTATTTTCGCTCAAACACAAACAGAGTTAATGTAAATTACCAATCAGATTATTAATTATATTTATTAAGTGTAAGTGTTCTCTTTTAATAATCACTATGCAAGTGATCGAAATGATGAAACTCATATACATTGAACACATTAATAAAATGCGCGAATCGCGAAAAAAATTGATCAAGAAATTAAAATATGTGTAAGATAACAAAAAAAAAATTAAAATAAAATAAATAAATAACGGATTTTGTGTCGTATATATTTCTTTTTAAATTGTATATTTTCATTAAAATAGAACGAAGAAATTATTCTAAATTATTATATTATTATTATGGTTTTTGGATTATAATAATACATAGTTGGTGTGCGGAGGCGATAGTTTTCTGTGTACAATCGTAAATTATTATATTATTCCATTGTGTTCCGCGAGCGCGGCTCATACCACTCTCTATACTACATATACATATGAGTATATTATATATACATATATGTATATTGATGATAGATAAGTTGTGTTTTTTTTTGTGTAGGAAATGATCACAAAATAATACAACACAAATAAAAAAAAGAAAAGTTGGAGAAAGGGGATTACTATTTTATTATAATAATTGCGCTTTATGATATAGTTTAAGTCAGAGATGAATTAATATAATGTTTATATGATTATTTGGCACACTTAAGCCGTTTGTCTATTACGTTCCTGTATGCCATGGTATCGCTACATGAAACGATAAATTACAGAAAGTTTTTTTTTACACAGACAATTTTTCTTATCAAAGTGAAAATTTTTTTTTTCTTATACCTACTTTGTATATACGAGTACGTTGTCTTAGTAAAATAAGAAAAAATCTGTTAATTGCGGAATTAGTTAACATTTTTCTTTTTGATGTGGTATAAATTGTAAGAAAAGAAATTATTTTTGATCTCAATATTTATGTATATTATACAAAATTGCCCTACAGGCTACATACATACAATTTTGCTTCCTTGTTTTAGGTTGGGTACTGGGTAAATAATCGTCAATGCTTTATACATATATTAAATCGCGCTTCATATTTTGTGGTTTTTATGCTCGTATAGCGTGCACTATATCACATATGTATACATATTTAGTACACCAACCAACTATATATGTATATCTGTATATTAATTGATCAGATGGCACGCATTACTTAATAAAAAAAAAACAAATTCGTTGAACCTAAATTGAACTTAAAAAAAGAAACTATATATAACAATATATCAACAAGCTAATGTTATGTCATATGCTGATCATATAAATAAATCATAATTAAATTTATTTTAATTGTCAATATTTGTGTTACTTGAGTTCAATGATTTCTATATGCGATTGTGTATACATACATATATTATGTATATTTTACATATACGATGAATAGTACAACAATGTATTGAGGGAAAAAAATCGTTATTGATCGATGATGTGTGGTGTGATGATGTTTGATGATGCACAAATGGTATCAGCAGCACAATAACTCTTAATAAAATCATATCTTGTGTAGGTTTTTATAGCGATACGATATAAAAATTAATGCTAGTGTTATCATAGATCGATTTTTTATGTCTCCAGCAACTAACACACACACAAAAGGCAAAATGGTAATTATTAAATAAATATAAATCAATATTTCAAAATAGAAAATATTTTCTAATTTTTTTGACTTTGAAAAAGTTAGGTCTTCTCTAATTCGATATATCGTTATGTAAGTGTTTGCTTTTTCGTTATTTGGTTTAGTTCAAATGATTTGAATTTGGCTACGAACAATTTTATTTAATTGAAACATATCAACGCTATAACTGCGAAGATTTATAATGGATAAGAAATAATTTTAAGTTATCTCTAAATAAATTATTGACGTGAATATTACAATTTTTAAAATATTTGGCATTATATTTGGCGCCACCGTTGTTTTTTAGCATAGATAAAATGATGACATATAATAAATCTGTTCCTAAAAATTATATAATTAAATAATCTATCTACAGAAAGTTTGTTCACAGCATTCCAATTCGATGTAGATTGGTAATTTACGTTGTTTCTCGTAGATCCACTGCAACAAAGTAAACAATGGGATTTAGACTGCTCTATTGCAAGAATCACATGTGTTAAATATACAGAGATCTAACAAACGATAATGTCAATAACCGAAAGGCGATAATGTTATATATACTACATTCTACATATATGTAAAAAAAATGATTTCATGTTAAAACCTGACGCGCCATCTTTTATCAAATCTAATTATAAATAAAGCACCATCTGTTAAAAAATCTTCTTACTATTTGACAAATAGAAATTATGAAATAATTGACTGTGTTCAATTTTTTTTGACTATATATATACTGAATGTCTCAATAATTTGTTGCCTTTTTTAATGATTGCACTGCAAATGATGTTATCTTCGTTTTTACAAGTAAAATCCCTACAGTTTAGATGAGGATCTGAGATTTACTAGAAATGCCTAAAGATTTAGCTATTGAAAAAATATCAGTTGGCCAGCGGCTATAACGGATACAGACAAGTTATATGACCGTATCATGTAGAACACAAATCGAGGGTAAGTACAACGTTACGAAGTTAAATTTGATCTGTTTGAATCTGGCACCAGTATTCTAATAATTCTACAGATCTTTTGAAAAACATTTGAAGTGTCACTCCATTATCTAAATATCAAAGAAAGCTTAAGTTTTGTACCCTTTATATATATATATATATATATATATATATATATATATATATATATATATATATATATATATATATATATAATGGTTGGTTTCGTCGAATTTATTTTATTTATTAACTCGTAATATTTATCTAATCTTTGGTTTTTGATACATGACTGAATGTTTCGAAACCGCGCATATATATCATAATTTAATAAAGCTTACAAGTCATTTGAACAAATAGCATTATTGTGGTCAACCGTCTCATCTCTTTGTTAGTTATACTATTTCCGAATCGTTTGAGAAATTGTCCATGAACTGACTAATATCAAAGATCAGTCAGTATACTAGATTTGTGGTTTACATTCAGAACCACTTTCGATCAAAATTTTATCAAGAGACTGCAAAAAATGCGGTATGAAAGGCTCATCTTAAGGCTAGTAAAGTAGTACATACTTTAATTTAAACCCAACCATGATAGGAGTCTCCAGGGTAGAGTATTAGAATAAGTGTTATACTGCTAATATATCGACAGCAAAAAATACTGCTTTTGCCTAGGAAAATTTGTAGTATCACCAAGTGAATTATAGTAAAAGGAAGCTGTTTAATACTTTGCTAAAATTCGTAATTTCAAAAATTAGTAAAACATTTACATGCCGATTCAAGATTGAACTGCAAATATCGCGTAAGGCAAATAATAGATCAAATTGAAACATTAATGGACTCATATAGGGAGACATTCTTTACGCTTATCCGTAACCGTATAACCGATATGAATCTACGAGAGTTAATCCTATTTGAACGTGTCTAACTCTAAATCTGTACTAACTTTGATTGTTACGAAGTGGATGGAATCGTCATATTCTTCATATAAGAGATAAATCAATGTGAAGTAGATGATATTTTCGTCGCCGGTTGTAGCTTAATGGTTAAAAGAGTTCTCTTCACGCCGTGGTCTCGAGTTCAAAAAACTAACATGCACCGTATGACATAAAAAGCGATTGTGTGTAAAAATATTCCTTGGGCTACAATGTGCACCAATCGTTAACATGGTTCGTACCTTACGAGATAAGTGCCGTTTACGGCGTCTAAACCTTAGATGATATTCTAAGCGGCCATAACCCATTTGAATCGCCCCAATAATCTGATTTTATCCTAAAAACGACAATCTTAATATTAAATAGACTAATCAAGAAAAAATTGCTCGTTAGTAATATAATATTGATTCGCTTATATATTAACAATTGAAAATATGAAATATCCCATTTTAAAATGGCGCTCCATAAATTGCCAAGTACTGTAGTCCAATTATCAAACTCATTAAGTCGATTTATTTAATGTATTCGAGATGGCGCCATTAATAAGACATATTCCGGTTTAATTTGAAACAATACATAACCTCACATTTTTTTAAATGACGCTTAGTTCTTTGTTTTGCCAACTCTATTGTGAACGTATTTGGTTCGTGACATTAGTGGCGCTAATAGTAGATAATTAATTAACTCTATTATTGCATATGACAGTTCATTTTGCAAATATAAATATTTAGCAATTTCCCTCTAATATGGAATGACATAGTACATTTATTAATATACTGAACAATTATAGAGTGGTTAAAAAAATAATTATGACTAAACCAATTTTTTAACCTAATTTAAATAAATTAAATGGTTGATACTGCTACCACTATTATCCTTATAGTTTTATAAATAAATAAAGTTTAATTATTTAATGGACGTTTATCTTGCGTAAGACGGTATAAATTATATTTATAAACAAATATATATGTATTAGCAATAATATAAATATCTCTACAATTTGATCTTAACCAATAAAAAAACCGAAACAGCACGTTCGCTGCTCAGAATGTTCTCACAATTGCATAAATTTGATCAAAATCGAACGACAAAAAAAAATATGGAGATGATCTCCGTACGGCATCTTTAAGTTTTTATTTAAAATTTAACACAAAACAAAATTATAATCAGACCAGACAATTAATATTATTTTAGGTTGTTTTTATTTTGTGTTTTTTGGTTAAGACGATATATAAAACTGTCAAATAATGACTTTATTACTATATAGTTATAAGTCGCTAATGTCACCTTTCAAATGTTTTATTTTTGGTTGGTGCCGATGATAAGATCAGGATACATACATGTTTTCTTTCGTATTCAGATTTTTCCAAATTTGGTACAATATATTTACATAAATTACAGATTCGATTTTTTTTCACCAACTCCTCGAATTACATGGTATATAAAATAATGTAAATGTGATCGTTCAGGTAAAAATATTTCTTTTGGAATATATTTTAAATGCATAATTATTATTTTATTACGCCTCTGGCGATAAGGTACTACATTTTACTTCTGCTGCGACAACATTTGACCTATTTTAATAAACTCTATAAGTATTTGTGATTCGCATTCACCCAAAATAATAATAATAAATGACAACAACAACCAAAATATTTTTATTATTAATTCTCGGTTCATTGACATTTACATTCATAGATAGATATAAATATTTTTGTCGTGTATGTGAGTGAGTACTGGACTCGGTATATGTTTGCATCTTTTAATCCAATCAAATAAAATTATAAAACAATATACAGAACAAATACACAAAAAGCACTGATAATATATTATTTTTGGTTTTGTTAAACAATTACACAAACCAACAAACTACTATGACAAATGTTGTTAATATAAATGCGATATCTATATGACCAGATATATGAGCAAATATGTTTATATACGACTATATTTAATTTATGGTTGTGTAGTGCGTGAGATTGTAGCCAACACTTATTTGCGTTGAACAGATGTTTGTAGATATAGAACGAAGTAGAAATAATACAACCACGTCCAGATGATTGAAAATATTCTATAATAATGTTACTTTATAAAAGCTTCGTGTATTGTTATATTTTAAAATCCGGTTAAATTTAAATAATAATAATTAATTAAAATTATATTTCGATTAATTATTATTATTTAAATTTCCCTGATCCTAGAATGGTATACTAATGAAATGAGATAAGTATACAATACTGTACTAAGCTTGTCTGATTCAGGCTGTCAAACTGATCTATAAGTCGCTAGTTAAGAAGATTGATTTAACTCAGTTATTGAGCAATTTATTAGCTACAATTCTTTTAGCTCTAAAACAGGATATCTGAAGACATTCCAAAAAATTTCATTGTTTTTCAAACAAATTTTAATCAATTGTTTATCTTTAAGTTACAAATTAATTCGGTTTAGCTATCAGGTAATCTTCAGATAGGCGGTTTAAGTTTATGATTAAAAACAATATTATAAGAGGTAAAATCATTATCTACACTTATCAAGTTTATAACACGCGGACTAATAAATGAGATGGTATTTATTTTAAAATAATTCAGTATTAATTAATTAAAATTATAATACGTGATTTGAATTAAAATGTAATATTAATAAATTGAATACTTTAAATACCAAAAAATGATTGTGTAGATATATCTCGTCCATATCCATATCTTATGGCCGATATGAGATATAAAGGTAATTTTTAAATTTCATATACGCCATTTTATTGAGTTTCGTCGATAAAAATGAATTGTTATGCTTGTGCCAATGAATTGAAAATAGTTATCCGCTTTAAACGGGGTTTTGACTGTCCCAATTTAATCGCACTTCGAATATAAATATAGTCACTCATTAAAATTGAATAAAAAAAAAATAATCTCAATCGTAAAATAACACTATAATTTTTAATTACCGTACAACAATTTCTTATAATGCCACCAATAAACAAGTAATCCTTCAATTTAAAATCATTGCATATACACTAAATTTTAATTGCCGGGATTTAATTTTTATTGCCCACATATTATATGAATCACTATTGTAGTATTGCATATAGTTGGTCTTAATTTAGTAATGTACCCAAAATCTTAATGTTTAAGATAAGTGAATCATAAACTTTTTTTCGTACCCAAAATACAACAATTTGTAAGATTATCAATTGCATATGTGTTGTGATGATTGTACAAGCATGTTATTACACACTTTGTGAAATAAAAAATTCTGACCAGCGT
Source organism: Tipula lateralis (assembly GCA_963932295.1). Taxonomy (NCBI): domain Eukaryota; kingdom Metazoa; phylum Arthropoda; class Insecta; order Diptera; family Tipulidae; genus Tipula; species Tipula lateralis. The sequence goes on from OZ010737.1 coordinate 61,861,806, forward strand.
CAGTTCTTTGTACATGTAGAAAGAAGAATAACACAAGAAATGTTCATTTTATTGCGAATTTCCTCTTACGGAAATTGGACTAATAACGATTAGTTATGGATTAGTTTTAGTAACTATAGATACCTTTCTTAGTGGTATGTGGTATATTCTCGAAAATAGTAACAAACGAACAGAACATCGTGGTATGTATAAATACAATGTAGTGTGCCAATTTATTTGCCCATTGTACATGTTTTTGGATGGAGGATATAAGTTTTAATATATTGAACGAACAATGGTCTCTCATTATCCTCGAATCACACCCCGCTTCAAAGTTCGGGCAATTTGTCAGTCTTAAAAAAATCAATAATTATTGTTTGCTTCATAAACTTTAGCAACTCGGCAAGTGAATTTGTAACACACATTTTGATGGTAATTTTATTTGAATAATTTATTTAGTACTTTGACATAAGTGACCGATAAAATTAAACGAAACTGGATGAACAGTTTTTTTTAGATTCGCTGCTCAGTAATGTAAATCACAATACAAATGATATGATATCGGCGACACAAAAAACATTTGATTTTTTTTGATTGAACATTTGATTTCACAGCACACTTTTCCTTTGTCATTGCATGGATGTATCATTTTTATGGAATTTAATAAGTTGTAAATATTTTGTTTAAACTCTTTAAGGTTTCTTTCTAAGCAGCTCCCTCTTTTGATAAATATGTACTCAGTTAATATAAAAGTCTGGTTCATATGGTCGGAGTTAATCGTAGGATTTAAAATCCTACCTCAAATCGTAGGATTTAAAATCCTACTCTCATCGGTAGGCTTACCAACTATCAAAAAAAAATAGTTTAGTAAATTTTATGATCATTATATGTTTTAGCTTAATTTCGAATTTTTTAAACTCAATGTCAAAGACGAATGGGTTATTCGAAACCAGGATTACAATCCCTGCGAATTATTAATGAAATTTGATAATTATCAAAACAAAAAAATAATAGTTAAAGCCAAGCACAAATCGAAATTAAAAATAAAAATTTGAAAATTAAAATTTCAAACAAAATAGACCATTTTTTGAGCACAAATTGATATGATACAAATTGATCCTAAGATTAAATCCGACCGTAAGAATCAGACTTAAAGACTTAATTATCCAGAAAACATTAGTTTAAATCTAGATCGAATATTACAAATTATTTTTCTTATATATTTGCAGGTAAGATGAATCGATCTATATAAGTATTCAAATTGAGCTTTTTTTATATTGGTGAAGGGTAAGTAAAGATCACATTGCAATGACGGTAAAATTAATTGTTGTTCTCGTAGTACGAGTATATATACATAATATGTGAAATACGATATCAAATAAAATAAAAACTTCAACACGCGATTAAATTAAATTACTACAATTTATAATATTTTAATTGTGAGAAATATCGTTTTAATTGTTGTGTTCAATTATGAGTGGCAGTTGGATTTAGTCGCGTATAAAAAAGCAAAATGATCATTTTTACTTATGCTCGCGGACATATGTACATACACATAGGAACTTTCTATTATGAATGGAATAGGTTTCGCATTACAGTGTGTACGTGTACGAGTAATTCTATTCCATATGCATTTGTGGATAACAGGAAAAGTCAGGTTTTGAGAGTAATTTAAGAATTTGTTTTGGAGGAACTTATTATTAGATTCCAGAATTTTTAAAATTCTATATAACGCACTTACATTATATAGCTTATAAACTATCAGTTTATTATGACAAATTGTACAGTATCAATTTAGAACGAATCAACTGCATATACTTATGTTTTAAGATAAAAAAAGAGATTTGTAGTAATTCAAATTTGTTTTATTTTCGTCTGTTCCTAATTAAGTCATTGAACCTAGAACACAAATCAAACACAGAATTAAAAGATAACAAATAACTTCAAGTCACTTTTGCGAAATAAAACTAAATTTATTTAAAGATTAAAATTTTTAATTAGATTTTCATAATAAGATGACAATTGTAATAAGAATTATTTTATTTTTGATAAAGAAAGTATATTATGCCGTGTCACCCACGCATTTCGAAAATTTCGAGATGTATGTTGAAAGATTACTTGGGTATTATTACAGTTAATTAAAGTGCATATATGTGTACACTACGGTAATCATTATAATAAGAGAGGTGTGCTGTACAATAATTTTTATTGTTCAAATAGAAATGAATTTACATTTTTATGGGATGTGGGTATTAGGTAGTTTATATGATACTTGCGCGTGTAGTTACATTATAACCGGATTGAAGGTGAATGCACAATTAAGATATTTGTATATGCACGATAAAATTGAATCATTTCTGTTGACGCTTCTACGTCCAAAATAGGTGTATTATTTATTTAAATAGAGATACGAGCATGATTGACAGATGACAGGTTAATACTTTAGGCTTCTCATTTATTAAAATCACGTTTTTTCGTTAGTTCTGTTATGATGAGTGATTATCTTATACATAGTCACACAACTTATTGCTGAAATATAATTAAAATGATTATTGCTTCATTAATATACAATATAAACAATAACATTGTCTTTCTATAGTTTTTAACAATTTGATAATTCACTTGTGCATGCGCATGCATTTTGTTATCACTGTACATTAGGTCAACTTTTATTGACATTCAATTGTTTTTTATATACTTACATTGGAATATCGATGTAACCTAATAAATAAAATAAATACTTAATAACAGAAATTGCCAATATGTTAAAATTCAGTTAAAATGACCTTCTGAAGGTCATATATAAAGCAATATTTTTCTTAAGCATTCACTTTGGAAAAAAAATAGTTTCGGTTAAATTTTTACTACGAGTATTAACATTTTTACGTTATTTTATTTAAGAGAAACCACCTAATATATTATACTGGTAACAATCTAATCCACCTGACTTAAGATAACGTTCACCATTTTGGAGCTTTCTCATGTGTATAAGTTATAAGAAACTTAAATTTGATTACAACTTTTTGCATCTTTCTATAATGGTACAAGTTTATTTTATGTGTACACGTATTTACATATATATGTATATTGTATATGCCAGTATATAAAAAACTGATAAGTTTAATATCATATTTAATAATAATAATATAATAAAAAATATAGCAATTTTATTTTATTAAAAATAAATTGAACCTTTCACCCAAATTTAGAGCAGTCATGGACCTCTTTATGTCTTGTGCGTGTGTTTGTTGTATTATGTATGTGAATTCATCTCGATTTTCTTTTCGACGATCTTTTCTTTTACATACTCGTATAATAATATGCAAATACTAAAGTACACTGTTAAAATGATATTTACAACAGTATATTGAAATGTATATGATGAAATTGATCAAAACCATTGCAAGGGTTAACACCATCATTCATTATTGTCGTATGCATTTTTCGATTTACAGAACTTAGACAATGTAAGTCCTGCGGTAATCAAACTAATTATTACAAAGCATTTTAGCCACATTTGCAAGTATGAAATTAAGTAACTATTTATAAAAAATATAAATTTAAATTTTAGGTTAGTATATTATATATGTACCACGCATCCACTGTTTCTATAAAATATACATGTTTACTTGATGTCATTTTAATTCAGTTTTTATAAGATAAGAATGAGAAATTTTTGTTTATAAGTATTAAATATTGTAAGTAAAAATGGAAGAGATCAATGTCCCAATATTTATTATTAAATATATACATATGTGTATAAATATATATATATATATATATATATATATATATATATATATATATATATATATATATATATATATATATATATATATATATATATATATATACACATATATAATGAATGTTATGAGTTTATTGATAACTGCTTAATATTTACAAAACGTGAGATGGTAAAATGTTTTGTTTTAATTAGATTAGTTATGTATTATTCAAGCTAAGTCGAGAGTTGAAGATACTACTTATTAGCGTTTTAAATCACGACAATTATCGAAAATGGATGATCGATTCATCAAAACTTTAAATTTTTCGTTTCAATTACGACTAGTTTTGTTAAATTAGATTTTACTGTAACTGAAAGTAGAAATGTATATATGGATATATATATAATATATATATATATATATATATATATATATATATATATATATATATATATATAAATATATATATGTTATATATATATATATATATATATATATATATATATATATATATATATATATATATATATATATATATATAACATATATATAATTGGATATTAAGAAAATGCTTGTAAATATACTCGTACATACTGTTGTAGTAACATCTTAAACTTAACATACCACAGACAGTTTGCGTCTATTGGGCTTTGCCATATTTTTCAAAAAATATTTAAAATGGGAAAGCCGCAGTGCTTTTCAGATTTTTTTTAAAGTTACCGTGAAAATTAACTTAAAAAGCGGCAAGATAGCACAATTGTTGGCCTGAAAGCTTCCACACTTTAATAATTCCATTTCAAATAAATTCTTTAATTTTCATTGGTTGATCCATGAAATTGAAAGGAAAGGTCACATGGATGAAGTAATTTTCTATTCAAAAAATTTTTGTTTAGTGAACTCCAGTAATTATATGCATGGATTTCAGCAAACAGTACAAATAAGTAAACAGTAAAATAAGATTGTAAACGGTCGCAATTTTCGTTCATTTCTAATCTTTATGTCAATCCAACTGTACAAGGGAGGTGTATATTATGAAATTTTTCGAATTGATCGAATGATAACTGTACACTGAAATATTCTGATAAAGTTTATTAAAAAATATACAAATATTTGAATAACTTTTTAGATACTATCCATACATTTACACTAAGTAATACTTACTTAGTATTTACACACATCCGTATATACTCGTAGATAATTATATTATGTGCACCCAAGTTTATTAAATCATAGTCAGTTTCTTTTAAATACCTAATCTCACTGACACTTTTCATGCTTGTTATTTTCAAGTTATATTTAGAACGGTGTTTTGGTGACTGCATGTTCTAATCGTATTAACAACTTTGAATTCACAACAAAATTTCACCCAAATTCATGACAATTATTTTTTGCTATATATATATATCGTATTATGGTCGTTTTGTCATGCCATGTAAAAGTAATCAACAAAGTTTGTTGAACTTATTGTATATATTTTGGTTATTATAGTGTATATGTACATGTGTATATGTATATTCCGTGTGTGTTATTTTGTGTTACGTTATGATTGCCGCGAGAGAAATCTTTCGATAGTTTCAAAAATATATGTATAGTGGAAAAAAGTGCATAATCTGTTTGCTTTACAACAAAACAATCACAATACAGTATAAAAGTCATAGGAAATTCCAATGACCGCCAAATACAAAAAAAAATCACTGCATCATCTATGTCTAGACTGGGCGAAATGATACGCGATTTATTGTTCTTCGTGTTCAAATTTAGATAATCGTTAAGCTACCAACAAACTAACAACAATTATTTAACAGTTCATTATTATTTATTTTGTTCATTGTAATAAACGCAATTATCGTAAATAAACAAAATAAAATAAATTTATCACCTTACCACAAACATCACACACAAGACTACTATTTATTCGCGTATATATATACACTACAATTGAACGCATGCCAAGTAGATTAAAATATCTGTATCTATAGTACGTATACACCTTATAACTCGTCTAACAAATATATATGTGTGTAACTTACTGCCTATCTGGTGTTAAAAACCCTATATACTTTCATATATGCATAACTGGGCCACCTGCATAATGAGCTGTGCAATCTTATCGTATCATTTAGCGTTCATTCAATTCATTTATATATTAATACGAATATTACTCATTCGTAAAAGCAAATTAATGTGTAAAAATGTCACTCAACTATTATTATTGTTTTTATAATTTGGTTTGTTAAAATTTGCATTTTATTATTGACGCAAAAACATATCGCAAAAAAATGTCACATAAATTAAATTTCTCTCGAATTCGGTGTGTGCGTGCGTGTGTGCTTTGGTGTATTAAGGTAGGCATTTACTAGCTCTAGCTTTGTATATTTATACACTACATCCGCGCGCGACATTTTTTTTTTAAAGTGCGAATACATAGTAAAATTATAATTTATAAATAATTTGTTAATAAATTTTATTTTATTTAACATTTTTGTTTTTATTAATTTATTTAATTTGGCTCAATTTTTGGCAGTGTTTTGTATATACATAGTAGTATAATTAGTTATTCCACCCACTTTTCGTTTGATGATTTTTAAGTGGCGATTTAATATTTTATTTTAGGCAGAAAAAGTTGTATACATAACAGTAAAAGATTGAAATTGAAACTATATATCGTATACGAGTATTACATGACAAAACTATATAGATAGAAACTGTTAAGATTTTGCCAAACCTTGAATATTGTATGGAATGATATGCGTTTTGTTTTGAGCTATTACGTATGTGCTTATTGAATTTGTGATCTTAACCCAAGTTTAGCTCGATTTGGGTGGGTGACTTAAAACGCGCATTATATGCGGAAATTGAATTCAGATGAGGTCAATGAATTGATGAAGCAACACAATATAGTGAAATTTGAAGTCTCCCACTAATTTAAACGTATATAACCAAAAACTCTATAAAAAGGTTACTGACTTAGTTTAATTGTTTTCTCACCTATAGTAAAAGTTTATATATTATACATACATTGTATAAATACAATGCAAATCGAGCACCAAATCAATAAAATTGTTCGGATCATTAATTATATCATATATAATACACATACACGATATAAGATATTAAAATAATAATAAAATTTCTTATCATTCAACCTCAATCTGTTTTAGTTTATTAATTTTAATATTTTTATCATAACCTCAATTCTTCTAAAAAAAATGAATAAAAATATAATATTATGTTGTATTTATAAATAAATATATAATTTATAATAAAAATAAAGTATTTTAAATATTTTGTCCTTATATTATAATAATATATTTACCAATAATATATTTGATTAAATTAAATTTTTTTTAACAAAATAATTGTACCACCATTCTATATACAAGTGATTCAATTATCGCGCCTTTAGTTTAAAATCCGGGTTAATCTGTTAATAAAACAGCACGACGAAATCGCAAGACGACGATAACATTAATTTTTATTTTGTTCGAAGGATTATCGAAGTCAATTTTATTCGGCGCGAAACACTTAATTATTTATTAACCTTAATCTTTTGGGTGTCTGGATACGTTATTGTTAATAACTATAAATGTACATACATTGAAAATCCAGTTTTTGGGGTCACCGTTTATAAATTCAGGAAATGCATATAATTTTATTTTTTTTTCGTCAATCAAATTGGTCGCGAGGTCTAAAAGTAGTTCACATAAAATGCACTTGTATAATTTTCTTTAATTGAAGAATAAAACAAAAATTAAGATTTTCACGATGACACGATCGTCCGCGGAGACAATCGTTTTGAGGCCATACGATAAATAAAATGAATCATTTTTTGTTATGAATTAATCAAAGATTTGCGGCCTCACGTATCTATAACAATATGATGTACATTATATATAAATGCAAGATTATAATTTGGATTACAAAACTTCATTATTTTGATTACAACAGTCCTACAAAATAGGAGTAAAATAGTTAACATATCAGTGCATATACTAATAAAATCGCTTAATGTGGAAACATATTTGATTTCCAAATCAACCTGTCTCATAAATTCTAATCTTTCAAAATTGCATGACATTTTCAAATATTGTAATAATCAACTTATGAAAGCTGCAACATTTCTAATATTTGTTTACTGCGGATATTGTGTTTTATAATATATACATTTTAGAGTGGCGAATTTCACTTAACACCCACATGATTCAGTTTATTTCTGACCCATAAAATATATCTGATAACGTACAATATAATATATACCGACATGCAGTTTAGTTAAAAGGTATATAATAAAGTAAAAGACACGGCTTATTATGACATTATATACATTGTTATTATTTAATGTTCTGCATCAAATCTGAATATATAAAAATAGAGCTGTTTGAATTTTGAGCAATATTTGATCGTTATTTTTGAGATAACACGTGAATATTGAAATTTTTATTTCAAACCATTTCTAAGAGCAGTTCTTCATCTGACTGTAAACAATTTTGTTATAAACGATTATTCAACAGCTAGGACGAATGAAAAATACTTCAAAACTCGAGTGTTTTCTTTGGTTTAACCTTCTAACAAATAATTTAGGTTTTTATAATGTTAACCGTGATAGTAACAGTACTAAAATGAAATGTTTAGTTATTATAAATACTATGTTAGTGCACCAGAGATTTTCCAATAATGTATAAATTCAATGGAAGTGTACATGAAAATAAAAATTTGTAAAAATAGCAGTTTACAACATAATAGCTTATGATATCAGTCACAATACACTTGCCCAGTGGCAGAAAAACTTTCATATTCTTACTGACTATATATTTTTAAAAGTTTATATTTTCAGTCTTCTTATTCTTGTCGCATTCAAAACCATTCTGTTAATAAGTATTTTTTACACTATATAAATGATAAGGTAATTTCAGTCATAGGCTCTAAAAACAACCACGTATTCTTTTATCTTTGGAAGTAACGATCTTTAAAAAGGAGCAGGACATAAATCAATATATAAGATATAAATGAAACCTTAACTAGTTTTTAGTTGCTAATAGAAGAGAAATATAAAAATATATAAAAATAAGCGGTTCGTGTACAAAATTACTGAAAATAAATAAATTTGACATAAATTCTTTAAAATACTTACAAATTTTGCAATAAATCTATTGGTTAGTAAAAAAAACAAATTTAAATAACTTAGTAAGCAGGCATTATTCAAACTATTTGTGGCACTATTCTGGTAATTCCTCGGGAATTGGGGAATGATTTTATATGAAATGAGTTTAAATTTTTTTTCTGGTATACTGAGGTAAAATCTAGTGTTAAATTGGGAATAATTTTTCCTGTCAATTTTGGTATGGAAAAATTCTTTCCAATTTATAAATATTAACATCGAATTTTTTCGTCAGTAGGCCGGAAAAAATATATTTGAACAGAAATTAAAAATAAATTCTTTCCCCAATTCATTTTTCCCGGGGAATTACCAGAATAGTGCCACTGGGCTGCATTGATTTGTTTACTCAACCAGTTTAAAATAATAAATATTTAAAAAGGTTTGCGTAAAATGGCAGAGCTTTTGCTATATTAAAAATACAAAATCAAGTTCTTATGAATTTCAAATCAACGATTGTTAATTATTGAGATTTCATATTATATTAACACTATTAATTATAATTCTAAGTTAAATTCTTAAATAACAAATTTTCAAAATTGATATTCTTATTTGAAACATATTTACTTATTTACCACCATTTTTAATAAATAGTAACTCAACTCATTTGAATGATTTTACTTACTTATTTTGACAAAAAATATTATTAAAAAACAATAAAAATCAATTTTGATTGGCTAAAGTAACAAATACAACTAGATCAAAATAAATTTCAGATTATTACGGAGTGAAGATGTAGTCAACATACTCCCATCTTGATTTCCAGGTTAATAAATAAATAATAGGCTTTGCCTTGGTACGATGATTAATTGCAGCATAATTTGAATCAGCAGTGTTCTATTACTGTTAAGCATAGGCGTAGTTATTCCTTTTACGTTTCATCTACAAACCTATACGAATATAACTTTGGCGTAGTTTAATCCACATTTTAGCGGACTAGCTTTAGAACAAAGCAAATATAAAATACGGACAAAATTTGATTCGTTTTATATTATATTATTATACTATAATTAATTATTCAAGAAACCCATAATTAATTGGAACATACTTTTACTTCTCGGAAAATGCGGGTGGATCGCTTCAATCGATATGTCAAACAATTATAAAATGAATGCTTTCTGAAGTGTGTTCCAGAAATACAAAAAATATTATTAGTAAAGAAATTTATAAATTTAATTATTTAATTTGAGCTATGTAAAATTGAGCAAAATTTCCATAACATTTTGCAACAAACAAGAAAAAACCTTTTTCGCGTATTCGTCCTAAGGAGTTCTAATTTTTAGAACTATATTTGTTTTATCGTCAAGACAAGGCTATATACTTTGTTTGGTTCATAGTAGTAGTAGAAGAAATATTTTTAGTACAAACAAGGCAAAGCATGTAATGGAAATAAAATCTCTTTGTTCTAAAACTGATGTTCTTTCTTTCATCGATTCTAAATTAACAATACGCTCAACAAACAAATTATTATAAGATTTGTAAAAAATCATTTCCCAATATAGTTACTAATCACAAGTAAAACTAAATAAATGCAGCGGAATTGTCGTTAGGAACACATAATAACTTCATACAGTGTAATTAAATAACAACTATAATATGAAATATATGCATCGATAACAACTAACATTTATGAATATATTAATACAACTACATATAGAAAACCATTAAACTATTTATCTATTTACGTTTATTTTATATTATTTAGCCATTTTTTTATGTAACAGCAATAATATTTACAACAAATAATGAAATACATAGTAAATAGTATTAGTAATAATATTAATCATATTTACTCCGACTATGTAGATATGATTGTATGTATGTACATATATTGTTTATATTTGAAACTAAAAGTAAAATGCACTTTGGAATTAACAATAGTTTAAAAAAAAATAATAATAATAATTCAAACAAACTAACAAAAGTGTGAAATTTTTTAATTTATATATTCGCGTTTGTGAATTAAGTTAAATTTAATTATTATTATGATATTAATTTTTAATTATAAAATAAAATTAGACGCGCGAGCGAGTTCATTTATACTATTTCTATATTCAAGGATTGTTGAATAATAATTAATTTGAGTATTATGTTTTGAGAGTGAGTGACTTAACTCTTATGATACGATAAATAATTAGTATTTTGTTTGTTTATTTGCAGGTAAATGTCTAAAAAGATGTCGTACATTCGATGAGTAAGTATAGGTGTATATAGAGAGATATAAATGTGCTTTCGAATATCACAGATCACATAATATAATATTTTTCACTGCTCGGTCATTGGACTCTCGTTAATATAAAATTCTAATTTGTTTATTTTAATTTAATTATAATTACAACAACAAATAAAAATAAAAACATAAGAAAACTTCGAGTGAGAAAGTTACGAAAACCAACTAAACTATAAATTTGGAAAGGGAAAATAAATGCTCGCTCACCGAGATCGGCTCACACAATATTCATAATATAACTCGACTCTCTGATGTGGTGATGACACAAAATTTTTAATCGAATTATTATTATCGTATCGTACCATACGATAAAACAAGTTTTTCGATTTTCTTTTATTTCGTATTTATATATATATATATATATATGTAACGGTAATTTCAAATTTTTTAAAAATAAAATGGTTGGTTGCCATTTTAGTTAACGTAATTGGCACGTAGGCATATAGAAGTTTGTGTTTTGTTTCAGTTTTATAAACTTTTGTTTTATAATTTATCGTAGACCCTCGGTATTGATGATCAAATTTAAACATAATTTAAGATATGTATATGAGGTTTGAAAATCTTTTAATATTTTAGAATGTCAATATCGATCGATGCGCCAGTTTTGAAATGTTTTGTTTTTGTTATTATTTTAGAAAGCTACAATTTGAATTGCATATTTAAGAAATTATCATAGAGTTTATCGATCCAGTTGACGTAAACCTTGTTGATTCCGCATATACAAACAATCATTTCGTATGCACAAGTATTTCATCACTTTATATTTTAGTAACTAATCCTTCATTAATTTATCCGATGCATTCTACCAACCTACGATCTTCTATAGATGTCTAATGAGATTTTTTTGTTTTATGTACTCTTATGTGAGAGAAAAATACCACGAAAACAGTATTATTTTGCAAAACTGTGTTTGAAAAACTACGAAATGTGTAAGAGTGTTGATCAAAAATTGGAAAACATGTATTTTTATCATTTTTATACGTGTGTTTACTCTCTCATATCTATACACAATATGCATGAATATTGTTAAAAAACTTTCACAATTTGAAAAAGTTGTTTTTATTTTATTTTCTTTTAAAGTGAAAATTTTTTATATATTTAAGTTTTAGTAATATAATATTATTTTAATTAAAATAAAATGAGCTAGGAAAAATGTTAGTAGCGACTTTTCATCTGTATATCCAACGACTATAAAATACACGAAGAGAAACTTGTTTCTGTGCCCAGTTTATTTTTTTTTTTTTTGACGACGAGTACATTCAAGTGAATGGATGTGTGATATGGTGGGAAAATTGAGAGGAAAATGTTACTCTGTACATATACTCGTATACAAAAAGTCATTGATCTCTTTGATCGTTTGGAAAATATTCTATTTCATAAATATAATTTTTCATGCCAAATCATTTTAATAAATAATTTTTAATTGAAAAAATATTAATGTCGATCAACTTTTACTTCCTTGATAATATTAATAATAAAAATAATAATAAATTCATTTTCTTATATTATATCTACATATATAAATATAGTATAATTTCTCAAGTGTTAAAGATGAACGTTGATATGACTTATAAAACCGATAAAGTATACGACGATGTTCAATGAATTGCTTTTATTGTATTTTTAACTGCAATACTATATTTACATCTCGTATAGACTGCACTTTCACATACTTGGGTAAACTTTAACAATTTGTGTGGTAATTATTACAATAATATATACATAAACTACGAGTATATATGTGCATGTGTTGGCGGGTATGAAACAGAAATGTTTTTCCTAAAAATAATAAACATAATTATCAAGTCACTTTTAACACGTTGCATAATAATTTATAATATATTGTACATGCTATATTATGATTCACTAGAAAAGTTGACAACCACGAATATGCCATATGAACATTAACAACAAAAAGTTAGTAATTTTTGTCTTGGTTATATATATATTATACATTATAATAACGATATACCGATGATCACATTCCAAAATATATAAACAGTTATAATTTTTAATGAAATTTCCATTCACTTTTTTATAGTTTATTAAACGCCTATTTATAATAAATCGAAATAACGTACGCATATCTTCATGTGATTTGACGAGACACATTTCTAACACGAATTTTGTTAATAAAAATTATTAACCAATGATTGATTAAATATGTAGTATTCGGTTTATAACTAGAACACGAAAACCAGCTATTCAATTCTATATAGTATACAAAAAGAATTGATATATGAACATTATGAACTATTAGATACACGAAACACAAATCATATATAAGACATTTAGGTCAAAATATTTTTGATTATAGTTTATTCTATATCATAAACTTTTAATAGAATGCCTATGTACCTTAACAATTTGTCCTAGCTCAGTAATATTTTTATTTTCCTAATCTATGTTTAAGCCTTAAAAATATATATTCGGTGAATATGAAGAAGTATTTATTTTAGTTTCCATTATGGTTCCTTGCACAGTTGTAAAATGTAATTTACGCGTGTAAAATGTAATTTACTGTATTTTTACATGTAAAACGTATACGCTCATTTTTACACATACTTTGAAATAATAAAATTTTTTAGTGACAATTGTGCCATCTCTTATGAAATCTAACAAATTTCCAAAAATTGACTGTACTCGACCATTATACAAGAATGATTATTTCGATTCAGGCTTAAGGTCATTTCTACATGTTGTGTTCTAGCTGATTCAAGCAGATTTATCTGATTTAGTAGATTTTTGTCATATTTTGAACCTTTGTAAAGGTGAAAACAGATAAACAGATGGTATTGTAGTAGTATAAATGATTTTGGTTTTAAAATGAAGATAACTTAAAAATAGAAATAATCTTGATTAATCAGTTAAATAAATTATATTATTTTAAGTTATGATGCTAATTATAAATAGGCTCTAACTATTGAACATTTTCGACATTTTTCGATTGTTTCACGTTTTTTTTATCAATATCCAGCAAATTTTTGATAAAATAGTATATATTTTAAATCAATACAGCAAATAATTCAAGACAGCTTTATGTATCTATTTGGTTTTTTTTTGGTTGATTCACAACTTTAGATATGTTATCAGTGACAACGATCTTCGGTGTATAGAATTGTGATATCATTTTAAGGTTATTTACAATTTACAAGACATTATAGCCTCGAATTTTATAAGATGCACAATGTTGTGAAAACATAAATTATCTTTTTCACATAACCAACTTTTAACTAAAGTCAATTCCAATTTCACCATTTTTGAAAATGCTAACAACATATAGAAGATAACGTGTATGACACATAAGATAAGCGAATTGTTCTTTAAAAAGCAATTCATCAAAACGTACATCATATGTATGAACAAGTTTCTCGCTACACTCTTGATTTATTACTGTTTTCAAATAAGGTCCCACTAGTAATCATTTTACTTAACTGTAAGGCCAAATATCTAGCGAACGGAAAACTTTCTGAGGGGTGTGTGTTTCTCCTGAGATATAAGTGGTAAACCTTTAAAATTAAATTTTCTAGATTATTTAATATTTCGTGTTCCATAAAACAATATTATAGTTGATTTATAGTATGTATATCATAAAAAATTATATCATAAAAATTTAAACGTAAACAGTTTAAAACTAAATTCGCCATCTTTTAGAAAACTAATACAACTAAATTGTAACTTTTTTTGTAACCTGTAGAGACACTCGGTAACTAGTACACCAAACTCTCCCTACTTGTCTTTTGATCGTACTGCCTCTTTCGGTAAGCATGATTTATTAACCTAAAATAGATTTCGACTTAAAAATCCCGCTCACCATCATGTTTAAAACAAAGATGATAAATTTTAAGTGTTTGTTTTTAACATAGCAAAATGGCGGACGCAAAAGCTTCCGTATAGTAATTAGCGAAATTAGAATACATACGTTTATATGAAGTGAATTACCCATGTATTCTGCTCGACCTGCAGAATTCAGCTTTATGTGTATTTCTAATTTCGCTGATCAGAATCAAGGGTAACACTACATAAAACCAACATCAAAATATTTAAATCGTGACTAACTTCAATTTGATTTTTTCGTATTCTGTCAAAACAAAATGGAGGAAAAGAATAATTTAATAAACGGAAAAATAATAAACTGAATTAATTATTACAAATTTGTGGTTTTATTTAAATAGTTTATACATTGGTAAACATATTTTTTTTAAATTATCCTTAATGGCGAATGAATCTCGTGGAATTATATCCAGTAGTATATATAAAAAAACCGTGCAACTGCCTCACAATAACGGTTTAAATTTACCGCGTTTATAGCCTTCAATTGTTCTTATAACTTGACTCCTTTAAGATATGCACAATAACGTAAACAAAACATGCTCGTTTATTAAAATAATCATATTTTCTAAAACTCTAATTCACGTAATTTTCTTTTCTTTTCGATTTAATTTTATTTTTATACAGCTCGAATTCTGCTTAAGAGCTAGTACTCTGTTCAAAGTGAAATGAAATTTTACCGCGGTCTCAAAAAATTTATTTCTTTTCAAATGTTCAAATTTCACGTGAAAAAATGGATCGAATCATTATTTTCGCGTGAAACAAATTTGTAGAATTTATGCGCGCCATCTTTGGTGCATTGCGATAACTTTAGTTTTTGCGCAATGAACTGAGTACTGCTTAGTGAAAACAGAAATCAAATTTTTCATTTCTGAGTTCACTTTGGTAAAATCGTATGGAAATTTCACGCGAAATCGATCTGAGTACTAGCCTTTACTCGTCAGAAAAAAAAACGATCATGTAATTTGTAGGCAGTACTGCCGGCAAAAATTCTGACCATCTGTTTCCAGCATTACATTTTAATGTATTAAAAAGATCAATTTTTCATATACAGCAGATATGGAACATAGCAGAGTTACCAATTGATTGCCTCAGACAATCAATAATATGATAAATATTTTGATTTTCTTCAATATTTTTCCTCATCCACGATAAAAAATACTGACAAAATCTGAAATATTAAACAGTATAGGGTTCCCTTAAATTTTGTTCTCGTATAATATACATTTCCTCAGTAAATTTTGATCGCTAAATTTTCATGCTGAAGTACAAACCAATATTTATTTATTTACAATAATTTGGTACTGACACGTCCCATTTTGATGCCCTTTTACCAGTAGTCAATGGTCACAGCACGAGTTCTTTATCTTTTATATTTTTACAAATTTTTCAGGAAGATCATTCAGCGACAGTTTGGGGTAGCTGGACGTCATAAAACAGTAGAACATCCCGAGTTGGAATAAATTTTTTGTGAAATATTTAACTTCCACCTGAAAATAAAATCAAAGCAATAAACACATGTTCACAGTTAACAAAAATGGTCTATATAAAATTTTTGTGTGGTTGCTGTGGAACATCTCCATGCCTCCTATGATGATTCCTTTCTCATTTTGAATACTACTACAGACAGACATGAACATTTGGATACGTATACAAGTAACACAAGATGAAGCAGTTAAATAAAATATTGATATCAACAGTCAAACCAATTTCCAATTAAATAGTTAACATTTAAGAAATATATGAATCGCAAAATTATATGATTATTTTATGTAAACTATAATTTTCTTTTTATAAAGCGCGTTCAAAACGCGAAAAGCGATAAAATCTCTCGTTAAAATTTTGTGTGAGTGCTCGCTACTTCTCTCTCTGTGCTGTGTATAGCTTAATATTAATGTGAAAACACGTATGGGTGCATGTCTTTTCATAAAATAAAAATTTACACATATAAAAAGCTAAATAAAGTGTATATAATAATAATAAACAACAACAATATATATATATATATATATATATATATATATATATATATATACATATATATATATATATATATATATATATATATATATATATATAACTAATAACAACAGACCGCTGACACACTAACCCCTTGACGTCATGAGTGTAACGAACTCAGTTACAGTATGTATGTATATATTGTAGATACGTTTAAAGATATACACACACATGTATATGTTCATAGCAAACGCAGACACATCAAAGAATTCTGTGAGTTGTACGAGTATATACGTATAAAATTTTCAACGTTCGTTGTATTGATATTTTTACTTTGCAAAATTTTGCAAAATTTACTTTTTTATTTTAATTAGTTTGTTGCTTTATTTATATCTATACAACATTTTTTCTACATACTTCATTCAAAATGTATAAACAAAATACAGTCGAACACAAACTGAACATGGTATATTGCCACTGGGGACCGATGTTTTGTATCTAGTGATGATCGCGTGCTAGCATATTATCGACCGCTCATTTCAGTCCGGTGAAAGAGAAATTTTCTGTTTTTCGTATAGTCACTAAAGTAATATACTTTTATAAATACGAATATGGATGGAGGTATACTTTATAAACATACACAAGTAGCAAGGTTATTTATTGAGCTTGCCAACTTTCTCGCCTCACACACATAGTTGAACGGAGGTTAAATAGATTTTAATCGAATATAATTGTTTACCTTGATGTACTCAATGATAATAATTCGAAATGATGTGCGTACACTTGATGAAGGTAATTTGGATATATGGTCGATTTATTGAGATTAAGATTATTGAGATTAAGAATGTCATGAATCTTAAATATTTATTTGAATAGACTACATTCAAGGCATCGGTCACGTTCTGATCCGAACCGAATCATACAGCGATCTTTAAAGGAAGAGTTACCTTTCAATCTTTAGATTGTACTCTAATGACATCCGAGTTATGTCTTCAGCTCTTTATTTATGTTTTCTATGTTTGTTTCTATGTGTTTACGATAAAGTGCTTCGTTACTGATTGAATTTCACCAGAAGCGTTTAATAAACTGCCTATGCTCTAATTTCAGTTCGTTTCCATGTTTCACATTCTAACATATATGTTTTTATACATGAGCATCGAATATTCGTAGTTTTGTATTTTTTACAGAACTAAAACGCGAATGTGAACACTTCGAATATATACACTTTGGGAATTTTATGTTTTGTCCTTTTCTTCAGTACTTTTTTTATGTCCTGTTATAAAAATTCTGGTTTTTTAGTCAGAACTTTTTCAGGACTTCGTGCTTCTTATTATCTACTTTTGTACTTTCTACTCCTGTTATGAATATTATGGATCCCGTACTATGAGATCTAGTCTATATGGTGATGACTCATCTGTTTTAAGACTATGGAGATGACTCATCTTATTAAATAGAGTTTTCGACTCCTTATCTAGATAAAATATATTATTTATTGATTTGATTTTAAAGTTCAGTTAATGTGTTGATCAAATTTTCACCGGATTAGCTATATATAACACTATACGTTCACTTTTAGGTAGATGACATATCTCATTCTTTTTTCGAAAATATTTTATCAAAATGCTGCCAAAATTCTATTTCTTAGAGCAAAGTATATAATTTAAGTCCAGATTTAAATTTTAAACCGCAGACCACTAATAAATAATTAATGTAATAAACTCCATTACGCAACCACATGAAGATCGTGGCTTCAAATGAGAACTTACATATTTAATAGCGTCTTTCATTTTATCACTTAATTTCTACACACTCAATGTACATACATAAACATATAAAATAGTGAAAAATTATATATTTCTCTTTATTATATATTATATATAATTATTTATATATACATATAAATTGAAGACCTTTGATCTTACACTTTCCCACAGTGAGCATTCCCCTTCCCTTTTTAAAATACCACACACACAACAAAAAAAACACCGTGTGCCGCCAAACACCACAATACATATAACAACACAAGAAAACAGAAGTCGTAAAACATTTTCTAAATAAAAAACAAAAATTACTGTAAATTTGAAAAACGTGATTGCCAACGATCATTTTCATTTGTTTTATATATTTTAACCGATCAAATTGTTTTTAGATCGAGTATAATATAGTTGTGTATTCAATAAATAGATAGTTTTGTTGTAGGTGGATGAAGGAGGAAATAAAATATGTAATGTAATTTTATTTTGTGAACAATTTTGATCGTGTTTTGATTTTTATTTGTACATACGTGCGTATACATAATGTACATTATAGTTTTCATTTTGTGTGCCAGTAATTTCATCTATATAGCAAACGCTAAGTGGGAAGATAAAATACAATACTGACTATATATATTGATCATCATTATGATCATCATATTATTATTACACTATACGCTATTGAATTGAAATACAACAACAATATCTAAAAAATCATTCAATTTGACCTATATTTATTGGAAATATTTATTGTTGTATATGTACACATTTTTTATAATTGAAAATTAATAAGTTTATTGACATTTCGATTTTGTTATTGTTTTGTTTATAGTTTGTATATTTTGCTTCTCTCTCGTTTTTCTAATAGGATAACGTAATCAATATACTATACATATATTTCAAAATACATATTTAGTTTTATTTATGGTATTTCAATATACTAGATGTTTTTAGCATATGCGCTCATTGATATGAGCGTTTTTAATCTGCATGTTAAAGTTTTGCTCGAAACAATTTTTTTTTATGATAAAAATGGCGCCAAAATACTCTTACATCGGTCGCAAGTGGGTATATAATTATAATAAGATCGTTTTGTTTTTGTTTTCATAAAAGAAAGTTAACTCATTTTGTTGTTGTTGTAAAATATTAAAATAAATTCCAGCTTTCATGGATCACAATATTATGTGATAATCGAATCGATAACGAATTATATACGCTTTATAAATGAGTTTATTCACATCACCGATCGTAATCAGATCATGATAAATTTCTGTTGCACACGGATTGGCATGGGAAATTCTGTGTGAGCGTATCTCTAAGTCATTATTCGTACAAATGTCATTCGGCTAAACGATCGTTTAATCATTAACATAAATATGTATATACATATGTACATTTTATGATTAGAAGCTATGATTTTTAAATTTGTTTATTCTTTATTGACTAAAGGAATCATTTTTATTGATAACGAATAAAGCTAATATTTGTTGTTGATTGACGAGTTTATTACGATTTGAAACTGAATAACCTTTATGACTAATGGTTAAATGAAGTTGGAATTGTTAAAATCAAATGGTAAATCTAAAAAATAAAATTTAACTAGTTGTAACTTTGAGCTTTCCGCGTTAGAAAGTTTTTCCAAAGTTTAAATCCAAGAAGTTTGTGACATTTGATTACTGCCAGCTTCTGCAACATAAGTTATATCTATTTATCACGGTTTCTGAAAGAGAATACGTTTTATTGTTGAATAAACTTGACAGTTCAGGAGATATCAGCTGTAAAACTCCGTAATATTCAAAAATATGCGGGAAATCGAACTATCTTAAATTATATCAAAATTGCAGTCACTTAAGTTAATTATATAGTAAGATGAAAACCATGACGTTTTTCATTTAATTTTATTGAAAAGTTATAATTATTATTTATAATATGATCTCTTTCCCATATTATGAGTAGAAAAATGTATTTTCTTGATGCTTGAAGTGAATTTATGTTTGTTTGGTTATTAACTGTTTCTACAATCTGTTTTGAGGTCGAAGTACTCTCAACTCTCTCCCAGTTTCCTTTTAATGTCCTAACTAATACCGAAGCCTAATCGAGGACGCACGGCTATAGATCCGTTATACGTAGACAATCCATCGTACATCACATTTCTCCGTAACATCCTATATAGTACTGATATGGGACATGGGTCAACCCTTGAGTTCTGCACTCCAACAGGGTACAGTTGGACGTGTAAATTATACGATGTTATTTACCCGATTTTTACATGTATAAACCGTGTAGTTTACATCAGGTTATTTTCTGTATGATTAAGGTTATATTTGTAAATAATGATAATGTAAAAAACGGTTTTTTGTAACTGATTTTTTGTAATCACTCATCAAATCTAATTATAACTAAAGCACCATCTGTTAAAATATCTTCTTACTATTTTACGATTAGAATTTATAAATTAATTAATTTCAACTGTTAATTGAATGTCAAACTTATTTTTGTTTTAGATTTTAGAAATCCTTTCCAACTATTAACGTAGAGATTAAGACTAACAGATTCTGAAAATTCGAATTTATCCATGTGAATTGTTAATGACCAATCCGAATACTGACAACCTTTCACAAATTGTTTTAAGATGTGTTAAATACTGCAAATGCATATTGTCTCAATAATAAAATAAATTTGTAATGTAACTACACTTTAATGCTATATTTTCTGAAAAATTTTTGTTGCATTCCTGAGTCTATCTTTCCAACCTATTTTTGGGCTCAAGGCACTTCCGACACGTCTTACCTTACGAGAATGAAAAATCCCTTTTGCATCCCGCCCCTCTTGCTCCAACTGCCGCAGCTTTAACCACTGTGCCATTTGGTCGGTCATCCCTGACTCATCCAAAAATCTCAAAAGATGTTACGATGGCTGTTTAAAACATTTTAAAATAGATGGCACTGCGAATGGTTTGGTCTTCGTTTTTACATGCAATTTATGTTTTATGTAATTTACGCTCTTTTTTACTTGTAAAATCCCAACTGTGAACAGGAGGATGTTCATTTACATCATCGACCGTATAATCAAATGATAGAAACTTGGTTTGACTAATGACTAACTAGCTTCTGAGTCCTGACATAGAGCTTTGGAATAAATGGTTCACATACATATAGCATAACATTCGTCGGATTTACAACATTTAAAGTGAACCGCACCAATATTGACAAAGCATCGGCTTAAAAATAATACTTTAACAAACTATATCTTCGTAAAAATCTAGTTAATCAGTTTAAATTGAATTCGAAATATTCAGATTTAATACATCCGGTACAAATCTCGTCCATACACTACAAATATTATTATGCAATGTTATACGGACATGTAGGCGCCTAATTTGGCCTCTAATTTAAGTTCATCGCTTATATAAATTTATTGTTCATTCTATAACACAAAAATATAAGTCTACATATAAAACGCAGTACGTTATCAGTCAAAATAATATATTTATCATCTCGAAATATTCTTGTATTCAAAACAAACTAATTTGTGTGTTTTGTGTGAATAAATTATAGTTGCGCGGGAATTTGAATATCTACATACACAGAGTGTACTGCTGACCAATTATCATATGAAACGAATATTTAAATTTGTATACGAGATTTTATGTATTAATATTATATATATTATTATTGTTGTAAATATAGAAATGTATATATGATGAACTATAGAACACCACTTGATGTACATATACATAATATTATATACGCGAACGGCAGTCCGCACGCTCGCATATCCAACACAATATAATTTATTGTGCGTTTAATAAAATCCAGGCCACCAAATATTCAAAACATTGCCACTCAACTAGAAAAATAATAATAATAATAATTTTATATTTAAGATAACTTTTATATATTTATATACATATGTACATATATTATTCATATTTCGATATTGCTGTTGTTGTTATTTTGAAAACATATAAAATTTTAAACATATTCCAAAAATAAAAAAAAATTTCCAAAACAAAAAAGAAAATTTTTTAACGATCGTGCTCGATCATTAAAATAAAAAAGCAAAATGTTAAATGCAACTCTCTCGAGAACAACATCATCATCGCATCATTTGGTTGTTGATTTTTATCACATCTGTTTATTATCGTACATACACAGAATATGAATGCGTATGTATTGTTTCGAATTGCATATTATGACAAACAGTCGAAATATGGTCGCTGTGCGTGATCGTATATATACGCCGCGGCGCTTGCTTGATCGCAATGTACATACATACTTGAGAGTGAATAGCTCTGGGTAATCAACAGAGTTTTGTTGTACACACATTATTTTGTATTTATTTATATACAATTTGATTTGAAAGTTCATTCAACTTTTGGTTCTCATTTAATTTTTTTTTTTGTTATTTTTATTTTTTCTTGCTTTTCAACAATAGAAACTTTGAAAAACAAAAAACTAAAATTTATAAATAAATTGAAATAAAACTAGGTACGTCGAGAACTATTATATACATATGAGTGTAACTATATGTTATGTTGGTTGGGTGTCACGTAAAATATACAAACAAGTTGTAACCGGATTATATACATATACATAATATGAAATTGCATAATATGTACATATATTCATTTAGAGTATGGCCGGTTTAGTGTTTCATTTGAAATTCAAAACATTGTCACTCGAATTTAAGTTGAAATATTTCTAGTGATATCTATTACAAGTTAAAATAGTTAAAAAGTTCTTTTGAGATTATTCCCGAATTTAACATCTTGTTTAAATACTCCGGCTATAACAGAAGTAAGTTTTGCACTGGGGATCTTCGTTATAATTATAAGGTGTTTTTGTTGTAAGGCAAATTATTTGACTTTAACAAAATTTCGTTTTAACCGGATCAAAATAATTGATAGCCATCTCAATTGCTTATATGATCTTTGAGTAACAAATAGTTTTCCCAATCTCAAAAATCATTTAATCTTCCTCTTTCTATTTAGAAAATGTATAGGTTTCTTTACACCAAAATCTTAATTTGTTTAAAGACGTTTATTTTTAAAGTTGCTGCTTAACTCCGAGTAATACTTTAGGATTTAAGCGTGTGGTACAAATGATACTATATTTTCGTTATTGCCATATTCTATGGAGAGGCCTTTTAGAGTACGTCATTATTTGTCCAAAATGAAATAGGTATCCATTAAACGTAGCAAAGGTAATTTGATCTAGCAGCAGACGAAATTGCGTTGTCGAAATAATAATTTTGGGTTTTAAGGGCAATACTAAATAATGCAATTCATAGAAAAACTATGAATACGTATTTTTAAATTTCGAACTCATGAGGCGCAACATCTGATCATCTATTTTGCCATGAATACTAAACAATTGCGGCATGATCGATGGAACAACATAGATCCATTTATTATAATATTAATATTTCATCATTAGATCTTTTCTCTGAGAGCAGAAATAATTCATCTTCCAAAAATATAAATTCTTCGGGACTTTTAATTGTATCGAGCTATTCGGTACCGCCCAAATTGCGCAGTGGTGCTGCTTCAATTGGAGCAAAAAGTATACCGGGTTCGAATTTCGATAGGAGCAGGATGCAATCAGTCGGTGGTATAAATAAACACATCTGTGCCCCCGTTGAGTTTGGAATCGATGGGCCTCATTTTCAAAACTACATATTTTACAAAATACATTTTAACAGCTATTGTAACATAAACAAAAGAAACTTACTGTAAAGTAAAATTTAGAATTTGTTTTTACTGTAAAGTAAAATATAGTATTAATTATAAAATTGTTTTTGTGCGTAAACAATTTCTCGTGTTACACAAATTTTATGTAGAAGTGTGAGTGCGACTGCCATAAAAAACATTTGATTTGATAGTTTTTATGGCAGGCACACTACTACAAACACGAATATTTTTTCAGTCAAGTTTGAATGAGATAGCTTTTTGTTTCGTTTACACAACTATTAAGTGTATATTTTTGTCTCATTTTAATATTTACTGACAGTTAATTTTTTTCATGGAATAGATAACCAACAGAACCTTAACCAACCAACAAATCTACTAGTAATAAATCTACCAGTCCTGGTACATTAATAACCTGTATTTTAAAAAGCCAATAGAAGCGTTTCATTAATGGGAGATATACATACTTTTGACATATTGACAACAACTTCTATCTGAAAACAGAACAGTTTAAGTCACTAGCCTAAAAATTGTCTTACTTTAATTTGATTCTCTGAATAAACATTTTTAGTAATAAACTACCGAAACATTGATTGAAGTTAAAGCAACCAAAATATTAATCGGACTCCTATTCCATTCGAAAGATGAAGATGAAATAAAATCTAGTGAGATCAGCGATTATATTGCTCAGGATATGAGGTCGAAATAATTCAAAAACCTTAATTAATTATTTAAATCAATTATTGAGGAATACCTTAATCAATTATTTTTTGTTTTAATGAATTAATATATTATATTTGTGCATAACCTTAAATTGTTTATCTTTTGTGAATCGTTATAACCAAAATCGACTATATATTATATAAACTTAATTTTACCTAATTTTTCTTAAATACAACTAAGTAACCGGTATCGTTTCCATATTGACCGTTTTATAAAATAAATCAAAAGTTCATGTATACGAGTATTAAACAAAAGTATACTACTCGTGTATATGAGTAACCATGTAGTTTATCTAGTTATCCAAAATTTTTAAATATATATTGTAAAGGTTATTTTACACGGTACAGTTTACTTTTGTTGTTTTAAACATACACATTTCTTGGCTACCTAAATTTGCATATTTCGAAGATATGGTTTTTGCACTTCAAGATTAAGATAACATTACGGATTCAAACATTTGCTTTATTGGAACAAATTGAACAATCATTTAACAGAAACTATTCGGGCCGACATAATAATTTACAGCTGATGCAGATTAATTATTCAGTATTTTCTATTCCTAAATAACACACTGTTGTGTGTAAAAATCATTCGAGAATCTATAGAAATTAGCTCAGACAATTATAAAATTTAACTTAACTTAAACTTATTTAATACTCAGACCGATCGCGTGAAATTCTCATACAATTTAACAAATGTCAACTGAGAAATGAAAAATTTAATTTCTGTTTTTCCTATATTTTTCTCAATGCATCTTAGATGTCGCGCATGAACTCTACAAATAAGTTTCACGCGAAAATAATGAACCCTTTTTTTACGTGAAATTACGACATTTACGTTTCTGATTTTAAATAGATGTGATAAAGTTCTGTTGTTAACTTTGGTTCGAATAATTTGTGATTTGTATTTCTGTAATAAGTTGTTGTGATATGTCAAATACTAAAATTCTCAAAAAAAAATGTATTTCTATTTCACGTGAAAATGAATTAATTTTTGAAGACCGCAGGAAAATTTAATTTCACTTTGGTCTGAGTACTACTTAAGCAGTACTCAGTTCATCAGCGAAAAAACTATATTTAACTCAATGCATCAAAGATGGCGCGCATACTCTACAAATTTCTTTCACGCGAAAATAATCAAAACCATTTATTCAAGTGAAAATTTGACAGTTACGTTTCTGATGTATTCTAAATAGATGTGTTAAAAAGTTCTGCGACTTAATTTTTGTTCATTTTGAATAATTTTTGATATTTATTTCTGCGAATGGCTGTTTTGATATGTCAAACATCAAAATTCTCCAAAAAAATCATTTCTATTTTACTTTAAAATAAATAAGTTTTTGGAGACCGTGTAAAATTTTATTTCACTTTGACCTGATCACTAGGCTATATTTCGGCACAAAAATGAAATATTGAAATAATCTAGACCCATTGTCAAATATAAGAATAATAAACGTTAAGAATAAATGAAAAACCAAGCCCATGTTAGTAGGCGTTAATCATTGGGGTACCCCATTTTTCTCTTTTACAAAAAGGCTAAAGTAATCCTGATGAATCCAAAATTTTAACTGGAATTAATTCTTTATATTTCTGTAAATTTTTTTTGCTTATTTTTTTTCTCTTCAAATGCGATATAATCACTTACAAATTCTATGTGGAATAATAAGGTTCTGCGGGAGAAGCTGCCCTTTGTAGTTCATTATATAACGTTAAATATTAGATTTTGATTCGAATGAATTGTTTGATATTTAATTCCATTTAATTGTGTATAATAATCTTGTATCCTTTATAACATTTTAACAATTTCAAAACATAATCTGCCCAATTGTGTAGGTTAGTTTAGATAGTCGACTTCTAAAAATTGACTACGTCGTATTCACACACATCTTAACTATGTATATGTACTTACTAAATTAGTGTATGTTGTTGATTCTTTATTTGGACATGAATTCTATATGAATTTTATTATGTATTATATATATGTGAATCATTGTCACCGCCACTCGATTGTATTTAAAGAATCCTTGAATTGGTCGTTTACCCGCGCGCGTGTTATTATAGATATAGAGAATATATTCGATGTGCAATCTCATCGCCGATATTTATACATATGCACAGAGAAATAAAATGTAATATAACAATATACTATATGCACAATTATACCATATACCAATTCATTTTGAATCACATTAACCTAATTCAGGGTATATACATTAATCTTAGCATAACTACCATTCAAAATTGCCGTGTTATTTCAAATTATACCAGCGTACTATAGACCTACATAAAGTTCTTTGTTAAATCAAAAAAATAAAATTATAATAATAATTTACCTATCTCTCTTAAAGGTAAATTCATCGCCATCAAGCACAATTTTCTAAAGTACTGAATGTAATAATAACGATGATATTTGTAATAATGACAATAACAAAACTTGTCATTAATAAACTATCATTGTTGTTTGTTCTCGTATATTAGGAATTATGCAAAATCTAATTCACTTCATGCTTTTGTTTTTTTTTCTATGTTAGAAATATGTTGTCTATATACTCGTATAATACCTATTGCATTAGTTACAAAGTACATAATATACATATAGCGATTCTGCACACTTTGGTTAATTTAAATCTGATATATGTAGTAAATTGTAATATGTATACAAAATGTAATAGTATATATGTATGTGTATACGAGAATACATTGATATTATCTATTAGTACTGTGTGTAATGACAAAAAACAACATTCATTCCGCGTACACCAACAAAATAACGACAGCAAAAACAAAAAAGAAAAGATGAGATAAAACTGGGTCAATTTTGATCTCACAATTTTCCAATTAAACATAAAACTTACAACAACAATATACAATTTAATAATGGATCTTTATTTTATATATACATACATACATGCATATACATAATATGTATATACACATAGTTTACTTTGATTAAAATTTAAGATGTCGATTTTACGAGTATAATGATTTCCGCTAATTTTAATCCCGATCCTTTGCTAAATCACAATATTATCTTATACAATTTAGTCGCAAACAAAAGAATTTTTTATTAGCTCGCGCGTAAATCAATTTTCTGTTACAAAAACAAAAAAAAAAACAAATGAAAATATAAAATGGCCGATTGTGAAATATTATGAGGTTATGTAATTTGGTGTAAATGTATACAACATAATAAATACATATAATTTTTGTATTGTCTTTGTATTGTGTGAATTTGGTGGGTAACTCTACCTTTTGGTTGTTGTTTTTCATTTGGGTACTTTTGATTTAATATATATATATAAGAGCCGCAAAGGGAGGGATTTTGAAGGTCTATACGTTATTTCATTCAAAATGTTATAATTAAGTTTTTAAAATATTTTGAAATTTAAAAAATTATGTAAATTATCTATAAACGAAAAATAGTAATAATACTGTGGGATCAACAAATGCATATTATGAAATTTATGTTTATTATTTGAGATATAGAAAATCTTGAATCTTTTTTTTTTTTTTCAACGAACATAATTAATTGATATACGATGAATGTAAAATGTTTTTCTTTTTTATTAAATTTAAATCACTCTCACGAATCGCGGCCAAAAACCTTCAACTCTTGATCGGTTATTTATGTATTTAAATATGTTTAAATTTGTTTATTTTTATTTATATAATTTTTGAACGTGATTACCGTGTAATATTTATAAGGTCTTATTGTTTTGATACTATGTATATATATATATATATATATATATATATATATATATATATATATATATATATTGCCCTTAAGATGGTTGTTTAACTTTAAACACGAATTATCGTGGGAAATCGAGTGGAACGAAATAATACTATACTATATGCAGTAATTTGTGACATTTGTTTTAATAACTGACCAATATATAGATTCTATTTGTAAGATGTCTTTTTATATGATCTTGTTTATGACAGTAAAAATGATATCACTGAAATTGTGAAATGATATCACTATGACATCTGCAATTTACAATTAATGCGTTTCTAATCAGTATTCTCTAAATGTTAAAACATCACGCAAGGACAAATGGTTTCAAAACAGAAACTTTCTGTTTTGGACTACGTTGAAATGTTAAAACTGAATACACTTAAAGATAAATTATTTCTTCATTTTAACAAATGAAAACGTGACAAACAGCATTTCAATGTTTATATATTGCACATAGTACCGTATATTATGTAGGACTGCGTAAACTGGATTCCAATCTTATCTAATACAAAATGGTAGTAAAATCTCCTAAAAGGAAAAACTCTGTTTACCGATCCATAATACGGAATAAGATTATTAAAATTATATTCATGTTCGCCTTTTATTATACTAATGTAAATTAGAACCAATTATAGAATAATAACTCAGCACATAATTTCAGAGCTATTATACGGTTAAAAGTACTTTATATCTCGTTAGACTGTTAAATGTGGTTTTGGTCCATGTACGATGAGATGACAAACTGTTTTTAAGAAATTACTGGGCTTGAAAATTATGATAGCGTAAAAACTGTGTCAGAATGCTATGAACATGCCAAAAGATTGATACGTAGTGATACGTTGTGGGTGCATTTGTTGTTCGACAGTTACATGTGAGCTTTTTGAACCCCAAACACAGCAATTTTGGCGTTTAACAAAGTCATCAAGGTGAAAATGTGCTTCATCGCTTAAAATTATTTTTCTCAAAAAATCTGACCTAGTTGATGTTCAATAATCCACTCCACGAACTCTTCGCTGTTCATTGTCAATTATATGACTCTTAAGGTTTTTTGAAATAGTTTATATATTTGTATACTGGAAATGTTTTTGCAAGATCTTGTAATGTAAGATTAAGGGTCTAACCTATTTTTATCAACATCTGGTTACTTATATTTTAGAACTACCAAAAACTCTGCACTTTCTATAAGTAAAAAACGAATTTATGTAAAAAAATTGACGCGCCATCTCTTATTAAATCTAATTATCCTATCCTAAATTATCCATCTGTTAAAAAATCTTCTTACTATTTAATGAATAAAACACCGTCTGTTAAAATAATCACGTTAACTGGCTCAGGTCAATATGAAAAAATATCGCTTTCCAACTAATAACGTGGACCTGAAAACTAATAAATTTTGCAAATACACATTTATCTATGTTTATTAATAATAAGCAAAGCGTGCGTTGGTAAATTTTTGACATTTTAAAATAGATGGCTCTGCGTTTTCGTTTATTACATGTAATTTACGATGTTTTTTTTACATGAAAAATGTAAAAAACCATTTTTACATGTGAAATCCCAACAGTGTTTTATTTGATAAGATACAAATTTCTCATGATTCTTAAGGACAGGTCAATGGTTATATTGTAATGTTTATTTTGAGAAAAGAATTACCTTTTCTGTCCATGAAAAATCTCAAATGTCTACTCTCTGAATTTATTTGCTAAGGTCTGTGGATATTTATACAGGGTTTTAAGCATTTTTTTTTCTAAAATTTTTAATATTTCAAATCTGCATCACAAGCCTGCTTGCAAATATTCATCCTTTAGTTGAAATTATTGATTAAACTACTATATGATTGGAGCGCTACAGGAAGAAGAAATGTTTGTCTCTTAATAAATCGATTGTAAGTTGGCAATAATAAACATTTTGTTATACAGACGCTAATAATCCAGACGGGTCACCATACAGTAATGACTTCTCCAGAACTACCCTTAGATTTTCAGATACCCCAATGGCCAGATTTTGTTTATTTACGTAGTTACACAAATTAAAATGAACTTCAGTTTATATTATGAGATCACCGTAAAGTCGCTAAACACATTGTAGCAATATTTTTGATTGGACTATTTTCGAGTTCGTGTTGGTGTCTGATATAATGATATACTCGTATTGTAATTAATATAAATATCACTTAAAAGCATTATGTTAAATAACCATAGAAGACTACCCTGTTGTATTGACTGTCTTTCGTTATATAGTACATTAATTTAATTTGGTTTGAATTAATTGATTAAAAGTCCATGATATCAAACCATTCGAGTCGTTTGGCAGTTTTTTTATTTTTGTTCTTAAAATGTTGTTTTATTATAAAATAATTTTATTAAATATTTTAACCATATCTCCTCTTGTAGGTGGAAATTTCCATTCCTCTTAATTTTGTTTCAAATACCCCCACGATTCTTCGCGTTTTTAATTTCTATTTTTAGAAATTCTATTGATCTAATTTAGCTGCGTATATCAAATTTAATATGTACTATATAAAGTATTTTTAAATCGATACCCTCAGCGTTCGAATTTATTAAATATGTTGATGGTTGGGTGAATTAATAAATCTGAACTTCTACAAAGAAGTTCGTTAATATCGAAAACCCAAAACGCCTACATTATCTTAAATAACCAAATTTATAGCTTATTAATCATATACATAGTTTTATCGGTATATGGATAGTTCTTATATAGCTTCTTACACACACGGCTAAAAATCGAAGTTTATAGCACATAAACTTTTATTCTCCGGTCAATGAAATTAAATCAAAATGAAGGCCATTCACAACAAATTTAATTTTTACATCGATAAAGTTTATAGTTTTTTAATTAGCTGCAAAAATCGAGCGTAAAATCTAATTTTCAACGAGGTGCGAAAAACACTCAAATGACTCAACCTCCAAAACGCTATAACTCGATTATTTTTTATCGATGAATGTTAACCTGAAAAGCAATATGTAAGTATTAATTTACAAGCTTCAAGAATATACATGAGTTCCAGTTTTTCCGATAAAGTTGATAAGTTTACAAACTTAATGTTAAGACTGTCGAAACACTTCAATAGAAATATTTTCCGCAGGACAAAAGTTTTGTTTGCTGGTAATTACTTGTAATCACTTATACTCATCCACCAAAGAAGCGAGATGTTAAAAGATCCGTTTAAAAGCTGAAGAACAATAAGTCTGCTGGTCCAGATATCCGAAATATTCAAAGGAGAAACATCTAGAGCTGCAAGCATATTAACACCAATAATTCAAGAAGTGTTTAATTCTGACAGAATACCACAAATATGGATCGAGAACTGGCGAAACATATCTCTCCTTAACACAATAATAAAATTACTTGCATGATCATCCTTGACAAAATTTCACCTACGATCTCCACCATAGGGTTTAGACAAGGAAGAAACTACACTCACCACATCAACTCAATCCACATTATCACCAATACTTGAACTTCATCAATTTTGAACGCACATTTGGTACGAACAGAATGCAATATGGCAGACACTATGGTGGAAGGTGAAAACCGAAATCAATCTAATGGCAAACAAAGTGAAAAATACTATAACACTCGAGTAATAAGGCAAGGACGCCTACTCTCAACAATACTATTCCTATAAAATAC
Source organism: Tipula lateralis (assembly GCA_963932295.1). Taxonomy (NCBI): domain Eukaryota; kingdom Metazoa; phylum Arthropoda; class Insecta; order Diptera; family Tipulidae; genus Tipula; species Tipula lateralis. The sequence goes on from OZ010737.1 coordinate 61,894,249, forward strand.
AACAGCCATCAGATCTAGCTGACGAAGTTGGTCTACATCGAAAAAACAATATCTGACAAACGAAGACATAAACTAACGTATAAATAATGGCCTGTCATGTAAGACCAAGATACAAATGTTCAACGCGTGTGTGAAATCAGTACTGCTGTATGGTTGTGAGGCATAGAAACACGTAGAAAGTAGAAAAGAATTTAAAGGTTTTCGTAACCAGGAGACCTCGTAAATACTCAAATGCTTCTGTCATAACATCATAACTAACATTGCACTGTTTAGAGAACCAAATGAGTCAGACATAGAGACTGAAATAAATAGACGAAAGTTGAGATGGTTTTGCCATACGCTGAGATAGAAGAGATGGCATAAAAGATAACAATGCTATAGCTGAAGCAAAACAACTTGGTAAATCATGGGAAGAGATAAAAGCTGTGCCCCCAACAGAGTAACATGGTCCCACGTATTAGACTCCCTATGCTTCTAAAATTGGAGAAATAATAGAAATAAATTGAATTGGATATGGCGATTTGTTCGTATGTTGATTGTGTTATTATAGCACAGGTTATTATAGTAATTGGTCCATTGGTAATACACTTTTAGTGTCTTGTTAACACCTCATTAATACAGAATATATCAGAAGGTTATGTTGTATTATTCACGATTTCAAAACAGCCCCGAAAAACATATACATATTTTGCTGGGTGGCTGCTACCGCACACTTAGACCAGCGACGGTCCGTTGTGATACCACTATATGTACGGCTATAGGATCGAATTACGTAGAACCATCTGCGCATTGCATAGCTTCATGTCAGCCTATAGATTCTAAACTAAACCGAGGATCCAGATATGTTCATTCACACCACCGATCGCATCGCTGAAACGATCGATGGTGAAAAAGACGTTTTCACATCCTGTCTCTATCGGGATTCGAACCCGGCACGTCCCGCTCTAACTGCCGCAGCTTTAACCACTGCGCCACCTGGGCGGTAAACATCACACTTTTGCGTTCGAAGAAAACCTGCTCAATAAGGTTGCGTCGTCGAATAGTCATTCCTCGATAGGATCAATAATTTCACGAACTTTAACTCTCCGATCATCTAATGTCCTGGATTCTTCGACTCTTTCAGATGTGGTGGCATGTTAGCATATAAAAATAAAATTCATCAAATCACTTTTGAATATGATGAGGCAGAGTTTTTATAATTTTTGCTAAGCGATTTTACAATAGGCTAGGAAGGTTAGGTGGAGTGGCTGCTACAGCACACTTAGACTCGTGACGGTCTGTTTGATACCACAGGATGTTACTTCCCTATTACCCTTATGAGAACCAGTTTTAACTTCTTATGTATAGCGTGATAAGTCTCGTGCTTTACAGTTTTATAGATCAGAGAGGCAGTCCATTAATAATTTACCTAATTATATCTTTTGTGTGCCTCTTCTTCCTCTTCGTCCATACAGCTTCTGCAAAAGTCATCAGCTTCTAGTCCTATCCTACTTGCCTTGCAACCCTTCATGAGAGGGTGTTCGTCCACCTTTCATTTGCTGAGGCTACTGCCATACTTGGTCGTTTCCGGTAGCAGTTGGAGAGTTGTACCATGCCTCGCTAGTTCGTCCGCCCTGCAATTCCCCATGACGTCCTGGGGAACCCAGACTATTTGAATAATTTTACAATAACAGATATTAAATTCTTCAAATGTTGTATAATAAATCTAAATATCTGACAGATATTTTTGAACATTTTTCCACGATCTACTTATAGATTGAGACGCCATCTATTACATTTATCATGCTGCTTGAAAAGCCATCTATACTATTTTGGCTTAAACACTCACTGAAGTGTTGTGAATCTTATCTTAGTAATGCAGACGTAGTTAGTAAATTTCAGGAACATATTAACTTGGTACCTAGAATAAAGTGCTATCAGATCTAAGTGGTACCAGTTCATTAACTAACCTTTGGTTAGAATATTTATAAGCAATATATAGAGCCGGATACACACCTTAGTCATTAAAAATGATTTTTCCTAGATAGTTAGATTATGCTCAACAACAATAATATTAAATCTGCCGGCACGACAAATTTTGACGCGACAGTGGTTAAATAATACAAACATATAAGGCCATCTAAATAATAAATATGTCTTTTATGACTTTAATAGCATAAACTAATTAAATTTTTGCGGTTTAATTTGAATTTCGACATGGGAAACTGCAACAAATTGTTTTTTATTTTCGGAGAGGGAAGGGGGGGAGACTTGCTTAACTGTGTATATACATAAGTAATAATGCAACCGAATAGTGTCGCAACCTACCTTTATAAATTTAACTAATTAAATTATAACCAAAAAAAAAGAAAAACGAAACAAATGAACGGATGTAAAGTAGAACTTAAGCGGATGTGTATGTTAAATTCATAAATCTTGAACTGTTCCGTAATATAAACTCTTTCAAAATTGCTATAAACACTTTCGAGATAGCCTTGAATACGTTACCCAATTATCTTAAGATAATTTTTTTTTGTTTAGTTGTTGTTACATCTCACTCACACAATATAGTTAGATATTCGTACAACAAAAACCGTAAATTCTGTTACAATTTAATTCTATTAACGATTGATTGCATTTGTAGGGTAAAAATAGATAATTCGTTTTAAATTTTTTGTTTAGTTTTAATTTTAGTTGTTTCTATATTCTAGTATTGTGAAACAATATATTATATATATTATATACTCGTATATATGTACAAAACAAATATAATTATATACTGTTTGGGTTGAGTTCATTTTACAAATAATAGAAAAATTCTAACATTTTTTCTATACTTATTCTATTGTTGTTGAAGTTTTTTTTTTCATAATACAACATGTATAGGCTTAAAAAACTGAAATTGTGACAGTTTAATATGATCCGATTCGACTGTGTATTTTGTACGCCTAAATTCTAAAAAGCAGAAACAAAGAGAGATCTATCCAGTTTGATGGATTAGTTATGGTACATAAATATTTTTCTAACCTTAAAAAAACTAAGATTTTTCAATCAATAAAAGAGATAATATTATCTTTTTTTTTTGGAATATCTATGTACCGTAACCACTGTAACACATTTAAATAAAAATGTAATTAAGTGAACGATGTAGGTAAGTTATTGTGTGTCTAAATCACAATGCAAGCTTATCTGAATCATAAGTGACGCGTAACGTGACACGTGATATGACAAGTGTGACTTGGGTATATGGGGTATGCCATATTAGTCGTTACTAATAAATTAAACTAATTTATGAAACTAAAAAAACTAACTATTTACACAGTTTCTGTGTGTATCAAAACCAATTGATTATGGTACGGGTATAAACGATAGGATCCGATATTAATCGACATTTTGACGATTGTCCTTATAATAACATATTTACGTATTTTTAACATATATAGCCTTTAAGTAAGCATTCTTTTGGGAACAATTATAGTTTCCCATCTAGGCGTTCAGAGCAAATTGAATGGCCTATATTATGTCGTTTCCCTTTACGCCGCGCAGACTCGACTTCGACTCTCGCCGTTGACCAAAAATAAGCATGCACCAAATAATATAAAAAGCGATTATGTCTAAAAGCATTCGTTGGGGAATGTACACCAGTACGTATTAAAGGTTCGTTAGGTCTCAATTGGAACGCGGTTTTTAATCCATACATTATGTTTGTCACTATATCAGTATCTAGTTAAATTATAATGTTTAAGCACATTTCTACGTCACACGATTTGAGGCTTGATTTTATGTTATGATATATAGAAATGGAGGAATAACTTCATGTATTGGAATTTGATCGGTTCTATCATTGTCTGAAAAGGTTGAATTACAGTCTGTAACTAGTTTTGATTTTGTAAGTAACCTACTGTTTAGTCTTCCAAAATTAGCCTTCCAAATAGTTATGTTTTCTTATCTTTTTTTACATGTAATTATTGGCCCGTCGTGTCAACCACCGGTTGACCGACTACATCAGTTTTAATCACGAACCAGCTCGTCATACTGTTTTTAACAATACAAACCTCTACACCGTGGAGCCATCGTCACCGACAGCGACCTATTTGCCTGCCGAAAGGCGGTTCTCTCTTTAAAAATCGCTGTATGGTTCAGTTCGGATCAATACGCATGAACGTGACCGAACCAACGTACTCACTGTTCTTTAATGTCATGCACGATATCTGGAATTCACACGCAAAATTCTTTTCTAAAATGTTAGATAGAAGCCATTTTTCGTGCTCATCTTCAAATAGGAAAGATGACACGGATATGCCAACCGTGATTATTTTAGAAATAATAAAATAGAGCCTTACACTTTAAGAGCCTCAAGTCGGTTTTAAACGTTTATTTAGCTTGTCGATAGATTAAACATTTTACTAATCAAAATATTTGTTTCTTTTAATTACAGGGAGCATACAGCGCTAACATTTCCATGCATATTAGAACCATCACGTCCGTTACAACTAGTATTTCAAGACATATGCGTGAATCTTGAAAAACGACCTATACTCAAAGATGTCAGTGGCATTGTACGGCCGGGGCAGGTTCTTGCCGTTATGGGACCATCGGGTTGCGGCAAAACAACCCTACTCGATTGTCTGAGTGGCCAAAAGGTTATAAATTCTGGTTCGATACGTTTAAATCGCGAACGTCTATCAAAAAAATGGCGACGTCGAATATGTTACGTTCTGCAGCAGGATATATTTTTTGCCGGCCTAACGTTACGTGAAACTTTAGAATATACAGCTATGCTTCGATTACCTGAAAAATTGCCAAGATCTGAAAAAATGCGTTGCGTTGATCATATACTCGAAGTTCTCGATTTAACACAGTGTCAACATACCAAAATTGGCGACTACCTGAATCGAGGATTGTCAGGCGGTGAAAAAAAACGAGCAAATATTGCATGCGAACTCCTAACCAATCCATCGATAATGTTACTCGACGAGCCAACATCGGGGCTCGATTCACACGCAGCCACATCATTAATATCATCACTCCAAAGATACGCGGTCCAAGAGCATAAAACGGTTGTTATAACAGTTCATCAACCATCATCACAAATGTTTCACATGTTTGATCGGCTACTACTGCTGTGTAACGGGCAAACCGCATATTTTGGTGATGTCTCGAAAGTAGTTAATTATTTTTGTGATATCGGACTATACATGAAACCACATTATAATCCGGCCGATTTTATATTAGAACAAATTAAATCATCGCCCGAAATTCGGGACCGTATTATAATGGAAGCGAAAGCGGCCCGAAAAACTTCATCATATCCAACTGAATTAAACAGTAATGATATTTTTACGCCAACCAAAGAACAAAATGGAGAATTAGTAATGGAAAATTTTCGACATTATCATGGTTTGATCAAGGAACAAGATCATCGGGTGTTGGCGAACGGAGGTAAGTGATTTGGTTCGATAACTATTATTTATCATATATGTGATGTAAATTTACAGTTACAGTTGATGAAACACAATCCGAAACAGAGGGTAAACATTTATGGATGGATACACAGTCACATTCATCTTCAGCATCAAGTGATAGTCAAGATAGTGATTTTTGGTTGGGATATCCAACAAACTTTTTTACACAGTTTAAAGTGTTGTCGCAGCGTAATTTCCGAGAGGCGAGTCCAAGAATGTTGTCACGACTAAATTGGTTACAAACCGTTGGATTAGGTGTAATGGCTGGTGCACTATGGTTTCAATTGCCGAAGACGGAAGAAAGTTTACATGATATACAGGGTTGGATGTTTTTTTCACAAACGTACTGGATGTTGTTTGCGCTATTTGGAGCACTCAGTTCGTGTAAGTTGCTTGTCACTTTGTTGTTTGAATTTTCTTTGATTTTGTATTTAATTTGTAGTTCCACCAGAACGGGAAGTTATCAATAAGGAGAGGCGGTCGGGAGCGTATCGTTTATCTGCCTATTACCTAGCCAAAATGGTTGGTGAGCTACCTTTGGTAATCACACTACCGGCAGTGTATCACCTGATTAGCTATCCAATGTTAGGTTTTACAAGTCCGGGATTATTTTTAACGATGCTGGCATCGCTGTTGCTTAATACTATTGTTGCGCAAAGTGTTGGTTTCTTTGTGGGTGCTTGCTGCATGGATATGAACTTAAGCATAACAGTCAGTGCACTCTATACACTGGCCACCCAATTATTTGGAGGTTAGTTTATCGTAATTGTGTTAATTGGTTAATAAACAATTTTTTAATTAAATGTCTATTATTTTATGTTTTTTATTAAGGTTATCTGTCGACACGATTTCCAGCGTGGCTGGAGTGGGTGAGGTACACGTCTATGATTCACTATGCCTATCAGAATATGCAAATTTTAGAATTTAGTGAAGGGCCAAAAATTGCGTAAGACTAATGATTTTTTTAATAAATGGTGAACGAAAAATTAAATGTTTTATTTTATTTCAGGTGCGCTGAGCAAAGTAAATTTGCGATATGTTCGGAGCTTAAAGATCCCGATCGTTATATTCCAGTCGATTCGATCCTAGAGGAGCAAGGCTGTACGTCACCATTGTGGCTTAACACCCTTGTCCTCTTAGGATTTCTAGTTGTGTTCAGATTATTAGGATATATAGTATTACGTTTTATACGATGTCCGAAATAATAGTTGTAGTCGTTTAAATAGTGCGTAATGTTTAATAATTTAAAAATAAATAAAATGAGAAATGAAAATCGTCTTCCTGTGATGATACATAGATTGCACCAATCAACATCAAATAAAAAAGAATTCAATATATTTTCGACTGTTTTTTATTAAAATAAATTAATAAAATAATATTATTCAAGTATTCCTAACTAAGTATAACTAATATATTATAAATAAATTTAGGTTTAGTTAGTAATTATTTTATAAATAGTGAATTATATTATAAAAGAAGAGATTAAAAACAATTTTTCATTCAAAAAACAAAAAACATTAATGAGAGTCTGAATATTTAAAAAAAAAACAATTTTTATAACAAATAATAAAAAGCATATTTTATATTCGTGATAATTTTGTATATTATATATATATATATAAATATTTTATTTCATTAAACTATAAAATCAATTAATTAAAATAAGGCAACAAAAAACAGACCGAAAAAAAAAATAAAATGAGCAATAAACATTCTAACTTGTGCTGCCATCTAAATTTGATGATTACAACACCGTATGTGAATATGGATTAGTTTCTCTTTTTATCTTTTATACCATTTGTGCCAATTGTTTTCATTCAATTTATAGTTTTGTGTATATAAATTAGGAAAAATTAATATAAATATTATAAATAATTTAATTAAAATAAACTGCCTTATTTTATCGTATATAATATAAATAAATAATTGTTAAGATTTTTTTTATTATATTTAGTAAAGACTACAACCATTTATCTTTTTATATTTATTTTAGACCACTTTCGACATTTTATTATTTTATTTCAGTATTTTTTAAAATAAAATTTAATGAAATTATAGTGATTATTTTTTGAATTAATGTTTTAAAATATAATTTCACGCTATATATTTACATACAACACACCAATATATTATAATATTATTTTTGAATGGTTTAAAAATATAACTGCAAAAATTAGATAATCAAATTATATATTTTTATTATTATTTTTAATTATTTACTCAAACTATATTTTTTAGTTTTTTATTATTATTTTTGTTATTAAGGATATTAATAAATATGTAATATATTATATATATAAAAATATGCATATACATATTATACATACAATTTATATACATGCAAATATTATATAAAACAAAACTTTTATCTTAGCGAAAATTAAATTTATTACATATTTTGAAAAATGTAAACGAAAAAATATAACTATATTTTTAAAAAGAAAAATTTAAAATTAAAGTGTATTATTCTGTTTGATAAGTTTATCTCGTTAAGTTCGCGCCAAAAATGTAAAACCTACTTCATATACCAGCGTTTAGATGGCAGCGACTATGAAGTAGCGAGTTCTATTGTTTGATTATACTACTAATGCAACTTGATCGAAATATTCAAATGGCAAAAAAACACAATACGAAATGTTTACAGTGATTTAGAGCTCTTAGTATCTATGAGAAAGCAAATTGCGTATAAATACGAGAGAAAAGATGAACATTTACCATAAAATAATGCATTTAGTCATAATCCAGCGGTTGAACCATAATTTGGGTTGGATCTCTACTAATGCAGACAGAAACCAGAATTATAAAACAGCCTAAGAAAGAGCTTTATTAGTAAAACATATAGACACAGGCCAAATGCAGATGTTACACCTTTATCAATGTCCATTCAAAAGTGAATATCCAGTAATATTTGGATACTTCAATATGGGGTTATTAGTGGTCACCAAGCATCTACAACAACTGATGTTTGATCTGAACAAAATGACCAACTGTACAAGAAAGGATGTTCCGACCAACCGAAAAAACCTAAACGGAAGGGAATTTCGAAGATTCGACTGAACTACGCCCTAAGAAATTTTAGTGAATTTTCACTGAAGCGCCAATTTTTGTTCTGAGAGTCAGTTTTTAGAACTAAAAATGTGGTAATTTGATTTTGGTAATTTTTCGCTCCAATCCTCCTGAAATGTTTACTTATCCCGGCTTCTACTTCCCTCGAAACTTCCCTCGTGTTATGTTCGAATGTAGTAATAAAGATCGAGACTATGTAAATTGATTGATAAAAAAGTTCACATCTCAATAGGTTTTTCATTTTCTAACTAGTCACACGGGCTCACTTGGTCTATTGTGGCATTCCTTCCCAACTAAAGTATATGTATTCGTATTCCATAGTTAAGTAAATTTTGTTCTGGACCCAATCAGGAGGTCATAGCCATAATTTAATACTGGCTTTGTAGTCAAATGATAAAAATTCCATCATTCCATCTCGGTTGTGAATTGTTCCCGGTAGCTATCAAACAAACTAAGATATTGCTGTGAGGTTAAACTAAGAAGTTAACTCGATTGCTAATATTTTGGAGGTAAAAACGAATAAAATATAGGATGAAATTAATTCTTTAAAATACCGAAACAAAGCATAAGAGCGATTAGCTACAGGTATAGAGAGTATGATAATAGGCTTGATAAACGCTTGAAATGGAAAATCCCTTTTAATGAGATATTCGTACTGGTACAATACGAATATACGATCGATTGTGTTAATTTGCGAAAGGATGAGATTGAAGCAATCAAGTTGCAGGTGCAAAAGGTCACCGGTAAAAAGCTAGCTGTAAGTCGAAAAGGCGGGATAGTTATCCCAAATATTGTGAAGTAGATTTTGTTCAATTACTATATTTTATTACAAACTATCTATAATTTATTTAGTAAAATGGGTTGAAGTATCAATCCATGTTAGATTTTGAATGAAAAATGTTGGGAAACGAAAATGTTACCCAGACATCTTGTAATTAATCAAGGAATGAAGCTCTCACCTCGTTTTTAGGTGTATTGGACAAAGTACTGGGAAAATCTGTGTTGTAGAACAAGTGGTGACCATTTGGGATTATAAATGATGCTGGCAAAATCCTAGACGTAAGAAGTCAAACTAAGCAAAATGAAATAAAATAATGTCGTAACACCAAGAGAGGAAAATTGCGAGCTATCCTACCAAAGATAGAAATGAGGCGGAAGAGTGGATTGCCATATTAACAAATGAACTGACGTGGCTTTACAACCTATAAGCGATTTGATATAAATATGCAACTAGTTGAAATACAACTTTATAATAAATAATTTATATTTGAGTTATAAGGTTTGAGTTACAGATATCGGTTTTTTAATTTAAATAGAAACGTCGAAAGACCTTTTTTGGATTGGATCTTGACTAAGGTAAGTCCTAGCCATAGGTAACAATAATAACTTTAAGTATCAAACTCTAGATGTCATTTATAGACTACTACCTCAGAGATATTTTAATCTATTAAGTTTTTGTTTTTTATTTAAACTAAACAGATCATCTTAATACCTTTCCAAATAAAATGGAATTTAATTTTGTCGTAAATCTGATCCTTACAAAATTAAAATTTGTATATACACACAGTAAACATTTTTTGAAATGTCAATATTTTTGGTTGCATCTAATTAAATAATTTTTAGTTTTATGTTGGTAGAAGTGTTTAAAAGTCTAATCAAAAATTGTACCCGACTTCGTTTCACAATCATAACACAATTTGCCGCTTTGTCGCAAAGCTTCACTGTCTGGTATTTTGTTGAAACAAATTTTTGTTAACTAAAATTAATATATTAACAAATTAAAGGATTGAATATTAAATATGGAACCACCACAAAAAGAAGAGGTTGAAGAAAGTGTTGATCCGATGGACACAAATGAAAATTCTGTAAGTATATTCTGTGAACTAAAGTTATTGGTGAATTCGCAATTTGTCATTGTATGTAACTATAAAGCGAGACAGCCATCATTCCGTTGTCAAACGCATTTTTTGCGGTCGATTTTTCACCAAAGTATATTTATCAGCTGTGATAATTGATTTTGTTTTTTGTTTTGATTCCAATTTTGCATGTCCAGAATGAGTCATCATCAGACACAGTTTCGTCGAAAGGGAAAGAAACTGATTTTGAAAACAAAATTGAAACCGATCGTGGGAAAAGGTTTGATTATCTGTTGAAGCAGACTGAAATTTTCTCACATTTCATGACAAATGTTGGTGCCGGTCCTAAAAGTCCACTCAAAGTGAAGGCGGGACGACCAAAGAAAAAAGAGACGTTGATAGCGGCTCCCCTTTCACCAACATCATCATCTAATCCAGCTGAGTAAGTATATTTATTATTAACAAATGTTGTATGAATCAATTAATGTTCTGTATAACAATTTATTTACAGCCATCGACATCGCAAAACAGAACAGGAAGAGGATGAAGAATTGTTGGCTGAGGAAACAAAATCCAAATCGATATTTCGATTTGAGGCATCACCACACTATATTAAAAACGGTGAACTTCGAGACTATCAGGTTCGTGGTGTAAATTGGATGATATCCTTATACGAGAACGGAATAAATGGTATTTTAGCCGATGAGATGGGTTTGGGTAAAACACTTCAAACTATTAGTCTTCTTGGCTATCTCAAACATTTCCGTAACAATCCGGGCCCGCATATAGTTATCGTTCCCAAATCAACACTTCAAAATTGGTTGAACGAATTCGAAAAGTGGTGTCCATCAATCAGCACAGTTTGTTTGATCGGCGATCAGGATACACGAAACCAAGTTATTCGCGAAGTATTGATGCCAGGTGCATGGGATGTATGTGTCACTACGTACGAAATTTGTATTCGAGAAAAATCCGTGTTCAAGAAGTTCAATTGGCGGTACATGGTGATCGACGAGGCTCATCGTATTAAAAACGAGAAATCTAAACTATCAGAAATTTTGCGAGAATTCAAGACTGCCAATCGTCTTCTGTTGACTGGTACACCATTACAAAATAATCTTCACGAATTGTGGTCACTGTTGAATTTTTTGCTTCCCGATGTGTTCAATAGCAGTGATGATTTTGATTCGTGGTTCAATACTAATCAATGTCTGGGCGACAATCAATTGGTCGAACGATTACATGCGGTTCTAAAACCATTCTTATTGCGTCGTTTAAAGTCGGAAGTCGAGAAACGGCTCAAACCGAAAAAGGAGGTTAAAATTTTTATTGGCTTATCGAAAATGCAACGCGAATGGTACACCAAAGTACTCATGAAAGATATCGATATAGTTAACGGTGCTGGCCGTATTGAAAAAATGAGACTTCAAAATATTTTAATGCAATTGCGAAAGTGTACTAATCACCCGTATTTGTTTGACGGGGCTGAACCTGGTCCACCATATACAACTGATTATCATTTGGTCGAAAGTTGTGGTAAAATGGTTGTTTTGGACAAACTTTTGCCAAAATTAAAGGAGCAGGGATCGCGCATATTGATTTTCTCTCAAATGACAAGAATGTTAGACATTCTCGAAGATTATTGTTTATGGCGTCAGTATCAGTATTGCCGTTTGGACGGTCAGACACCGCACGAGGATCGTAACCAATCGATTCAAGAGTATAACGCCGAGAACAGTCAAAAATTCATTTTTATGTTATCGACACGTGCCGGAGGCTTGGGTATTAATTTAGCAACTGCCGATGTTGTTATTATATATGATTCGGACTGGAATCCTCAGATGGATTTGCAAGCTATGGATCGTGCGCATCGTATTGGTCAAAAGAAACAAGTGCGAGTATTCAGATTTATAACAGAGAATACAGTCGAGGAAAAAATTGTTGAACGGGCTGAGATTAAATTGCGCTTAGACAAAATGGTCATTCAACAGGGTAGATTAGTCGACAGTAAAGCATCGGGTCTTAACAAAGATGAAATGTTGAATATGATTCGATTTGGTGCAAATCATGTATTCGCATCAAAAGATTCTGAAATAACTGATGAAGATATTGATATAATTCTCGAGAAGGGTGAGGCCAAAACGGCGGAACAAAATGCTAAATTAGAAAATCTTGGTGATTCATCATTGAGAAATTTCACTCTGGAAAATAATCAAGATAGTTCTGTCTATAAATTCGAAGGCGAAGATTATCGCGAAAAACAGAAACTCATAACAATGGGAAGTTGGATTGAACCACCAAAACGTGAGAGGAAGGCTAATTATGCCGTTGATGCATATTTCCGTGAAGCTCTTCGTGTTTCTGAGCCGAAACAACCCAAAGCTCCACGCCCACCTAAACAACCGATTGTACAAGATTTCCAATTCTTTCCACCAAGGTTATTCGAGCTCCTCGACCAAGAGATTTACTATTTTAGAAAGACGTTGGGCTATAAAGTTCCAAGAAATTCAGAACTTGGACCAGATGCAGCAAAAATACAACGAGAAGAGCAAAAGAAAATCGACGATGCGGAACCTTTAAGTGAAGAAGAGATAGCTGAAAAAGAGTCACTGCTCATTCAAGGATTTACAAATTGGACAAAACGTGATTTTAATCAATTTATTAAGGCTAATGAAAAGTACGGTCGTGACGACATTGAAAATATCGCAAAAGAAGTAGAGGGTAAAACCCCCGAAGAAGTTATGGAATATAGTGCGGTATTTTGGGAACGTTGTCACGAGCTGCAAGACATTGAACGTATTAATGCACAAATCGAACGAGGAGAGGCAAAAATACAGAGAAGGGCATCGATTAAACGAGCTCTCGATGGCAAAATGTCACGTTATCGAGCACCATTCCATCAACTTCGTATATCCTATGGAAACAACAAAGGGAAAAATTATGTTGAAGAAGAGGACAGGTTTTTGGTATGCATGTTGCATAAGTTAGGTTTCGATCGTGAAAATGTTTACGAGGAACTACGTTCAGCCGTTCGATGTGCTCCACAATTTCGATTCGATTGGTTCTTAAAATCTCGTACCGCTCTAGAACTTCAGCGTCGTTGCAACACATTGATTACGCTAATTGAACGTGAAAATCAGGAATTGGAAGAAAAAGAGCGTCTCGAAAAGAAAAAGAAACAGGCAAAAGGTGCTGGTGGCAATCAAGGATCGGGAACACCACAAACAAAATCTGCCCAAAAGCGTAAACAGGATGGTATGGCAGCTGATAATAAAAATAAAAAGCGCAAGAAATAAACGACATGACAGTTACCGATTTGTTTCTTGCGCTAGATATATAAAAATGTTAGGTTCAGTATTTAAAAAGTAAAGTTCGTAAGATCTCCAGGCACTCCTCATCTCCATAAAATTTAAGAGTATTTTTAATGAACGTCTTATTATAATTTATATATTGTTTATTTTATATTAATATTTTTTTTGTTTTCAATAAATACGATGTAAGGTTAGCTATTTTAATTTAATTTTATTTAAAAATAAAAATTACCTACTTAATTGTAATTATAACAGTCGAGTAGTTTTAATTTGTTTGGGTTTAAAAGTAACGTTCCTACCTGTTCTTTTGAGTAATTTCAGCTTCCTGAGTGGATATCTTAAATACAAAATCTACGCCGCTCAAATAACTTAATAACGTGCCAACATGATATAATTCCGGAGAAGATTAAAAGATGGCACTAGTATTAGTTGAACGAAATGTTTACATTTTTTAACTGTAGTTTTTCATATTCAACGAATTATTAACGAAACCAAAATTTAAAATCAAAAAAAAAATTTATTTTACAATCGAAATTGGAAATTTTTGAAGTAAATGGGATAATATTTATAAATAATAATAAATAAATCATTTCAATAAAAAATTACTTTGCGTGCTATTATTGTTCTCGTTAAAACGTATTGGTATGCCATCTAGAAATCTTCTCCGAAACTTATATTTAACGAAATCTTGCTGTTTTTAGCATTTACTATGAAAATTGACATGATTTATCACTGATCGTAATCAGATGGAGAAAAATCCCTTTTACATCCTGTCCCTATCGGGATTCGAACCCAGTACCTTCTTACAGGATAGAACCTTCCGCTCCAATTGCCAAAGCTTTAACCACTGAGCCACCTGGGCGGTAATTTAGTTTATTTCGTCGTTTTCAACTTTAATACTGTTGATAAATCGTGCACCTACTATAGGTCCGGTTTACCTAAGCCATATTCACATTGCATGAGTCTATACTCCGACATAGGATAGAACATTAATCGACATCTCATAAAAAACTGTTGATGTTTCACAATCCATAGGGTTTAAATCATTGTTGCTTGCAACTATTAATCCAAAAAAATTCTAATTTCACGGTTTCAGCAAATGATGACTGATCAACTATTTTTCGCCAAAGGGTTCAGTAGGAGTTCGGAAACGTCAATTTTCATTTATGTGGTGAGCCAGTAAGTTTCAGTTTATAAGCAACCATTTTGTGAATTACATATTTCTAAAGGATTTGCACCTAATCATTTAGAAATGTTTTGGAAACGTTTACTTATAGAAAAAATGTTTAAAATATCGTTCTTGTCATCAGTACATAACCTATACCTTTTTTTTTAATTTATCACCAGTTGCTCAAAGCATTTTATTCCAGATCATGGCAATAGTAGCACAGAACGACTCCAAAATTGTATGTGGTTAATCACAGGTTTTAGTTTTTTTGAATGTGCTGAACCAAAACAGTCCACAAGCTACGGATTTCGGTAAATCGGATATTTGGTGGGGATGTGGTACTCTGAAGTATTGACAGTGCATCGAAGATCTCGTTCTGATCAGTCCAAAGAATTGAAAGTATTTTATTACATCAAGCCCCATTATTCGGTTTCAGTAGATAAGCCAATAAAAATTTTAGCTTATTAAATCGTGAGGATTATTTCACTGGTGCTAGAATATCCCTATTTCGTATTCGAACGATCTCAGGTTTGCTTCAGTAATGTCCTAACCCACTGGAAAAAATGTGTTCATCGATGATTTTATCAGCGTTTGATCTGGACTCGCTCTCTACAGTATATCATGTTTGTTTTATATCTAAATAATTGGTTATGGAACAATTTTTGAGCGGTTCTCATCTAATTTATTTCGCATATTTCAGGTTTTATCTTGGGCCATGGCAATAGAAGCACGTAATGATTCCCAATTTGTATGTGGTTTACCATACGTTGTAGTCTCTATTAAGTATGCCGAACTAAAACAGTCTATAAGATGTCGGCTTTTTTAAAGACCATTGCAGTACGTCGATAACAACTGGAAATTTTCGCCCAAATCGATGGGCAATGCCATTAAGTCAATGCCACTATCCAGATTCGGTCCAATGATTGTTTGGATGCTGTATATTGTTGTTCCCTATTATTTCAGTAACACTGTATCTTCCAATTTGTTTGAGGTATTGTGTAACCGTAAGAAAGGGTTCTTGAAAATTTGGTGTGCTAGTTGAGGTTTCATTTGACCATGTTTATAAAGACTTTTGTCTAGTCAACGCATCCTGTATTACAGATTTCGTGGTGATCAGTCCAAAGAATTAAAAGGCCAACATTGGGTTTCAGCACCATATAGAGAGGGTTAGGACTTAGAATAAGGGTTCAAAGTTTCGTACGAGTCCGTTCTATATAAAATGTGAAGACAACCAAAGAGACACTGGGAAATCATGATACACGCGGCAACCTGCCGATGCAAACCTTTTGAGGAACTAAAGAAGTGACCCTATAGGACCTACAAAAATGTTTTCTATAACAACATTGAATATTTGCTCATGTCATGAAACTTGTCAGATAAACGAATAGAAATCCTCGCAGAATATTCTCAGAGAGTTGTCTGATAATATAATACTTTTTTGGATTGTTCTGGTGCTATACTTAGTTCTGGTTTTGGAACCTTCTGTCCTATGATCTTAGATCGCTAGGAACTCTGAGTTGGTTTTGCACAATTCAGAATTGATATCTGCCTTAGTTTTATTGATGCTGTCGTAGAAAAACATATTTTTCAGTGCAGTAATAATAAGACTTAATTATGTAAATTACCACTGAACTATTTCAAAACATGTTTTATCTTCTTTTTTTTAAGTTTCGCTTTAATTGGGTGCACGGCGGACTTTTAGACTGTTCTAGCTCCTTCAAGTAAAGGTTGATAGCTGCCTTAAACTTGTGCATTTTCTACTCCAACGGAAACTCAAAACCGGCCAACGAACTCCACTTCTTAGATGTTCGATAACCGTTACCCATCCTCGCGTAACAAATGGTGGTATTTTCACCTTTCACCAGCATATTTACACCTTTCATATTTTCACCAGTTGCAATTTCAATGGATTGTACAATTTCTTCTCTCGATTGCCTCTAATTCTCCTCCTGACAAATCCAGTGTTACATCGATTCGTAGTAATGGGTAGCTATCCTTGATTGTCACATCGTTGAACCTTCCCGCTTTGGACGTTAAAGACCTCGTAAAATCGGATCAATCCATCTATCTCACTTGTGAACTCAATAGACGACATACGTTCTCCTTACTTTTACATTCTCTTCCGAGAAAACGTCGCTTATTTTTCTCATGACTCTATTGACCTCTCTATATTCTGCGGGCTGCAATCTGTTATCAGATCTTGTAAAATTGGGTCGATGCTGGGTCGTCGGTAAGATATTGTCCAACTTGACATCCGGTAATCTCTTCCACTGAGTAACACTTGATCGT
This sequence comes from Tipula lateralis, assembly GCA_963932295.1. Taxonomy (NCBI): domain Eukaryota; kingdom Metazoa; phylum Arthropoda; class Insecta; order Diptera; family Tipulidae; genus Tipula; species Tipula lateralis. Next base: position 61,911,383 of record OZ010737.1, read on the forward strand.
GTTATTTTATTTGTACATAAGTAGTGCTCCTTCTCTAGCTGCTGCTAGTGTTGGTGAATTATTATATTACTTTCGAAGTTATTATTAGCTGGCTCAATTTACAGGGATGGTTTATTAGTAGCCTTGTTGTCTGTAACTAGGCAATCATATGAACCAGGACTGATCTTACTAAAATTTCAGCTAGTTTTTCAATGCGAACTCGATCTGCCAAACTAACATCGATACACGTACGCTGTAAAATCTCCTATATCGTATGTCTATATATTGCAATTTATGGTATCGTAGATTCAACACAAATCATAAAATCATAGCCGACCTGCTCGTCTTGAATGTCTGCTGAGTGTGAGTGTGATGTCTTCCCTCACTATTGCTCCATTTGGGACCAGGGCTGGGACAAAAAAATACTATTGTAGGGCTTTATAATTCAGCCAGTTTTCTTCAAAATTCGCTTGAGTATGAGTATTGCGTCGACTTCATAAAACTGACTTAGATCGTGCTTCGGAAGATTTACATTTCGTTCATCTTTCAACATTTATTTATCTGCCATGTTATAGCTGTGCTTGTTTCTCAGCTGGTTCCAGTTCCTTTTATGGCCCGAACTCGAACCGAAACGTTTTCTTCCTAGTCAATGTTATTACTTCCACAACGTTTACGGTGTTTTTTTATTTTTTATTTTTATTTATTTCCAATCTGTTTTGGGGCTCAATGTACTCACCACTCTTTCGCGGTTCGCTTACTTGTACGCCACTACAGCCAATTTGAGGACATACGGCTATGAATTCTGCACTCTAACAGGGGATCATACTTGTGTTCATTCACACCACAGTTCGAAATCTCATAGTGAAAAGTCCCTTTTGCATCCTGTCCCTATCGGTATTCGAATCCGGCACCTCTCCTGCTCCAACTGCCGCAGCTTTAACCACTGCGCCACCTGGGCGGTTCAGTGTTGATTTATAGGCATATTCGTTACAGTATATATATATTTGCTATATAACAATGCTCGCTCCCAAAATGTCGTTTGGTTTTTTGGGCTTTCGTGTACATGTTTAGACACGACATCTGTCAAAGTCAATTATACGCAGGCAATGTTGCCATTTCATCATGGAACGACTAACATCCGAACAAAATTTACAAGTTATTGAATAATATCAAACTGTTGAAATGTTGCTCACAATCGTTCGATGAAATCGGTCGAAATTGAACTGAATCTGTTTGACATGTGGTTTCAGCAAGACGGCTTCATATAGCACGCGAATTCATAAACTTATTGAGAAATCCGCTTTCGGATCCAATATCGAATTTTTCATAATAGTTCCCCAGGAACCGAGAGTGTTCCGCATTGACATGTTCCATTAGCCTTGAATCATGCTTTTTTGCAAATATTTTTATTTCGTGTTTTATATCCGGAATCTCCGAATCAAGATTCAAATCACTAATACAAATGTTCCAGGATACATTGACTATACTCCGAAGTACCTTATTCTGGAAGTTTTGTATGAGTTTGATGTTAGTGTTCTTAGTACAACCCAAAAGCTGAATGATTCATTGGCATGAGTACATTTTAATTCATTTGATTTTCCATCGGTTGCTCCACTGGCGAATTTCATCACTTGCCCTGTTGCTAGTATCGCGATGTCGTCAGCAAACGTTGCTATGCTTACGTGATCGGAATGTAGTATAACAATTGTATATAGTAGGTTTAGGACTGGGCCCAGAACGCTGGCTTGTGGACTCCTACCCTTACCTCTCTCAGTCCAGAATACTCATCTAGTCTCATCTAGTCGACTCTAAAAACTTTTCAGATAAATATGATCTTAAAAGACATGAAAAGTAGTTTACATGAAAAGTAAAACTCAGCTTGAAGTACTTCTGCACTGCATCATTTCTCTTCTAGATAAATATGATTTTTTGACCCACATTTGATTATACAGTACACTAAGCTGTAAAGTAAACATCATCCGTGGCTCTAAGAAACTATAAACCGCGGTTAAGTTAACATATTGCTTCATCCTGTTTATTTCATTTTTCTTAAATAACTTATAATAATTTAAGCTTAAATATAGCTTTAATATATAATTAATACATTGATTTTTAATGCAACTCCAATTTAAATCATTAATCGCTAAAATATATCAAAAATAATAATTAACAACACAATAAATAAATAAAATTTGCGACAATATATAAAACAAATAAAAAAAAATTGGCTTCATTCGATTTCTAAGACACTCCTCGGTGTTCTCGATTCACAACAACGTTTATAAAAGCACATTTAAAACTTTAACAAAAATGAGTTATGCATTTGAAATCATAAAACTCTTAAGGCGCCCAATATAGGTTTATTCCAATTTGTCGTATTTCAGATTATCCTCATCATAGTGGTTATTATTTTTGCCATGCCGTTTCCAACACGACGTGTGCCCATTCACCATCATTTGGCGATTCTTTTTTCGTTTCTCGTGCGCAATATAAGCTTTCACATAGAAATTACCGAACAGTATTATGAACGAGGTCATATAAATTACAAGCGCGTAATGCATCCACAGTGGAAATTCACAACCCGTACGAATACCATTAACGCCAAGTATTAGTGCGGTCGTGAATTGAATTAGCTGAAGTATTGTTAAATATTTTTTCCACCACAAATATTTGGTGATTTGTGGTCCAAGCGCCGACAAACCATAATATGTGTACATCAGAACGTGGATAAATGAATTAACCATCGCTGGCAGAAATGCTTAAAATAAAAATAAATAAATATTTATACCAAGGCTAGGTAAGATTATATTCAGGTAGCGCATACTTGATCCACTGGGCACCCATTTGATTCCGATCCACCACAACGAAAACATTGTACTATGATGATAGACGTGTAAAAATGTTAATTGCTTGTCCTTCTTTCGTAAAATGAAAAAGAATGTATCACAAAATTCCAGCAGCTTCGAAAAATAGTACCACCATATTGCATTGGTTATCTGCATCAAAAAAAAGACAAAAAAAAATTTGCGATCAATTCACTTCATTTACTGATCATTTTTGAACGTTCCTTTCATTTTTTTGTGCAATTGTCGAAGAAGTTCAAGTTCATTGCAAATAAACATGTTATTTCGCACTTACTTCAACACTACCTGTGTAATAATTTATTTACATTGATTTTCTTTGGTACAGTCGAGTTTATCTTGTTTTTATGCAATCGGTTATATATCGTTTAATAAGTGAATGTTAATGTAAATTCCAACCAGTTAAACGGAGGTATATAATGAAAATGAAATTTACCTGCAACTCGTCTGGATTATAACTGTCCTGATGAACTGGTTCGCACACATAACTATAGTTTAATCGCGTCGAAGCGGTAAATAATTGAATTGCAATGTAGCCATTAAGTGCGGCCATTGATAAATTGTACGGTATCAACAACCATGTGAGTTGTAACGGACGGCGTCTAAAATAAATAACAATTACGTGTTAGAATATACAAACAAAACCGTTACGATTTGAATACTTTTGCATTGCTTTTGGTCCTATCCAAACAACAAATAAATATATTATTGTGTAAATTACTGTTGGCACGGGTGAGTCCACAAGCAGCCATCCTTTTGTTCTTTGATCTGAAAGTGAGACGAATAATAAAAATGTTAGTTAAAATCTTGAGGACCAGTATGAGAATGCAAATGGACGAATATTGACAGTGCAACTCCTATGTCTAGTAATCAAGTATAGAGAGAGAACCAGGTTCGGTGTAATTTCTTAATGTTGCGTTTAGAAAGTGAAATGTTTTCTCTTCGTCGACGCCTCAACTGCTTTGTATAGTACTGACATCTAAACGGCTTTTACAGACCATTGCTGGCCGTGTCAACAATCTGTATCCATCGGTTTCGATCATGAGCCAACTCTACATATTGTTGTATACAATTAGAAGATCGTGGCCGAGCCTGTGTAGACTCTGTCCTTTGATTTCATCCGCCATCAACATCGCGTTTTGGACCATATATCACCCGCATAATATTTATCTCGAATGTTAAAAGGCAACTTTCGCACTCCTCCTGAAATCAAAATATTGTATCATTGTTTCAGGATACAATGATTGAAATCCCGCTAACCAGCGACAAGGCGAACCATATCCTCTTTAACATTATTATCGTGAGTAATGAGAGATCCAAGATACTTGAATCCCACCACTCCTAAAACCAGAGATCAGTAAATGATTTCGAAACCAACGAAAGCTGAATACTGCTCTAGTGGATAAAGTATCTCTGTTACTCCGTTGCCATTTAATCCGCAATCACACAGATACCATCTGCATACGCAAAAAGTTGATTGGATTGTCGGAATAAGATATTGTCTTGAGGTGTTTCACTTTTACGAATGATGTATTCCAACATGAGACTTTAAAGTTATCGAGGACAGCGCATCTCCTTGTCGAACACCAGAAGTAATTGCAAAAGTTCTCGATACCCTCTTTTTGTGACGTTACTGTCATTTTACACAGATCTACGTATTTGTTTGGTATTCCTAAAAATTGAAGCCCATATCATAGTCTCTCTCGATTGATCGAGTCATAGGTTTGCTTGAAATCTAGGAATACCTGGGTGGTCATTTTGTGGTGCTTTATCATAGTTTTATATCACGATTGGAGACTTTTTTCGTGATATAATAAAAATAAAATAAGTCTACAAACACAAACCTGTGTAGTAAATTAAAAAGGGGAAATAATGAATTTAAAGGAGAAATGAATATTTTAGAGTGATAAATTGACGTTTCTACATAACCCCAAAAGTAATTATATCATTTGTTATATGAAGTGGTTGAATAGGTAGTGATAAAATTTTTATAATGTGGTAAGTATATCAATACAGGGTGGCTGAGACCAAATGTTACTAACTTCACTCTGCTGTCATTTGTGTAGTTGTCATTTTTCGCGCGTCAATTTTTTGACAGATTGAGGTTTGGTTAGTTGTTTATATGTGGTCGATAAATACATAATTGTTCTAAATTAATATCTTGATAAAAAAAATCGTAATGGAATTCAAACGTAATAGTGTAATGGCACTGTATTTGGGTGGAAATTCACAAACAGCAATAGTTCGTCAGCTCCAGCATTTGAATGTGAATAAAATGTTTGTGTATCGAACCATAACTCGATACAACGAAACTGGTAGCATCGCTAAACGCAACAGAGGCGGTCCTCAAAAGACAGCAACATCAAAAGATGTTGATGATACGAAAGATGAAGAAACGAATCCAACGAAATCCTCGTCAAAGTGCCAATCAATTAGCCGCACGTCTACATGTTTCACGCCTGGTCGTAGCTTAATGGTTAAGAGAGTTTCTCATCACGCCGAGGTCTCGAGTTCGATTCTCGCCGCTGACCAAAAATTAACATGCCACCGGATGACATAAAATGCGTTTGTGTGTAAAAACATTTGTTGGGTTGACCACCTACAATGTGCACCAATCGTTAAAATTGGTTTCGTAAGGTCTCAGTGGAGACGCGGTAAGGGCCGTTTACGGCCTCTAAGCCATAGATTATTTTTTACATGTTTCACGATACAGCATTCAAGCCATATTGAAAAATGAACTACTACAAAAAGTTCAAGATCTTACGGAGGCACAAAAAAAAAGTTAGGCTTGAAAGAACTTTCTGATGAGAAAATTTTCACCATTCAACAGTATGTGAATAAACAAAATGATCGTATTTGATTAGAGCACAAGTCCAACGATAATTTGGACACAAGAGTTGCTATGCGCAAGCAATCACCAGCTTATGTTATGGTTTGGGCTGCAGTTACTGCAGATGAACGCACTCCTCTGGTTTTCATCGAACATGGAGTCAAGGTAAACCAAGAGATGTACCGCCAACAGATCCTAAACGATGCTTTGCTACCTTGGGCACGTAAGCATTTTGGTACGAACCGTTGGACATTCCATCAGGACTCGGCACCGTCACACAAAGCTCGACCGACACAGCAATTTTTACAAAATTGCTTTTCGCGGCTGATTTCATCGAAAGAATGGCCACCATATTCACCAGACTTGAATCCCATGGATTTCTCCATATGGTCCATTTTGGAGAGTAAGGTGTTCACTAAAAAATACGAAAGTGTTGATGCATTGAAGTCAGCTCTTGTTCCAGAATGGAATAAAATTCCGCAAGCCTACGTACGGTCAGCATGCAATGCTTTCTATGGAAGACTGAATCAAATAATCAGAGCCATCGAGCAGTAACATGTTTTTCATGATATTGGAATCAATATCAATATGAAATATGAAAAACAGTAAAAAATGTTGACTGATAAGGTGAGATGGAAGATATTGTTGTATTTTTTACCCATTTCAATATACGACGTGAAGTTGCTCATTCGTGATTCACCGGCAGTAAGCTACGACAATTTCGTTTTATTATACTTTTTATCGCTAATGTTATAAATAACCACAAAATGACCACCCTGATCTACATCGCGAGATATTGCATAGTAGTTGGAAAGAATCATCCGTATAGTCACCGATAATCTCCTCCGCCAGAGAAATAATACTTCCCAAAATAATATGCGACAGTAACATGTATGCTGTAACATGTATGGAGAGCTACTGTGACTTATTTCTATTCTTAACTCGATCAAATGCTAGTGCTACATTCAGAAAACGTTTGAAGATATCTTTAGTTTTTAGAGCAGGTACTATAATATATGTGATTCTATATATAGTTGGGCTAGGTGTTTCCTAAGAACGATTTTTATCGTTACATTGTTAGTCTTTTTCCTTGCTTCATAATTGTCGTCGCCTCCGGGTCCTCGTTCGTTAGAACGGGTGGGTAAAGTGACCTAGGTGTGGGGCGGGTCACGCTAAATGACGGCAGATGGGCTGGTTTACGGTGTTACGCGACTCGTGCCAACAAACTACCAGGCTGGGGGCCCATTTAACAAAGCCCAGTCGCAAACGGAGCCCTCTGGATACCTGGCGACCTCCAGTTGTAAGTAGCCTTACCTGCGTAAGCGGATCTCTGCGCAGGTGGACCATATATTTCTCCGACACTCGTGGGAACAACATGGAATCCAATAAAAACAAAACCGAGACCGGCACTCTCCAAAGGCCGGAAAAAACCGAGACCGGCACTCTCCAAAGGCCGGAAACAAAAAGTGAGAGCTCAAACCGTAAAGGTGGGGCTCCCTCAAAGACACCAGGGGGAAGCAAGTTCAAGGCTTTTAAGCCAGGGACGAGCGGAACTCAGGGTAAGTTAAGGGCTGCTGAGGGAGGTTCGACTAACGTCAACCAATCGAAGCAGCGCTATAGAGATAGACGCGCGGCGTTTAGAGTTTTGGACAAGTGGGCTGCAACCCCTGAGGGGCAGCTTACGGCTGAACAAAAGCAATCCGTGAGATGGGCCAAGAAAACGGTCGAAAACTCAGAGAGGGACCATGTGTCAAAAAGACAGCGGTCCCAGGATGAGTTGGAGTTCGTGGACACAAAACGGCCCAAAATGCAGGCGGAGAAGGAAACTCCTCACAAGGTTTTGCCTCCTAACAAGGCTAGACCAAAATCCTTCAGGGATATTGTGAAGGACCGTTTGTTGGTGCTAGCCGTCATTGACAGGAGTCATGAAGATGGGAGCATCACCATGGGAAAATGGAGTTTGGTGTACAATGCACTAAACTCCGTTTTCCTAAGGATCCTGAGAGAAAATCCAGGACCCCCTCCATCCTGCAGAGATGCGGGCTGGCATCAAGGGCGCGTTAAACTTATAGCGTGCTCTGATGCCAGATCAGTGGAGCTTTATAAAAAGGTGGTAGCGGAGGTGGGAGAGGTGTGGCAAGGCGCGAAGCTGGCGGCTGTAGGCAGGGAAGAGATTCCTAGCAGGCCAAGAGCACGCGTCTGGCTGCCAACCGAACCAGCTAGCCCAGAAGAGATTCTTGAGATAATCAGAATCAGCAACCCCGATCTTCCGACAGGAAACTGGAAGATCGTGAGGCAAGAGGATGCAAGGGGGGGCTCCAGATTATCAACGATGATAATCAACACGGAGTCCCTGGCGCCGCTTGCCGCGACTAAGGGAGTAATCGACTTCGGTTTCGGGTCGATTACTCTCAAAGTATACAAAAAAGACGAGGCTGAAACACGAGAGGAAGGCAGCCCGTCCACAACTGATGCAGTTGCACTTGGAGGAGAGACAGCCCAACCGATGGAGCTCTCCGAGGTGACCGCACTTGGAGAGGAGATGGGCAGCCGACTGTCCCTGGCGTCAGACGAAGAAAACCTGTCGGACCCAAGGGACGGAAGGACTGCAAACGTCGGGGAAACAAGTTCCATGGGGGGCGAGACGGGAGAAACCGGCGACTCCAATGGAAACAAAGGAAACTAGCCTGCGGTAGCGGGGAGTAAACAGGTAAGTAGGCTGAACTTGGTAAATTTATGCTAAATTTAATACAAATTAACCTACACCATTCAAAGGCGGCGTCGGCCGCCTTACTCCTCAGACTGACTAGATCAGAAGAGGACGTGGTCCTTATTCAAGAACCTTGGATAAACACCAACAGGATCTGTGGCCTTAAAATGAAGGGGTATAACTTATTATACTCAAGAAATTCGGGGAATATCAGATCCTGCATTCTTGGAAAAAATAATTTAAATATGTTCCTTCTTCCTCAATACAGCAATGGTGACGTAACTGCGGTCAGCCTAGAGGTTGATGGCAGTATATTTTGGCTGGTCTCAGCCTATTTGGACCGGGACAAACAGGTTCCGCCGGATAACCTGGGGGACCTGGTCCTCGAATCGTACAGGAAGAAGATTGGGGTGCTCCTTGGAGGTGATGTAAATGCGCACCACGCAATCTGGGGAAGCACTGATATCAACGAGAGAGGTGAGTTACTTTTTGATTACATTTTAAACAACAACCTCATGGTGTGTAATATTGGGCAAGAACCCACTTTTATTACTAAAAATCGGCAGGAGGTTCTGGACGTAACCTTCGCCTCAAAAAACCTGTACCCTTTGGTCAGGGAATGGAGAGTGGCGAAGGAACACTCCTTCTCTGACCATCGTTACATAACATTTAGTCTTAACGTTTCCCCTGCCACCCGGAAACCTTTCAGGAATCCCAGAAAGACAAACTGGAGCAAGTACGGGGAAACCCTTATAGGACTACTATTACCAGAGACCCCTGAACCACCAGCGACAGTGAAGGAACTGAACAGCATAGTGGAAACTTTCACAATTGCTTGCAATCGGTCCTTCAACGCTGCTTGCCCAATAGTTAAACCCAGGGGCAAGCAAAAACCGGCATGGTGGTCTAAGGAACTGGGGACCTACCGGAAGGCGTGTAGGAAAGCATTTAATAGAGCCAAAAGTACGAGAGAGGCTCAGGACTGGGACTCCTACAAGGAGGACCTCAAGATATACAAAAAAGAATTAAGGAAGGCACAGAGGAAATCATGGAGACTCTTCTGTGACAAAATAGAAGAAGTCTCCGAGACCTCTCGTCTTAGGAACATTTTGTCTACCAATCCTACCAGTCCCAGTCATTTAATTAAACCAGATGGATCCTGGACTGCTTCTAGTAAGGAATCCTTGGAACTTCTCATCGAAACCCACTTTCCGGGAAGCTTCGATGACTCGACAGGGACTGGTACTCATCAAGAAGCAAACGTAATGCGCATAGAAGATATCGTAACCAAAGAACGGATCCTATGGGCAATTGAAGGGTTCAAACCCTATAAATCGGCGGGCCCTGACCGTATTATTCCCGCGGAGCTTCAGAAAAACTCGAGGGTTATGCTCCCCTGGTTGGAGGTAATCTTCAAAGGGTGTTTAAAACTTGTCTGTACTCCGCGGGAGTGGATGGAGGTCAGAGTGATTTTTATTCCGAAAGCGGGTAAATGCTCGCAGGGCTACCCTAAAGACTTAAGACCAATAACTCTATCATCCTTTCTATTGAAAACCTTGGAAAGGCTGATAGATATCTACATACGCTCAAAAATTAGACCTAGTGACTGGGCTCAGACTCAGCACGCTTACTGTAAAGGGAAGTCTGTGGACACAGCTCTGCATGCCCTGGTAAGTACAATTGAGAAATCATTATTCTCGCAAGAGTTTTGTATGGTGGCGTTTCTTGACATTGAAGGCGCCTTTAACAATGTAAAGAAGGAGGCAATTCTGGAGGGATTGTCGCTACTAGGTGTGGATTACCCTATAAGTAGGTTAATCAATCATATGCTTGGGTGCAGGATGATTAACTCAGAGCTGGGGGAATCCACCATCAGGAGACGGGTGACTAGGGGAACCCCACAGGGAGGTGTTCTGTCTCCTCTGCTCTGGAACATAGCAATCAATGAGCTGCTATTAAAGCTGGAGAGAGAAGGGATCGGAGTGATTGCTTATGCAGATGATGTAGCGATAGCTGTCTCTGGGAAATACATAAGCACAGTGGCGGAGGTAATCCAAAATGCCCTCCTAATTATAACGAGGTGGGCCACCAAATGTGGACTGGCAATTAGCGCGTCTAAAACTGAATTGGTACTATTTACGAGGAAATATAAAATCCCTGTAGTAGATCCACCTCTCCTAAATGGTAACAGACTAGCTTTTACGGACAAGGCAAGATTTCTGGGCGTAATCTTGGACAGTAAGCTAAGCTGGAAGCCCAACATTCTGGAAAGAGTAAACAAGGCCAATATAGCTTTGTACTCGTGTAGGAACGCCATCGGAAAGAGATGGGGCCTGACGCCGGAGCTGGTACACTGGCTATACACTTCCGTAGTAAGACCTGTACTTATGTATGGGGTGAGCGTGTGGTGGCCAGCTCTTGATAAAATAACATACAGGAAAAGGATTGAGAAGGTGCAAAGAACGGCCTGCATGCTTATAAGCGGGGCACTGAGGACAACACCTACAAGTGCCTTAGAGGTCTTGTTTCACCTTCTCCCCGTGGACATTTATGGTAAGCAGATGGCGTCGATTACGGCCACTCGACTATCAGCCATATCTCAGTGGAAATGTCTTCAAATAGGACACTCGACGATAGTCAGATCGCTGAGGAAAGAACTGGCGAATATTGACTATGTTACACCGACTCTGTGCTTCGAGAAAAGGTTCAAAACCACCTGCCCTTCAAGGGAATCCTGGAGGAGCGGGTTGGCAGCTGAAACGGGAGCATTGCAGTTCTTTACGGATGGCTCCAAGCTAGACGGTAAAGTAGGAGCTGGAGTCTTCTGTGATAAACTAGAGGTAGATATAGCAGTTCGCCTCCCTGATCACTGCAGTGTGTACCAGGCAGAAGTGATAGCGATTGAAGAGGTCCTGAACTGGTTGAAACATAATGTGGTATCCTCGACTGATATCGCAATTTATGTGGACAGTCAGGCGGCAATCAAGTCGCTGGGTTCTGTTTCTCTAACTTCTAGAGTGGCGTTGGGTTGCCGCTCGTCTCTTAATGAGATGAGTGAGCATTTCAACATCCAGGTAGTCTGGGTCCCCGGCCACTCAGACGTTATGAGAAACTGCAGGGCGGACGAACTAGCGAGGCACGGTACAACTCTCCAACTGCTACCGGAAAGGGCGAAGTTGGGGAGACCCATTAACGCACTAAGGACTGTGCTTAAAAAAGAGGCGGAAGCCTCTGCGAACAATAGGTGGACGAACACCCTCTCATGTAGAGTGGCAAGACAAGTCTGGCCAAAGCTGAACTTGAAACGCTCAAAGGCACTTATCTCCCTGCGAAGACGTGAACTTAAAACGGTCGTGGGGATACTCACAGGACACTGCCTTCTTGGAGAACATGCGAGAAGGCTGGGTCTGGAAGTAAATGACTTTTGCAGCAGCTGTAGGGACGAGGAGGAGGAAGAGACGTTAGTCCACCTCCTATGCTCATGCCCGGCTTTGGCACACAAAAGACATGAATATCTGGGTATGTTTTTAATGGACTGCCTTTCAGATCTCGAGAACTGTAATGTGCGAGACTTATTACGCTACGTAAGCAGCTCTAACTGGTTCTCATAGGGGTAAAAGGGGAGTAAGATCCTGTGGTATCACAACGGACCGTTTCCGGTCTAAGTGTGCTGTAGCAGCCACTCAACCTAACCTAACCTAACCTAGTCTTTTTCCTTGGAACACAGCATTGATTGTATGAATCAAATCACAGAAAGAACCTTGCTGCGGGATTTAATTATTATTTCACTGACTATCATGATAACAGGATAGTTATATGAAGTAAGCTCTTCAAATAGTGAGTCTATAAGATCCGGACGTATATTTGGACGTTGTTTGTATTTTGATGCACACATTAACCCATTCATACTCTACAAAAGATTGAACATGGCATAGCTCCATACCAACCTGTATAGTATTGGCTAGACGATGGTTTAGTCAATGAGTTCATACCCCACCAGGAACCATAGTTGCGTTCATAGTTAATTACTGATTGTATCAGGCTTTAAAAATTCTTTTTTTATCCCGCCCTTGTTACGGATACCGCCTAAATAACAATGACCCCTCGCTTAAGTTCCCGGATACGAGATTGAGGATCAGCACGTGGAACGTGCAGTCACTAAGAAAACCTGGCGTGTTGGACGGCCTTATCACATGTATGAAGGAGTATCGGCTGGAACTCGTAGCGCTCCAAGAAACTCGATGGCCTAAAAGTGGAGTCCATGTGTCCCAAGGCTACACGTTGCTACACAGTGGAGATGACCTCGAAAATCTTGGAGTTGGCTTTCTCATTGGGCCGCAGATAAAAAAGGCTGTGCTGGACTTCCAGGCAGTCGATCTGTCAATTGTATGTGTACATGCACCCACTGATGTAAGCCAACCCCAAGATAAAGACTCATTTTACAATAATTTGGATAATCTGATGGGCTCTATACCTGAGCACGATATCAGATTGGTGATTGGCGTCTTTAATGCTAGAGCTGGCAGAAATCAGACCGACTTATGTAACAACATAGGTCCGTACTCCCGACATGAAACTGCGACCGAAAATGGGGAAAGAATGATTTACTTTGCGATCGCACATGATCTCCTAGTGGGAAGTACATTCTTTCCCCATAAAAACATCCAGTTGGAAACATGGACATATCCACGTTAAACATCCCGAAGCCAAATTGACCATGTGTTGATTTCAAAAGACCGGGATCGGGTTGTCCAAGACGTGAGATCGTATCGGTCGTCAACCAAATTCGTAGGCAGTGACCATTTTATGGTTGCTGCAAAGCTACGATGGAAATTTTCGTACAAGTCAAGGAGGACAGGAGAATATAAAACGCGATTCTCCTGTGAAGGTCTGATAAGTGAAGAAACGCAACGAAACTACCAAGATCTTGTCAGCAATAGCATTTTACGATCCAATTACCAATCTGATGATGTGAACAGTGTCTGGGAAGTATTGAAAACCTCGGTTGTCGATGCTGCCCAGCACACTCTCGGTATAGTGAAAACTAAGCCCAAAAATGATTGGTTTGATGAGGAGTGTCGTCTTGCTGTTGAGCAACGCAATATAGCCCACAATGAAGCGCAGACTCGGTTTACAATTGCAAGGAAAAACAAGGCAGTTCTTGCTAGGAGGACAGCTAAACGCATTTGTAGACTGAAGAAGCGAGAATGGTGGAAGGCTAAGGTCTTAAGAGTACAACAACTCAGCAATGAGCACAATTCGCGTGGTTTCTTTAAAGGAATCACCGAATTGCACCATACCTTAAGTTCGGTCAACTGCCATTCGGGACCAGAATGGAAACCTCTGTGTTAACGTCGATGCGGTACTCGATACATGGCGTGAACATTTTTCTGATCTACTTAATGTTCCACATGTATCACAAATTGTATTTGAATACCCTCAAATATAGACCGCGGAGATGTTCATTGAGGATCCATCCTATGAGGAATTCACAATGGCCATGCAGAGATTAAAGAAAAATCGTTCACCAGGGGTTGATTGCATTAATTCAGAGCTCTTGATATTCGGAGGGCTAACTTTGTGGAACTGTCTTTTCGACCTTGTTCGATTGGTATGGCGAAATGAAGTTATGCCTGACGAATGGAAAATGGCCGCGTTATGCCCAATATTCAAAAAGGGTGATCGCATGAAATGCGAGAATTATCGCGGTATAGCTCTCCTTTGCACAGCATATAAGTTACTGTCTTACATAATCTTGGGAAGAATTACTCCTTTGGCGGAGAAATTGTCGGTGACTACCAAGGAGGATTCCGTCCAAATCGGTCAGTCACTGATCAAGTTTTTTCGCTACGGATGATTCTTTCCAAGTACTACGAAACATCTCGCGATGTACACCAGGTATTCCTAGATTTCAAGCAAGCCTATGACTCGATCAATCGAGAGAGGCTATGGTATGCGCTTGAATACTGTGTAAAATGACAGTAACGCAGTCACAATGCTGTGTCAAAGTTGAGAACAGGCTATCGAGAATTTTTGCAATTACTTCTGGTGTTCGACAAGGAGATGCGCTGTCCCCGATACTTTTTAATCTCATGTTGGAATACATCCTTCGTAAAAGTGCAACACCTCAGGACAACATCTTATTCCGACAATCCAATCAACTTCTTGCTTATGCAGATGATATCTGTGTGATTGGATTAAATGGCAACGGAGTGAAAGAGATACTTGATCCACTGGAACAGTGTTCAGCTTCCGTTGGTCCCAAAATCAACGAGTCAAAAACCAAATATCTAATCTCGGGTTTTAGAGACCAAGACGCAATTTATTTCAGTAGTGGTAACCACACGTTTGAAGAAGTGATGAGATTCAAGTATCTTGGATCTCTCATCACTCACGATAATAGTGTGGGCGATGATGGTCCGCCTTGCCGCGTTACAATCGTATCCTCTACGTCCACTGCTGAAATCAAAATATCTTGCAAATACGGATAAGCTGAAACTGTACAGAGTGTTGATCAGACCCGTTGTCATGTATGGATGTGAGAGTTGGATCTTGACGGATGAGTACGAAAGATGGCTTCTAACATTCGAGAGACGAATCATGCGTGTGATATATGGCCCAAAACGCGACGTCGATGGCACATACCGAGTTCTAATCAATCACGAGATCAACAATTTAATGCAAATTCCTGATGTCATGCATGAAATCAAAGAACAGCGAATACGCTGGCTCGGTCACGTTCTGCGTGCTGATCCGAAACGAATGATACAGCGAACTTTAAAGGGAAACCGCCTTTCGGTAGGCGAAGAGGTCGCTGTCGGCGACGATGGCTCCACGGCGTAGAGAGCGATCTGGCATCTGCAAACTGTCTACAACGGTTTGAAGAGCTGGCTCGTGATCGAAACCGTTGAAGTCAGATTGTTGACACGGTACGGGCCAATAATGGCCTGTAAAAACCGAAAAAAAAATACCGAAATTGGAGAGATTAACAATCACTCCATTCTATACTCCACAAGTCAAGTAGTGGTGACTTTTTTGCGTAGTAATTTTTGTGAGATTTTTCCAGTAACGTAAATCATCGTAAATATTTCGAACGTAACATAAGACCAATAGAATACCACCACAATAACCACAGCTGGTTGTAGGAGGCGACTTAATCAAGCTGGAACATGGGGTGACGACCCGCATCCGTAAAAAAATTAAGTGTTAAAAATGAGATTAAGGATCGGCACGTGGAACACATGTATGAAAGAGTATCAGGTAGAACTCGTACCTCTCCAAGAAACTCAATGGTCTAAAAGGGAAGAACATGTGTTCCAAGGTTATACATTGCTACACAGGGATTGCTGCACAGGAGATGACCTTTGGATATCTTAAAGTTGTATTCCTCAATCATCCACAAGGAAAATAGACTGTGTTAGACTTCCAAACAGTCGATAATCGAATGTGTAAGCTTCGCTTTAACATATTAGCCAACCTATCAATTGTCTGTGTACAGGCACAGACGCCCACTGATGTATGACAAGATAGACTCATTTTACAATAATTTGGATAATGTGATGGGATCTATACATGACCACGATGTCAGATTGATGATTGATGACTTTAATGCTAGAGCTGGCAGAAATTAGACTTATGTAATAGTATAGGTCCGTACTCGCGACACGAAACTGCGCCCAAAAATGGATAAAGAATAATATACTTTTCATTCGCTCATGATCTCAAAGTGACAAAGGATTCAACCTTCACCATGAGATTGAAAAAAAATATCTTGCAATTCCCGATAAGCTAAAATTGTACAGAGACTTGATCAGACCCGTTGTCACTTAAAGATGTGACAGTTGGACCTTGACAGATGAGTATGGAAAATGCTGTCTTACATTAGAGTTAAAAATTATGCGTGTATGGCTCAGAGCGCCACGTTGATGGCACATATCACGTTATATTCAATCACGAGATTTCGTTCAATCACGTTCGTTCTGCGGGCTGATCCGCAACGAATCATACAACGATCTTTAAAGTGAGGCCGTCTTTCGGTAGCGAAGAGGGCGCTATCGGTGACGATTGGTTTACAAAATATGAAGAGATGGCTCATGTTTGAAAACGATAGAGTCAGATTGTTGACATATGTACGAATAAACACAAGTATACCTGTAGAAGTGTAGTACTCGGCTGATGATCTACTGGTACCGTTTGGGTTGGTAACGGTGTAATGCAGAACGCTAAAAGCAAATTGTGATAACGTTAGAAGTGCTTCTTTGAGGCAGAAGCTAGATATTAGGATACTACATATAGAACAGATATTAAGATAGAAACAGATATTGCAACTAAGCATATTCATTTTCTCTAACTCTTGGTATTCCAAAACAAGTTTTGGGAACAAGAAGTCATGATGACGTTTTCATACCATACCGTCAAATACCAAATTTAATGCAAATTTTGTATTGAAGAATAATTGCTTTTCACATAACTGTTACACCGTAATTAATTTAATGACAATGCGCACCTTTACCGTAATAAATTTCATTTGTTGCGGAAGAAGTTTTTTTCAATACGACATTCTTACTAATATATGTAAACGTAGTTTGTTTACATACTAGCCACTATAAATGGGGCAGCGGTATGTAAATCTGAAATTGTATGTTACACCAGAAATTGGCCGCATACATTATTTTTCAGACAATCGTCAAGAATTCTAGATGCAAACCTCTTGAAGTTTTGGACAACTTGAAAGGAAATATTAGCCACTGTCTTTTTTTAGCGTAATATACAGTCGGCACTCACATAACTGTGACACTGACAGTATTATTCTGACGGAGCACCTTAACTGATACTTTGAGCTACGCGATAGGGTAGTCTAGCAGAGTCTCCTTATGGCTGAGTAGGTAAATAGCCCAAACTTATGAGTTGTAGCTTAATTATAGAATAGATTAACCAGAGGTTAGTAGAGAATGTACGTAAGAAAAATGATTCTACAGAGTTGAGAGATAATTCTATAACTTAACTTTGATAGCGGAAGAATTGAGAATGTCGAAGATTCTTGATATGTCATAAGATTTTGAAACTGCTTATTAACCATAAATTTCTGAATATACAGATTTGGGCAACTATAGTTTTCATCAAAAACTATTTTTAGTGATGAAGCTCATTTTCATCTTATTGTTGGTATCTCGATATAAAAATTATCGAATTTGTCTCTGTTTGGTGAGGTTTATGGGCTTGGGGCATCATTTTTCTGCATTTCTTTGCAAACGAACAGGAAAATGCCCGTACAGTGAATGAGGTATCGTAACATGTTAACTGGTTTTTTGTTGCCCAAATTAAATGTATGACCTTTTGATTTGAAATTGGAGTCATTGACCCAGTTTTACTGGCCAAAATTATAAAAAATGTTTGATTGCAGGCCTGTATAGGCGAAGCCGGGGTGGGCATATGAACGATATTGTTTTTCATACATAAATGGCCCAGAAACTGTTAAGATTATTGTCTGCACACTTTTATAGGGTAGATTCTGAAATAGACTAAATTTCAGAATGCAAAAGATATAGCTAATTACGATTGATGGTGTGAATTAACACGCTGTTGGAGTTCAGACCCATCTTTCATGTCAGTACTGTAGTTCTAAACGTAAATCGGACTTATATAGCAGTACGTCCTCGATTGGACTGTAATGGCCGCGCAAAGTAGGACGTATATAAGCGAACCGCGAAAATGTTGCGAGAGCCGTGAGTCTCAAACAAGTGTTAGGTTATTTGTAAAATACAAATAAACATTGTCACCGGAGGTTTGATCCATGTAAATTTGATTACTGAGATTATTGGTTTTGGAGGTTATGGCGCATTATTTTAAATCAGTAAGACCCCTAAAATGTTTCTCTTCATATTAAATTTTGTATAGCCACAAGGTCATTAGAGGTGCTTAAAAGGTTTTTATTCGAGATATTCTATATAGAAAGTATGATTTGAAATACAAATGTACTCGGGGTTCCTCGTAGATTCACGGACTCAATCTAGGAATCTCAGACCCTGGCCTGGTAAGTTATATGTTTCATCTAGAATTTATTTTTGCAATATAATACGAAGACTCTAGAATGTCGCTGTTGAAGTGTAAAACAAATTGGATCTAACGTGTAAGGTCCTAGTGATCTCTCCTTTCTTTTCATGTAATTATTTCATGTAATATTTCATGTTTTTTCCTAATCAAGAGATGAAAGATATAGAATATGCAAATCACAATGGTATTTTAATCATTACCAGATGCGATGTAAATGCACATCATGTAGACTGAGGTAGCTCGGATATATATTCCTGACCTAATCTCTTCTAAGACCCTCATCTTTTACCTCACGGAGATTAAGTGGGGAAGTCTCAAACTTAATGGTCTTAGATGAGATAACTTTCAATGACCATCACTATCTTTCCCTTTTTTTAAGTGGTGATAAACCTTTACGAACTCCATATCAACCAATCACTCCGTTTTTCTGCAATGCAGATCAGAAAATGCGTGAAAATGAAGAAGGTAGCTGAGTTGCTGGAAAAAATTACTAATTAAGTCCTATGAGATGAAATATCATTTAAGTGAAGCCAATAGAATTGGAAGGGGCACAATGTTAGATTAATCAGTTGTGAAGAAAAAAACAAGAAAACTTGTCCACCAAGCCGGTAAAACAGAAGGCAGTGACTACTGTATTCGTAGTGAAACTTTAGAAGTACGTGTTGGAACTCGAACAAGTACAACTAAGGAAGCTTTATAGGTGTTAATGAAGACTTATTTTGAAGGTGGAAATTATTTCACAAACCAACTGCCAGATTTCAATGAGTAACATCAATTAATCTACAAAATTTAAAACTTGATGACCAGACGGAACATTTCCTGGTCTCTTACACATTTCACAAATCTTTAGAGCCAGTTTGGCTCTGGGATGAATTTCAAAATCTTAAAAAAAGAACAGAACCGTGTTTCCCTCAAAGTATGGAAAGCTTTGAAATTACCACACCAAATTTCGGTTCTCTTTGCTACTCAAATGCTTAGAGCGGTTTACGACACACAAAATTACATGTTTATACTAGTTTTTGAGCTAGATTTCGAACTAACTATAACGACTACGAGGCAATTGTTTTGTTAAAATCGCACTTCAACCGTTGGTTCACACACAGATAAATAATTACAGATTTTGCACAAATTTAAGATAAACGATCACTTACCTGATAAACTTAGTGTCCATAGATAAAAATCATATGCATCATATATGAATGACTGTGTTGAATTGATTACAGTTGCCATTTACGTAATAATCAGGTATATGTTGTATATTATAAATTATTTTGTTCAATTTCACCAAATTATTTTCTAAAGAACAAAAATTCAAAAAAAAAAAATATTTTTCTGTTAATTTTTGTATTTTAGCTAAGTAAATCACATAGTAATTGTAAATACACTTAAAAAATTGTAAAAATCAAATTTTGTGGCAAAAATTAAAATTAACAATACAACACAAACACACCTCTTACTTCTATTAAGTTTATCAATAAAATGAAATAAATCGAAAACGCGATCGTCAGTTGGTAAATACCGCGGATATACAACCACCACGAAACACTGTAAAGGAAAAATTTTAATTTTCACTTTGAAGTACGTATATTAATAAACTGTATTGTACTAGTGTACCTGTTGTTCGCTTGTGGTGGGGATAGAGTCATAAGATAATTAACTTTAAGTCGATTTCATTAAAAGGTAAAAAAAAAAATAAAAAAATGCATTTGCGACGACCTATACACATATATGATTTATGTATTATAACATTGTTAATTTTTTCGCGGATGTAAGTAGGCTATCATCTTAAGTTGATAACGTGCTTATATATATATATAAGTGACGTGCACCTGATTGGTCGTTCTTATTTGCAATAATGAAAATATTTTTGGTTTTAAGATGGAAAGTTTGTCGTTTGCATTTTTATATTTTCTCTCGTAAGCTTAGGAATTTTATTGCTTCTATTTGGGAGATAATTAATATTCCCGCGCGATTAAATTATTGGTCTTTCATTCATTAACAGTATATTAAAACGTTTATGTAGGTCATAAGTCGTAAAGCTGCCATAAACTTAGTTAATGGCTAGTTAAATTATTAATAAAACACACAGCAGTAGTGTTTATACTTGTCTAATTATAAATTTGCCCTGTGGGTGGGCTAGATATAAACATCGAAATAAAAATAATCTATGGCTTAGAGGCCGTAAACGGCCCTTACCGCGTCTCAACTGAAACCTTACGAACCAATCTTAACGATTGGTGCACATTGTAGATGGTCAACCCAACGAATGTTTTTACACACAAACGCATTTTATGTCATCCGGTGGCATGTTAATTTTTGGTCAGCGGCGAGAATCGAACTCGAGACCGCGGCGTGATGAGAAACTCTCTTAACCATTAAGCTACAACCGGCGACATCGAAATAGGCTACGAAATAGAATACCACTATAGTATAACCAGAGTTTATCCGACCAAATAAAGCGGTTGGAGCGGGAAGGATTTCGAATCCCGATAAAGGCTGGATGAAAAAGGGATTTTACACCATCTGATTACGATCGGTCGTGTAAATTAATACATCTATGGAGTCCCCTGTTAGAGTGCAGAATTGGCCCGATCCATCTCAGTACTATAGGCTGGCATGTAGCTGTACAATGTGCAGTTTAGTTCTATACGTAAATCAGACCTATAGCCGGACGTCTCACGTCCACAAATATAAATTAAATTAAATTCCATAAAAGTCTATTTCAATACCTATCCAGTGATACCTTTTTGTACTTGTACCATGTCAACAAAGTGATTTTCTGACAAATGCATACAGCAGGCTTTCGAATTAAATTCTAAAAATAATTCAACAAGATCATAACAATAGCATGCCATGAAATATCTTGTTCGGATTTTTTTGTTTTTAATTTAGTTTGATTTGGGGTCTTTTAGACTGTTTTAGCTCCTTGTAACTCCTTGTCAGAGCCCATAAACTTGTGAATTTTATACTCCAACGAAAACTGAAAACCGGATAACGAATTCCACTTCTTGGATGTTCGATAAATAAGTTCGCGCTTTGCACCTTCAGTTCGAGGTTTCGGAAGCTTCACCGTAAACCTATGCGCATTGACCGTTCCTCGTGTTACCCGTTCTGGCGTAACAAATGGTGTTATTTTCTCCTTTAATTCTGCAGAAAATTAACCATTTATTAATCTATAGAACACGCAGAGTTCTGCCACATCTCTGCGGTGCTGTAGACACGCCACTGAACTTTACAGCGATAATGTGTTCATTCCATTTTAAATTGTTGCTAATCTGAACACCAAGCAGACGAATTGAGTCACAACCTACGAGAACGTGGCCTAAATATTGCACTTAAATCAGAATCAGAAGCGAAGTGACAACTTCCAGCCGTTTACCGTTTAACTCTGACGGTGTAGGCTCGACCTCGAATGAAATAGAAGAGTGCAATGTCGCATCATCGGCAAAACTGTGGATAGGGTTCACAGTGCTATCCAACAAGTCATTAATGTATAATAAAAACAAAGTTGGTGACAAAACTGATCCCTGAGGGACTCCAGCATTCGGATAGTGTGTCCCATTTAGCACTACGTTGATCTTTCGGTCTTTGATAAAGCTTATTATCCACGCGATGGTAATCGAATCCAAGCCGTATGCCACAAGTTCACAAATTGAGATTCTCATGACAAACCTTGTCGAAAGCCTTGGATATATTCAAAACGATTGCAAAGGCTTCATCGAGGTGCTTAAGGTCGAGATTCCATTTGCTTACAACATACGTCATATGAGATCGGTTGAACAGCGGTTTTCACGGAAGACAATATGGCAATAATCTGAAATTATTTTATTAATCTCAAGATAATTCACCAGTTGTTGGTTAATGCATTTTTCAAAAACATTAGCCACGGCTGACACAATTGATATTGGCCGGTAGTTTAAAGTAAGTAAGTCGGCCTGCAAATATGGATCCACCACCAAAGCACCGTCTTCACATTTCAAAGCTGAAATAGATATTTTAGAAATATTGGAAACCGATGCGACCATCTGGTAAAAGTTGCGATCGGAGATTTTCAACTCGGAAGCCTTAGCGGCTTGCTTGTTGTCGACTCTTGTCGCTTCCTTAGCACAGATTTTTTTACAGATGTTACGTGTGGTCTTATATTCTTCAAACGATATTCTCTTGTGATCAGATTTATTTTGTCTGGCTGCTTTGGTAGCTTCTTTTGATTTTAAAATTAGGACTGGAATTGGAAGAGGATGATTGGATATATTTATTCATTCCATGTAGAACGGTTTCGGTGAAATTGAAAACGGCGTCGTCTATTTGATTGTTATATAAACAATGGCTCTTCCACGGAAAAATTACCGTAACCCATCAATGTCAGCCTCGTTAAAATGCCATAGACGCCTTAGCTGCTGTCTAAATTCTGGTGGTGTTGCGCCATATATTTTTACGGTTATCAGGTTGTGGTCAGAATTTCCAATTCCAGCCTCGATACACGTTTCCATGGAATGCGGAATTGTTGTAAGACAGAGATCCAGAGTATGACTGCTTGTAGAATTTTGACATTCAAATGTGGAATCACTAACAATCTGCGTAAGGTCATGCAAAACAACAAGCCACTCCATCTGACGCCCAGCACAGTTCGTATTTTGGTGATTCAACCATTCTTATAGTGGGCATTAAAGTCATCAACCATAAGTGATATTTTAAGTACAACATAGTTTGAGCGGTCTTTGAGAAAATTTCGTACTTCTAATGTCTAGCGTACGGTATGTGGTCTAGAGACATGAATATGCACACTTCACGTTGCAACTCAAATGCTTGTTTGAACTGGTGACGCTTGAAGTTTATTTCTCATTAGTTCTCATATAGATGTTATGAGATACTTTTGTTTCCGTTAGCACTAATATGTCGGGTTAGCGTGATTCGATATGTTGATGTGCGCAGTTCTTATTAGTCACCAGTCCACGAACATTGGCAAAATGGATGGTAAGACTATCAATATTATCTTAACGAGGATTATGCCCCGCGATCCGTAGAGGCATTTTTCGGGAATTCTTTAATTCTAATACTCATGGTAAAAAAAACATATTTTTTTTACGGAAAAATGTGAAAAATCGTCCCAACAAAAAATAAAACATGAAATAATAAAAGCAAACTACCAAATTAAAATAAATTAACGCGGGCTAAATAATAAATTGAACGTAAATAACGATTAAAAATTAAAAAAAAAATAATAATAGTAAAAAGTTTTACGGATGTGGGTGAAGCCAAAGCCCTTTTGATACATAAAGCCGGAATGCATACTCAGTTTTTGAAATGAGTTTTATTTAGTGTATCAATAATGTTCTTTTTATCAAGAAACTCATACGAAACGTACAAATTTCTTTTTCAGTTTTAAGCTGGTGCAAGGTTAGAGCTTTTAAAATTTTATTTCATAAAATGGCAGGTTGAAAGGTTGAAATTATATCTGAACATATATCATTTTTTTCAAATCAAAATAAATCACGATCAAAATTAATGATAAATTGATCTATATTTTTATAAATGTTTTTATTTCAATATAAACGATACCCTCTAAAATATATTTTACTCGCTCTAATTCTCTCTTGGTCGTACGACGAAAGTCAAACTCATTTCTAAATAAATTTAGAAAAATAATTTTGACGAAAATACACATAATTGAACGCGAAAACTTAAAATAATAATAATTAATTTAGTTAAATGAAATTATGTATTCGAAAAAATGAACTAAAACCGAATTTATTAACATAAATCAGCTCAAAAGATATTTTCAACATGCAGTTGTCAATAAATCATTCATGATGAATGTTGATCAATGTTTACATTTCAAAATGAACAAATAACCTAAACTACAATTTCTATTTTGCTACCCATTTATTCACAATAACAGCACAACACTACATTATATTCTCAATGCTGAAATACAGAGAATCTTTAAAAAGGTTAGTTGTGTTGTCAACATAAGAATAATATTTAAATGAATAATTATGCATTAAATACAAAACCAATTGTCATAATGACATAAGTGTCATAACAATGGGAGAGAGAGAATATTTTTTTAAAATTGAATGACATTTCGATGAAATGTCATTACTAGCGTTGCTATTCAATAAAAATTTTGCAAGCCATTCGTATTAAAATCATACTTGTGCATGTAATCAATGCGTATATGTATACGGCCGTTTCCCATCGAAAAACATGGCCGATCCTATGTATGTGTAAATGAATAGAAAGTCGTAAATACATCAACAATCGTATGAAAAAGTTGATTTTTTCGAAATTTTTGACTTTTAACTTCCTATAACTTGGTAGGCAGGCCCCATAGCGAATTACTCACTTTCCAGAGTTTGGAAAATGATTATTTATCAACAATCCTGGATTAATAATTTTCATTTAAACCAATATTTTAATTCATGTTTTTGAAGGTTTAAGAATCTAGATTTTTATATTTTCGATCGTGAATAGAAAAATAAAACGAAATGAATTTGTAATATCGGGTTTAAATACATATTGTTTGTCATATTGTGCTCTGTTTCCCGTTTACAAGTAGTAATATGATTTTATTTTGCATCCCGCTCGTTTTTTTTTCATTTTCCTTCGTTTCAATATTTTTTAGAAATAATGCAAACAGTTTTGTGCTTCGTTGTCTTTTAGTGCATTTCGCTTCATTTTTATTTTATTTTTGATTTTGTTTCCTTGTTATGTTTAGTTTGCTACGAGCATTTGAGTCGAAAGCACGTGTTCGTTGTCAGTATGATTTTGTTGCTACGTAATATTTTTAGATCACGTAAAATTTTATGCGTTTTAATTTTGTTTTAGGCTTACAGAATTTTTATTTAGGATTATTAAAACTGTTTGAATTGTATACTTAAATTACTTTCATACTTTATAAAAATTATAAAATTGATATTTTGGTCAATTACGTTTGTTGCGCTTTGTTGTCTTCTAGTGCATTCGTTTCGTTTTTAATTTATTTTTGATTTTGTTGCTTTGTTTTAGTTTGCTACGAGCAGTTGCGGCGGGAGGTTGTATTTGTTTTATGACAAATTTTATGTTTTCGTAATTTATTTTCAATATACATAAAATTTTACCTGTGCGAATTTTTTTTTTAGGTTTCTAGATATTTATCAATTTGATTAGGATTTTGATAATATCTATCTGAATTTTGACTAGAAAAAAATAAATTAAACAAAACGTTAATTTTATTATTTCCAAAAATAATTAAGTTGAGGTTTCGTTTAATTTTTCGAAATATAATTAACGAATTAACAATTATACAAATTTTGTCAACCGACATAGTCAATAAAATTATGAATTGAATAATATAAAATTTATTTATATTTATATGTTTATTAAAATTTATATTTTCGCAAATATATTTTAAATTTGCAAAAAATTAAATATATTTTAGGTTAATTTTTTTCATACTGACAAGTAAACATACAATACAATACAAAAACAGTAACAGACAATGTACCATCAGAAACAAAAAAATTAACGTAAACAAAACAAAAAAATAAATTTTGTGACTTTGTGTATTCTTTGTGTGCTAGAGTGTTTTTCCTATACAAAAGTCAAATGCAAAAGAGGATTTACGTTATATAATCACTGTTTATACATTTTCTCGAATCACATTGAACCATTTTGATCATGTGATCATATTCGATAAACGAAATATTATCGAACTAACATATTAGACGAAAATAAAAATAAAAATCAGGAAAATTTCTTATGAATGAAAAATTTGAGCATGTATCAATAAATGGGAAATTTATTGTACAGCAGTCTTGATAAATAATCATATTTAGATGCCTCATATGCAAAAATTGATGTTAAGGCCTGTATTGTAAGATACAACAAAGCAAAGTCAAAAAATTGCGAGAAATCGACAGTTTACGAACGAATTGTACAAATTTTGTTGTTTTCTATTCATTTACTCACACTAACTCATAAAAGAGAATAATCGGCCTGAGCTTTATTGGTATTGATGTAATCATTAAATCTAGTTGAATGTGTATACAATACCATTACATCTCAGGATGACTCCTCACATTTATGAGTTAGTATGAGTAAATGAATAGAAAACAACAAAATTGTACAATTCGTTCGTAAACTGTCGATTTCTCGCAATTTTTTGACTTTGTTTTCTTATATCTTACAATACAGGCCTTAACATCAATTTTTGTATAGGAGGCATCTAAATATGATTATTTATCAAGACTGCTGTATAATAGTTTTCCCATTTTTTGATACATACTCAAATTTTTCATTCATTAGAAATTTTCCTAATTTTTACTTTTTTTTTCGGCTAATATTTCGATAATATTTCGTTTCTCACATGATCAAAATGGTTCAATGTGATTCGATAAAATTTATAAAGTGTGATTATATAATGTAACTCCTCTTTTGCATTTGATTCTTGTATAGGAAAAACACTCTAGCTCACAAAGAATACACAAAGTCACAAAAATTATTTCTTTTTGTTTTATTTACGTTGATGTTTTTGTTTCTTTTTGTTCTTGATGGTACATTGTCTGTTATTGTTTTTGTATTGTATTGTTTGTTTACTTGTCAGTATGAAAAAAATTGACCAAAAATATATTTAATTTTTGGCAAATTTAAAATATATATATTTTAATAAACAAATAAATATAAATAAATTTGTTATTATTCGATTCATAATTTTATTCACTACTTCGGGTTAATTTGATAATTCTATTTCGAAAAATTAAACGAAACATCAATTTAATTATTTTTGGAAATAATAAAATTTACTTTTTGTTTAATTTATTTCCTAGTTTTAATTCAGATAGACATTATCAAAATCCTAAAAAAATTGATAAATATCTATAAACCTAAAAAATAACTCCGAACAGATAAAATTTTATGTATATTGAAAATTAATTACGAAAACATAAAATTTATCATAAAACAAATACATCCTTCTGCCGCTACGGCTGGTAGAGTGGTAGCAAACTAAAACAAAGCAACAAAATCAAAAATAAAATATAAATGAAACGAAATGCACTAAAAGACAATGAAGAACAAAACTGTTTGCATTATTTCTAAAAACAATTGAAACGAAGGAAAAATGGAAAAAAACGAGCGGGATACAAAATAAAATCATAATAGTAGTTGTAGGAGGGAAACTAACAATTACATCTAACAAACAATTTGCATTTAAACCCGATATAACAAATTCATTTCGTTTTATTTTCCTATTCACGATTCATAATATAAAAATCTAGCCTCTTAAATCTTCAAAAACATGAATTAAAATTGGTTTAAATAAAAATTATTAATCCAGAATTGTTGATTAATAATCATCTTCCAAATTCTGGGAATTGAGAAGTTTGATTTGGGGCCTGTCTACCAAGTTTTAGGAAGTTAAAAGTGAAAAATTTCGAAAAAATCAACTTTTTCATACGATTGTTGATGTATTTACCACTTTCTATTCCATGACACATACATAGTATAATACATATACGCATTGGTGTATATATGAGATTTTGTGCATTGGTATTGTTCATTTTATACATACAAGCAAAATACAAATCGCAATACAACTTGAAATGTAATGAAATTGATTTGGCTTGGATTTATTCTCTTTTTGAGGAAACTTGATTATATATTTTATAGTTCTCGTAATCTAATTATGCATCTGTCTCTATTTGCGTTTTAAGTTATTAAAAAACCATATTTTCATTGAATTAAAGGGAAATGGAAAAATAAATCGGAAAATGATCAATTTCAGGATGAAATAGAAAGCTGAAATTTCTGTTTTCAATTGAATAAAACCTTAGTTAAATTTGAACTACTTTTCATTCAAATATTTACTATATATCAAAGCCTTACCTTTTATACATTTTGTTTTAAACTGACGTTTTTTTGTATTTTCTGTTACACTAAACAAAGCTCGTTTTGAACATTCCTGCTTGAATCAATCAAGATTGCTTTGGTTTAACTTTATCTTTTAGTCGGAACGAACATGGCGAGAAAGAGATAGTATTATATTTAAATGAAAGAGATGAAAATCAAAAATGATTTCAAATGTAAAGTCAAACATTTTATGTCGGTACGTCGAGGGAAGAACAACATATATTAAAAAAAATATTTTATAAAAGGATGATATTTTACATCAAAATAATACAATTTTGAGTAGTACCATAGGAAAGTTTAATTTAATTTGGAATAGTACCTTTTGTACACAGTAGTACCAACCTCTCATCAATATTTTATGAATTTTGATGTCGTTTCTTGGCACAAGATCTGATCTGGTTCAGATCAAACGTCACTTGTAAACAAAGAAACACTTGTAAACACTTTTAACGTATTGGTGCATATTTTAGGTGGTCAGTCCAACGAATGTTTTTACACTCAATCGCTTTTAATGTCATCCGGTGCATGTTAATATTTGGTCAACGGCGGGAATATAACTCGAGACCGTGGCGTGCTTAGATATTACCAAACAATTTACTTAATATATAAAACGATTTCTTAAGATATAAAAATTATTAGTTAAATGCTTTGGCCTTCAGCCTTCCCTTATAGCATTGTTATAAACAATCAGCCGTTGTGAATTTTTATTTTGGAATAACACAAATCATTTTTAAAATTTTCACGTGCAGTTTACAACTTTTCTGTGTGCTAATAACAATTGATTTCTGATTATCAAAACCTTAGATGAATAATTTTCGAACAAACCTTTATTGTAATTTTTACAATGTGATTAGTTGCAACAAAGTAAAACAAAATAAAATTTAAGAGAATATAAACAACATAAAATATTGTATATTATCTCAAAATTTACATTATTTTGTTATTATTAATTATTATTATTAATATATATTTACATTGTAAATATATTACAATAGAGGTTTATTTGAATATTATTAATCTTAGTTTTTAATAATCAGAAATCAATTGTAACAGCACATTTTTAAATTACAAACATTAAAAATAATTTATGCTATTCACAAATAAAATATTTTTGAAGGCAAACGAAATAGGAAGCAAAATGCAAACGAAATAGTGAAGACAAACGAAATAGGATAAACATATATTTTCAATTTCGTTTTCTCTTTCGAACGACAACGACAGCCAAAATAAATTTCTATCTCAAAACTTCGCTTACTATTTCATATTATAATTCGATTGTAAAAGGAATATATATATATATATATATATATTTTATATATATATATATATATATATATATATATATATATATATATATATATATATATATATATATCGGGTGATTTTTTAAGAGCTTGAGAACTTTTTTTTAAAAAAAAACGCATAAAATTTGCAAAATCTCATCGGTTCTTTATTTGAAACGTTAGATTGGTCCATGACATTTACTTTTTGAAGATAATTTCATTTAAATGTTGACCGCGGCTGCGTCTTAGGTGGTCCATTCGGAAAGTCCAATTTTGGGCAACTTTTTCGAGCATTTCGGCCGGAATAGCCCGAATTTCTTCGGAAATGTTGTCTTCCAAAACTGGAATAGTTGCTGGCTTATTTCTGTAGACATTAGACTTGAAGTAGCCCCACAAAAAATAGTCTAAAGGCGTCAAATCGCATGATCTTGGTGGCCAACTTACCGGGCCATTTCTTGAGATGAATTGTTCTCCGAAGTTTTCCCTCAAAATGGCCATAGAATCGCGAGCTGTGTGGCATGTAGCGCCATCTTGTTGAAACCACATGTCAACTAAGTTCAGTTCTTCCATTTTCGGCAACAAAAAGTTTGTTGCCCAAAATTGGACTTTCCGAATGGACCACCTAAGACGCAGCCGCGGTCAACATTTAAATGAAATTATCTTCAAAAAGTAAATGTCATGGACCAATCTAACGTTTCAAATAAAGAACCGATGAGATTTTCCAAATTTTATGCGTTTTTTTTTAAAAAAAAGTTCTCAAGCTCTTAAAAAATCACCCATTATATATATATATATATATATATATATATATATATATATATATATATATATATATATATATATATATATATATATATATATATATATATATATATATATATATATATATATATATATATATATATATATTCTCATTAGGGAATCCAAATTTACCGAAAATTTCATTTACCGGTTTCGGTATTTGTTTTTCTTAATTAACCGGTTTCCCGGTAAATTTCGGTAATTGTTTAATCTACAAAAACATCATTGAAACATCTGATATATCTTAATTATTTACTTATTATTTTTGTTTTTTGAGAAAAAGACATTTTTAAGTTAAAATTTATAACAATAATAGAATAAATAAAAACAATCTATTTTATAAATTTAATTTATAAATATTGTTTTGTTTGTAGCTCGTTTTAAAACACCAAAATGGCTTCTCTCAATATATATTGGCAGAAAGCTTTTATTTCTAACAAAAGCGAGTTCAACTTACAATATGAAAACAACTAGCTATATCATCTTAGTATATAACCGGAATTTGGAAAGGGAGATTAATTTCATGAAATTCGAAGAAAAAATTGAGCTCATAATATTTCGAACTGAAATGGCTGTACATTCTATTTCTATTGTGCGAGAGAAGAAAAGCTTAACAGATAACTCATTTCTTGGTATTAGATAACCTCATAGCATACAGGGTGGCCCATAAATTAATTTGGCTCGAAATACAAAGACGAACGAATGTTTTGTAAAGCGGTTTGTTTTATTAGAAAGAGAAACATTGTCATTAAGAATGAAACACCATTTCATTCAAATGACTATTAGCTTTACATTCTTTGATTTTATCACGTCAATGGTTAATATAATTTGATCTACTAAATATAGGATAATCTCTAGATGATAAGCATAATACTTATTATCCTTAACGGCTTCCTACCAAAAAAGTCGTTCAGAGTCAAATCGTAGATGCTTCATGACATTTTGACATCTCAGTTACGACTGCTTATTTGTTGTTTTCAAATATCCTGCTTGTCAATAGCAAAAGCTCGTTTATCATGGCCTGGTAACGCCGCGTATTAATGTAAGAGCGGCTATTTGCTAATTTCTTTCTAAAGATTTTTTAGTAAAACAGTTCATTTTCTTCCAATTATTTGTGCGTTCCACAGCCCAATTTACGAACGGACAACCGAAATACAAAATGCGCATCACAAAACAGCGAGAAATGTTCAATTCTTGAGCAGAATGGCGACTCTTTTCACTAATTGTCTTGCAGTTATTTTATTTTTACTGAATTAACCACCTAAATTTCCTACAGTTCGGGTAGAATACTTTTGATTTTAATTAGGGGTAAAATAATCCGTTCCGTTAATTTCAAGCATTAAAGAAATTAAATTTCATAAGACGATTGAAGTTAGTGTTGACACACTCGAATTAACCATGAATTAACCTTAAGTCTAGTCACAATTACCGGTTTACCGAAAACAGGTATTGGATTCCCTAATTCTCATATAATAATCTATTCCATTTTACAATTGAATTATAACACAAATAACTACTACAGATAGCCAAACTATATGGAGAAATCATGTATATAGACTGAAATAAGGGGAAATAATTGTACCCAGGAGGAAAAGGCTATATTTGAGTTTTATTTTCTCTTTCATTCCTTTAGCATTGATATTACGATAAACAAAATTCAATCAAATTTATAAAACTAAGTTCAAATACATACATGAAATCAAATAAATGTTTCAAGCCACTGCGATTAGTTTCATTCAGGACAGTAAATGAGTTCATCATATTTATACAAAATTTATATACAAACATTTATTTATCGTAATATCAATGCTAAAGGTATAAAAGAGACAATAAAATTTAATTTTAGCCTTTTCATCCAGGGTACAATTATTTCCTCTTATTTCAGTCTGTATACATGATTTCTCCATATAGTTTGGCTATCTGTAGTAGTTATTTGTGATTATAATATGAAATAGTAAGCGAAGTTTTGAAATAGTAAAATGTTTTTTTTTGTTGTCGTTCGAAAGAGAAAATAAAATAAAAAATATATGGTTATCCTATTTTGTTTGCCATCACTAAATAACTCAGAAATATTTTTAGTTTATAGCAAGCGCGCGGTTCATATAAGATGTTCCTCTTTGTATTTATTGGTGTAGTGTTGAAATTAAATTATTTATTTAAATGGCGCCCTGGTTAAAGCTGCGACAGTTGAAGTAGGAGGCAACGGGTTCGAAGCCCGATAGGGGCGGGATGCAAAAGAGATTTTTCACCATATGATTATGATCGGTGGTGTTAATGAACCCATCTATGACCCCTTATTGGAGTACAGAACTCATGGGCCGACCCATCTTCCATGTCAGTTCTTTAGGCATGGGGCTATGCAATGCACAGATGGTTCTACGAAAATCAGACCTTGGGGCAAAACAGAGTTTGGGGCATTTGAGACAGATTGCATTTAGTATAAAATATAAAAAAAAAATTACTATGCTTTTTGTTAAAGAACGCAAACTTTTCTTTCAGTGTAGCTGAGTCTATAAAGTTGTATCCGGATACCATGTGCCCTTTGGAACACATAACTTTATCTGTACACTGTCGATCTATGCACAGATGGAGAATTCTTTCTCCACTTCTCATGGGATGTTTAATGAATTACTAAAAATTATAACTAAGAACTTGGAGGTGCTTTCTCTAGAGAACATATCTCTAGTAGCATCAATCTCTAACAGAGAATAATTATGCCCCGGCTATAAGGTTAGACACAAATGCGCAACCATCGGAGGGATACCAGTAAGCACTGAACTCTGAAGTGGTCCTCAAAGCTGTACTGACTCCTCATCCCTGGGAGGAAGACGAGCTAAAGTGTATCGTGTTCTTCGACCAACCTGTAAGAAGTACAAGACCTAGGTTTGTAAGGAGTACAGTTTTTGTTCCTGGTCCGATTCTAGAACCTTCAGATATTCTGAATGTTTTGGAAAATCAAAATCCAAACTCAAAACCGACAAATGGACTATCTTTTAAATCCTTCTTCGCTTTAAGTAGGGTTACAATAAATGTGAAGTAAAGATACTGTTTAGAGGTATTTCCTTCCTGAAATATGTGTCTGCGTCTGACTTAGTAATCTTGATTGTAGGCAGAAGGCTTACATTTTTGACATCCACAACGCAGGAAGTAATTGATATTATTCATGTTCTTTCTCTAACCATATCGAAAAACCAGTAATTAGAGAATAAGGAATCCAAGAAATACTTAATACTTACTTTATAGATTCCATCTCTACCAATCTTTAATGAAAATCATAAAGTGCGGAGGAATCGAAAGGGTAGCTGACCTCTAAGTGAGAATCAAAGAACTAGAACATCATGGTGAACCAGAAAACTGTAGGAAGCAAATAAAACTGGAATAATGGAAGATTGGAATTGAACAGATCTTCACGAAAAGAGTACAAAATATGTGTCCGAAGTGAAAAACATCGAAATGTAGATCTTTCTGCGAGGAAGTGGATAACGTGACGGTGACCTCTAAACTCAAGAGAGTTCTCTATGATCATAATCGAGGTCCTTATCGGATTTATAGAGTGACCTGATGGATCTCATACGAGTGCAAATCAGGAGGTTCTAAAGAAAACTGATTTTCTTAAAAGTGAGAATTCTAATGTATAGTAGATAGAAATCAACTCACACACGAACTTTCAAGTTTAAAAAATTGGAACCAGGTCAGACGGAATATTTCCAGGCTTTTACAAGAAGGACTGAATAGCATCCCATATACACCACCTTGAACATATCATCAGAGCCAATCACGCCCTGTGGTACGTTCCAAGATCACGGAGAAAAGTCAGAATGGTGTTCATTCTGAAGGATGGAAGGCCTAGATATGATCAGGCAAAAATGTCTGACCTATAAGCTTGTCGACCTTTAAGCTTGGTTGATAGGTACTTCTGGGATATGAACCGGTAGAAAATTCTTTACATTCCAAACAACACGTATTTCAGAATGGTAAATCTGTTGAAACAGCAGCCAGTATTGATGAAACTACGACACGCTAGAAAGATTTGTCCTCATGGAGTTCTGCCTTCGCTATTGTGATATGTGGTCAACTCCCTGCTAATCCAATTGAAACGCAACAAATTTTACTGTCAAAAATAAACCGATAACATGATACTGGTTGGTTAAAAGACGAATGCAATATGTGATCATGCAAATATCGATTAACCTAGTTGTAACCTAGTGTAGTGAACAGAGTGTATCAGTTAAATCTAGATCAGGAGATTACCTGGTAAAAACTCATGGTGCAGAAACGCAAGAAAGCAAGTAATGAAAACAGCAATTTGGTAAATAATGGGACTGTACTGGCTATGCGTTTCGTTTATCGGACCCATTATGACATAATCGCCGCACTTTTCGAAACCGCATTCAAAGACTTGTTGCTTTATTCAATTTATCTTGGACGCCCATGCCCTCCAGTGATGTCGATTGCTGTGGTAGAAGCCTAAAATGGTTTTAGTAGATGCCTTGTTCTTCGACATTACCTATCATACCCTATACTTTCTGTTTAATCAATTCACAAAGCCATTTCATTATTTCAGTTTTAAATAGTTAATGACCAAAACCAATCGATTTTTTTGGTCATCATTTTGTTCAATTACCCTCATTTCGGTGAGCCTCTTTCCGAAATTTTGAAGTACATAACCAACATGCTTGTATACATGCCTTTATCATTTATAACTCGAATGCCTTCATATAATTTCGTATGTTTTTATGTATATCTAAGGTAAATATAAAACAGACGGATTGACGTCGTAAGCTATACACACATACACACAACTTTATGTTGTTGAGATTGTACGCGAGTATATATATAGACATTCGTCGAGTCATATACGACAGTTGTATATAGCGAATTATATTATTTTATTGAACGATTTTTGTTACTATGTGATTGAAACACTTTACAAATCGTACGGTAGGTATAACACAGTTTATGGTTCTCGATATAAAAATCGATTTTAATGTGTTCAGAATCAATTTAGGAGCGTATTCATCCATACATATGTGTTTAATTTTATTTCAACAACCGATGTACACATATCTGACTGTGGGAAACATCCACTATCAAGCACCGAAATAATGATTCAAACTTCAATATTTGATGCGTGACGTGCTGAACGTTAACCCAATAGATGTATTTGCACTCGTTCGGTGGTTTGAATGAACTTATGTATGACGTTTGAAAGTACTCGTTTTGACTACATCGGCATAAGGGTCTTACCTTATATGCCTTTTCCATACTTATATAAGGAAAACACGCTTATGTGCCTTTTCCATACTTATATAAGGAAAACCTCTTATTAACAATTCCTAGTTAGATCTGGGTAGACCGGAAGATTACCTGGCAAAAATACATAGAATTGATAAATACAATAAAGCATGCAACATATACTGGAAATGCAGTCATTGGGTAAATCGTGAGGCTTGAAACCCAGAAGCGTGAACTGGTTAAATGATTCGCTTATCAGAGTGGGATAGGAAAACCTCTTAACTAACTTCAAAGATTTGTTTGTCTGGGTATTGTGGAAGCTATTCACACGACACTCACTGGAGCTCTTGGGGTAGTTGAAGGTTCTGCCGCTTGATCTTTGAATCAGAAGGATGTGTAGCACATTGCAGAGGCAATCAATTTACCCCTTCTAGACATACTCAAATATGGAAGGAAGTTGGGCGGCACATAACCACCCACAAACTCACGGACAGTTTAGTGTCGAAGCACGTTTTCAAAAAATTAATTTGTGTAAAAAAGCACAAATGGAACAGGCCATGCTACTGAAGCGTGTAGCTTTATGAAATTTTGAACTTCAGGTTGTTGCTTGTATCTTGTAATCCACTAGTCCGGTTCGATCTGATGATGACATCATTGAATGACTGCGTGATCGAAAAGATCAAATCCATCTCATCAGGCATATGCTACCGGACTTGATGTTCATACTGTTCGATTCGTATATATACTTTCGGTCGTGACGTGGCGTGAGTTAATTTGCGCTTTATTTTACTTGCTCTGGTCGCTACACTACCTTACAGATAGATAGATCAGTGTGATGTAATCTGGCTGGTTTCGCATTATACATGCTTAATCGTAAGGTGAATTTGTCCTTGGTAGAACAGCTACTCTCTTTCAGGTGGAAATTGCTGCATTTTAATAAGTGTAGCGCTCTATGCAAAGCAGACGAATTGCAGAGATTCAAATACATCCATTCTGACAGCCAGAACTTGTTTTAGAAAAGATAGTTGCCCTAAATCAACTAAGCAGTCTGAATGACGAAGAGACTGAACTGAAACTGTTGAACATTTCTAAAGCTCCTGTCCTTCATACTCTACCCATTGAACCGCGATTTCTATTTGAAAAATCATCTTATGACTTTGACGATATCGGATATCTTAACCTTCATTCGAATAAGAAACAGATTTTGTGATTGAAAGTATTGAGGAGGGTAGGGGGTGGTCTCGGTGAGTATGTCACAATGAGTCTATCAAGTCTAAGTGACGGGGGGGAAATAGCGATATCTATTCGGAATTAAATATTTATAATTCACAATTGAGGTATAACTTAAGAGATGGAAAGCTTTAGGCATTCAAAATTAGCTAAACTGATGTTTCGACCGCTTAATGGTGTAAAGAACTTATGGACTAAACCATCATACAGCCAATACTACAGATTGGAATAGAGCTATGCAATGCGCAGATTTAATTCTGCAGAGTGTGGGTGGGTGGAAAGGTTCATGGTATAAATGAAAAATAATCTACTAATAAACAGCCACTTTAATTTAATCTAACCTAGTATAACTCAGGTCCAACAAGGAGTTAGTCGTTAAAGTTGATCATAACCACCAATTATGGATACAGTATACACCGCACGTACAATCAGCAGTTATTGAATTCTACCTCAATATTGACAATGAATTTCACTCTAGTTCCGAATAGTTCTAGAAAATTTAGATTGCGAGTCTTTTATTATATTCCCACTTCTCACATTATGGTTGTCATTGGTAGCAAGAATAACTTATGATTCATTCAGTCGTCGTATTGAGTGTCGAGAAAATTTTTTATTATTAAAAGTAGCTGGAACCTAAAGAGGTTCCACGCTGAATGGCACTATAATGGAACATGGTTCCATAATAATTTATAAATATGCGTTCTGCATCCTTCGCGAATTTGAGGTGTTTGAAACAGTCCAGAGAGGATAGTTGATGTGCAGAAATATGGTTTTGCGTATGGGATATAGTATAGTCGAAAGCTGGACAGTTTCCCATGAAATGAATGTAGTTATCTTTATCTTCAAGGCGGCCATCATAGTCCCGTACAATTTAGATAATTTTCAAAATATCCCTGATCAGTAATAATCGATAACAGGATTCGCAAATTTGGCTGCCTAATGAAGTATTTTAACTACCAACAAGTATCAGTGGTGGGAGTCCACTAATGCTTTAAATTTTGAAATACAATGTTTTTATAGTTTGGGCAACACTGTCTGAATCTCCACTGCATTCAATGTTGCAATAAGCAGGTATTCACATTATTGTAACCTAGTTTTTATTACAAAGGATATTGATTGATTTCTTTCACTTCTTGCTGGTCAACAGGTTGTTGAAGCTAGCACAAATCTACTATCTGTGCAGAAAATATAATTTTTATCGTTAATATCTATATAAATAGCTCCGTTTGTACAATGAACTACTGCAATTAATTCTGCTTGAGAATTATAGCGAACTGAGTCTCTCAATCCATGGGATTAACAGTAGATACCACAACCAACACCTTGATTTTAGTACGAGCTATCTTAAAAGAAAACTATCGTTCAAGTAAGTGTGAGAACCCACAAAACTCTCGATGGATCAATTATCAAACTCTTTACATGTCTGAAAATCAAATGCATTGATAATTGACCCCAATTATGGTTGCCATAAAAGTTGATAGAGT
Source organism: Tipula lateralis (assembly GCA_963932295.1). Classification (NCBI taxonomy): domain Eukaryota; kingdom Metazoa; phylum Arthropoda; class Insecta; order Diptera; family Tipulidae; genus Tipula; species Tipula lateralis. Next base: position 61,949,737 of record OZ010737.1, read on the forward strand.
AAGGTATGTAGGAGCTACGTGATATACAAATGTAGAACTTAAAACAAGAGATTGAGAGGGCGAAACGTTTGGCGAGCTAGATAGTTCGCAAAATGGCTTGTTTATTGGCCACCATGATCGTGTGACCTGATCTTTACGAATTATTACCTTTCGCGGTATCTAAGCTTATTGATGACGTAACGTTGAATTATTTGGTTGACTTTCGTGAGGACGACTGATGATAAAGATGGATTCGTGATAGTAAAGTCAAAAGGCCAAAACCATTGGGCCAAATTTGTCGTTTTCTGTAAAAGTAAATCAGTAAGGGTTTCAGTTAATGTTAGACACTTACTCCAATTGGCGAGTCATTCGCACAAGCAGTTTTAGATCACGGAAACATGTGTTCAATAACATTAACAACAAATTTCAAAATTCGTAAGCAGTGTCCTATGGTCATGACAAAGCTGCAATGGAAATGTTTGTACAAATCAGGGAGAGCAGAAGGAAATACAACGTGATTCTTTTGTGAAGGTCTGATAAATAGAGAAACGCATCGAAAATATCAAGATCTTGTCAGCATAATAGAATTTTTGGATCTAACTACCAATCTGAAGAAGTGAACAGTGTCTGGGAAGTATTGAAAACCTCGGTTGTTGATGGTGTCACTCTTGTTATAGTGAAAACTAAGAATAAAAATTATAGGTTTGATGATGAGTGCCGCCTTGCTGTTATCAACGAAATATAGTCCACAATGAAGTGCAAACTTGGTTTACAGTCGTAAGGAGAAACAAAGTGGTTCTTGCTACGAGGAAAGCTCAACGCATTTGAAGATAGAAGAAGTGCAAATAGTGGAAGGTCAAGGTCTTAATAGTACAAGCGCGTCTCGTAATAGTACAAGATCTCGGTCAACTGCCATTCGGGACCAGGATGGAAAGCTCTACACAAAGTTTGTCGCGTATATCGGCAGCATTTCTAATTCTGGTCTCCCTGGTCTGATATCCTTTTCAGCACTATAAAACCCACAATCCTAAAATCTTTTGTTGATATAGTTATACGAGGAAAGTAACCAAAGTTTGCTTAGTAGGCGACTCTTAAATATTTTTTCAATGGTTCCTTTGCAATTGTTTTTTGAAACTTCCTTTAAAAATTCAGAACGATCGGTCAAAATGGTGACGAGAAACCGAAAAATAACTGAGGAGGCATCAGATGAAATTTTACGACTAACGCAAACAAAAATGTGATTCTCTGCGGTTTTCGGCGTGAACTGAAACCACTGCAAATATTCAATGTCAAATTGCATATGATAAACGACTACATCGTCTCTATTAACTATTTCCATGTGATTTTAAAGATTCCATGCGGAACATTTTTTTGTAGTTCACACACTGATGACGTTCCTGTACGTTACTTGTTCTGGTGAAGTCCAAAGTTGACGAAGATCCACGATTGACACAATAAATCATTACAGATGAATTGGCCTTTAATGCTTAAAGAGGGCGGGGTGCGTTTTACTGAATTTTTCCCAAATAAATTCGAAAACGGGCAGTAAAGTCGTTCCTGGTGACGAATCTTGGTTCTAAGAGGACGATCTGGAAACAAAACAACAGTCCATGGTATGGAGTTGAACAAGATCAAACCAACCCGCTAAAGCTAAACAAAAAGCCAGCAACATAAGTAATGATGTCAGTTTCCTTCACCCGATAAAAAATTGTAGTTATGCTATTCTCCTGAATAAGGCTCAGACGTTAACTATACAAAATGGTATACCAAAGACTACTTACCAAAAGTTTTCAAAACCTTATTGGAACACTTTCACTCCAACCTTATTGGAAGAAAGAGGATTGCGGAGATACTTTTTACATCATGACAACGCACCAGCTTACACTAACATCGAAGAAATACGACCAGCACCATATCGTCCGGATCTAGCTCCTTGTGATTTCTGGTTATTTCCAACAATTAAAACAAATTTAAGGGAAAAGGTCTTGAACAGTAACGCGGAGATAATTGTTGCGGCTAATGCTGAAATCGATTAGCTTAAAAAGCAAGATTTTGTAGACAGTTTTGATAAATGCTTTTCTGGTATATTAGCAAGCCAGATGCCTTCAGTCTAAAAATAATAGTAAATATTGTTCAGATACGATTCAATGCTTTAACCTATGTAAAAGTTAAAAAGGCCCAGCAGTCAAACTTTTTAAAAAATGTGAAAAAGAAATTCATATCGGCCAAATGGCGCAGTATGGTTAAAGCTACGGCAATTGGAGAGCGTGGTACCGGGTTCAAATCCCGATAGGTCCAGGATGCAAAAGGGATTTTCACCGTCTGATTACGATCGATTGTGTGAATTCATGGACCAACCCATCTTTCATGTCAGTACTATAATGGCGTAAAGTAGGATGTAAATAAGCGAAATAGTTGGAAGAACCTTGAGCCCCAAAACAGATTGCAAAGATAAAGACAGACAGACAAACAGAAAGAAATTCATTACTCTATCAAAACATCATGAACCAAATTGATTCCACTAAATAGATAGACACATCGAATAAAAACTATAATCAGCACGAGATAGCGTTAACCGACATCAAACTAACCAACACCAAACAAAGTTTGTTGAATAAAATTTTAAATATCTGTTTAAGGTTTAAACATAACAATTAATTGAATATTGCCAATAATTACAAGGTACGATCATATACAGCATAAATTTCACTTTGATCAACAGAACATAAAAAAAAAATCATATTTACACTTTGCGAACAAATTTGTTGAAGGATTTGCTGTGGAACGCAAACAAAAACAAAAGAGAAAAGTTTTCTTAAGAATTGTTAATGTTTTAGGGCAGAAGATTTCATCAATTTTATCGATATGGTTTATACATGAAACGAAATGAATATTTATAAATCGCATAAAAATTTATGTTGTTGCTTGTGTGAACATCAGTTGTCGCATAATTTATAATTATGTAGACGTGATTGCATTTGGAAGAAGTGATGTACGTATTCCTTACACTGGGAACCTACATACACAAGAAATTTTACGATTCGAGGTCAAGCTAATATTTAAATAATATCTATTACATGTACTGATGTGTACTTAGGCTAAGAGTCGCAAACCGAAGATGTGGGTACATATTTTGGTTTATGCATATGACGATTGATTTATTGATGTATTTGTATTACTTTGTAAACCATCGATCATTGTATGCCGCATCCCATATGAGATATTGATTTTTTCTTTCTTAATTTGTTACTTTAAGATGTCATATTATTTGTATATAATAGTGTCAATATGCACGACGAGAACAACGTAATTTATTATTATTTAATGTTCTCAATGTCTTATAACGATACGCTACACTGTTAAATTATCTTTTTTTCTCATGATGTTTCTTATAAGTACTAGCCCTGAAGGCCAAAAGGCCAAACAAAATTGGAAAAAGGTGGAGTGCTATACGATTTCTGTTGATCATAAACAACTCATCAAAACCTCATTCACGTTATGGTGGTAGTCTAAAAATTACTAACTGACAGATAGAAGTGAAACCATAGGCAAGTTGGAGGTTTCATATAAACATTATGCTGTTCAAGTCATAGGCGAAATGAATACATATAAGCACTATCCATTAGAGTAGTAACAGATTCAAGTACCAATTATTGTCATTGTCGTAATACTCAATACTTTACGGATTTCATTCGATGGCTTTTACAGGCTATGATTAGGAGGTATCAGACTCGAATTTCGATAAAGGCAAGATGTAAAACGGATTTACCATAGATTTTTCTCATCTTATTACAATCGGTGGAGTGGATACACATCTATGATCCCCTGTTCGAGTGTAGAACTCATTGGACAATCCATCTTCTACAACAGGCAGATGGTCAAATATAATTGGCCTTGAATCCCAAAACAGATTGGGTAGAAACAAACAAAGGTGGAAACGAACAAACCATAAAGCCATTGGTTAAAAGTACAGAGGTCAATTGTTTGGCAATAACAACATATTTGGATTACGTCATATAATAAAACCAAACTGGACTTCTGTATCAATATAGTGAGCTATGGAGGTCACAGCAAGTCACAACAATCAAAATGCAATTAAACAATACTAAAACCTGTAGTATCTCAGCAATATATTGCCTCCCCAAGATACAATCTCAAACAAATATATTATACTGATCTATTCAAAACACTATAGGAAGTGTCTTTTCAATTGGAGGTGACTATAACGCAAAAAAATACATATTGGGGATCACGGTTAACAACTGTTAAAGGAAAAGAACTGTTCGTAGCAGGCAAACAACTAAAATGCTAGTTTCACTCAGGCAGTGCACCAACCTATTGGCTTACGCATATCAGCAAGACTCCAGATCATATACACTTCTTTGTAACAAGAGGGATTTCAGATATTCATATAGAGAACAGTGAAAGTCTCTCATCAGATCATTCACCTGTTATTATGATACTTAGCCAAACAATAATTATGAAAGAGAGCAATGCGAAATTAATAAACTTCAAAACCAATTGGGATTTTTTCCAAACCCAGTTAACAGAAAGAATAAGTCTGCCCAATACAGTACAGAACCCAATACAGTGACCAGTCGAAATAGAAGACGAACTATATAAGCTCATCCATGATATCCAAATGACGCGCAAAATTAGCTAACCAGAAGAAGTGAGAGAACTTCTTAAAAATGAAAGAAAAGTCCGAAAGAATTGGCAAAAATATCGAAATCCGTAAAATAAGAAGGTATTTAACCATTTGTGTAACAAATTAAAATACCTATTAAAAGACATTAAAAATCAGTCAGTTAATAAATACCTTAGTACTCTAAGTGGGCAAAAAGGTATACTGATTATTCATTATGGAAAGAAACCAAAAACCTTAAAAGGCCCAAACTTCATGGTCCTCTAATTAAAAACAATGAAAATTGGGCTCGAAATGCTAAACAAAAAGTAGATTTATCACCTTGAAGAAACATTCCAGCCTCACTCCCAACAAACAGACGAGGAAAATATTACTTCGATAGTAAAAGCGTTACCAGAGAAAGCATTGAGAAAACTAGTGCATATAACTAATGCAGCATTTCGACTAAGATATGTGCCAAGACAATGGAAAGTTGCAGAAAGAGTACTTCTGCCTGATACTTAAGCCGAACAAACCTCCGAATAATAAAGCTTCATATAGCCCAATTTCTCTGCTACCAACATTATCGAAATAATTTGAAAAGGTTCTTCTTAAAAGATTGCAACCTATTATCGAAGAAAGGAAACTCATTCCCACACATCAGTTTGGATTTAGGGAAAAAAATTCTACGATAGAACAAGTACATCGAATTACTGATGTAATCGAGAAATCACTTGAAAACAAACAAACATGCTCAATCGTATTCCTTGTTGTAGCGCAAGCATTTGACAAAGTATGGTTCTAGATCTCAGTCGGGCGTCGAGCTAGACGATCACGATACTATCAGTATCGGTGGTCTCAGCTCAAACGTCCAATCTGACATCGAACGTAACCTACTAAATGATAGCGAGGGGTCTACAGGTGAACCCTTTCATCCAATTAGGAAAACAGGAGGGCTGGTAAACGCAATCGCCAGCGCCTTCAGAAGAGCATTTCTGGACTTGCGCTTGGCGCCATTCCAGAAGAGTCTAATCTACCTTCTTCGTCGACTCCAAAGCGGTCGCGCGCTGTAACTGGTTCCACTTCTGAGTTGGCAACCAAGAAACCGCGCACGCTGGCTCAAGTTATTGCTGTGTCAACAATCAAAAAATTCTGCGTGCGTGACAACAACGGCGCCAACTCGCTGGATAAGACAAAGTTAGGTATTTTCCGGATGGAGGTCGGTCGTCGAATTCTTGCGGCGGCAAAACTTAACGGATTTGTGGCACAGATGCTGGGATGCTATCTAAGTCTTTATATGCAAATGTGCCAATGACGCAACCTACAATTGGTTTGTCGAGGAGATTGCAAAAGTAGGAGATCTTTACAGTGGTTGTCGGCTCTCAGTTGGTGACACACTAATCCACACCTGGGTCCCTGGTTCTCCGGAGGAACCTAGTGTGGTTTTAGCGAATTTAAATGTGATGAATCCAAATTTTAACATCAATGAATGAAAAATCGTCCGACACAGGCGTGAGGCTAATCGCCAATCAATTGTGTTCCGGGTTGACATAAAGTCTATTGAGCACATTATTGGGTCCGGATCATCCTTACAGTACGTGCCTGAGAGGATCTCTTTTAAGATTATTTCGGGCCCGTAGTGTTCAAATTTTATAATTTTTTTTATCTTGCTGGTGTTTATTATAGCATTTATGCACTTAGTCAAATAGATCAACTTGCAACATAGCAAGTCAGCTTCCTTAGAATTAAAGAAGGTGCTTGTTATTTCGCACACAGACTTATGCTTAATTCAAGAACCTTACCTTCTTGATGGTTTGGTTTCTGGACTTAACACCCCCGGTTTTAGAACTCTGTACAAGAGTTCAACCGCGAGAATCAGAGCGTGCATCTGTATCTCAAAAAATATTAAGGCATCTCTCATTGAGGAGTGTAGCTCATCCGATATTGCAGCTGCACGCATTACTCTTAATTGTTATACTGAAGTTGTTATAACATCAGTATATTTTCCTTACGATTCCGTTACTCCACCACCTTCTGTGGATTTTACATCCCTATTAAGTTGGTGTAAAGTGAAAAACATTCCTCTAATAGCGGGTTGTGATGCTAATGCACACCACACATTATGGGGGAGTACCAACGTTAACAATAGAGGTTCTGCTCTGCTACACTATCTAAGTGCTCTGAGCTGGATATCCTTAATGCTGGATGCGAGCCTACTTTTGTTAACTCTGCTCGTAGAGTGGTTATACACATTAGTTTGTGTTCTATGTCCTTTACCAAATTTATATTAAACTGGAGAGTGACGAATGATATTCTCACTTCCGATCACAGGTGCATTTCCTTTAATATTAATCTTAAAAGAGCACCGCTCAAACCTTACCGTAACAGGAAGCTTACCAACTGGGAAACATTTTCTCGTGAGCTTGTTTCCTCACTCGAATCACCTATGATGTTTCATTCGTCTGTGGATATAGAGCTACAGGCTTCTGTACTATCTAAAGCAATCTCAACTGCGTTTGAGATTTCGTATCCACTTATTGTACATCAAAAAACTCAGAACAAACCTTTCTGGTGCTCTGCTTTAAAACGGTTAAGGAAGATAACCAGAAAGCTGAAGAACAAGGCCAGAAGATCTAATGTTCAGCCTGATTGGGATAGATTTCTAGCTGCACAAAAAGTGTCCAAAAAAGAATTAAAAACATCACAGAGATCCTCCTGGGTAATCTTCTGTGGTGAAATTAATAGCTTACCTGCTGCAGTTAGACTTAACAAGTCAATGAGCGGGAATAATTCTTGTAGTCTTGATTCACTTCGTCTACCTAATGGCAAGTTCACTTCTTCTAAAAAGGAAATTGGCGACTTACTTCTCACTACCCATTTTCCGGGTTGTAAAACTATTCCAATCGACAATACTGGTGTAGTCACCACCGATTTGGAGGTAATTCCCAATTGGGACCTAGCCTGCAGTTTAATTAATTATGAGGTCCTACGTTGGAGCTTGTTCTCTTTCAAACCCTTCAAATCTGCCGGTCCTAATGGTATATTTCCTGCTGTTTTACAGCATGGATATCCTCTCATTAAGGAACATTTATTGCATCTGTTCCAGGCTTGTATCGCTTTTAGTTTTGTTCCACAATCTTTGAGCAGAAATAAAGTAATTTTTATTCCACAAATTGGCATTTCGACCTATATGTATGTCATCAAATTTTCTGAAATCTTTAGAAAGGATTGTTGTTAGGTTCATTAGGGACCAACATTTAGTTACCGCTCCACTCAGTAACATGCAACATGCTTACAGAATGGGCAAATCCTGTGAGACTGCCTTACATGAACTCGTAACTAGGATTGAGAGATCTTGGAACAATAACGAGTTTCTTGTAGGCACCTTTCTGGATATTGCAGGAGCTTTTGCTAATACTACATTCGTCTCGATCACGAACGCATGTACTAATTTTGGTATCGAACCCAACATCATCAGATGGATTGAACATATGCTTGAATCTCGTATAGTGATTTGCGAGGTCGAGGATACCCACACTTCGATCAAGGCTTCCAGAGGATACCCGCAGGGCGGTGTACTGTCACCACTGTTGTGGCTTATCAAAGTTATGCTGAACGATCTGGTTCTGACAGTTTCAGGCAAGCACCTGAATGTCTTATCAGATTTAACTCAACACGCTCTTCTCATTATAGAACAGTGGTGTCTGGATAAGGGTTTACATGTGAACCCATCAAAAACCGATTTGGTTATTTTTACAAGGCATAGGAATACTGAAGCTTTTTCTGTACCATAACTTTTCGGATGCAAGGTTAATAGCTCAGCCTACGTCAAACATCTTGGAGTTTTTCTGGATAATAAACTTTCTTGGAAGTAACATCTGGATTTCAAACTCCAAAAAGCCACTGCGATGTTTTGGCAATGTCGTAGAGCTTTTGGTAATTCCTGGGGATTATCCCCCAAAATGCTTTATTTTATCTACAAGTCACTGGATCTGCCAATGCTAACTTATGCATCTATTGTTTGGTGGCCAGTGGTTAAAGTAAAATCATCATTTGGCAAACTCAACTGTTTGCAAAATATCGCTTGTCGGGCTGTAACTGGAGCCATGTCTTCAAATCCGCTCCTGGCTATGGAGCTCATTCTCTCCCTACCACAGTTACAATCCTTCATTTTAGGTACTGCTTGTTCGGCTGCCTTGCGCTTGAGGAATGCCGGGGCATGGAATGCTTTTGGCACTACTTCAGGTCATAGATCAATTCTTACTGAATTTAATCGAGCTATGCCAGAAATCAACATGATTACTGATTGGCTTCTGCCTGTTTTTAATTTCCACAGATCATATAAGGTGGTTTATCCATCCAGGGATATGTGGGTCTCACCAGACTTGCTGAAACAGATATCCGAATCGCTTGTATTCTTCTCAGATGGCTCTGTCTCTGAACAGGGTGCTGGATTTGGTTACTACTGTCCATCGCATGATTTGAGAATCTCTAGCAGTTTGGGGTCCTACTGTACTATTCATAAAGCGGAATTAATTGCGGTTACTCACTGCGTGTTTTCAGCTTTTAATCTCGCTACCGTCGACAAAGAGATTATATTTTGTACGGTCAGTAAAACTGTCCTTAACTCTTTGAACAATCCTCGAACTAGCTCCAAACTGGTAGGGGAGTGCAAGAATTTGCTGAACCTCCTTGGTTCCCGCCCATTGTGACATTGATGGCAACGAAGTTGCAGACAGTTTGGCTAAAACTGGTTCTCGCTTATTTTTCGTAGGCCCTGAACCAGCTGCTCCTGTACATCTTCACACTTTGAAACAAACAATCAAAACCGTTACCTTATCGAACTTAAAACTGACGTGGTCAACTACCCCTACTTGCCGTAAGGCAAAATACTTTATAAGGGGGCTTAACCCGAAGCGGACCAAATACGTTCTTTCGTTGAAAAAGGACAACTTGAGAATTTTGGTTGCTCTACTTACTGGCCATGGCCGTTTCAAAAGTCATCTTCATCGCATGGGTCTTGCTAGTGATGCCGTATGCGATGAATGCCTTGAGGACGTTGATGACAGCCTACACTTCATCAACACCTGTTCGGCTTTCGACCGCATTAGATCCCTTGTGTTCAACTCCAGGAATATTCCTGTTAATCAACTGTCTCCTCTGCCGTGGTTCAAACTGCTCCAGTTTGCTAAGGTTGCAGAACGCACCTTTGTGCTTTGATGAAATCTTAGGTTTGCACCATGGGCCCTTTGTGGCATTGAGGATAAACTCCAATTAGGATAAACTCGATAACAGTACCGCATGCAAACACTGCTAAATATCTCGGCATGACTTTAGATGCTAAACTTAGATGGAAGGAACACATAAAAAGAAAAGAGATGAACTATACATACAATACAAAAAAATGTATTGGCTCTTAGGCAGACAATCTGAACTAGCGATCCACAACAAACTTCTGTTATATACAAACAAATTCTAAAACCTGTATGAACATATGGCATCCAACTCTGGGGTTGTGCCAAGAAGACAAATATCAAAATCATATACAAACAGTTCAAAATAAGATCCTGCGATGCATCGTGGTACATTCGAAACGACAACCTCCATCGAGATCTAAAGATCGAGCTTGTCGTGGATGAAATTAATTATCATGCAACAAAACATCTACAACGTCTGCACCAGCATGCACAGTAAAAAATAAATTGAATTTTCAATAGAAATTTTGGTGACTTTGTAGCGTAAATTTAAAAATTTTCTATATTAAAGCGAGATAATAGTATTTTTACACACATTCTTATGTAAAATCTATTATTCTTGTATTATTCAACAGGACATTAAAACTGGACGATATTTATAGTAAAATTACATACCTATTCTATTATTATTCCTATATTTTTTAAATTTGAGAGAAATTAATGTAACCAAAAAATATTTCATGAAAATTGTGTGAATTCCATAAGTTTACAAACCAAAACCACAAATAATTGATTTTATTCGTCGCGATAAACTTTGCTAGTCTATTACAACGTTATTATATTTATATAAAGTATTATTATCAAAGCCATCGTATGATTTGTCGGATATCTCAAGAGCCTAGAATAATAATCGTGGTCCGAGAGAAATGTCTGAATCACCGTTTTGTAGGTTTGGTTGGGCATTTTGGAAGCTCTATGCCTACCATATGCACATTAGGATTTTCATTTGTTTTGATTTATTAAAATTACGCAATAATTAAGGTAAAATTGTACGTTTTGTTATGTAAAAATTTTAGAAGTTTATAATATTTCAGGGGTTTAATGCTAAATTACATTCTTTTAACCATAAATCTGCAAACTTCCTGCAAAATTATAAGCTTTGTTATTTAAATATTACATGATTTTTCTAGCAAATTTATGACTTATAGTATTTAATTTTAATAATTATTTTTTGTTTGTATGTAATGTAATTTTACGTGATAAAGCTTGGCAATTTTGCCCACAAGTAAATTCACGTAATATTCAACCGAAATTTTTTACTGTGTGGAAATCTGGACATACGCTGTATATGCTTACTACCACTCCAACACGAAGACTGCAAAGAACCAAACCATTGCAATTATCGCGACCAGGAGGTCAGGACACCTACTGTGGATAAAAATCTCAGGAGGAGTTAGACGAAACTAGACTAATCAAATACGTATTATGCAATGTAAATTACTAACTCTCCGATTCCCTTAGTCGTGTCACTTGTAGCGACAGACAAATATTGGTATTCTCTTAGTCGATTTGTTAGTCAATTATAAATTGAAGTGACAATCTTTTTATTCTAGTAGTCGTTTAGAAAATTTCTTGTCACTTGGAACGACATTAATAGGCGCGTGAAAATTTCAGTCGACATATTCAGTTGAAATTATTAGTATTTCTTGATTAATTCAGCGATTGACGTTCGTTGCATAAGGTCACTCCAATCGACTAGCAGAATACAAATTCATAAATGAAGTGAGACGACAATTGTCACGGCAAATTAAGTGACACGACTAAGGGAATCGGGGTGTAAATGGGTACAAGACTCAGTCGTAATAAAAAAAAACTTCTTTACGTCATCGAGAAAATAAGTACAGAGAAACATTATATGCTCAAGACGATTATATGCTCAAGGTCTATTTGGTTTAATTTAAGTTATAGATCAGTCAAGAAAAATTGGCACACGAATTTGCTTCGGTGGAAGAAAAATAAATAATGAATAGGACTAAAATGGAATGTTGGACTCTCTAACCTGTATAAATCGAGCAAGATCCCATAAAGCAGACACCTCACTCAAACGGTTTTTATCACTAAATGTTGAGCTAAATCTCTATACACCTTAATGTAACTAAACATATATAAGTCCTTATAAAACACAGCGATCGCAAACGTGTCATAACGTAGACTTTCGAGAAGAGATACGAGACGAGTACTTTGTATTCAACCTAATTTAACCGAATCACGTTTTAGTTAATAAAAAATAAAACCGCAAAAAAAATATAATTAAATGATGTAAATAAAATTAAATCATTTGATGAATTGATGCAGCTATAATCTTTATATTATTATATGCTGCAGGCTACTATAAATGCTATACAATTTTCCACAATAAAATACATAATTGAATTGCATTAATTGGACCTCCATTGGGAATATAGTTTGTTACATGTTATATTGAACCATAAATTAGTTTTGAATTCTGGTGCTAAAATATCCTAAGGCTGAATTTGTTACATAAAGAATTCTATTGGGTCTTCACCAATGTGGGCACTGTTAAATAAATGTTGGCAACCTAATTTTTAGTAGAAATATTTAATGTTAAAAACTAATATCTCGACAGTGACCTGCTATTGAATAAACAGAACAAAATAGTTCATTCATAAGTTTTGCGTCTTTTCTCAAATGAATTGAAAATGGAAATTTTTTCTTATTAATTTAATTTTCTTTTGTTTATTTATTCATATTCAAGAGTACATACAACATATACACAGAACCACTTGTGGAAGAAGTAGGTTTACGCCAATTTGCACGCTGATTATACATAGATATAATTATATATACACTTCTCATGTGTCAAATTAATAATGATTCTGTGGTTAAAGTTAAATTAATCATCTGACAGTAGTATTATAGTTAAAGGTACGGAATTTCCGTTCGAATTACACAAAACAAATTTCATCAAGAAAAATGATTTTGCATATTTCAAATAGTCAACTCTCTCTGCATTCATATACAAATCGAATATGAAATGCTCAATCAAAGCCTGTACGAGTGTACATGTTCGTATGTCAAATGATAAATAACAATTGTTTAAATTATAGAAAAATCAATTTCTTTTACTGTGATACTCTAACGGGAAAATAACTTAACTCTTTTCTAGAGTTAACACCCTGATTACGGAGTCATATGTCAAATAACAACCAGCATTTCATGACTCTAAATCCGATCACTTCACACATGCAATCTTTGGTAATGGCAACACTTATTTAAGAAAAGAGTTTGTTGCCATCGTTTCCCATAGCAACCTACTAACATTTATCAAAAATACTAAAACTTGGCTGGTGTAGGCATAACAAACCTACTTGAATTCCTTAATCGTAGTGTGTCAGAATTTTACAAAATCGAGTAACATGAAGATAGATATATACTGGTTACTTTTCTCATAAAAAAGAATTTCGTTTGATCTAGTTCTCGATTTAAATTATCGTTGCTAGAGTATAGCTACCCAAGTTATAAAGTTAGAAGTAAATGAAAATGTGATTAGTATAGTGTGCAGCCGTGTCGCCATGGTGCTGGCAAATAAGAAATATTTTCTATTTATTCATTTCGATTATATGGTGTGACGATCGTTCTACTTCTGATCAATGACGATTTCACCTTGAATAAAGTGCATTGGCATTTTCACTGTGTAAGGTTTTGTTAAACAAAAGAGTTACATATTTACTAATACAAGCTTGGTAGTGCAGAATTGATACCTAATTTGGGACTTAGAACATACGGCCGCGAACCAAAGTATCGTGATGCATATAAATGGCAGCTACTATGTGTAAACGTTTAAAGGCAGCTTTCAATGAAGCATCTTTTAGTTTCGGTCAACGAGTAAAACCACAAAATATAGATCCTAGTGTAACTCGTCCAAATAGTGTTACGTATCAAAATAACGTTCAACCACACCAACAACAACAACTTTTTAAATCGCTTCAACGACCAATACGTCAACCACCACCATTAACACGTGTTGATAGTCAAGCATCCGTACAAATCATCGTACCAACAATTTGCGCAACAACAAACGACGAGACCAATTTTGAACCCACAAAATCCTTCTTTGAATCGACCTCCACGTGTACCTTTGGTATAATCAAAGTCGTCCACCATTTTCTTCGCAACACAATTCATATCCAGTACCACCCACAACAGAAGTTCAACAACAGAAACAGACACAGCAACAGTTTTTGCCACAACAGACTCAAATACGTTCTCAAATTACACGCCCGCAACAATCAGAACAGTTCGCTAACAACAAGTTTGCCCAACCAGCGCCCAATTTACAAAAATCAAAATTCATTCGAACGATGAAAATCATCAATTCAGGGCCTAGATTTACCCGATCAAATACGTATGGTCTCGCTGTGAATAAAGATGACGTTGATAATGTTGTAATTGGACGAGCTACAACACCCAAACCAAAACCATTGCAAAATCGAACGATCGAGGAGGAGAATAGTAATGGCAATTCACTGGCTGGCAATACGATGACGGTCAAATCGAACGATGAATACATAAGTACATTGCAATGACCACCTCAGCCAATCCAAACAACGAATAATATGAGATCGATGTCTTCGCGATCACCATCTGCGACAGGTTTTATTCAACACGAGAATATGGCTCCTAAAACCGAAACGTTCCGTCCAATGAATCGGACCAATACAAAACACCAGAAACAGACATAATACTCTAGAAGCTGTTCGATAAAATTAATGTTTATTGGATAATATTTCCAACATTATGGAAATTTTCCAGAGGTGTCTGTCCATAAAACACGTCAAAAGCTATATTTGAAAGATATTTCAAATCTTTCAAATATTTGTTTTGGCTGAAATATGAATATACACTCGCGGACAAAATTAACGCATATTTTTTTTTTGTAATAAAAAAAAGCCCCCGCTGGTCAATTTTAATACTACTAGTGTCAAATGAAAGCACATTTATATTTTTATCAGAAACCACCTTGAATAAAGTTTACTGCAAGCCAATCAATTAAATTTTTCAAAAATGCTTAATCAAAAGTGCATTGTGTTTGAAATCCAACGCAACCATCGGCTTTTGTTCCATTGTATATCAATTATTTTTAAATGCAGTACCACTAGTTCTTGTAAATGAGTTCTAAAGCAAACACCTAATATAAAATCCATTGTAATATGGCACCCGTTCAAGAGCTGGAGGCGATTAAAGTGGTCACATTGTATCAGGAAGATTATACACAAGTACTAATCGCACGAAAATTAGGAATTAATCAGTCTTCGGTTTCACGAATACTTAAGCGGTATCGTGAGACCTAGAGTATAAAAGAAAGCCCGGACAAGGACGTTAAAGGTGTACAACCGAGCATGACGATCGATTTTTAAAAATGAATTCGTTACGAGATCGAAAGCAAACTTCTACTCAACTCAAAAATGAGTTACTTAGTGCGCGTCAAGTGAATATTAGTGTCAGAACAGTTAGACGAAGATTAAAAGAAGTGAACCTAACTCCAAAACGGCCCGTAAAAGTTCCACGGCTTCTTCCCCGCCGTTTAGAATTTGCAAATCCAGCCGTTTAGAATTTGCTCATACTCATGCAAATTGGGGAACTGATCAATGGGCCACTGTTCTCTTTTCATATGAGACCAGAATCCAATTATGGAAGCCAGATGGACGTAATCTTGTATACAGAAGAGTTGGAGAACGCTACGCACCGTGTAACATGGTGCAAACTGTAAGCTTTGGTGGAGGTTCAATAATGTTTTGGGGTGGAATCAGTTGGGAGGGCCGTACGGAGCTGGTGGAGATTGGTTTGAGGATGAATGCAGACTGGTATGCTCGGAACATTCTTAGCGATCACGTTTTGCCATATGTGGGCTTCATAGGTTATGACAGTTTTGTGTTAATGCATGATAACGCTCCAGTCCACGTTGCTGCAACGGTACGACAATATCTCCAAGATATTGGCATTCGTGCACTTAAGTGGCCACCAATGAGTCCTGATCTTAATCCGATTGAACACGTGTGGGGCATTCTAAAACGCCGTATTAGAGCTAGAAATCCTGCACCAGATTCGACAGCAGAACTGAGAGTTGCAGCGCAAGAAGAGTGGAATCTCATTCCGCAAGAAGTGATACAAAGCATTCTCCTTAGTATGCCCAGAAGGATAGAAAGATAGTGCTCTAATAAGGGCACGGGGGGAAATACTCATTATTAAATTAATCAAATTGAATTGTAATAAAGCTAGTTTTAATGTTTGTAAACCGCTTTTAAAAATTTTTAAAAAAATAGTTCGACACATTTTAGCATTTTGCAATGAAAAATAGCCGCTATAATTCCATAACGCCACATTTGTGCCTCTTTTGAGAAAATTATAAATTTGGGATCATTTGATACCAGTTCCACTGAAATTGTCCAGCGGAGTTTTTTTTTTATTATAAAAAAAAGATATGCGTTAATTTTGTCCAGGAGTGTAGATGAACACAACAGTGTGAAGTTTAATGTATTTGTGATGTCTGTAAAGTTTGGTTTGTCATACCAATATTTTATGAGATCGAAGCACTCCAACTCTTTCACAGTTCTCTTTTAACCTTAATGTCCTACCGACGTACGGCTTAACGTCCAATTTGTGTAGACCATCTGAAAATTGTATTGGTCCATGATGTTTTTCCACTCAAACCAAGGAATGTAGATGTGTTGATCGGCATCGACGATCATAGTCAAATGATGAAAAATTACCTTTACTTTCAGCTTTTATAATGGTCTGTGGCTTCGTTCTGTTGGAACCACATGTCAGCAAGATTATTGCCAGCTAATCGAGGTATGAATTTTTTTTAACCATGTCCCTATACCGGTCATCATTAACAGTAACATTCTGATCATCATCGATTTTGAAGACATATGGACCAATGGATCTGATAGCACCAAACAGTAATTTTCTATGGATGTCCTCACTTCAAAAGTGACAATTCTGCTTATTCACATACCCAATCAACAAAAAATGGGCTTCTGCGGAGATCAAAATTTTGAATGGAAATTCAACATCAATATCAATTTGTGCTTCAGCCCATTCGCCGAATTGGCGGCGTATACGATTTATCGTTTGGCTCTAACTCTGGCACAAGAATAATCTTGAAAGCTTTTAAGCCAATATCTTTTCGTAAAATCTTTCATAAAGCGGAAGGACACAACCCCACACAGGATGCATTTATGTTCAGCTGCTACAGCTTCTTGAGAGCGCACGGTTCGGCGTCCCAAAGTATACATATATTATCATTAAGAGTAAACGTGGTCCCATCTACTGTTATTCGAACTAGCCGCTGTAACGGATGATTATTAAAATGGACGAAGTGCCCGATAAAATTAACGAACAGAACCATTATTTTGATAAAAATTTTCAACAATTTGCAAGCGTTGCTCTAAAGTTAGTCAATCCATAGTGAAATGTCAAACCAAACTAAACAAAAAGGAACTATTAGCTGTTAAATGGGTTGTGTTGACAGTGTTGCCAACTCAAAGTTATGAATCTATAAAATATATATATATATATATATATATATATATATATATATATATATATATATATATATATGTATATATATATATATATATATATATATATATATATATATATATATATATATATATATATATATATATATATATATATATATATAATAATCTATGGTTTAGAGACTGCGTCTCAACTGAAACCTTACGAACCAGTTTTAACGATTGGTGCACACTGTAGGTGGTCAGCCCAACGAATAATTTTACACACAAACGCGTTTTTATGTCATCCGGTTGCTTGTTAATTGTTTGGTCAACGGCGGGAATCGAACTCGAGATCGCGGCGTGATGAGAAATGCTCTTAATCGTTAAGCTACAACCACGACTATATATATATATATATATATATATATATATATATATATATATATATATATATATATATATATATATATATATAAATATAATATAATATAATATATATATATATATATATATATATATATATATATATTATATATATATATATATATATATATATATATATATATATATATATATATATATATATATATATATATATATATATAATTTTTGATTAAATGAAATAGAATGGATCTTATATTGATAAATGTTTTATTTAATGTCGACAATTATGTATGGAATACAATATCAGATAAATGCCCGCCTCTGTTAGCCTCACAGTTTGTGAGCACAGTTCAAGCCCTTTTGAGCACATTTTTCATACATTCTCACACATTTCACGCGGTATTTCATTAATTTCATCATGAATATTTGGTTTGAGTTGCTCAAGCTTTGAGTTGTCTCTGGTTTGTTTCCATAAGCCTTGCTTTTCAGATATCCCCACAGAAAGAAGTCCGGAGCAGTCAAATCAGGCGACCGTCGAGGCCAATCAACATCACCATTTTTTGAAATAACTTGTTGTGTAAAGAGGTCTCGCAGTAACTTCATTGTAATCCTGGCTGTATGCGATGTGGCACCGTCTTGCTATAATATACAATACCACATGTTGATCAAGCCCAAAGCATGCAGTTGTGGCGTTAAAAAGTTTTCAATCATATCACGATATTGCTCCCCATTCACAGTTACCGTAACGCCGTTTTCATTTTCAAAGAAATAAGGTAGAATGATTCCTGCTGACCAAATTGCATACCAGACTGTCACTTTTAATGGATGTAAAGGTGACTGATGAATTATTTGAGGGTATTCCATTGCCTAGAACCGACTAATCTGTTTATTCATATATCCTTTCAAATGAAAATTATGATTTTTTCATGAAAATCGGGGTTGTCATGGGCGAGCTGTAACATCCTATTGGCATATGTACGGCGGCGTAAATGATCTTGTGGTAGAAGCTCTTGTGTCAAATGAATCTTAAATGGAAACAAATGAAAATACTTGTGCAAAAGTGTGGCCAAACTTGTTCTTTGAAGACCAAGCTCCTGTGCACAACACTTTCTTGAGCAGCAGTAATGTTTTCAGTCGATCTCGCCGTACGTTGTGGCCTATCACCTACAGACCCTCTTTATTCGAAATCATTCACTACACGATAAATAGTGCGTTTTGTTGGCATGTTTACCAAACTGGCGATAAAACAAAGTAGTATACCTTCTCGGCAGACACCCTATATATATATATATATATATATATATATATATATATATATATATATATATATATATATATATATATATATATATATATATACATATATATATAATATATATATATATATATATATATATATATATATATATATATATATATATATATATATATATATATATATATCATGCAAAATTCAAATAAAGTCGTAAGTTTATCGTCATATATAAGCTTTAATAATTTTCATAAGACGTTTGAATTGTTCAACAAGTTCTAAGGCATGTATGCTAAGGCTGTTTTAAACGCGGCAATCGATTGAAGCAAAATTAATAACAAAAATCCAATTACATGCTCATTTAATCTTCAAAACAAATCAATCATTACATTTGAGATAAATCGAAGACAAAATATTTAACCACCATTATTACACAAGACATAAAAACCAAAACCACATTCATAATCATGGATTGATTAGTGATGATACTTGGAATATATTAAAAGAAGTGGGTGGTGAGAGGGAAATACAAAGAAACAACAGTTGAAGTAAAAAAGATCACAAGTAATGATAATAAATAACATTACCAAGGCTAATTGTATATTATAGCAAGATTAAAATGATTTAAGTAAATAAGAAAGATTTTATGAATTCTGCACTTCAACAGAAAGATGTCATTCACACTATCGATCGGAATCAGATGGTGATAATATAATTCGCGGTATAAGTTTATTTCTAATATTTGTTATTTTGATCACACGCCCAACTGAAGAAACATTATATTATGTTAGATAACCGACAAGTTAACGTACGTGAGATGGCATTTCCCAAAAGTAATAACTTGCAATACATCATCTGTTCATATAGTTAAGCAATCGTTTTCTATAGTTAAGCTCGTGCGCCGAAAATGGTGGAAAAATACTTGCAAGTAAAAGCCCTCGGAGTAATGTTGTTACGATAATGACCGTTAATAGGCTTATACACGTATACATAATTAACTTTATTGTTGAACGTTTATCAAATTAATTTGTGAATAATAATTAATTATTTTATAGGTTTTATTGAAGCATAGTTATACTGTAATAAAATTAAATGGATGCATGCAATTTTAGTTTTATATTTTTGTACAGCATCTTAAAAATAGGATAATAGCATAATTATAGTTGATATATTTATATATTCAGCTAAATAAGTGTTAATACCCAAGTTTAGTGTTGTTAAGAAAGTATCATTATAGTCTCCTCTTAGATATGTGCTCAATGAATTCAACTCTATAATAGAGCTATTCAATTTAGATCGCGTGAAGTTGTGGATCAGTTTTTTTCCTGATCTATGTTGAATAATTTACTTTAAACTGATCAATGTTAGCAATAAACCTACGATCATCCATCCGACACCAATCTATGGTGACAATCGTTTCATGCGGTTATGGTAATGTTTTCGACATTTCCCGTGGGAGAGCCACTGTTTTTATAACAATCAAATGGACGAAGCCGCCAAAGCAGCCAGACAAAATAAGTCTGCTCACAAGAAATATAAGCGCAACGAAATTTCGTTTGAAGAATAAAAGGTGATAGATCCATATTTGCAGGCCGACTTACAGGCAAACGTATTCACTTCGAACTTGACCTTAGTTGTCCCCAATGGAGTTACGCCTCCGTCAAATCCGAGCGAAATGGTCTTCAGGAACCTGAAGGCAATGGACATAAATAAGTCCACCGGACTAGACGAAATTCCTGTTCGAATATCAAGGAGTTTGCCAGTGACTTGGGCCCAATATTTTTTTCCTTTCTTATAATATAAAACTGACCCTTTAAACTACCGGCCAATATCAATTGTGTCAGCCGTGGCTAAGGTTTTTGACAAATGCATTAACCAACTGGTGAATTATCTTGAGATTAATAAAATAATTTCAGATATACAATATGGCTTCCGTGAAAACCGTCCCACAACCAATCTCTTGACGTATGTTGCAAACAAATGGAATCTCGCCCTTAAGCAACACAGAGAAGCCTTTGCAATCGTTTTGGACATATCCAAGTCTTTTGACAAGGTTTGGCATGGGAATCTCATTTGTAAACTTGTGGCATAGACGGCTTGGATTCGATGACTATCAAGTGGATAAAAAGCGTTCTCAAAGACCGAAAGATCAACGTTTTGCTAAATGGGAGATCATCAACAACACTCCCCAAATTCCGGAGTCCCTCAGGGATCAGTTTCGTCACCAACTTTGTTTTTGTCGTATATTAATGACTTGTTGGATAGCACTGTGAACCCTATATCCACAGTTTTGTCGATGATGCAACATTGCACTCTTCTATGTATTTCATTCGAGGTCGAGCCTACTTCTTCAGAGTTAAACGATGAACGGCTGAAACAAAATTTAAGTGGGGAGTTAAAAATCAAGTCAAATTTATTTCTCGTGGGTTGTGACTCAATTTGTCTGATTGGTGTTCAGATTAGAAACAATTTAAAATGGAATGAGCACATTATATCATTGGCCAAATCAGCTTTACGTAAACTCGGGTTCCTCAATAGATGCAAATGGTTTTCTAGATCGCATCAGGTTCTGCAAATATTAAAAACCTTTATTAGAAAGTGTATAGAATATTGCTGTCATGTTTGGGGTGGAGCCTATGGCATTGCTCGCCAGTTGTCGGATAGAGTTTAGCGCCGTGCCATCCGAATAATACGAAACTCCAGACTTACGAAAGATCCAGCCTACAGCACCGCAGAGATGTTGCAGAACTCTGTGTTCTATAGATTAGTAAATGGTAAATGTTCTGCAGAATTAAAGGAGAAAATACCACAATTTGTTACGCCCGGACCGGGTAACATGACGAACGGTTAATGCACATAGGTTTACGGTGAAGCTTCCGAAACCTCGAACTGAAGGTGCAAACAAATTAAAAGTGAAATAATACTGAGAAGATCATCCAAATAATTTGTAGATATAATTATCATCACACCACAACCAATCAATAAATCGATATTGCGAATTAAGTTCTTGTAATTTGCTAAAGCACTGTCACGACACGACTAACGTACAGAACCTCAAGTCCGTTAGCATATGCCTAATGAGTTGGATTTGATCTATTGATCATACAGTTATTCAATGGCGTCAACATCAGATCGAAACCGGCCTAGCGAATTACAACATAGAACAACAACTCGAATTACAACTCTCTCAAATACAGCTATACACACTTTACATTGGTGACCCTGATTGGATCCTGTTTTGGTAACATTACGTCAATATATTCTGACACAACGTACCAATATTTCATCCCGTCTGTCTAATCTAACATGGCAAAAATTAACTTCTCACAGTGGAATTGTCTGTCTACATGCTCTCAAGGCTCAGATAGTTTGCAGGAAGATCGTTTCAAGTGGAACAAAGCCAAGCCACTAACGTTGGACTGATGCGGGCACCCACAACTTCACCATGCACTAAGGTTCGACTTTCGACCACACAGTCATTCAATTACGTCATCATCAGATCGAAACTGGCCTAGCGATTTCCAACATACAAACAACTCGAATTACAGCTCACACCAAAAACTATCCAAATACTTCACTTACATACCTCTTAACAATAAGAAACAGAACAATCATTTGACCGCTGTACCTTTTTTGGGGTTTCGTGTGTTCTATCGAGACAGAATCAGTTGGACATCGCGAACGAAATAAGAAAAGAAAAGTAGAGATTTATTTGAATTATTGAATTAAATGGAAGAAGCATAAAATTGAAGATTTTGTATATATCGTACGTGGAAATAGTTTCAGTAGCCCATAAAGACATTAAAGCTCATGCATTAAATTAAAGAAATATGTCCAACCAAAAATATACCAGAATGTTGGTGCAATGTATACTGTATTTGTTTTGCAAGAACCTTCACAATCAGTAACTTTATCATATTCTGATTAAAATTCTTCACGCGGATTCTTCACGTAGTGAGAGACAGCCATTGCCAAAAATATCACAAGGCGTCAAACTTCCTCTTTCATAATGTATTTCAGTATAGTCATACTGCCCCACCCTTCTAAATAAATCTGAAACGTGTGCAGCTTGTATTTTGTAAATTTGACTTTGACCAACACTAAAAGCTCCCAAAACAACCCAAAAACCATAAAGTTTTATTTCTTTTGTTATCATTATTTCAATCGAAATGAGATACAAAAAAATTTATAAATCGTAATACCCTTAAATCACGCGACTTATTATGTATATAAATTTGACATATTATGTACATATATGCAATCACTAAATTCTAGGAACAGTATACAAATAGTGTATCTACATATGTAATATTGTATATACTTATGAATAAATTAATTGTCTCTCTATATACCTAACAGGTGTGGCCAATGGAACAAGAACAGCAACACTGTAATATTTCACTTCCGAATCACCTTTTTGTTTAAAAATATTCCTATAACAACACTTATCTTATTTGCACTTGGAATTACATTAGCACATATTCTACAAACTACTATTTACAAATATATAATATATATTTCACTTATAATAAAATAATTTATTGCTTTTTTGGGGATAATTTAGGTTGTAAATAAATAATTAAGCACAATAAGGAATTGTAATAAAAATTTTACAAAAATATCTTTAATTCAAGTTGTTGGTACAAAAATGAACGTATATAAACGACTGAGTGGATGTGGTCTTCAAAAAAACTGATATTATTCTTGTCACAGGATTTATACTCTGTCTTTCAGTAGTAATGAGAGGTATGCTGTCGATTTGAGAATATCAAAACAAATTGTTGACCAGTTCTTAAAAAAAATTGTATTGAAATATATTTTGTCAATTTATACTGTAATAATAACTTTCTGTAGACGAAAGAATAATTACTTAAAATATATATTCAAATATTATTAGCTTTTATAAAATATATATTGAGAGCTTTCACTATATACATGACAAAAGTAGAGAGTGCAAATATGCGCATGACGATTCTCTGTATATACTATACCTTGTTATGACCAGCCACTCATCAGTTAATATTCAATTTTCCATTTCATTTTCATTCATAAATTTTCATGTTTCGTCAAAGCGTCTCGTTTATATAAAATTAAAAATAAATAATTCCTCACAAAACATTAAAACGTTAATCGACCGTACAGATGTGTACAAGAATATCAAACAAACGCATACTCAAATTACTAGCGAATCGACTAAAACAACATTTATAATGTTCTAATTAATATTTTATCTAGGATTCAATCCAAATCAAAGCTTTTTATCAGAGACAAAGACTTTTATACCTTTAAATATATTATTTCGGTAGATGTACGCGAAAATGTAAATATTAAATGTGAAAATATGCAAAATATGCGTAACATATGTTAAATAATAATAACTATCGTTTTTTAAACCAGTATCAAATTACAAAACGCATATTATAAAGAAGAAAGAATTGAAGAAATGTCGATAAGTTGTCTTGAGACCAATTAAAATTTGTTCGTTTTGCTTAAAAAAAATAAAATGGTTTGAGTCATTGGTGTCCCATTACACTATGTATCATGTGTACTTTTTTTCTATTTGGAAAATATTTATTTACTCCAATTTTTCGTATTTTAGAACTTGTAAGTAAAATCTTTTATTTGAAATGTTTAGGAACATCTAAAAAAATTCTAAATGTTTGTCCATCAACTGACTGAAAATATTAAGTTTATCGAAAACACTTATTGTGCCCTAAATGTTTCAGCGTTCCTAAGTTTCATCTATAGAGATCAAATGATGGTGGTTTCTCATGTATATAGTCTGATGATATTTTCCATTAAAGTTTTGGTCATTTTTAAGTTAGAAATTATGTTCTGCAGCTGACAGTATATTTCAACAATGGTTATCAGGATCTTACTTCCCTATTACTCTTATGAGAACCACTTTGAGATACTTATGTAGCATGATAAGTCTTGCACCTTATAATTTTCAAGATCAGAGAGGCAGTTCATTAAGAACTTACCCAAATATTCATGTCTTTTGTGAAACAAAGCCAGGCATGAGCAAAGGAGGTGGATTACTGTCTCTTCCTCCTCCTCATTCATACGGCTTCTGCAAAAGTCATTAGCTTCTAAACATAGCCTCCTCGCATGTTCTGCAAGTAGGCAGTGTCCTGTGAGTATCCCCACGAACGTGTTTATTTCACGTCTTCGTAGGTCAGTGTCTTTGAGCGTTTCAAGTTCAGCTTTGGCTTTACTTTCCTTGCTACACTACATGAGAGGGTGTTCGTCCACTTTTCATTCTCTGAGGCTACTGCCTCCTTATTTAATACATTCTTGAGTGCCTTAATGGGTCTCTCCAACTTTCCGGTAGCAGTTGGAGAATTGTACCATGCCTCGCAGGACAGTTGTACTTCCGTTTCCACAATCGACCCGCTTACCCAATATTCGCTTGAGAGGCAGGAAGTTGGAACCTTTTCTCGAAGCAAAAACTCGGTGTTAAAGTTAAGTTAAGTTAAGTTGATGTGGCTGCTATCGCACACTTAGACCAAATTTGATCCGTTGTGATACCACTCTATACGGCTATAGATCCGAGTCTTTCCGTAGAGCCATCTGCGCATTGCATAGCTCCATGTCAGTCCTATAGTACTGACATGGAAGATGGGTCGGCCCAAGGATTCTAAACACGACAGAGAATCCAGAACCCGGTACCTCCCGCTCCAACTGCCGCAGCTTTAACCACTGCGCCACCTGGGCGGTTAAAACTCGGTGTAACGTAGTCTAGAATTTTGCCAGTTTCTTCCTTAGCGATCTAATTATCGTCGAGTGTTCTGTAGACATTTCCACTGAGATACGACTGAAAGTCGAGTGGCCGTAATCGCCCCCATTTGCGGAGAGAAGGTGAAACATAAATTCCAACGGGGAGAAAATAAAAAAATAACCTTCAAAGCACGTGTTGGTGTTGTTTCCAACGACCCGCTTATAAGCATGCAGACCGTTCTTTGCACATTCTCGATCCTCTTTGTGTGTTACTTTATAAAGTGCTAGCCACCACACGCTCACCCTTATACATAAGTACAGACCTTACTACGGAAGTGAATAGCCAGTGTACCAGCTCCGGCTTCAAGCCCTATCTCTTTCCCATTGCGTTTCTGCACGAATGCGTGGCTATATTAGCCTTGTTTACTCTTTCCACAATGTTGGGCATTTACTAAGCTTACTGTCCAAGATTACGCCTATAAATCTTGCCTTGTCAGTAAAGACTAGCTTCTGTTTTTTAATAGAGGTGGATCTACTACCGGGATTTAATATTTCCTAGTAAATAGTACCAGTTCAGTTTTGGACGAGCCAATTGCCAGCCCACATCTGATGGGCCATCTCATAATGATTAGGAGAGCATTTTGGATTACCTCCTTCACTGTGCTTTACCAGAGACAACTATAGCTACGTCATCTGCATAAGCAATTACTCCAATCCCCTCTCTCTCCAGTTCTTACAGTAACCCATTGAATAGTATGTTCCAGAGAAAAGGAGACACGACACCTCTCTGTGGGTTTCCTTAGCCACCCGCCTCCTGATGGTGGATTCCCCCAGCTCCGAGTTAACTATCCTGCAGCTATGAACGACAATCCCGCCAGAATTGCCTCCGTCTTTACATTGTTAAAGGCACACTCGATATTACAGTTTACAGTAAGCATGCTGAGACTGGGCCCAGTCACTAGGCATTATTTTTGAACGTATATAGATATCCATCAACCTTTCCATGGGTCTTAAGTCCTTTTGAGTAGCCATTTACTCGCTTTCGGAATCAAGATCACTCTGACCTCTGCCCACCCCCGTGGAATATAGACCAGTTTTAAACACCCGTTGCAGATTACTTCCAGTCAGGGGAGGAGAATCAACGAGTTGTTCTGAATCTCCTGCATTTTTTGTTTACCTATTAAATAGGTAAACAAAAAATAACTCACCCCTTTTGTTGATATCAGTGTTGCCCCAAATTCTTTCCGCTTCGAGAACCAAGTCCCTCAGGCAATCCGGCGGGACATGTTTGTCCCGGTCCAAGTAGGCTTAGACCAGCCAGATTGGACTTCCACTTACCTCTACGCTGACCACAGTTATGTCACCATTGCTGTATTGAGAAAGTAAAACCGACCGCCCACGTGGCTCAGTGGTTAAAGCTGTGGCAGTTGGAGCGGGAGGTACCGGGTTCGAATCCCGATAGGGGCAGGATGCAAAAGAGATTTTACACCATCTGATTACGATCGGTGGTGTTAATGAGCACATCCATGACCCCCTGTTGGAGTGCAGAACTCATGGGCCGACCCATCTTTCATGTCAGTACTATAGGCTGGCATGGAGCTATGCAATACGCAGATGGTTCTACGAAAATCGGACCTATAGCCGTACGTCCTCGATTTGGCCGTTAAGGCGTATAGATAGCATAGAATAAAATATAGCATAAAAAAGATAGCATAGAATAAAATATATAAAACAAAAAAAAATAAAAATAAAAATAAAACCATGGTTAAATTAGTTTTGCCAAGAATGCAGGATCTGATTTTCGCCAAAATTTCTTGTTTATATTATATTAGGTTATACCCCTTCATTCTAAGGCCATAAATCCTGTTGGTGTTTATCCAAGGTTCTTGAATAAGGATCACGTCTTTCCTAATCCCGTCATTCCTAATCCCGTCAGTCTGAGGAGTAAGGCGGCCTTCGTATGGTGCAGGTTAGTTTGTATTATATTTAGCATAACACTAAGTTGAGCCTACCTACCTTTTTTCACTCCCCGCTACTGCAGGCTAGTTTCTGTCGGAACCATTGGAGTCGCCGGTGTATCCCTATCTTCTCCCACAGAACTTGGTTCTCCGATGCTATCAGCCCTCTCGTCGCTTGAGTCAAACAAGTCTTCCTCGAACGATACCAGAGACAGGCGGCAACTTATCTCCTCTCCGAGCGCAGTCACCTCGGAGAGCCTCATTGGTTGTGCTGTCTCTCCTCTAGGTGCTACTGTTTCTTGAGTGGATGGGCTGCCGTCTTCACTAGGTTCCACTAGGTGTGTTCCAGCACCATCTTTATTGTAGACTCTGAGAGTTATCAACCCGAACCAGAAGTCGATTATCCCCTTAGTCACGGCAAGAAGAGCCAGAGACTTCTTATTGATTACCATAGTAGATAATCTAGTGCCCCTCTTGGCATCCTCTTAACTTATAATCTTTCAATTCCCTATCGGAAGATAAGGGCTGCTGATCCTTATTATCTCTAGGATTTTTTTTGGGCTAGCCGACGTTGGTTACACTGGCGCATATTAAATTCAATTTAGTCAATTTGTGCATCGACCACACGTTTGATCTGTAATTGTTGCTGTGATTTACGAGAGCTATTTGAATGACAGATTGGTTGATTGAAGTGTACATTCAAACATTTTATTGAGATCTCCCGGAAAGACATACCTCAACATATATTCGTAACCATATCATAAACCCGCTTGAAAGGAAATGCTAGTAATGACAGACTTGCTCCGATTACAGATACTTAATAGAGCCAAAAATTTTATTTTTCAACTTCCAAAAACCTGTATTAAAGTATTAGTTCAGGTTCATTAACCAGCTAAATTTCCTAGAAATTACATTACTTCTAATAGACTCTAACGTATGGACATTGTAATAACCACTTCAAGCCAACCAAAGCTTTTCGAGCCTTATAATGTGTGATCGGAATGTAAGCTTTCATGGAATGTAAGCTTAAGGGTTGCAATTTATTTAAAAGTTGTTTAAAAGTCAAAGGTTATTTCTTACGAATTATTTTAAACTATCATACTTGAAACGTTTACTGACTGATTAGCTGTAATTTTAACATCTACACGTATTTTTGGCGACAATTTATAATTTCTATAGGTTGATAGCAGTTTTTCAAATAATATTTTGAATCATCGTTGATTGGAATCTCGTAACCAAATACTTATGTTGCATCTCCAATTCGTTAACAAAGGTGTACTTTGGGAGAGAATTTTGGATTATATACTTATGTATATATATATATCTATATATATATATATATATATATATATATATATATATATATATATATATATATATATATATATATATATGTATATATATATATATATATATATATATATATATATATATACATATATATATATATATATATATATATGTATATATATATATATATATATAAATATATATATATATATATATATATATATATATATATATATATATTTATATATATATATATATATATATATATATATATATATATATATATATATATATATATATATATATCTGATGTCTGATGTCTGTGAAGTTAACCCGAAAAATATCCCGAGAAAATGCGATGGCAACACTAAAATATAAATATGGCGATATTTTTCAATGACAACTCGAAAAAAAATTCTGATACCACATTTTTAGGTATCATCCCGAGAATATTTTCTATCACGATAGTTATAGTACCAGGATAGTTGATGTCATAAACCTATCATCCCGAAAAAATTGTATCACGATAATATTGAAGGAAAAAAGAAATTGTTCATAATGATCATTTGAAGTTGTTAAGGATTTCAATATCAAAAACCGCTTGGTATAGGTTATTTAGGTAATAATCAGTTGACCTTTCATGTAACCAATAACAAAATAATTCTATTAGCCAAATTTTAGTTAAAGTCGTCTGAAGTCATACTATAGATATGGATTACAAAACACGAGATTGTATAGATTATGTAGGCGATTGATACACATCTCATCTGGCACAGTATGAACAAAATTCTATTGTCCGTATTTTAGCTATGGTGTATCAATCACCTACATAATCTATACCATCTCGTGTTTTGTAATCTAAATATGACTTCAGGTAACTATAACTAAAAGTCGGCTAGTAATTTTTTGTACTCATCGCTTTATTCTATCTAAAATAATTTTTTTATTTAAATCTTTAGTTATTACATACTTAATTTTAATTTTTGATATGGATACAGTATATATCCTGATAGTTATAATTATTTTATATTATTTATATACTTCTAGTTATAGTTATGTATTGCCATATTTAACTATAACTATTTTTCGGGAACATTTTTCGGGCTAATTTCACAGAGGTATAAATCTATATATATATATATATATATATATATATATATATATATATATATATATATATATATATATATATATATATATATATATATATATCAGAAGATAGTTGATAGTTATTGCAGAAGCGAGTCGCACCGAAAACTGCAAATGTTTGAATTCAAATCTGTTGGAATCATTGGGATACGTGGCAACAGTACGCCTTCATCTTTGATTTTTCTAGTCAAAATTATTGCCTCGATAACATTGTTCATCATTTTCTTGACTGAGAGTCGAGGCCTATTATGAAATTTTTTCGACGTCGTAAATTCCGTCTCGCGTCAAATATTCATATTATGAAATATAAAAATCCGAGTAACGCAGATTTTTCGACAAAAATTAAATGTCAAATCCGACTGCTAATTTAATTTTTTAAATAACGGATTTTACGACAACGTTTTTTCCGACAGCGTCGTATTTTCCGGTCAATTTCTAATAGGCTCCCTGGTTCCACTGCAAAGTGGTGCATTTTTGTTTTGAAGCAGAATGATGGGTACGTTTCAATGTAAGAACGTGCGGAGGTTCGAAAATTCAATTTTAAATTCTATTGAATTATTTATTTAAATTATTAATTTAACTTACAATGAAATGCACAAAACTATTCGAAAAACGCTGCCAACTATAAAAATATCACAATATTGTCTGTTCAATGTGAGCCGGACATGAATTTCACAATTGACATAAATTCTTGTGTCACCTACAACTCGAAACGTCATCATTCGTTCGCTGTTTTCGTTTTAATTCATTGGAATGACAGTGGCACCATCTGTCGAAATTCATGAAATTTATTGGAATGAAAGTGACACCACCTGTCGAAAATTGGTTGTACCAACTGAGAAACCTTCATGCGATCATACACAATTTCTTTGCTAAAGATCATCACATGATCAAATACGTAGTTTACGATTACGAAACTAAAATCATCAATAGCTGGTTCTTTTTGTAGGTATATGTTGTCACTAATTTCTCGAGCATGTCTTCGTCGACATTGAATAGGAAGTACTCCGTTATCATTGTTTTCAAAGTTAACAAACTTTCTCGTTCTTGTATATAGTACTAGAAAGTAAGGGGTCCTTGACCCATTCAAAAAGTTCACACTTGACTTTTTTATATTAATTCAGAAATAATTCAATATTAATAGAATATTTGCCTTTTATCTCCACAGTAGAAAAGTGGAGACGACTATTCATTTTGTCGCTTGTCAGCAAGTTCAAAATATTTAATTATTTTTTACATATTTTATTTATTTACAATTTTGCACCCTATTTTGAGCTTATAAGCTCATTAACAATAAGAATACAGTTAATCGATTTCCGAAAATATACAAAAATCTAGATTTGGTTAAAAATTATCAGCTGTTTATCATCCCTCTAAAAATTCAATCTAAGTTGGTACCTTGAGATGGAATAGTCTTTCGTTTTTTTTATTTCTTATGCATGGAGACTTGTTATGCTTAAAGTGTGTTGAATATATTGGACTGAAAATTATGGTGTATAGCTAAACCGTTAACAATTTTTCAATTCAATATCGATCTAGTCTTTTCCTCACAGTAAATGGGACGTTCTTCCCGAACGGTGAGTTAAAATTCATGGAATCTAGTATTTACCTAACTCTTTTCTAATACTGAAACTATTTTAAAGATTTTAAAAATAACCCCAAAACTTCTTTTTATTTTTATCCAAAATATTGTTACGTGTAGTTAAATTGACTGGGAGTTATAAATTAACACCATTTTGTTATAGATTTAATTTAATTCATAAATGTTTTTACAATTAACTAATTAAACCGCCCAGGTGGCGCAGTGGTTAAATCAGTGGTGGCAGTTGGAGCGAGAGGTACCGGGTTCGAATCTCGATAAGGGCAGGATGCAAAAGGGATTTTTCGCCACTTGATTACGATCGGTGGTATGAATGAACACAATTATGTGACCCCCTGTTGGAGTGCAGAATCCATGGGCCCGACCCATCTTCCATGTCAGTACTATACTCCATGTCAGCATGGAGCTATGCAATGTGCAGATGGTTAGGTTAATCAGACCTATAAGCCAGCCGTACGTCCGCGATTTGGCTGCAAAGCGTAAGGTAAGGACGTAAATAAGCGAATCGCGAAAGAGTTGGGAGTGCCTTGAGCCCCGAAACAGATTGCATAGAAATAAACGGAAAAAAAATTAACCAATTAGTATTAACAATTTTTTAGCTATTTATTTGTGTAAAATTTATTATTTTCGTTTTATCGGTCCAATTGTAGATACGATTATATGAATTCTTAGAACTTATTGTTGAGTCTTAAAAGTTTAGATATTTAAGCAGAATGATGGGTACGTTTCAATGTAAGAACGTGCGGAGGTTCGAAAATTCAATTTTAAATTCTATTGAATTATTTATTTAAATTATTAATTTAACTTACAATGAAATGCACAAAACTATTCGAAAAACGCTGCCAACTATAAAAATATCACAATATTGTCTGTTCAATGTGAGCCGGACATGAATTTCACAATTGACATAAATTCTTGTGTCACCTACAACTCGAAACGTCATCATTCGTTCGCTGTTTTCGTTTTAATTCATTGGAATGACAGTGGCACCATCTGTCGAAATTCATGAAATTTATTGGAATGAAAGTGACACCACCTGTCGAAAATTGGTTGTACCAACTGAGAAACCTTCATGCGATCATACACAATTTCTTTGCTAAAGATCATCACATGATCAAATACGTAGTTTACGATTACGAAACTAAAATCATCAATAGCTGGTTCTTTTTGTAGGTATATGTTGTCACTAATTTCTCGAGCATGTCTTCGTCGACATTGAATAGGAAGTACTCCGTTATCATTGTTTTCAAAGTTAACAAACTTTCTCGTTCTTGTATATAGTACTAGAAAGTAAGGGGTCCTTGACCCATTCAAAAAGTTCACACTTGACTTTTTTATATTAATTCAGAAATAATTCAATATTAATAGAATATTTTCCTTTTATCTCCACAGTAGAAAAGTGGAGACGACTATTCATTTTGTCGCTTGTCAGCAAGTTCAAAATATTTAATTATTTTTTACATATTTTATTTATTTACAATTTTGCACCCTATTTTGAGCTTATAAGCTCATTAACAATAAGAATACAGTTAATCGATTTCCGAAAATATACAAAAATCTAGATTTGGTTAAAAATTATCAGCTGTTTATCATCCCTCTAAAAATTCAATCTAAGTTGGTACCTTGAGATGGAATAGTCTTTCGTTTTTTTTATTTCTTATGCATGGAGACTTGTTATGCTTAAAGTGTGTTGAATATATTGGACTGAAAATTATGGTGTATAGCTAAACCGTTAACAATTTTTCAATTCAATATCGATCTAGTCTTTTCCTCACAGTAAATGGGACGTTCTTCCCGAACGGTGAGTTAAAATTCATGGAATCTAGTATTTACCTAACTCTTTTCTAATACTGAAACTATTTTAAAGATTTTAAAAATAACCCCAAAACTTCTTTTTATTTTTATCCAAAATATTGTTACGTGTAGTTAAATTGACTGGGAGTTATAAATTAACACCATTTTGTTATAGATTTAATTTAATTCATAAATGTTTTTACAATTAACTAATTAAACCGCCCAGGTGGCGCAGTGGTTAAATCAGTGGTGGCAGTTGGAGCGAGAGGTACCGGGTTCGAATCTCGATAAGGGCAGGATGCAAAAGGGATTTTTCGCCACTTGATTACGATCGGTGGTATGAATGAACACAATTATGTGACCCCCTGTTGGAGTGCAGAATCCATGGGCCCGACCCATCTTCCATGTCAGTACTATACTCCATGTCAGCATGGAGCTATGCAATGTGCAGATGGTTAGGTTAATCAGACCTATAAGCCAGCCGTACGTCCGCGATTTGGCTGCAAAGCGTAAGGTAAGGACGTAAATAAGCGAATCGCGAAAGAGTTGGGAGTGCCTTGAGCCCCGAAACAGATTGCATAGAAATAAACGGAAAAAAAATTAACCAATTAGTATTAACAATTTTTTAGCTATTTATTTGTGTAAAATTTATTATTTTCGTTTTATCGGTCCAATTGTAGATACGATTATATGAATTCTTAGAACTTATTGTTGAGTCTTAAAAGTTTAGATATTTAAGCAGAATGATGGGTACGTTTCAATGTAAGAACGTGCGGAGGTTCGAAAATTCAATTTTAAATTCTATTGAATTATTTATTTAAATTATTAATTTAACTTACAATGAAATGCACAAAACTATTCGAAAAACGCTGCCAACTATAAAAATATCACAATATTGTCTGTTCAATGTGAGCCGGACATGAATTTCACAATTGACATAAATTCTTGTGTCACCTACAACTCGAAACGTCATCATTCGTTCGCTGTTTTCGTTTTAATTCATTGGAATGACAGTGGCACCATCTGTCGAAATTCATGAAATTTATTGGAATGAAAGTGACACCACCTGTCGAAAATTGGTTGTACCAACTGAGAAACCTTCATGCGATCATACACAATTTCTTTGCTAAAGATCATCACATGATCAAATACGTAGTTTACGATTACGAAACTAAAATCATCAATAGCTGGTTCTTTTTGTAGGTATATGTTGTCACTAATTTCTCGAGCATGTCTTCGTCGACATTGAATAGGAAGTACTCCGTTATCATTGTTTTCAAAGTTAACAAACTTTCTCGTTCTTGTATATAGTACTAGAAAGTAAGGGGTCCTTGACCCATTCAAAAAGTTCACACTTGACTTTTTTATATTAATTCAGAAATAATTCAATATTAATAGAATATTTGCCTTTTATCTCCACAGTAGAAAAGTGGAGACGACTATTCATTTTGTCGCTTGTCAGCAAGTTCAAAATATTTAATTATTTTTTACATATTTTATTTATTTACAATTTTGCACCCTATTTTGAGCTTATAAGCTCATTAACAATAAGAATACAGTTAATCGATTTCCGAAAATATACAAAAATCTAGATTTGGTTAAAAATTATCAGCTGTTTATCATCCCTCTAAAAATTCAATCTAAGTTGGTACCTTGAGATGGAATAGTCTTTCGTTTTTTTTATTTCTTATGCATGGAGACTTGTTATGCTTAAAGTGTGTTGAATATATTGGACTGAAAATTATGGTGTATAGCTAAACCGTTAACAATTTTTCAATTCAATATCGATCTAGTCTTTTCCTCACAGTAAATGGGACGTTCTTCCCGAACGGTGAGTTAAAATTCATGGAATCTAGTATTTACCTAACTCTTTTCTAATACTGAAACTATTTTAAAGATTTTAAAAATAACCCCAAAACTTCTTTTTATTTTTATCCAAAATATTGTTACGTGTAGTTAAATTGACTGGGAGTTATAAATTAACACCATTTTGTTATAGATTTAATTTAATTCATAAATGTTTTTACAATTAACTAATTAAACCGCCCAGGTGGCGCAGTGGTTAAATCAGTGGTGGCAGTTGGAGCGAGAGGTACCGGGTTCGAATCTCGATAAGGGCAGGATGCAAAAGGGATTTTTCGCCACTTGATTACGATCGGTGGTATGAATGAACACAATTATGTGACCCCCTGTTGGAGTGCAGAATCCATGGGCCCGACCCATCTTCCATGTCAGTACTATACTCCATGTCAGCATGGAGCTATGCAATGTGCAGATGGTTAGGTTAATCAGACCTATAAGCCAGCCGTACGTCCGCGATTTGGCTGCAAAGCGTAAGGTAAGGACGTAAATAAGCGAATCGCGAAAGAGTTGGGAGTGCCTTGAGCCCCGAAACAGATTGCATAGAAATAAACGGAAAAAAAATTAACCAATTAGTATTAACAATTTTTTAGCTATTTATTTGTGTAAAATTTATTATTTTCGTTTTATCGGTCCAATTGTAGATACGATTATATGAATTCTTAGAACTTATTGTTGAGTCTTAAAAGTTTAGATATTTAAGTAATTTCCATGGTTTATTCAATTGTTAATCTAAATTAACAAAGAACTATCTTATGGGTTTCGTTTAAAGATATGGTGATAATTATATATTGTTTTGAAGTGCCACGGGTAGACGCAATGTCAAAATTTTCACTCAACTTATTTCTTTTCATAAACTTTCTAACTTTTCCAAATATATTTTACATATTTCTTGTTGGACATTTTCTCATTCTTTTAAAATCTTAAGAATTTTTTCGTTAATTTAAAGAAATTGTTTATTAATTTTAACAAGCGAAAACATAAAATAAATGTTCTTCAAATGTTTGAAAACGGAATATTTAAATCCTTTATATTTTATATTTTAAAAGGAATTTTGCTATTCAATATAATTGTAACGCTTACGAACAATAGCTGATTACAGTTTTCCGGCAAAATGAAAAGTATGTGACAGTTATATTTAAATGTATATTTTTACAATAACAAAGTAATACGATGACTTTGTATATAGGTCTGTAAACAATTTGATAGGAAATCATGGGCCCCGTATATAAATTTACTATAAACACTTTCGATCAATCTGGCGTAGTATAAATTACTATCATAGTACAAAATCATAGAACAAATGTTAAGTTCGTGACATAAAATTCTAAACGCAGCACGAAACTTTCCAAATTAAAAGTTTA
Organism: Tipula lateralis; assembly: GCA_963932295.1. Classification (NCBI taxonomy): domain Eukaryota; kingdom Metazoa; phylum Arthropoda; class Insecta; order Diptera; family Tipulidae; genus Tipula; species Tipula lateralis. The sequence goes on from OZ010737.1 coordinate 61,986,453, forward strand.
TGAAACATTATTACGGAAAATATATAAAAATATTTAAATATTTTCCGTAATATAATTGATTGCCGATTAGACTGTAGAATCAAGCACATAGGCATAACACGGAGCCTATTCATACAGCCATTTACATAAAACAATAGGTAAGGATAGAAAGATTTGTTAGTTAGGAAAGAACGGTTACAGACACACACCCGAAAAATCGTTACTAACCTACTGATAGCCCAAAATAATCATATTTCTAATCAAATAATCTGCAATCTCTAATTCACCATCTCCAGTACGTAACGCCCACTAATCCATTTTGATTCAAATTAAAACACTAATACAATATTTTAAAATAAATTTATTAATTTGTGGCTCAGGAATATGTAACAATTAATTAAATTACTGGAATTTATTTAAGGTAAATTGAATAACAGTCCTACCTCTAAAAAAGTGTTTCAACTCATCGCTTTGCTAATCTCTATAATCTGTCCGAAGGTATTAGACTACAATTTATAATCCGAAAACAACGCATTACTTATCCTCTTAACTGGCAACCTCAGTTTTAAATCTGTAATCTGAGGTCACTGTTCAAACTATTCATATCCCAAGCAGAACACATATAGTTCGATACATGCATTTCACATAAGATGAACATAGTACAAGAATTATCACCCATATCCAGCAAAACAAAGACATCCGCGGCAGAGAAAACCATAATTCCCAATTTCAAATTCAGGCAAAGAAAACCATTCAGGCAAAGAAAACCATTCATAAAACATTCACTGAATGAATTAAAGGTTTAAATCAGCTAGAATAGGAAGCTCACTACTAAATTAAACTCGCAAATCTCCCCATTACAGATCTACCATAAACGATTCTCTTTATATAAACCTAAACCTAACAATTGCTTTCTCCTTCACTACTCAGACATTCTCCCTACTAGATGAAAACCGCGACTTTCGCACTACAATCACCACACCCATATAAAGCACAAGTCTTTTACACAAACACGCCACACATAAGCTTAGCAATTCTAAAGCAAACGCTTTAGAATTGCTAAGCTTATGTGTGGCGTAACATACATAAATTGTTTAGTTACTGGACAATCACATAATATGTATCTAATCTAGTAAATCACCAAATTTACCTAGTTGGCTTATTAACTTCGTTACTTTTACGCTATTACAGCCAATTCGAGGACGTACGGCTCTAGGTCCGATTTTCCTAACCATCTGCACATTGCATAGCTCCATGCCAGCCTATAGTGCTGACATTGAAGATGGATCGGCCCATTAGTTCTGCACTCCAACAGGGGGTCATAGTTGTGTTCATTCACACCACAGATCGTAATCTCATGGTGAATAATTCAGCTTTAACCACTGCGCCACCTGGGCGGTATATTAATCTTGTAAGCTTTCCAAAACCCATTATTTAATCCAAACCGCCAATGCCGGTTACTAACCAGATAATTATGTAATTTATATGTTGTTTGTCACAACACGAGTTGTTCGAACTGCCGTGTTTGTTTTGCTGGAAAGCTCTGAAATTATAAGCTTTGTTTATGCACTTTAATATAAAACTTACCGATATTGTTATAATGATGACGTCAGCAAATTTTCATGCAACATGGGTTTGACAAACACAACATATCTACAGATTAAATTTGTTCCTTTTTCGTTTCAAATAAAAAAAAAATAAAAAGCCGAACCGTAAAACCGTAAGAATGTAAAGAATGTTTCATAATGAAAAACCAACGAAATCTAATAATTTTCCGTAGCGACTAATAATTTATCACGTGACTTTCTCACAAAAATATGCTCAACACCATACCGAATGAATTTCACACAACAACAATAATCATAATATATACGATATAAAAAAAAACAAAGAAAAGCTGCTCATATGTTTTGGTTTGCCTGCTTAGTTTTTAGATTTTCATCGAAGCGACATTCGTTTCGTTACTCTACTCTATACGAGTACAACTAAATTAAGTCAATTTTCTCATCTCGAAACAGTATAATAGTAATAATTATGTACAGACAACATCACACGCCAATCGAAAAACATGTACATAATTCGGGAGAAGACAAAAGAAAATCGGAAAATTATATACATCACCACAATATATTCTAATATGAAAAACTAAATAAAAAAGCTTAACATTTTTTGTATTTCCCCACATGCACGTATTCGTATATGTGTGCACTGTGTATGTAGCAAAGTATAGAGTAATACAATTTTCGCGATGTAAACAAATGATGGAAAAATGAAAATATTTTTTCAGTTTGAATATATCCGTTGAACAGTTAAGAATTATTCACATATACATTATTATCGCATTAACGGAATAATTTTCTTTTTTTTAATTTTTTTTTTTTTTGTAATTTTAATTAAAAATATAGTTTTCATCTGAATTCTAGTGTTTTGAAATTTATTAAGTTTTGTTTGTGTTTGTGAATTTTAATTAAAAAATTTAGTTAGATAAATAAAAAAGTTAAAAATCAAAGTATAAATTTGGAAAGAGTGAAGTGATTTTGTTACGTGATAGTAAATATGTTAATTATAAAAATTAAGAAAAAAAGAAGAAGTGTTTATCGTCATTAATAAGATAAATATTGTATCGTGATAAATTGAAAATTTTTAAAACATGAAATAATTTAATTTTCAATTAACGACAAAATCTATAAAATATATTTATACCTATATGGTGAAATATAGAAATGATGATTATTATAAGGATTATATTTCTATTATTTATGTGGTTAGTATATTTGTTGCACACTATTTAATTACATATTATTAATTTAAAATTAGTGAGACGATATTATAAGCGTTATATTGGAAATTGCTTTAATATTTTTCTGAGAATTTTATTATTGGGAAATAATCAACTCGGAACGTTTAGTTATAATTAAACAATCGTATAAAAGTACTCGAATTTAATCAAACATTTAATTAAATGAACTTGATTATTACATGGATTCATGGTCAAGGTTGTTCAAGTTCAACTGATAATAATTTAATTGTTTGGTATGTCGTCATACCATATAGTTTGATATCGAGTATTGTATAGTTGTTTTGGTTTGATTAAAAAAATTTTCCGGTGGAATTAAACATTTATGCGCTTGCAATAAAACTAGTACTGTGTTTGGGCGGAACTTACTAATTAAAAGCTTAATTATAGAACATTTTATTTATCAGTCACAATTTTTTGAGTATAGCCTTCGGTAAAACAGTGTAAGAATTAAGTTATTTATCCAACTTCTAATGTTGATTCTTTTTATTTATACAGCAGAATCTAATAAGAAGTATACAAATCTTATAAAATAAAGTCTTAGGAGCCTCATTACTATTATAGTGTGAGTGATTGATAAATCTATAGATAGTGGCGTTTATGTATAAATTATAATAAATTAATAACAACACATTCATGCTGTTGGTGGCTGGCTTAATATGTTTCTCGCCCATTCAATAGCCTACAGTATAGGTTTAATTTAATGGTTAAAGTATGTAAACGATCTAAACCGCGTCTCAACGTAAAGGTTTTAAACTATTATATGTACGTATTGATGCACACCAAGCTACTACCAGAAACCTATATTTGGAATATATATATGTTGAATATGATAATGATACTAGATGCTATAATCGGTGACATGATGAGAGTAAAACCAGTACTCAATAGAGTGGCATTGATTGACACCTAGGGCACTGAATCAAACAGCCGTTGAAATCGTTTGTCTTTAGAAATCTATGGCATCATATTTGTGATCTGTAATGTTCGTTCGCTAGGCCGGTTTTGATCTGATGACGTCATTGATTTGTTGTGTGATCAAAAAGATCAAATTCATCTCATCAGGCATATGCGACCGGACTTAATGTTTGTTGCATTTTCGTTTGTATATATGTTGTGAGGCTTCGTTGCAACAATGCTTTTTTCGATTATTTTGTTTTTAATTCACTATTCTGGCGTGACTATTCGTCGAATTTGCGAACGCCACATTACCACCTCTAAAGCAATTTCCCTCCGTCGACTGCGATTGTTAATGCATACTTATATGCTGTTGCTGGGTACATGACTTTATTTTATGTGCTGTATGTAGTTACTTTGTTTGAGAATCTGTGTTGGTAGGAGAGTTGTGTTGTGCTATCGTGGCACTTGGAAATGCTTGGAGGTGATATCAGAAGGTTATTGACGGTTATTGACCTTAACAAGGTCATCGGGGTCACCAATGTTGAATAATGTTAATGATGACTCATGTGAATGCCATATATATGTATATATATATATATATATATCTATATATTATATATATATATATATATATATATATATATATATATATATATATATATATATATATATATATATATATATATATATATATATTGTCGCCGGTTGTAGCTTAATGGTTAGGAGAGTATCTCATCACGCCGTGGTCTCGAGTTCGATTCCCGCCGTTGACCAAAAATTAACATGCAACCGGATGACATATAAACACGTTTGTAAAAACCTACACCTACAATGTGCACCAATCTTTAAAATTGGTTCGTAAGGTCTCAGTTGAGATGCGGTAAGGGCCGTATATAGATTATATACATATATATATATATATATATATATATATATATATATATATATATATATATATATATATATATATATATATATATATATATATATATATATATATATATATATATATATATATATATATATATATATATATATATATATATATATATGTATATATATATATATATATATATATATATATATATATATATATATATATTTATATTTATATATATATATATATATATATATATATATATATATATATATATATATATATATATATATATATATATATATTTATATATATATAAATGGTCCGCCAAATACCTTTTTTTTTTGAAAATGCTATAAAAAAAACTACTGGATATTTACTCAAATTTCTTTTTTTATTTATAAGTACAATTCTTCCGGTTAATAATGGAAAATAATTTCATTCAAATGGCTGCCTCGGCTGGCCATGCAGTAGCCTACACGATCGGTCCAATTTTTAAGCACATTATCGATTGTGTACAGCTGTATTTCACCAATGGCTTCACAAATATTGTCCTTTAAAGCGTCAATTGTCTCTGGCTTGTCGGCGTAACACTTATCTTTGAGGGCACCCCACAAATAATAGTCCAACGGTGTCAAATCGCAGCTCCGAGGTGGCCAAACGACATCAGCTTTGCCGCTGATAATGCGATCTTCAAAAACAGGACGCAAAACATGGAGTGTAGTTTCAGCTGGGTGGCACATAGTGCCGTCCTGTTGAAACCAAATGTTGCCAATATCCTCCTCTTCAATTTTTGTGAACAAAAATTCGTTCAACATGGCCCGATAACGATCGCCATTGACTGTAACGGCCACTCCTTGCTCATTTTCGAAGAAAAATGGCCCAATTATGCCTCTGGACAAAAATCCGCACCAAACAGTGACTCGTTTTGGGTGTACCGGCTTTTCAATGTATGCGTGCGGGTTTTCCGTGACCCAAATGCGACAAATTTGCTTGTTTACATACCCGCCAAGATCAAAATGAGCTTCATCCGAAAAGATGATTTTTTGGCAAAATCGGCATCTTCTGTAAGTCGATCGCAGGCCCACTCAGCGAAGCGAAAACGCATTGGATGGTCAGTTGGCCTCAATTCCTGAACCAATTGGACTTTGTATGGCGTCATACCAAGGTCTTTATGCAAAATTCGTCTCAATGATGTCTCCGAAATGTTCAACTGTTCAGAACGACGGTGAATTGATGTTGATGGCGCATCACGTACACTTTCTGCCACAGTATCAATATTCTCGGGTGTACGCACTGTTTTTGGCTTTACACGCTTTGGTTTATCGATGAGGATGCCAGTTTCTTTCACTTTTTTCACAAGATAACGATCCGTATTTTCGCTGACGGTGCTTATCTTTTTACAAAATCCGTACGCAATTTTCGCACACATTCTGCAACATTACCATGATTTTCAAAGTAATGTCACAATATTTCCCAGCATTGTTCAAGCGTATACACAACCATATTCGTTCAGCGGAAGGATAAAACTAATTATATGTCAAATCAGACATGAGCTAAGTGTTACCATTCACGAAATAAGCACCAGTTGAAAAAAAAACTTTAGATGGCGGACCCTTTATATATATAAATATATATATATATATATATATATATATATATATATATATATATATATATATATATATATATATATATATATATATATATATATAATATATATATATATATATATATATATATATATATATATATAATATATATATTTATATATATATATATATATATATATATATATATATATATATATATATATATATATATATATATATATATATATATGTATATATATATATATATATATATATAAATATATACATATATATTAGTATAGCTTTAAAAGACATCATGCAACGCTTTTGTGCTTACGACATGCCATTCAAGTAAAGGCACTGAAACATACAGATGCTTAGGTATTCAGTTTTTATGTTTATTTTTTTATACAGAATTTTGTTAACTTTATTTAATTTTTACTCACAAAACAATATTTTGTGTGATTAAAAATGGTTAAGAAAAAATCCACGAAAGGATTCGTTTTTCATGTTTGATAAAGTAAGACTTCTCGGTATAGGTGCTTTAATTTTATGTTGCTATTAGAAATTTATGTATATAAAATAGAACGAGATTACATTAAAATAATTAATTTATGTGACCAATCTTGAACATCGGTATTATAAAAGCACGGTATTATTATATAGAATGTGTTGGTCCCTAAACAGTAAACCGACGTAGATTAATTTAAAAATAAACAATTGCAAAAAGGACTATTTTAGGAAGTCGAAGTGGTCGGTTCTTGGAATTGAACTTTACATTTCAAAATATCTTGTTTAGGATTACATTTCAAAATATCTTGTTTTTCTATTAAATGAGTTAAAAAACATTTCAATTTAAAATATTAGTAGCAAGAATCACTTCTACAAGGAAATTCAAATTTACTATAAATTCTTGTCCATAAACACGTAGTTCACATACAGGTTAAGTCATTACACACATATATATATATATATATATATATATATATATATATATATATATATATATATATATATATATATATATATATATATATATATATATATATATATATATATATATATATATATATATATATATATATATATATATATATATATATATAATATATATATATATATATATATATATATATATATATATATATATATATATATATATATATATATATATATATATATATGCCTATATATATATATATATGCAGTGAAATTCACTTATAAAGACATTGAAAATGTCAATAGGATCCGTTGTTGTAACCGAATGTCGGAATAAACGTAATTTATTTACAACCCTTTAAAAAATCTTGTCTTATCTTAGTAGTACATATGTATGTACCTATAATTTTGTTAAGATAATAAAACTATTAATAGAGGAATATTGTTGAAATTCATTTTATATTTTTATTTATAATTGGACTTTCCTAGTGGTCAATCATGAAATTGGACTTGAGTACGATATCATATACATACAAACAAATTAAACATTAACGGCTTAAAACTTAAGTTCATAAAAGCCATAAGAAATTCAAGTTGTATTTTGTTGTAAAATATTCAGACATAGTTGATTGCCTCATTTGTTCTGTATATATCCCTGCTCTAATTTTCGTTCGATAAAAAGCATTCTCTTTCAATTCTTTAGACAAATTGTTGAATTGCTCATAACGTTTGATATTCGATATTTGCCTCGCATGTTTCAGTAGTAAATTCTGTACTATCATCAGCGTCATCATAATTTTCCTGGTCAGTGTCATTGATGGACGTTTCAATCACCTCACCTACAATATCTATAAATGTTGCTTCTTCATCGGTTAATACTAAATTTTTTTCATCTTTCATCTTCTTTTCATCTTTCATTTTTTTCATATGCTGCTATGAAAAAAGACAGTTGGGTTTAGTTCACTAAGGGGAATTTCATCTTCGTCGTATAAATGAGGCTCGATGTCAGGATTACTCTCTAAATATAATCCAGCATGTCTAAAGCAGTAAGCTACTGTTTTTCTACTAACCCGATTCCACGGTGTAGCAGCCATTTCAACCTAATCTATCAATGTTACGATCGTAATTTGACCGGTATCTAAATTTCTAACCAATTTTAATAACTTATAATAGTGTCCCATTTGCGTAAATATCGTCTGAAAATTTCGGACGTCATCCTAGCATTTGTATTACCTGTATATTCGACTAGTAAATCTTTAATGTTTTTAATGATTTACTTTTTGCTATAACAAACAAGTTTTATTGTCGCTACCATCCATGTTAGCTCCTACTAATAAAGTTATTCTCTCCTTAGATATTTTGCCGCCTACACACTTTTTACCTCTGAACTTAAATGTTTTTTCTGGTGTCATTTTATAAAACAAAACCGTTTCGTCGATGTTGTAAATTTCACTTACATCCCACTCGAAGTTTTGGTCACACGCAGATGCTATCCACTCATTAGGTGCACCTCGCATATATATATATATATATATATATATATATATATATATATATATATATATATATATATATATATATATATATATATATATATATATATCCCATTGAAGCATTATAGTTAGCAAAGACGAGCGGATGTGGTACTTCTACTTTTTCTTTGCGCTCTTTCGACCATCGTTTTACCTTTGCTAATGGTTCAAAGTCATTGTAATTGGTCATCATCGTTACAATACTGTTGTCTTTCCATCTGACGAGTAAAATGCAGTTTTCTTTATCATACTGATAACAATAATATCCTCGATTTTTTTTTTGATTATTGACTGAGATTGGAATGGACATCGTTTTATTCTATTGTCACGGACTGTTCCGGTTGCTCTAAAACCTAGATCTTTTAGCGTTTTCATTAGAGCATGGCAGGTGAAGTAGTTGTCAAAATAAATTTTATGATCTTGAGGGTGCTTTACAATTTGTAATAGTTCTAAGACCAGTTTTGAGCCCAAAGGTAAATTATCGGTTGAACCAGAATTGCTTCTCTGTTTAGCTCCGCAGTATGTGTCGAATTGATAACAATAACCAGTCGAACTACAAATCATCCAATACTTATACCCAAATCGCACTGGTTTTCATCGAATGAATTGTTTAGAGGAGTGATGACCATAGTACTTGACCATTGCTTCGTCGATCGAACGATTTTCATGGAAGACACCCCACTGAATGAATAGCGTATTAAATAAATTCATCAGCGGACGAACCTTGTACATTTTATTACCAGGCTCGATGGTTTAATCATTTGCGAAATGAAGATATTTTTTTATTTCGGTGTATCTGTTACGAGACATGCTGTTGCTGATAATTTTCGTTCCAAGATTATCATCTAAACACCAATATAATTTTTCTCTATGAAGTTGTTGATAACCACTGAATAATAGTATTCTGATAAAATTTTTTATGTCAGCTTCGGTAGTTTGAAAGCTATGGTTATTATTTTGTTGTGCATACCGTAGCGTTTCAGAAACAATTAGATCTTTAACTTCAGTGTACAACATTTTTTCAAATATATCTATCGGATCCATCCCCCCTATCTCGTTTTGCACAACCTGTAGACGATCAAAATACCCGTTGGTTCCATCTATATTTATATTCATTTTTTCTTGAGTCCATACGGGAGGGTGCTGATTTTTTTTTTTATTTTCTATCGGTGGTTTAGTTTTGGTTCGTAAAAGAGCCAATGGAAGATCATCTTCGGAATCATACATAATAATGGAAGATCATCTTCGGATACGTCGTTAGGAAGCCTTCCAGCTCTCAACTCATTTTCGTCGATATCGTCTTGATCGGTTTGATAATCAGCATCCGGTGGAATAATGACTATATGACTATAATTCATGGTGATTCTAAAAAAATTTAGCTAGCTGAATATCCACGTAATGTCCCCAACGTACTCAATTAAGTACAATATTAAGTACAATATTCAACACCTTATAACGGGTGATTTTTTAAGAGCTTGAGAACTTTTTTTTAAAAAAAAACGCATAAAATTTGCAAAATCTCATCGGTTCTTTATTTGAAACGTTAGATTGGTCCATGACATTTACTTTTTGAAGATAATTTCATTTAAATGTTGACCGCGGCTGCGTCTTAGGTGGTCCATTCGGAAAGTCCAATTTTGGGCAACTTTTTTGAGCATTTCGGCCGGAATAGCCCGAATTTCTTCGGAAATGTTGTCTTCCAAAACTGGAATAGTTGCTGGCTTATTTCTGTAGACTTTAGACTTGACGCAGCCCCACAAAAAATAGTCTAAAGGCGTCAAATCGCATGATCTTGGTGGCCAACTTACCGGGCTATTTCTTGAGATGAATTGTTCTCCGAAGTTTTCCCTCAAAATGGCCATAGAATCGCGAGCTGTGTGGCATGTAGCGCCATCTTGTTGAAACCACATGTCAACTAAGTTCAGTTCTTCCATTTTTGGCAACAAAAAGTTTGTTAGCATCGAACGATAGCGATCGCCATTCACCGTAATGGACCACCTAAGACGCAGCAGCGGTCAACATTTAAATGAAATTATCTTCAAAAAGTAAATGTCATGGACCAATCTAACGTTTCAAATAAAGAACCGATGAGATTTTGCAAATTTTATGCGTTTTTTTTTAAAAAAAAGTTCTCAAGCTCTTAAAAAATCACCCATTATCTCAAAATTTTATTAATTAATACAAAGAATTATTGCACAATAATTTAAGTACATACCTTATAAACTAATTTCAGTAAGTATAAACTAATTTCGGAAGTATTTTTCTTGATTTTAGTTTTAAAATTTTTTAAAAAAATACAACTACTAAAAAAACACAGCTTCGCATGAAAAACAAAATGTATATTACCTTTGTAACAGGGACTGAAACCGAACCCGAACCGAAATGGGTTCTGGTTCGGTGCTTTTATAACCATGAACCCGAACCCCGTTGAACCCCAAAACTCATCCAGATTCGGGTTCTAAAATCAGCCAGATCTCTAATAAAAGAGCCAGAGCAGAAGAAAATACGCTTGAACAGTATTTGAATGTAATCAAGATAAAATTGTGCAAAAAAAGTTTCATTGATTCATGCGTAAGTTAGTACTCGTTAATGGCCGTCCTTTTACAATTTTTGAAGATTATGGCATGAAAGAAATAATAGATCCGATTATGAATGCACTAAAAATATCAGTTAATAGTCATAATGTAATTACGACAAAGCAATGGATATAAGAAATAAAATAAAATTGAAAATGTGAAAAAAAATGATTTCAATTAAAATTGATTCTGCTTCTCGCCTTGGCAGATGTATTTTAGGAATAAATGCTCAATATATTTTTGACGGAAAAATAAAGCTACGAACTTTGGACATGCATGAGGCCCAAAATCGCCAGACAGGAATCTACATAAAAAATCTTATCATCAGTGTTCTTTATTGTTATGACATCAAATTGCAGCAAGTTTATTCAATTACGTCAGACAACGGGAAAAATATGATCAAAGCTGCTGAATTATTAAAAGGCGATTATGAAAACTTTGAAACGGAAGATGAATTTAACATAGCTGAAGAAAATAATATATCTAATTTTGAACAGGAAGGAGCAGAAACATTAGCATATTCGTACCCAAATATTATTCATTTCAGATGTGTTGCTCATAGTGTACAGTTGGCAGTGCTCGATACTATATTTTTAAGAAAATACTAGATGAATGCAGATAATTTTAAGAAAATACTAGATGAATGCAGAGCTATTTGCAAAAAATTACGAACACCGAATATTTCTGCTTTAGCTAAGAAACTAAACATGAAAAAAGCAATACTCGACTGTCCAACTAGGTGGAATTCGAGTTACGACATGATAAAAGTCTTATTGGAATTTGTTCGGATTTAATGAATGTTGAATTAACTATGAATGATAGTATTTGGAATATTTGCGAAGAGTTTGTCGCAGTTTTTGCACCTGTTAAAAAATTAACGCTTAAACTGCAGGAAGAACAGATGAATTTAGGTGATTTTTATGGAATCTGGCTAAGTTTTAAATTAGAGTTGACAAAAGATTACCAAACAAAAACATTATCCAAAGAATTATATTCGAATATTATTAAAAGAGAAGACAACTTTATTAATAATTTAATAATCCACTTTTGATTGCAGCAGTATATCTAGACAGCAGATTTAGATTAATACTAAGTTCCGAAGATATATGCAATGCTAAGAGGCAAATTTTAAAAACTATAAAAATTTTCAAAAATTTACAAATGGAGAGAGTAGAAGAAAAATTTATAAGAACAGAAATTTCTAGTTCTTCAGGAGAAGATGAGGATATTCTTGAACAAGTTTTAAAGAAGAAAGAAAAGTTTTCTCAAATTAATTCGTCAAATATAAATGCTACCCCTTCAATTGATAGTTCAGTTAAAAATGAGATGAAAATATACGAAAATTATCCAAAGCTGGCAAAAGAAAAAAATATTTTAGGATTTTGGGAGCAACATAAAATGGAAACACCATTATTATATCAGGTGGCCCAGATCATCTTCGCAGTTCCTGCAACGCAAGTAAGCGTAGAAAGGGCTTTTTCAGATTTGAAATTTATTTAATCACTACAAAGATCAAATTTAAAAGAAGAAAATTTAAAAGATATTTTTATTATTAAATTAAATGAAAATTTTTTTGATAAATAAATAAATGATATTGTACTTTTTTTTTCTAAATTTTGAACCCGAACCTGAACCCTGGACCGAACCTGAACCCAAACTTTTTATTTTGATTACCCCGAACCTGAACCCAATTTTTTCAGGGTTTCCGTCCCTGCGTAATGAAATCCACGGTTCTTCCCCGACTTAAATATTGTTGAGGAAAACATAAATAATCGGGTAATACTAAATTTTTATTTTTAAACAGTGCAGATAGCGTTTTGATAAATAGTTTACAGTGTGTACTCAAATAAGGACGGTAATGGCAAATGGGTTAATGCGTTTGCTGAATACGTTTATGAAATACGTTGATCTCATATGAAATAACATCTTATTCGGATTATGTCAAAAATTGTAGTACACTATTTCGTTCGAATCTTTGGTAGAGATTCAAGACTTCCGATTATGTTACTTTCGTTTTTTGTGATGATGATAATTCTTAATTAATGGATTTAATTTCCGATTTTTATATACATGTCGATGTAAAATCGATCTAAAATTATCGAACTGATTCTTTGATTTATGGTTAAAAATTTATATTTTGCGGTGTTGAGTATAATTTTTTTATAATTTGTTTAGAAAATAATAATTTGTTAAAAATAAATCAATATACATTGAATGGAAGATTAAATAGTTTGATAAATCCATTACTGTCCATTATATAGGAAAACTATTTTTGAACACACAAAAAAGTAAATATCATATATATTCTTGGCGGAAATGAAGTTTCCGATTTCAGTATCCATCACTAAGTTATACAATTTTAAAACCTCGTTATATAAACGAGGATTAGAAAAAATCAAATTAAAATAACAAAATAAGTATATCTGTATATAGTTCTAAAATATATTTTACGTTATGTGTCAAGTTCAACGATTAAATCGATTTAGATCTGAAAAAATATCAATTAAATTTTGGAATCTAATCTATATGCTGATTTTCTTCGTTTAAGGTCATAACTTTCTCTGCTTTTTCTTCTTGAATTTTTATTTTATATTCTAGGTTACCTTCATGTTCTTTTAATCACTGTGCTTCTCATCGGTTTATCATTCTTATAGTTATACACTCCTGGACAAAATCAACACATATTTTTTTTTGTAATAAAAAAATATCCCGCTGGACATTTTCAGTGGAACTGGTATCAAATGATCCCAAATTTATAATTTTCTCAAAAGAGGCACAAATGTGGCGTTATGTTATTATAGCGGCTATTTTTCATTGCAAAATGTTAAAATGTGTCGAACTATTTTTTTTTAAAATTTTTAAAAGCGGTTTATAAACATTAAAACTAGCTTTATTACAATTTAATTTGATTAATTTAATAATGAGTATTCCTCCCCCCCCCCCCCCCCGTGCCCTTATTACAGCTTCCATCCTTCTGGGCATACTAAGTAGAATGCTTTGTATCATTTCTTGCGGAATGAGATTCCATTCTTCTTGCGCTGCAACTCTCAGCCCTGCTGTCGAATCTGGTGCAGGATTTCTAGCTCTAATACGGCGTTTTAGAATGTTCCACACGTTTTCAATCGGATTAAGATCAGGACTCATTGGTGGTCACTTAAGTGCAGGAATGCCAATATCTTGGAGATATTGTCGTACCGTTGCAGCAACGTGGACTGGAGCGTTATCATGCATTAACACAAAACTGTCATAACCTATGAAGCCCACATATGGCAAAACGTGAGGAACCAGCTCCGTACGCCCTCTCAAATGATTCCACCCCAAAACATTATTGAACATCCACCAAAGCTTACAGTTTGCACCATGTTACACGGTGCGTAGCGTTCTCCAACTCTTCTGTATACAAGATTACGTCCATCTGGTTTCCATAATTGGATTCTGGTCTCATCTGAAAAGAGAACAGTGGCCCATTGATCAGTTCCCCAATTTGCATGAGTATGAGCAAATTCTAAACGGCTGGATTTTTGGCGTGGAAGAAGCCGTGGAACTTTTACGGGCCGTTTTGGAGTTAGGTTCACTTCTTTTAATCTTCGTCTAACTGTTCTGACACTAATATTCACTTGACGCGCACTAAGTAACTCATTTTTGAGTTGAGTAGAAGTTCGCTTTCGATCTCGTAACGAATTCATTTTTAAAAATCGATCGTCATGCTCGGTTGTGCACCTTTTACGTCCTTGTCCGGGCTTAAGTATTCGTGAAACCGAAGACTGATTAATTCCGTGCGATTTGTACTTGTGTATAATCTTCCTGATACAATGTGACCACTTTAACCGCCTCCAGCTCTTGAACGGGTGCCATATTACATTAGATTTTATATTAGGTGTTTGCTTTAGAACACATTTACAAGAACTAGTGGTACTGCATTTGATATGCAATGGAATAATTGATAATTGATATGCAATGGAACAAAAGCCGATCGTTGCATTGGAATTCAAACACAATGCACTTTTGATTAAGCATTTTTGAAAAATTTAATTGATTGGCTTCCAGTAAATTTTATTCAATGTGGTCTCTGATAAAAATATAAATGTGCTATCATTTGACACTAAGAGTATTAAAATTGACCAGCGGGGGCTTTTTTTATTACAAAAAAAAAATATGCGTTAATTTTGTCCGCGAGTGGTTATACCTCAAACCTTTCTTAATCTCTACCTGGTTCGTTGTTTATCCGTTGGTGTTGGGATCTTGAAGAACAAGAATTTTAAATTTATCATACGCTTGCAGAACGAATAGTTGTGTCTCAACCACAGTTTTTGCTTGGAAGTTGGTTTGAAAGTTATAGACAAGGATAATGCTTTTGGAAATCAGTTTAACTATAAGTGTTACGTTTATTACATTAAAAATAAAGGAAATAGCCAACCAATGATAGTATACCGGGTGTTTCTTTTAAACTGAGACGATCAAATATCTCGAAAAATAGCCACTCTACAGAAAAAATGTCCATAGTCAAAATTTAATCATACCGCGGGGGAAATACATTAGTGTAAAAAAAAGTCCTCCATCCCCCGGTTTGTAGGTGGGGCGGGGGAAGCTTTTAAACTAAGATAAGAAACCATTTTATTGCAGATACTGATTCTATGACTAAAAGTACGTATGATTTGAATGAAATATTTTGTTCGGTTTATGATAGATGGCGTTGTAATCGACGAAATTCAATATTTTCAATTTCTTCTTCTTAGAGCACACGCATTCGATTCTGCAATACGTTTGAAGTAAAAAACATCACGTTTTCATTGTAAATACTTTAAATTCGTCATCAAAACAATTTATGGTGAATAAAATAATTTTAGCTTAAAATAAGTGTTCAAAATGATGGCCTGCGACTTCAATGCACTTATTAATACGCATTTCAAATGATTGTACCCAACTGAGAAGTGTGTTTGGTTGAATTTCAGTACACGCATTTCTGATTCGCTCAATCATGTTCTCACGTGTTGTTGGTTCTTGTTTGTAAACTTTGTCTTTGAGATAGCCTCACAAACAAAAATCTGGCGCAGTAAGATCTGGTGATCTGGCGGCCCAATTTATCGGACCAGCTCTACCGATCCAGCGACCATTGAAGAAACGATCAAGTATTTCACGTGACACCACCGAATAGTGTGCAGGACAATCATAATGTTGAAACCTCATGTTTCGTCTCACTTTTAAGCTCCAATTTTCAAGAAATATTGACAGTTCATTTTCCAAAAAGTTTCGGTACATTTGACCATTCAAGTTGCCTTCAATAATGTGGGGGCCTATGAGTTTTTTGCCAATTATTCCACACCACACATTGACTTGGACGCCTATGTTCAACTTGACGAAGCCAGTGCGGATTTGTAACACGTCGATTACAACGCCATCTGTCATGAACCGAACAAAATATTTTATTCAAATCATACGTACTTTTAGTCGTAGAATCCGTATCTGCAATAAAAAATATGGCTTCCTTTCTTAGTTTAGAAGCTACCCCCGCTACACTAATGTATTTCCCCCGCGGTATGATTAAATTTTGATTATGGACATTTTTTCTGTAGAGTGACTATTTTTCGAGATATTTGATCGTCTCAGTTTAAAAGAAACACCCGGTATATACACTTATAAGGCAATCAGAACCTGATAAGGTTTGATTTGCAGATTTGTCACATAAGTAAGTACCAAGTTGTTGTTTCAAAGATGCTATATAACTATTTACACTCGATTAGCTCTGGGCTTGATTTGACAGATCTCAATAATAATAATTATTTTATAGACTAAACTCAACCAAATGTAATTTAATTCAACATTGTTGCGCTGCTTGATGTTCTCTTATATTTTTATCCCATTTTTATTTATTTTTTTACAATTAAATTTTATATTTTGTTTATTCGATACGCTATGTATTGATTATATGCAATAAAATGTTTATTTTTAATTTGTGATATCTACAATTTATAGAAATTTTCGGGGTTTTTAATTTTTTCGAAAACGCAAAATACTCTATCTTATATTGTATATGCCATAATTTTACTATACAAGATATTTTCATTTTTGTAATTTTTATAAACAAGTTTCGGTGTTTACTTCTTGCTAGCGTCAAAACCGAACTCCACCAAAACAATGAGCTGATTTCATGATTCGATTTCACTTTTACCTACTAAAAACATATTCGTCTCTTCTATTTATAAGATTTATTTATTGAATTGTTTATTCAATAAATATTTGAAGTTTTTATAACTTCTTCTAATAATTTATACAATTTATACCTTAGAATTTCGCACACCGTCTCTGTTTATAAAATATATTTAATCATTAAATCGATCATGTTGTTAACAAATTTAGATAAAGTTTATACAACAGCATTAAATTGTGACAGCTTCTTGTATTTTAACTTATACTCGTACGGGCATTAGCGCATTTATGTGGGAACAGGAAATGTAAAATAATTATTAAAAATGTTACAAATAATCAAAGTGGCTTAAATTGAATACAGTGAAACGTGACAGTGATATACGTTACTTGTCTGATATATAAACATTATATATGATTATTGATATTATATTTTTAAAAAAAATCAATTTAAAGTGACCACTTAAGTGAAATAAAAGTGATGGTGAATATATAGTATTTTTTTCAAAATTATGAAAGTCTTTCCAGACCAATTTACACCAGAATTCTTAAAAACTAAACTACAATGTGGTCACTGTTGATCCAGCGATGCACCAGTGCCTGTTCGTTAGTAGGTAGCTACTCACATACTAGGGACCTCGAAGGGTTTGGTTTTTTTAAGTTTCCTAACCAAATGTTCATTATTTAGTAGCCGAGACGCCTCCGCATTGACATGTCCCATTAGACTTGATTCATGTTTCATTGCAAATCTTTTTATATCTGGAATCTCTAAATCACGATACATTGACTATACGCCGAAGTACCTTATTCTGGATGTTTTTGTATAAGTTTGATGTTAGTGTGCTTAGTACAACCCTAAGGCTGGATGCCATATAACCAGATCGGCTTTAGAACCCGATTGTAAATCTGTATTTTGTTGCATATTCTTAGTTTAGATCTTCGTCCAATTAGCCAGTACAATTGTCTATATTTAAAATCAAGCTCTTTTCTTGTCTTCTTCACTTGCTCTATCCATTTAAGCTTAACATCCTGCGTCATACCCAAGTATTTAGCAGAGTTCTACGGCACCATCACATCGTTTAAGCTGATTGTCGGCGGGTTATATAATAGGTATGGGACTGGGGCTAAAAAAGCCTTTCAGTTAAATATGATCTCAAAAGATCAACATATAGTCCTGGAAGCGTAATATTTAATTTTGTTAAACCCTCGTGCCATACCTTATCGAAAACTGCTGCCACATCCAGAAATAAGGTCGAACAAATTGGTTTATATTCTAACGCCTTTTCTATAATATCTGCAATTCTGTGAACCTAATCAATTGATGTATGTTTGCATATGAATCCAAATTAATGATCCGGTATTAGGTCTCTACTTTCTATTATTGGCTTCATTCTTTTTAAGAGTAGTCTCTACAAAATAACTTTCGCAACTTTCTATAGGCAAAAGGAACATTCCGTAATCTTATAACAGTATTAAGCAACTGAGTTTGTTTAGCTTTCTTTGGTAGTTGCTTCAGAATTGTTGCTGACTTCAGATTGAATTTAATTTTAATTAACTGGGTTATTACAGGAATTCTACAACCATAATTATTGCTTCCATTTTCGATTATAATATCCGATTCGGTTTGAAAATATCAGCCAAATGATTAGCAAATTTTCAGCTTTTGATTTTTTATCCTTAGCCCACGAGCCATCACTTCGCTTAATACGAGGGGTCTTTTTGTTGCTTTCTATAGTGAATATTTCGTATCTTCAGCGGTCAATTTTCCAAGATACAAAGAAAACGATTTTTAATTTAGCTTATATTTCTTTCTCGCTTAAGCTGTTGTTATTTGTTATTTAGAACTTCTTGTCAGATGGACTCCTTGTTTGTTACCTTTTTCTCCTAGCTTTCTTTTTTTCTAAGACGAGATTCCGAATTTCTTTTGGGTAACTTTGAGCAATGGTTTTGGATATTGTTTCTGTAGTATTATTCCAAGTGGTCATCTGAATGATATCAGAGAAGTTTTCTAACTCTTCTTCTAATTCTTGTGCGGTTTTTAGTCGTGTTTGTAGGTTAATCTTGCTTTCTAATTCATATCTAAAGCTCTCCCAATCAGTTGTTTTACTAGCAAGAGTTGGTCTCGTTTCCTTTCTAATTATCCTGTCGTTTATGGAAAGAATCACTGCAGAATGATATAGTCCATATCTTAATTATCTTCTACTTCAATAAAATTTGATGAAACAACTTGTTTTGATATAAAGAAATCCAGTAGATCAGGAGTTTTACCTGCATCCGTGGCCAATATGTTCCTTCAGGTTATATCTATTGGTAGAATATAATAATGCATTTTTAACCGGGCAAATTAATTTATCGAACTTGTAATTCGCACATTTGCGGCTGTATGTCATCGATTCCATCTTCACGAATTCCATCTTATCGGTCTTGAATCGATTGTTGAGCATTGGCATACACCTTCTCTTTCACGTGGCTCCAAAGAAGTAAGTCTAAAGGTGTTAAATCACAAGTTTTCGGTGGCCAATTGTGATCACCTCTTCCAAAAATAACACGGTCACGAAATGTTTCTTACAAATTTGCGGTTGTTTCGTTGCTTGTGTTGCACGTAGTGCCGTCTGGCTGAAAATGAACGTCGACCACACCAATATCTTCAAATGCTGGCTACTAAAAATCATTAATCATAGCTGGGTAGCGCACTCCATACACCGTAAAAGTTGCACAAGCCTCATTTTCGAAAAAGTAGGGACCAATCACATCACCAACCCAAAAACCAAAGTGGTGAATTTTAACAACTTCAATGCGTTGTTGAAGCGTGTATAGTACCATTTTTAATAATGTCGTAATTTTGACTTGTAAAATATCAAAAGATGACAGCTACCCAAATATCAGGCTATTCAAAATGAAACCTCTTATTGGAAAATGCTTTAGTACGTTATGGAATGTGTATTCATTCTATTTGAAACTAAATTATTGTGCTTCAAATTACTGCCACTAAATCAATGAACACAAATTAATCTATGGGCCTAGAATCTAAACCATCTGTTTATGCTTATTATATAGCAGTTATTTATTCCAAATGCTACTTTTACCAATTTTTTTTAAATTGATTGAAAATCCAAATTAGAAGAAGAATAACAAATTTTTTAACTTATTAGATTTATAGTATCATTCAAACAACGATTTTGAGAGAATTATATCTGTATTCCAAGCCAATTTATGCACGTGTTCGAGTGTTGCTGAATATGTTTGATATATTTATGAAATTGTCATGTATTTCAAGTTCAAGGCTTTTCCTATAGTAAATTTAATTTATGAGGTGATTTATGAATCTCATTATGTACAGTAACTATACATAATTAACTAACATACTTTTTTAATTTTGCAGTATTGCAGTATACAAGAAACCTAGTTATTACACTCATTTTATGACATTTCCATTCCAGTTTTCCATTTATCCATCTTTATGACCGATATTTTCAATAAAAACATCTTTACAGTTCTTTACACTGTTAGTTAGACCTAAAGTGAATCATAAAGCTTTCTCACATTTGTTTTGGAACATACTCGATTTTCGGTAGTAATTTAAAATGTTTTTCCACTATGAATTTTATGTTTTTGGCAACTTTTATATGTTTAGAAAAACTGAATATTTGAAAAAGTGAAGACAACTTTGTCGTGTAATGATATCAAAATATGTTTAACAAAAACCCAATTTTGTCTAGATCGCTTGTTAAAATCGTTTATTATGACAAAGTTTCTAAAGCTAGCAGCAGCCAGGTGCCCGAGATTTTTACTATGAATAATAAAAAACCACAAAATTTAGATCTTATATAGATATAGGAAAATAGAAATTTCTTATTTCTACAAAAGAATCGTTGAGCTGCTTACTTTTGTACATCGCTTAAAGTTTATTATTTTTTAAATTAAGTAAACAGCTGTAATTTTCACATCTATTTTTCACACATATGCAGCTTCGTAAATACGTCCGAAAATTGTTAATGACGTATACTATCTAATAAAAGTTTTTCGATTGGACATAATACTTATATGAGTTAATTTTCCCAATGTATAGATTAAACTCATATGAAACTCATATGAAACATATGCAATTTTATGCAACTCTACATGAAAATATTGGAAAATATGGAAAAAGTATAGATATTATGCTAAAATAGACACAAAAAGTTAAGTATCATACTTAGTTGTTAAAGATCCACAAACAACCAGGGCCCTTATTTGGGAACTCGATATCGAATAATCGAACGACGATATCGAACAATCGGTATTTTTGAATTCGATAACGTACAAAATGAAAACGAACACCAAAGCAATCGCGTATAAACACAAACGACTGAGAATTTCCCTTATTTGGCAGTTCGATTTCGAGTATTATTTGTTCGATCATGATCGAATTTATGTTCGTTGTTAGTTTTGCTAACGAACCCACATAAAGAGGATATACAAGTAAAAAATTGTAAGTCCTAAAATGGAAGCCAATGCTTTATTATTTATAAATATGTAGTTATATATATATATATATATATATATATATATATATATATATATATATATATATATATATATATATATATATATATATTATATATATAAATATATTTATATATATATATATATATATATATATATATATATATATATATATATATATATATATATATATATATATATATATATATATATATATATTTATATATATATATATATATATAATATATATATATATATATATATATATATATATATATATATATATATATATATGTATATATATATATATATATATATATATATATATATATATATATTTATATATATATGTATATATATATATATATATATATATATATATATATATATATATATATATATATATATATATATATATATATATATATATGCATATGCGCTCATACAATGCAGGTTGCTATAGCCTCTCTTCGCTACTCCCAAGCCTGCCTTATCGTGGTGAATGGTGAACCCTGTTAGCCTTTGTGTAACATAATGCGCTATGGCGTTCGGCTGGAATGTTGAACTTATAATCGACATAACTTACCGCTTGAGCTACTCGAGCTAAGGTGGCACTGCATACGCTCATGTCTGCGTGGCTAAGGGGCTGCTATGTTTCTAGTAGGGCTACTCCAAATAAGGTGACTTTCGAGTTTTACAACATAGCCTTCCAACTATACTAGATAAGATAATGCTGAGATCTGTCATATAGGCAACCGTATTTCTCGTTGGTAGAAAATGATACCAAACAAACAAAGTGAGTGATGCTGGTATGGTTCACAAATAAACCAACTGAAAGCGTGATGATGATGAGTACTAGTGGGATCAGTGCAAGTAAAAGGAAACAAAAGAAAGCTCAGAGCCCAGTAGTAGAGCGTAGGGAGGATCCCTCTATACAAACAGGCATCAGTACATAGATGGTGGTAAAGGAAGTATCCACACAAACATTACAGAATGAAAGCCGCCTACATGTACACTCAACATACATATCAGGATGTATTCGGCGATGATGTCGAACGAAATCAAGAAAATTGTTGCAAAAAATGGACACACAATGTATATTGGGAGACTGTAATGAGCCGCACCAGCACCTTAGTAGTTAATACGGGGAAATTTTATAGACCCGCGCTATCCATCCAACCAAGATTTAGAGTAGGTTCCATTTTGACAATCAACTATTAACTTCAGATGGCTGGAAGAAAGTGTGGACCGATTTCAAATATAATATTAAATAAAACGTAAAAGAAGATAAAAATGGAACTGTCATACGAGTTAAACATTTTTAAGAAACGCAGTAAATGATTGGAATAACTGGCACTATTTCGTTTGCTGATACACGGTTTAGTATACTAATCAACCCAATTTCACCACCATCTGAATTGCTAAATTCTATGCTTCTATGCTGATAATGAATATTATGCTATCGGAAACCAATAATTCAACTGTCAAATAATAAACCGAATCAAAATATAATAACAGAAATATACTTTTTAAATGTCAAAATTCAACAATATGATAAATTTTAGGATTGGTATGACCATTAGTACAAAATTTCCTTTCTTATTATTTGGCAGTGTGCATTTCTTTTTTCGATCGTATTACCAAATACCAATTCATGTTCGAATCGATTTGATGATTCGAATCGAATAGCAATACGAATCGAATTCCCAAATAGGCCTGCAGATGTCCAATTATGGCAAGCCAAATATAAACAATATTGTTGAAAATACACTCACCTATTATCTACATGGAGTTCATCAAATTGGATGATTTAATTTCAACCCTAAGTAGAAACCAACCATTAAGGCGTCACATAGAGGCAGTAGAGTATAATAAATAATATAGTATTTCTCGATAAATACTTGATAATAAGGACAAAATGTGCGACGTTATTCCAGGATTCCATCCCAGAAATAAAATGTTCATCAGGTAATACAAATTTTGCCTTAATTTTAAATTCATTACATAAATTAGTGTAATTTATCAAAATTGGGAACTAAAACACCTAAGATTGAATAATATTTTACGTTATTACTAAAACTATAGGACTATAGGTTCATATGTATGTGGCCCAACTTATTCCATATATGTAATAAAGATTCATATGGATAATTAACAGGAACCGCGAGTGACCGATCTCTTATGATTTCCAATTGATATATCATGTCTACTAACTATGAGCACTACTACAAGACCCAACATGTGGGATCTACGTTATCAAGAATCATATTGATGGTTTCTAGGCACCACGATTGATCAATCTCTTATGATTTAGAACGGATCTCCATTTACTATGAGCAAAATTACTAAACCAGCCAGTCGTATGTTGAATTTTAAACTATAGATCCATATGTATATGGCCCAACAGGTAGAAGTTATGGTTTCTAATTATTCTTACAATTTTGATGCCACAATTTTACTGTTATGAATCTATACCACTGTCGGTTAACGTTCAAAATCATTTGCATTTATGTGGTTTTCACAAATATTTCCTTGTATAAAAAATGTTAGAATCCATGACGATAATATTTTTTATGTACAAGTTGTAAAAATTATAATATAAAGCGCAAAGTAATTTTGCAAAAAGTTGGTTTTTTAACAAAAATTAACATATATTATTTACCAATCACTATATAAATAAAACAGTTAATTAAGTTGAAAAACGGAAATGTCGGTATTGACGTTACAAATTGGAGTTTCTATGGAAAAACTAATTTCTTTTAACAAGATCCATCAATTTAAGGAAATAGAATGTTGTATTCAATATACATATTTGTGTTCCCTATGCGTGGGGACGCGCATGTTTCGGATATATTTCACAAGAAACCAGCTACTGGAATAGTATCACCACACTACCAGAATTTACACTTCCTCTTCACTTCCCGGATACAGATTGGCATGTGGGCCATGTAGTTACTTAGAAAATCTAGGGCGTAGGGACTGCGCAAAACCTATTGACTATAATTGTTTTCACCAACAATGAAGATTGTCGTCTTGAATCTTAATACGTCTTTGGTTCTTCTGAAAATAACGTTTCGAATAAACTCATTACATATACGCTCTAAATTTACATACGAGGTTCTGATAAAGCAAACTTAAAAAAATAACTGTCATATAATTAGCCATCAGGTTATCAACTACTTAGTCCATTCAACAAAACACTGTTCAGTGCACTATACGTTACGACTCGTATTATTACAAAAAAATTGTTAATATACCATTATCACAATCAATAAAAATGTAATAAAATATAATATAATTTATTCGTTTGAAAAACAATAGACATGAAAGCAAATTTCACATACAATTTTCCTAAAATAAGGAAATTTTCAAAATAAAACCAACAATAATAACATTTAATAATATAATGAATTCACGGAAATTTTTTTGGGGGTTTTCCATAATTTCCATTTGTAGTACTTACATTTCCATCGTAATTGGAAAGTTTGTAAAAAACTACCCTACTCATTACATATCAGTGACACGGATTCCAAAAGTGATTACAGATCAATATTCTCCCATATAAAATAGTTTTAACTCCGTCACGTAGACTGGCTCAAACTGGCCTATTGTGACATTCCTTCGTACCTACGGTTATCCATAGTTTCATACCAATATGTCAGATAGTGAAAATTCAACCCGGGATCTCCAGCTCCAAAGAAAATAGGTTGGCTCATACAAGATATATTTTTTTAGGAAAAATTAGTGATTTTATATAGTTTAAACATTTCTAATTTATCGAGTTATGTTTGGAAAATATTCGCGTACAACCGCATTTAATACAACTATAAATAGAACAAATATGAAAGTCATATTACTCAATCAATCAATATCGTGCGTGTTAATATCCTTAATTGATGGAACAAATTTTTGATAGGAATAGTGATTTTTCACTATATATAAATAATAATTAATAATCTTACGTATTTTTGTATTATTTACAGTAAGATCAACCTTGCAAATTTGCATTATATAATATATTAACGTCATTCTTTCACGGGGAAAATGTGGAAAATGAACAATATAATAAATGTTTGGTAAAAATGAATTCACGTTTGTGAAATGCGTTTTCATCGCCAACAATAGAGTCCTTAACATAATATGTTCAAATATTGTTTGCTTGTCTGAATATTTCTTTTTATTAATGTGAAAACACCATTTGGCATGTTTTTGGACAGTTGGTTTTTATTAAGAGACGTGAGGATTTCTTTTCTATATAACAATAATTTTTTTTAACAAAAACATCTCTGGAGAGTAAGTGCCAATCCTTCAAAAGGAGTGTTTATTTTCATGATATGTATATGGTATATGCTATAATGTAATGTTAAAGTTAACATAAAAATTATAGACATTATTCTGTACAATAAATAGTAAATAGCAGATCATTAATGTTTATTAATTTCATGTTAAAAATCTACTGACTTTCGATTTGATTATTAACATAGATTAGATTTAGACCCGACCCGGTTAAGATGATTTTTAATAGAATTAATCTGTTAATAATTCATTCGTACCATGACTTTCAGGTCAGGTGGATTTTTTTTTCACCCAAAAATTCAAAATTAATTTCTTTCATTAAAAACTTGGATTAAGAGTTTACAAGATCATCATACCATGTCCAACTTTATAATGACTGTCTGCATCATCTGATAGATGTCCCATCATGTCATGGCATTTAAAGAAAAGGTTGAAAAGTGTGCTCGAACTGTGGCGTACCATTAACAACTAGTGATTGATTGGTGTTTTAATGTGCAGGCCGGTTTTGTATGCGTATAATCTAGCAAATTCCATATATTTATATTTATTATCATTTTGTTTAACCAATGAACTGCTGCTCCTTATCATTATGAATTAGATAATAAGCTTAAAATGAGTTGTGCAGTTGACTATATTATTTTAAATAAATAAATAATCTAACACAAATTATTGTGACATTTTGACTTTCAGTCATAAAAATTATACACAGTTAATTATTTCACAAATTTTATTCGTGAAATAGTAAGAATATTTTTTAACAGATGGTGCTGAGGTTACAATAACCTTTCATAAGAGATGGCGCAGTTTTTACATGAAACCATTTTTATATATAGAGTGTAAATAATAAACATATGTTATCTACACGTTTTTTATATCTAAAATCAGTGTAAATTACATCATGTAATTTACACGCCCAACTGTATTAATCACAGTTTTCACCATTCATTTTTTACCATTTAACAATTTTTCCGAGAAAATAGAACATTATTATTTTCAAGGATATATAGTGACAATTTGCCGTTTTGAAGCATCGTGTAATACTTTCCCCAAGAGTTAAGCTTTAATCTACTATCTATCATAATTTTTGGTTAGACTAAGTTTGATCAATGTGAGGATATTAATCGAATTTAAATAATAAAAAAAATTTCAACGTCCTGAATACAAAAAAAAATATAAAATAAAAAATATAAACTTTTGTATTTATTAAATTATATTTCCACCATTAGCAAGGGTGAAAAGAGATCTGTGTTAAAGAAAATTCACCACCTTCTCATGTGTATCATGCCCATTACTAAAATTTCCTATGTATGATTTCTCCAAATTAACATCACTAGACGCAAGAAAAAGCCGTATCGTGTCAACAATCTGACAATCGGTTGTAATCTTGAGCCAACTCTTCATTAAGCTCTAGTTAACAACAAGGAGATGTGAAGCCATTGTATCTTCTTTTAAAGATTGCCGTATAATTCGGTTCGAATCACCATGCAGAACGGTTTGTTTCAAATTTAAGCACAATTTCAGAAGTTTCTGTTCGAGTCAGTGAATAGAACTCAGTTATGATAGATTCTTCTCTCGAATAAAAGAAACCATTTCTTAAATTCATTCAACTATCACATTCATACACAGATGCATGACAGTTTGATTAACACTCTGAAACATCTTAGGATATCTGCATTTGTGAGATATTTCAATTCTATAGCCCGTCTTTTAAAATCCATTTAGGTACATTTGGCTACGGCATATTTTACGTAGTATGTCCCCGTTTTCAAGAGGAAATTTTTATTACAAATATTTTGGAATATTTTGCTTACAGTAAAAATACCACGTCATTCGGAACATCTATCTTCTGTATAAAATTTTCGCATTTCAATACAAGTTTTCATACAGTACTGTATGGTATAAACTATTTTGAAACTAATACTAATAGGCTACAAATAAACCACTACCAAATAAACCTAATTCAATTTTATAAAATACTTTGCACACATTCAAAATCATTACTTTATTTTAATTCGGCTGCTTGAATTCATATTTTATATAAAAGAAGAAATGAGAAGACTATAAAATGTATAGTTGCACCGTTGACTATACATTTATTCCCCTAAAATTTTGTTGATTTTTGAACAGTACACAACAAAGTATACTTGACTCAGGTTCTCTGTATGTTCTCTGTGCTTAAAGTACAAATCACTAATACATTATATTTCAACCATGTATATGATACTTAACATTTCTATAACCCTTTTGAGTATCAACCAAAACTTACTATACCATTACAGATAATACTATCATGATAATGACCACAAATAAGTCAATACATTATTAAAAAGAATAGTCATTCATTTTATATTTTTTAAATATTTTTTTACTGAAAATGTTTAGTACGATTATAGATATATAGTTCTATATCTATAATCGTAGATATATATATAATCGTACTATATATAGATATATAGTACGATTTTCCTAAAGATCTGATTCACGTCAGTACTCTTGAAACAGTTCGAAGTGCAAGAAACTTCAATACCAAAATCAAACTATTTTTCATATAGGTGTTGGAATTTGTTTAGCAAAAAAACTTACTTTTTTACTATTGGCACAAATAACTATTAATACAGATAAACAAACTATATGGAGAAATGATGTATACTAGACTGAAATGAGGGGAAATAACTGTATCCTGAGTGAAAATTCTATATGTATTTGAATTTTATTATCTCTTTTATTCCATTAGCATTGATATAACGATGAATAAAATTCAATCAAATCTATAAAACTATGTTCAAATAAATGTTCCGTTTGTATATAAATTTTGTATAAATAATATAACCGAATAAAACTCATCGCAGTGTCAAAGAGAATAAATATAAAGAGGAACATCTGATATGAACCTCGGTTGCATATAAACTAAAAATTTTAAAATATTTCTGAGTTATTTGGTGATGACAAACGAAATATGATAAACATATATTTTTTATTTCGTTTTCTCTTTCGAACATCAGCAAAAGAAATATTTGATTATTTCAAAACATCGCTTACTATTTCATATTATAATTCAATTGTAAAATGGAATAGATTATTATTTGAAAATATATCTATTCCATTTTACAATCGAATTAAAAAAGGAAACGAAATAAAAAATATATGGTTATCCTATTTCGTTTGCCATCACCAAATAACTCAGTAATATTTTTAGTTTATATGCAACCGAGGTTCATATAAGATGTTCCTCTTTATATTTATTCTCTTTGGCAGTGGCATGAAAAATTTATTCGATTTCATGTTTGTATTTCAACTTAGTTTTATAGATTTGATTGAATTTTATTTATCGTTATATCAATGCTAAAGAAATGAAATTCTAATATAGCCTTTTCACCGAGGGTACAATTATTTCCCCTTATAGCCTAGTATACACCATTTCTCCATAAAGTTTGTTTATCTGTATAATAGTTATTTGTGCTATTGGTATAATACTTTGAATAACTCTCGATCGCAAACCAAAACTTTCTAATACAGAAAAAAGTCTGTATAGATCTAGTCTAATCAAATACATATGTCCGTAGTTTAAGAAAAATTAAACAAATATAGTTTTTAATTCTCAAAAACAATTGCTGGTGACAATCCTTCGACGATTTTGTACAAAACAAAAGCAGAACGAAAATAAACTTGTTTTTTACATAAGCTTTAAGACGGTATATATGAATCATTCAGATTTGAAACATGAAGTCGGGCTTAAAATTAATATCCGAAGTAAAAAAACATGACATAATTTAGGTGTCTTTTAACGAGATTCAATTAACGCTTATCATCTAGCCTTTTTATGTCGGTACATTATAGGATAATTGTATATAAAAACTTTCATAGTGTAGGGGTTGACACCAGGTTGATGTTAGATAGCTTTAGTTGGTTTGTTTGTTTTTATCTCTACAATCTGATTCGGGGCTCGAGGCACTTCCAGCTCTTTCGCGGTTCGCATATATACGTTTTTACCTTAAGCCATTACAGCCAAATTGTGGACGTACGGCTATAGGTCCGATTTACGTAGAACCATCTGCACATTGCATAGCTCTATGCCAGTTTATAGTACTGACATGGAAGATGGGTCGGCCCATGAATTCTGCACTCCAACAGGGGGTCATAGATAATCGTTTGATAAAAAATCTCATTACCATCCTGCCTTTATCGGGATTCGAACCCGATAAATCCCGCTCCAACTGCCGCAGCTTTAACCACTGCGCCACCTGGGCGGTAGTTGGTTTGTTGCCGCTCTATAAATTTGTACTTCCATGTCAGATAAGTTATGACTACTAATATGTAGAGTTTCTTATCCATTATTGCTAAAAAGTATGAAAGGATTTTATATAGAGGAAATTTATAGAATTTCATTACTAAGATACTAGCGGGTTGTACGGCGGTTTGTATCAGAAAGTTTATTTCGTTTTCATTTATAGGTTCTTTTCTATGTAGATCAAGCGTTCGCAGGACACAGGCTAAACGATTTTATTTCATTAAATGGTGTGTTGCCATTTTGATGATTTATTTTATTAAATGGATAACAACTTTTAAAGGTACCTATGTTTAAAATTATGAAATGGGTCTAACGATGAAATTCAGGATGGAAAGGAGCGAATTATCGGGTGACCTAAATGAAACTTAGAGCAAAGATTATTATATACTATAAAGACGGTTCAATCAGAGTGAAATTTTAAAATAAAAAAAATAATAATTCCGGGTTCCGCTACATAGTGACGGGTACCACTGTCCTAGTCAAACAAAACAAAAAAAACTTCAGTTCATACTGTAAATTTTTGCTTCGGTTTGGTCATCTTTATGTAAAATAATCTTTTCTTAGAGTTAGTACTCCAGTTAGTTTACTGTCAAATAGTATGTAAATATTATGAACCTGGTCATAGTTAGCATAATACTGGTTACTATAGCAAACTCAACTATATACATACATGAAATGAATGTACTGATATGATTGGCCAAACTAATTTATGTTGGTGGTTTGATATATAACTTTCGGATTTTTGCAACGGCTGCTCTTTTCTGTGATTAATATTTTTAAACATTAATACATTATTGTTATCATATTTAGTATATTAACATTGGCAGTGTGAGGATTAGATCGCTTAAAAAATTAAAAATATTTTGAATCGTGTTTCACTGCAGTGTTCTCGTAATTGTGTCAGTTTATTATGACTGACATATTCATTCTTAGATTTGGAACTATATAGATTATCGCACTTTGTGGTGCACTTTATATAGATTTATGCAACAAAATCGGATAGAGCATAGTACTTATTTAACTGATGTATATCGTATAGAGAATGGTAAAATTCTTCTTATTAGTATGCATTTAAACTCGAGCTGCTTGAGTTTTAAAGAAAACAACTCGAGCTTAAATTTTAAAAATTATTTAAAAATAAACTTTACGATATATTTAATGAAAATACGGTAAGTAACCATACATTTTTGCCATCATTAAGTTTATACCTATATTACAAAGTGAACACACTACTTAAATTTGAACCAATCTGCGACAGGTGCTATAGTAGTTTAATTATTTCACATAAATATAATTTTGATTTACTTATTTGAATGTGACCTTAGCGATAATTTTATTTCATTTTGCGAGTATGAAAATTAATGATCCAAACCAAAACTTAATTTAAATGATTCATTTACAATCTGCAAGCGTTATTTATGTGCTGTAGCTAATTTAGTTCGGTTCCTATATCAGCAGTTGTGTGACCAAAACAATAGTTATATATATATATATATATATATATATATATATATATATATATATATATATATATATATATATATATATATATATATATATATATAAAATTGACACAAGTTAATCCTATCTAAAACCACTATGGGGCTGAATAGATATATTACGATTTCCCATGCAATTATCTCATTTTGGCCTCATTTAGTTCAATCGGCAACGAAAACAAACAGAGATAAACTTTATATAGCGTGTATTATCCAAATATCATAAAATATGGCATCCAACATCGATAAAATCATGCATAATCATATCTCATATTTTAATAAAATAATTTTCAATTTTATGATGTTTATAAAAATTAATTAAGCAAAAATTTTTTATTTATTTTTTTATTAAAAATGCTATTTTTCAGCTATGCTCTTTTATACCAACTGGGTTGTTAAAATTAATTGAGGTTAGTAGGAAAATATTGACATATGTCTGATACAGACAGTACCGCCTTATGATTTTATTTCGTGTAGTTCGATTAATTGTTAGTATAGTGAATTATTTTTATATATCATTATAGAATATATATACTAATCTATATATATATGTTAAATGCTATAAATATAAGATTAATATTAGGTTGTCGATTAAATTTTTGTCTGACATCATACCGATCGATAAAAACTCATCAACACGCTTTCGTATAGGAAGCAATATTCATCAATTTGAATTTATCGGTTTCATTGCATGAACTACATATACGATATTATATACCTTGTATACACATGTACTTAATTTAATTATATTTACCATAAATTTATAGCAAAATCTTAAAAGTATATTTTCTCAAATCATTATATAAGTAGAATAAAGGACTTGAAGAAAGTAGTGGTAACTATTTATATTGATGATATAATTTTATTGTTCGCCATTCTGTTTCTTATATTAGTTTAATTTAAAAAGATTAACTCGTTTTTCATTTTAAATTATTTATTTTTCTATCTATACCTATTATATATATTGAAGCATGATAAAGAACCACAATCAACAGTTTGAAAAGATAACTTTTGTCTAGCAAGATGTGTGTTCGTCATCGATCACATAACAAAACTTTTAAGTATTAAAACGATTTGCTATCATTTTTCCAGCACAGTTTCTTCATCTCATAACTTCTATATTATAATGGTTATGATTTTGATCTTATTGGTGGACTGAATGATTATAACTTAAGTAGTCAGTGAAGTAGTTAGTGCACGTATACCTTAAATTCATCCTATTCGATAAAAATGAAAATAGATTAACAAATAAGTTAAAGAAAAGTTGATCCGTTTTATCACCATTGGTCAATCATTAATCAATATGCTAATTGAAAAAATTAACTTAATCATAAATATTGTTTAATATTTCGCAATTGTTGAAGTATCTAACAAATGACGACACATAGTATACGAATCCAATTGGAATAATCACTACTTCTGATTGGTTTCATTTGTAGTGGTAATTTACACTGTTATGATTTATAGAAAAAAATCAAATTGGAATCTTTCACAAATTTATTTTTTGTTCCATTATTATTAGTACGTCCAGCCTCTAGAATTTTGAAGTTTAGTTGAATAATTTCATTATCTAGAGTATACAAAAGCTAATATCTTGAGTCCACATCAATAGGGGTTGCCATAAATTGTTAATAAATTGAGTGTGATTTGTGGAAATAATTTTCTGTGTAACTATTTCCATACATAAAAATTCACACTCAGCTTTTCCTCATTCCATAACCATTATCGTCTATCCCTATAGATGTTAATTCAAGTTTAGCTTCTGATTTGTATAGATATTGGAATTTTCTGATTATACAACAAATTGCCAAAGTTTTGAGCGTTCAGATGTTTTGCTATAATTATTTCCACAAACAACAAATTACACTCATATTTTACACGATCCATGGCCATTATCGGCCAGCCCTAAAGATAGTGACTCAAGTTTGGCTTCTATTTATTATAGACATTGAAATTATCTTCTTCAGGCTAGTACTCAGATCCAAGTGAAATGAAATTTTACCGCGGTCTCCAAAAATTAATTTATTTTCACGTGAAATAGAAATGATTTTTTTTTGAGAATTCAATGTTCAAATAGTTCAAACTTCACGTGAAAAAATTTCTGTGAAATAAATTTGTAGAGTAGTTTATGCGCGCCATCTTTGGTGCATTGAGATAACTATAGTTTTTGCGCTAATGAACTGAGTACTGCTTAGTGAAAACAGAAATGAAATGTTTTACTTTGGTAAAATCGTATGGAAATTTCACGCGAAATCAATCTGAGTACTAGCCTTTATACAATAAATTACAAAAGATTTGCTCGTTCAGATATTAAGCTTTGAAATTATTTCCTCAAACAACAAATCTCACTTATATTAGAATTTTGGTCATTTTTAATTTTTCCTAATTTTTGATTGAGCCTTTACTATAAATTTTGAGGACTTTACCAAAGTGAATTGGGAAATGAAAAATTGCATTTCTGTTTTCGCTAAGCAGTTCATCAGCGGAACAACTTATTTTTCTCAATACATCATAGATGTCGCGAATAAACTCTACAAATCAGTTTCAGGCGAAAATAATGATCCTAACCTTTTTTTCACATAAAATTCCGACATTTACGCTTCTGATGTATTCTACATAGGTGTGATAAAGTGTTAAATTTTGTAACATATCAAATAATTTGTGATTTTTAATTCTGTGATAAGTTGTTGTGATATGTCAAACACCCAGAATTCTCCAAAAAAAATTCATTTAGTTTTCACGTGAAAATAAATTAAATTTTTGGAGATCGCGGTAAAATTTCATTTCACTTTGATGTGAATGCAAGGCTTTTCTGTGGAGATATAAATATTTTAAGTATCAAACGTTTTATTTGTTGAACTATTCGTAGGTCTAGTTTGCTTCACAAAGCGTATTTAAATCCACAAATTTTTAATTCCAGCTTTTATATATTATAATTTAAAATTTATTATTGAAGAAACGTTAAAAACGATACAACAGAGAACTGGAAAAAAAATTTGATCGAGTGAAAAAAATAAAGGAAATAGACAAATAAAGATCTCCATTATGAAAAAAATGTTGTCAGTATTTTTTACTTAAAAAACCAAAGCGAGAAAAAAAATCAAAAATACCATTAGAGTGACAAAGATCGTTTTTACTTTTTTCTTTTTTTATAGTGGATATATTTTGACAGATTCTTATATAACATAACCAATAAATTTCAATATTTTTTGTTTTTGAAAAAAAGAAAAAAAACACTTTAAATCGACAATAATAAATAAAAAATAAATAAACTTAACATAGTTATTCATTATTTAAATTATTTTCACAATGATTAAGATGAATGACACAAAACGAAATGATAAAATTATTAATTGACCATAAAATAACTACTATAAAATGCTTTATAATGACGTCATACACACGATTTCTCATCCTTATACATTTTTCCTATAAAATTTTTTTCCAGTACTAAATAAAAATACTTTTCTTGATATATTTTGTCAGTACTGCTATAATAATTTTCTCAGTAATCACTGGAAATGTTTTTTATTTCTCTCGCATTTTAAGAAAAATTATAGTTTTATCCTACTTGGACTATTTTGTCAGTATATTTTTCATAATGGAAATCAAGCTTAAATTACGACGTTTTGCGGCGATTCTTATGGGTTGCTGATTGAGATTGAATATCAACGGTACATGCGGCCTTTCAAAGGACAATAATACATATTTAAAATTTATCTTCCACCAAGAAGTTTTTTGGTTAGGATGCTGACTATTCTCATCATTTTCAACAGCGACATCGAATTTGGTAACAAACAAACTACTCTTTTATATTTTTTTTATTGTTGTAGTGCCCTAATTGAATTTATTTAAAAAAATTATTATTGGTAGAAAGCTGACGAAATTTACACCCTCGGATATACTTTTTTATTATTGTATTTACATGGTATTTATTTGTTTCACAGTACATATAATATTATCTTAATAAGAGCTTTCCTTGGTCTTAATATTATATAGAAATAAAGTCGAAATATAGTTTGCTACCATTTTGGGGATGACTGTAGAAATGATATTAATAATACAAGCATAAATTGTTTTTTTTCTAGGACACAACCCAAGGTTATATCTTTTATTGTACATTTGCTTATCTCACCATAGGTGAAAATGACCCTCCCTGCCACTGAAAGCTACTCTCATCTAAAAAGTGTGTTAGGTGCTTATGGTGATGGATCGCCCAGAAAGCCAAACGTTACAGTTCCTCCAGAAGTCCTTTGGTTGTGAGTACTTAACCTATTAATTGTTTTCGATTGTTTCATTATTATGGGTATAACATTGTCGATCCATTGTTATACATTTAAGCAAGTGAGACATTTAATTTATAATTGCACACAACCAACAGCATCTTTTGAATTCTTGCTAATTTTCACGTTACGACTGTTAAGAACACCCTTACGACTAAACTCAAATACAAATTATATTTTATATATTAATATATATATATATATATATATATATATATATATATATATATATATATATATATATATATATATATATATATATATATA
This sequence comes from Tipula lateralis, assembly GCA_963932295.1. NCBI lineage: Eukaryota > Metazoa > Arthropoda > Insecta > Diptera > Tipulidae > Tipula > Tipula lateralis. Next base: position 62,022,907 of record OZ010737.1, read on the forward strand.
TATATATATATTATATTATTGATTCTAATGGGGATATCATTTTCCTAACTATAGTTCTATTTAAAAAATCTTTTATATTTTCGAGAGCTTTGACTAAATTTGAAAAAAAATAGAAGCCAAGTTCAGAATCCTGCTAAACAAATCTTGAATAATAAACTTTTAATTAGATAAAAAAAATAATCTATGGCTTAGAGGCCGTAAACGGCCCTTATGGCGTCTCGATTAATGCACATTGTAGGTGGTCAGCCCAACGAACGTTTTTACACAAAACGCATTTTTATGTCATCCGGTTGCATGTTAATTTTTGGTCAACGGCGGGAATTGAACTCGAGACCGCGGCGTGATGAGAAACTCTCTTAACCATTAAGCTACAACCAGCGACCAATTTAATTAGATATACGTTAGTAAAAATATTTTATGAATGATTTGGCCGAACTTGTATTGTTCTGGTCAAGGTTTGTGTTTGATCATCTATGCTTATTGAGTGGAAGATTTAAAAAAGAAATCTTTGAACTTTAAAAATAATTTTGAAGGCGAAGAAGCTAGAGTATATATCGCTATATATACGTCATATTTTGAGGTTATAATTTTTTTCGGCAAGCTTAGAGTTATATAGAGTACTAAATTATATTTACATGTTGATACACAGATCTACTCTAGTCTACTTGATACTATATTCCTATATTCTCTATCGTTGAATTATGATTAACTAACAATTTCGATCAACAGCCCTTCATACTGTCCTTAACGAACAGAAGGCGGCATTTGGTAGATTGAATTTTTCACTTGGGCACCTTCAATAGTTGACTCGCTCTTAATTGATTGATGTATCATTCTCTCCTGATATCCACTGAGCTTTTATATGAGCTTTTGATTTGATGCTCTACATTACAAATTGTATTCAATTTCCTATATATGTGAAATAGATTTCTTTCATAAATTCATTCTGTTGCCTCGTATCTTAATTCAATCACAGCAATATCATGTTCATATGTAAATTATCGGGTTGAAAAATTATTCGTAGTTCTAAATCCTATTATTGGTAGAAATTGATATTTTTTTCTAAAGCTCAACTGTGAAACTATGCATAACAACAGTAGCAACTAACGTTATAGTATATTTTTCTCTATAATTTTATGATACTGATTTGGATTCAGCCTTTTATTGTACTTACCACTCATCACTAACATCTACTAATATCAATAAATTTTTCACATATATTGATTATCTGAATGTGTAAAAATATATATATTGATAATGCAAGTAGATATTATCGAACCAATACTCATCGCTCAATTAATTCAAATTTATTCTAATTCAAAAGCTAAAAACTTCAAATTATGTAAATTTTCAAAAAAAATACAAAGAGTATATATATAGAACTGAACTGTATAAAAGTACAAAACGAAAGCAAAATATAAATCAAAGTGGAAAATATACTTAAACCATAACGATATAAAGAAAATCTACTAAAATCACCATAAAACTAGTTATTTTATGGCAACTTAAGTATAAAATAAACTAAAAAAAATTTATCAGCAGTATTATCCATTAATATTTGTATTTTATGTATATTGCGGTTTCAATAGATTTTCGTGATTCTCAATTTTCCCATAATCTATAGGCCTAAGCCAAAGTAACCCAACCTACAGATGTAAAATATGTTGCACATAAAATTTAATTTAAGCTATTTGGGTACTGTTTCTATCTAAGATTCTTGATTGTATTTAAAGTGTTTAACAACAACTAATTTTTACGTATATACATATTTATGCTACTACATTATATTGTCTAACCTATATATAAACATTATCGTTATAATACCAAGGATTACTAGACTGCAGGTAAACCTTCACCTGCTAATCTTATATACTATACATATTGCGTGAGCTTTTTAGACGTGTGTGGTTTTATGTACATATATATGCAAATATATATAAGAGCGTAGTCAAATACACAAAACTTATATGTTCTATTTGTTGATCATAGCACAACATAATCTGATATTTACACATAATAACGTGGTGTATACATATGTATTATAACATACCTACATATATGTATATGCTACAAAACATACTTCTCTTGAATTTTTGATGAGCACGCATCCATCATTCAAACAAAAGCCACATTTTAATGCTAACTGTTACTATCCATATGATTATCATTTTCAATTATATCCTATATACATATATAATTTTACTTTACATGAATGTCCAGCCATACATATAATCCTTATAAATAATCATAATTATCAATTATAGCGAAATATTTGTTTCGCTTCTTATGCATGTACATCTACATATATATGTCTGTATATGTGATAAGGAAAATTATAAAGAAAAAGTTTCAATTGCCCTCCCTCAATTTTTTTTTTCTATTTCGGTTTATTAAATCCCAAAAGGATGAAACCTTATTCAAGGATTTGTTTTCTTTAAGTTTTGTATTTTTATTGTATGACTAAACACGCATGACTTAAATAAAATCTATTGCGGTTTTGTGTGTCTATGTGTATAGGTACATACTGTACACCCAATACTATATTAAGTGTTACTATGAAAATGAATTTATTACTTAATAGCACCACAAAACTATTAACAGCAAAATAAATTATGTGACATAATTTAATTTATATCTATCGTGAAAAATTAACAAAAACAAAACAAATGAAAAATATTGTAAAAAGGAGGAAAATACGATTTGAAACAAAAGAAAATCTAAACGGAAAAATTTTTAATGAAAATTTATTTAGATATGTATTAGCATAAAGACATGCGATAGTTGCATTAGTTGCAATTTACCATTTACTTGTGTTGTGGAAAAAATTAATTTTGGCAAATATTCTAGACCTTGATACATGACAGATAAGGTCAGAAATATAAAAGCTGCAATAAATCACGACACGGTAATATTGAAAATTGTCATGTCAATCACATTGTGTTTAAAATAGGATATTTACATGACAGTTTTAATTTGCATAGTGGCGTAAAGTAAATTTAGCGTGACCGTACAGATTTACATTGAAATTAATTGCAAGGTGTAACGGAATTAAACAATTAGTTTGTTATCAACAAGGTATAGCCAGAATGTCCACAATTTGAGCTTTTGATTATCACACAATTACGGAATACTGAATAATATCGTGGTTCATTGATTTATTTATGATATTTATAACGCGCGTGTGGGCATTGCATATACCGTAAACTGAAAAGAAAAGGTCTACTCTATATACAAGCATACAATGCTTATCTTCCAATTGCTTATCTTGGAGGTACAATAAAAAGTTGATGGTTTCAAACAGTTGATCGTATTTCTCAGTGAAACTTGAAGGACCAAAGCGTTTGGATTACACATTACAAATGAGTTAGAATAGCCTGGGCGTATATCCAGGAAAGTATAACATTTAAAGTATTTATATTTTATTCTATGCTATCTTTTTTGGGGCTCAAGGCTCTCCCAGCTCTTTCGCGCTTCGCTTATTTACGTCCTACTTTACGCCTTAACGGCCAAATCGAGGACGTACGGCTATAGGTCCGATTTTCGTAGAACCATCTGCGCAGTGCATAGCTCCATGTCAGCCTATAGTACTGACATGGAAGATGGGTCGGCCCATGCGTTCTGCACTCCAACAGGGGGTCATAGATGTGTTCATTAACACCACCGATCGTAATCATATGGTGAAAAATCCCTTTTGCATCCTGCCCCTATCGGGATTCGAACCCGGTACCTCCCGCTCCAACTGTCACAGCTTTAATCACTGAGCCACCTGGGCGGTAACATTTAAAGTAATTTCTTGTTTTGAAAAGTGCTTGGTTTTTGCCTATGCAAATTATTTCTAGAACCAAACAACGAAAGCTGTATTTTTAAATCAGTTAGATCAATGATTCTTATTTTTGACAAAAATATTGATAAATATTTGTCGGTATTTTTATTGTTATTTTGAACAAAATTATTTCGTTCTGATAATTTATTTTCATTGCGAATTAGAATATTACAGTTATACCTTCAATTATATTTTTCAACAAAAATATAATTTTTTATTATTCTTAATGAACATTATTCTTAACAATATTTTATCACTATGATAAAAATGTATTCTAAATGATAAATTTATCAGTTTTTTTAAATGGTCTAACTGATCAGTTTGCTATCAAAGTGAACATCAATCTAGATCGATAAGTAAATAGAAATGTTTCGAAAATGACCGACATTTCGCGTACATTCTTGTAATTCGCTAACATTAAACAAAAAATATAACAACGAATTATATTACAACTCCGGTAAGAAACCTACAGTAAAAATGAAAATGACATCCATAGGAAACAGATCTTTAGAAATAAACCCCAAATCCCTACTCCCAAACCGGCCAAATGAGGAACTCATTTTAAAAACTGAGGGGGATGATTATAGAGAGGGAATGCTCAAAATGAATGTTTTCTTCCCGGAAAGATGTTCCAAATTAAGAAATCTTTTTCTTTTATAATATATTTTTAAGCATGTATTTTTATGTATTTAAATTAAATAAATTGCTATAATATACTTATTTGCATATACTGAAACATATGAAGTTAATTTATCAGAATTATTAAATAAGAAATCTATTAAAATCAAAATTTAAAATATTCCAATCGATAAATTTACTTTTTTTATTGATAATATATTTGTTGAACTTTTTAGCTAGTGATAAGTTCGTAAATCTCATCGATAGAAATCTTTGTCGGTTGTATATTGATAAGGAATTTTTCAATATAAATGTAATTTTGGACAGTTTGAACAATTATTTTTTTCATTGAGTACAGAATAAATTTAATAATAGCAATAGATCGTGCTAATCATTTTATCAAACACTCAACAGTTATAAAAGAACAATAAGTAAGCGACCATTTGATAAGTGTAAAGTGATCGAAACTAGATCATGGAAGAATTATTCAGTGAATATACTGAATCATATTTTCAGATCATACATAGAATGATCTTTTAGAAAAGAGCTGTGAGAATTTTTAACCTTCTGTCAATGAAATGTTTTACACCTTTCCGTCTTTCTCTGAAATTTGTCGTTGATTCTACAAATTTTACATGATTTCTTTTGGTTTGACAGTCCGCTTGTGGTTGGCCGGGTTTTTTTCTGCTCTAAAGGTATTCCGAAAAATGATTCCACTCCATTTTTGACGGAAGACCGGCCAATTACTCTCGGATTATTCATTCTTTTCTCTATCTCAGGTGTAACTAATTGTTCTACCAAAGAATGAATAAATTTTCGACGAGCATCAGTGTTTCGGGTTTTATTACTATCATTTACACTTTTATAAATGATGAATGATGCTAAATTGGCCACATCTAACATATTGTAAAATAAAGCCAATGGCCATCGTTTTCTTCGACGTTTACAACTGTATTCCCCCAACATTTGGTCCATTTTATCTACGCCAACTTTATTTTTGTTATAAAATATTATAGCCTGTGGTTTTTTTGCTTGACCAATGACTTCTGTATCATAGTGAACAGATGACAACAACAAAACTACCTTATTATTTTTTGGCACATATGACACCAAAGAAATGTGTTCTGAAAAGCCAAATAGACTTGAGTGAACTAATCGGCTGCAATCTGCTAAGATGTCTTTTGGAATACACGTTTTATTTTTACGAAGAATGCCAACAAAAGCCATTCCTGCCGCTCTAAGTTATTCAACACCTTCCAAAGTCGTGAAAAAATTATCCGCAACAATCGTTCTTCCACTCTTTTGATATTTACTCATGAGTTCAAGCAACATCCTTTCTCCCTGGTTGCGTTCTCTTTCCCGTCCTGACTCCTTACCGGTATACAATATTCCTTTACAGGGATAACCGCTGGATGATTCGCAGGCCCACCATACTTTAAAATCATATTTTGCGGGTTTAGATGGTATTTACTGCGTGAATTTAGTGTTTCCTCGATAAGGAAACAACTTCATCAACAGTTATTGCTTCCGAAGGAATATATGATGCCTCGAGATTTTGGTTTAGCATTACCCATAAGTCTCGTACTGGTGCCGCTTTGCTAGTTTCTTGTCGCTCGGCACGTGTTCTTTGATCGTCAAATCTTATAAAACGGCTAATTGCCCAAAAGCGATTGATAGATATTGTTGCTCGAAATACTGGATCATTTTTGGTTGACCACAATTCCTTTGTGTGTTGCATATTAATCCGGCGGCCAATAAAATTCCAAAATAGGCGTATAATTCTTGAGACGTTACGGGAATCCACTGTGTGGGCCTATTTGAACCATTGTTAGAACCATTAACTGGATTTGAGCTCATTCCTCGTCTTGCATATCCACCAATTTCTCTAATAATGTTGTGGCTTTTCATACGTCCCATAGACGGTGGATCTTTCCGCCATTTAGTTCCATCACGTGCAACGAAATATTCTATTGATGGTTGTATATCTCGCTCTTGATAAGCGAGATCATTCTCCTCATTCTCTTCCAAAATCTCCTCATCATCGGAATCGTAAATGTCGCTTAAACCTCCGATTACTAGATCTGATTCAATATCAGATATTCCTCCTTCTGGGACATAATCCTCGTCTTCGTCGCCACTAAAATCACCAATATCGCTATCAATATCATCACTTATTTCTTGAGCAAGTTTCCTCAGTTGTCTTGCTCCTTTTGTGCTGCGGACATTCTAGAACATATAAATTTGTTAGTTAGTTAGTTATATAACCAGTTTACAAGACCAAGCCAAAATTCTTCTTACCGTCTTCACCTGTAACCACTTATTTCATCATCCATTTCAAATAATATTTTTATGTAGCAAAACAACAATTTATAAAAAATATATTATTTCACAATGTATACACTAAAAATTTTCAGTCGTTCCACTATACTTACAAAATAACGAATTTTAATTACACACAAAAGAAACAAAAATCTTTTTTCGTGCGTTAAAAACATTTTCTATCAAGTATTCTACCAAAAATTTCTTGATTTACTCATGATACTCTTTCCTATTATCTTCCATGGTTCGGCAGAGCGTCAGAGCTTTCTACATGTTCCACAAATACTTTCGTGGTCGTTGTTTGATCGGAACTTTAGGAACCTATGCCTAGTTTATCCAAACCCAAGCATAACCTAAGATGACCTGTTGGATATCAAATTCGCCAAAACAAATAAGTTTCAGAACTCGGTTTTTGTTTTGAGTGAACGAAAGTGATGTAATGAACTGAATGATTCGATACGTTGCTCTTGGCATACAATTTAAATTTAATATGGAAAGTAAGAACTTAGAAGACTGAAAACCTGTATTTTTTTCTAACTTCCATTCTTCCTAATTACCTTCCTATTATCTTGAGTATGCTGTATTTTTAGATTTTGAGACGATCGATCAAGAAATTTTACTTCAGAATAAACAGAGTAGTTTAGCCATTATCTTGAAGAAAGACAGCAATATACCAAAATAGAAACATGTATATCGTCGTTAATGCAGAAACACATTGGAACTATAATAATATCTATAAGTTTACTATACTTTCTCTTTTGTTATTGTATACAAATGATAAAGTCGATGATTCAAAAATTCTAGAATTATAATTTTCAGAAGCAGTGCCAAAAGTTGACGATATCTTGAGAATATAGGAAAATGTACGTTGTTGGTTCTTAAGTTCTTACTTAATATTTCTCGAGATATTTATTTAATTTTAATACAAGGTGCTACGTTGGAAGGCGCCTTTTCAAACACCTTCAAATAACTTGATAGGGGAGCTTCTCAGTGCGAAGTTGTCAAAGTAAAATCGTCTTCGCTTTGATCAAGGAATTCTACCATATCATTCGTGTCAGTCACTAACGGAACACCCTGTATAATATAAAACACATTAAGCACTTATTGTGAGCTAGATGATCATCTGGGTTTAAAGAATCACCAATTAATTATTACATATATATTTGTTAAGGGAAAAGTAGTTTAAATTAACTATTAAAATTAAAAATTGATTAATTTGAACATAATATGTATTAAAATATGATTTAAGATAGATAAAACAAAAATAAAAAAAGATTTAAGATAGATAAAAATAAAACAAAAAAATAATAAATGTGAACTTTATGGATTAAATAGGGCTTTGTATCATCAGGATTAAATAAGGCTTTGTATCTCAGAAATATCTGTTTCATTATTTTTATTACAACAAGATCAAACACCTATACGATGAATTTACCATCAGATTCGTAAAATCCGGATTAAATGTGGACCCAGTTGATGATTCAATTAAGATAAGGCTTAAGTATATATATATGATATGATATGATAGGAGAAGTACAAGCAAACCAGCTACGGTGATCCTAGGTATGTTGCCATAATCCTGGAGTACATTGAGCAGAGTTGCAAATGCATATCTGAGAATTATTTATACCAAAATTATGCGGGCCCAAGCTCTGCCTGCATCTCAACATATACATAAGGTTTAGGAAAAGCAATGTTAATCACAGAAACGACAAAGGTGATAATCCACTGCACTAGTCATTGCTAACTACATTATGTATTGGATAGGATAGGGATGTTTTAGGTTCATCATATGTAAATGTCTACGACAGTCATTACTGGAGCATTTGACTTTTATTTGGGTAATCTCATCATATGCTGTTAGTTATTGCAATGACCCGACCGCTTGATGATCTATTTAAGTTCAGTTATGTACTTGTGTGAAATAACAAATAAATCGGTATATTGTTGTCAGTATTGGCTATATGTCATTCAATCTTGTCTGTTTAAATTGGGATAATATAAATTCAGTCGCATTCATACCATTATTTGTTATAGAAGTAGATCATTGTTGCAATGTTAGGGTCCTTATCTGAATAGCTGCTAGTATTATGAACGAATCAAGATATTTATTTATTTATTAATTATATAGTAATTGTACTATTGTTTAAGCAAGAGAATCGTTTGATCGTAAATACCATCCAGAAGTTATCCTTTTAGTTCTCTATTATGTTTCAACAAATCTTAAATAAATTATCGTTATAATCCTCTCAAATAAATTTCCCTCTGAGATATATTGTACATCTGAGCTACAAACAACATTATCAGCTATTATTTATATTCAATATCAATATTTCCCAACTTTTTGATTATATTCTCAATTAACCCCATCTGTAGATTGATTCTCCCGGAGTTGAGTGTTTGAGGTTATTAGTTTATTGGATTAATTATTAAAGAGGTGACATCTATTGTCAAAATTGGTTACTTTGCATAAGTTCAGTGGGTAGATAACGTGTATAATTTTTATTATTACTTTGGCGGCATCCTATGTGTGTATTTATTTTATCGTTATCATTTGTTGAGAGTTGTTAATAATTATATTTAATTGTTTAAACTGTTAATTCAGTGTAAAGTTATAGTTATCTTGTGCCAATTTATTATTAATTGCCTATTAATAGAATTGCTATTGTGCTCCTTTTTTATCCTAACCTATTTCCTTCTATTATCATTTGTGTTCAGATTAAGTATCGTCATGGGTCGTTTTGAAGGTTTTGATATAGTCCAAGTACCTAAGGATGGTAATTGTTTGCTTTCGTCTCTTACAGTCCAACTTCGGCCTATTGGAGTGATGATTATATAATATATTCCCTTTGTGAAATGTCTAAGAAAAGATGATTGTAGCTACATTCAACAAAATCTTAGCCTTAATCGAGTTTCCTTGCTTCAAAGTGCTTGGGAGAAGTGGCACGATCTCGAAAATAAGGGTCGACTGTTATCTCGTTTTCTTAAATACCTTTCGTTAGATGGGACTTGGGGAGGTGAAGGGTTTCTTCAGTCTGTTTCAGACATGTATCATGTAAAAATTGAGGTTTATCAATTTGGAGGAGTAACGCTGATCATTTTTGGGGTTAGTGAGCATATTCTTAGGGTGTTTTATACCAACATCAACCATTATGAAGGACTATTTAATCCTGCCCTTCCTGATCTCTCGTTTAAAGCACGTGTATTCCGATTCTAGTCTTTATCAATTATTTACCGTTCCTTTAAGTAACCAGACTCCCTCTGTTGTACAAAAACGCTTAAGTTTTAACGTTTAACTTGGAATATTCGTGGTTATTCTGATGCTGTTAAAGTTAGCCGAAAGTTTCCAGCCGAAAAAATAAAAAAATCGATAATGCAGATTGTGTTTTTGCTATTCCAGCCGAAAGTTAAAAATTGTATATTTTTTTAATTGATTTCTAACCGATAATTTTTCTCCGACATTTTTCAGCCAAAAAAAATTTTATGCTACGGAAAATTAATCAAACTAAAGGAAAAACACTTATATTAAAACAAATTAAAATACTCATATGTAATAATGTTTAAATTCAGAAATCTCTATAAAATCAACTTCATTTTTCAGTTTTAAGACTTTTTCAAGACTCCCCACATGAAACTTGACCCAAATTTTTTTCCCCTGTTAGCCATTAACAAACCGCTTAAAATAAACTTATATCCAGCCATAACACTCTAGAGGTTGATTTTATAGAGATTTTAGAAGTTTGCACTACGGGTTCAATGAATCGCATTTTCCCGGACTCCCCAGATGAAACTTGACCCAAATTTTTTTCCACTGATAGCCATTGACAAACCGCTTAAAATAAACTTATATCCAGCCATAACACTTTAAAGGTTTATTTTGTAGAGATTTTAGAAGTTTGCACTACGGGTTCAATGAATCGCATTTTCCCGGACTCCCCACATGAAACTTGACCCAAATTTTTTTCGACTGATAGCCATTGGCAAGCCGCTTAAAATAAACTTCTATTCAGCCATAACACTATAGAGGTTGATTTTATAGAGATTTTAGAAGTTTGCACTACGGGTTCAATGAATCAAATTTTCCCGGACTCTCCACATGAAACTTGACCCAAATTTTTTCCCCTGATAGCCATTGACAAACCGCTTAAAATAAACTTATATCCAGCCATAACACTTTAAAGGTTGATTTTATAGAGATTTCTGAATTTATTCAATATTACATATGAGTTATTTATATAAGTGTTTTTCCGTTAGTTTGGTAATTTTTCGAAGCATTAAATTTTTTTTTGGCTGGAAAATGGTTGAGAAAAATTTTTGGTTGAGAATCAATCAAAAAAATACAAAATTTTTAACTTTCGGCTGGAATAGCAAAGACACTATCTGCATTATCGATTTTTTTATTTTTTCGGCTGGAAACTTTCGGCTAACTTTAACAGCATGTTATTCTGCTGTGTTTAAGCAGTTTTGTCTTAATAAGATTTAAGTTTAAGTGAGACTGATTTAAATATTATTGCTATACAAGAGACCAACTCGGTATGGCTACTCGAGTTGATACTTCCAATTATAACTGGTATCTGAGTCATAAAAAGGCTTTGGCAGTTTCAAATCATACCGTGGGGTAAGGAATGGTAAAATTATGGAATTCGAGTTCGGTGTTTTGAACCTATTTCCGAGATTCTTTGTTTCACTTTTATTAAGATTAATGGTTTGAAAGAATCGCTAGTAATATGTACTCATTTCCCCTCCGTTTTCAAACTTACAACCTATCATCTTTTATCGATCAAGCTATCCAGAATGATGGTACGTGGAAGCATGGTAAGGCTCAGGATGTTTTTGTTTTGGGCGACTTTATGCTCGTTATTGGTAAAAATTTATATCATTTGGAAACTAATGAGCGTGTTGATATTCTATTAGATTTTACACTGCAAAATAGTGTTGGAGTTTATACCACTTTTGGACGTCAAAGTTTCCTTGAAACCTGGAAGGATTCTGTATCCGCTTCCCAGTTAGACCATATTTTGTTTAGACCGGATAATTCTCACTTATATTTGAGACCTTCCAAAAGTACTTATGGATTTTCAGTGTCGCCCAAAGGAAGAGTATCCTGCAGAAAACTCAAAAGGTCTCTATGTGTCCTCATTAGGATTATGAGAAATTAATTTTTCGACATTGGCAGTTGCAATTGTTAAAGGATCCTGATGTTCTTAGTGACTATCAAAGTCGTGTGATAGGCTGTTTGAGAAGTATTGGTATATTCGGTATTGTAGTGGTAGTGATTCTACTCTACAGTCTCTACTTCTCGATATACTTTGGAGAGGTATTATTTATTCCATTAAGACTTCGTCTAAATCAATTTTATTCAAAAAAACCTTCTCTTATAACATTATGTTAAGAATTATAACATTATGTAACGAGTGAAACAACATCAGAAGAATATAGCTATTGAATAAAAACGAGATGGGAATACTACTTCAGTGACGCAAGGAAACATCTAGAATTATACTACACCGAAATTAACGCACCACTATACATTGACTATTTCGAGTAAAATATAATGATTCGAAAATCTCACTGATTTTTATATAAGCAATGCTAAACAGGTATAATTTTAACCAGTAAGTATTAAAGTGTTTAAGTAGTGAAGCGAAGACTAGTATCACAGCCCCACCAGTGCAATCGGTAGTATAGAATTAAAAAATGAATTTGTAAAGTGTGATAAATTTACATAGCCTCCACCAGTGGTAAGCGGCTAATCTTTCCAATTTTATGAGTGAATCTAATAAAGTGAAGTCTGACTTAACTTTGATCGTTTTTATCCGGATACGAACCGTGAGAGTTGTAACACTACTATAAAATGCTGAACAATAATTTTTCCACCATGTGTGCTTCTTAGTCAAAACATCCAGGTAAATGCGCAAAATTACCTGCCCAAAATATTTGTGTGTTTCCTTCTGCTGAAATTTAACACAAGCGTTTGATTACTCAATAAATGTAGTTTACCCTATAAAATATTGATTATTATACAACAAAAAAACTAGAACTTGGCACCGCTGTTATAAAACGCACTACAGGAGGACTAAAACATCATTTATATGTAAACAAATTTACACAGTTAAATCTAAAAATAAAATTAATTCGGTGATTACATTTCCAGTTCAACAAACACGTAACAATAACGCGAATAGGAATAGATTTTCTATATTTGACACATTCATAAGCGTGTATTCATTTCCATTTTATTTCAATTAATATTGAACTTATATACGAGTACGTCATCCGAGATCGAACTTCATTATACAAATCAAATGATAAATTAAATAATAATTTACAATCGGAGAATTTACATTCAATAATACCCAGTTGTGGCCTTATTGAGCTTTTATTCAATCATATATTATTACGCAAAATTGGAAAAACCACCTGGCGCCTCTAGATTCCCGGTTATACATACTTTTTATATTAAAAAGTTTTTGTTGCGACTGCTTCTTCATGTATATAAGTCTTATATAGTTTTAAATTACTTGAAATAAAAAATATATTTTATGTGATTTTTTTTGTTTAGATGGTATTTGAAGTAAGTAAAGAAACTACGAACGTTTATTGTACAACAGAAAGTTATTGATTTTGACGCTTCAATGATACATAAGTACAAGTATAACGGAAACAAAATAATCATAGTTCATTATATCCTTCACCTATGTATATACATTGTTAATATAATTTTGTTCTTTTTATTTATTTATTTATAGCATTCAGAATGTGTGTACTATATATAGTGATAATACAATAAATTCTTCACTAAATTCCACAATCAGAAGGTTTGTACTGCCCGAGGATTATGCTAAAGGTGAGGCTAGCTAATTTAAAAACGATTCGATGGCTTACTATATAAAGGCTCTAATCGGCATTTTTAAAAATGTTGGTAATTCATCTGAACTGCTTTAATTATGTAGGTTTCAAAGTGTTATTTGGAAAACGTGTTCGTTAGGGCCTCTAAATGTTAAGCCATCGGTTAATTGTTTTCATAGTATTTTTTTATTTACAATATATATTTAGAAAGATAATAATAAACCATTCAGCGTACACTCAGAGAAAAACCAGAGTCACAAACACCAAAAACCAATAATTTAGTATTTTTTAACCAACTAAATACCTTAGCTAAATAAATAACTAAACTCTTGGTTAAAATAATGTTTGATTTAAAATAACCAAATTTTGGATATTAAAATAATAAATATATTTATTTTAACCAAAATTATATGGTTACTTTTTAAGTAAAAAAGTTAAATTAACCAAAGGAAAAGTAAATTACACCAACGACTTAGTAAGTTTTAAAACGATTCCTTGTTGGATCTAATCTCAAATTTTGTCAATATTTGAGATTATTTTGGTTGTTTACATTAATTACTTATTTAAATTAGACAAGATTTAGTTATCAATAGACAAAGGTAAAATCAACTTAAGCTTGAAGATATATATATATATATATATATATATATATATATATATATATATATATATATATATATATATATATATATATATATATATATAACAATGATCAATGAAATGCCAAAGTTAAAATTCTGTTATTGCTACATTTATTGATGATAGCATCATCATAATTAATGCAGCACGTATTGTAAGATTGTAAGATTCCCACGATGAGGTATTTTCTACCTGATAAAACATAAACTTATTATGCTATTGTTTAAATATTTAAAATTTTTATATGTATCTTTAAGATACTCAAATAAAACAATTAACGATGGATTCCGCACCACAGAGAATAATAAACTAATTTGAACAATATTTCCAAAATGTGACCAGTATTATTGAAACTTAAAATCTGTTTACCAATTAAATCCAAATTTTGTTATTTTCGATGATAGTAAATTATTTTTATTTATTATACGAATATTGTCTTAAACTGGAAAGCATCAACGTGTTTTCACTAAAAATAACTCACTTAACATTTAATAACCTTATTACCTTACACAACACACATACAACATAAACTGGCTCGTAAAATTTTATTTCTAACAAAATCCCTTTTTCTAGTAACCAAGAATTTAGTTGATGTGACACACACAATTTTTATTTGATTTACCAATGTGCATCTTACGTGCATTTTACGGATTCATTTTTCAACCAATATTTTCGTAGCTTCAAAAAATTGCAACACACCAACACAGAAGAAAATGAAATAGAAATATTCTCAAGGACATTTTGTTGTAGTTTTTTAGTTTAGTTTTGTTTTTGAGCTTACTTGTGTTGGTAGAAAATTATAAAAGTTACCGGGTACAAATAAAATGCGTGTGAACGTGAAGGGTGTAAAAAAAGTTACGGAAAGAAAAGTTACCTATAAGTGTAAAGATGCTCAATTGTTAACGAAATCATTACCAAGTGTCACAAAAATTCTGGCGTTGTCATGATGTTAAAAGAAGCGCCGCAAATTCTCTTTCTTTCGGTTTTCCAAAAAAAAATTGAAAACTTTTGGTAAGCAGTCTTCGGTATACTATTTTACAGTTATCGTCCGATCCTTTCCAGGGAATAGCCGCTACAGTTTAGAATTATTTAGAAAAAATTAAGTAAAAAGCACTCGAGCCTCTTTTAAGACCTCATTCAAAATTCGTAGAATCCATCGGACAGATTTCTTCGTGTATCTCAGATGGTTATTTAGTTTTCGCGACATAGCTACGAAATTCAAGGGTAATTCATCAGCAATAACTGTGGATCTTCGTGAACTTTGGACTTCACCAGAAGGAATCTCGTCATCAATAGAAGATTTTGGTTGAATTTCTTAGGGCTCGTCCTCTACAGCAAAATATCCCATCTGGAATCTTTGGAACCACTTTGAAATAATCTGTAGAGACGGTGCAATCGTTCCATGTTCAATTTAGCATTCATTGAATATTTGTAGTGGCTTTAGTTTACGCCGAAAACCGAAAAGAATCACATACTGAATTTCTGTTTATGTCTGATGAATCTTCAGCTATTTTGCGTTTTCTCGCGAAGGTGAATCCTTCGCGGGAGCGGGTGAATCCACCAACCGCTAAAAAATATTTTGGTTACATACCATATAAAATATTTCGGAAAGGTAAAACTCCTTGTATTTTGCAAACGGATAGTATATTTGTGCTCAATATAATCAAAATGAGAAGCTTTACTATTTTTCAGAACTTCAATTAATTTCTTTGTAAAACTTGGTACAACCGATCCAAGAAATGTTTACAAAAAGTCTGGTCAGTAATTAACTTCAACCATTGGGGCTATTATGACGAGTTTAAAATTTATAGGATAATTTAAAACACATATAATTTCGATTAATTTTAAAAATTAAGTATCTTTGATCCTAATGCCGGAGATATACTCGACGCGACCGACGTGACTAAGTAAAATAAATAAGTTAAAGTATATGAATTTGCACTAAAGCGATTATACTCAACGCGACTAGAAGTAACAAAAAAAAAGTTAATTTAACTTTTACTTTTTGTTGTTGTAGACTATAAAGTGACATCTTACAGAAATGTTATAAACTATATTCTAGTACATTTGTTATATAATTTCAAAATTTTATTTTGAATAAAAATCATCGTTTATAAATAAAATTCATTTGTTTTGTGCCATCCATCAAATTCAATTAAAAAATATGAGTTTCGAGGAGAAATTAATTAAAACCAATTCTAACCACCTTTAATGTTTTTATTTTTTGGATATTTTTCATTTCAAGCTTATAGCAATTTTTAATGGCAACAAAATTTGAATTTAATTTTATTTTTCTGTAACGTCAAAGTAATGTCAAAAACGCGAATAGCAAACATGACTTTATCTTGAACCTATTGGCTACTGCGGTTTTGACATATTATAGCGTTTGAGTAACGTCGAGTATATCTCCAGCATAAAGCTGTTCAACGTCCAATGGTTTTGACTACAGCATTACAGATTGTATATTTGTAGTATAAATTAATAAGATTAATTTATTATGAAATTTATGACGCATATTCAGTTAAAAGATGTCCTTGTATGAGAACCACCAATAAAAAGTTAACATCTAATTTTAAGATATTATCGAAACATTAAAATCGATTTAACCAACGAATGAGAATAAAAAAGTTTTCTTAAGTTCATGATTGTAGCAGTAAGTTAAAATTTATAATTTTTTATTTTTATTTTTGTTAAATAAACAAAATTAAAAATATTAATTTGTTTAGGTTTTTCTTCGAATCTCGTGAATTATTCATATATATATATAACTATATTATCGTATGAGACGAATAAACATGGTAGGATTGTAAACGTAAAAACTACAAAACCCCATTAAACCTACACTTAACGTGCAATCATTTAGAAAATTATAAACGCATTTGATAAGTACAAATGTATGTATGAGTATTGGCTACTACTCAGTACTAGGTACTACAAATAGTAACTTAAATTTACGAAAGAATGATGAACCGTGTGATCACTTCATCACATTACAAAATTTTACAAACCCAAGTATAATATCAGAGCCATCTTTATACAGAGCCTAAATATTAAAAATTGAGCTTAAATTAGAGGAGGTTAAAGAGAGGAAAAAACGTAAATTCCCATACAAAATATATGGAGAGTAAACATTTTTTTAAAATGAAATATTTCGATGAAAAGTGTGACAAAATAAACATTTTAATGTTGAAATCATATTAAAACTAGTTATATTATATATCATTTATATTATAAATAATTAAATAAATAATTTATTAAATTCAAATATCGCATTAGAACTTTTAATATGTATACGCACAAATCCATTCATACTCGTATCATATGAAAAAAAAATATTCTCAAGTATACGCATGTGCAACATAAAATATCGATCGAGAACGATCAATGACAACAGTCATCTTTATTTGGAAAACTTAAAACTGATACTAAAATGCTAGTTTGTTTTTGACAAAAAACTTTTTGACTGTCAAAATTCAAAATTTTGAAATTAATCCAAACTAATGTAAAATAAATAAACAAATTTAATTTATATTAAAAATATTTACTTAAACGTTTATCTAAAAACGGTCAAACTACTAGAATCCCCCTATAATTCTATAAGAATTAAAAGTAGATTCGTATAGTAGAATTATATTGTATTAAATTTGATCATAAATGTTATTACATTTTACAGGATAAAATACTTAAACATATTCTAAAATCCGTATGAAATCGAGTGTTTGCTGATAAAATTGTGTGTTTTGTCAAGAAACTTATAAATGTAACAATTTTAAGGTTAGCATTTTTTTCGAGCTAGAGGAAAATTTGATTTTATAAAGACATTTATATGTATGTATGTAAATATGTATATATATATATATATATATATATATATATATATATATATACATAATTTAACCGTTAACTTGAATTGGTAAAACCAAATCCATTAACAATTTGTTTTAAATCTAACGACTTTTTGAATCAAAAAATAACGCCCAGCTAACATCTATTGAATGATTTCGAAAGTTCATCTAAAACTTAATATTTTATCCTGATTTCAAAATTTAAAAAACTTGAAGTAAAATCAGTCTGCAATAAAATTATCATACCTTACCCTTTGAATTTATTATAAGTTAGAGAAATATAAAAGGTTTGAATATAAGTATTAAGATCTTTTCTTCCATAGTATTTTGAATCGAGGATGAAATGAGCTCTGCGACTAAAAGTATCAAAATCATCGATTACGAATTGGTTTGATGTAGAGGGTGACTTGCTTCTAATGACAGGTGAACTGGGTTCGCAATCTCGAGGAATAAAATAAAGCTGTTTTATATAGAAGGGCATAAACAAAGGCAACTTCAAATGTACAACTCAGCTTTGATTGCAATTTACGTGTTTTCTGCCATCTATGTGGAGAAGAAACTCTGTGGTGTACATCCATTCCACGATGGTTTTATTATAACAGTATGATAACACATTATAGAATTTTATCGACAACGAGTATGTTTTTTAAGTGTCAAAATAGATAACTACAAGATGTTACAAAGGCAAACATAAAAATACCGAAATAATAAAAATTTTGTCTGATTTCTTTGCAAGATACTTGTATCAAAACTAATTTTTGCAATTATAAATTATAATTGAATTTATATTCTCTTCCCAAAATCATTCGCTTCCATCGCTCGAACAATTTATTTTGTACAGGCAGAAGTCAATGGTGTTTTTTTAAGAGGTTCATAATGTTAAATTAAAATAGAATATAGAACGAAGAACACCATTTTGAATATTAGTGAAACTATAGCTTTATTGGATAGAAAATTTTAAGCTATTAATGCTAACGTAAAATGGCGCAATCTTCATATTCAATGTTCACACTCTTTTCGCAACTATTGCGAATGTTGTGTCTATGTCTTCAATCGTCTCTGGTTTAGCAGCGTAGACAAGTGACTTACCATAACCCTAAAGAAAATAATCTAATTGAGTTAGATAACACGATCTTGGTCGCTAATTATTACTACGTGAAATTATGTTTTTTTATCAAATGTTTCTTTGAGTAAATTAAAAGGGGCATCGCCTTGTTGAAACAACATATCAGCAAGACTTATGTCAGCCAATTGGGGTACAAAAAAGTAAGAAATCATGTCTATACATCCGTTCACCGTTGACTTGCTTGCGGATTATCTTTCCTCCAAATCCGCTAATTCTGTTATTCACGTACCAAAAGTGAGCTTCATTGCTGAATAAAATTTGGTTTGGAAAAGCCGTCGTGCGGTGATCGGATGGCTTTCATTCCTCCGCAAGTTGAATTTTGTCAACCAAGATCCTTAGATAAAATATTCCATAATGTGGATGGACACATCTCCGTTGCTGCGAACGACGTCGAATTCATACATTTACGTCTTCCTAAATGCTACGCTATATACAGAGCCTATATTGCTAGTTCGCACATCTTACTAGATGCGTATTATCATTTAGAGTAATACATGATGCGAAAACGGTCCATAGTTAACCGAATTATGACAACCATAAAATGAACGTAATGGACGATGAAATTTAAGCAGAACCTGTAAGCCGTTACTAAAAGATGTGAACCTTTAAAAAACACTTTACTTGATCCTATTTTGAAATAAAATGATTTTATAATATTTGAATTTTGTTTATTGGGTACTATTTGTATAAGTAAAGATATAATCACTATGCCATTTGAGATTTAAACAAATTTTCAACTAGATGGCCAAAAATATGTATTCGACGATAAAAATTCGTTTATTGTACTGCGTTTAGGATGTTTTTTTATGAAAACAACTCTTAGATAGTATTCACCTCATTCCATGGGCAAAAGCTCAACAAATCAAAAAGTTCCTATTCCGATAAATTAACATTTAAAAAAAAATACAAACGATGATTATCTGTAAGGAATAATCGCTTATATTTTGTTGTTATTTTATATATTCATACATATTTATCTATTATTCACCAGCGAATTACCGCCCACCGTCAACATTTTATATCCATTTAATGACTATGGATTAAATCGCGGAACGTACATACAACAGTTAAGTATATAATAAAATAATAATAAATATATATTTTCGAAAGGATAACACAAACTGTAATCGATATTATAAATATCGATTGAATCCGTTTTATTGTAATCGCCGATATTTTAACGAATCACGAAATATGAATATAAATAAAAAAAAATATTGGATCTATGATTTGATTTTTTGAATCATTTACTGTTGACAAATTATCGATGAATTTTTATTCTTTAACACATTCGCTGACTTACAGATTTAGTAGTAAATTTTTTTAGTAGACTATCGCTTCGGGTTCTAAATGGAGACATGGTCTTCATTTCAACTAATGCATTGGTTAAGAAAAAGTTCATGGCTTTGGTAATACTAATTCTATACTTCAAATGTTTGAAAAGCAATTCAAAATTACTCAAAAATCTAAAAAAAATGCTAGATTCACAATATAACTTCAAATAGAAAATGTTTAGTATTTATGGTCAAAATGGCATAAGAAAATCAGTAGCTCGGATATAGTTTGCTTGTTTCCACTCTTGAAATTTTTAGGTTTAAGATGCATCGTGCTCTCGTCGTCCAATCGTTGAAAAAACTATTGAATTTCTCTAAACAATACAGGAAGATTGGTAGATTTCATCTTATGACATGACTGCGCGTAAAACTTTCTGAATCATTTGGTTAATGCTAGATATAAAAAGAAGTACGATATTAGGGTACCACAACAAGTACAATTAAAATACGTATCGAGATAAAGCAGTCCGAATTGATCATAAATATTGCATCGTCTTCTATAACGACAATGCCAGACAAGGTGTTAATAATTCGACAAAAAATCAAGCAGAGTAAAAGTAGGCTTCAACCGATTTAAACTTAAATAGTTCAGCAGAGCAGAATCTATGTTGTAAACGTTAGTACTCCGCAATAGAGAGTGATGTGCATTAACACCATCAGAGGAATATTTTTAACCTTACTCCAACTTACAAGGTATGTAAAATTCTCAGAATTAGGTGGAGTACTGATACCGTAAGGAAAATACACTGAGGCAATTACCATTTCAGTTTGAGAGCTAAGAGTAATGCGTGCAGCCGAGCTCCACAATGAGAGATGCATTAATATATTTCGAGGTATGTATGCACCTTCTGTTTCTCGCGATTAACCTTGTAACGTCACCAACGTAACGCTGAACGTTCCAAAGTTTTAGTGTTTCACTCCCCTGATATAATTTTATCGCTTTCACATACTATGATAAGCGCGGGAAACACAAAGTTTCGCATGGGGAATAAACTGGATTAGATTAGATCAAATTTTTCGGGTGGGAGAATTTATTGTTTTTGAATATGGTATTGGTATATAAGCAAAAATTTTGGTACGCAAAAAAAAAAGCATTATTTAGTCGGACAAGAATATGACTGTTTGAATATCGCTACCAGTTATTTAATATTCTGATTATAAAGTGTAGTTCAGTTTTTTTTTTGGTGTTAACGAAAAAAATATATACCTGAGTTAACTACAAAAGACAATCATTTACACAAGTAGTGAAAAATTTGGATTAAAACGGTGTTCTACTTGCAAATACTTAAAGCACGTTATAATTCCCTATTGCAAACAAAACTGTTTCCAATAAGAAACGAAAGACTAAATGATATATCCGTGCCGTGAAACGTTTAAATAAACCGTCATTTTATGCAGTTTAACAATAAATAATTATATAACCTTGTTTATATATAAATCTATATAGTTTAATATTAAGTAAAATGAAATGTTAAATAAAAACATATATGTAAAGCTCTAGTGTAGTTAAAATAATAGTTTAACTTATAGTTTTAAGTGAAATCCAAAACTCATTAAAAAGCCGTACAATTAAATACTGTTTTGAAATTACGGTGTGTTCGTAAAAATATAGTTATACGTACATGTGGTCCCTTTTTGTTGATATTATCTTGATATTCAGTGCACAAAGACTTATGTATAGATATACTTTGAATATAAGGGGACCAGACGTACCATGTAAATTCAACAAAATTTATAAAATGTGCGTGATCAGTAACTTTAATAAAACTAAAATTCAAACCGTACAACAGTGTAATAATAAAAATAATATCTAGTAAAATAATAATAATAAAGAACGCAACAACTGTAAATCATACATAATCATATAAAACCACTGTTATATCCGTATAACCAATGCAAAATCGTCAACCATATGCCGGATGAAATCGTAGGGTTTGCAGTGCACGCCGTAATGGATACTTCGTTCAACGATATTCCTTGTAAGGTTTTTTTTTTATATTAAAATTTTAAAAGATTTACTTTATCCTAATTTTGGCAATTTTCATAATTTTTCATAATTTTTTTTTATTTTATTTTATTTTTCCATTTATGTATCTAAATTTTTGGTGGTGGTGTTAATATTTAAGATCAATTAAAAATTATACCTATTATAAGTCATGACGTCATTAGATTTAGTTCATAATTGTTTCATTTCATACTTTCATAATTCCGTTTTATCGAATCTCTTATTTGAATTATATAATAAACATGGTCATTAGCATATTACATGTAAGTCTTTCGTTTCATTTTGTTTTCGAGGTGCTACTTTTTTTTTTGTTTTTTTTTGCGTAAATTTCCGTTTTGTATTTTTCAACATGATGGTGTAAAAACAGTTTATTAAAAGTGTGAGTGGATAAACAGGTGATCAATGGTAACTGGTAAGTTGAGCTATGTCTTCTCTTTTATTTTTATTTTATTTTTTTTTGCATAAACTACTGTATCGATCAGTACCGATCAGGAAATTTTCTGCTTAAGATTTTTTCTATATTTTTATCAACAAGTGGCCTAGCAAACATCTGTTAATCTCCGCTACGTTCCCCGACCAAACCCTGAGTTCATAGCCGACAAATTATGGCCACTTCGGAGGTCTTAGCAGATGAAATATGAATCTCAGTAACGAAAGGCGTTAAACATAATAGGAAACCGAATAATTCGGTTCGGTATCCCACTTACGCCAAACCAGTTTCGTTACAACCTCTTGTACAGAATTCTCACACTCAGGTAGATAAATCCAGAAACCGAACCATCAAGAAGGTAAGGTTTCTGAACTAGGCATATACTAAACTATTACCTATCGGCTTATTAAGTTCTGGATTTATTGGTGATAATTATGTATCGTTTATATGCGGTCGTTCCAGACTATCTTGTCTTAAATCTGATGGTATGGTGTAGTTCTGGTCACTATAAATAACTGAATTAACAACTGTTAAATAATTGTATAGCCAAATAATACTTTTGAATGTGTGTCTATCAAAGTAAAATTCCCACCGCTGTCTCTAACCTCTATTAAGATTTATAGCTTTCACTCTGCAAATATTTATTATTTTGTGTCCTATAGTGGAGACTGGAGGACGAGGACGTATGTCAAATTGGTAAATTCCTTAAATTAAACGATAGAATTCTAGATCTATTGTTTGACTAAATTATGGCAACTGTGGATTTGGTTACAAAGTCGTTGGAAGCTTTTGTTTCTGATCACACAACACGGCCAGAAACAACCAAATACATCCAATACTGGACTAACTGTTACTTGACTACAGTTTTTTCTAATGATGAGCGTTAATGCTTCAATTCACTCATTTTATTTGGATTTATTGCGGCTTTAAAAAAACATGTGCTTTACACATATATACCAGCGCTTGATCCAATCCTCGAAACATTTTTATATTCGGTTTTCGGTATGTTCATCAGTGCTTCCTGCGATTTTTCCATTATTTCCTCTCGGCCGCTGAAACGCGTTCCCCGTAATGGTTTTTTAACTCGATTGAACAGAAAGAAGTCACAGGGAGCCAAATTAGGTGAACGTTGGATAGTATTAGTTGCATTTTTCGCCTAAAAATTATGAATAATGATGGCACTGTGCGACGGTGCGTTATATTGATGCAAAATCCACGAGTTGTCTGTAAACAATTCTGGTCTCTTTCGGCGAATTGCATCACGCGAATGTCTCATAACGCCCATATAATACTCTTTGTTTACGGTCTGGCCTTCTGGCAAAAATTCATGATGCACTACACCGTTGTAATACATGAAAACCGTGAGCATTGCCTTCTTTTTTCAATAAAAACGACGTGTTTTTTTTTGTTTCTACTCATTTGGTGAACGCCATTCACTTGCCTGATGTCTGGATTGCGTGTTGTACTCATATGCCCACGTCTCGTCTCCAATAAAAACTCTTTTGATGAATATAGGATCGGATTCAGCCTCGCAAATCATGTCCTGTGCGATGTCAACACGGTCTCTTTTTTTTCCATGAAATTGAGGTCTTTTGGCACCAACTTTGCTACTACACGAGGGAAACATCACTAACCAAAATGCATTGAACCATCCAAAATGGATCCATAGGCCATATTCAGGTCCTCCACTATCTCCCTTATGGTTAATTTGCAGTTCTTGACCAACATTTCTTTTACTTTATCAATATTTTCGTCGGTTTTCGATGTCGATGATCTGCCACTACGCTCATCATTTTCGATTGACTAATGACCACTTTTAAACCACTCGTGCCACTGGTAAACAACCGTTTTATTTAGAGAATCGTTGCCGAAACACTTTTCCAACATTTTCAACGTTCACGGTTCATTAAATCCGGTTTTTACGCAAAATTTAACACAAGTTCGTTGTTGCAAATTTAAATCCATTTCTTAAATGGTAAATAATCGCCAACACACACAGAGATAGATTTACTCTTGACTACGTAACTTTTGCAAATGTCAAGCTATAACGCTTAGATTTAGAGGGATTTTAATATCAAAGCGAAGATTTTAATATCAACAAAAGATGTACCAAATTAACAAAAAACAGAACTCAAATCGGACGATGGGAGCGCTACACGGTGGTTATTGCGGGAACTTTTTGATCAAGGTTATATTTAGAACTACGATACTTACGATATGGGAGCGCCACAAGGTGTTTATTCCGGGAACTTTTTGATCAAGGTAATATTTAGAATTACGATACTATACACCCCTTTCCACTGAATGAGCTTATTGCTCAAAATAAGGGACGTGATTGACACAATTAATTTAGTTCATTACGTAAATAAATGAATAAATAAATAAATATTCGTAATTACTATTATAGCAAGTCGAAATATCACTCGTTTTATATTAAGAAAATGAATAGACTGAGAAGCAAAAATTTCAAATTGTCTAAGAAAACCATGGTAAACGAAATATTCAAATTAATGAGAATACGATCAGACGTAAACTCAATAAATCCCACATAATATACGATAGCATCCTAACATAAACTTAAGTGATTTTATTTATGAATAAAGTCAAAAGCCGCATAAATATTGTGGCACTTCTATTTATTTGTTATACAGGTTATATACCTACATACATATGTATGTTTGTCTAAAACTAGACTTTTCTAGTTTGATATATTTGATCATTCCGTTATTGTTTTCACAACATGTCATTTTAATCAATCAAAAATTCACTATCGACTGTACAAATAATATTGAAAATCGATATGAATATAATATTATTTATTTTGTTAATGTCGATTTACTTTAGTAAATTGATTAGTGTTCCACCTTTTGGCTAATAAAAATTGACACTTGTATTATAAAGGTGGATTTTTTAAGATATAATTCCGTTACAATTCGCCTCTGCATAATTCCATCATCTAGTAAATCATATACATATTAGTATCGTATAGTTCACCATCCCAAAATAAACTATAATTTATTTGCATAGTTTCTATTAAATTGGTCTCGCCCAAAGTAAGATAGGCAAATGGTACGGGTGTTATCGATGTACCATTCGACATTTATTATATACATATATATATATATATATATATATATATATATATATATATATATATATATATATATATATATATATATATATATATATATATATATATATATATATATATATATATTTACATATATATATATATATATATATATATATATATATATATATATATATATATATATATATATATTATCAGATGCTTGGTAACAATGTTCCATACCAGTACTTAAAACCGCTCATATAGAACACTTTCAAATACACCTTCAATACGTTATGAAATTTCAATATAAATATTACGAAGATCGTTCAGTAGGTTACATGATACGTGTAAAAGGTGGCTCAATCGCCAAGATTAATATAATAAATCTCAATTCTTAAATTAGTTCAAAGAAAATATTCAGACATTATGGAAACTAGTCACAATCATTTGGAAGAAAAGAATTGCAGAACTATGAATAAAGCCAGAGTTCTTTACCATGCACCATATACTAATAGTTTTTTGGCATTTACACGGTATATAATCTAAAGGATATTTAAAATGGCGAAAATGATTAAAGGAAATATTATCCAGACTTATAGGACTGAAAAATGGTTTTAAATCAAGACAACATACACGCTTGAAGCAGCAAAGGCTAATTAATGCCCATGACAAAGGAAACCAATTGCCAGATTAAAAATAGTGGTAATTACTGAAACAAAGGAATATTTAAGAGCTACCAAAGTCTATTTTTTAAAAGAAGGGATTGCGAAATTAATAAAATTTTGCACTAAGTCGATACGCTTAGGTAAGCTGCAAGGTATAATAATATCTTAAACTCTTTTTGTTGATTTTTCAGGGCGACATTATTTTGATTTAGATCGGTTTGATAAATTAATTTTTAACTTTATCAGGCCAACTATTAAATAAGTTTTGTTTGCTTTACTAATAAGGTATATGCAAAATCTTTTTTTATTATATTTTTTTTTAAGTTATGCTCTTCTATAACTTCAATGAGGCAATCTTTATAAGATGAGCATTTATAAGAATTTGAATAATTCCCTTTTTATGGTGTTTGTCAAAAACCATTCGCATACTTTGATTTATGAACGACTTATTGAACTGCTATAAGATTCTTATCTTATTGAAAAACAATTTGTAATATTTAAGTATTAGAAAATAACCAATGAATACTGAAGGATCTAGTAATTTTAACGATTAACGAACAAAGACCATTAACGACGCTCATTGCCTGAACAAAAACTGGTTAGTTAGAGATTTATTGGTTGTTAAATTAATTAATGCGATAATCAGTTTCATTTTTGTCGGATTTTTTATTTATTTATTTAATAATAACCTTAATTTAGTGAACTTTCCGGATCTGAGTTTGAACAATTTTGCTCATTCGTAAGCAGATTTGTCGCGTATGGATTAATAATTGTAAACAAATACCTTTGGTGCCTTTAATAATATTTATGAAAACTTCTTAACCGTCCTGATTAGTTATCATACTCTTCCATAATTGATTTTCTAATCCAAAATTACCAATCCAACTCGCATAATACTAGATGTCAGCTCAAATTTAAACAAAATATGGCATGGGTTATGTTTTGTATGCAATTCATGTACAAAAACCATGTTGACTTTTTTAAGTACTAAGATTTTAAAAAAATTCAAGTAAAGTCAAGGCGTACTCACTTTTTGTAAATCTTCTCTCTAGAGTGCTGCTCAATCAAAGGATCGAACTTTTTTTTTAATTTCTTTAACTCATGATATTTAGTGACAGCAAATAACCGTGCTTTGTTAACATCTACTTCCATTTTAGAAAATATTGAAAAGAATGGCTGCTTTCCTTTACATCTGATGTAAAATTATGTGTGAGATATGTTTCCCGATCTTTTCAATCACGAGATCAGGAATGTTTCGGGAGTTGCTGATTTCGTAAATGAAATCAAAAGAGAGAAAATTTGGTATCAAATGAAAACAAATGGTTGTCACCAACAATGGCCTGTAAAAATTGTTAAATGGAGATTATACATCTTTGTATAAAAAGCATAAGTATTACCAATGGTAAAGACATATTTGTTAAGGTGACATTATGGATCAGGTATACAAATATTATTTCTATCAAGGATTGAAGTTTCAGTTTTTTAACGGGTGATCTATTAAGAGATCCGGAAGTTTATATTTGAAAAGTAAATTCGGTGTATGACATAGACATTTAATATTTGACAGTTATTTCTTTTCAATGTTGTCCGCGACTGACTCTTAAATGATCCATTCTATGGATCCAATATTCAAGCACTCTTTCGAGCATTTCTGCCAATATTCCATTGATTACTCATATTATGTTCGCAGGAATCGATTATGGAGTATCGATATATGTAAATAAGTTATTTCAGATAGTCCCATAATCTAACGACATCAGATCATAAGATCTTGGAGGCCAATGCACGAATCTCTTTCTTGAGTTATGTTCTCATTAACATTTTCTTTCCATAAATGTATGGTTTGGCCTGCTTTGTGGCACGTTGCACCATCCTGTTGAAACCATAAGTCGGCTACACCAATATCTTGAATTTTTTGCGTTAAAAATTCATTGATCATTGCTCTGTAATTTACGACATTGACGTTTACATGATTTTCTTTCGCATTTTTAAAGAAATACGGTCTGATAAAGCCACCTACCCACAAAATGCACCAAAAGTGGATTTTTCAGAATGTATGATTGTTTTCAGAGTATCTTCTGGCTATTCATCAGCCCAAATACGATAATTTTGTTTGTTGGTCCATTAAACCAAACATGAGCTGTTCCAACGCTCCTAAACAAATCAAGATATCTCTTCAATCAACGCCACAGCGTGCCATGCTTGAGACCGGCGTACTTTTTCAGCTACATCACCAATATATTCACATTATATCGACTTGTACGCACTCTAGTCGGGTGATGAATAATG
This sequence comes from Tipula lateralis, assembly GCA_963932295.1. NCBI lineage: Eukaryota > Metazoa > Arthropoda > Insecta > Diptera > Tipulidae > Tipula > Tipula lateralis. The sequence goes on from OZ010737.1 coordinate 62,051,922, forward strand.
AATAATGAAAACGAGTTCATAACGAATAGTTCGTTCAGTTGGACGATTATGAAAACCATAAAATGGTTGAAGAGTACGAAAACAATTTTTCACTGAACACTGATTTTTGAAATTAATTTTCACAATTTGTAAACGTTGTTCTTCGCGTAGATTTGTTCATGGTGAAATGTCAATAAATACGAACGTGACAGTTGTATCGCAATTGATACAACTATCTCGTTTTGAATCACTCTTTATAATACAAAGATCCCAGTCCTTAAATTTTGATAGATGTACTTTAAGGATCTTGCTGGGAGCATCGCTCTCTGAATAATCATAAGGGATGAAAAAGAAAAATGTTGAACACTTCTTGTGCTCCTGTTTTTCATACCGTTCCCAAAGACTGCATTGCTTTGGATTATAATTCCTATTTGAAGATCAACTGACGACTTTAGAGATACCAGATGTTTTGAACTTTAATAGAAGAACAAACAGATTTCGGGTCTGGCAAGAGATATCAAAATGGACCAATCAAACCTGAGTGGGGCAAGAAAATGTTAGCGCTATAAAAATTAAAATTAAATAAGAATTACAAATATGTATAAATTATTTGATAATTCAAATTACCAGTTGGCTTATTAATTTAAAGAATAAAATGACCGGCACTGCAATGATAATATTGACAGTTCAATCGTAAACTTATATGTATACATATATAAAACATTAAGACGACACACTGCTACCGGAAACATCTTAAATTTATGTTAATTACATCAAATTGAATTTTTTATGTCTCCGACTCTCGTGTCTAATTCGATTAAAATAAATTTACAAATTTTGTACCATAAACAAATCAGCAGAGTATAATCATAATAATAATAATAACAACAACAATATACACAGTTCAAAAGAATACAAGAAGCCGAAATTTTTTCAAGCGGAAAAGCATAATTATAATTATAAGAATTGTATATATGAAGAACGCAAGTCACAGTTTTATCAATATGCTAAGTATATACTCAAGTATATCGTATCAGCAAATTATTTTGTTAATGTACATATATCGTAATGAAAACGAACCCCAGTCGTGAAGTCAAAGTACTTGAAGTACCTGATTTACATATATTGATTTTCTTGCTTTTTCAAACTCTTATTTCATAAAATCGAATGTGGAAAATCCAAACAAAATACCAACATGAACTGTATATGTACACACATACACATATTTACACTCGAAAATGTATATATAAGAAAATAAAAGTTGTCTTAGGTCACGTTTATCCAGAATAAATAACAAAAAAAATGGATTTTCTTTCGCACGCAACTGTTTCTATATTAGTGTATATTTGAATTATTTGTTCCGAAAAACTTTTTAGTTTTCTACATGTATGACGTCATAATATATTTTACATTACAATATAATAAATGTATTGTTAATATAATTTATGAAGAATGAAGAATTAAATTGGATTAATGTGACATAATGCGGAATTTGATTTAGCCAACGAAAATTATATTGTGTTAGAGAATACTTGCTCTAATGGAACGGGTTAAATTTATACCATTTATAAATTTGTGCTTTGATGGACAGTATTGATTATTTCAAGATCTCGAATATATATATATATATATATATATATATATATATATATATATATATATATATATATATATATATATATATATATATATATATATATTTATATATATATATATATATATATATATATATATATATATATATATATATATATATATGTATATATACAACAAAGAAATACATTTTTATTATCAATGAAACGGGCTTTATCGATACAAAATTTTATGACATTACTGCTTAAATATGATTTCTGCCGTGTGAACGCCACAGCTGGTGCTTAGAAGGTGCAATCTGAAACATTAACTTTTACAAACTTTTCGCAGCATTGCAGCCGTGTTTCGTCAATTACTCTTGGAATTCCAGGTTTGTTTTCCAGGTCTTCAATTGTTTCTGGTTTATTGACGTTGACAAGTGACTACATAATCCCAATAATCCTATGAGGTTAAATCACACGATCTTGGTGGCCAACTTATGGTTACCATTACGTGAAATTATTAATAATAATCAATTGTAGCACGTGCTGTGTGGCATAGGGGTCCTTCCTGTTGGAACCACATTCCAGCAAGATTTATGCCAGCTAACCGAGGTACAAAAAATTTCTGATCATGTTCCTATAAAAAACACCATTGACAGTAACATTTTGATCATCATCGTTTTTTAAGATATATGGACCAATGGTTAGGCCAGCCCATAAAGCGCACCAAAAAGTAATTTTCTGTGGTTGTAATGGTGTTTCGATAAACGCTTGTAGATTATCCTCACTCCAAATGCGACAATTCTGCTAATTTACGTATCCATTCAACCAAACATCCATCGGGCTACATCGGAGAACAGAAAACCAAACTAAATAAATTTTCAAATAGGTTTTCAAATAAAGCAGTATTGCCAACTCAATATATATATATATATATATATATATATATATATATATATATATATATATATATATATATATATATATATATATATATATATATATATATATATATATATATATATATATATATATATATATATATATATATATATAATGTATGTATGTATATATATATAAATATATATATATATATATATATATATATATATATATATATATATATATATATATATATATATATATATATATATATCTGGTTTCACCATATTCTGGTTTTTTTTTATTTTTTATTTTTTTTTATTACTATGCAATCTGTTTCGGGCTCAAGGCACTCCCAACTCTTTCGCTTAGTTAGTCCTTACCTTACGTTTTGCAGCCAAATCGAGGACATACGGTTATAGGTCCGATTTTCCTAACCATCTGCACATTGCATAGCTCCATGCCAGATGGATCAGCCCATGAATTCTGCACTCTAACAGGGGGTCATAGTTGTATTCATTCACACCACTGATCGTAATCTCATGGTGAAAAATCCCTTTTGTATCCTGCCCCTATCGGGTTTCGAGCCCGGTACCTCCCACCCCAACTGCTGCAGCTTGAACCACTGCTTCCACCTGGGCGGTTGGTTTCATTGTTGATGCGCCAAGAGGTGAGCGTGCTGGTAAAAAATAATTATTAAAATTAAAAACTATAAGTCATAAATTTTGGTTACAAAATCATGTAATATTTAAATAAGAAATCTTAAATTTTGGAGGAAGTTTGCAGATTCATGGTAAGAATGTAATTTAGCAATGAACCCCAGTGATATTGTAAACTTTTAAAAATTTTACATAGTAGAATGTACATTTTACCTAAGCTTTTGCCTTTATTTAATAAATCAAACTATAAAAAAGATATTGAAATGAAAAATACAACTGTGCAATGGGGAGGGTATAGGTACCACAACAATGCCCAAATAATTAATCTTTGAAGTTCGTTCAGACATTTCATTTCGACCACGCTTATTATTCTAGGCCCGAGATATTTCCGACAAATGAGAATTGATAATACCTTCAATACTAAATAATATACAATAACATTGTAATAGACTAAAAAAAATTAATCGCGACGAATAAAATCAATTTCTTGTGGTTTTGGTTTGTAAACTTACAGAATTCACAAAATTACGGCATGAAATAGTTCTTGCTTACATTCATTTCTCTCAAATTTAAAAAAAAAGGAATAATAATAGAATAGGTATGCCATTCCACTATAAATGTCTACCAATTTTCAAGTTCTGTTGAATAAAACAAGAATTATATATTTTACATAAGAATGTGTGCAAAATACTATTATCTTATTTTTTATAGTTTTTAAATGTACGCTACAAAATTACCAAAATTTCTATTGAGAATTCAATTTATTTTTTACTGTGGCGTACACCCGAAAAAATCGAAGCAGTGGCTGAGATTGTGCATGAGAATACATCAATATCAGCCAGATCTCGGGTGTCATATCTTACAAAGTTCAATTGATTCAAGAGTTGAAGCCGCATGCCCATCCGCTTCGTTTTCAATTCGCTAGATGGGCCTACGAGAAACTGCACGATAATGTCGATTTTGCCAAAAAAAAAGGTCATCTTTTCGGATGAAACTCATGTTCATCTTGGTGGGTACGTTAATAAGCAAAATTGCCGTATTTGGGGCTCAGAAAATCCACACGTGGTCTTACAGAAGCCAATGCACTTGTGGAGCGATCATTGATCCGCCCATATTTCTTTGACAATAAGGACGGCGCAACCATTACGGTCAATGGAGACACCTATCGCACATAACCGGTGAATATCGGTGCTAACTGATAACCGATAATATCGGTGATAACCGATTTTTTTGCGCCCGTACTTTATGTTATTGATGTAAACGATGTTTTGTTTCAACAGGTGCAACTTGCCACACATCTCATGCCACAATCGATTTATTGCGTCAAACGCCGAAATGGTGATGTCAATTGGCAAGAAGCTGCGATTTAACACCATTGGGCTATTTTCTGTGGGGCACCGTTAAAGATAAGGATTATGCCGACAAACCAGAGACAATTGAGTATTTTAAAGCCAACATTTGTGATGCCATCGACAGTAAAAAAATAAATTTGGCAAAATTTCAAACCGTTTATGTTTTATTGCATTTTTAAATTTTAACTTTTAAATGGCCCACCCTTATCAATGTAAATTGGATTTATTTCAAATCAACACCAGAAATATTAATCATACGTGTGTTTTTAAAAATTGGTTTTTAATGTTAAGAGAAATCGAGGATTTTTGATTATCGAGGACAATCTTCGCGGGGCGAGGACACCTGGCAATCGATATATATATATATATATATATATATATATATATATATATATATATATATATATATATATATGTATATATATATAATATATATATATACATATATACATATATATTTATATATATATATATATATATATATATATATATATATATATATATATATATATATATATATATATATAAATATATATATAATGGGTGATTTTTTTGTGATTAGGATTTTCATGCATTAGTATTTGACAGATCACGCGGGATTTCAGACAAGGTGTCAAAGAGAAAGATGCTCAGTATGCTTTGACATTTCATAACTGAAGCCAAACGATTTGACACAACGTCGAATTTTCAGTGAATGGGCCCTAGAAAAGTTGGCAGAAAATCCGCTTTTTTATCGACAAATTTTGTTCAGCGATGAGGCTCATTTCTGGTTGAATGGCTACGTAAATAAGCAAAATTGCCGCATTTGGAGTGAAGAGCAACCAGAAGCCGTTCAAGAACTGCCCATGCATCCCGAAAAATGCACTGTTTGGTGTGGTTTGTACGCTGGTGGAATCATTGGACCGTATTTTTTCAAAGATGCTGTTGGACGCAACGTTACGGTGAATGGCGATCGCTATCGTTCGATGCTAACAAACTTTTTGTTGCCAAAAATGGAAGAACTGAACTTAGTTGACATGTGGTTTCAACAAGATGGCGCTACATGCCACACAGCTCGCGATTCTATGGCCATTTTGAGGGAAAACTTCAGAGAACAATTCATCTCAAGAAATGGCCCGGTAAGTTGGCCACCAAGATCATGCGATTTGACGCCTTTAGACTATTTTTTGTGGGGCTACGTCAAGTCTAAAGTCTACAGAAATAAGCCAGCAACTATTCCAGTTTTGGAAGACAACATTTCCGAAGAAATTCGGGCTATTCCGGCCGAAATGCTCGAAAAAGTTGCCCAAAATTGGACTTTCCGAATGGACCACCTAAGACGCAGCCGCGGTCAACATTTAAATGAAATTATCTTCAAAAAGTAAATGTCATGGACCAATCTAACGTTTCAAATAAAGAACCGATGAGATTTTGCAAATTTTATGCGTTTTTTTTTAAAAAAAAGTTCTCAAGCTCTTAAAAAATCACCCTTTATATATATATATATATATATATATATATATATATATATATATATATATATATATATATATATATATATATATATATATATATATATATATATATATATATATATATAGCACGATCTAAGTGCTAACTTGAATTGTAAATATAATTTTAAAAAACTGAAATATTTAAACGTTCAATGACGATCAAATAACTATATACATATTTCTAATTTTATAATAAAATATTGAACTATATCAAATATTTCCGGTTAGACACAAATGTTATATATCGTTTGTGTCCGACATAAAAATAAAATGTTGATTTGGTTGGCAAGGCAAGTCAAAATTATACTGCAGCATTTGACAATAACTTAAATAAACCGAACGGATTATTTTATACGAAATTAAATCAAATTAAACGAAAATCAGTTTTTATGTATATATTATATAGCCAGACATTTAGACGACGATCATAACATCTAGCAATTCGAATTCAAAGACATACACCATAAAAATAATCTCAATTTATAAAGTCTACGAACCAAACTATCGTCAATATAAAGATGCTGATTACAAAATGCCTCCACTGAAATTATTCGTCTCCTATACACACGTACAATAATAGTATGTGGCGTCAATATATTGCAGACGACACATAAAGTTATAATAGTTGTAGCTACCAATATTAACGAATAACCTTGTTATGGTTACTAATTAAGATGTTTAAATTTTTATTTAAGTTATATTTGAATAAACACATATGTTCATACGCTAATTAGATTACTTAACGATAAAAATTATTATAGATTCCAAATCGTTGGAATTTTACGTTATCATATGACGTTAAGATAAATATGGTGCTTCTTGCTATCAACAAATATAAACAAACAATTCCCTTTCACATATTCTATTCAAATTGTACATCCTTTATATACTAAAACATATATAGACATAAATAAAATGTATATGTACATAATATATTCGATAAAATTATATCGAATGCTATAAAACACTCTCGCGCATTAAACAATTATGTTTTATGAAAATGCCATGGGTCATCGCCATTTCATTTCATGACTGAGTTACATATTTGAAAATACCAAAGTAAAAACCAAAAAAATCCACCGCCAAAAACGAAACCACCAACAAAAAGTTATTATCTGATGTCCTTTGTAATCGTCCTCTAACGTCTAATTGTTGTAGTGTAATCGCGATTTAAAAACTGAATCATTTTGTTTTTATTAGGTTCAAGCATAAAATTATTTTCGGTTTTTAATGGATTTTTGGTATTTTGGAAATTCATACGGATGTTGTGTGGAATTTATCTATAAACGAATTATTTGTTTTTCTCATTGTTTTACATTTATACTGTTCGAAGACGATAACACTCGCACAATCTCACGATAGGCGTGTGTTAAACTACTAAAACGTTACACAATTTTAAATTAAATAGAAAGCATACCATATATTTAATAAGATTTATTTAAGCTGGAGGCACTAGCATATATTTGAATAAATGTACAGTCAAGTCACTAATAGTGTTGTTAGCCAGAAAAATGACTATAATAGTTTTTTGGTATAAGGTTAAAACTATTAACTGTTGGTTTTGTTACAAGAACACACGGTGAGTTTTGTTTGTTTTATTTAAGATAATACAGGGAGGAAATCACTAGCATATTTGCCATCAATTTCAAGTAAATGTGTCAAAATAATATGTTGAAAAGCGTCTGAAAGCGGATAAAAGCATTCTGGTTATATAAAGGGATTTCTAATAAGAGGTTTAATTTTTATATTTTAAAAAACGAGTATTTTTTAAGAGAAATCATTGAATGTTTATTACATTGTAAAGAGGTAGGTAAGCTTTACCAAATACCCACCACGGCTACGCTTGCAGCGCACCATATCGTTTTCATGAAATTTTCCATGGTCAATTTGATGTTAAATCAAAGATTTCGGTGGCCTATTGTGATCACCTCTTCGAGAAATAACACGGTCAGGAAACTTCTCTTGCAAAAAAGTGATTGTTTTGTTGCTTGTGTAGCGCGTAGCGCCGTCTTGCTGAAAATAAACGTAGTTCACATTAATATCTTTATAGCTCGGTCATATTCAAAAAACCGCACCATACAGTGACACGTTGAGAATGGAGAGGCTTTTCATCAATCATTGTTGGATCTTATGAGCCCCAAATGCGACAATTCTGCTTATTAACGAAGCGAAAATGGGTCTCATCACGATATCCGGATCATTTTGATGCATTTGAAGGATTCAATCAGCGAAGATACAAACTTTTATGGTGATCACCGGGCTTGAGTTCTTATTTTAACTAAACTTTAAAAGCCTTAAGACCTAAGTCATAATACGGAGTAATATCGTTTGGGGAATGTATAATTCCAAAGATCGACAAACCTGGGCTTTCTTCAACACTACGGGCTACACACCAATATACTCAGTAGTTCTTATTCGACGCATACGGTTTCGATTTTTCACATCACTAACTGGTCCCAACAGCTCACATTTTCCAGCTATTGCCGACCAAAAAGGTTAACAACTTCAATGTGTTGGTGAGGCGTCTGTCGTACTAATTTTAGTAATGGCGTAGCTTTTATTTCTCAAATGTCAAAAGATGACAACTTCAAAATTGACAGCTGCCTCAAAATGAAACCTCTTATTGGAAAACCCTTTACTTGGCCTTCTTTCGTATAGTTCGTTCGTTCCGAATATGTTGTATCCAATCATATTTCAGGAAAATTACGTTTTTGTCCATAATTGTCACAAGTGTAAACTTTAACGAACACGGCGTGAAAGAGACAATACTGCAAATAATGAAACAGAAATTACAAAATATTATGCGATATTCTTTGGACAAAAAAAAAGTTGCTCTGACAGCTAAAAAGTGCTTTTTTTGCTCGAAACACGTGCGTTTTTGACATTACACATTCTTTGGAAATGATCTCGAGCACTTTTTTTTTGATCTCTAGCAACTTTTCAAAAATCGAAATTTTTTCACAGATTTACCCACACATATAAATTTTTAAATGCCAAAACAATATAAACAAAAACAAAACGCCATTTTTAATTTCATTTGTGAACTATATTTTGTCGTAAATGTGTGAAATTATCAAAATTAAATAAAAAGTTAATAACAATAATAATAAAGAATTTTAATAAAATAAATCTATATGTTTTAAAAGACAATACTATGAAACTTATTTTTGTGTAAATTGTGTAGCATCATAATTTGTATTTTATTTTCACCAATACATCGACAAAAAGAGCAATTTTTTTTTTCGTATTCTTTGATAAAAAAAAAAGTGCTCTTTTCTCTCATTTTGCAAAGAATATCACATTAGTGTTGCTAAAAGTTTGTTTTTTCATTCCAATGTTTATAAAATGCTTTAAAATAGAAACAAATGGATTCTGTGTGCTAATAAAATATTACTTTTTGCGTAAAAGAAAATTAAGCTTTGAAGAAAAATAGTATGGCAATTAGCTCTACACCGTTAGTAAATTTCGTTTTGATTGTTCAAGTACAACGATGCTAATGGTCAAAACATTTCAGTTGCATATAAAGAATGGTTCGATGGAAAAAGAGACAAAACACCTATTTTGTTATATCTAACTATTGTTAGATTTATAACTGTATTAATCTTTTACTATATGTTTTGATTTAACACCATAAACTAGCACCATAAACTAACCTTAAAATAAATATCGAATTCTTTAAGATATTTTAAGGCATACCTTACATTAAACAAGCACAAATCTGCCGATCACAATTTCAATTTTCCAACCAAATGACACCGACATGTATGGACACCTCAATCAAAGCGGAAGTCACGTCACTATATTTATATAACACATAATACATGAAAAATGTCAAACAAAATAGGAACAGCGATAGCAAAGAATTTCATTAAATGATCCGTTTTAGTATTGACAATATATGAGCAATGATCAAAGTTTCTTAACTATGCAATAAACTATATTATAATTCCATTTTTGTGACATATTTTCTTTTTAAATTCAGAATGAATATTTACTATATATGTATATATATATATATATATATATATATATATATATATATATATATATATATATATATATATATATATATATATATATATATATGTATATATATATATATATATATATATATATATATATATATATATTTATATATATATATATATATATATATATATATATATATATATATATATATATATATATATATATATATATATATATATATAAGTCTCGTACGATACTAAATAATGACGTTGTGAGACGACGATTATTATTGCAAATAATAAAAGCTTTTTTCTGAGTCACTGTATGTTAAGTAAAAGTTGTCAAGTACAATATATACAAACCACTTCAATTACAATGCGATGTTTAATTTTAAGACATATATTTCTAAGCCGGTATAAACTTCTTTAGCACAAAATTTGGACACCGCGAGTGGTAAATAACATCAATACTACTATGATATGTTCCAGCCGTATTGAGAACCATAAAGTTGTTTTTAGTGCTAAATAGCATGTAGGTCTAACCAACTTGTGGGAGGTTGTCATTGATGAATGAATACGAGATACTGCTTTCGAGAAAATAATCATGCGAGTGATATATGGATCAAAACACGATGTTGATGGCACATACCGAATTCGTTTCAATCACGAGATAATCAATGTATGAAATCAAAACACCGCGAGTACGTTGTCTTGGTCACGTGAGACCGATATTGTTTCTTGTTTACAACAGTATAATGAGCTGATTCGTGAACGAATAGGGTCAGTTTGTTTATACGGGCTACTTAAACTGATAGAAAAAAAAAAACTTCTTATAATACATTTGAAGAGATAGTTATTATTTGTTTGGTTTTTGCTCTATAAGAAATTACAATATTATCAGCTAAACCTATCATATTTCCATTGATTTTAAGAGAAGTAGATCTAATATAACTCAAAAATAAAATTGGGCAAGCACAGAACCTATACCCAACCGTTAGCAATAATATCAGGTAGCCTAACAATTTAGCTCCTATTTAAATAAGAAATACCTGGAACCTAGTGTTTATTGAATTTGAGGAGAAACAAATTGATGATCGACAATCTCAAATACCTTTAGTAAAGTCAATGAAGTTAAAATTAGTACTATCGTTTTGATTTAAAGTCGAAATTGAGGGGAAGTAGAAAGATTTTGCCATAACATTACCATAAAGTAAAGTGCTTCCGAAATAGTGCATATCGGTGATGGACCATCCTTACTCAAATATACTATTGTCTATCTATTGTCATCTAGTCCTGGATGGAGTCTCCACAAATAATTTATAAAACAAACCATCAATTATTGAAGAGAATAGCATTTATATTAAATTGCCTAGATCTTAATCGATATTTTAGCTTTAAACATTCAATTCTTGATCAAATTAATGGCTTTAAATAGCTCACCTTGATTCACATATTCTGGTAATTCCCGGGGAATAGAGTGTTGCAGGATAATTTTATTAGAGTAATTTGAGTTTAAATATTTTTTTCTGGCATACTGAGGTAAAAAGCTACATAGTGTTAAATTGGGAATAATTTTCCCTTTCAATTTAAGTATGGAAAAATTATTCCGAATTTATAAATATTTACATCGAACTTTTTTCGTCAGTAGGCCGGAAAAAATATATTTGAACAGAAATTTCATATAAAATCTTTCCCCAATTTTCTATTCCCACAGTCGCATACCACAGTCGCATAGATTACTTCTTAAATTCTTAAATTTTTCGCATCATTTATTAGTTTCTGGGTGGACAATAATAAATGCTTTTATGAGAACATTGAATTTATGGAATAATTGAATATATAAATCAAAGCCAAAGAAGAAACAAATTTTTTCTAGAGACTTACGAGTACGTTAGTGTTACATTGTGTCTCCATTAGCTTTCTCACAAAAATAAAATATTTTGTTCTTGAAAATCTTTAACTAGCCAAAAATTATACAAAGAATAAATGATTATACTAAAGGGAAAATTAATTAATTAATTCTTAAACTAATTTATGGAATTGTATAAATTTATGACTGGGTTGTACTACAACAAGGCATACCTTTATAAAGACAAAGAACGATAGACAATCTAAAACAATTGGAGAGTAGCAAGATAAGATGTTTGAGATATGATTGTTATTAGTAATGTTTGAGAAATAATTGTTTTCCAAGCATTGATTTTCGAAACATATTTTCAAATAAAAGCCAATTTTACGAAAGCTCAGTTCTAGAGCTTTATACGTCAAGTAATAATAAATATTTTTAGATTCCGTCGCGAATATGCTGTAGAAATATAGTCTCTTACGTCATCTACGTGATAATTGACAACATTTTAAAATTATTTCCGCTTTCGAAAATTGAATTTACGTAACATTAGAACTGCTGCGACGTCTGTTTTCAAATAAAACTTTTGCCAAACTTGTTATTATAAACTTCCAAAGTTTTCCAAAAAAAAAAATGAAAACGAAAGGAAATCGCAAAAATGTAGTTCAAGTTTATGTTTCAATCGAATAGCCTTTTAAATTCAAAATTTATTATTGTATGTTTATTATATATTTACAATGACGTCATTTTTATTTTTAAAATTATAAAAAGTTAATTAAATTTTACTTAAATAAAAAATTTTGTTTTTTATACTTGTAGAAATACGTCCTACAACCGAAAAGGGAACTCCTGTTATTGTAGAATTTAGTATATTTGTGGTAGATATTAATTCAATTAATGTAGAAGATATGGATTTTCGGTAAGTGCTAGTTTGTATTAAATTGCTTTTTGAAACACGTATAGTAGGCGTTTATTACCTGAATTACGACTAATTTGATGTAAGATGATTATATCCAAATAGGTCATTATTCTTCATGCTAACTAAACATATAATACAATGAATTTGTATGTAAGTTTGAGCTTTGTGTCAAAAATAAGCTAGTCTCGAAAGAACTGTACACTACAGACAAATCACTCGTATAGCAATAGCTTACTTTTGTTAATTCGCTAAACTAGCCAAAATCTATTTTCATACTGTCACCGAACGACGATGCCTATAGTTTTATCACAATACATAATAAATTGACGACAACGCAATGTTTTCAACTGGTATAAAGAATATTATATTTATAAATACATGTTTGTGTTTAAATTCAGCAGTAGTAAAATATCTACCAAAAATTGTTTTCATTCTCATACTCGCGTATAAGTCGCAAAGACCTCAACTAATGTGAATACATACAATGGTTTCGGAATTTGGAAATCATCCAAGAAAATATATTCTTATAGAATATTTAGCTTATAACGTTTTAGATGTTTTTGGCTTTCATGGACAAAAGTAATCGAATCAAATTTTTGAAAAAATTATCTATAATATTCCTTCGGTTTTATCGCTTATCGAGGTTCTGTATATACATATGTATAACGCTTATTTGGATTATGCCGCCTAATATATAGTGTTTTGTCAACTGATGAAATAAAAATTTATACATAAACATATTTTTTTATAATACACATGTAGTATTGGGTTATGTTTTTAGTTACAATAAAAATGTACATGTCGTAGGCAATTAAGCAAAAATAACATCGTAGAATTATAATAAATAAAATTATTCCAATTCATACAGTTCTTCTATTCGAATGTAGAATTTAAAATATATTTATTAGAACTATCACAATAGTGAGAGCGATAAAGAGGCGTATATTAATATTTGCCTGAAACGATATCATCATATTATTGATGTGCTTGTAACTACAATATACCTTTCTGTAATATTGAACTTGCTATAAAACCTTCATTAAGCTGGAAGTTTAAACATTATTCTTGTGATTTTTAATACAAAATATATTAAAAACTATTTATGTGGATAGTCACAGATACATTTTGTTTTATATACACTACTACATTTTTGTTTTATATCCTTTATACACAAAGCGCTTATTCTTTACACAAAAGTTAAATTTATTAAAGAAATTTGTGCTAAAGTACAAATCTGTGAAGCTAACACGAAAAATTAATATAATTTCCAAGCAGTATTGTCGAAAGAACTACTATAGAGGAAAATGTACAACTTTCAACACCGATGTACTAATATGCTTCTCTGAAAAAATAAACCTAAAAAATAAATCTATACTTTTCTGAAAAAATAAACCTACTCGCATTTGCACTTTCATGCAGTTTTTGGTTTTTCTTTTGTTTTACTTAGGTGAGAGAAATATATTTCACTATCACATACTCTTCCGTTTTACGAAACAAATCAACCAGCAATATTTCAACCATATCAGTCATACACTTTAATACAAAAGAATAAAATTGCAAAACATTTACGAAAACATTATAGTATTCACTAATTATTGATGAAACGACCGATGTGTAACCATCAATATATATTTAGTTTTGGTTGTGAGATATTTCGATTTAGCCGTAGGAAAAGTGTGCGATAGGTTAATTGGGCTGTTGAAACTAGCTTATAATAATGCACTTTGATTGGATTTGCGTCTGTCAATGCCTTTATTATGATGGGTAATAACAATGGTGTGAAAACATTTTTGAAAAATTACAACTTAATTTATGTCATTAGATACACATGCCATTCGGTACATCTCTGCTCGTTTGCAGAAACAAAAAAAAATCCTAAAAATTTGGAATCTTTGGCTTGCAATATTCTGATTTAAATTTAAAACTTTTCAATCTATATCAAAACTTCAAGAATATTTTAATATCGAAACACAAAATACATAAATTATCAAAAACAAGATGGCTTGACAGAAATCTTGTTAGCACTGTAGGCAGCAGTAACAGCAGTAATGCTTAAACATTTGCTTGTACCATAATATCATTTAGAACAGAATGCCGACATGGCTCAGGTTCCAATAAGTAACTCCTTGATTTCATGTTTTGCTTCCCTCTACTATAAAAGGTTCTTTTAAAACAATGTCATCCAATTTTGTCAAATCTGCATATATTTTTTATAATAAGCTGGATAAAACTGATTTTTTAAATATTAATAATATTTTAGACATTGATTAAAATTATATTGGCACAAAAACTGAAATAACTATAAAAGGGAGAACAATTTCAGAAGACACTGCCAACCGTTTAAGGGAATCGTGTTTTGCTTATTACATACAGTTGTGTAACCAAATCAGCACTCGAATTAATTTAAAAGATGAGGTGTTAGTAGCTGTACAATGCTTGGATCCGAAACATAAATCAAATAGTCTATCTCCACTTATTCGGTTGCTTCCGAATTTTTTCAAAAACAGTTTGAAATCCAAACTTCTATATTAGATTCTGCCAACGAAAGAATGTATCCACAACATCGTAATTTTGTTGGATCTATTTTACGTTTTCCTCATAGTATCGCAAACGCCAAGCGAATATTTTCCAAAGTCAACTCTAATAAAGATAAGAAGCGTAATTTATTGTTAACCTGAACAGTAAATTCCATTATTGTGGCCCGAAAGTTATTGGATGGAACACATGCCAACCCTTCAAAGGAATTGTTAAATAAATAAAGTAAAAATAATGGTTAGTATTATTTCTATTTGTATCATTTTTATAAAATTGTCCGCAATTACTAAATTTATATGTTACTTAATTTTTAGATTTTTTGTTTTTAATAAACCATAATTTAATTTATGTTTTTATTTTTTATACTTTATTTTTTAAAATACTCCCATTGTCATACGATATGTGCTACTTTAGACTTTTTGTAAACGACAACCCTGTTTGTTTCCAAGGCAACACTAATGGTTTGAATCTTTGATATAAGTAATATATATATATATATATATATATATATATATATATATATATAAATATATATATATATATATATATATATATATATATATATATATATATATAAATATATATATATATATATATATATATATATATATATATATATATATATATATATATATATATATATATATATATATATATATATATATATATATATATATATATATAACATGAACTGAAATCAAAATATTGAAAGTTGAATCACTGTATAATTTATCAGTGGTAATTTTTATCACCTCCAAAATGATTTAGTTTTCTATAAAAATGTCTTACAGATAATTTCCAAAATTTGGTATGATTTAGACTGAAGTACTAATTGTTCGAGTGGAACTCACATTTATCAGACGTATTATTTGTTTATTATCAAAAGCGGTGCTATATACGAAATCATTTTAAACGTTTCAGAATTTCTGTATGACTGAAGTATTACTACATGTAGACAATAAGTATATGAATAAATAACTCTCGGGTGCTTTGGGTTTTGTATCCGTGTTATTGCCGTTCAGGATGCATTTTTATTGAATTTTGTCAATATTGAATTTTTTTATTTTAAGACTAAATTTGAATTTCTTTAGTTGATAAAATAAATATATTTTTATTTTTTATTAGATTATATATTATAAATATATTTTTATTTTTCATTATTTATCCCTTCAAGGTTAATCTAAGTTGCATACGAACAATACTTAAATATATAAATACAACAATTATTATTATTATTAATTATTAAAATAGAATACTAATTAAAGTATTATTAGTATTCTATTTTTTTTTTGTTCAAATATAATTCTATTTGTAACTTAAAATACAATTTAATTAATTCTTCAATTTTAAAATATTTTAGACTATATGATTAACTGTTTCAGACTCTGTGTAAATTACATGATGAATTTTTACACGGTTTTAATAAACTCGTAGTTTATTATTTTGATTACAATCCCATCAAAATTATTTTATGTAAAAAACCTTTTTTTTTGTAACTGAAGGGCACGTCAGTTATAAAATCAAATTAATGATTTAAATTTTTTTTAAAAATACTAATACTATTTTATAAATAGAATTTATGAAATAATTTAGTACAATTTTTTTCGACTTTATTTTTTTTACTATGGCTTAGTTAACAGCCTTTACCGCGTCTCAAATGAGACCTTAAGAACCAATTTTAACTATTGGTGCACATTGTAGGTGGTCAGCCCAACGAATGTTTTTACACACACACAAACGCGTTTTTATGTCATCCAGTTGCATGTTAATTGTTGGTCAACGGCGGGAATCGAACTCGAGACCGCGGCGTGATGACTAACTCTCTTAACCATTAAGCTACAAACGGCGACTGTATACTTAATGTTAAAATAATTTGTATTTTAGATATTAACAGGTTACTTTCAGATTTACCAATGGAACGACAAAATTTTATGATGCTTTTAAAGCATGTCAATATATTTATAAGGTCGTTTGCTGGTATGGATTAATTTCTGAACAATTTGGTTGCCCAAAGATGAAGAACTCTTACCGCACAGTGAGTGCACAGATAAGCATGTTCACATTTATATGGGTTCAATTTCCGCTTCCTGCAAATAGTTTAATGAGGAAAGAAAAGTGGTTTTATTAAATTAGATTTATTAAATTCATCATAAAACGGTATTTTACGACGTATGTATATTATCGTATGTTAATGCTCACATCAATAAACTCCATATTAATTTATTAGATTTATTAAAGTTCGGTGATTTATATTATCAGACAAATTCTAGTGACTCCTTAATTTCGATAAAACTTGACTCCATAATTTCGATGTTTATTGCGATATAAATTAATTAATTATTGAAATTAACACAAACTATTATTTATTATGTTTAACAATATATATTTCTATATACAAGATTCACTATTTATAATTAATTATTTAATATTTTGTCATATTTTAAAATCGAAGTTAATCGAACAACGGAACAGAAAAAACTTATTACAAAATCAATGAAAAACTAACGAACATTGTTTTTCAAAGTTAACTTGAATTATATAAAAAAAACTATTTACATGAGTTGTATACTCAACTATTCATTTAAGGTGCCAGAAATTTAGATAATCAATCACAAATAAATTTAAGAGCGAGGTGTGAAGAAGCACCAAAATACCATGCGACACCACAGGTATTCTAAGATCTAAGAAAATCAATATAAACAAAAATTATTTTAACAGACAGAAGGCAATAATAATGAAAACGTCAAAACGACATTAGTTGACAGTTAAATTTTTTTTAACGTTTTAAAATATATGGCACTGTTATTGATATTATGGTCTTCGTTCTTTTCATATAATTTGAGTTTTATGTAATTTACGCTGTTTTTACATAATTTAACATGTAAAACCCCTTTTTACATTTTATAGATTTTCTGCCATATTTAGTATTAATATGGTTGATATTAAACATAAATAAAACTATTTGGCAATCACGTAAAGTAATAATGGACAACACTATAGTGCTCCTTTTTCACATATAATTCCCCGGTTGAAAATACACTTGGCTGTCTAACTTGTAATTTTCTTACTCGTTTTTTTTCTTAATCTAGTTCCAGAGGCAGTACCATATACAAAGATAGCGTACTACTAAATGAATGTATGCAAATTTAAATGATATTTCTGACAAAGTTTATTGACATATTTATCAAACTACCATCATTCATAAAATATATTAACAATATCATCAGGATCATTAAAAATACTTTCATTTAAGAAAATAGAATCGCACTAAGCTGACTTCCGTTTTTTAAATTAAATGGTTGGGCTGAATCAAAAGATATTAGGAGACACAGAAATAAATTAATGTGTCTCCAAATATAGTTTTTAATCACCCCAACAAACATTTTATTGAAGTAATGCTTCTTAAAGGGCGGGCTCGGGTTGTCCAAGACGTGAGATCGTATCGGTCGTCAACCAAATTCGTAGGCAGTGACCATTTTATGGTTGCTGCAAAGCTACGATGGAAATTTTCGTACAAGTCAGGGAGGACAGGAGAATATACAACGCGATTCTCCTGTGAAGGTCTGATAAATGAAGAAACGCAACGAAAATATCAAGATCTTGTCAGCAATAGCATTATGCAATCCAATTACCAATCTGATGATGTGAACAGTGTCTGGGAAGTATTGAAAACCTCGGTTGTCGATGCTGCCCAGCACACTCTCGGTACAGTGAAAACTAAGCCCAAAAATGATTGGTTTGATGAGGAGTGTCGTCTTGCTGTTGAGCAACGCAATATAGCCTATAATGAAGCGCAGACTCGGTTTACAATCGCAAGGAAAAACAAAGCAGTTCTTGCTAGGAGGACAGCTAAAAGAATTTGTAGACAGAAGAAGCGCGAATGGTGGAAGGCTAAGGTCTTAAGAGTACAACAACTCAGCAATGAGCACAATTCGCGTGGTTTCTTTAAAGGAATCACCGAATTGCACCATACCTTAAGATCTCGTTCAACTGCCATTCGGGACCAGGATGGAAACCTCTGTGTTAACGTCGATGCGGTACTCGATACATGGCGTGAACATTTTTCTGATTTACTTAATGTTTCACATATATCACAAGCTCTGTTTGAATACCCTCAAATACGGACCGCAGAGATGTTCATTGAGGATCCATCCTATGAGGAATTCACAATGGCCATGCAGAAATTAAAGAAAAATCGTTCACCAGGAGTTGATTGCATTAATTCAGAGCTCTTGATATTCGGAGGGCTAACTTTGTGGAACTGTCTTTTCGATCTTGTTCGATTGGTATGGCGAAATGAAGTTATGCCCGAAGAATGGAAAGTGGCCGCGTTATGCCCAATTTTCAAGAAGGGTGATCGCTTGAAATGCGAGAATTATCGCGGTATAGCTCTCCTTTGCACAGCATATAAGTTACTGTCTTATTCTGACAATCCAATCAACTTATTGCTTATGCAGATGATATCTGTGTGATTGGATTAAATGGCAACGGAGTGAAAGAGATACTTGATCCACTGGAACAGTGTTCAGCTGCCGTGGATCTCAAAATCAACGAGTCAAAAACCAAATATCTAATCTCGGGTTTTAGAGACCAAGACGCAATTGATTTCAGTAGTGGTAACCACACGTTTGAAGGAGTGATGAGATTCAAGTATCTTGGATCTCTCATCACTCACGATAACAGTGTGGGCGAGGATATCAAGGTCCACCTTGCCGCTGGCAATCGGGCTTTGTATCCTCTACGTCCACTGCTGAAATCAAAATATCTTGCAAATACGGATAAGCTGAAACTGTACAGAGTGTTGATCAGACCCGTTGTCATGTATGGATGTGAGAGTTGGACCTTGACGGATGAGTACGAAAGATGGCTTCTAACATTCGAGAGAAGAATCATGCGTGTGATATATGGCCCAAAACGCGACGTTTTGGCACATATCGAGTTCGGTTCAACCACGAGATCAGGAATTTAATGCAAATTCCTGATATCGTGCATGAAATCAAAGGACAGCGAGTACGCTGGCTCGGTCACGTTCTGCGTGCTGATCCGAAACGAATGATACAGCGATCTTTAAAGGGAGAACCGCCTTTCGGTAGGCGAAGAGGTCGCTGTCGGTGACGATGGGTTTACGGCGTAGAGAGCGATCTGGCATCTGCAAACTGTCTACAACGGTTTGAAGAGCTGGCTCGTGATCGAAACCGTTGGAGACAGATTGTTGACACGGTACGGGCCAATAATGGCCTGTAAAAACCTTAAAAAAAAAATGCTTCTTAGTAAAATATCTTTCTGAACTGAGAAGTTTACTGCATATCTAAGATAAGATTTTATAGCACTATCATTTTTATTTTGTTTAATTTTTTTTAAGATAGTTTTTGTGACGAATAGTTTCCCAAATACCGTAAATTAACTTAGTTTTTATTTTGATTTGAATACTTTCGAGCTTACTAAACTTTTCAACTAACTCATTATAAGTTTTTCACTATTATTTGAAAAGTGGAATTTTTCTGCCGTTCAACCATCAAAACGCTATATAGCCGCATAATGGCGTACAACACCAAACTGTTTTTTGTATTAATGTATTACCACATGGTTCATTGACTACTAGAATTTGTGAGTCTCATTTGGCGAGTAGACCCATCCAATAAATTGGAACGGTAGGCACTCAAAGTAATAAAAAACTAGTCTATTCGAAGGTTGCCTTTTCTATTTCTATTTCTATTTGGCAACCTGGTGTTGCAATCTGTCCACTGACAGCTCTATCGTAAAGTTAGAAGTTTTTGAGGTTATACGTACTTAAAACGTTTTGACATACGAGCGCTATTTGTGTTGTTTTCGAGCATTTCTTTCGACCAATCGACACGAGCCTTTTTTTGAGCGATTGACAAATTGTGTTGGATCCAACGCGAACAAATTTTTTTGACAATTAAATGTTCATGCAATATTGAGTGTATGCACTAATGCCTAAGGTTGTATCTATCTCACAATAGGTCACATGACGATCTTGCAATATCAGTTCGCGCACAGCATCAATGTTTTTCGGAACAACAACTGATTTTGGACGACCTTCACGAAATTCGCCTTGGAGTGAACTCCGACCACGATTGAATTCACCATACCATCAATAAATACTGGTCCTTGATGGAGCTTCATCGCCAAAAGTTGAATTAAGTTCATTCATGCACTGCTGCTGAGTTAATCCACGTCGAAAGTTGTAAAAAATAATCGCACGAAAATGTTCACGATTTAATTCCATTCTTGGGGGCAGATGAATCTTTTAATTTACTGTAAACAACACAAATAGCGCTCGTATGTCAAAACGTTCTGAGTACGTATAACCTCAAAAACTTCTAACTTTACGATAGAGCTGTCTGTTGACAGATTGCAACACTAGGGTTGCCAAATCCCGAAATATAAAAGGCATCCTATGTACGATGACTATGAATTTCTCAATTTTGCCACTGTATAATTAATTAGAAATTCTATGAATTACGCGAAATATTTTAATAAACAAATATGTAAATTATAAATAAATTGATAAATATTTTCGTTAATAATTTAAAGTCGTTTGTTTGTTGTTTTTCCTAATGCGTCTCAAAAATATTTGTTTACATTTTTTACTAGACGTCATTATTTTTTTAAACTTTTTAATTTTTCATTTAATACGCTTCTAAAATCAAGGTTAAAACAAGTAAATGTTTATTTACTATTTTATTTGGATTTATTTCACATCTCAATGTTTTAATAATTTTTTATGTACCATCACTAAAAAGATACGCAGAAAAACATTCTTGAACAATTTTTTATCTCCGGCAAGCGTTGATAATAAAATATATAAAGAATTTAAATTGGATTATCGATGTAAGTAAATCATCGGTATGTTTCTTTGCTCTTTTTACCATTATACTAATTGACCATTTACTATTTCCAAATATCCAAACGATACTGGTTCATAAACGTTAACGAGTAACAATCTTATAAATGAAACCAATTAGTATGTTTTGGATCTACAGTATAAATAATCTGGCTAGTACATATGTACATCTGTTGAAAATAATCAACTGACTTATAACCTTTTTTTTCGGGTGAACCCATCTTGTTCATTATGTAAAATATGATAAATAAAAGTGATATTTTGATTCTAGATATGTCAAATCATAATCAACTGTCTATATACTATACTGTCTATATTATAACTGTTTTGTTTACAAAGTTGGGATTTTCCGAGTAAATTATGTATAATGAAAATTTTGTTACCTTAATTTGTTTGCTAATTTACAGATCTGATCAATAAATTTTTAATCGATAAAAGCTTTCCTAACTTCTTTATCAAATGTTACTTTCTGAAACATCTAAACAAGAAAAAATAAAAATACTAATGTAAGATAATTTTAACGCAAAAATGGTTACAAAGCTCGCTTTGTAAAAAAGGACCAAGATATCAGAAAAGAGTAGGTTAAGTTAGAGTGGATGTGCTGAGAACTGGAATAGATACGTAAAGTTCTATGTACTACATAGAACTTTACGTGTCTTAAAACATTAAAACTTCATCTACTATCAGCATCGAATCATTTTAAGTGATATATGAAGCATAGAACATCCCGAATGTTTCGTTAAGTCGTTCTAGAAGAGTGGTTTTAGAAATTTCTGTGTTCTTTGCACCAGACGAGAGCAGCAGCAAAGCAAGTATGGAGTTTTATTTCTTCCGCCTTCTCGTGCTCATCTTTGCAGTCCCATACATATATATGAAAAAGTATTTCAAAAATTATCACAACCATACTGATGTAATGTCTCTTAAATGATATAACCTGTATGGTTATGGCTAGATTCAGTTTTAGCCAAATTTACTTAGTTATTCATACGTCTAATGAATTATTACACCATATTTTCAAAAACTATCCCTTCTTAATAGTTATTGAAAATTATTATCCCGCCACATTTAAATTCCCTGGCAACTAAATGTTAAACTTATCAGCCATCTCGTTCATACACTGAAGCAGAAAATAAGACAAACGGGGTGGTTAGCTTTCCAAACACCACAGAAAATCCTACAAACAACTTTACCACAATTTTTAAACCATCTGTGGAATCCCTGTCTTCCCTGAAGAGTTCGTCCCAGTTTTCCTTGAAGAGAATGACAGTTAAACAGTTTTAACGATAGTAACGGTATAGAGTAATTGGTAGTGTCGATGATACCTATATTACACAGATTGGAGAAGTATTCTGTGTTATTGCGGCAATCATTGGGTTCCATTTCCCTTCTCTTCAAAATGGCACAGCACTATAAGGGATGTCTTTACCCTCTCCAGACTATAAGGTTACAAAATATGTATGCTATCCAACACACTCAAGAAATAAGAACGTAAAAATATTTCTTAAAGGACGGTGGGAAATATGACATCTACAAAGGTGACATCTACTAAGCCTCAAAATGAACTAGATCCCAAATTAAACTTATCAAACTTGGTGAGAAATTCAATCTTCCTATAGTAGTGAAGAAATCTATGAGAACAACCTTCGATGCGTTTAAGTTTCATGGTAAATTATAAAATGGAATTAGCAACGATTTATATTTCGATGTCCTTGACTGTGAATCACTACTAATCAAAAGCGTAACTGTTCAAGTTAAAAGAGAAACTCACCAAACAACCAATAGTTAAGTTTAACATTTCATTTAAGTTGTAAAACACTCCGAGAAATGCTTAATGCATACAACTAATAGTGAAGTTCACAGAATACTAAATAGGTTGAAAATTGGAATACAAACTATTACAATCCGGAACTAGACGAGATTATAAGTACTCAAAACATCCTTGTGATATCTATAAGGCTGTAATTGTAAAAATTTCATAAAATTAAAAATATTTAATAGGTAATGTTGGAATGATTAATTAAATGATGCATGTCTCGAGATATATGTACTTACTCGTATATACGTATAGTAGAGGATTACAGCATTATTAATTTATTTCTACCCACATACGGGTATATCAACATATTGCAAAGCATTATATGATTTATACTTGTTTAAGCAATTAAAACTTGATGGTATGAGGTAGCAACATTTTATTTTAATCGATAAATAACGTCACTTTAAAAAGTTTCTCTAACAGAAAATAATTGCATTTGGAACAGAACTTAATTCATAATTAATTTTGCATTCTTTAGATATTTTTCTTAAAATTAAAAATCTCAATCAAATTATTTTGATTGATTTATGCACAAATTTATCTACTTACATACACAAGCGTCATCAAAATTTAATTTATTGATTTATCTGTAACAGCAAGCACTGAGCAAGATTATCGGATTAAGTTGGTTCAAATATGAGTACTATTTGCAATAGGCAAGACATGTGGTTTCAGACACACGCATCCCTTATCCTCCAAGATCTAGTACGGCACATGACAATAGAATTCTAATCTACTTTACACTTAAGAAATACCGCGATTGTTGCTTTTAAATCTCCTTCTATTCACTGTTGCGCGTGTAAATTACAAGGTTTCTTACATGTGAACAACGTATTATTTACATAAGGTTATTTTTTTACATTCTATATGTAAAAAACGATTTTATGTAAATAAAAAACTGAGGCGCCATCTCTTTTTAAATCTAATTGTAACTAAAACACCATCTGTTAAAATATCTTCTCATTATTTTATGAATAGAATTTGTGAAATAATTAACTGTGTACAATTTTTTCGACTTCAAACTGAATGTCACAATAATTAAGATTAAATTTATTAAGAGATTAAAAATCATTTTAACTGCCGAACATCTGTAAATTTTTGAGATTTTAAAATAAATGGCACTGCAAATGATGTCTTCGTTTTTTATATGTAATTTACGTTTTATGTAATTTACGCTGTTATTTACGTAATATACCTAAAAAATGTAAAAAACCTTTTTATATATAAAACCCCAACAGGGCTTTTATGTTGTTACACATTACTGTATTTGTCCTTGCCTCATACTGTAATAATAATAGTTCTGCGACTTGTAAAGAAAACCTACTTGAGAGAAGGCAGACAAATTCTATTGCATTGTAAATAGTTTTGTGTGTAAAGAAGGTATTGGCACACCCTAATGTGCAGTTAAAGATAGCAAACTTTATTATTTTGATTTGAATTTAAGTTGTTTTTGTTAATACCAACAAATGTGCGTTGTTCATCAAGACGATCTATTCTATCTCATCGCGTATATGTAGTATGCAATCATGTGGCGACAGTACTAGCGAATAACAAGAAATTTCGATGTATTGATTTTTATTTAACTTGATGATTGTTTTAGTTTTGTGTACAATGAAAAATTTTATAGTTCTTAAAGCCACAAATATTCATCAAGGCGAGAAGATAGAACAGAAATCTCCAGGGCAAGATCTTATACGATTCCAATCAAGTGCTCGTATATATATATATATATATATATATATATATATATATATATATATATATATATATATATATATATATATATATATATATATATATATATATATATATATATATATATATATATATATATGCCGGTAATACCTCTATAGTTGGATTAAAATATACTTTACACTCACTGAAACAATATTCAAGTTACACTGGTCTCAAAGGCACTACGGGCCGATTGCGGATAAGAGAAATAAAATCTTTGAGTAGAGATATATCTCTATCCGACGATTTTATTTGGTTCCGATTGTATGAACAAATATTCTATCTTCCGTTTATAAGCAGTTTTACATGAGTTTTTATATGGTAGCACTTTTTCATTATTTTTGACGTTTATTAATTGTTGATAAATATTTATTCAAAGCGAATAGTTTTGCGAATATATAAAATACAAATTTTTATCATTTCTTCCATCATTTTATTTTTCAGTCGTTTTGATGCAGAAGTTCTTGTTGCCCGTTACTTTAAAATATTAGATCTTGGATTGGATGTTGAGGGTCTGCTTAGGGAATCTGAAGTTGACGGTTCATTTGTCACAGCTGCGATTGATATCGCGGTTTCATTAATTTCGTCGGTATCCACAGTATTACCAAGTAAATCATTTATTGCAGACTATTTGGTGGATCCAGTGTAGTTAACATTCCATCATGCAAATATTATGCATTCATATCGTCCTCAAAAAAACACATTTTAATAATTTATAATAATTTAAATATATATTAACAATACTGGGAATAATGCATCTAAAGAATCTATATTATTAAGTGGGTGTTCAACTTAAAACCTAGCATCCAAATACAAGTTTCAATCACCTGAATCTCCATCTTTACATCATTCTTTACGTCAATTATTATAAGGGATTCTAGTATTCCAATGAATTATATTGTAATAGATTCAAAGTTAGAGATAGAAATATTGTAACAATATGTTTGTCTTTTCTACAAACAAGCTGTAAAAATAAAAACAACCAAGTCACTTAAAATTATAATCTCAAGCAGATGATATCGTCTACAAAATAAAGAAGTCAAATATATTTTGTAAAGCCATTTTTTAGGGCAATTAAACCAGCTTTTTATTTTGGAAATATCCATAAGGCCACAGTGGGCATACCGAAGCTTTCACAAACGAGTACATCGGATCATTTTCGCTCGTTTTAGTTGATATTTCGTCAGCAATCGTCTTGCGTAAAATTATTATATTCCTGTCTGCTCATCCGTTTAATGCATTGTTATTTTTAACTCCACCATTTTATATTTATTTAATCTCAAATTATAAAAATTTTAAAACAACAATCTCTATCCTCGGTTATAACTACCGAAAACAGAAGATAGAAACAGACGATATAACTCTAGTCATGGAGTTATTTTTGTGTTCATACAATGCAAACGACGATATATCCGAGGTTATATCGTCTATCCGCGTTCATGCAATCGGCCCTCATGTTTAAGAATTATAAGATTTAAGTTCTAATAATGAGAATTAAGTACAGTGAAATTCGCTTATAACGACATTAAAAATGTCAGTAGGATCTATCGTTATAATCGAACGTCGCAATAAACGAAATTCGATTAAAACCCTTCAAAAAAATATTATTCTTAACTTCGTAGTGCATGCCATATGTACCTAAGATTTTGTTAAGATATTAAAACTATTAAAAGAGGAATATTGTTGACTTTGTTGTATTTTTGTAAAATTTTCAGACATGGTTGATTGCTTCATACATTTGTTCCGTATATATTCCTTCTCCAATTTTCTGACGATAAAAAGCATACTTTTAGTGCGACAAGAATTGCACATAACGTTTGATAGTGGATAGTGCTTCGCATGTTTCAGTAACGGAATAAAGGGAAGAATAAGAGAGAGGAATAAACACAGTACTATTATCAGCGTCATCATCATTTTCCTTGTTAGTGTCATTGATGGATATTCTAATCACCTCGCCAACAATATCTTCTAATGTTACTTCTTCATTGGTTTATAATCTATAAATTTTTTTTATCTTGGACATATGCTCGTATGAAAGCAAACCATTGGGTCAGTTGATTAAGTAGAACTTCATCATCTTCGTCGTATAAATGAGTGTTGCTGTGAGAATTACTGCTAAAACATGATCCGGCATGTCTAAAGTAGTTAGCTATTGTTTGGCTACTAACCCTATTACACGCTGTAGCAGCCATTTCAACCGCATCTATCAATGTGACGACCGTATTGTTACCACAATGTTTTGATCAATGTTTCGATCACGTCTGTAATGGCCTTTAAGGCTTTTTATAACGCCTTTATCCTTCGGCTGTAAAACGGATGATGTGTTTGGTGGCAAAAATGCTAACTTAAAGTGTGAAGGACAGTTGTCAATTCGTAATAAAATCTTTGTTTTTATTTTTAATCAGATCGGCGTCCCATTTCCGTAAATAGCACTCGAAAATTTCGAACGTAATCCAAGCCTTTTTATTACCTATATATTCGACAGATAAAGCTTTAATGTTTTTAAAGTACCTGGGTGATCTAGTTTTTGCTATAACAAGCAATTTTTTTTGTCACTACCAGCCATGTTAGCTCTTACTAACAAAGTTATTCTCTCCTTAAACATTTTGCCACCTACACACTTTCACCTCTGAACTTACATGTTTTTTCTGGTGTCATTTTATAAAACAAACCGGTTTCGTCTATTTTTTAAATTTCTCTTGCTGTGTATCCAACTCTTGAGCCACACAGATGCTATCCACTCATCAAGTGCACCTTGCTGAACATCTGCTGACTCGCCAGAAATTTTGACTAAAACAATTTAGTGTCGCTGTTGCTGTCGAGATCGAAAACCCCATTTTTCTGTACATTTGAATTCCTTATTCTTTCTAATTCTTCTGCCGTGCTTTTAGGATTGGAAAACATACATTTTTATTTCTCTGTTGTATAAACAACCATTTTAATAATGATTCTTCAATGTCGCAATTTTTCAGTCGTAATAAACGAAAAATATTTACAATTGTAGTCCAATAATAGGTCGTTATATCCAAACTATCGTGATACCCGAAGTCGTTTTAAGCGAATGTTGTTTAATAGGAAAACTGAAGAAAGCAATCATTATTTTGAATTTCCGACGTTATAAACGATATTTCGTTATAACCGAAGTCGTTATAAGCGAAAAATACTGTACTAAGATAATTTTTGGTTACGGCTTTTATAAGTATACACTCTCAAACTTACGCCTTTTGTATTTTGCCTCAAGCACGCAAGAATAATTTCAGACTGCTGGTCTGCATCAAAAACAATGGCATTACAAAAAGAATTGTTCATATTTCGATTAAGGTAAACACCGGACTTCACTTTAAATATTTCTTAATTTATATCTCATGTACATACATACGATTATCTAGAATCTACCACACACTAACATAAGTTACTATCAACTCGTTGCTATAAGATTTTATATTATATTAACTAAATACAGATATCAAATAGTTTATATCTTACACATTAAATTACAAAGGTGTACCCAAAATAAAAAGACTGATAAATACTATCTTTTTATATTTTACATATCACATTATTTTACTGTTAACCGTTGTTATCAGAAAAACAAATCCATATATTTTGGACCGATTTATACAACCAAAACATTAAGAAAATATGCTTTTTGTTTTATCTCCAATCGATATTTATATCGCAATGGATATTGAAAATATTTATGTTTTAGGCATTTATGTTCTACTCAAAACTCTTAAAAGAAAAAGTGGCTGAGAATTTTCACTTGATTAGTGTTTTTGCACGCCTAACTGAATTGAAATGTTTTGTCAACATAACACATTTGTCTTATTCGTAGGTCATTCATATAAAGGCAGTACAAAAACATTTTATAAATTCAACTATAATATTTTCTTAATTTATTAAATTATATAAAGATACAAATACGAAATTAAATAATAAAACAAAATAAAAATTTACACGCGATTTCATATATAATGAAAAAGAAAACAACAACAAAAGTTGGAAAATTATTTAATGATACGAAATTATGATGGCAAAATAAAAATGTAGAAATAAAACTTTAATTTTCTCGTAATTTAAGTTTGAAATTTAATTGAACGTTAATGTTTGCTGTACATGATGTTTAGCTTATTTATATGTGTATCCATTGTACGATAGTAAAAAAATTACTAAATACTACAATCTACAATACTACACTTACTATACTATTATACATTGTAATATGTCCACAGTATAGTAATGGAAAACGCAACTCCTAACATTTATCATCTCATAGATGATGTCAATCATCGCTTTAAAAATTTCTGAATTAATTTCTGACACCTTAGCCTATTTTGACGGATGTTCGTTTTTTGTGTAAACAAATCTGAAATCCGATAGTGTTGCAGAGTCTTCAGAAACATCAATTCGGAGACGTGGTTCCCAGTTACACATTTCTGCACGCAGTTTAAGGCGAATTTTGAAAACTTATTTGAAAATGTTCCCGTAGAAAATTCAATTAGTCCAAAAATTGCTACCGAGTGATCCTGATCAACGAGTTGAGTACAGTAATGCAATCCTAAGGTTGTCTGGTGAAATTGAAAATTTTTCGTCTAAATTGATAATAAGTGATGAAGCCCCTTTTCATCTCAGTGGCCACGTTAAAAAACAGAACAGTCGGTTTTGGGGAACACAGAATCCTCAAATTATTCATCAAACATCATTGCATCTACTTAAAACAACTGTATGGTGTGGTATTCATGCTGGAAACATCATTGGTTATATTTTTTTTAAAATTACCAAGGTTTTGAAGCTACTATTACGGTACCAAGATATGATTTGAAATTCTCTTGTGCCTGAAATGGAAGAGCAAGGACTAGAGGACATGTGGTTTCAGCAAGATGGGGCCACAGCACACACAGCCCATTCAACAATTCAATTATTGAATGAAGTTTTTCCACGAAGACTAATTTCACGAAACAATTTAGCATGGCCAGCCAGATCTCCGGATTTAACAGCACCAGACTCTTACTCATGGGGTTTTTGAAAATCAAAAGTTTATGTGAATAAGCCTCAAACGATTCAACATCTTAAATACAATATTCGTCACGAAATTGAAGATATTTAGCCTGAGATGTTGCAAGATGTCATGAAAAATGCCTTAAAAAAAACCGAAATTTCCATTGTGAATCGCGGTCACCATTTAGTCGATATAATTTTACAATAAAAGGCTAGTAATCAGATCGATTTCGTGTGAAATTTCCATACGATTTCACCAAAGCACCAGAAATGAAAAATTTCATTTCTTTTTTCACTAAGCAGTTCTCAGTTCATTAGCGTAAAGCTATAGTTATCTCAATGCACCAAAGATGGCGCTGATATACTATACAAATTACAAAGTAAACTAATAAATACTGAATAATAATTAGACAAAATGATATTTCAATTGAAATTATAAGCGGCTTCTTGTTCCTTTTGTATCCTCGACTCGACTAACTCTTTTATTTTTATGCAGCTCCCTCCTACTAATAGTCACTCGAAATAATATAATTATGTTAGCCTAATTTTGTAGTTGCTTCAAACAAATAGAACGCTATTTTAAAAGGGTAATATATACCCTAAACGGCCTTTCCTGACATTACCATATGCCTCGAATGGTCCTCCCATCGCAGATTGAATCAGCAGATGTTGATGTTCGGTTAGACCCGTCGTGATTTCCGACCTTCTCAACATCGTACCTGTTGTTTCTTTTTATTTTAACCACTCGAAAGGGTCCAATATAATCCAGCAATAATTTAAGACCTGAGCCAAATTTGGTGCGTTTGATTGCTACGAAATCTCTTTCTTCATATACGACTGGTTTCTTTTTATTTTTGTTATAAGTTCTTTTATTTTCGTCTTGGTTCTTCAAGATTTATTCCTTGACTAACGCCCTTTAATCGTGTCGCTGACCTAAGAAATTTGAATATCTCTTCTTTCAATAATTTCGTTATTTCAAGATCTTCTTTCCGTCTAATTTGTTTTCAAATCAAAACTTCAAATGAAGAATACCCAATGCCTCGATACTAAGAACTATTCAAATATCTTTGTACATTACTAATATGTTTATACCAGTTCGCGAGCTATGGTTAGTTTGGTTAAAACATTAATTATCGTCTTGTGAATGTTTTCAAACTGTCCGTTTTAACAGTTCGCTTAACGGCCTTGCTTTTATAGAATATTCAGGAATAAACTTTCTCATATAACCTGTTAATCCTAAGAAACTCTGAATCTGCTTACTGCTTTGCGGTTCTAGAAAATGTTCAACAGCTTTCATTTTCAAATTTGACGGCTTTATTTTACCATTCTCAATTATATAACCCAAATACTCTACTGATGAGACAACGAAAAAAAATGTAAAGACCAAATAAACTTTTTATGAAACCAATCCTACTTATCTTTTCTTTGAACAATGTTATAGGCAATCAAAATGGTAGCAGAACTTTTGTCCCACCCTATATATATATATATATATATATATATATATATATATATATATATATATATATATATATATATATATATATATATATATATATATTATAAACTATGTCGGATAAAAGGGAGACTTAGAGAGCCATCCCCGCTTTTAAAAAGCCCCAATTATAAATTTACAGAGCCAATTTTGACATATATCCATCACCTTAAAGCATGCAGAAAGATTTAATGCAAGTGTTTCCAAATTTAAAATTATTCTAAGAATATTTTTCAGCTTACCGGTTTCCGTTGAAAGATGTTTAAGTATATTGAAAAACAAAATCAAAAAATCGGGCCCACATCTGTGGGCCTGTATATATATATATATATATATATATATATATATATATATATATATATATATATAATATATATATATATATATATATATATATATATATATATATATATATTATATATATATATATATATATATATATATATATATATATATATATATATATATATATATATATATATATATATATATATATATATATATATATATTGATATGATTAAATTTTAATACAATTGGCTACGTTGAACGCCTCTTCAAACGCCTATAACTTGATAGGACCCCAGCTGTGAGTGCTATAAATTGCTAAATTTCGATTTCACAAAATGAATAAAATCGATAACACAAAATGAAATTTGTCTACTAAATAGAAGTCGGATTTTGACATTCCATTTTCGGAAAATCCGATTTTGTTTTTACTTTTTAGTTTCAAAATAGTGGATATGTCGATATCGGATTTTCATAATAGCAAAATCCGCTTTCGGTCCGATATCGAATTTTTCATAATCATAAATTAATATTATAATTTTTCATAATTTACTTAATTGATGGCGCTGAAAATTAGTTTAACAATGGTGAAAATAAGTTTAATCAAAACCCTTCAAAATAATAAAATATTTAGGATACGCCTTGACTTTTCTGACATGATTTTTTCTAGTTGAATTTATTTTTCTAGTATCTTTAATTATTAAATATTTTAGCATGATTTGTAGGTAACTAGTTTACCACAAATTTAAACCATATACGTATAAGTACTTACCGTGATCCGTTAGAAAACTATACATAATAAAAGCACGATTCCTGCACTTAATCAGAAAAAACAATGAAAAAATACGTCGGCCCAAATGATGTAGAATTAATTCAATAATTTCCATATAGAAACCAAATTGTGGAGTTCCCTTTTTCATAAATTTCATTTGTTTGCATATGAAAATATTCTTTGCTACCTCCAGGACCGGCTTAATATACATATTTTTGTAAATTATTTTTTAAACACAATACCAAATATTTTATAAGCCGTTGATAGTTCAAGCCCACAGAAGCTTATTAACTTCTGTGGGATTAAAATATATATTACTGAATTTGGATCTGGAAAAACTAGATCAAACCCTATATACATCTTCACTGTATAACGCATTGGTACTAAAATACACAAAAAATGTTTAACTGTTGCTTGATGAGTATATAGGAGCCTTCCACGATGAATAGTTTTTACCTTCAAATGCGCTAAACTGCGCCATTCTATACACTTCGGTTTTTACAGCAATACGATATCAACCAAAGCATGATATGTGTTATTTTTGACAACTTTCACAGGAGATAAGGTTTCCACGATTTCCTTGCACTTTCTGAATAGTAACCATGATGCGAAAATATATTTTTTTGCTACTATTCTCTTCTCTATATAATTAATTAAAATTAACTAATTCAATTTTCTATTTTCAGGGTCGACATGTTTGTCCATCAAAAATGGATTGAACCCCGACTTAACATCAACAATTCCAATTTATTCGAGGAGGGCGATGATTACGTAACATTGCCACCAGAATTTTTTGAAAATTTATGGCAACCCGATCCGTATTTTATAAATTCTAAAGTTGCAGGTAATGTATAAACAACACAAAAATAATGTTTTGTACACGTAAATCGTCTTCTTAGTTTTGATCCGTTTTGATGAATTTAAACAGATTGAGCTATAATATTTTTTTTTATTCCAGAGTATTCGTAGTATCTCGATTGTTGTTTTTGTTCTCGTTATTTTTTGTAGAAAGCTTTTTGCAGTGATTTTATTTGGATTATGATTGTTGTGGTTGTTTTATACTCGTTTATAGTGGATTTAGAAAATCTGAAACTAACTTTGCGTTGTGTTTAGATTTATGTTTATTATTGTAAAGTCAACTTTTATTTATGAATATGACATACGTGTGTGCAATGTGGAAGACGTGATTGTTACCGAAAAGTTAATTTAATATTTTATAGTTTCAACATATTTCATATTAATGTTTATATACGTATGTATTTGTATGGTAGAAATTTATTTATATTCTTATTTCAATACTGAAAATACTCGTATGCAGTTTTGGTTTGCTATAGATTACGTAATATGTATAAGGATTATTGAATTTTGTTGATAATATATGTATAGAACTACAGTGTTTCTTTCAGGAGTAGTGTACACAAATACTAACAAATCACATAATTGATTGAGTTTATATAAATGTCCAAGTTCGGTAATCGGTATATAATAGTGCATCTACTAAAACTAATATTATAGACAAGATCTCTAATCAATTTTAGGACTGTGCTTTTATATAGTAGTTGCTTATTAAAACCAAACAATTGGCGTAGATTTCTAAATTTCATATTTAATTTTATACATCTTATAGTTGCAGACGATATGCCATGCGGATTCATAAACAATCCCTTTACAGGTAACCGGCTATATGACTCTAGAAAGTTTTATCCACAGCATAACAATTGGCAGCTTTTTCAAAAAGATTTATTTTGTTGTGCGCCTTTTTACTAATTCTTAAACGTAATTTTATAACTAATTTGTATTTTAAGAAACCGCATTTGCTAATCACGGTAATTATTATCAACTTATGCTTGATTTTGGCTTTTTTATGATAACAAATTGAAACCTTTATCCTAAATAATATAATAAATAATTTTGTTTATTTCGGTCTTGGTATTCCAATTATCACAATAAATAATTTCAATATATGTACAATTTTCTGCACTTCCTAGCAAGAATCGCAAAATACCATGCTCATATTTCATAAAGAAGAACATATCAAGAAATTAATAACAGTTCTTTCTAGAACACTCATACAATATTACTGTACATCATTCAAGAATTTTATATAATTCGAGGAATTTATATTTAATTTTGTTTTTCAATAGTCGAGATCTTGGTAGGAAAGCTATGTGAGATTAAACTTATGGTAAAGGATAATATAATATATTTGAATTTTAAATATATTGTTATATCCAAATAACTCGAACCTAATAGAATTCTGAAAAACTGATTATACGGATACAGAATGATTACTTAAAAAACGAATTCCTGAAAATTTAGGGTTTTCAGGAATTCGTTTTTCATATTTATTTATGAGTAATCACTTATCAATATTTTAAATGGATGAAACGTAGCATTTTACAAATTTGACCAATTCTGCTGATCGTTAAATTGATTAAATTCTTATGAAATAACTTTACAACATAGTTTAAGTCACTAAGGTAAATAATTAACATTGAAAATAACCAAAAATAATGGTAGATACTTTTATTATAGTGGTGTCACTAATTTTATATATGTCTCTTGCTCTTAACATGTTTTACCGAAAAATTGATGAATTTAAAAGTGCCAGTCAATACACATCTTACAGATTTCGTCGCAAAATTAAACGTCAGAAACTAAAAGTAAACATACAGGTTCGAAGAACACATAATTTTTATTATTATTTAAACCTCATTTCCATTATGACAAAAATACTGACAGTACCTATAGTTATAGTAGGATAAAAATATTGTTTTCGTTATGTGTGAAAGAAATAAAACATATTTCTAGTACAAAAAATTTATTCAGTACTGAATGAATTTCCATGGTTACTGAATAAATAATTATAGCATTAATCGTTCCTATGCAGTAAAATCATATTTAAAAAGTGATGTTTTTGCTTAAATAAAAATCATTTTATAGTAGTTTCTTTATGGTAAATTCATAATTTTATTCGTTTTGTGATTCATTTTAATTCATAGTGGAAGATGAACGTTTATTTTTTTATATTTAATCTACAATAATTCCAAATGTTTTTTGTCTATTTTTTCAATACCAAAAAAAATTAAACTGATTGGTTATGTTGTTGCTTATCTGTCAAAATTATCCATTTAGTTTTGCTATAAAAAAAGAAAAAAGTAAAACACGGTCTCGGTCACTCTAATTATGATTTAAACCAAAAGGAAAAAATATAAAAATGAGACAAAAATATATTGTAAATAGTAGTGCAAATGAAACAAAAAGCCATCTAGTCAGTCAAACTTGAATGGAAAAATATTTGTGTTTGTGGTAGTGTGACTGCCATCAACGACAGTATCAAATCGAATACTTTTTACTGCAGTCGTACTCACACTTCCACACTTCGTTCTCACACTTCCACCTAAAATTTGTGTAAGACGAGAAATTATTTTCGCACACTAACCATTTTATAGTCAACTGCCAAATAAATTTGGTTTCGTGAATATTAAAATATGAAAATTAAAATTGGAGTGAAATAAATTCATATTCATGTAGAATAGTAATATTTAATACTTAATTTTAACTTTACAGTTAAAAAATTCCAGAAAGAAGTCCGACAAGGGTTATTTTGGTAATGCTACCATAGCTGTCAAAATAGTGCAGTACAGTTGTACTATAAGTGTCCCTGAGTTACAAAAACCCTTAATTCCGTTTGAAGACATTTAAAGATAATTGTAATAAACATATATTTATTAAACTAAATAAAATTAATGAAAAGTTTTTACTGCTAATTATTCATGTTTACCTTAACTGATATTTTAAAGTAAAATTTTAGATTTATTTTAAAGAGAAATTATGAATTTCGAATTAATTAGTATGGAATTAATGCTTATTGCAAGTAAGTTTAGGAATTGTTGAGTTTTGAATGGAACTTTGATGGAATAAGCGCCTTTTGAAAATAAAAAATGCATAGTGTGTTTTTTCAATAACATAGAGGTTTATTAATTCAAATAAAATAAATATATCTTTACACAACAAAATAAAATATACATAAAAGTGGTGAAACTTAAACAACATTAATTCAAGATAATAAAATTAACATAATGCAATTTACTATTAATTTAACCTTTAAATTACCAAATCTTCGTCAGTATGATTGCATTCCGAATAAGTAGGTTGAGTACATTCTTCAACATTGTTTTGTTGCGTTTTGGAATGAAGGACAGATCTATAGTATTCTAGCTCATCCATCGTCTCCCAGTTTTCGCCGAAGTGCTTGGTCAACAGCTTGTTAACATCATCCAGTTTCACACTTTTTATGGGAACTCCAATATGTAAAAGCTCCGGCCGAATTTGAGAGATGGTTTTATTCTTTCGTACAACCGTCTTACTTACACCAATGTCTGATCTATATGGTACCTCGCCACGAATAGAAATAGAACCTTTAAGCGTTTTGTGAATAATAAAGCGCTTGGCTTTGTTAAACTGGAAATGCCATTGTCCTGGTGGTTTAACACAGGCTGCGGTTGCTGTTTTCCAATCCTTCACCGGACAGGCATCTGATCCTAGCCGAATAATTTGACCATGTTCGTCATATAAATCTAAATATTCATTTGGATTTATGATCCGCTCCTTAGCTTTAACCTTTTTTTCCAGTTGGGCAAAAACTCTGTCCGGTGGAATGTAGGAGTGGCCAGGAATTGGAAAAATAATTTGCACCTCTTTTATCTGCGTAGGTGCAACTTCCTTAAGCCAAAACGAGATCATACCCATCACGGTAGTATTTTTATTTTGGGCGCCGCAGCCATCGCAAATCAGTCGAAGAATTGAAATTTCTTCGAATTTAGTGGAGCATAGTCGGTGATATAAAGCTGACGCAATCTCGTTGGAGCCTTTAGTATGCTCATTTTCCAGCCAAACGTACAAGAACACGTTTCCTTTATTAAGGCTACCAGATGATGATCCCTGTACAACCCCAAAATTATATAAATAGAGTTGTCTCGAAAAATAGGCTGCCTGGTCTGGAACTTTCGGGAGAACCATATTTTTCTGACAATCGAAAGAAATGGTTAGCATTCCTTCTTTTTCTTCGCGTGCGAGATCATAAAAACTCCGTGCTCGCAGATTATGAACCCTTTTCTTGATCATAATATCGCTTTTCACTTTCAAATTTTTTTCAGTTTTTAGTTGTTCCTTGTACATTAAGCACGTTGAGCACTTATCAGATGATGGCGCTTTAAATCCAAGGTTAAAGCAAGTTAAAAATACGTCTAAAGTAGCTCTGCTTAACATGTAATTCTGTCGGTTGATCTCCGAGGTACATTCTATACATTTTATTTATTGAAAGATCGCCTGACAAATACTGAAGACCGATATTCTTGAAACGGCAATAATGTAAGTCAATCACCTTGAAACTTCCTATAAACAATTTAACGGCTGCTTTTTTTGCTTCATATTTTATACTGGTGCGATCACCACCCCGGGTTTCAACTGGCAGAGTACGTTTACGGTAATAGCGGTCACATATTCCTGTGACTCGATACTTTGACACATTGAGAATGTTGGTGAAGGTGCTTTGGCAAACACGTACCAGATTTCCATTTATTTTACGAATGAAAAGTTCGATGGCATATTTTCTTGATTTAGTTGATCCGGTATGCTTGCGATTTGTTCTAATTGGTGGTTTTATTTTACAACTGGTAAGAATAAATTTATCCTGCTCAATTTTCTTTTTTGAACTATGAAAAGATTTGGAGAATTGCATTGCGTCTCGGTCATTTAACTGGGAGCAATTAAATATTTTACCGACATGCCTGCACGTTGGCATTGTCGGCGGTTTCTTCATTGTGTATCTATTAAAATTATGATACTTCATAAACTACAATGTCGTTAATCAGAAATACGAAATAATTACCTGTTAATTTTTTCATTCTCTCTTTTCCAATTACTTTTATCCACCGTTTTCTTCCGTGGTTTACAACCTCTTTGATCGACACTCATAGCCACTTCGAAATTTTCCATTTTTTAGTTTATTTTTTCCAAATATTAACTCTTTTCTACACTTTAAAATTAATTCACTTTCTTATTGTAAATGAAGAAGGACCACCTTTCTCTTTTGTTTTGAATAAACTATCATAAGCCTACGTAGATATTACTAACCGTAATCTAATAACGGTAAAAATAGACTACATTGGAATTATATAATAGTTTATTGCAACTAAAATTATTTTTAGGGTATTTCGAAGTAAAGGAATTGTTGATTTTTGAATGTAACTTATATTATAGGAATTATAGGTTTTTGAAGGCTCCTTGAATTAAAAAAGGCTGAATTTAAAAAGGCTGACTTAAAAAAAGTGTTTTTAAATGGAAAAATGGGACTTTTTTTAATTCATTTTTTTAGTAAATTTTGTGAATTAAAAAAGGTATTTTACAAAAACAAATTTAATTTAAAAATGACATAAAAAAGGCTTATTTTATGTCATTTTAGAAACACTAATCTTAATTCATTTTCTAAATGACATAAAAAATGCATTTTTTTTGTCATTTTATAAATAGATATTTTAAATCATCACCAAAATGAATTAAAAAATGCATATTTTAATTCACCATAAACTGCAAATTTCTGGAACACTAAACTTATTTTAAAGTGTTTTGTTGCTCTTAAATTATAAGAGGTTGAAAATAAATACATGTGTTTTCATTAATGAAAATTTTCAAAAGACAATTGCAAATTTTTAGAAAATTAAAGCCATTCGAAATTTTCAAGTAATGCTTTCATTAATGAATTTTAATTCATTTTCAATATGAAAAAGGAACATTTTGGTTCAGTTATAAATACATATCTTAATTCATATTCAAAATGAATTAAGAAATGCACATTTTATGTCAGTTTTAAACACAATTCTTAATTCAATTTCAAAATGACTTATGATATGCATTTATAAAGTCAGCTTTTTTTATTTCATTTTCATACAGATTTTATGTCATTTTTAAAATGAAATAAAAACACTCATTTTAAGTCCAAAAAAAACACTTTTTTTAAGTCAGCCTTTTTTAATTCGGGTCTCCGTTTTTGAACCACAATGTATATAGGAATTACGGGGTTTTGCATATAACCACAGTTTTGAATTCTCATTTTCTATGGGAATACACCATTTTTGCATATCAAACTCAAGTTTAACGTATAGGAAAAGCTGACATTTTTCGTTTGGCAGTTAAAACTAATTTTTTTTTAAAAATGGAATTAAGGGTTTTTGTAACTCAGAGACTCTATTGTAAATAAATAAAAACGTTGTCTTTGTCTCTAAGATGGAGTTTTATAATTTATTTTCTCTTTTCTTCTTTTTTCACTGTCAGTCAATTTTTTTCATGAAATAGAATCTTTATTCAGTAATAATACTGACACCATTTTTTTCATAATGGAAATCAGACTTATGTACAATGTATTCTGCAAAAGTTAAAACTTAGTTAAACAATTAATTTATTTTGTATATTTATTATTAATTATTTATATTTCATTTAGTAAACAAAAAATTAAAAATCATAACAATTAATATAAATAAAGTCAAAAAACAAATGGATAAAATTATTTGTGTCTCACATTTTTGGTACTAAATTATTTGTACCGTTACAAAGTTGACTAAAAGTAACAAAATTAACCGTAATTTATCAATTTTTCCATATAATCAGTAGGAGGTCTTACAACCAGTACTGTAAACCACTTTTTGAAGGCGATGCGGCATGGATTGGACCAGATAATTTGTTTAAAGATTTGATACCATATGCGTTTTATTTCGTCAATCGTTTCATTGGGCATTCTTCCAATAGTTGTTATTTTTTGTTAAATGTGATGCCATAGATTCTCGTTGGGATTAAGATCGGAGCTTTGTGGTGGCCAGTTTATTGGTCCAAATATTAGAGAATTTAGTAATCATTTTACTTTTATGGATTGGAGAATTATCTTAAGTCGGCTTGATGGTTGCGTTCCTTCCTTCCGTCCAAAATGTTTTTAAGCAATTTCATTGGTTGTTTTTTACGTGTTTATTCTTGTGAATTTTTTTCATTTGCTTAAAAAAAAGTTTGGACGTAAGGAAGAAACGCAACCATGAAGTCGTTTTTACTACAGTAAGAAGTCTGTTCCTATCTATTTACACCCGGAAACCATTGATTAACGACCTTCATATATGAGCTTGAAGTTTATTGTCCCGGCAGCATTATGAGATCACCTACGCTACTATAGGAAACACCCCAAACCATTACTTTGCCTCCTCCACTGTGCTGAGTTGACATTATAATGTTCTAAAATTTTCTTTGTTGAGGTGTCGAATA
This sequence comes from Tipula lateralis, assembly GCA_963932295.1. NCBI lineage: Eukaryota > Metazoa > Arthropoda > Insecta > Diptera > Tipulidae > Tipula > Tipula lateralis. The sequence goes on from OZ010737.1 coordinate 62,093,405, forward strand.
AAAATATCTCTTACCATAGCTTCCATCTAAAGAGAAGCACGATTCGTCGGTCCATAATACATTGTACAATTTTTGCGTGGCACAAATAATTTTGAGCACCACGGTATATATATATATATATATATATATATATATATATATATATATATATATATATATATATATATATATATATATATATACATATATAAATATTCTCTCTTTTGACATGAACTAAATAATTACGATTTATGATTTATTTAACAGTCTCCCCAAACAACGTTAAAGAAAGAAAATTTTATCTTTCTCACTTACTCTTACTAAATACTTCTTTTTGCTGCTAATTTTTAAAGATATCGCCTCCATAGTTATTTACCTCAGTGGTTTGAGAATATGGATTCAAGCTGTGATCCTTGTAAAGAAAACTCATATAGACAGGCCACTTCATCATGCATGTGAAGTTATCCCAGAATTTTATCCCAGAAAATAAAATATATATCATATGGCAACACTTATAAAATAAAAATTCTCTTACACAAATGTGAAGTTAGCCCAGCCCAGGTTTTGATTATTTTATCGAATAAAATTACATGTTAAGTTAGCCCAGAAAAAATTTATTAATGTGTAAACAATACATTTTACAAAAATCCGAATACGTATTTGATAAACATAGAATTAAAGTTAATCATAAAACACTGAATAGTAACTCGATCTACCCTAATTTATTAGATAAGTACAATATGGTTTTGAGGTAGGGCTATCATAAGTAAACTCTAGAGAAAATTATAGGGAAATCGTTCCGTTGCAAGTGTCCGAAAATCCACCCTGGGCCAAGTTGTTCATACAAATTGAACTTCTCATCAATTATTCACCTGGTTTGACGAAACTAAAAATGTCTCGGATCATAGCAGTATAGTTTTGAGGTAGGGCTATCATAAGTAAACTCTAGAGAAAATTATAGGGAATTCGTTCCATTGCAAGTGTCCGAAAATCCACCCTGGGCCAAGTTGTTCATACAAATTTTGAACTTCTCATCAATTATTCACCTGGTTTGACGAAACTAAAAATGTCTCGGATAAGAGCAGTATAGTTTTGAGAAATGGCTATCATAAGTAAACTCTAGAGAAAATTATAGGGAAATCGTTCCGTTGCAAGTGTCCGAAAATCCACCCTGGGCCAAGGTGTTCATTACAAATTTTGAACTTCTCATCAATTATTCACCTGGTTTGACGAAACTAAAAATGTCTCGGATCAGAGCAGTATAGTTTTGAGGTAGGGCTATCATAAGTAAACTCTAGAGAAAATTATAGTGAAATCGTTCCGTTGCAAGGGTCCGAAAATCCACTCTGGGCCAAGTTGTTCATTACAAATTTTGAACTTCTCATCAATTATTCACCTGGTTTGACGAAACTAAAAATGTCTCGGATTTAAACAGTATAGTTTTGAGATATGGCTATCATAAGTAAACTCGAGAGAAAATTATAGGGAATTCGTTCCATTGCAAGTGTCCGAAAATCCACCCTGGGCCAAGTTGTTCATACAAATTTTGAACTTCTCATCAATTATTCACCTGGTTTGACGAAACTGATGAGAAGTTCAATTTGTTTGATGAGAAGTTCAATTAGTATGAACAACTTGGCCCAGGGTGGATTTTCGGACACTTGCAACGGAACGATTTCCCTATAATTTTCTCTAGAGTTTACTTATGATAGCCCTACCTCAAAACCATATTGTACTTATCTAATAAACTTTAGGGTAGATCGAGTTACTATTCAGTGTTTTATGATTAACTTTAATTCTATGTTTATCAAATACATATTCGGATTTTTGTAAAATGTATTGTTTACACATTATTAAATTTTTCTGGGCTAACTAAACATGTAATTTTATTCGATAAAATATCAAAACCTAGGCTGGGCTAACTTCACATTTGTGTAAGAGAATTTTTATTTTATAAGTGTTGCCATATGATATATATTTTATTTTTTGGGATAGAATTCTGGGATAACTTCACATGCATCACTTCATCGACTCAAACGAATGAGATACGCAAATAAAGAGAGATCGTTATAACCTCCATTTGCAATACTATTGATTTATATGTTAGATTAATTTCACTTTTAATTTAAAATAATAATTAATAGTTTGATTTATAAATTATTATTGACTGTATACAGATAAATAAATTCAATGGTATAGTAAACTGATTCTCTTGTATTTGTGCATGATAAAATATATGCAAGATGATTTGGGACGACAGATGAGATAAGTTTAGGGTACGCCATACGAAATCCTTATTGCAGTTTCATGTCCAAAAATGGCACTTCTAAAAAAGCAAAGTTGGTCTTTGTTCACCGGTTGAATTAGAGATCTGCAATCAAATGGTATGGTAGGTAGTTATCTGAAAACAATACTGTTGAACAGTTGAGAGGTAGAACTACTTGATTCACATAAGTGAGTGCTTCTCTAATTCAATCTGTCTAAATAATTTTAACGTTTACATATTTGAGTACTCCACCATAATTATCTCTTTGTCGCCGGGTTGTCGTTGTTTAATATTGTCTTTATAGTAAATGAATCATGAATGTTTTATTCGAATTCAAAACTATTTCTGCTATCGCTGAAAATTCATAATTTTAGTGGGACTAGTTAAAGTTAATCAAGTTGTACCGACATTATGTCGAAGAATCAGCTTAAGAAAAAATTTGTTAATACTGTCTAAACAATATAATTTATGTTAATATGAGCAACCAATTTTATTATTATATTATAATACGAGTATATGATTTGAATTAAGATTAAATGGCAATGATAAAACTATTCGTAGTATGGTTTGGAACAAAAAAAAAATAAAATAAATCAGATATATAAATTATACTGCATGACGTCTGCAATAGTACAGTTTGCTGTACGTGGCTAGACTCGATCATTTTATAAGACAATTCGGTTCAAAACATAATCTTCTTGAAACCATATACATATTTCAAAAACGTACTTGAATATACATATATAAATACACCCAAGTACCAAACGTAATTTAGGAAACAACCTTAGCGTAAACAACTTCCGGAAAATTATACTTCATATCCGAAAATATATCCAACACACATTTACATAATATTTCTAACCTAGGTATTTTATTATACAAAGGAGTTGTTCATTATTATTTCAGCAATTTTTTTGCAAAATCAATATAAGCACAAAACTATTTTTCAGTGGCAACACATAACCATCGTTTCCATTTTGCCTATAACCTTGTTAACTATTAGACGTTTATACGGTGTGTGTGTATATATAGTTTACGACTAGATGTAAATAGTTTCTAATTCATAATCTGATAAGTCGACGTTCGTACTTGTTCATATCGTAATGCTCGATTTGTTGTTGTTATTATATGAATTGTAATATACATAATGAAATATCAATGGGCAATGAATATTCAAGTGCACTGTGTAAACATACATATATTTGAATGTATGTCTGTGTAATGTTAGAAAACCTTGACAATCGCATTATATATTATAGGTAGGTAGTTTGTTATCCACCGATAGTATACATAGTCATGTGAATTATAAAATAGCATACATGCATGTATGTATTGTGGCGTTCTTGAGCAACTCCAACAAATACAATTAAAAAATTATCTCACGCCACAATTAATTAATAAAAATATTTCGAGTCAAGTTCTTGTAATTCACTAGTACTGTCGCGACACAACTAAACATATATATACGAATCGCACAGTAGGAACATCAAGTCCGGTAGCATATGCCTGATGAGATGGATTTGATCTTTTCGATCACTCAGTCATTCAATGACGTCATCATCAGATCGAAACCGGCCTAGTGGATTACAAGAACAAGCAACAACGCGGATTTACAATTTCATTCAAACATTTACATAAAGCTACACGCTTCAGTATACAGGGTGAGTTATTTAATATGACCAAATAACTAATAAGGGAAATATGTTGATTTTAAAGGTAATTTTAATTTAAATGGAACATACATACCATATCTATTATTACAGGACCTTATTATTCTTCATCATTTTATATCTTGTACGTGCTTCAGAGGTGAACGTAGAGGATATAAAGCCCGATTGCCAGCGGTAAGGCGAACCTCGATATCCTCTCCCACACTATTACCGTGAGTAATGAGAGATCCAAGATACTTGAATCGCGTTACTCCTTCAAACGTGTGGTTATCAGTACTGAAATCAATTGTCTATAGGTCTCGAAAACCAGAGAACTATATTTGGTTTTGGACTCGTTGATTTTGAGACCAACGGAAGCTGAAAACTGTTCCAGTGGATCAAGTATCTCTTTCACTTCGTTGCCATTTAATCAATATTGTCTTGAGGTGTTTCACTTTTCGAATTATGTATTCCAACATGAGAATAAAAAATATCGCGGAAATCGAATCTTTATTGTCGAAAATCAGAAGTAATTGCAAAATTTCTCGATAGCATGTTCTCAACTTTGACGCAGCATTGTGACTGCGTTACAGTCATTTTACACAGATCTACGTATTTGTTTCGTATTCCTAAATATTCCAGCGCATACTATAATCTCCCTCGATCGATCGAGTCATAGGCTTGCTTGAAATTAAGGAATACCTGGTGTACATCTCGAAATGCTTCATAGTTGGAAAGAATCATTCGTAGTGAAAAACTTGATCAGTTACTGACCGATTTGGACGGAACCCTCCGTGGTAGTCATCGATAATTTTCTTCGCAAAGGGAGTAATTCTTCCCAAGATAATGTATGACAGTAACTTTTATGCTGTGTAAAGGAAAGCTATACCGCGGTAATTTTCGCACTTCAAGCGATACCCTTCTTCAATATTGACATAACGCCGCCACTTTTCATTCATCAGGCATAACTTCATTTCGCCATACCAATCAAACAATGTCGAAAAGACAGCTCAACAAAATTAGTCCTCCAAATATCAAGAGCTCTGAATTAATGCAATCAACTCTTGATGAAGGATTTGTCTTAAATCTCTGCATGGCCACGGTCAATCCCTCACAGGATGGATCTTCAATTATCATTTCTGCAATCTGTATTGAAGCGTATATTCAAATACAGCTTTTGTTACATGGAACATTAAGTAGACAAGAAAAAAGTTCACGCCATGTATTGCGCACCACAACGACGTGAAAACAGAGGTTTTCATCTTTGTCCCGAATGGCAATTGACCGAGATCTTAAGGTATGGTGAAATTCGGTGATTCCTTTAAAGAAACCACACGAATTGTGCTCATCGCTGAGTTGTTATACTCTTAAGTCCTTAGCCTTCCACCATTTGCGCTTCTTCTGTCTACAAATACGTTTAGCTCTCCTCCTAGCAAGAACTGCTTTATTTCTTCTTGCAATTGTAAAGCGAGCCCGCGCTTCAATGTTCTGAGACCCATTTTCATAAAAATATTAGAGATTTCTACATACTTCCATTTTTTTCTTTTCATCACAATCTGTTTTTAGGCCGAAGTTCTTAACGTCCTGTCTATAGTATAAAGATATGAAAAATGGAAAGATCAATCGGATGATGAAAACACGGTTGTTGTTTTTCAATTTCGTTCTCTTTCTAAGTGACTCACCCTGTGTATATACGAATACATATAAATCGATAAATTGATTTTTTATCAAATACAACATGTGGTTTAAGTAAGTGTATCCTAACTTGAAAAGATTTTTGTTTTAATCAACTAAATTAAGTTGATTAAAACAAAAAAAAATTTATTAAGTTTTGATTAGTTTGCGTATAACAAATTGATAATGTATATGTCATAACATCGTTATCGCGCCGATTAATATTGATGTCTGTATATTATGCTTCGCGAGCATTGTTGGGTTTTTTGGATAAATTTAAGCTAATGTTTGATTTGACACAACCGATAATAGACTCGTAAAAGAGAACTATAAGTAATATAGAGACCCTGAAATTTCTTATCTAATCAATATAATATGTATGTGTATATAACTATTTATATATATGGTATCATAAAATCCTAAAATAAATTTTTGTTAGTTTAAACAGTGAAGACATTAAATAACAAATCAAACTTTGTGGTTTTATTTGTTATCCAAAATCAAGAGTAAAAGGTTGAATTTGATGAAAATAGGAAAATCCATACCAACAACTATACTACCTTCGAGCGTATATCTACTATCTCTATACCAAGTGGGCTTTAACTGTGTATATATAATTATAGAGTGGATTTGGTTTGATTCGATTGTAATCTATGTTATGTGCTGAGTTCAAATTATTTTAATAATCATGTTGATTTCATAAGTACTATAATTTATATCTATGTAAATATGATTTATGTATAGGTAAAAAATATAAAATGTCGAATTTTTAGTAATTCAAAGATATGTAAATATTTGTATAAATTCATTTTATAGTGTGATTATTTATACTTTTAAATAAAGGTTATATAGTTTTGACCTCAGATTGTCGAAAAGCTGCAGAAAGATGCTTATTGAAAAATCTGCCTAGTCCACTTCAATTCAATTATCTGGATATCTTTGCTGTATTTATGTTGAAAACTGGTTGAAATTTAAAAGCGTGTCATCAAGTTCACCCTCTTCCCACCATCAATTGTATAGTGTTTCCTGTAATATGACAATCAAACCATTATCGTTGAAAACAGATGCATTATACTAAATACATTGAGGCCAATACAAGATTCTTAATTTATCGTTGCAAAATATACCTTTTGCCTCGATGTGACTCTAATCTGATATATGTAGATTACTTTAAATATATAACACTATTATCGTGTACTTACGATTTATCAATTTTAAACCACATGAATTTTGGAAACAGTAATAAATGTGCGAATTAAACTAATCTAAAATTAATCTTGATTAAAACAACATTTTAACAACACTTTAAGGTTATTGTTTCCTGTGCAGTCAACCGTCAAGCTAAGCTTGAAGAAAACAATCAGTACTTTTGGAGTTTGATGAGCAGGATGCCAGAAACTATTATAGATTTCATGTTTCAAAATCATATTCTAGGACCTCACAATTAATCTGCGATTTATAAACTTAATAAAAATAATCCATTTTCGAAATCGAATAGTAACAAGCGAACCAATTGTGTACAATACTGTCGTAAATGTTGAGGACAATAAATATATAAATCGAAATAATCACACTGATAATGTAACTTAAGATTGAAAATTAATTCATTACACTATAATGAATAGCAACTAGAATTTTGGAATCGTTATTTACGAGGATGCAGTGAGAAGTCTGGTAAAAATGAAACAAGGAATAATACTTTCGGCAAAAAAAAATTTATTTTATACCTAAGCCGAATTCATACTTCGATTTCTTCGTTCATTCATTCATTCATTTGTTCGTTAATTTTGTTTTGACGATTTATACTATGCTCAAGTTTCCGAATAACAATGGCTGTTATTTGCTTGTTTTTCGTTTTGGTGTCATGTTGTCTCTTTTACTCAAGGTTCGTTCAGACAAAAAGTTTAAGTTAAACTATCACTTGCGACAAAATGTAGGAACAAAAATTTTTTGGATTACTACGATTGGCCGAAAAAATAGTTTGAATGAATGAATGAACGAAGAAATTGAAGTATGAATTCAGCTTTATACTATTGACAAATATCTGGTTTCCTAACTACAGTTTCGAGTTAAACATGATTTCGTTGTAATGTGTCACTGCTAACTTTGGTTTGCAACTTGGTTTAAACATGGTTCCGGAATTAGTTATTTTTCTCACCCTATGGCATTTTAGTGATGACAGTGCCAAGTTATGCAGTTAGTGAATAGCGAAAACTATAAATATTGGTTTTTTAATGCATTTGTTTATTTTTTTTATAAAAGTTTTCAAAAAACTAAATTAATACAGATTGCGATAAATTAACGAAAAATAAAACTAAAAATAGTGGAGGGCGAAACAAAAATATTTTTAAACTTCACAGTTAACGTAAGAATTTCAATGAATTATGATAAACTGTCAAATCAAATAGGATAGTGTGTCATGTATTCTCATTTCGAAAATCATAGTTTCATAATCATGGTTATATGTGTCTATGGTAGTAGTCCAACGTTTTTGCAATTTTTTGATGCCTTCCGAATGAATAATAACCCTTCAAAAGAGGCGTTTGTTGCATCGATGATCCCCTCATTAGAGCCGAATCTCTTTCCGCCAAACCATTTGGAGAATATCGCGGATAAATTTCAATTTGAAGTGTAATTCATAAATTTTGGCTATGGCAACTACACACACGTGCACCTTTACATTGTCTTGATGGAAAAGAACGTTTTTCTGCGTCAAATGTCGAAACGGTCAAATAAGTTGCAGTAATATTTGCCGTTGACTGTTCTCCTCTTTTGAAGGTAATCAATGTTGATTATGCCACGGGCATCCCAAAAAACTGGCCATGATATTATTGGCCGATAAACCCGCCTTAGCCTTATTCGGCGCAGTTCACCAGTAGAAATTCACTGTTTAGCCGCTCCTTTTGTCGCCAATGTATAATGACGGATGCATGTTTCATCCACAGTTAAGAAACGATGCAAAAACTCTTTTTATTCCGCTTGAACATCGTCTTGCCTATGAAGTTGTCAAACGTACACGTTTCAGGTCAATTGTACGTAAACACGGCACCCAATGCGCGAGCATCCAAGCTATCTCGCGAACTTTCGTATCTTGGATTTTGACAACCAGTTTCGGTGTAGTGACTTCATTTGGGCGTCCTGAACGTTCGGCATCAGTTGTGCTTGTACAATTACAACGAAAATCAGTAAACCACTTGTGAATCATTTTAATCGATGGTGAAGAATCTCCATAATATCAACCCCTGTTTTGGTTTGCGTAGTGGTTTTTCCACGCAAAAATTAATGTTTAATTAACTCTTGAAATTCACTTTTCTTCATGTTTGCAAAAAAACAATTGGTTGTCTGTTTTAATGGCAGTCAGAACTGTGGCGTTCGAATACACACAACGAATCAATGACTTCATCAGATCGAACCCGGTCTAGCGAAACCAATATTACAGATCACATATAAGATAAGATACCATACATTTCAAGACAAACGTCTTCATCAGCTGGTTGATTCAGCGCCCTAGCTGTCAATCAATGCCACTCTGTGGAATTCTAGTTTAACTCCCATTTATCATTAGCTGTCACGATTACAGCTCCCAGCATCATTAACATTATTCTACAGAACTGAAATTTGAAAATAATTTGGCCTAGGGACAGATGGTATTGACACATGACATCAATAATTTTAATTTGGCCTAGAGACAGATGGTATTGACACAGTTGCGATTGTGGCGCTCTCTGTTGCAATTTTACTTTTACTCCTCTTTCGTATTTTCTACCAATACATAACTCGAGAGCTCACGTATATATAATATTTGGTAAGCCGTGCTTTTCTCAGTTATTCATGAAGAAAACTCCTAATCATGCGCATCCTCCTCTAATATTTTGTTGAAAATCAACCGATATCCTATGTTTGTCGGCTTATAACAAAATTTGCTTTCTTTATCTGAAATTGGGATCATAACTTATTAGGAAATCTATATTCGATTAAGTTTAATAAATATATGCTTGTACAATACTCTTTAATGTATCCGTAACACTCGCTAATGACCTCATGTTTCTTGAAAATGGTAAATGTGATAAATTAGGATGAGGTTTAAATGTCGTATCTTTTTCGAATTATTTGGTAACGAATTTTAATAGTTTTTATAGTTTAAATAAATTTGTAACAACCAAAATAAAGTGTCCAGTGAAATCGGTGGATGAAGCCAAATCATATAATTTCTAAAGAGCTGGCAAACTTATGTGAGATCTTGTCATCTTTTTGCATTTTCTACTATACCTTCAAAACACAACAACATTTATGTAAATTCTACTCATCCATAGGCCCACTAAGATAACATGTGGTGAACTGCCTGAAAACAAATTCTGTTTTATAGAAAACACCTGTTCTATTTTTCCAGTTTATATATACTCCTATTCTGGTAATTCCTGGGGAATAGGAAATATTTTTTGACAGCAGTTATTGTCCGAACTAATTTTTCCCTACAGTTTATTCCCCATTACCCAAAAGTGTAATATTGTTTGATTGGGAAAATTCTTATTGGGAAATGCATTGTGGTTTAAATGTTTCTCCAAAGCCGCATTATTTCTTTCATCTGTGCTTTCAATCATCAATACTTATAGAATGTCGCCAGAACATTCTATTATAGAATGTCGCCAGACAGATTTCATGAGAAATTCAATTGCCCCGGAATAATAAGGTTTATAGATTGTACTCATGTGTCTTTGCACAGATCAGCGAAAGAAATAGAACATGTATATTATAATATGTATACACCTAATTCTCTTTTTACACGAATTTGATTTAACACGAGTTCAAAAGAAATTTTCATTCTATTTTTACACGAATGGTTTTGTTTTAACACGATTTTCAATATGAAATTTTTCTTCTCATTTTTCTCATTTATTTTTAAAATTCAGTTATTTTAAAAAAATTTTGAACGTGTATGAGTGGGATTCCCCGAGTTATATCACAAACGCGTGAATCTAGTCTATTTTTAATGTTTATTATACAAACCATTCAACAATGATGAAAGTCGAAGATAAAAAAAGGAGATGGATACATGCGTGTGAACAAATGCTCTAGTGTTTTTTTACTGTTAGCAGAAAAAGTTACTGAAAAAATAGTTGGTGTCTCTGTTTAACATATTTCTACACAATTTAGTTTGGTTTTGAAAATCGAAAAGAATAGTCGTTTAGTTGTTGTGGATAATTAAAAAAATTACGAGTAAAATCAAATTAGTTCTCGTATAATTTTGTTAACTCAATAACAGGTTGGTTTTAAATAATTTTCTAATCATTTTATTATTAACACGTATGTAATGTTTTTGTTAGCCTTAACACAATGTCACATAATTCTCCTGTAATAAAAACGAAGAGGAAGGCGATCAGTTTAGAAACAAAAATTAAAATTTTAGATCAACTTGCAACAGGACAAGGTGCAACGGCTGTAGGAAAGTATTTTGGTATTCATGAAGCTACCATACGAACGATCAAGAAAAATGAAACTGCGATTAGAACATCTGTATGTTCTGGAACAAATATAAGTACAAAATCTACCTCATACATAAGAGACGTTGTCAAAGAGAAGATGGAAAAAGCGTTGGTAATGTGGATTGAAGATAAATCCCAAAAAAGAATACCAGTAGACGGAACTACTATCAAGCGAACTGCATTAAGTTTATATAAACGGTTTAAAGAAGTTGAACTGGGCCCTTCCTCTCAGTCAAAACAACCTGAATTTTCGGCAAGTACAGGTTGGATGACAGGTTTTCTTAAACGACATGCTCTTCACAATATTAAAATTAAAGGAGAAACTGCATCTGCAGATGAATTAGCTGCCAAAGAGTTTCCTCAAAAACTTCGAAAAATTATTGAAGATGGAGGATACACCCCCGATCAGGTTTGGAATGTGGATGAAAGTGGCCTTTTTTGGAAAAAAATGCCTAGCAGAACATATGTTGCAAAATCACAGAAAACTGCTGGTGGTTTTAAAGTAGCAAAAGAACGTGTTACCTTGTTGTTTTGTTCCAATGCTTCAGGAGAACGTATGTTAAAGCCACTGCTAGTGAATCGTGCTCTTCGACCACGCTCGATGAAAGGAGTAGATTTTAATAAACTGCCAATTCACTGGATGGCAAACAAAAAGGCCTGGGTGACCAGTGCAATATTCACAGAATGGTTCCAGAAATATTTCATACCAGAAGTGAGACGCTATTTGAATTCAAAATGCCTAGAATTTAAAGTTCTTTTGGTTTTGGACAACGCACCTGGCCATCTGGTTCTGGAACACCCAAATGTGGAATTTTGTTTTCTCCCGCCTAATACTACGTCCTTAATACAACCGCTAGACCAAGGAATAATTGCTACCTTTAAAACGTACTACATAAAACGTTCATTCCAATACGTCTTAGATAAACTAAACCATAGTGAAGATCTAACAGTGATTGATGTATGGAAAAGATTTTCTATTATGGACTGCATCAATCAAGTTGGGTTAGCGTTAGCAGAGTTAAAGCCATCTACATTGAACGCATGTTGGAAAAATATTTGGCCAGAATGTGTAAAAATAAAGAGTCTGATCATGTCATCTGTAATAAAACAACTTTTACTGATATTACAATAATGGCACATACAATTGGTGGAGATGGGTTTGTTGATCTATCATTTGCGGACATAGAGGAATTGTTGATTGATAAAAGCTTGAGTGAAGATGAAATTGTAGACCTCACTCTTGAGACTCAGCAAGAACAATGTGATAATGGTGAAGAAAATCCTCCCGTTTTCACTACAAATTTAATTAAAGAAGGTCTTGATCTTGCAAGAAAATTAGGTAATCATTTTGAAAAACATGATCCTAATGAGGAACGAGCAGCAAAATTTCAACGTGAACTGAACACATTAATGACATCTTACAGGGAAATTTATAACAGTGTATCACGAAATCAAACTCAACCTTTAATAACTGATTTCCTTCTAAAAAATAGAGAATTACCAACACAGGAGGCTAGAGATAATCCAGAAATTATTTCACAAGATGATGAACCAAATAGTTCTAGTGATAGCAGTGATATTGCAGTCTTACGCAAACGTATGCGTTTATTGTCAGAAAGTGACAGTGCATAATAATTATGTTTATATTATTTATACTTTTTTTATATAAATGAAATTCAGATATTATTTATTTTATTCAAATAATAATTTAGTTTATAATATATTCAACGAATTAAAATATGTAAATAAATTTTTAAGTGAAGTCCAACAAGAGTTTTTTAATATCGTTTATCGAACTTTTCAATGCTTTTTCAGGTCTGGAACCAATCTACTGATTTTCCATGTACTCTTTAACTTTTTTTACACGAATTTTTTTACACGAATTTTTCGGGAACGTATCTATCGTGTAAAAAGAGAATTAGGTGTATTTGAATCGTTTTTAAAAACACAGTTTACACTTTTTATTCTTATTATTTATTTATTATAATATTATAATATAAAATAAATATTTATAAAAATTAAGTTTTGAATAAATTATTTACCTCGTGCGGTCGTGTAGTCATTATTTGCAATGTATGTATGAATATTTATATTCCCCAACAATTCTTTCATAAAATAGGTATATGGAAGAACAAATGTCAAAACTGCTATAGTTGGGAAATAAATTTTCCCCTCAAAAAATATTTTCCATATCGTAAGAATACACTTTGGGGAATACGGAATAAAACTGCTACAAAATTAAAAATTTCTATTCCCACAGTTCAAACATTTATTGTACCACTGCCTGCCACGTTTTAAATTCATTTCCAAATACTCACTTGTAATTACATATATGTTTCTTGATAGATAGTCCCTCGGAACTTTCCGCTAGAATACTATGTGTAATAAATAGCGTAAAAGGTTCGTTTAATCTTAAGATGGCTGATAATTCTAAAATAAGCCCCTGAATGACGAAATAAATGAGAGTATCTCCATCATTTGACTGCTTTTGTATTAATTGCAGCAGATGTTTTTCTTGCTTTTGTTTGGCTTGCTTTTGTTTGGTTAGTTTTTTTACCCTTTGTCATAGTCTTAGTTCTAGATATCCAGCACCTACTCGCAGTAATGGTATATATAATTCTTACCTTGCCAGAACTACTTTTAAGGGAAGCAATGCCTAATGGCTCGATCCAACAATAATAATTTTGCTCTCTTCAATCTGTACATATAGAACGTTTCTAGTAGAAGTTAATATGTAAAGCCGCTTGCAAGACTCCACTCTATAGAAATTTTAATTTATGTTTTAGTTATACTTTAGTAATTTTTGTAATAAAACCTTTTTAAACGTAAATTTACTCGAACTGACTTTTCACCAAAATTTATCTAACAGTCCTTAAATTAACAGAGGTTAGATAGCGCTGTTTTAGGTAATTAATATGAACTATTCAACTTATATATGTATATGGTGTATTATACAAATGTAATATTGTGACAGATAAAAATTAATTCTGACCCCATACACCAGCTATATATGTACATACATACAGTGACGAAAAAACTTCATTAATAACCTCGAAATATTATTTATTTACGACCAATACACCCAGCTAATCAATAAAAAAAATAAAATTTTAATTCATTTTTCGATTATTAATTATTTATATTCAATTAACCAATTTTAATAGTTGTATATTATTATTTTTTTATTATCATTGCTACTATCTTATTATTGTTATTAAATTTTACTACAAAAAAATGTTTTTTATTTATGTTTTTGTTACAGAAATTGCAACGTTGACGCATAAATTTTCATCAGTAAGATTATATCGTAATAAAACCGTCCGTTATGCAGCACGTATGCATGCCATAATTGCCTGTCAAATGGAATTTCAACTTTATCCAATGGATATACAAGTTTGTCCAATTTATATAGAAAGTTGTAAGTAATCTTATATAAATTATAATACAATCACAAATAACTATTATACAGATAAACAAACTATATGGAGAAATTATGTATACTAGACTGAAATAAGGGAAAATAATTGTACCCTGGGCGAAAAGGCTATATTTGAAGTGTATCTCTTTCATTCTTTTAGCATTGATATTACGATAAATAAATGTTTGTATATAAATTTTGTATAAAATATTATTAACTCATTTACTGTCCTGAATGAAACTCATCGCAGTAGCATGAAACATTTATTCGATTTTATGTTTGTATTTCAACCTAGTTTTATAGATTTGATTGAATTTTATTTATCGTAATATCAATGCTAAAGGAATAAAAGAGGTAATAAAATTCAAATATAGCTTTTTCATCCAGGGTACAAATATTTCCCCTTATTTCAGTCTAGTATACATAATTTCTCCATATAGTTTGTTTATCTGTATAATAGGTATTTGTGATACAATAAGAAATGAAGACTGCGAATGTCACTGACCACTTGTATCTCCAGAAATTTTAGAATTTAAAAATTTGTAACGTTCTTAGAAGTTGAACTCAAAAACATTTCTACCGTCAATAATGACAAATTTACGTAGTGTAACATAATTCGAAATAATGTATATATTCATGTTCTGTCACATTATTCCAAAAAGCAACAATGCTGTCAACAAAATTAATAGCAATTTAATAATCGTAAATAAATCACGAACCCTGTATCGTCACGATATGCATATACATCTCAAGGATTTATAAACAAACAAACAAAAAATTGATTCAACGATGGTATTATAGTAGAACAGTCATGACTTAAATATGATTTCTCGCCTTCCATCAACATCATATATTGTACATACGAGTATATTAAATTTTTTTCTGTTTTCAGTTTCATATACCATAAATAAAGTACGTTTAAGATGGGCCGAAACAGGGGTTAGTTTGAACCCGGAGCTTAAATTACTCCAGTACAATTTAGGTCAACCGCTTCAATTGGAGGAAATGGACAAATTTATGCGTGAAAAGGATGGCAATTTCTCACGTTTAGCGGTTTACTTTCGATTTGAACGTCAAATCGGACATCATTTGATACAGACCTTTGCTCCCTCGTCCCTCGTTGTTATGTTATCGTGGTTTAGTTTTTGGCTCGGTTTAGATGCAATACCGGGTCGTGTTACATTACTTGTTACCTGTATGTTGACGTTAGTTACTATGTTTACGGGATTACGAGCTGATATACCGCCAGTGGCGTATGTGAAGGTAAAACATAACTTTATTATATTATTTATATAATTCAATAACATTTTTTCTGGGTTCATTATATACATAGGCTCTCGATCTGTGGATGGCCGGATGTATGATGTTCGTTTTTGCTGCCTTAAGTGAATTTGTTGTCGTAAAAGTGCTTGATGTACAATATCAATATCAAGTAAATCGTTTCTCTAAAGTGATACCATTGCGAATAAGTGCAATGGAAAAGGGACAATGTCCAACAGTTGCACAATGGGAGGGTGGTAATGTGAGGTCGCGTAAAGCAACACCGACAGCTACAACACCGGGACAAACATCGATACAGGGTAATGGGGCGTCAGTTCCGCCATCGAAACCAACGCGCCGTCAAAGTTTATTATCAGTCGCATGGACCGATATCGACACTGGTGTGGAAAAAATAATGTGGCGCGAAATCGACAAAATGTCACGAATCGTATTTCCAGCGTTATTTTTAGTTTTTGTGATATTATATTGGCCAATTTTACTAATGAAATCTAGTTAATTTTTATGTATGTATATACATTATGTACAGGTTAGTAGTTTATGATTTATAATTTTATTAGATTTGAAATAATTTTCGATGTTCGTTTGCTGAACAAAATGTTAAAGGCTTTGAAAAATTTATTTTCGTGTTACAATTTTTTTAATGTGTTTGCTTACATGATGAAAAGAAATTGTTATTGAATTCTAATTGACTGTATGAAAATGATTTGATTAGACAACTTATGAATTACCACTATTTAATTCATATAATTAGTATTGCCATATGAAACTAGAATAACGAATTATAATTATGAGTTGTAAGAAAAAGAAACTTTTTCTCGAAAGCACTCAAAAGTTTTATGGATCAAAAACCACCAAACGACCATAAATTTTACCGACAGTGTTAGATTTTCACTCACTAAAAATACCAACAGTTTCTAGACTGGAGTCACTTTCGCATTACTATCCTCTGGCTCGAGCGACGTTATATTTAAACTTTCTTCGTGTCCAGCATTTGGTTCTCTGCATATATTAAGCATCTTATAAGCACCTTTCGGCTCTTTACGTTAAGGTATAGTTTCAACCACAATTCTTTGTATCCAATTATCCACAAATCTCGGAGGAAAGCTCTCAGACTGTTGTATAAGTTCATCGTCTTTCATCATGGAACTCGCTGCAAATAAAAACCGTGTTTCTGAGGACATGGCCTGTTTCACATGCACTGAAGAATGATTTGTGAAGTAGGTCTAAACAAGTTATTTCATAACCAAAGAAAATCATAAATTTCTCCGTGGCGTTGTTTGAGTCAAGGTCGAAGTTGCTTTGAATCTTGGCCGTCCATCGTTCGTTGATTCCTTCTTTTTACTCTATTGCCGTCAATGGAAGACTTGTTGACCAAATATAATTGAAGACCCACACGTTATTTGAAACATCGCCATGTTTCTTTGTTACTTCTAATGATCAGTATACACCAGTAAACCACACTTAGTAATGAAACTAGAGTACTGATATGACACGTAAAATAATTCTCTCACCAACGAATGGCCATTAGTTTATCATTTGAACACCCACCGTCGACAGAATTTGTAGATAGAAGAAGCCCGAACGATGGAAGGCTCAGGTCTTAAGAGTACAACAACTTAGCAATGAGCGAAACTCGCGTAGTTTCATTAAAGGTATCACCGAATTGCACTATACGATAAGATCTCGTTCAACTGCCATTCGGGGCCAGCATGGAAATATCTGTGTTAACGTCGATGCAGTACTTGATATATGGCGTGAACATCTTTCTGCTGTACTTAATGGTCCACATGTATTACAAGCTGTGAAAACTCTCGAATGGAAACCACAGAGGAATGCCTTCCTATGAGGAATGCAGAGATTCAAAAAAATTGTTCACCTGTAGTTGATTGCATTAACTCAGAGCTCTTGATATTCGGAGGGCTAACTTTGTGGAACTGTTTTTTTAACCTAATATTCAAAAAAGGTGATCGCTCGAAATACGTGAATTATCACAGTAAAGCTCTCCTTTGCACTGCATACAAGTTACTGTCATACATTATCTTGGGAAGAATTAGTCCTGCGAAACATCTCAACCAATGACTCGATCAATCGAGAGAAACTATGGTATGCGCTGGAATATTTAGGAATACTAAACAAATACGTACATCTGTGTGCAATGACAGTAACGCAGTCACAATATTGAGAACAGACTATCGAGCGAGAACTTTTGCAATTACTTCTGGAGTTCGACAAGGAGGATGTTGGAATACATCCTTGATAAAAATGAAACACCAGGCAATATCGTATTTCGACAATCCAATCGACTATTTGCATATGCAGATGATATCTGTGTGATTGGATTAAATGGCAACGGATTGAAAGAGATACTTGATCTACTGTAACAGTGTTCAGCGTCCGTTGATCTCAAAATCAACAAGTCCAAAACCAAATATCTGATCTCTGGTTATCAAAACCAAGACGCATTTTATTTCTGTGGTGTCTCATTACTCACGATAATAGTGTGGGAGAGGATATTAAAGTTCCCTGGTCACTGGAAATCGGGTTTTATATCCTCTACGTCCACTTCTGAAATCAAAATATCCTATAAATACGGATAAGCTCAAATTGTACAAAGTGTAGATCAGACCCGTTCTCATCTATGGATGAGAGAGTTGTACGTTGACGAATGAGTACGAAAGATGGCTTCTAACATTCGAGAGAAGAATCATGTGTATGACACATGGCGCAAAGCGCGATGTTGATGGCACATACAGAGTTCTTGTCAATCACGAGATCAAGAATTTAATGCGATTTCCTGCATCGTATATGAAATCAAAGGACAGTGAGTACGCAGGCTCGGTCACGTTCTGCGTGCTGATCCGAACCGAATGATACAGCAATCTTTAAAGAGGCGATTATGGCTCCACTGCGTAGAAAGCAGGCTGGCATCTTCTAGTTGCTTGCAAAAGTATGAAGAGCTGGCTCGTGATCGAAACCGATGGAGTCCGATTGTTCACACGGTACGGGCCAACAATGGACTGTAAAAGCCGTCGAAAAAATAGCGATGGTTAAAACACATTATTTTCCTTATGAATTTATGAAATTATCCATTAATTTGTCGTATTTGACTTATCAAATATAGGTAAAAATGCACTATCTCTGAACTGGCTCAATGAGTCTTATTTCACCAAAACATAAGTTATTTCTGAACAATTTGGATCGATTTTGTGGCTCCTAAACTCATGTCATTTTCACTTATATCATTTTCATACAGTGAATTGTGGTTGGTTTGGTATACAAATAACTTATAATACTATAAGGGAAATCGTGTCAATTTTCATAGTAAATGCCAACAACAGCATGATTTCGTTAAATATAAGTTTCGGAGAAGATATCTAGATGGCATACCAGTACGTTTTAACGAGAACAATAGATGGCACGCGATGTAATTTTTTAATGAAATGACATAATTTAAAAAAAACAAATTTTTTTTTATTTATTTATTATTATTTATAAATATAAGCCCATTTACTTCAAAAAATTTCAATTTCTATTATAAAGTTAAATTTTGTTTTTAGATTTTAAATTTTGGTTTCGTTAATAATTCGTTGAATATCAAAAACTGCAGTTAAAAAATGTAAACATTTCGTTCAACTACTACTAGTGCCATCTTTTAATCTGCTCCGGAATTATATCATGTTGGCACAAAATATCCACGCGATTTCCCGAATAGTTATTATAAGTCATTTGTTGGTATATAACGAAAAAATATCATAAATACAATTTTTATTTCAATATGTATGTTTAAAATACATTAACTCCAAAATAAAATCCATATTAAAATAATAATATTAATTTTAATTAATAAGTTAAAAACCAAACGAAAAAAAAATAGTAAAGTGCATTATTTACATAATATATGTAAGTATTTATAAACATATTTAGTTTAAGAAAAATAATTAATTAACAAAAAATTTAAATCATATAATATATACACAAATATTTATGAGGAAATTTATATTTATGATAATATTATAATATTTATGAGGAAATATATTTTAATATTTATATTATTTATATAATTTATATAATAGGTAATATTTATTATAATATTTATGAGGAAATATATACACAAATATTTATGAGGAAATTTAGAAAATTAATAAAATCCATAAAAATTAAATATTATTTAAAAACAACAGGGCTGGAACCCAATGTATTATTTTTCCGCCAGTTAATAATAAATTAAATAATATTAAAATTCATGGAATAAAAATGTGATAATAAAACTGAACAAATTATTAATTATATATAATTGTATATATTTTACTATAAATTAATTATTTATTAAAATAAGTAAAAATTTCAATTTAAAAAATGTTTATAAAATAAGAGCATAAAGCTTTGTTTATATTTAGTTTTTTTGGTCATAAATTTACCTATATATTTTTTACACTATGTACAGCTACACAAGTTATTTGCTAATTCAACGATTTAATTGTAAATTAACATGATGCATACATACATGACATAAGAATCAAATTTAATTAAGTTTAATTTACGTTGTGTAATAATAATAATAAAGACAAAATAAATGAGAAAGGTGCAAATAAATAACTAAATAGTACTACAATTCGTGCCTTGAAATTTATTAGAGAAGACAGGTGAATAGAAAACTTGTTAAATATGTATATATTACACATAATAGTAACAAGAACTGATTATTGTGTAATATACTCGCATTTAACTTATAATTCATTCCGGATGAATTCTTTATCCGATTAAAATTAAGGTAAACACTTTCCTTGGGTAAAGTTATGCAAGATACCATAAAGTGAACGATCAAATCAATCGAAGTGAATATATCCTATATTGCTGAATATTTGGTACAAGCTTAAAATGCATCGGTTGTGATGAAGTAGCGCTCTTCATGACTTTCCATTTATATCTTAAAACTCAAGTGGATTATGTAATAATTGTCAGAAGGCGAATAACTCAATTTGTCAGGCGTTTGATAGAATCCTGATTTGGACCATGGGCTAACTATAGTGAGAAGAAATGTCGTGTAGAAATGTTTCACTTAGCATGCTTAACACAAATCGTCAAACGAGGATAACTAGATTCGTTTTTCTATGAAAGTATACAAGAAACACAAAAACTGTCATAAGACTGCAAGCACAGAAAAAAGTAACATATACAGAAGGAAACCTTCGAACAACAAAATTTCTGATTTTTGAAATTGTCTCTTTACAAAAACAACAATTAGAAGAGAATAAAACACTGCAATGTATAGGTCAAATTCTCTGTTTAAAAGTTTTAATTTGTTTGTGTATTTATTTTGCTTTGAATTTTACAAATTCAATATTATGCATATTCTAAAATACATACGCCATCAGTAGGCTTTGATAATATATTCTCAGTTTTTTGCTATTTCGAGAGTGTAAAATTTATTGTTTTAAATTTTTACTCTCGTATTTTCTGAGATAACCCCAAACTAACGACATAACCCCAGAAAAAAACGACAATTTTTTATTCGTAGGTTTCCTTCTGTATATGTTATTTTTTTCTGTGCTGCAAGATGTTGTTTTCGGATTTAAATGAAATTATAGAAAAAAACGAAGTATACCAAGTGTAATAAAACTAACAGTGCAAAACGCATAAAATTGATTAACTGTTGCAGAAACATTTTGAAGATGAACCTTGAAATGTTAAATTACTTTTTGTCACTAAACAGGGAAAATATTAAATATTTGTAAAAATTAT
Source organism: Tipula lateralis (assembly GCA_963932295.1). Taxonomy (NCBI): domain Eukaryota; kingdom Metazoa; phylum Arthropoda; class Insecta; order Diptera; family Tipulidae; genus Tipula; species Tipula lateralis. The sequence goes on from OZ010737.1 coordinate 62,114,897, forward strand.
AAAATATTGTTATGAACGTTGTGGTTCCAAATATAATGATTTCAAATGTTTTTCTTTGGAAAATAAACTTCCCTGAGGTGTACGATGTCTCAACTTTCCTGTCTATTTCTGAATCTTTTTTAGAAACCAGTGGTTTTATGTAGACTTAAGATATCACAGATGGCCGTTTATATCGAAATTACATCGAAATGTTTAATTTGTGCATTATTCTTTCCATCGATAAATTAGATTATTGTTTATTGGATTATTAAATTATTAAATAATATTTATTAGAGATACTCCCAAGGTACGATAAAGGAAGAAGTCCAATTTTTACAACAGCTAATATAACACGAAGTGAGGTATTTCTCTATATATCCCTATATGTGATGCGTAGCCCGATGGCCTGGAATAGATTAAAGAAATTCTTTTTATTAAAAATAGATGAAGCTATACTAGCAAAAATGTTCAGAAGTTTCTTTGCTACAGAATAGGTCAACCAATTTTATTTAATTTCAAAACAATATAAAATACGTATCAGCATTCTTTCGATTGCCTCTGAGCAGACCCAACGAGTCAATTGTCCAACAAAAGACCGAAAACTAATTCTGGCATAAAATTTCTTTGTGATCACAATTCGATTTTATGGTTCCGTCAATTTATTAATAGCCAGTTATTTTAACTGATCTAATAGACAGACTCAATTGATGAAGTGTAAGGTTACATTGAGGTTAATGATAATTAAAAGTTAGTCGAAAGCTCCAAAATCTAGTACTTCGTAGATTTCAATTAATAACAGTTAAGGATTACTAATGGTTAAAAAAATAAATTAATTAAACCAAATATTTCACCTCTAAGAAATTTTTTTATTAATTAACATTAGGGCAGCTTGGAAAATTGTTTTATTATAATATTTAAAATATAGTTATATCCTTTTTAAATATTTTTTTTCTAATTCTGATAAAAACATTTATTCTGATGATTAATTTTAGTTATCAAGATATCACTTAGTTTCGTTTGCTCGTTCACTTTGGAAGATTCTGTACATCGATTAAATATTATAAAAATTTAGAATTAATTTAATATTTCAACCTTAATCGGAAAAAGTAAAATAGGTCACTAGCCATTGTATATTTCGTGCAGAATGGCTAAGAAACTACAATTCAATTAAATGTGTCATAGAACTATAAAAATATTGCGCTTCCACACAACAACAATGTACAGTTCAATGTAAAATAAAATCATACTTATATATGAAAATATAATATGTATGTACAATATAATAATAATTTGTTAAAAATTATTAAAAAGAAAGAAACAATATTTTTTTATTAAACAAAAAAGACAAAATGAAACTCAATTATATAAGCTTTTGAAAAAATTATTTAGTTTTTAAAAATAAAATTTAATTTAATTTAATTACATGTGTACAAAATATTTAAAAATAAAAGAAATTTACTTTTAAATTCATCGTATGGTGCTTATGATAATATTATAAATAAAATAAATACAAAAGAAATGTATAATTACAGACGTTTAAAATTTGCTTAAAGAATTACAAAATCAATTGAGATAACATAAGAAAATATAAAAAATATTAAAGTTATAAAATAATTTGTATGATTGGGTCCAACCGAATAAAGAGAATTTGTTTGACTTATTTATTTTGCAAAATCACGTAAGTATCTATAAACTAAAGGAAAATTAATTTTTCAATTTAGCGATATTCCAACAATCAAAAACAAGTGTCTCGACTTATCACGAAAAGAGATTTATCAAATATTAATACGTGTGATAAAAATTATCACCTTTTGGAAAACGTTTATAAAAACAATGTTGGCAGTGCTAAAGCTTTTTTTATGTGCGAATCAATTTTAGGTTAATATACGATCCTATACTTTAAACAGTCCACTCTTAGCTGACCAGATGGATCATTAAAAGACAATAAAATTGAAACCACACAACAAATTTTATTTTTAACACCATTTCATTTGGCTTTAACTGTTACCAGATTAGAACACCAAATGGCTTATGTTTTCCCATCTTTCTATCTTTCAGTTTTAACAGTTAACATATGAGAAAATACCATGTTCTGTGCATGGTTATCGAGCAGATTGTGTTTAATAACTATTAGCTAGTTAAATATCATAAAGTCGAGTTTTGAAAATATAAAATTAATTATAATTCATTTGTATCACATGGTTATCTGAAATTATACTTGTATAAGCTGGATGCAAAAGCGACTTTTCACCATCTGATTACGATCAGTGGTGTTAATGACCTCATCTATGACCCCCTATTGGAGTGCAGAACTCATGGACCGACCCATCTTCCATGTCATTACTATAGGCTGGCATGGAGCTATGCAATGCGCAGATGTTTCTACTAAAATCGGTTCTAAAGCCGTACGTCCTCGATTTGGCCATTAAGGCGAAAAGTATGACGTAAATAAGCGAGCCGCGAAAGAGCTGGGAGAGCCTTGAGCCCCAAAACAGATTGCATAGTATAAAAAAAATATTCCTCTAATGTTGAAATGCTCAAACATCCATCGGTGAAATGTAATATACAAATTAAACACTTGTGGACTACATTCTGTAAAATGCTTACTCAAGACGAATATTCATCCAGCTATCTTTAAATCAGTTCAAAACACAACATAGTTGAGACGAAAAGAGAGATTCACATTTAGATGGGGTAGAAAATTACATCGCCATTTGGTTGGATAAAATACAAAGTGTACCCCTGGAGATTTCCATCTGAAGCTAGTCACTATTGTATAGCCAATGTACGATGTGAGCGTTAAGTCGCCATCATTAGAATTTTTACAAGAGTACCTTTTTTCTTTCTTAAACACGAAGCTTTCAGTTTAGTTTGGTGTCAGCAAAGGTCTGCAAATTCCATCTATTTCTGTGACTCCAAACGCCATTGAGAGTGCAGATGGGTTAAACTGAAGATGTTTATACTTCCTAAACAAGCGAACCAGTGCCGCGGTTTTGAGATAATGAATACTACGGCCGTAATTATTGGTCTAATTAACGAGAATGTTATGAACATTTTGTCTATGGGGTATCTACTGGTAATGCCGTCCTCGTATTGAATAGTCTGTTGAACTGCAATGAGAGTATTTTCTCGCACTAGGTATAAAAGTGAGGTTGGTGAAGGAAAACTAATATTTTGTTTTTTAGAAAGTTTTCTGGTGGACTAGTTGCCTTATTAACCTTTGATAAAACAGGCAGCAATGAAGCGGTGCATCTGGGAAATGAACTTTCAGTTAAACCTTGATTTTACTCAAGTTGTGATTTTTTGACTATCGCAACGTTGGAGATACCTAGAGATGGTCCAAGAGGCAGAGTAAACTTAACTAAGTGTCGGTGAACCAATGGGCACCTGTATTATAGTTAATTCTCTAAAACAAATGAATTAGATCAGATATTTATGTTTGCAGTGCAAATCCAAATAACTCTTTTTCTTCTCTTATTTTTTAAACAGCACATTTTCTACTAATTCATCCCACTCTTGTGATGTTTTATGTGATTAAGGAACCAATACTGCTAAATGTTCGATTTGCGTTGACCGTCTTCACATTGCGTTGTTCTATGCTAGCCTGACATAGAATATGGGTCGGCCGATGAGTTCTGCATTTCAACAAGGTGCTCACTGAAGTGTTCATCCACATCATTTATTGGTAACGAATAATTAAAAACTCGGATGGTAACGCTACCAGGTTACGAATAAAATCCTGCTTTAACCATTGCGTAATTGGTCGGAAAACAAGATTTGTAGATACAGGGTGTTAAAGTGACATGAATAATACGATTGGATTCTTTGATAAAAGCCAAAGATAACTTTATTCATTTATTAACTACAAATCAAAGCCTTCTTAATATATAATTTTTGAGGATACAAAATATGTAATTAAATTTATTATAATTAACCTTAATTAATAAAATTTCAATCTGAATCATTTTCTGATGACATTGCTTCATCACTATCTTCATCTCGCCTCACCAGCAATAAACCATCATCATCATCCATCTCTTCGTCCGATTCGGCTGTTCCATTTTTGTCGTTTGCTTGTTCTAGTTTAGCCGTAGCTATATCTTTCATTACTTTTAACGTATATTTATTAAAATCACATCTGAAATTCAATAAAAAAATATTTTTTTCGGTTTCTAATATAAAAACATATTGATTCACATACACTTTACTAAGAAGTTCATATTTTCTTGATAGATTCTGCTGCAACGACAATAAAGTTTCCAGGGTCAGAATATTATTTTTTTGACCTAAATGTGTTACCAGCTTATTTGCCCATTTTAAATAGTATTCAATGTGTTTGGTGGAACTTATATATTTAACAATATATTTTAATGTTCGATGAGCAAATTCATCCGGTAGCGAGTAAATAATTAAATCAACTGCGGAAAGAATAGTAAAAAAAATTATGATACATTTTATTTTTATTATTATAACTATAAATAACAAAAATTATAAATTTTTAATTTATTGTAAGAATCAAACAAATGTAAGTATTTGCAATTCATGTACAATTCTATGTTAATATTGCACAAATAACCATAAACTTATTGTAATTATAGTGACTGCACTAGTATCACGCGCCGCTAAAGCTAAATAAGGATAAATGGAAGCCTTGTAAAATAATAAATTTAAACCCTTAATAAAATTCTAAAATTAGCTTGCATGTATTTGAACAGAACAATAAAACAATGTTTGGTTAGACCCCGAGAATTATACCATAATATGTACAATAGTAATAAACGGAAATGTAGTGAAATTTTATTGCAACTATGAAATTTTATTGTAGCTAGAAATTTATATTTTTTTGTAAATTCTATTCTCTTTGCTTGGTAACCTTCCAGTATTTATACTATTACTATTATTATAATCAATTATCTACTACAATACGTTACGATGTAATTTCAGCATCGATGAATGAACTTCAACAAGATTTAAGGGTTTTCGAAACTGTATTGACGATTGGAAAACCTAAAATGCGATACCTATCGGAGAAAAAAATAACTGTGACACCCAGATAAAAATATTTACTAAACGTCAAATTCCATAGGTTTATGCTTAAAAAACTTGTATAAAAATTTTCAATATTGTTTTACAAATATATTTAAGCTTAATATGTTTATTATTCAATTACATTTGAAATATGTTCTTTATGTTTTATAGGATAACAAAAGAATTTTGTTTTAGTTAGTGTGTCATATATGTTTAATTTATAATTCAAAAAGTTCATTTTTTTATTTTAACAATATGTCAAAATTAAATGTGTCTTAATATTTTATTTTACTATCTAGTTAGACTCGAGTATATCTGAAAATATTTTATTTGTGTTTTTAATGACCCGTCGTATGTTTTTAAATAAGTTATAGCTGTTTGCATTTTAGGAAATACACAAATATTGACATTTATGTGGGTGAGACAGTTACATTTTCTTCCGCTAGAGAACCCATTCCAATCGTCAATATCAGAAAATGGCTTATTGTTCGAGATTCGATTAACGAACGCTATATAGAACGTTATATTAAATATTTACTTAATAATATTATACTTACTATCCCGATGTGGAATCCCTTCAATAATTTCCTGTACTAAAACGGACTCGTTTAATTTAAGTGACATTAGAAGTGCGGCCGAATATTCTTTATTTCGTAAATTTTGTCTTATTGCTTTTGGTGTTATTTCCAACGATAGTTGATACGGATCAAATATAATGCCTTTATCGAGCGAGTATATCAACAGACCTTCGGTGGTGGCGGCAGCCCAAGATTGTCCAGTAGGTGAAAATTTAAGACTAAAAACATTAATTTCGGGTTTAAAACTGCGTGCGGCCATATCGCCAGATTTTACACCAGGCAATCTAATTTTCGTTTTTCCTCCTTCCAGTTCTTCACGCTCTTCAATAAGCGCTAAATTACCGAATTCAGTCATATTGCGACGGTTTATAAATTCGTGCATTCCATCAAGACTTAAATTTTGACTTATTTCGAATTTTTTAAGAAGTAATTTTTCCTTTATGTTATAGATGCAAACATTTTTCGATTTACCAGCTGCCAAAATACATTCTCCATCTGCTGTATATGTAATGGAAGTGAATGCTCTGAAAACAGAGATTATGAATAATGTATAAATTTGTAGCACTTATCATTTACTAAGATAGTATTTACTTAACATAGTATTACTTACTTGCTCTCTAAATTTCGCTTCGCAGTTGTCAAATCTTCATCATTACGCCCAGCTCCCAAATCCTCTCGCCCTTCAATAAGTGCCAACTGTTGCGAAGTTTTTATGTTAAAAACGGAAATATGCCCATTCAATGTTGATACTGCAACTTCTTCTCCATTCGGCTTGAATGCAACACATAATGCATCTGACATCATGTCAATTGTTTCATGATCACTAGACGACTCGAGACAATTCCAAATTTTGATCGATTTATCCCAAGACGCAGAAACCAAACAAGTTGAAGTTATAATTGGTGAAAACTTTACCGAAACTACCGGTCCTTCGTGACCACTTACTATTTCTAGTAAGCGGCCTAATTTCATTGACCACAAAAATATTTCAAAAACATCTTGTCCACCGGCCGCCACAAATTCACCTGACACGTCTATCGCCACACTGGCAAATTGGACAGGTTGTGGCGTTGTTAGTGTACGAAAATTTCGGTATCTAATGATGTCGTACGCTCTTACGGTTCCATCTAATGAAGCACTAACTACAAATTTTTTGTTTTGACTAAACTGAACGTCGGTGACACAACTGGAATGTTCTTTAAAAGTTACAATACAGAAACCATTATTTACATTCCATAGTTTAACTTTTGCATCTTCGCCACCGGTGGCTAAACATTGACCATCTGGTGAATATGATATACAAGTCATTTCACTGGAGTGTCCTTGTTGCTTCATTATGTACTGTTCACTTTGCCATTCCCAAACTAACATTTGACCAAGTTGTGAAGAAGCGAGTGCAATCCAATCACCCGTAATATTAAATGAAACCGTGTCTATTGAATAATCCGATATGCTTAGCGAATGAATCATATTAACATCGGGCATTTCGTATAAATAAAATGATCCAGTTGAAAATGCTGTGACTAAAATTTTCAGCTGTTTATGGTATGTTACAGCAGTAAGAGTTGCATTTCGATTTTCTTTTTGTGGCTCGTCTGCAAGATAGTGACGGTGAATCTTTTTGTAGTTAAATGGATGTTTAGTTCTTTCAGATGAGGAAATTAACTTTCCTTGCTCATCGCGATTGGTAATCTCGTCATCTACAACATTAACAGATTTATCGATTTTTTCACCCAATGGATTATTTGATTCAATTGCTTCTTGCAAATTAACATCATCTTCTTGGTCAAAATTACTTTGGCGGAATTTTTTAACGTTCGTCTCATAATTTTCACGTTTAGGAACTTCTGTTACTTGTAGTGCGTCAGACGTGATCATACATTCCCAGATACATAATTGGCCATTTTCACTTATAGTATATAAATTCAAATTGCGAGCTTCAAAGAAACATCCAACAACTGGTGCTGAATGACCACCAAGTGTAAATCGTCTATAATTTGTCAAGTAATCGACTGCAAGAATCTTTGTAGTATTATCTCGCGCACCAACCGCTATTAGTTTCGAATCGTATGACCAATCTAATGTTATGATGTCGTCGTTGGAACATACTAGATTTATCTTAAGTAAAAAGCTATTAAAGTTGTTTGTAATTTCACCGGGAGTTAGAAATATCGCCAAACAGTTGTCATGTGTAACCGCAAAGTATTTACCATCCGGACTGAATTTTATACAGTGGACTTTGTTTCTGAATTTATACCTATCGATAACCATTTCAGACACCATACTAATCATTTGGGCCTCTCCATCTTCGTTTATTGCAACTATTAGGCAACCATTTGGTGATATATCAATTGCATTATAGTTATACGAGCTCTCGATGGAGAGAGTTCTGCTTTTATTACTGAAAAAGTAAAACATAATCAATAAATAAATTAATTGATAAATAATTATTCGTTAGACATACTTTTTAAGGTCATATATCGAAATACGATTACCAACAGGACTTATAACAGAATTCCCATCAGGAGTAAATAAAACATTGCCTTTCCGAAACACCGTACCAATTAAATTACTGAACTAAAAACAAATAATTAGAATCACATAAAACATAACTAATGGAGTATTAATTTTAATTTTATACCTTGTATGCAAATTTCATTTTAAATAATATTAATTACGATATTTTATTAAGCTGTTTACAACAGTTTCAACTACATCCAAAAACAACGTGATAAAACTTAACCTAACAAAATTGACAGTCGAGTGGTTGTCAATTGGAATGTCAATCTTCGGGTATTTTAACGAAAACGCACATGTATTTAAATTCGGATCATTCACAATAGTGATTGTTATAGTGCCAAATGTAATCGGTCGAAGGAAAATCCAACAAATATGATAAACAAATTATTTTATTTTATATAAACCATAAAAAACACATATTTATATTCTATCAAAATCTGCTATCCATTTATCAAACTCCTCGTATTTCATTTGCAGCGGTACCATTCCTTGTTCATGGGCATATTCCTTTTTTATGACTTCAGTCCATTCATCATAAAAGTTGTTCCATTGTAATTGTGTAAGTTGAGAATATTCTAACAAGAAATTACTAACATCATTTTCAATAACGTGGTCATTGCACAATACTTGATAAACAGCCATAGCTGAATATTTAGGCAAAATAAGATTGGTCGACATTTGAATTATTTTAAAGTAAGACTCCAGTATTTTTTTCGATTTATCAAGTTCTTCCGGTTCTAATTCTAATACAAATCCGATAATATAGATGTCAATATAAGCAATGGATTCTGAATCGACCAAATTTTTGTATGCTTTTCTCAAAAGATCCGTTTTCCAAGAATTATAACTATTGGTATAGTTTAGAGTTGGTTCTTTGTGGTGCAGTTGACTCGTTTTACTTGATTTGGATACAATTTCATCGTGACTTGAAGTTTCAGTAACAGATTTCGTTGGTAATTTTGTAACTTTCGACTTATCAATTACCGAGTTCCATGATTGTTCTAATTTTTCCCATTGTTGTGATTTCAAATGACTTAACTTGATTAAATTCGACCGCAATACTTTAATTTTATCTTTTTTACAAGCTTGATATACAGCCATAGTAAAATATTGAGGATGAGTTAAATCTAGTTCAGAATGATTTAAGTGTGATGCATAACGTGTATACTCATCATAAAGCTGTTGCGCTGTTTTTTGTACATGTGAGATGCCCAATTGAATGCATATCTTTGGGATATCGAAGTTCTGTGATATGTCTAATATCTTTTCAAATGTTCGCTTGTTCCGAATGTACTCCGATTTGCCAAATCCAGATAATCGCAGTACAAGTTTCTATATTATAAATAGAAGAATGTTTTAGAATTAAATACATTGAAAATGTCTTTATTACATACACTATCCAAATGTAAGCCTAACATTTCAGATGCTAAATCTATACAAATAACCGTTTTTGCATTATCACTGCATTTGATATGTCCCATCGCTTTGGCCTCAAGGCGTCGCAATAAATCATTGGTTTTTCTATAAATTAAAATATTCACTAACTATATTATATTAATAACACATTGTTTACTTACTCAATAAGCGTTTTATTATCAATAAAACCTAATTTTTTAACAAATTGATAAACTATTGAGTGTTCACTAGACATGTTTGTGATGTTTTCATTAAAAGAGCGGGAAGAAATAAAAATTACCAAAACAAATCAAGATTGGAAAAAATCAAGAATTATAACAGGTTAGTATATCGTTTATTATGTTATACTTAAAGTTGAATGTTATAATTTATTGGTAAAATATATATTATTAAACACAATTTAAATAAAATTATTACTAAACTTTATTGTTTTCATTAATAAAACATATAAAATATATGATATCAAATTGATAATACAACGTAAAAGGGTTAACATATTTTTTGACATTTGTGTCAATTCTCTGATTCAGAAAAAGTTACCTCTATGCATTTATGGTCTGTGCAAGTTTATAAAAGAAAATTGTAATAATATGTCTTCACATCGATTATTTCGGTCAATAAAATTAGGAAAACATCTTTATTTGGTTAAGAGGCTACCAACAAATTCATCGGTATACAGTCGAAACTTAAGCCAAATAACTGATTCGGTAAAATGTGCGTACAGTTTATATTTTTTAGGTTAGTTCACGCCATAAATTTCTGATGTAATTTTATCGATTTTAGTAATTTCATGCAATGTTCGACGATACAGTACCGTAAAAGCTGACGATGCATATCATTCAATAATTCGTGACTCCGAGAAACCACAAGGTGACGCTAAGAAACATGAATTTCAAGCTGAAACTCGGATGTTATTGGATATTGTGGCCCGTTCGCTATATTCTGAAAAAGAAGTTTTTCTGCGAGAGCTGATTTCAAATGCCAGTGATGCTTTGGAGAAATTTAGATATTCGGTACATACGGCTGGTGAAAATGAGAAAAATTTTGAACAAACTGATCGTGCCCTTGAAATTCATATAGCAACTGATAAGCAAGCTAGAATTTTAACCATTCAAGATACGGGTATTGGTTTGACTCAAGATGAACTAATTGCCAATTTAGGAACAATTGCACGTTCTGGATCGAAACATTTTTTAGAGCAAATCAAAGAAAAGGGTGATGCAAATGAGAATTCATCGAATATTATCGGTCAATTTGGAGTTGGATTCTATTCTGCATTTATGGTTGCTGATAAGGTTGAAGTGTTTACAAAATCATCAATTGCAAATTCGCCTGGTCTTCGATGGTGTTCCGATGGGTCGGGAACTTTTGAAATCCAAGATGCTGAAGGGGTATCGATAGGTACTAAAATTGTGTTACATTTGAAACAAGACTCGAGAGAATACTCAGATGAAGATACAGTCAAGAGTATCATTCAGAAATATAGTAATTTTGTCGGGAGTCCAATTTATTTGAATGGCCGCCGAGCAAATCAAATTCAACCTGTATGGCTAATGGATCCCAAAGAAGTAACCAGAGACCAACACAATGAATTTTATCGGTTTGTTGGCAATACTTTCGACACACCTAGATTTATTTTACACTACAAGACTGATGTTCCGCTAAGCATCCGTGCGCTATTATATTTCCCCGAAGGAAAACCAGGTTTATTCGAAATGTCACGAGATAAGGATATCGGTGTTGCTTTATATACGCGAAAGATTTTGATACAATCGAAAACCGAGCATTTATTACCCAAGTGGCTTAGATTTATCAAAGGTGTGGTTGATTCTGAAGACATTCCATTGAATTTAAGTCGTGAATTACTACAAAATAGCACACTAATTAAGAAACTTCGAACCGTTTTGACCAACCGTGTTCTTCGTTTCTTGCACGATAGATCGACGAAAGAACCGGAAGAATTTGAAAAGTTTTATAAAGATTATGGCCTATTTTTAAAAGAAGGGATTGTAACAGCTGAGGATTTCAAAGAAAAAGAAGAAATTGCAAAATTATTAAGATTTGAATCGAGTACCACTGTAGAAGGAGGACAACGTGTAACTCTACCCGAGTATTGCAACCGCCTTCAAGAAGGCCAAAAAGATATATATTATTTAGCTGCACCAAGTCGTGCTCTGGCCGAAAATTCACCTTACTACGAAGGATTGAAAAAGAAAAATATGGAGGTTCTGTTCTGTTATGAACCATACGATGAGCTTGTATTAATGCAGTTGGGCATGTTTTTGGGCCATAATCTTATTTCGGTCGAAAAGGAAATGCGACTCGATAAAACATCCGATGATATGAGCACTTTAGATGAAGGCAGCTTGCTACGTTCTGAAATTGATGAATTGACAACGTTCATAAAATCAAAATTAGCTGGGAAAGTAGCAAATGTTAAGGTAAGTGCAATTTTTGATTGTTCTGGCAAAAAATATATATCTGATCTGCATATTTATTTAGATCACAAAACGATTGGATACACATCCCTGTGTTATTACAGTCGAGGAAATGGCTGCGGCACGTCATTTCATTCGAACACAAAGCCATCAGTTAAATGATGAAAATCGTTTTGCATTACTTCAACCCCAATTTGAGATCAATCCTAAACATGAAATTATTAAAAAATTACATAAGCTATCGAAATCAAATGAGGAATTGGCGAACTTATTGATACAACAGCTGTTTGCAAATTCTATGGTTGGTGCAGGCCTCGCCGAGGATCCTCGAGTTTTACTAGTCGGAATGAATGATTTGTTAGCTAAAGTTTTAGAAAAATATTAGTGTGTGTACGATTTAAAAAAAATCAGAATAAAAAATTTATTTTTTAGTTTAAAAAGTTAAATTTATATCTGGTGTAGTCATTCAATCAATCGCTAATTTATCGTTGCAGTTCATCTAACATTAAAAGGCTTGACGACCAAGCCTAATGTAAATTATTTTCATAACATTATCGCTTTCCAAATATTAGCATGATAGCTGATAAGCTAACCATTTTGGATTATAATTCTGTCTTATCTTAACGTAAAACCTTTAAAATGTAGTAACCTGAGTACCTTCCAGTTGAGGATTATAAAATCTTAGCTAATCTAACATTACAGTTTAGATTCTGACAAGATATCGAAACGTATAATTAGAAGCCGTTAAATATTCACGGTAAATAAATTTACCTTGAATCAAGGTTTTGCGCATGATTGTACATAAAATATTTACGCAATGATCAGAATGCAAAAAACTTAGATTTGGTAATTTTTTAAATCAACAATACAGCGTATTTATAAATCATGTGAAAATCAGTACTATGTACATTTTAACTTATGGATATTACAAATCATATTAGTATACCCATCTTGGTATTTATATAGCTATACTTCTTTTGTAAAAAAAAAACTTAGATAAGGTTTTTTTTTGCTGATAAAGAATAACCATTGTATTGCTTGCTTTACAGGTACATTATTGGCATTTGGCATCGACGTCACATGACATAAATATAGTCTCACATGTCGCGATTACAAAGTCAGCTGTTTTTGATTAGATACAAAACTTTATTAAAGCCCAAGTAAAAATTCACACACATAAATTTTACATGAATACAATTTTACAAAATTAGATAACTAAAACTTTATAGTTGTATAACGAGGACACATGATGAATTATTTAATATCATAAACGGATATCACAAGATTGGCAGTTCCCAACGAAAAATTAAGTAAATTTCTTTTATGTATTTTAATTCAAAAAAATCCATAAATACGCTGTTATCAATATACTTTCCAGTCAGCAGACTGCTGAATAATCTTCCATCGCTGCCTTCATGCGGGATGTCACATGAATATTTTGATCAAAAGTAAATCAGTTTGACACAATAATTTTGATTATTTAATTTGTATGAATATATAAAATACAGAAAATACTATATAGTATTTATAATTAGATGTATTTAACATACAGTAAAGAATTTATTTTATACAATATAGATAATATTGCTTAACTAGAAGCGTATTTGATTAATACGCTGGAAGTGGAGGGGAAATATCTTGAAAGTTTTTGTGACGTCGCACGATTCGTATCGTATCTTTCGTGTGATTGGTCCGTTTCGTAATTTACATTGAATTTCAACCAATCAAAATAATTGTACGATAAATATATAACATAGCCGCATGTCATATGACCAGCGAAGATATTCCAATATCGAATAGGCCATATTTGACAGAGAAACATTAGTTCTGTGAAGTGAGTGTGTGAAGATAGTTCATTTTTCTTCAGTACGTTAAAAAAAAGGCAAAATAAATAAAATTTATAAATTTACTATAAATTTTTCATTAAAACAATTTTAAAATATACTCCATACTTAATTTAAAATCTTAAATTAATTTTAATTTAGTCAATTTTAACTAAAAACAAAATATAAAAAATGGCATCTGAAGAAAATCCAATCTACACCACATTCTTTGGGGTTATGGGAGCATCTGCTGCCATCATATTCACCAGTAAGCGAAATATTTATAATGCAAATATATTTTAGTGTGAGAGTATCGTGTATTTTTGGTGTTTTTATGTTCAATGTTAACATAAAAAAAAAATGGGTGTCCAAGGATCTTGTGACCATAGTCACGAAAAGAAAAAAATATTTTTATGATAATATCTAGTCCAGAGTTTGATACGTCATTAGTATTGTGAATCTTAGTGTAATGAATCAAAATGATCTAATTTGTGTGTAGCATAAAGTACTAAGTAAACCAAAGAAAAACTTGAAGAAAAAATGCCCGGTCGATAATCTGTATTGTGTTGTGTGAGGGGAAATCATGAATTTTTTTTGTCTTGACATTAGGGCGTCTGCCAAATAGTCACAATTTGTTGTTTCTACACTATATTGGCAATAATTCAATGAATTGAAGATTTCTCGTCTTTACTTTATTTCTATACTATTGTAGTCTCCAATTAAACTTCCAAAATATTGGGTCACATGACAAACTTGTGACTTCACTATTTTGTAATGGAGTATTGAAATATTATTTCATGGAGTTTAAAATCATTTCGTTTTTGTTTAAACTATTACATGCATTAATAATTAAATAGTTTTTATTATCAATTAGGACGTATCGATAATTTCATGATACAGATAATTTGTCTATTCTTTTCTTCATCTGCAAACAAAATTTTATTATCTGTCATATGACATACGTCACAAGTCGATTATGTGTCACGATTTTGTTTCAATTACACTTGTTCGCTTTAATATTATTTAGCTATAATATTTCGAATTGTTGTGTATATCATAATCTAATTCTAGTGAAAAAGGCAAAAGAGAAAATAAATAAAAAAATGCTTTTTGCACAGTAGACAGATTACGTCGCCATTTCTTATGTATGACGTTGTTATTGTATTTTTCTTTTCTTAATAGAAATGTACTAAACAATCTAATTACTTTTAATTTAATAGCAACCAGAATCTCGAATAATATTTGATTGAAAGACAGAATACATAATAATATATGAGAATTGCATAAACACAAATTGTCCGGTTGTCATGTGATCGGTAGTGTAAGGTTGTTTTTTGTGTAGATGGATTCTCATTTTTCAATTGTAAATAAATTATGAATTACCTGGAAAAATATTACGATTTTTTTTAAAACTAAAGTTTTATCACGTGACAGTACGAGTATTTTTCGTCATGTGATACTTTTTTTATATACGAATAGATAAGACATTGTATGAAATAATGTTATTAAATTAAGGGGGTGTTATTGCAATACTAAGATGATTTCACAGCCAGTTTTCTTGTACGAAGGAAATTCTAATAAAATCCAACATATTTTGATTTTCATTTTATTGATAGGGCGCATGCGTTCTCATTCGGCTTTCACATAATATTGAACGATTGTAGTAATAAGGATACACGATCTGTAACACAGATATGTACTTAGCATTTAAAAATGATTTGAACTATTTATACATCTATTTATTAATACTACTTACTTTTTATTTTAGCTCTCGGTGCCGCTTATGGAACAGCAAAATCGGGAACAGGTATTGCTGCTATGTCAGTAATGAGACCTGAGTTGATTATGAAATCTATTATTCCTGTTGTCATGGCGGGTATCGTCGCTATCTACGGTCTAGTAGTGGCTGTACTTATTGCCGGTGCACTCGATGAACCATCAAAATACCCAATTTACAAGTATAAGCCAACATATTCTTTAATTTAATGGGACAATATGTACTAATTATAAATTATTATTGTTTTTTCTAGGGGTTTCGTGCACTTGGGTGCAGGTTTATCAGTAGGTTTCTCAGGTTTGGCGGCTGGTTTCGCTATTGGTATAGTGGGCGATTCAGGTGTACGTGGTACAGCACAGCAACCGCGTCTTTTCGTCGGTATGATTTTGATTCTTATTTTCGCTGAAGTATTGGGTCTCTACGGTCTTATCGTAGCCATTTATCTATACACAAAGTAAATGCACAGTTTCATCAACAAAAAATTTACCATCAAAATTATAACATCCAGAAGTTTATTTATTATTTTTAATATATAAATATTTAACATCACGACGTTTATTAAACTAAAATCAGAATTACGTCACTTTTAAGAGAAAAGATCAATCCAAATAAGATAAATATTGTTAAATAAATAAGATCATATTTTTGACAAATTTTTTTATTTTTCATTCGATTTTTCAAAAGAACAATAATAATAATAATTATTTAGATAAAATGACAAGAAAAATATGTTTAATTAAAAACATATTATAAATTAATTTTATTCGTCGCTGTCACAAATTATATAATTACCATTTATTATTTATGAATACTATTATTATTTAATTCGACATATTGTCGAACATTATAATTTTTTTTTGTAACAACTAGAAATGTCTTATAATTTCTTCTTCCCTCGTTTAAATTTTAATTTGTATTTTTTTTTTCTTGTCAAATTTTGTTTAATTTTATTATTATTATGTCTTTTATTAATTATTGTTTAGCCAAAGTATTGCAAAATTTATGATAATTATTATATATGGACTATATATAAATTAGTTAAAATCAAGGACAAAATCAAATTTCATTAAAAATAATAAATTTATATGTAAGCAAATATTTACATCTCATTACAACAAATAACAATACATAAATTTGAACAAGATCGTCGTTTATTAAAATTAACAAAATATATATATTAATTATATTTAAATTTTGTTGTTGACTGCCCCCGTATTTGTAAAAATATCGTGTTAAAAAATTATTTAATTTTAAACTTAGTTTAATTTTGTTTATGTTTTAAAACTAATTGATTTGTAATTAAATACAACGGCAATATAATTTTTGTCACCAATGTAATTTGTAAAAATGATGCTGTTTTACAAAATATTTTGTTAAATCGGAAACTATACCAACCGTTGTAGAAATTATCAATTTAGTTTTAGAATAAAAATGATATTGAAACAATTTTTAAAATTAAGTAATTATTTTTAATAAAGAAAAGCAAATTAAATAAGACCACCAATTTATAAGAAGAAATTAAAATACATATTATATAAATAAAAAAACAGAAAAAAATAGTAAAAGGTGCAATTGTTATGTTCTGATGTTTTTTTTTAAAAAAAAAGTATTAATACGCTGGCCACTCAATTTGTGATGAGTTGTGACCCAGGTTTTAAATCTATGATTGAGTTTTATTCCAGAAGCACAAGGAAAATACTACCCGCGCACTATACTCTCTTTTTGTTTTTTTAGTTTCCAATCATCCCAATATTTGTTTTTCGTTTATATTATTATTATAAGATTAAAGAATAAATCCCGTGATTATTGTTATTATTATACTGCTATTATCCATTTTAGTTAATTTTTATTAGGATAAGATTTACGAATTAATTAAAATTCATATAAAAAAAAATTCTATAAATGTACAGTTTAGCTCATAGAATACAAACAAAAAAAAATTACATATAATATATTATATTAAAATTAAATATATTATAAATAATATTTAAATTGTGTTATGTAAAATATATAAAAAACAAAATTATTACTATAATTTTTTTTTCGTTTTGGCTTTTTCCAAAATACTACAATACCAATAATTCCAGGACCCCAAAATTTTTTGTTTTAATTTGTAAATATTTTTTCTTTCTTTAATTAACCACAAAATTATAATTTTTTACTTTAGATTTGCGATTCGTTTAGTAAATATATAAATTAACATAATTAAAAAGAAACATACTAATCAGGGGTCGATTTAATAATTATTTAAAAATTAATTTATTAAATTAAATTAATAAATATATACATATAAATATATAATTATATCGTAAAAACAATAAAAAAATACAATTTGTACATTCCAAATGTAAATTTATTTCTTGTTTTCCTGAATACCATAATCGTATTATTATAAATATTAATTATATATATATATATACAAAAAGAAAATTAAGAAAAAAATCTTAACAATAAAAACAAATATATATACACAAAATATATATAGTAAATTTTCTTCTACTGTGTGAGGAGGATCAGAACATTTCCTTATTTTGCCGAAATTTGTTTATTTACTATGTATTATTTTGGGGTGGTCAAAAGCAAAATTTTTATTAAATTAATTATTTCAGATGTAATTGTGTGCATATTTGATTGGCAAACTTGATTCTACAAAGTTACAGATGGAATAAAAAAAATTTACAAAAATCGTAAATAACATCAATTTTGTGGGAAAAATATGTTTACAACCAAAAAGTGGTTACTAATGGTGTTTTAGTGTGAGTAGGTTTTGGAACGATTTTTGAAAAGGTAAGTGATTTAGGATGAACGGTAATATTAATAATTTTAACAATTTAACAAAATCACTTTCCACTATTCGATTTAACAAATGTACCAAACAGAGTCCAATTTTAGTGCAGTGTGGTGAATAATTAATTTTTAACCGCAATACTTATCTGACTAGTAAATATTTTATGATAATGTTAATTGCTTTAATCTTAGACCGCGTTTAATTACTATTTTGCTCACCTCTATAATCTACAGTAACTATGAAAATAATGAACTGCAAAATATTACATGGCGGACTTAAAGACTGTCCTAGCTCCTTGTAACTGTCAGAGCACCTACATCCAACGCACGACCTTTAAGTAAAGGTTGATAGCTGCCTTAAACTTGTGCATTTCATACTCCAACGGAAACTGAAACCCGGACAACGAATTCCCTTTCCTAGATGTTCGATAAATAAACTCGAACTTAGCACCTTCAGTTCGAGTCTTTGGCAGCTTCACCGTAAACCTATGGGCATTAACCGGGTGGTATTTTCTCCTTTAATTCTGCAGAAGATTTACCATTTCTTAATCTATAGAACACAGTGTTCTGCAACATCTCTGTGATGTTGTAGGCTAGATCTTTCGTAAGTCTGAAGTTTCATATTATGAGGATGGCACGGCGCTGAACTCTATCCGACAACTGGCGAGCAATGCCATATGCTCACCCCAAACCTGACAGCAATATTCTATACACGGTCTAATAAAGGTTTTATATATTTGAAGAACCTGATGCGATCTAAAAAATAAAACCTTCTACATCTATTGAGGAACCCGAGTTTACGTGAAGCTGATTTGACCAATGCTATAATGTGTTCAGTCCATTTTAAATTGTTGCTAATCTGAACACCAATCAGATGAATTGAGCCACAAATTTGACCTGATTTTTTACTCCCCACTAAATATTGTACTCAAATCGGAATAAAGCGAAATGAAATAGAGTGCAATGTCGCATCATCGGTAAAACTGTGGATACGGTTTACAGTGCTATCCAACAAGTCATTGCTACTTTTTACTGCAAAGTGGTTGGGATACTTGTTATATTTAAAAAAAACTGATCTCTCTAAAAACTGACAAATGAAGAGTTTATTACTGATTTACACTGGCTTCCAATAAGCTAAACAATTGCCAGCTCGAAATTCGAGCTAATGTTTGACCAATCTTAATTCTCAGAACTATTCCAAATTCACAACACATTCAACAATTTTATAAACCACCCAGCCGGCTCAGTGGTTAAAGCTGTGGCAGTTGGAGCGGGATTGCGTTCGAATCCCGATAGGGGCAGGAGGGGATGCAAAAGGGATTTTTCAACATCTGATTACGATCGGTGGTGTTAATGAACACATCTATGATGACCATCTATTGGAGTGCAGAACTCATGGGCCGACCCATCTTCCATGTCAGTTTTATATAGGCTGGCATGGAGCTATTCAATGCGCAGATGGTTATACGCAAATCGTTTCTACAGCCAGCCGTATGTCTTCGATTTGGCCATTAAGGCATAAAGTAGAACGAAAATAAATGAACCGCGAAAGAGCTGGGAGAGCTTTGAGCTGCAAAACAAATTGAGTATTCAATTTTGCTTTGAGCCCTTTGACAGATTTGAGCCCAATCCGAAAATTCATTGGCTTACTCTCACGCCTTGACCGGCGATTTGATCATTTTAAGGGTTCTTACAAGTGACGTCATAAATTGTATCCATGTTCATAAAAATGATCTTATAGTTTTAAATTAAGTTATAATTTAATAACGAATTTTGTATTCCATCGCCACAGTACGTCTACTGACTTACTGGTCGCGACAAGTTCAGAGCTTAGATACTTTGCAAGTTAAGTTTGAATTCTAGCCCCTGGTGCCATACTCTGTCAAATGCTTGCAGTACATCAGGGAATATAGTTGAGCATAATTCTTTGCTTTATAGTGATTTTTCGATTACAGCAGTGATTCGATGTACTTTGTTCTATCGTAGAAAACCTAAATCCAACCTGATGTGATCGTGTAAAATTTCTTTTCAAAAACCTTTTCAAATAGTTTCGATAATGTTGGTAGCAGAGAAATTGGCCGATATGAAGCTTTAACATTCGAAGGTATGTTCGAATTAAGTATCATATTTACTTCTGCAAATTTCCATTGTCTTGGTACATATCGTAGTCGAAATGCTGCATTAATTATATGCACACTAGTATCCTCAACGCTTTCTCCGGTAGCCCTTTTATGTATATAAGATAATATCCTGGAGATCAGATTATTCTTGATTTATCATTTTAGTTCTTTCAATGTTACAGGTATAATTTTTATTTCATCCTGTTTATTTATCAAAGTTTTCATTTCATTTGCAAACAAATCTGCTTTTGGTTAGCATTTCGAGCTCAACTTTCTTTATTTTTAATTGGAGGAGCCTGAAGTTTGGCTCTTTTAATGTTTTTAGTTGCATAGTGAATAATCAGTACCTTTTTGCCCAGTTTGTGAGGTATTTATTAACGGACTGATTTTTAATGCTGATTTTAATGGAAGAGATATCAATTGGTTTTGTAGTTCGTTAATTTCGTGTTGCTCTCTTTCATAATCATTGTTTGGCTTAGTATCATCATAACTGGTGAAAGATCTCATGATGGACTTTCACTGTTCTTTATATGGAATAAATATATAATTATCAGAAATCCCTCTTGTAATGAAGAAGTTTGTAAGATCTTAAGTCTTAATGGTATCCGTATGCCAATAGGTTGGTACACCGCCTGAGTGAAATTCATATTTTAGTTGTTTGCCTGCTGCGAACAGTTCTTTTAGCAGTCATTAATAGTCAGTTCCAATTAAAGATACATTTCCTAGTGCTTTGAATAAAGAAGTATAATCTATTTGTTTGATATTGAATCTTGGTATATAGATATACAACAAATTTAAGTATGTATTAGAAAACTTCTCGACTTTAAATTCTTCGTTATGTTTTATCAGAACCGACTAAATTGTTGCTCTGGTTTTATATGATCTTTTATGAGGAAAGCTGATCCACCTCTAGCTTTGTTCTCTGGATGTAATGCATGGTAGCAATTATATCGTTTTATTTTACAAAATAAAGTTTTGGTGGAGTGGGTTTCTGATGTAAGACATTTATCTGTATTATGCATGTTTAAAAATATATTTAGTTCTTGAATGTGATGCAATAGCCCATTTGCATTTCAGATTACAATGCGTAATGTTTTATTCAATTATTTTGTTTATAATTCGATTTTATATACATAATTTATATTTTGAATCACTCGATCAAGGTTTTCTTCTACTCTTTTATTGAAATTAGTTTGTGATTTCGTTTCTTCTAGTGTGTTCTGCAGACGAGCTCCACTTTAAATTGATTCTGTTATGTCTGCTTGACTATATGTGCATAAATAACGTTTTCGTCTCCTCTGTTCATATCCTCTGTTGTTGGCTGGATGCTGGTCCTTTTAGTTGATATCCTTCGGCGCTGAATTTCGGGGAACTGTGAAGTCATTGCCTGCATGTTTTCTTTCCTGCGCATATTTAACATATATTGCTTCACGATGACATTACTTTTGTGTATGATTATAATCTTGGCAGTTTTTGCATTGAGGTACTAGTCGAATGACCTTTCTCGGTGTTGCTATTTTAACTTTGAGGTTGAATATAGCCTTAATATTATAAACATTTTCGATTTTTTCTTGGTTGTTCAAGGTTCTGTTTCCTTATTTATGTTGACTGCATCAATTATGTTTTGTAGGTCCTCAATAATTTCATCTTTTGAACAAGTTGGATGGAGATCTCTTACCAATATTTTAATTGATTGATCATTTTTATCCTCGTAGGTATAACACTGGTGACCATCAGAATTTAATTTGTTAGCTAGAGCTTTGTAGTCTTTGGGCTCCTTTGTGTTTATTTTCCACATATTATTACTTACGCTTATATAGAGCGATATTACTTTGTAGTCATTTCGTACTACTTCTGAATACTACCGTGATTTGTTATTCCTAGAATATTGATCGGGGTGGAACCTATTTCTTTTTTTCTGGGTCACGCACCTTTGGTACAATAATTGCAAAGGCAATTTTAATGTGGGTTTGAATTCGCTCAACTTTTGGGGACGATTCATCTTTCCTCTTGCTTAGGTTGGTTTATTATTTGCTCTCTTGGATTTCTGTAGTATCCAGTTGGCTTCTCTTTCAAGCTAATCTTTATCAGTATCTAAAACGTCTCTTTCATAATCATTGTTAGGCTAAGTATCATAATAACTGGTGAATAATTTGACGATACTTTCTCTATATGGATATAAGTAGCTAAAACCCCTCTTGTAATAAATAAGTCGATAAGAATTGAGCCCTGTGGGTGGGGCATTAATGTTTCGTAAATTTTACAAACAAAACATGAGACCCATAGAATACCACCACAGTATCCATAGCTTATCGTACGAGGCGACTAAATCGCATCCGTGAAAAATCAAAATTGTTAAAAATGTCAACAACCAAAAAAAAAATCGGATACCGCCAAAAAATAATGACTCCCCGCTTAAGTACCCGGAAACAAGAATGAGGATCGGCAGGTGGAACGTGCAGTCACTTCGAACACCTGGCGCGTTTAACGGCCTTATCACATGTATGAAAGAGTATCGGCTGGAACTATACAACGCGATTTTCCTGTGAAGGCCTGATAAATGAAGAAACGCAACGAAAATATCAAGATTTTGTCAGCAATAGCATTATGCGATCCACTTACCAATTTGATGATGCGAACAGTGTCTGGGAAGTATTGAAAACCTCGGTTGTCGATGCTACCCAGCACATTCTCGGTATAGTGAAAACTAAACCCAAAAATGATTGGTTTGATGTGGAGTGTCGTCTTGCTGTTGAGCAACGAAATATAGCCCACAATGAAGCGCAGACTCGGTTTACAATAGCAAGAAAAAACAAAGCAGTTCTTGCTAGGAGGGCATCTAAACACATAGTTCTGTTCAATCACGAGATCAGGAATTTAATGCAAATTCCTAATATCGTGCATGAAATCAAAGGACAGCGAGTATGCTGGCTCGGTCACGTTCTGCGTGCTAATCCAAACCGAATGATACAGCGATCTTTGAAGGGAGACTCGGCTTTTGGTAGGCGTAGAGGTCGCTGTCGGCGATGGTTCCACGGCGAAGAGAGTGATCTGGAATCTTCTGGTAGCTTGCAACAGTATGAAGAGCTAGCTCGAAAATGATGGAGTCAGATTGTTGACACAATACGGGCCAAGAATGGCCTGTAAAAACCGTAAAAAAGATCTATTATTACCGGTGCCGGTTGTAGCTTAGTTAGTTGAGACGCGGTAATGGCCGTTTACGGCCTCTAAACCGTAGAACAAAATAAAAATAAGATCTGAAGTATTACTGATATCAGAAGGCCAATAGGTTGGTGCACCGGTGCTGAGTGAAACTCGCATTTTAGTTGTTTGCCTGCTGCGAACAGTTCTTTTCCTTAAGCAGTCATTAATCGTGATCCCCAATAGTTTTTTTACGTTATAGTTACCTTCAAAACGAAACTTCCTAGTATTTTGAATAGATTGTGTCTTGGAAGGCAATATGTTGCTGAGATACTGCAAGTTTTAGTATTCTTTAATTGTATTTTTTTGTTATGACGTGCTTGGAAACTTATTGACTTTAATTTCTTCGTTATGTTTTATATGATATTTTATGAGGATAGCTGATGCACCTCTAGCTTTGTATTATGAATGTAATGCATAGTAGCAGTTCATTATGCCAGTGCTAACCAGGTTTAAGCGACATTTTTCACGTTTCGAGAAAAATTAAAATAATGTTAATTTTGGAATTTAAATAAGCAAAAATTTGAAAAACAATTTATGAGGGGACATAGAAAACATTGTTATGCAACATCTTCAATTTAAAATGATGATCGAAGACATACTGCGAATCTTTCAGGAAAATTGAAAGACTTTTCGGGTGTAAATTAGTAAAAATATTTAGGTGGACTTACACCAATTAAATTTTCTATTATTTAAAATTGTTCAATATCCACTTTCCATACGTTTCATTAATTCATTACGAAATTGCCTTAGCTTCAAAACTAAAGAACACAAGAGGATAAGAGATTTTTATGAAATTCAGATCAGTAAATTTTATAAAACTGTTCATCAGCTTCTGACATAAATCTGCACATCGATTTGATATCTTTGGTTTTCTCTACGGATCATTTATAAATAAATTTCACATTGTTTTGGTATGGTAGAGCCAATACATTATTGTCAACAGTAATTTTGTGAGTTTTCGTGTTGTTTTATAACACTCCAATCTATGAACTTGCCAGCTCGCACAGTTTGCTTATATTTTAATGAAAATGATTTTGAATAAATAAGGCGCGATTAATCGATTAATTAAAGCGAATGTAGGTAAGGTTAATGAAGAAGAGGACACATTATCATTGAAGAAATCCATTGACTTTAGTTGTATTATTTTAAGTTTTACTCTATTATAGTTCTTCGATTTTAAAGGTTTAGAAGTGTAATCGGACTATAAATTTCGATTCCTTTTAAATGTCTATCGATGCTGCTATGTCCCGCATCGATTTCTTGGATCTAGGAATGCCCAGACTCGGAAAATGTTTGCTGTATTAATAGATGAGTTTTGAACAACATTTTAAGTAATGCCAATGCAATATCATTTCCCAACCTCCCACTTAGTGCCTCGTGCCAAATAGTAAAATCACGTTGTTTTTATTACAATGGACCGTTAAATTCAAAACACTGAACTTAGTTTTATAAAAAAATTGGACATATTTGCGTTTTTTTTTGATTGTAATAGCACTTAGGATAGTATATTTATCCTTAATATGAATGTTTTTGCACAACAAACACACAGCACTACTAATAATAAGGATGGGAAGGAATTAGGAAGCATGGAGGTTGGAAAGGACTCAAGGAATACGGGTTTTAGTCTTCAAGTTACATACTTTTGATATTAAGTTTAATCTCTGTAAATTATACGACAAGGGAAACGCTTCATAATTTAATTCATTCCACATTCGTGCACTCCGAACAAAAAACGAGTTCTGGAACCTATTGGTACTAGCGAATTAAATTTCCAGATTATATCTGTGTAAAGGTCTTCTTAAGTTGCGCGTGGGTCTTGATAAAGTAAAGTTCCGATGAGCAATGACCATGAAAGTATTTGTAGAACATAAAGCGCCCACATTCCGCCTGTGGGAAAGATAATCGAGATTTGAAGATAAATTTACATCCGCGATCATTCGAGATGCTCGGTCTTGGACTCGATCGAGTGCAGCCAGATGAGTTTTTGGTGCTCCAGCCCAAATGTGAGAATTATACTATAGTCTGGGTCTTATATAGGTTTTGTAAATTGAAAGTGTTTCAGATGGTGTAAAATAAAACTTACATCGTCGTAGATATCCAAGACATCTAGCTGCACTAATCGCTGCTTTGTTTATTTGTTCATTCCAGGACATTTTCTTTGTTAAAGTCAAGCCGAGAATCGAAAATGAGTCAGATGTAGTCAAACTGGATTCGCCTATCAGAAAAGATGCATCATTTCGGCCAGAAAAAACGCAGGATTGAAATTTGTTGGGATTGAATTCAACCCTGTTGGCTTCACCCCATTCCAGAATTGTAATGAGATCACGATTAAGGCGATCCTTCATAACAATTCTTTCTGCAAGAACATCGTTTCGCGATGAAAAAGAAGGTAAGCAGTATGAGGAGGAGAGTGAGCTGTCATCAGCATAAGAATATATTGGATGAATTAGAAAGAGTTGCAGAAAGAACGGATCCTTGAAGGACACCAGCGTTTAAAGAATGTGGAATGGAAGTCGTGCCATCCACCACCACTTGGATTTTACGACAGAAAAGAAAATTCTCAACCCATAGAATTAAAGAACCGTGAAGGCCAACTGCCCTCAGTTTGCACAGTAAACCCTTGTGCCACACGCCATCAAATGCTTTCGAAATGTCAAGCGCAATGACTTGTGATTCACCAGATTGATGGATACTCCTGTTCAATTTTCCAGTGATGACGTTAATTAAGTCTCCGGCTGAGTGTCCTCGGCGAAAACCATACTGACGATCTGAAATTAGGTGGTGATCTTCCAAATAATTCATCAGTTGAAAATTGATTATCGTCTCAAGTACTTTGGAAAGCACCGAGACAATAGCGATTGGACGATAATTCGAAGGGTCCGACTTGCTGCCTTTTTTCGGCACGGGATGTACGTTAGCAATTTTCCAAATGGAAGGAAAAATGCTAGAAGACATAGATCGGTGGAACAAACATGAAAGTGGCTTTGACAAGGATTTACAACAATATTTGAGTACAATTGGAAGAATACCTTCCGGAACGGCTGACTTGTTGGGGTTAATGTTTGCAAGAACTTTGGCGACAACTCTAGGTCGTAATCTAATGCGGCGCATCGACCAGCTGACTTGCGAGATAACTGGTGGTGTTGAATTAGATTGAGCTAAGTTGGAGTTAGCAGCAAATTTTCGAGCGAAGAGATTAGTCTTTTCATGTGCAGTAAAAAAAATATTATCGCCATCTTTGAGAGGCGGTATAGAAGATTTCCTACTATCCAAAAAATTTTCCTCGACTTTACAAGCAAATGACCAAAACGTTCGATTGCTGTTGGTGGTATCTATAATCTGCCGCAACTCTGCTCTAACCTTTTCGTATTCTAGTTTAGCTTTGGCAATCGTACGTGTTGCTAGGTTTCTAGCCACCTTGAATTCGGATAGATGTTCAGCTGTCGGGTTTTGGAGATACTTGCGGTGACAAGCTTCTTTCAGTGCGGTTGCTTTCCTGCAGTCGTGATTATGCCAACGATTGTTTAACTTTTTTGGCTTAGAGAAACTGGTAGGAATGAACAGCGAAAACACGTCCTTTTTATATAATAATTTATCACGTGCTCAAAACTCTTAATTCTTATTGGCTCTTAATTCATGGAGATAAACCAAAATGTAATTAGTCAAATAGAAAACCAAATTGAAGTTAAACCAAAATGGCGAAGGAGATTGAACAAAATAACTTTCCAATTATTTAATCATATTTTGTTCAATTGCAAACCAAAATTAGTTAAAATGGTAGATACAGTAATATAAATAATTTTAAGTTTCGTTGTTTCTGGTGGTTACCCTAAATTTACTACTGAATATCTCGTTAAGGAGATGGATTAAAAAATTGAAAAAAGAGTATTGAGTCTAGTAAGAATCAATTACTAATTCAATAAGTTGAATTTTAGAGATAACCCAGGCTAGCACTGGTAAGACGAGTTATATCCATTTATTTTACAGAATGAGGTTTTGGTGAAATTCTGATATAAGACATATATCTAGATTATGAGACTTGCTAGGAAAGATGATAAATCGAACGATATTAAATAACAAAATAAAATCGGATCCCAAAACAAGCAAAACACATAATTTTTCACTATCAAGTTTTTTCTTTTTAAATTAAAATATAATATAATATGTATTTAATAATATTATTTCAGTTTCTTTTCACAAGACGTGGGGATGTATGTGTAAGTAAAAACGAAAAATTATCTATTTTTCAATAATGATTTTTTTTTTAACAAATTAAAATTATTATAATAATGAAAAATAAAATTTCGGGATTATTCTTAGAACTATTATTTAATTAATTAATTAATTTAAAAAAAATATATATAAATTTTGTATTATTAAACGTGGTAACATTTTTTTTTCTTAATTTTCCCAAAATGTTTTTTTTTTAAATCGTTTTTGGTGGTTTGCATGATGTTAATATATTTTTTAATTAAATGAATAAGTGTATACAGTATACAAATCTTACAGAATGAGAAATTCTATATTTTTTTTTTCTTTAATATTCTTATGTTGCTTTGTGTGTTTTAACTATAATTAAAATGCAATTCAGAAATAGAATAATTTACTATCGCGTCACAGAACAAACAATAAACATAATTGCAAAATATATCCACACACGGAATAAGATGCAATTAGGATAAATAATAAACATAAGAATACTAAAATATATTAACAAGTTTGTATTATGTACGTGAAAAACTACATTAATGATTTCCTTTGACTTCATAATAATTCTCATAATTCAGCATGTTTTTTTACATAATCATATAAAATATTGTAATAACATATTTTGTTTTAGAATGAGTAAAATATTTTTATATTAAAGAAAACCATAAAATTTACTTATGTTAAATATTTTTTTTTTCGTTTGCATTCCTAAGTCCTATATAATTTATTTAGATTTTATTTTAATTATTTTCTTCTCTTGTTTTAATAATATAAATATATATTTATAAAAAAAACTTTTAAAAATAAAAAGGAAATTATATTTATATATATTTTTCTTTTATTATTAATATATTTTTGTTTTAGTTTTAAATTAAAAATTGTATCAACCCTCCCGTTTAATTGGGGCTGGTGTTTCTGCTAAACCTTTTACTTTAAGTCTATCTGCCGTTCTTAAAAAGGCTGGTAATTGTTCCTGTGATACATTTACTTCACCGGCATACATAAATTCTAAAATTGCTTGCAAATGATTATATGAAACATCTTTTAGGATTATTATAGGATGTTTCGAAGGGTTTTCCTAGAATGACAAAAAAAAATTGTTTTAACAGTTTTCCGTTTTTTTTTTCAATTTGATCAGCATCAAAAGTTGAAGGAAACACAATTTTAGGACCGTAACTTAATGTTCATCAAGATAGGTTAAGAGTGACTGGAATTGGATAATTGTTCGACTTAAAGCAGAATAATATAAGTCTAAATATACTAAATTATTGCTGAATCTTTAAACATTTTTTAGATAACATCTAGCCAAATATTGACTCACTAAAATACTGACAATTTTTATGAGATGCAATTTAAAATATATTCACAAATCTTATTATTAAGCTTACCTCTAAAAGTGTTTTAAAATACGGGCTGCATGCTGACAGTACCATTTTATGTGCCTTACATGTTTGACCTTCGCAAGCCAATGTAACCTAGATAGTAAATAATCAGTCATATGTTTTTTTATTATCATCCCCATAAGGAAACATTAAAATTATTTATTTGCAGATAAACTTACATCTGTAAAACTTTTTTCATCGCGTAGATGTCGAAACGATGTTACCATATTAGTTTGAAAATCATTCCATTTTAAAAAGAATTGTTGATCAGCCATTTTTAATTAATATGAAAATTTTTTGTTGTCTTTTTTGTAAACAATAAATGTTTTCCTGTTTTCTATCCTTTCCTTTATCAATGGAGTTAGTGTTTTTTTTTGTATAGTATCACAACCTAAAATTAAAAATTTTTTTGTTTTTAAACAAAAGATTTTTTTAGATGATAAACAACGCTGTCACTGTTGGTTATGAAAAGAAAATGTTAACAACAAATACAATAAAACAATATTTTAATTAAACAATTATATATTGTGTAACACATCATTGTGTACTATCGATAGATGATCTATGGTGCTAATTAATGTATTTTTTTGTTTTTCAATTTAATACCAATAATTTAATTAAAAGGAAATTGTATTGTTTTGTATATACACATATAAATTTGACAACAACAAAACTACCACCATCATCATCGTCATAACCTATATCAATTTTTTCTTGAATATTTTTTTTTTTTTAAGTTTATTAAAAAGGAGAACGTGAAAATATTTATTCATCGAAATAATACATTTCTTAAATATTTACCTTTTTCCGCTGAAATATTGCACTAAAAACAAACAGAAAAATTAACAGCTAAATATTCAACTTCGTCTTTTAATAAAAATGTTGTGTTGTTATATTTTTTCCACAGAATACAATTTCCAAAAACCAATAAAAAAAAAACTATAGCTTATTTCGTAATAAAATAATTAGCTATTTTTATAAAAAATAATTAGGATGCAAATGAAGAATTACTTTTGTATTGTTTAACAATTAAATTTGAATAAAATCTAAACTTTGAGAGAATTTTTGTGTGGAAATATATTAGAAAAAAAATTACTTTTTGACTTTTTGTTTTAATAAAATTGGAATGCGATGTGTGTTTGTATGTGATGTTCTATGTAAAATAAAAAAGTACTAGACTAGTAGACATTACCGGAGAATTCGGCGAGTTTTTACTTTTTAGTCGAAATATAGTTGATGACGTTTGATATGTATTATAAATATAATTTAATTTTATGGCGTATATTTAGATATTAATACACTTACCAAAAATTTAAGTATTTCTTTATCATGCCATTGCTTGTACGGAAAATACTTAAGATCGTGGACCGCGTGAAAGGCCGATTTATATATTGAGCAAAAATTAATTGACATTGTGTTTGTATCTTTAAATATATTTCTACATAGAAAGAAGTCTACACATTTTATTATTTGATGTAAACACGATCACTGTATTCGTATTGTAGGATTATTGCAGTCAAAAAAAAATTGTATCACAAAAATAAGCAAAAGGCATACACATTGTGGCCGGTGTTTATTTTTTTTGATAAAATTTCTATTAAAATTATATAAATTCGCTTTTAGTTTAGTAAAATAAGAATTTAAAATGGAAAGTGAATTAATTGAAACGTTGAATTTAGTAGGGTAAATTATATTTATTGCAAAAATATATTTTGCCTAAACAATAATGACATATTGTGAAATTGATAACCAATTTTAATCTTATTTAGGTATTCAGGAAATTTATTAAATTTAGAAGAATTTCAGTTCGCTCTCAAAGATGGTGCAAAATCGAAAGACTATCGCCAATTGGTTGTGTGGCTGGCTGGTGAAATTAAGGTGCTTGGTCAACTTGAGGAGTTGGTCCAAGAAGAAGATGATGTCAACACTTTCATGTTGGAGTTGTCCGGTTTTTTGAAGGAACTACGATGTCCTCATACAGATTTGATTACAGGTCATGTTTCTGATCGGTTAAACACCGTAGAATCTCGTACTCTACTTTTAGATTTTCTACTGACTGAACATATGGGGCTTAAAATGTATAATGTCAATAAGCCCAAAGACACCAGCAATGTGATAACAATAGTATGTAATGTAGTGTCTGTTTATTTGGATATTTTAGTTTTAATTGGTTTTTTTCTCTGTAATTTAGCACGAAACTCCGATAGCCGCTGCACTAAAAGATTTGACTATTGCACTAAGCATGGGCAAACCACCGGATAATATTTCATCTAAAATGTTATTTGATAAAATGGGATCTCGATTGGATGAAGTAATTAAAAAGGCCGGTCCCAAACGATTAGGTCGTCCTTTGTTTAATCCAAGTAATAATTTGACCATGGAACAATGGAAACAATTAGAACAGATACAAAAAGATTTGGACGAAGAGTATAACATCCGGCGTAAAATGATGCTCACACGTCTCGATGTAACAATACAATCGTTTCAATGGTCTGACCGTTTAAAGGGTAAAGAAGATGTTATAGCAAAGGAATATACTCCAAGAAGAAAGAAGTTAAATGATTATGAAGCTGGTGGCGAAGATACAAATATTTCGGCCTTATTAGCTTCTCGTGATAGTCTAGCAATTATTGAAAAAACAAGTAACTCAAGTGTGAGAAAATTCACAAAGAGTAAAATACAGCGTCTTATTATTGGCCAAGTACCCGATCGTGGTGGACGTGCTCATGAGCATATTCCTCCACCACCTGAAATGCCATCCTGGATTCAACGTGGTGGCGGAGGTGGACGAGGAGGTGGTCGTGGTGGATACGGCGGAGGTCGAGGTGGAGGTGGCGATAGAGGTGGACGTGGAGGTGGTCGCGGTGGTGGTACTCCTTGGATTCAACCACCTCAAAATTTTCAACAAAATCAATCTTCTGGCCATCAACAAAACTACAACCAACAATCTCAATATAACCAAAATTCTAATTATCAACAGCAACAATCGGGTGGTTTTAATCAATACGACAATCGAGGTGGTGCTGGTGGAGGTAGAGTACAGGGTGGTTGGTCTCAAACTCGCGGCGGATACGATAATTCGCGAGGTGGTGGTAGAGGCGGTTCCGGACACGGCAGCGGTGGTAATGGATCTGACCAAGGCGGTGACGGTCGTGATTATAATCAAGGTCAAGGATATTCATCGTATAATCGTGGAGGAGGAGGAGGAGGCGGTGGTGGTGGAAGAGGTGGACGTTCCAACTACAACCGTGGTGGTGGCGGAGGAGGCAACCGCTACTAAATCATTCTCATTATAATCCAAATTCTATTGTATTTATTATTTTTTATCGATTTCACTTCTAATTCCCAATATTGTATATAGGAAACAAAATAAAACGTTTGCTTTTTTCCAAAAATAAGATATTTTTCTTAATCAAGAAGATTTTAGAAATTTTTATTAAAAATTATGATTTACTAAAAATTTGTTTAAACTATTTTACATGTCCTCTGTGCTGTAACGATAAGCCTCTTCTTCGACAGCCTTCCTCTTGCTGATTGTTTCAAACCATTTCTTTTCAAAACCGTTTGATCGATCCACCCCATCCCATCGATAGCCGGGTGGTATATTAAAGCGATTATCTGGAAATGAACCCTCGTATTTTGGCATTTGTGGAATTCCTTGTTTTTTGTTTTTTTCGCGTTCCTTTTGGCGGATGTATTCTAACATTGGATCACCAGCACGCTCTTGTTTCTTTAAATAATCATCTAAATCTTCATCATTCGAATATCGAGCTAATGGTTTACTCATCTCGTGCGAGATCTCATCAAGCCGTGCTGAATGTTCTTCAACTTGTTTAAGACCGGCTCCCCATCGATCGTATAGCGCTTTCTTAGCTTTCTGTTTTTCATCTTTCTTACGTTGCTTCTCCGATTCTTCGGCAAAATTTCGACGTTTTCCCGTTGAGCGATCTCTCATTACAACATCAGCATTTCGACCAGACATTTCGTCGGTCATTTTTTCGAACAATGTCTGTTCGCGTTCTTTGAATTTAGCATTTTCAACACGTAATGCTCTAGCATCGGACAAACCAGCGGTTTTTCCATCCAAAGTTTTTGTCATTTTTTTCGAATGTGTTGGTGGTGGCGATTCTTCTTTTTCAATTTTAATGTGTCGTGGTGGTGATGGCGAAGATCTCGAATAGTGATCACGACGTTTATGTTGTTCAGGAATTTTATTAGTTGATGTTCGACGTGGAGATAAATCCAATGATGCACTTCTACTTTTTCGGTTACGCGAGGACGATGGTTGATTTTTTACATTTGATGGAGACCGACGTTTCGGCGAATAATCTTGACTTGTGCTTCTTCTTTGATAAGGTGCATCGAATCTAGATTTTTTGGTTCGTTTTGGTGAATAAATTTTTGTTTGAATCCTTTTAGGTGATAAGTCTTCCTCACTAGTCTTTCTAGCTGTGATTTGTTTGGGAGAAAAATCTACGTCACTATCTGATCTACTTCTATAAGGTTTTTGATTTTTGTTAGTACTGTAGTTTGTGTTGTTACGATTTCCTATGGGAGATAAATCGTCCTGCCGTCTTTTGGAGCGTTTTGGCGATAAGTCATCATCGTGATATCTGCGATTTGTGCTTCTCTTAGGTGATAAATCTTCGTCACTGTCTTTTTGTCTGGTATAGCGTTTCGATGATAATTCTTTGCTGCGACTGCGACGTTTCGTTTTAGTTCGTTTCGGTGATAAATCTCCATCACTATCTTTCCGATTCGAATAACGTTTTGGAGATAAATCATCATCGCTGTATTTTGAAGCTTTACGTCGCTTAGGTGAAATATCATCACTATATTTTCTTGGCGGTGAGGTATCCTTATGTTTACTGTTATTCATTCGCCGATTAAGCGATAAGTCATCATTATCTAGCGAAGAATTTTTTGATTCCTTTTTCTTTTTACTTTTTCTTGGTGGAGAATCAATAATCAATATACTCTTAGAGCTTGAAGATTTGTTTGAATTTAACATATTAGTAAAATTATCATTACTAACGGCCTTCCATTTATTACTATTTTGATAGTCGAGTGCTTGCAATTCGGGCGGGCGATCATCTATAACGCCGACAATTTGGGGCGCATCTTCTCCCGTTTGAAATATATCCATGTCATCCTCGTTCGTTTCGATTTTTGATAAATCAATATCATCATCGATAATCTTAACACTACAAACAATTATTTATTATTAATATTATTATAAAAAATACAATATTTCAACTTACGTTTTTTTCAACTTTGATTTTTTCTTTTTCTTCTTTTTCTCATCCCCAATATTTGATGATAAGTACT
This sequence comes from Tipula lateralis, assembly GCA_963932295.1. NCBI lineage: Eukaryota > Metazoa > Arthropoda > Insecta > Diptera > Tipulidae > Tipula > Tipula lateralis. The sequence continues at coordinate 62,149,486 of OZ010737.1, forward strand.
TTTTTAAATATTCCTTTTGATTAATTTTGGTACTACTCATAACTTTTTAATCTTTTATTTCATAAACAAAATAAAACTTAATTAAACTATTTTGATAAAATCAACACAATTTGATTTATAAAATGTCAAAATTTTGACATTTACATTGCCTTGGTTTCATAGATGTGAAGTAGGTCACGATACAAACGAAAATATCAATAAAGAGAGCTACATGAAATTGGTTGCGAATATTCCAAGTTTTTAAAGTTTTTACCTCGATAAATGCAGTGCAGTACAAAATGCCGAATTTTAAAGGGTATTTAATTATTCAATATGAAACAATTGTGCTGACTCTGAAAGCACTGATAGATCGGTTTACTGCGTTTATGTTATCACCTATGATCTGAATCCGACTTGTCTTTCATAATAAATAGAGGAGTTATATTAAGGTTCCTCCACTAAATCTAAGAAATTTGCATAGTCGAACTTACTACACAATTGTTCGAATTGGAAGACAACAACATAATAATTTTATAAAATTCAATACTCCGTATCAAGTTAATTTCAACCCGACTACAATTCGACTCTATAGTATAAACATTGATAAAGATAGGTCGAAGTTGATCATGTTTCAACTACAAACGATGACTTGATCATAACCATAAGTCTAGTATATAACCAATCTACTAGGAACTAATAAAAATTCTACTAGGAACTAATAAAAATAAAATATACTTGCACGATTAATCTTAAGATCCCCAAAGAATTACAATGGCAATAATTTGGGAAATTACTTGAAAATAAGCCAAGTACTTGACAATAAGTCGCCGGCTGTAGTTTAATGGTTAAGAGAGTTTCTCATCACAACCTGAGAGAGTTTCTCATGCAACCGTTTGACATAAAAACGCGTTTGGGTGTAAAAACATTCGTTGGGCTGACCACGTACAATGTGCACCAATAGTTAAAAACTGGTTCGTAAGGTGTTCGTGAGACGCGGTAAGGGCCGTTTACTGGTTCGTGAGACGCGGTAAGGGCCGTTTACTGGTTCGTGAGACGCGGTAACGGCCTCTAAGCCATAGATTATTTTTTTTACTTGACAATAAGAGGCATTAGAAGTCCATCATATATCATGTCAATAAAACCTGTTTAATCGTTATCGAATCTACAACAAAACGAAAATTCTTTATAGATACAGAAACTGAACTCTGATGTAACACCAATCGAAGCATACGAAACAAAATTATAACCTTACATTTTGGGCCATTTGTTAAGAAATTCACAATTGCTGTAACATCGACAAATGTAAAACAGTCGTTTTAGTTGACATGGATAAAATCAAATCAACCTCTTAACTTCTCTGTCAATATTTGGAACCTCGGGTTTTCTACCATCATATAAATTAAGGACAATCAAGTGAAATGGCTTGAATACTATATTCTCATTTAAGTACAGAACCATGGAAGATATAATTGGCAAACAAAGTTTCTACTCACAAAAATTTACAGATTTAGAGATAAGGAGTATATGATTGGGAGTTACTAGCACCGAACGCGGTTGTAAAACTCTTCAAACATTTCATCGACGGTTGAGAATTTACTCGATACTATGACATATCTTTTATATATTTACTCTGACTTCAAATCTCTACATATCCATTACATCAAACTCTAGAGAAAGCGTGAACCTGTGAATGCCGTTACCTCGATCTGATAGTCTAATGTCCGACGTACATAATATTTCCAGGAAAGATAATATTGTTAACCACCCGTTTTATGTAGATGGACATTCTGATGATGACAAGCTAAAACCTGATTCAGAGTAACGATAACTTAAAATTTGCTAAAACATCAGTTTTCAGAACAAACAAATTCTTATTCTGTTACATTTCTATTGACATAGCCAGAACATTTGTTTTCAATCGCAGTCAACTAAATACAAAGAACATTTTGATATGTCAAAAATTCATACAGTAATTAACAGTTCAACCAGCGATTTAGTGAAATACTCATCGATCTTGTTGGGCCATTAGAACCATTCATAAACCAATAATAGGTCGTTTTAAGCAATGGCCGTTTTACGTAAGGTCAGACTTTAAACCAGAAGCAGCAGTCACAGAACTTGGATCAGTCGGTTTGATCTTGAATTAGTCGTTTTGATGTCCCATATATAATATTGTTACTGACAAAAAAAAATAGTTCGAATTCGAACTATTTGTAAGCTTATAGCGAAACGTCGTGGTTTGTAGCTTAATGATTAAGAGACTTTTCATCACGCCGCGGTCTCGAGTTCGATTCTTGTTGTTGATCAAAAATTAACATGCACCGGATGACATAAAAAGCGATGAGTGTATCGTAAAGTCTCAGTTGAAACGCGGTTAGGGTCGTTGCCAGCCTTTAAGCCCTAGATTATAACCTTTAAGCTATAGATGCCAACATTTAATCATGATATTGCATCGTGCAATATCATGGTTAAATGTGGGCATCGTAACATTATTGAATGTTTCAATACCGGTCGTAATTCTTGGGAAGATCAATTTTCAAGTTGATTGGGAAAGATTGCATTTACCTAGCTAGCCATCATCATTGTCGTTCTGATCGTTCACTGTTAGGACCTACATACGGTAGTTGTAGTGATTTACGAAAAAATTTGTTGGGTTTGGAATGTTGTATGTGTTGAATGAACATAATATTTTTTGAACTTATTGTTTAGAAGTCATCATAAGACTAGATTTTGTTATGAAAATGTTGTTGGCTGTGTCATATCCTCAGGTAGCTATATAAGCTTTGATATAAATCGACACAAATTTAGTAAAAGAGATCAATTGAATTTAAAATCTTGTTTCATTGACTCAGGCAAAGAGGATAACAGTGAGCGGATACTCAAGTTTTTTGGAGCCCCTATAATCACCTAAATCAATATATCACAATGATATAAAGAGATCCTTTTGTTTCAACTAATCATTCATTTAGTTCACTTGGGGCTGGGTAGAGTGATCATAGTATTACGGCTCTGTATTCTAGATGGCTCTGGTATTAGTTCATTTCTAACCTCTCTCGATAAGCATCGGTTCGTGGAAATAAAAGTAAATCAGATTCGACAAACAACTGAGAATGAATATGGTAGTGTAGATATAGTACGTAAAGTCCCGATTTGTTATTCTCAGAAATCTCGGTTATTGCTACGGACATTTTCATACATTCATTTCATATAGTAGTGCATTCTAAATTCATGGCATGTGAAATTTCGCACGTATATTTCTAGCATTAATTCGATGGCGTAATTTTGTACCTCGCTTATATGATGGGCCTAAACGAAATCGTAATACAAGAGTTAATTTTTAATGTCTATAATTAGTAAAGCGCAACGTCTTAGATCATATTTTATTTTTAATGCTTATATATTTAATTTAGATTAAATTTAAATACTCAATATTGGTAAAAAATGTTCTAAAATAAAGAAAAAATTTGTTTTCCTTCGAGCCGGATTTGAACCAGCGACCTATGGATATCTTTATTTCAACCTCTACAGTCCACCGCTCTACCAACTGAGCTATCGAAGGTACATTTAATTTGAAACTATTCATATAAAATGTATTATATTCGACTGCCATACATCGAATTTTGAAATATGAATGGAGTGAGACTCCGGTGAAAGTATACGAATTAATTAAAAACACTCACATTAATTAATTCAGTCAAGTTTTGTACGTGTAAACATATGTACAGTACAAATAATTACATATATATTCTGTCATATACTGTAAAGATTAATAAACATTAAAAAAGCGTACTTGTACGTAAGCAAAATTGTAATAAGACAAATTTACAAATACATACGAGTAAATATGAACTTTCTTTATATTTAAACAAAATTGAAAAATACATAAATGTAAATAATATTCTGCAATCAAAAACTTAAAGTTTATGTACATAATAATTTGTGTATACATATATGTACACATTTAAAGTATTCATTTGTGAATAATATGATTTCTCGAAGTATTGGTGGCACTGATATTTCCAAAAATAACAGTCTCATTTTAAAAGCATAATGCCCAACATATTTTTCATAACGGCCGCTTTAGCCTTGTTTGATTGATTGTTCCAAAATCAGAAAATCGAATTCGGATTGGTTATGGCGTTAAAGCTTAAGTAACTTAATCTAAGGTAAGTGCACATAAATTTAATGGCAGACCGATCTTCCATAATTACTATAATAAGATAAACAATAGCGCCTATACTGTTATAACTTATAAGTCAATCCATAAAGACTTATTTTACAATAATTTGTATAATCGGAAACAATGATGTACTTTGCGATCGCCCATGATCTCAAAGTGACAATTATTCTTTCCATATGAGAAAATTCATCTGGCATCATTGATACATCCATGTAAACCATCGTGAAGCCAAATTGACCAAGTGTTGATTTCAAAAGTACAGTATATCGAACTTCAACAAAATTCGTTGGCATTGATTATTTTCTCTGGTTATTTCAAAGCTACGATGAACATTTTTATACAAGTCAGGGAGGAGAGAGGAATATACAATGCAATTTTCCTGTGAAGGTCTGATAACTGAAGAAACGCAACGTAAATAGCAAGATCTTGTCAGTAATAGCATTTCGCGATCTGATTACGAGTCTGGTGAAGTAAAGTGGTCGATGCCACTCAATAAATTAATTCTAAAAATAATTGGCTTGTAATGTGGTGTCGTCTTGGTGTTGAGCCACAAAATATAGCCCACAATGAAGCGCAAGCTCGGTTTACAATCGTAAGAAGAAATAAAGCAGTTCTTGCTAGGAGGACAGCTAATCGAATTTGAAGACAGAAGTGGTGCCAATGTTGGTCTTACAAAAGTACAACAACTCAGCAATGAGTGACATTTTCGTGGTTTCTTTAAAATAGTAGCCGAATTGCACCATATACAACAATCGGCACTAGAATGGAACTTTGTGTTAATGTCGATGCGGTACTCGACACATGGCGTAAATATTTTCTGCCCAGCTTGGACATATATCACAACCTGTATTTGAATATCCTCAAATAATTTAGAATCCATCTTACGAGAAATTCATCATGCAGAGATTAAAAAACTTGTTCACCTGGAATAGATTGGAATAATTCAGATGTCTTTATATTCGAAGGGGAAATTTGTCGAACTGTCTTTTCGACCTTATCCAATAGGTATGGCGAAATTAAGCTATGTCCAGAGAATGGAAAGTGGCTACGACGTGTTCCTAATTCAATTAGCCACAGTATTATTCAATTTTCAAGTACTATGAAACATCCCACGATGAACACAAGGATCAATCACCAGAAGAGAGGCTATGGCATGCGCGCTTCAATATTTAGGAATACCAAACAATACGTAACGCAGTCACAACACAACGCTGTGTCAAAGTTAGTATATCGAGAAGTTTTGCTTTTCTGGTGTTCGACAAGGAGAAGGGCTGTTCTTGATACTTTTTAATCTCATGTTGAAATACATCCTTCGTTATAGTGAAACACCTCAAGAAAGTATAATATTATTCCGACAATCTAGTCAACTTTTTCCACATGAAGATGGTAGATGATATATCTGTGTTATTAGGTCAAACCAAAGATTATTATATACTAAAAAGATAGTTCAATCAGAGTAACATTTTAAAATACAAAAATTATTATTCTGGATTCCGCTACATAGTGATGGGTTCCCCTGTTCTATAGTAAAACAAAACAAAACAAAATCGTTCATATTGTAAATTTTAGCTTTGGTTGAGTCATCTTTATGTAAAATAATCTTTGGTCAAACGGAGTAAAACAGATACTTAAATCATTAGAAACTATAATACTCAGTATTCAGCTTCCGTTGGTTTCAGTATTGCCAAATGGATTATCTCAGTGTTGCCAAATAGACTGAGTTTGTAATAGAATGTCTTGCGTTGCTGAGATGGAGCTAAATGGTTTATGAAAGTTGTAAATGTAGTGTAAAGTTTTCACATTTGCTTTAACTCTTGGACTTGTATCGGTGTTTCTTTATTTTTAAATATTTATTTATTTACATATTTGTATATTGCTTATAATTTTGATAAAAAAGCAACCTGTAAAAAATTATAACTTCCATTAGGCATAAAAACCTCTTATATTTTTTATTGCAAAAGTCAACATCATGCTCGCACATTCCATTTTGAGTACAAGTTCTATTATACTATAGACACATATCTGGTTTCGTAACTACAGTTTCGAGTTAACCATGATTTCGTTGTAATGTGTCACTTGTAACCATGGTTTGCAACTTGGTTTAAACATGGTTTCGGAATGAGCTATTTTTCTCATCCCATAGCATTTTAGTGACGACAGTGCCAAGTTATAATGTTAGTGAATAGCGAAAACTATAATATTGTTTTTTTCATGTATTTGTTTATAAAATTTGAAGTTTAAAAAAAATATGTTTTATAGAATTTGATAAATTAATGGAAAATCAAAGAAAACGAAAGGAAAATCAAAGAAAATAGGAAAATTAAGGCGGAGACATTATTTGAACCACATTATTAAAGTAAGAATTTTAATGAATTATTATAAACTGTCAAATGTAATGAGAACTGTAGTGTGTCATATATTCTCATTTCCAAAATCATAGTTTCATAATCATGGTTACGAAACCAGATATGTGTCTATGGTATTACAATGGGAAGAGCAGCAGGGATCAGACAATATATAAAAAAAAAAATCTTAGCAAATAACTTTAAAGTAATTATATTGTCATTCTAGCAGGCCATTCAAGAAATTTTGATTTAAAAGTATTGGCTTTAAATACTGATAATATAAAGGTTTGTTTGAGACCTTAATATATGCTATGTCTTGACACGATAATTAATTGGAGCATAATTTGAAATAGCAGTGTAATATTACACAGCAAATATAAAAACGAACATATTTTGATAGGTTTTAGTACTACAATTAATTATCCATGCAGCCCATAATTAATTGGAACATACTTTTACTTCTAGGAAAATGTGGTTGGATCGCTTCAATCGATGTATCAAATAATTATTAAAATTATTGTTTTCTGACATATATTCCAGAAAATTAAATGAAGATATTGGAAGTAGTACGCTTTTTAAAATTCTTAATCATAAAATATTCTATTCAATTCATACAACAATTTAATTCGAAGTATGTAAACTTATTTGACATCAAACAAGAAACCAATTCGTACGCGTATTCGATGAAAGGAGGGACAGTAGTGGTTTACATTCACCGTCAAGACGCAAAATTCAATTTATGATCATAAAATTAATTTTTAGAACTATATTCGTTTTATCGTCAAGACAAAGCTATAATTATATTATAATAATATAGATAATAATTTGGTGGTTATTTTCTTATGCTTCTATCGTGTGATGACATTAATAGTCAAAATTAATTTCCTGCAGAGTATAGCTTGTATTGATTGACCGTTTACTGGAGCTATTGTTTCACCTCAATTGCTTACCATGCAAAGTTTATTCTATTGGAGAAACCCAATACCAAATACATAATTTTAGGTAGCAAATATATGCGAATTTCTTGAAGTTTCAATTAAGTTTTACCAAAAATAAAATAATACATTCTTACTTAAATATAAAATTACCAAGTTATTCACTTTTTTAGGGACCTCTCTTATCGTTTGTTTGCATAACATAAAGCTCAGTGGTCTTGGCTCGTTGTTACAATAGAGTTAGATTTTTGTTTATTCCATATTTCGTTTTCTCGTCAAATAATTCCACTCCACAAAGTTGCATTCTCGTTCGTTTTGTGGGATCTTGTTTTTAGTACAAGTTCTAAATAGAGAAAAATTTCAAACATGGAATTTTAATGTCATTTTTTGTTTCAGTTGTTCTGTTCGCGACGAGATTTTTGTGTAGTTTATTAAGTTATTCAATAGTAACATATAAATATATATTAATATACATTTATTTTTTTATTTATAAATACATATATATTGTATATTCATACTATAATAAATGGAATCATCTTTAAGAATTCGGATGATTCTAATCAGAAGACAGCAGGAGAACGATTACGTTTATTGAGGCGTCGAAGAGAGTTGCGGAATCAAAGTAATCCTTTTACGATTGCTGAAGAGAGGTTTCGGTAATAATTTCGATTCCCCAAACATTTAGCCATCGAGTTCATTGACGAGGTATCCATATTTTTAAACCGTCGGCATAAAATACATGGATTACCATGTAATTTAAGAATTTTAACCGCTCTTCGATTTTATGCCACCGGTAAGAATTCTTTTTTATATTTTATATACATAAAACATAGTTATATATGAATAAGTATAGCTAATGGACATTTTTTATAATATTTTAGGATCTTATCAACGAATTGTTGGGGATGGATTTTGCCTTGCAATGAGCCAAACTTCAGTCGCTGTGTTAGAGAGGTTACTTTGGCTATTCATGACAACCTTCTCGAGAAATATATACGATTTCCCCAAACATCGACTCAAATAAATGAAAAAAAACCAAGTAAATATGAAATACATGTTATAGTTAAAGTTGTAATTAATATGATTATTTTGTTTCAGATTTTTCCAACAATATGGTTTTCCCGGAATTATAGGGTGTATCGATGGCACGCTCGTCCTTATAAAGAAACCTGAAAAAGCAATTGAAAATGTCTATGTTTGCAGGACAGGCGGCCATTCTAAAAATATTCAGATAGCAAATTATATACTATGTTATTTTTTATTTGTTATACGACTAAATATACTTTCGGTTTCTAGGTATGTGACGCAAATCTAACCATATTATCTGTAAATCCCAAATTTGGTGGAACAGCACATGATGCATTAATTTGGAAGTTGTCTCTATTACAACTACATCTAATCCAGTTGTACGAGATAGGCACGAGAAACTTTTGGTTACTTGGTAAATGTTTGATATGCACTGTTTAATTGTATGAATAGTAATATATTTGGTTTACTTTTCAAGAGATAGTGGTTACCCGCAGCAACCATGGCTGATGACCCTTTTCCTTAATACAAGTAGTAGGCGAGGTTTTTATGTTACTAGTTTTTAAAGGCGAGGTTTTTATGTTACTCGCCATCAGTGTGTGGCGTGATAATTAGCGCGTGTTGTGTTTTACACAACATTTTTGCGTTAAATCAAATTAACATTAATGAATTTGATATCGATTTTGATGAAGTCGAATCTGTCGTTTCTGAAGAGGAGAATTACACGATTCAGCAATCTCAACATTTGAGTGAGAGTAGGAGAATAAGGGACGATTTAATTCAAGAATATTTTTAATAATTTTAAATTAAAATTTTAATCTAAAATATTTGTTGCATTATTATTTGATACATTTCTATTTAATGCATCAGCCAATTTGTTCAAAGCCTCCACTTTTGCTTTTTCAACTTCAATTTTTCTTTCCTTAGTTCGAGCCGTCGTTCTAAAACCATGTTGCACTTTTTCTCGACTAGCAAGTACTCCTCCATTATGTCCTCTAGCTGTCGAGGTCTACGCCTTTTTTGTGTGGCATGTGATTCAATTGCTACAGTCGGTCGGCGGACAGCGGGACGTGCATTGAGGTCATCATTTAATATTGGTTGCACTTCATCCGGCTCTACAATAATTCCCAGAATTTCAATATGCCCTGATGAAATTTGTGGTGTTGGTATTGATGATGAAGTGCTATCATTAAATGATGACGACAAAGCTGGTGGAACATGATCCATTCGTGATAAATTCTAAAAATAATAATCATATAAGTAAAAAAATAACATTATTGTTAATCTAATTACATTGGGAAAGGCAGATTCATGCGCCGCATTTGTATCTACAACCGCAATGCAGCTCATAATATTAATTATCCTTTTCTCCAAAATCGGATAAATTTTTTTTTCGTCCTAAACCTTTCATTCCTCTCCGGTTGATAATGATTTTTATTTCTGCGGCTTTATTTTTAACATACAGTCTAAACTTTTCACCGTCTTTATTCGCACCTCCGGCCCCGTTTAATAATTCCGTCACCTCATTCCATTTATCCCTCATTTCCTTATTCCCATCCAAACTATCATATCTATAATAAAAGCAAACATGTACAAGAAAATTTTACAAATAAAAATTATATTTAATTTAACATTAATACGTCAGTTATAATTTACCTTCCACGAGCTAAATCCACATTTTCCTGTAAATATGTTACCAACATTTCTTTTTGGTTTAGAGTAACCTTTTTGCCAGTTTTTTTGGTACTAAGAGTTTCCATTTCTTTGATTCCACTACTAAATTGCACGACGAGAAATTATGACTTTTCATTTCACATTAGTGGAATTTGTTTTCTCATTCCACTGAACAAAAATTTCATTTAAAACAATATCTCATTCCATGAAAAAATTTCATCGAAACGGAATCTATGTGCTGAGGTGGCCATTCTAAGGTGGCAATTGTAAGATCTGTGAAAATCAATCCAGCAACAACCCAAAATAGTTTATAAACGTTTAAAAACTTTTCAAGAAATAAATCCGTAATCCAACCAACAAAACATAGAAGATTAAGGGAGGAGAAAATTAAAAAATACACTTCCCAAAAAACTATTAATATCAAAAGAAAATAAATTAAACAGATTAAAATTTGCAAGGTTGCATACTAATAAGTCGTTTGAGTTTTGGAGAAATATTTTATGGACGAACGAATCAATTTTCTCTCTTGATGGGACCTGGGGAAGACATTAATTTTATTCGAAACCTTCAGAGAAGTTTAATCGTTCAGTCGTCGCGTCACTGCGTCATTCTGATGGAGGCCACTTTATGATATCGGAGTGTATAGCGTATGGCAGTGTTGGTCAGATTACTTTGTTAAGAGGGAAAATTATGGTCAAAGCCGTTATTTTTATCTTCTAAATGATGTGGCGTTAGTATGGCTGGATGCAAATTAATTGGAAAACATTTTATGCTGCGACAGAATAATGGCTCCTATCCATAAAGGCCAAATGGTACTAAATTTTTTTTAAAGATTTGTACCAACCTTTATTAAAACGCCTGGATTTTAATGTGATTGAGAATATGTGGGGGTACATAGAAAGACTGTTGTTAGAAGAACTGAAGAAACCACTGGGAACGCCATAATAAATGCGTGAAGCACCGTTCCAATAGATGTTTTAAAAAATTTAATCGACTCTATGCCCAAACCGCTCGCAAAAATTCTGAAGTCAAAAGGAGGAAATACGTCATACGGATTTATTGGTTAATGTGTTTTTGTCCCTATAATTAAAATTAAAATTTTTGTTTTATTGAATTTTAAAGCAAAATAATTAAGCTAACTATCTAAAAATTAATAGTTTCAAAAAGATTTTTATTTATATCAATTTTACAGAAATTTGTGTGGCGTTGCAATAAAAATATATACTGCACAAATATATATGAATAGGATAGTATGTTTATTTCCATTCATTTACTGTGTAAAAAAGAAAATTGAATTAGAATTTATGAACTACAACTCTTCTAAATGCAATATAATAATTTCCTGTTTGTGGGAACCGTTTTGTTTTAGAAGCCAAATCTAGACTTTTCAAACCGAAGTTTTTTTTTCAAATTTTACATTCACGCTAAAATTCGTTTTAATTTTCTGCATAATGATAACCTATTAAGGTTAAATTTAATTTAAACAATTCATAAAATTGAAGCAATGACCTCCTGTTATTCTCTTGGAGCTGATCATTAGCTAATGATTCTCTATACTTGTTATAAATAATAAACCGATTTCATTAGTGTAGATTAGTGTGGTATATGATGCCATATAGTTTCATCATAATACTTACAAAAAATAAATGTACCGTTTTTTTCATCTTTACGAAAAGCTTAATTACCCTACGGAATTTAATTCATGTTCTATTGATCCTAACATGTGTTCGAATATTGGCGAATGAAGTTCAGAAACAAACTAACCAAAATAAGAAAAAAACCTTTTTGTACATATATGTTTCTTGTGGTTGCAGATGAAAAATAAATATTTTTTTGTCTTTCACTGTATACATCCCAAATTTACCAAACACCTTATACTAATATAAAGGAAATGGGTATAAATTTTCATAGTAGAGTTCCGATAATGATTTCGTTAAATGGTAGTAATGTTTAGGAAACATAGATAGCGGGCACCGAGCTTCTGACGAAAATTGAATGAAATAAGCGTATTTTTGTTTTCTAAAACAAATAAATAATTAACTAACCCATACGATTAACAGAGTGAGTGAAGTATTAGCGAATTATGCCCACAATTCCTGCCAAAACAATATAAAATGAAAATTGGGCAAATCTTAAAACCATAACATTATATTTACAATAACGCTTATTTCACTGATGTTTTTCTTCTTTGTTCTATTTTTATTTAAAATTGTGCCCTATAAAAACAACAGCCTTCAATATACAATGTTAGTAGTATTCTTCGTCAACTTACTAATGCTGCCATCTAATGATTTGAAAATCTTAACCGTGCTGGGGATAAATTTTGTAAACGATTTCACTTATTGTTATTATGCTACGGTTATATTGAATAACTCTTGTATATGTGAAAGGTTAAGGTAGACAATCAATTATTGGCCAATTTCATAAATAAGTCTTATTAGAATTTTATCAGAATGACGCTATTAAACTTGATTCTAATACAACGATAAAATCTGGTTGAATAATTTATTCAAGTTACTCGGAGTATGTTAGCGTAATGAGAAACTCTCTTAACCACTTACAAAAACCGGCGACAACTTTTAATAATAATACAAAAAATGATCGATGGCCTTAACGTCCCTATAACCGCTTCTCAACTTATGCTATCTTTTATCTTATTTAACTGAGACGTGAAGAAAGTTTGTATATTCGATCAGAATAATGAACAAAAATTTTTATTTACTATTCACTTATCAAGAATAAAGAAAATAGATTATATTCTCTTTTCGACTGTTCATTAAATTCAATAAATATTTTTTAACTGCTACGTGATTTTTTAACTGTTAAGTGCTACAGTGTTTATTCGCTTTGATATTTAAATTGAAAATAAAAGCAGAATAAATGAGTAGAAGAGTAGTAGTCAGTTTCTAACAAGAATATTTTTTTGAATTAAATTTCCTGGATTTTTGTTGAATTTAAAAAAGTTTGTGTTTCATTTACCACAATTATAGCTTTAAGCCTGATTTCCATTATGAAAAAAATACTGACAAAATAGTCAAAGTAGGATAAAAATATAATTTTTCTTAAAGTGCGAGAGAAATAAAAAACATTTCCAGTATAAAAAATTTATTCTGAATAAGTTTTTATGGTTACTGAGAAAATAATTTTTTTTTTATTTTACGTTTAGTTTTAATTGGGTGCAGGGCGGGCTTTTAGACTGACCCTAGCTCCTTGTAACTGTCAGAGCTCCTGCACCCAACGCGCGATCTTTCAAGTAAAGGTTGATAGCTGCCTTGAAATTGTGCATTTTATACTTCAACGGAAACTGAAAACCAGCCAACGAATTCCACTTCTTAGATGATTTATTTTATATTATGATTTATTTAATTATATCAGTACTGACAAAATATATCAAGAGAAGTTTTTTTCAGTACTGGAAAAATATTTTATAGGAAAAATGTATATGGACGAGAAATCGTTTGTATGACGTCATTATGAAGCATTTTATAGTAGTTATTTTATGTTCAATTGATAATTTTTACATTTCGTTTTGTATCATTCATCTTAAATCATTGTAAAAATAATTTAAATAATGAATATGTTAAGTTTATTTTTTTAATTTATTGTTGTAGATTCAAAGTGTGTTTTGTCTTTTTTTTCAAAATCAAAAACTTTTTTTTAAATTTATTGGATATGTTACACGCATCTGTCAAAACTTATCCACTATAAAAAAAAGAAAAAAGTAAAAATCGATCTCTGTCACTCTAATTGAATTTTTGATTTTTTCTCGCTTTGGTTTTTTCAGTTAAAAATACTGACATATTTTTTTTCATAATGGAAATCAGGCTTTTTCCGCTTCAGTTTGTAATAGTCCAACGCCTATCCCAAAAAAATAAAAATAAATTATCTCAAAAAAATAAATGTAAATCTCATGCTTTTGGTGGCTCGTATCGTGTCAACAATCTGAATCCAACGGTTTCAGTGATAGATCACTCCTATACAATCACTCGCATCCTTCTTATTTCTAATGTTAGAGGCTACCTTTCGTACTTTTCCGTGTCAGGGTCCAACCTCTCGCAATCAAGCATTATAACGAGTCTGATCAAAACTCTGTCAAACTTCAGATTATCAGCATTTGGAAGATATTTTGACTTTAGCTGGCGTAGAATATATAAATTAAGGCTGATTTCCATTATGAAAAATACTGACAAAATAGTTGAGGCGGGATAAAAAATATAATTTTTCTTAAAGTGCGAGTGAAATAAAAAACATTTCCAGTAAAAAAAAATTATTCAGTACTGAGTAAATTTTTATGGTTACTGAGAAAATAATTATAGCAGTACTGACAAAATATATCAAGAGAAGTATTTTTAAGCCTGATTTCCATTATGAAAAAATACTGACAAAATAGTCAAGGCGGGATAAAAAATTAATTTTTTCTTAAAGTGCGAGTGAAATAAAAAATATTTCCAGTACAAAAAATTTAGTCAGTACTGAATAAATTTTTATGGTTACTGAGAAAATAATTATAGCAGTACTGACAAAATATATCAAGAAAAGTATTTTTATTCTGTACTGGAGAAATATCTTATAGGAAAAATAAAGATGGCTGATTTTTTGTGGTCAATGAATAATTTTAACATTTCGTTTTGTGTCATTGATCTTAATTCATTGTGAAAATAATAAAAATAATGAATAATTATGTTAAGTTTACATTTTTTAAATTTATTGTTGTAGATTTAAAGTGTATTTTGTCTGTTTTTTCAAATACAAAAAAAAATTGAAATTGATTGGTTATGTTACACGTATCTGTCAAAATATATCCACTAAAAAAAAGAAAAAGTAAAAAACTATCTCAGTCACTCTTATGACATTTTTAATTTTTTTCTCGCTTTGGTTTTTTCAGTAAAAAATACTGACAAAATTTTTTTCATAATGGAAATCAAACTTTACGATTCAGTAAGCATAAGCAATTTTTTGGTTTTTAACTGTTTCACTATTCGTTTGTTATGAGTAATATTTTTGTAATTTTGTTTCACTATTTAAGAGCGAAAAGAAAGAAACAAAAAAATAGTTCTTATAAAAACGACCTGAAATGAATAATAAGCACTGAAGAGTAGTACATAACGTGGTTAGTACATTTATGGTCATTTCATAAATTGCAGTCGGATTCAGTGATGGAAAATAGATTGTTTGAATTGTACTTAAATTTACAAATGAATTGTACTAACTTGGATTAAATTGTACTACATAACATATATATATATATATATATATATATATATATATATATATATATATATATATATATATATATATATATATATATATATATAAATATATATTTATATATATATATATATATATATATATATATATATATATATATATATATATATATATATATATATATATATATATATATATATATTTATATATAGATATATATATATATATATATATATATATATATATATATATATATATATATATATATATATATATATATATATATATATATATATATATATATATATATATATATAATATATGGCTTAAAGGCCGTACACGGCCCTTAACGCGTATCAACTGAGACCTTACGAACCAGTTTTAACGATTGGTGCACGTTGTAGGTAGTCAGCCCAACGTGTTTTTATGTCATCCAGTTGCATTTTAATTTTTGGCCAATGGGAGGAACTCGAGACGGCGGTGTGATAAAAATACATATTTTTTTAGATAGTTGGCTACATTTTTATTTTTTCGAGGTTGTTTACGCTGGCTTAAGTTTATTTTAACGTTATTAAAAAAGAAACAGGTAAAACATTTATTGTATTAAATTATTTCAAAAACTATTTTATTCAGGTTGTTTTAAAAAAAAAAAACTAAAACTAATATTTGGTAAATTGTTTCAAAATAATAACTCACATAAAAAATATGATATGATGTTTTATAATCACAATGGCAACATTAAAAAGTAAATAAATCAAAATTAAAGTAAATGATATAATATAAATACATAATTCTTCCTATAATAAAAATAACAAAAAAAATCATAATTATTTTTTATATTACTCTAATATTTCATCGAGCTCTAGTGGTGCGTTCTGTAAATTTTTTTTAAACAGATTTTTTGGTATTTTAAAACTATGGCATGTTTCTGATTTGATTAAATCTTTTGTTTGTATTAGTGCTGAACACGTTTCAAGTTGCATGCGATTGCGGCATTTTGTTTTTATTAGATTTTGGAAAGAAAATATCCTTTCTACATTGGCTGAAGAATGAGGTATGGATAATACGCCTTGTGCAATTCGATAAATGTTGCTAAATATTGGTTCATTTACCTCATTTTTAATCGTACCTACTTTAGCCCAAAATTCAGAAATAGAACAGTTCTTTAACTTCTGAAGTTTCTCGCAATCCACAAGTGCTCGGAATTCATTGTTTATGGATTCAATGTGATTTTGTTCATCGTCGGGGAAACAATTCAGTATTAAACTTATAATGGAATTTGTTTCACCTTCAATCACATTATCTGGAGCAAATTTTGGCAGAAAATTGAGAATTTCATCATCAAATTTGATTTTTTTTCGTAAATTCTCGCAGAAAGTTAAGTAGAATTGTTTCACGTTTGTTTTGAATTCTATTATTACATCAGCTGGCAAGTTTTTTTGAACAAAGTAAATTTCAGCACTGGCGCCACAGTATATCTGCTCGATGGGAAGATGGTTTTCATTCAGATTAATATTGGAAATTTCAGTTTTATCCAAAACCTTTTTAGATATAAAATTTCGACTGAAATTTCGAAATAAATATTTCATGCGTGGTATGAACACATGAATCCTTGTTTCTTCAGACTGCATTTCTAAATTAATGTCATTAATTATTTTTAATGCGTAGGATAAAAATAAATAATATAGATGAATTAAATTGTCATTTAAATTTGTGGAAATAAAAGAAATATTCTCGTTTCCATACATATTCTCAAAGTCACCAACGACAAAATATGCTTGTAGCGCAGTCCATTGTTCTAGTAAACGGTCAATGGCAGCCTGTAATCATTATAAAATTTGTTTTGAAGTTGTAAGTAAAATACAATTTATGTTTAATGTTACCTGACGTGACAACCAGCGTGTTGCCGCGAATTTCAATATAGCATGTACTTCAACACCGAAATAAGATTGAAATTTTTTAAATTCCTCTTTTCTGCTGGGACTGTGGCAAAAATGGTGATTTATTTCTTTAAGAAGTTTATCAATAGTGTCTGGTAAAACAGATGCTGCAGCTATCGATACTAAATTTAAATTATGGCAGACACAACCATTAACGATTAATTTAGGAACAAGTTCCTTCAACTTTGCCTGCACTCCGTTTTGTTTGCCCATCATTACAGAGCAGTTGTCCGCTGTGAACCCGATTAAATTCTTTAAAGGAATTTCGTTTTCTTTTAGTACTTTAACTAAAGCATTGAAAATTCCGGCTGCCGAACAATCTGTAATTGCAGTAAGTGCCAAAAATCTATCTTGACATTTTTCATCAAATACCCTGATGATGATAGCGAGGTTTTTTTCCATAGTACTTTCATCAACAGCTATGGAAAAGTACTGCCGTGTTGTTATTTCAGATATAAGTTCGGTATTGTATGGTCCTGTTAAATTTTTTATAATTTTTTGACCCTTATGACGGTTGATATTAAATTTTTTTACTATTTTAGAATCCGTAACATTGGCTTTTAATAGCAAGTTAAGACGGTCTAAGATCGCAAATGGTAAATTATGTTCTGCTACAAATAACCCCAAAGAAATTTCAAACTTTTTTACATTATCAGAAATAATGTTGGCATCTTTCTCCAAAAGATTTTCAATTTTAGGTGTTTAATTGGCACTTCTCCAAGCTTTTTTATGTGTTTCGTTTGCAGCGTGTCGTTCAATGTGTGTTTTACCACCTACAATTGAAGTGTTACAAACCTCACATTTTTTTCCTTGTCTTGAATTTTCCGGAATTAACCATTTGTATTTAGATTTCCATTCGTCTCTAAACAAAACTGCGTATTTTTTCTTTTTACTTGTTGGTTCATCATTTGAATGATTTGATTCCCTTTACAAATAGTAATTTAATAGTATAAATATGTATATATATATATATATATATATATATATATATATATATATATATATATATATATATATATATATACATATATTAACTTATTTATGATAATTGTAAAAAGTTTACTCACTCAAAAATGTCTACGTCTAGTGTACCATCGAGCACTTCTGCTTGATTGGAGGATGACGCCGTTGTTGTCTGTGTTACAAATTCATCAGATACTAAATTTTCCGTTTTATCGGTCACTTTTTTTACTAACCACCTGTTTTTAATAACACATTTCAACTTTTCTTTTTCTCAAATAAAAATGGACATCAAAACGAACAACACACGAAAATCATGCATAAACTTAACAAAATCCCCCAATCTTACCATATTTAACAAGAATTCCGACACATTTAAACAAAACCAGCACCAAACTGAGATCTCAAATTTAAAAGATTTTAAAAACACACATAAAGAAATTAATATAAACAATTATATTTACTTATCCATTTTGCAAGTTGGTTTACATGAAAAAATTGGACCAAATCGGCATTAGATAATCGCCCACAAGAATTTCAAATAGGAACTGCTATAGCGAAATGTTAACTTATAAAATTATTAATTATTTATCATATGAAATTAAATGAATTTTTGTGTGAAGTACCGTACAAACGAAAATGAAAAATATGTTGACATGGACGAGTATTTTCAGCGTTTGTGTCAATAGAACTACCTTTATAAGCATTTTGAAATGGAAGAGAATAATATTGTGCTGAAGAATATTGCAAGAGATCATAAACGAAATTTAGTCATCATTACAAATGGAAATTGTACTGAAATCGATTTCATTGTACTTTTGTACTTTTAAAAATTGTATCGAAAAAAGTACAATTGTATCGAAAATTCCAACACTGGTCGGATTCATTTTACATACACTCAAATTTTACGATTGCGAGGTTTTCGATAAAATCAGAAAAATAACATAGAACATTATAACAGCTCGGATATGAAATATTGACAAAAAATAAACCCCTTGATCAAAAAGTTCCCAGAATTTAGTCAGAATACAAGTTTATTAATGTTAATCTAGATTGTCCTCTTCAAAGTAATCCCCATCGACTACAACACACTTCTGCCAGCGCTTGATCCAATCCTCGAAACATTTTTTATATTCGGTTTTCGGTATGTCCATCAGTGCTTCGTACGATTATACCATTATTTCCTCTCGGCTGCTGCAACGCGTTCCCCGTAATGTTTGTTTGACTCGATTGAACAGAAAGACGTCACAGGGAGCCAAACCAAGTGAAATAGTTGGCTGTTTGATGGTATTTGTTGCATTTTCCGCCAAAAAAATTACGAACAATGATGGCACTGTGCGACGGTGAGTTTCATGGTGTTAGATCCACGAGTTTTCTACCTACAATTCTGGTCTCTTTCGGCGAATTGATTCACGCAAACGTCTCGCAACGCCCAAATAATATTCTTTCTTTACGGTCTGGCCTTCTGGCAAAAATTTATGATGCACTACATCGTTGTAATCCATGAAAACTGTGAGCATTGCCTTCTTTGTTGACTGAAAACGACGTGGTTTTTTGCATGATGTCTGGATTGCGTGTCGTACTCATAAGCCCAAGTCTCGTCTCCAATAATGACTCTTTTGATGAATGTGGAATCGGATTAGCACCAAAGTTTTAAGAAAATGGTAATACTAGTATTTTTGGGTGCAAATTTCTATGATCTATTATCTTCGAACTGCGATGATTCCAGCGATCGCGAGGCAAGGTTTGAAGAATTTACGTTGGACGATTTAATCAGTCTATATACCCTTCATATTTTCTTTAATCTGCTCAGTAGTAGCCAAGCACATTCGAAGAATGGTTATTTACTTAATCGGGGTAACTCTTTGAAATAATCGTAGTTAGTTGAATATCTCCAACTTTAACAGAACAGTGATAATATTTGATGTAAGCATATTCCGAAGCATGGAATATAGAATATTATCTCTTTGAAACAGTCCCAGCTAATTATGATCACCCAAGCCGTGAAATAAAATTGGATACTATATCTGGGTGATAACCAAACAAGTGCATCGAACACCATTGATGATTTGGAGAATATTAATCGCTTTGTGGTTAGTTCAACCATGATAGTCAACTTGAATAAAAAGAAATAATTTCAAAATTGATGGATTTCAATATAATCCAAGTTCTGATAGTGTTCAAATCTTCAACGGTGTATTATTTGGGTTCTATATGTGTACTTCTGGTGTCGCCGGTTGTAGCTTAATGGTTAAGATAGTTTCTCATCACGCCGCGGTCTCGAGTTCGATTCTCACCGTTGACCAAAAATTAACATGCACCGGATGACATAAGAACGCGAGTGTGTGTAAACACATTCGTTGGGCTGACCTACAATGTGCACCAATCGTTAAAAAATATTCGCATGGTCTCAGTTGAGACTCGGTTAAGTGCTGTTAACGGTCTCTAAGCCATAGATTATTTATTTATTTTTATGAATACTTTTGATTCATGGTCGTTGAAAGCTGCGGACATCAAATATCATCGGTATAAAATTCACGCTGTTACATTGGCTGTTTGTGGATAGTGATTGTCAACTGAAGTTGAACTGAAACTGTTTCGTAGGTGATACTTTTAAACCAGGTGTGTTTCATTGGTATAGATCTGGTAATTCGCGCCATGTGACTCATTGGTAGTTATAGACAAACAGTACATCCAACTACGGATATTCATCAGCCCAAAATTCGTACCAAACAGTCATACGTTGTGAATGTGGTTATTGTAGCGCAATCACATGTGGGTTTTGCAATCACAGGTCCAACCCCAAACACGGTAGGTTGGCGATTAACAGAGACATCAAGGTGAAAATGTTTTTAACGCTTAGAACGATTTTGGTTCAAAAATCAGCATCCACTTGTTGATGCTTTATGAGCCATTCCACGATTTTTTTTTCGCTATTCATGGTTATAAGAATTCAGTTGTTATGTTAATTGAATTGTTCAAGCTAGAGACACAGACCTTTTGTGAGTATACGTTGTAAAGAGCTGTTTGAAATTAGTAATTCATGTCCAAGACGGGGAAGCGATGTTCCAGGGTTTTCACCAACGCTCTCATGCATTGCTTCGATGTTGACATTTAAACGGCTTGGTGCAGGATAACCGGTTGCCAAACTTTCATTATTTTTGAAATATTGATCAAAAAATGAAAACACGTTGTTGTCTCGTATAAAGTTCCCTTTATAATAACTTTAAGCTCTCAGCTTACAAGTTGTTTTTTTCAGTATTCAATAATTTACTGCAAACATGGTGGGACATTCTAATCTTGCGTTAATTTTGGGACACCCTTGATATGCATAACATAATTGAAAGAGGACATATTCAAGCGAGCTTTGAACAGTTCGGATCCATTAGGTCTAATAAACTTGGGCAAGCAAAGCTCTATATGCTAGTATCTAAAAATTTAATTATGCCGAATATTTAATATACTGAAAGGGGTTTGACTTAATAAAAGTTGTAAGTTTGAGAAAGATTTATGGTTTGTAAGCTTTTCAAAGTAGAAAGTTTCAAGAATATTGGTTGTACCATGATTTCACTTATCTATTTAGCTATAATGTGTCTGTCTCTTTCTATACTCGTCTCATAGTTCACTTTTTAGGTTATACTTTACGCCATTAAATAGTCAATTCGATGACGTACGTCTATTGGTCTGGTTTACGTAGAACCATTTGCACATTGCATACCTCCTTGCCTATAGTACTGACATGGAAAATGGGTTGGCTCATGAATTCTGCACTCCAACAGGCGTTCTTGATGTGTGCATTCACATTGCCGATCGGATTAAGATGGTGAAAAATGCCTTCTGTATCCGTCCCCTATCGAGATTCGAATCCGGTACCTCCCGCTCCAATTGCCGCAGCTTTAACGGCTGCGCCATTTGGTCGGTTATCACGTTTTTATGGTATAGTGTCAAAACTGTGTAAAACTCAGTGTAAAACTTCGTGAATAAAACTTCGCTGTATAGTCGGAATAAATGTTTGTCGAAAATTTTATATCCGTGCCGTTATAAGGTTTTCTGTTATTATTTTGATTTTGTTGAAAACTTCACAATTCAAAGTTTATTTATGTAATCATTAGTTGCTTTCCAATCAACCAACCGCTAGTACCCGCTAGTGCACCGATAGTCGTTCGTTGCGTGTCTTTGCTAAATTGACTTTGGATTATTTAGTAAAGACACGAAACGAACTACTAGCGGGTACTAGTGGTTGGTCGATTGGAAAGTAACTATGAAATCTATATTTTTTATTTTTTAATATTTTGTTAGTGTAACGTTTATTTATAAACTTTTATTGATAGCAACTAATATTGAAATCCAAGAGTATGTCTCGAAAACTTTGAGAAGAGATCTTTATACAGAAGAGTAATTGTTTTATACATTGGCCAACTTTGAACCATTCTCAATGGTCAGTTTGTAAGTGATTATAAAATAAACTTGTTTTTCGGAGAGTTGCTGATTTGGAACAAGACACGAGCCTTTTATAACTGCATAACTAACAACATTATACTTTAGACTTACCTTTCACTATCGTTCGCCTCAATATAATATAATTATAAGATAAAATATCAAAATTTTAGTTTCTTTTCGATTTAGTTTTGTTTTATTAATTATAAGTTTGCATTACAAGAAATTCAAAGAAATTCATATTTTTTAATATTTAATCATTTTTATTTTAAATAATTTCTACATTTTACAATAAATTTGCTTCATATTTTTTTTTTATATTTTCATTAAATTATAACGTAATAATATAATATAGGGTTTGTTTTTATTTAATAGTAATTAAATCAATTAAAACATTATTATGAATAATATGCAATATAACTTACAATAATATTAAATAATTTAAAATTTAAATTTTTATCAAATCATATTATTTAATGTTTAAAAAATAATATGCTTTTACAATTAAAGTAAATAAATAAATAAAATAATACAATTTTGTATTTTATGTACTTTTTGCTATTTATATATTTATGTATTTTAGTATTTTCAAATTAATTTTTTGGTTTTAAAGTGCTTTTATATAAATATAAATATTTACTTGTTTTTATTTTAAATCAAATTTAATTAATACAACACTTTTGTTCAATTACAATTTTATTATTAATATTATTTTTTAAATTCTATTATTTTATAGTTTATAATAATTAAAAAAGATTGAAAATCCGTTTTATGTTTTATTTTTAAAAATTATTATTTACATAATAATTTTAGTTCAATTCCATTAAAAATTAAAAATTATATTTTGAAATAAACAAATGGGTATAAATAAAAAATTTTGAATATAGAAAATTTTTAGTATTTTTTGTTTTTACTTTTTATTATTTAATTAATTAATAATTGGGTTTTTTTTATGTTTTTGATTTATTTTTCCGATTCACGAGAAAATAAAATTAAAAATTGTTTTATTTGGCAACACCAGTGGCAACATCTTCTTCACGACGTGCTTTGTGTCCCCGAAATGATGCTTGAATTTTTGAAGCTGCTTTATGTAATTCAGGATCATTCATATCGATATCTAATTCCTCAGCTACCTGTTTAGTTATGTCTTTTAATTCTTCCGGTTTTATTTCGCCACCTTCCGTTGCGTTAATTTTACGTGCCATATGGCCGCGGAATGTTGATTGAATACGGATGGCGGCGTTACATAATTCTAAAAGTTAAAATAAAAAAATAATATATATCAGTTATATGATTATAAAATTAATTATTTGGAAATGAAATTATACTCTAAAACTATTAATTAACTTTCGGCTAATTTAATTAATTATTAAGTCTTTTTAAAGTCTCTGTTTGACTATTACAAATATTACGGTTTGTTTATATGTATTTATGTTATAGAGTTTAACAGAACGTTTACTTTATGTTAAGGTAATAATTATTGCTAATAATATTTTTATATTATTTTTATTTATTACTTATTGATGTACATATGGAAGCGCAACTTGATGCAAAACATACATCAGACATAAAAACCTATTAAATGTTTTATTGCATAAAAATATTTGTTATAATGGATATACAATTTTATTCAAGAATATTTGCTTTCTTAACCTCTTAGTAGAGTGAATTGTGCAATTGGTATTGTTGTGGAAAACTGAGTTTAAGTATCTATTGTACAGCTTAAATGACTCATAACATAACTGATAAAGTTAAATATTGAAGTTAATTGCATTAAAATTTTATTAAAAGCATTAAAATTTTATGTCCCATTTCCTCGATTAAGGCTAGTACTCAGTTCAAAGTGAAATGAAATTTTACCGCGGTCTCCAAAAATTTATTTATTTTCACGTAAAATAGAAATTAATTTTTTTGGAGAGTTCAAATTTCACGTAAAAAAATGGTTCGAATCATTAATTTCGCGTGAAACAAATTTTTAGAGTTTATGCGCGCCATCTTTGGTGCATTGAGAAAACTATAATTTTTGCGCTAATGAACTAAGTACTGCTTAGTGAAAACAGAAATGAAACTTTTCATTTCTGAGTTCACTTTGGTAAAATTGTATTTAAATTTCACGTGAAATCGATCTGAGTACTAACCTTTAAGAAAGAACTTGTTTATTTAAAATAATATAAATAAACTCATAAAATATGTCCGTTTCAATTTGTTAGCATATCACAATTGTACTGCTTGAAAATATAAACAAATAACATTTTGTATATTAAACTAGGTAGTTACATTTGTATACGAGCCCAAAACAGTGACTATAGCTCTGAGTTTTGGAATGGTTATCCGAAAATTAGAACAAACTTATGCTCCAGATTTATTTCGGTTTGAATGACCATAAGAGATATTAGTTTAAATGCCATGTTTTTATCTCGAGAACAGTGCTAGATAGAAAATTATTCTTTAAAACAAAGTTTTAAAGTGTTACCAAAGAGAATAAATATAAAGAGGAACATCTTACATGAACTTCGGTTGCATATAAACTAAAAATATTACTGAGTTTAAATAGGATAAACATATATTTTTTATTTCGTTTCCTCTTTCGAACCACAACAAAATTTTTTTTTGACTATTTTAAAACTTCCCTTACTATTTCATATTATAATTCGATTATAAATGGAATATATATATATAATCTATATATCTATAATAGTAGTCAAATATTTTTTTTGCTGATGTTTGAGAGAGAAAAAGAAATAAAAAATATATGTTTATCCTATTTCGTTTGCCATCACCAAATAACTCACAAACATTTTGAAATTTTTAGTTTATATGCAACCGCGATTCATATAACATGTTCCTCTTTATATTTATTCTCTTTGGTGGTAGTTAGCAACGACAAATAAAAATTGATAATATCAATAGTTCTTTGATTTATTATGCAATTGTTTATTTTATTATTTATTAAAAAAAACAAAATCAAACAGTTTGTCATTTGACTCCAAATATCTAACTCGTTTTATTATATTTTCTGAAGTAGTAGGCCAATTTAAAAATATTAAATCTTTTACTTTTCTCCTTAAATAAAAATCGATGCATGTTAAATCGCGTGAACGTAGTAAAAACAAGAAAATCCATTTATTCGGGAACATTAAATCAAATTAGTTGGGACGCTATACCAAAATGGGGAGATGCGCCATCCAACTGAAGTTCTGAATGCTTTACTTAAAAAATACACAAAGTTTTAGGTCGTGAGTGTTTCGTAAACAAAAGGCCCGATTATGCGAGATCTAATAATTCCTGCCCAGGTATTTGCACTCCGACGTTCTTGTTAATCAACGGAACACATCCAATGTAGACCACTCCAATATTTTTAATTATTTTGGATAACATACGTCACTCCAATATTTGTAATTTTATTTACATCACCGTCACTCTTGAACATTACCACGACTGCCCAAAGGACATGATAAAAGAAATTTAGATTTTCATCAATTTTTTTGCCTCGCCAAATGGCAACATTTTAATCTTAGCAATGATATGTGATATACGCATGGATTTCAAAACTCAAGATTTTTGTGGGAACCAAATTGGCGGTGTCATTTGTAAATGTTTATATAGTGAATATGTTGGTAATAGGATTATAGGAATGTATCTGTATAAACAAGGATATTAAAATGATGCAAGTAGGTGACACTGTAGGGATGCCTGCATAATTTAAATTGGTATAGTCGATGCATTTTGTTATTGAGGTTGAAAGTTTTTATGAAATCGATAAAAATTAGATTATTTTTGTTTAATTTGAAGCGTGTCGCTTACTGTAAAATAAATTTGATGTGTATTTGTAAATCCGAGTTTATGACGTCAATTGAATACCTGTGTGATAGAAAAGATCAAATCTATTTCATCAAGCATATGCTACTATATATACTAGTTCAGTTGTGACGCGACAGTACTAGTGAATTACAAGAACTTAACTCGAAATATCGATTTTATTAATTAATTGTGGCGTGAGATAATTTAAATGTATTCGCGATTTATTGGAGTTGCTCAGAACGCCACAAATTTTATGTATGGCATTGTGTCAAAGTTTGTCAAAAGCTAGTATAATTTTAATATATCATACAGATGCCCACCGGGCCAAAATTTTAATATGGATTTTTACCAAAATGCTGCACAGAAATATCAGTAGCTAGAAAAAAGTTCCTAAAATCAGAAATGGTTTCATGGTTGGAATTTTTTGTTACTTGCTTGCCAATCTACCTACCGCTAGTACCCGCTAGTAACTGATAGTAGTCGGTTTTTATCTTTGCCAAGTTAACCATACTAAATTAAGACAGGACAAGTACCGAACTACTAGTGAATGGTCAATTGGGATTATATAGCTGTGCTGAAACAGGAATAACAGGATAAAATAGGAATAGTGATATTACTTTCAGTTAGAAATATTAGTTGTATTGCTATCGGTTTTATAGCTCTAGAATAGACACCTCACTCTTAGAAGGGATATAACTTTATCCTTGCATCTTGTAATAATTATGTGTTCAGTTGTTTGGCATGTAGTTCTTCTAGTATTGGGTATAGTTTAACTAACATCTTTTCAGTTACGATACGTTGAGATTTGTGCATTACTTTAGTCCTTAGAAATAAAATTTTAAAATATTTTGTAATAAAAAATGACTTCATTAACAATATAACAGTCATTTTTATATCTACCTCGACTTGATTTATCGATTAACTAAATTACAAAAAGGCAAAAATTAGTTCGAGAGAAGAGATAATATCGAATCTTAATTTAAATATCAAACATTCTAACAAGACAATTACATAGAACAAAGACGCTTTGAATTATTTAATCACTCGACTGATTTTCCGAAGGGATATTTTTTAATATTCTGATTTTAGTTATTTGATATCGTTTTTTGTAATAAATCATGCTAATTTTCCATCTGTTATTTAAATATCCATCTTCATCAACTCACAACGAATGAACACAATTTTTTTTTTGATAGAACGGAACGAAACTTTAATAATCATTGATTTGGAAAAAAAATATCCGTGTGAAATAAAATGGAAATAAATAGCGCAATTACCTGTAATGGCAGATAAAGTATTATAATGGGGGAAAACGAATGACGACTGATAGTATACAAAACAATATATTAATTTATGGAAAATAGATTAATAATCATATACAAGGACAGAAAATAACTTTTCAATTATCAGTCCATGACAGCGAACATGTTTTATAATAAAATATATAGATCGTAACAAATCAATTTCATACCATTGTATCGTATATATAGATACTCGTACATATATAGTTGGAAAAAACTTTTCCATTAATTTTCACATTTTTTCACCATTTTCATCAGTTTAATTTCTATTTATCGAATTTTTCTATGTTTTACGGTTTGCTATTAGAGGAATACAATTTGTTTTTATTACAAAATTTCTTTCGGGTTGTATATCTATCAAAATCCCCATTCCAAACACAATTCCAATTATTTTTAAAGGTAACTCAAAGTTCGATTTTTATTTGTAATAAATGTTATTTGTTGGGAGTGTCTATCGTTCCTTATATACACCTGTATATATGTACATATACACCTCTGCGAAGAAGAATTTTTCACGATATATAGTTGAATGTTAAGATTTTGCCGTATACCTAATAATGAGTTTTGTGCGGTTCTGTAATTGCGTTAACAAATTTTTAATGGCTCATTATTTTCATTTTATTTCAAAGGTGTTGTTTATAAATGGGAAATTAATTTTAATAATTAAATTACGTTTGAAATTATGTTATTAGTGTTTGTGGGGTTTTAAATAGGGGGAGTTTAAATTTGTGCTTAAAAATTAGTTGAAATTTCCAAGTTATTATACTAATTAATGAGTATTTTGGTTTATTGAATTTTTCTTAATAAATTGGCAGGAGACAGGGATGTATTATATTAGAGATGTACAAAGGCGTATAAGATTTTATAAATTCTCGTTTGAACTATAGATGTGTGTTAAATAATTGAATATAAAACACGTCCAGGTTCAGAATACTTAAAAGCACAATGCCCTAATACATAATGTACATATAGTTCTGTACAATGCCAATTGGCATAGAAAATCTTCTTAGTTCGCTGTACCTTTGTAATGGTAAACTTTTCCTCTAACAACTTGCACGTTCAAATGGTTTTGTGTGTTTCACTCTTCCATGTTATTCCACTTTCAGTTATACTTAATTAAATTTTAGTACGCTTTATATGAGTTTAGTTTTTGTTTTTTTTTTTAAACGAGTTACAAAAAGTGTTGTATCAGTCTATTTTCGTAAAAACAAAAGAAAATGTCTAGATATAAACCAGAGTAGTCATAGTGTAAAATTTTTGTTGCTGAATAATTTTTTCAATGTCTAAAATAACTTTGACGTCTTTTAGTGTCGAATTGTGTTTGTTTTAAAATTTAAGAAAGTTTATCCAAGATAAATTGTCTGTGTAATTTGCAATTATCTTGGTGTAAAGTTAGTCCTTATGCATAAGCTAAAACAAGTAAACAATATATGTAAAAAATATATATGAGTTTAATGCAGTTAACACCATTGTTTTGAAATAGTAAAAGGTATAATTTATTAAACTCTTGCAAAAGTTATGCTAGTGAAGTTCAACTCTGTGATGATGAAAAGAAAGAAAGAGATAACATATACAAAATGGAAAAAAACAAAAGAACCACTTTCTTACTATAAGTGTGATTCATCCTGCAACAAAATATTGATCCTGCAACACAGATTCATCCTGCAACAAAATAAAACCTCTACAGTGTATACACAGTTCAACTAAACATTTTAACTATGTTCTCCACTTTTCATAACTCTTTCACCCAGAAAAAAAAACAATAAATACACCCTAGTCTGAATCCAGCCAATAAAACCAGGTGCATTTCTTAAGGAAATTAGAACATCTACCTTTATCACATATTCCGGTATAGCCTTATTGGCAAACACAGGATAGGCTATTGGGTTTCTAAAAAAATGCTTTCTACAATGTGAAGATTACCGGCGAGAATGCATCAGCAAACGAAAGTTTATTGAAGCAAAAAGAACTTGATTTTAAAGTTCTGTTGATTGTTGATAATTCTCCATGCTGTCACATTCGAACTTAGAACTTCTAAATGTGAGTATGATGTTTCTTCCACCTAATACAATGAGCCTTATTCAGCAATTATTTAGGCATAAATGCTACTTTAATGAGTCAGTTACACAACCTGAGTTCCACTTACAGAAGTTTGAAAAATTTAGACTGTATCGATCATGCTATCTTCTGCTATTGGTGAATAAATATTATTATTGGATTGCAATTCGACCACAAACTTTAAATGCTTGTTGGAAAATACTATGGCCATTCAACGAGAATGAAGTCGACGAATTGCTTGTAGATCAGTCGTTAAGTGATGATGCTATCGAATAGTGATGTAGAAGACAGTGAATACGTTTTGCTTGTTGCAAAAATATTTCGAGAAAGTCTTGAACATTCCAACTCATTAGAAAATCATTTTATTAATAATGATCCGAATTCTGAACGTGCATTTCAATTCCCTCGCGAACGTGCATTTCAATCCCCTGATTACACTGTTGGGAGTTTAAATGTTTACAATTTTTTTTACTTGTTTCATGTAAATTATGTAAAACATAAATTTCATAAAAAGTAAATTACATGTAAAAAACGTAAACAATGACTGTACAAATTACCATATGTAAATTACACATTCTTACATGTTAAAAACCATGTAAACGGCCAGTTGTAATTTACACGCCCAACTATGGATCTGAAGAATTGGATTTCTGGGCATATCACGGATATCTAAAGTAATTTCAGAAATCATCTCAAGTTTAGTAACAGATTTTATTGTCAAAGAAGCCATTGAATTAGCAAGGGATGTAATG
Source organism: Tipula lateralis (assembly GCA_963932295.1). Classification (NCBI taxonomy): domain Eukaryota; kingdom Metazoa; phylum Arthropoda; class Insecta; order Diptera; family Tipulidae; genus Tipula; species Tipula lateralis. Next base: position 62,180,082 of record OZ010737.1, read on the forward strand.
AGGGTGATGTCTAATCAGTGATGATAGCGATTTCGTATCAGTTCACAATCGGTCGAAGGCATTGTCAACAAGTGAAGATAAATACTAGGTGCAATTATCGTTTAATTTCTAGGAAAATTTGTTTTGACTCTATAAACTTCTTGTCATTGAACATTTTTAGATAACCACCATAATCGTTTTCAAACGTTTTCTATGCGATGTTTTGGTTATTTATTTGGTTTTATTCGGTAAATTATGAAACTTATCCTAAACTTTATTTATTTAATGTAGGTAGGGTCTTTTTTATGATTTTTTTTAGTATCTATCGTTTAAAAACAGAATTGAGTATACTTATGGCTTCTGATCTCCTTATTTATCTAAATCTTTAAGTTCATATGTACTAATTTAAATTAGTTGTGTTTTATACATCATCAGGCATCGATCATACTTATCTATAGTTGTATCATTTATTTCATCTCGAGAGTTCTTTCTTGATTTTACTATGCAATTTGTTTCATTGCCTGGACAAATGAGGAGATGAAATCTATAAGAATTTTTTTAAAAAATTACGTGTAATATTTATTATTTATTATTCAATTGTTTGGTGAAAACGATTTTGGTTTAAATTATCTTAACCATTATTTAATGCATCATTTATTGCTCTAAATAAACAAACGTTTCCTATAAAAATTGTTTGTTTAGATATAGAAGTGTATTTTATCTCTCATCTTACTAGTCAATTGAACATATACATAAACACAAAAATATTATTTGTGCCAGCTCTTTTTCGTCACCCTATATAAACTATTATTGTGTAAGTCGAAATATAAACTTGTACCAATTATGTATTTTAAATCCTTATCATAAAAACAAACAACAAAGGATATTATACGACATAAAAATAATTTATTTTTTCTAACATTAATTCATAATTATATATTTTTAATGAATAATAAATTAATATAAATTAATATTTATTTTAGTGTTATTCATACAACTAGTAATCATTTTAAAGGGATTATATTCCTTTTGACATTGTGATTGTAAAACATTGCAAAAATTTACAATGTACATATATATGTACACTTCTACAGTTATAGACAAAAGTATTTAGAATTTGTATATTTGAAACAAGATGTTTGCTAATTATTAAAATCAAGATGTTGTTTCTTTGTTTTATTCACTTCTGCTTAGTGTTTTTGTAAATTCTTAAAACCAAAAACTGAAACAGCGATACGAAAAAACTGTAAGTAGTACGATATTTTCATCGAGACGTAGTTTGGTTGGATTTCATTTGTTCATGTCGCAACATGATTTACGTTCAGAGATCTGTCGTTTGTTTTATTTGGGATATTGTTTGAGTCTTGTTTAATTATTCTGAGGTGATGGAGCAGCTCATCAAAATGTCTAAGAACATCTTCCGCAGAATATTGCATTCTATAGGTAAGTTTGCTTGAGAATTATCCTACACTGTGCATGCCTGCGTGTGTGTATGTGTGTGTGTATCTACGTGAATATAATTTTATGAACAGAATCGGTTGTACATGAATTTGTGCATTTAGGAAAATACAAAAATAAAGCAATATTTCTTAGTATATTACCAAATTCTGTGGAAGGATGGCATCGAAGGTTTAAGTGGTAGCTATAGAGAACGTAAAAAAAATTATAAACGTAACGTAAGAAAAATTAAGAGTGCAAATGTATGCCTGCCCGTGTATCGGCCCATGTATTACTTAACGTAACATAAAAAATTTAACGAAATTTCGTTCATTTATTATCTGTCAACTTAAAAACGTATTGATGCGATTTTTTACGTGCAAACTTAAAAAATAAAAGGCAAATGTCAAAAAAACAAAAACAAACAAGACAATATTTTAGTTTGTTCTGTGATAACAAATAATTGTGTTCGGAAATAAGTTTTTGATATAATAGTTATATTATACATATAATATTTGTTAGTATAATCATTTAATTATTCCATTAAAAAAATTATCCTTGTTCAAATTGTATGCGAATATTATGTACATACATTGAATATGTTATTTAATGTGCTATGCTGTATAAAAAGTTATGTTTAAATTAATTAATTATCAATGAAACATCCAAAAATAGCTATCGACTGTAAGAATCATACGACAAGTATGGATGAAACGTCAAAAAACGTAACAAATTAGATTCGTTAAAAATTCTTACGTTACTTTTTAAGTTATACGTTATCTATAGTTAGCTCTTAAGGGTAGTTATTAGTAGGTTAATCCTATATCGGCGTTTATAAGCTTATATCGGGAGTGGGGAAAGAGTTTATTAAACGATTTAGTTGTATAATATACGTGAAAAGTTATTTAAATAAAATTATGAAAGTAAAAATAAAATAATGCAAATTTTGAAAAATCTTGTTAACCCAAGCATTTTCTTGAAATATCAGCCTTTAATCCAGGCTTTTGAAAATCAGGCATTTTTAGGAACTATGCTTTAAAAAAACGATTTTGAAAGCCAAGATTTAGTTGGGAACCCCAAAAAAGTACTATTTATTACAACATGAAAATATATAAAAACAATAAAACTGTAATTAATTAGGAGAGATGTGGGCTCGAGAAATAAATCAGTTGGTCGACGTTTATTTAGAGAATTTGATCAATGAATTCAAGACAGTTACTTTCCAATGATTCAAAAATATCATAATATGTTATAAGAAGACTTAAGGAAGTTGACATTCAAATTTATATTACCAGAAAAGTAATTGACATCATCAAAAAAAAAGTGAATGAACATTGCTTTGTAGTATATGATCAAACCATTGGATAATTGGAGAAATATTTTTATAGACTGATTAGAGTTCGTATGTTCGTAGAAAAAAATATCACGAAAAATGACCAACTGTGCTGACTGGGAAACGTAAAAATTTATTTTTTTACTTATAACTAACCTTGGGCGACAGTTGGGCGTGTAAATTACACGATTTCAAATCTATAATTGTAAGTAAAGCACCATCTGTTATAATTCTTCTTACTATGTTACAAATAAAATTTATGAAATAATTAACTGCGTGCAATTGTTTTCGTCTATATACTGAATGCCACAAAAACTTGTTTTTGATTAGAATTATCAGCAGATTAATTCCGGTAACCTTGATGGAAAAAATCCCTTTCCAGCTCAAACTGGACCGGAACACTAATCGGTTTTGCAAGTATGTACGTATTTATCTTTGGTAACGTCAGTAAACGTTAACGTTTTATGTAATTTACACTTTTTTTCTTACATAATTTACATAAAAATGTAAAAACCGTTTTTAACATGTAAAATCCCAACTGTGTCTTTCGTAAAAGTTGAGTTTCCAAATACTTTTGCGTGTGACTGTATATGTACATGAAAAGGAATTTGATTGACATTCACTTATATGAATAATGTCTCCATCAACATCGCTATTCTCGTAATAACATCGAACAATCGATCGGATTATAAAAACTTTATTAGCTTGTTGTTTACATGAATACTTAGAAAAGTATAGCATTATGTGTACGTATATGTACGTATATATAGTTAAAAATTCGGTTTGTTCATAAAATATATCGCTGAACATAAATTTTCAATCGGTGTAATAAAATATTAATCAAATTTTCCAGTAAATTTGAAAACAAAAATAATGTAAATAAATTTAGAAAATGGCGCCATTCTACTTTCGAACTAAAGTTTGACTCTTTCGCTCGTATGTAGACAAATATATATCACACATGAACATACATATACACATTCAATGAATGAAATTGATTTGAAAACAATTTACAAAACTATTTTGGGTGAATAAATTTGCTGCCAATATTTTATATGTCAAAATAAAACACCGGGTACGATATATATACTATCCAGCTATATGCTGAACCTGAAAATGATGGAAATCAAATGAGATGGATATACGCATATTTTTCATGTTGTATATCTTAGTTAAATTTTATATACTTATAAATGGCAATGTATATGGTATGCAATTTATTATGTGAAAGGGTTAAATTGGATGTTTAGCTAAAATGCTCCCTATAATTATTCGTTATGCAATATAGCATAAATCACATAAATGTTTGTATTTTAATGTTCATCTGTTTACATTTACATTTTTTAATTATATATGCCACAATCATGCAATATAAAAGTTAGGTTGATAAATACAATTTACAACATTACTTATAACATATGTACTCGTATTAATGTTCCGTAGGAAGGAGTTCAATTAATTTTTTATCGAGTTTGATTAGATCGGGGGTAGAAAATTGAAAAGCCATTATGTAATGTAAATAATTTTTGAGCTTGAATCTGAAATATGGCTATAGTTGGAAATTTGGAATGGGATTTTATTTATAGTTCTTTTTCTGAGCAGCGCTGTCGTTTTACTCCAATCGGTGTGGTTTTAGTTTATTATTTTTTGAACTCTATATAGTATTAGAATCTGTTGTTCATAAAAATGTTTCGTCTTGAATTATAATTAACCTTTTTCTATTTAACCATTCCTTTTAATTGTGTTGACGTAATTGGATGGACTAAAATGATAGCTGAAATAAATATACAAATATGAGGTGTAATGCCAAAAAATGTTACGATGGGTTGGTACTATCTCTAATGTAGTAAATATGTACCAGTAAGTTATTATGGAAAATCCTAAAGATCTAGTCTGGTACAGAAACGTCATTTAATGATCGATATCCACAATGCCTTCATTTCCGTTCTCTTGTGGTAGCAAAGAAAGTAAGTGAACTCGTATAGTTGCTCATGGTTGGCCAATATATATATTTTTTTACACACCTGAGTGTTTATCGACTTTACAAATAAATCAAAGAACATTATCCTGGGCAGTAAACCGACAACATGTAATGAAGCTAGGGGATCTAATCGTCTTTTGATACATCTTGGAATTTCGTCTTTTGATACATGACGCCTAATGTAGGAGCGTGGCGAACATCCTCCTCTCAAATATGAACTATATATATATAAGCTATATATACAGTTTATATAATGGAAATTCATCGATCCTAGCAAGAATTTGAACTAAATACAGATTTTTGGAAATGTATTAAAGATTTACATCTTAAATAAAAAATCATATAATGAGTGATGAAGCTTCGAAAACCTTTGTCAGTATTTTGGATTAATTTTTCACTAAACCTTCCCGGTAAATCTGTATTTGCGATTTGGTGTTGCTATAATGTAAATATTATCGATTTTCATGGAATTATAAAGATTATCATCCAATCTGTATCAGATAATATGTTCATTTATTTGCATTGATTGATGAAAAAGGCATTCCATTTTAATTGATATGGGTTTTCATTTATAAAACTATCGACTTTGATTTTCCAGATTTTATATAAACCTTTCTCAAATTAATGATCCGTGTGGACTATTGCGATATCTTGTTGTAGAGTCTATCACGGTAGCTTTAAATGAAACTTGTCTAAATGCTTGTATATAGTTAGCTCCTCAATTAAGATTATGGTTCTCGCAGGTTACTTTCGTTCTTAATCTTTTTGAAGTATTTTCATCGTTGATTTTATTCCACACTCGCTGCACCTTGTTTTACCTACAACAAACATGTTTTCGTGTAGGTTGAAAGATTTTCGATTACTAGAACTGCTTCAAATATAATTTTTATTGGTTTACACAGCTCGCTTCCTACGCATTTTCTACTTATGTAAATTTTAAATCTTCATTCGTAGGCGTAAAAACTTCTGCACATCATTTATGTCTGTAATTTTCAGACAGTTTATTCTACAAATAAATTAATCAAGTCAATTGGGACGCTTACAGTTATATATAAGTGTGTCAGTTTTTGCTAAACAAAATGGAGGTGCAGTTAAATGGTGGTTTTCAGTATCCCAATAGCGACTAATCTGTTTTTTATCAAAGCCAGATTTCATAACTGAAACTGTGTCAAAAAAGCCAAAATTTGGGCGACATATAGTCAGAACATTGGAAAGCATTACTGCTATAAGTGTAAGTACGAGATAATCCAACGATATCAAACAGACACTGTGCTTAAGAACTTGGACTTCGAAGTAACAATACTAACCAATATTTTACAAATAAGAGTTGCTTGTCAATTACAATCTAAGTTTTATGAAAAACTAATAAGGATTGACTAAGCTCTCTTATAAACAAACAAAACATTCGGATCTCCAAGATAACTCTTCAATCACCATTAAATCTGTTGAAAGTGACGGTATGGTGTGCAATTTTATGAGAGTATCTAAAATCACTGGTTTATATCGATGAAACACAATCGATTGCTGCATTATAGAAGGGAACATAACACGAACATAACACAACACGAACATATATATATATATATACATATATGTATATTTATATATATATATATATATATATATATATATATATATATATATATATATATATATATATATATATATATATATATATAAACAAAATCTATTAGAGCACCCAGTATAATAAACCTTAAATAAATTAAAGTTTTGGAAGCAGCCTATATGTCCTAAATTGGTTAAAATCAAAATTATTTACGAAAAGTTTTAATAATTGTATTGCCAACGCTCAAACTTATGTTATAGATATAACTTTATCTAGTCGAGTTCACCATAATTTCACTAAATTACAATAATTGTGCCGTAACATGATATAGGTTATGATGGTTTTTGCTAGTTTATAAATTTATAATAAAAAATGGTTCAGATTTATGTATAAACTTGACTGTTTATATTGGGTATTTATACCAACGGTAAATCCATCCATATCCCATAATATTATGGCTATACATAATTTAAAAATAACATAATGTTAAACATAGCGATTTAATTTAAAAAGAACCAAATACACTAAAGCCTCGAGTTGCGTCGTTTCGACTTGCGCCTCGAAAAAAATTAATACCATAATTTCCATTTGCGTGGCATTTTGGACGCAACTCAAATTCAATTTTAGTAAACATTGTGTTTTTTCAGAGCCATCTCTGAAACTTTAGTAAACATTGTGTTTTTTCAGAGCTATCATTTATGATGATGCTTTATCATTCATTTCCTTACTTTGGTGCGCATCGTGTCATATTTGGGCTCGGGCTTAGTTCTTTTAACAGATGATTTTGGTATGCACACTGTACACACAACACGTTTCAAAATCTGTGTATCTGGGTCAATTTATGCAGTTAAACGTGTTTTTTCAGAATCTAGTAGAGAAATATTTTATTTAGGTTTCGAGTTGTGACGCATATTCGTGCAACGCAACTGGATGCTCTAGTGTACATAATTAAAACATATTATGACGAAATAACAGAAGTATACTGTATTAGTACACATTTCGGAATTTTCCAAACTATATATAGCAATATATTCATCCTACATTCTTATTTATAACTGTCATTCTTACAATCGTTGAATATAAATCATTTTGGCGTTTAGACTTATTTGATTTATTATTGATTGGTAGACTATATAAAGTTTAAAATTGCAGCTCGTTTTATATGTCATCACACATCGCCTAATCTATTATTTAGTCGTAGCATGTATTTGAAAATAAATGTGTTTATACATAAAACAAATATAAATTAATTATGGATTATAAAATATACGTCATAATCATCATACTTGTATAACCTATACACTATAAATATTATTATGTAGGAAAATCATAAAAAGTTATGAGAACAGTTTTGTAATAAAGCTCTTTTATTAAAATATAAAGTTTTACAATTTTATAAATTGAAAATATGTTATAAATGTTAAAAAACTGGGATTATTATAAAAATAATCTCGTCTATATTGAAATATTGTATATATGTGTACAATATTTCAATTTTGAAAAGTTAAATAACATTGTTATACTAAATTTAGAAGTTTCTTTGAAACTAGAATGGTTTCAATGTTTGACATTCAAAGGTGAACTTAGAGTATTTTACTGAGGTTTAAAAATATTTTTTCTTTATAGGAATGATATACATAGATTAAAATGTCATAGCAACCATGTATATATAATAGCTTTTGTTTTCTATTTTTTAATTTGTTTTATTTAGAAAATTTGAATACTCATTCTAGAACAACGTTTGATAACTAAAATAACATGTAGAAGGATTGTTTTGAGTTGACCTACAACTGCAGCAACTAGCAGGGTTTACAAGTACTTGTAAAGGTCTTACAAAATTCACAACTAGATGTCAGTAGTAAATAATTTCTAAAGGAAACATTTTTGTGTTATCTTTGACATTTGTAAATCAAGAATAATTTGAATGCTGACAAGGATCCACGATATGCTCTTATAACGAGTCAGATAATAAAAGTGTTACCAGAGAAAGGGTTGAGGAAACTAGTGCAGATAATTAATGTAGCATTTCGACTAAGATATCTACCAAGACAATGGAAAGTTGCAGTAGTAATTATGATACTTACGACGAATAAACCACCGCATGATAAAGCTTCATATAGGCCAATTTCTCTGCTACCAACATTAACGAAACTTTTTGGAAATACTTTAAGAAGAGATTAAAACCAATTATCGAACACCAGTTTAGATTTATAGCACTGGCAGACTAAGTTTAGCTAAACGCGGTTAGTGCATTTTTTGAGTTTATCTATAGTGTGTGAAAATCAAGTTTAGCTAATCTGGTTTTATTTTGGGTTTAATGAGTAATCTTTCAATATTTTGAAGTTTATCGTGTAATAATGAGTTTAGTGAGAGCGACATCGTGCGACTGAAATTTAATATCATTGAAAGTATAAGTGGCGCCATCTTACAATCAGTGAGAAATAATTGAAAATACAGGTGGCACCATTATACAACTGGAATTAACAAATTTATGACATTTTAATAAAATTTTCGTGAGTGACAGAAAAAATAAATTTAATTTTAAAAGTGAAAAGTTTGAGTTTAGTTAAATCACAAATTATAAAAATAAAATGAATTCAATTCATATCGCAGCAATCATGCAGCAAATTGAAGAGCTGAAGGATAGAGGCAAACGTTTGGAAATCTTGGTGAAAGATTCTCAAGAAATTGCACTTTTCCATTTTGAGAGAAACCAAAAGTTTCCTGTGCTATTAATTGCCTTAAATAATAAACAGACCATTGATAGAAAAATGTGGAATTTGGTAAAAATATCTTCATACCCAGAAACCAAATTTAAAGAGGATTTTCGAATGTACCGAAAAACGTTTTTCGAAATAGCAAGCACATTCAATTATTTGGAAAAGATGGATACTGGTTTTCGAAAAAGTATTCAAGTGAACAAATGCGTAGCGGTCTCTTTTTATTATTTAGCATCATCGGCAGAATGCCGAACTGTAGCCAATTTATTTGGAATTGGGAGATCAACGGTTCGCGAAATAGTTCTGGAATTTTCCGAAGCAATGCGCAAAACTGGAAAGAGAAACATTTAGTTATTTTTATCCTCTTTCCGATGCATCAATAAAAGAAATTGTAGATGGCTTTGAACAGCGTTGGGGGTTTCCTCAAGTTTATGGAGCAGTTGATAAACAATATCTGTTGACCATTTCTTAACTACATATTTACTCTTAATTTTCTCTTAAGATGGATGTTATATAGAAATAAGTCCTTCTAAGATGACGCTACTGATTACCACAATTATGAGGGATGGTACTCAATTATATTGTGGGCAGCGGTTGATTACAGGAAAGCAATCTAATATAATATATTATACAACACCAGTTATTATTTAATATATTTCTTTTAGATATCGATTCACATTTATCAATGTGGGATTCCCTGGCAAAAATAATGACTCATATATTTATGAAAGTCGCGACTTAAATTGCAGGGTCTTGGGTGATTATGTATTTAAAGTGAGCCGTTATTTAATGAAATCTTATCCCGGGAATATTTTACCACATGATCAAAAACATTTTAATTATATGCTTTCACGATCAAGGCGATAACTTTTTTGTTTCACATTATGACATTGTTTTAATACTCATACCATACACTCAAGGCGCCAATTCATTTTTTCATTTGATAAACCAATGGTCTGTCAATGTCATTAGATAAAAACATTCTACGATAGAACATGTACATCGAATCACTGATGTAATCGAGAAATCACTAGAAAAAAAGAAATATGCTCAACTATATTCCTTGATGTAGCGCAAGTTTTTGACAAAGCGTGGCACCAGGAGCTTGTAGTGTATGGGAAGAGTATGAAGAACAGGAGCATAAGAAGTGCTCAAGCGATGATTCGAATTTTCATTCGGAACATATAATTGACAGATTGGAAGGACTGTTTTTTTGCTGTTTTATTGATTTTGGAGAGTTGACAAGAGATGAGGTTATCCCATCTCTTCTGGTGCAGATCACCAAAGTGATAGTCGATATATTTTTTAAAAGATAATGACATCACTCCTAAGGTAGGCTTAAGTCGCAAGTGGAAGCTGGACCTAAATTGTCCAATTTATCAGTCAATACATTTCCTTAAACTGTTTATTCGATTTAGGGTAAATTTCGATGAAATGATATTGAAACAGTCGTCAGGCGACTGTTTCAAATTGAAGAGAGAAGAGCAGCCTGACTGTCAGAAAAGATGCAGACACGAAATTCATCTCCTTTGCAAAGAGTGCTGCTTTCAAAATGCAAGACAATGGCGTATCTATCAATGGGGATAGATAATTTGACCTCAGAACCTGGCACCAGCTAAATTACAGCATACTGATCTGTCAGTAAAGATCATCATAACTACTAACGATTTTTATTCCTATGGCCCTATTCTGGTAATTCCCGGAGAATTGGGAATTGGAGAATGATTTTATATGACATTCGAGTTAAAATATTTTTTTTTCTGGCATACTGAGGTAAAAAGCTAGTGTTAAATTGGGAATAATTTTCTCTTCCAATTTTGATATGGAAAAATTATTCTCAATTTATAAATATTTACATTGAACTTTTTTCGTCAGTAGGCCGGAAAAAATATATTTCAACAGAAATTACATATAAAATCTTTCCCCAATTCCCGTGGAATTACCAGAATAGGGCCACTGTACGGAGCTCAAACGAAAAATTTTATCCGTAATTTTCTGCTTTATGCTGAAAACAGATGGTCAGAATTCTGACAGCAGCGAAATTAGAATACACACGTTTATATGAAGTGAATTACATGTATTCTGCTCGACATGTAGAATTCTGCTTCATGTCTCTATTTCTAATTTCGCTGATCAGAATAAGGGCGACAACACACAAAACTAAAAAAAACGTAAATCGTGACTAGGTTCAAGTTGTTTTTTTCATTTAATTTTCTGTTGATAGAAAATATTTTTGTATGCTGTCAAAACAAAATGGAGGAACAATATAATTGTAAAAATTGAAAAATAATAAACAGGATTAGTTATGACAAATTTGTGTTTTTATTTAAGTATTTTATACATTGGTTAACATATATCTCGTAAAATATCTTGTGAAATTATATCCAGTTGCTTATATAAAATACCATGCAATTGTCTCTCAGTTTCGATTTAAATTGACCGCTTACATAGCGTTGTATTTTAATTTTTCCCTACATAACTAAACTTTATGAAGATATGAACTATAACATAAATTAAACATGATCATTTTATTTAAACATAATCATATTTTATTAAAACTCACGTTAATTTGGTTTTATTTTCGATTTTTTTATAACACAAAAAATAAAAAAACACTTTGACAGCTCGAATTCTGCTTTACGCGGCAGAAAAAAACGTTCATGTAATTTGCAGGCAGCACTGTCAGCAGTGCTGCCGGCAGAAATTCTGACCATCTGTTTTCAGCATTAAGTCTTATAATTATCAGTACGATAAAATATGTTTTGTACAAATTGCACGGAAACATAATTAGTAAACCAACATTTTTCATTGCGAAAAGCTTCAACACAATGAGGAACAACAATTACTTTTTAATATTCTTCAACTTGCTCTATATAAATCAAACTTTTCGGTTTTTTTTTCAAAATTTTAAATGGAATTTGAATATAAATCATTTTGTGGGTTGGTAATTGTTGTAAATTAATTTAATTTTTATTAATAAAAAAAACGGATACGAAAAACATATAGAATAAAAGCCCAAATAAATAATAAATGATATTGAACATAAAATCAGCAGACGAAAAAGCTTTTATGTGGCGAAATATGTGCGTTTGTATACAAACCGTTATAAATAAATACAATATATATATACTGTGTGTTTGTGTTTGTATATATTATTATTTACTTTTGGGGAAAGAAGAGCTTTTGGTTATAAATACATTTACGGGGTATATAGTGAAGCGAAATTGAAAGCTTATAGATTTATTGTAAATATTTCAGTTAAATTGAGCTTTTTTGCACCTCCTCTACCCGAAATAAAAAAAAACAGCAATTTACTTGATAGATTTCATGATTTATGGATTTTATTTTTGAGGCGGTTAACATCCGTCTGTCGAAGTGTTCGACGAAACAGAAATGATACGTATTTTACATGAATCGAATTTGTTTTGATTGATTTTTGTTCGTATTGTTGTTACTCCTCGTATATGCGGATTTAAAAAAAATATATTTTCCCTTGTCAGATTTAATAAGCATAAATATATATGTATACGTCGTGTGATCTATAAATATCACGTAGATATTATATTTGTATATATGTATGTATGTACAGATTGTAAAATGTCTTATGGATAAAATAAATTTATTTCGATTTATTATTTTTGTTCCGTTCGTGTGCCTTATCTCAACGTAAACATAAATATAGTAAATTAATCGCCATAAGAAACAACAATTAAAACTTAATTACATTTTTCAATTACCAGTCGTAGCCGTACAAAACTTGCTCCTAGTAAAACATAATTATAATTTTTTCCAGGAAATTTTTATTTAATTTAAATTTATCGGTTTGAATTGAAATTAACTTTTTGTTTAACTGTTTTAAATTAATTAATTAGTTTTGTTTTTCGAAAATTAAATTATCTTTGCCAATTTTTTGCTTAAATTTTTGTTTCTAAAGTTTTTTTATATTGAATTGAAATATTTATGCTGATTGTGATAAACGTGATGCGGACGCTAAGAGCATTTTAAGGGATAACAATCATGGGTGGGATTTCCGTATTTAATGATCGTGATTGGTTGGTTCAACAGCTAACATGAAGTTTAAAGTCGAATTCATGCTTGCGTTCCTTCCTTCCTTCGTTTCGACTATTTTTCTTTGCGATATCATGGTTGATGGGAAAAGTACAGAACGATTTTGCTGCCATCTATAGGTAATTGTCATTATTCGTGATGGTTGCCATTTTTTATAAAATTTTGTCGATTATGTTTGGTGATTATTTGTGATATCTGTGTTAAATATTTTAATTTTTTATTTTTGGATATTGGAGCGTATATAAATTTATTATAATTTATCATAACTGGTTAATAATGATAAAATAATGTTTAAATAAATTTTAATTATTTTACTTTTAATAAATTTGTAAAATTATTAATTTTTATATATGTTGTTCTTCCCTCGGCATACCGACATAAAATGTTTGACATTACATTTGAAAGCATTTTATTTTCATCTCTTTTTAATAAATATAATATTATCTCTTTCTCGCCATGTTGTTCCGACCAAAAGATAAAGTTAATCCATTTAGATGAAAAAAATTCACAAGAAAAAACACGTCATATTCAACCAATGAAATTGTTAAAAACAATTTTGGACGGAAGGAAGGAACGCGAGCATGAAGTCGTCTTAATATATCTTTCAACCACATCTCCTTCTAGTTCTCGCCTTTGTTAATATTCTAATTTTCCCAGAGATTTGCTAATTTTATCTGTGTTTGCTAATAGTTGAACAAATATGTTAAAAAGCAGCTATGTTGTGCTGGTTTGAACTGGCAGATAACAAATATATGAAAAATGTACATAATTCTTTGCACATATATCTGGTTTTCCAATAAGAGTGATATGATTTCTTTAACAAAAACACACTAATTGTTAAGGAAACTGAAATATTTTCTATTTAATGTGAAGTACAATCGATACAATTAAGGTTTCTACGACTCCTTCTGCAGGCACGAATTCGATGAAACGTTTTCCACTAAATCAAGTCGTATGTCATGAATAGCACGTTCAATATTGACTTGTAAGGCTTGAAGAGTGTTTGATTTATTGATAAGGACCAATTACTTCAAATTACCCTACAAGAAATAGTATTCTACTGTTAAATCACAACTTCTTGGAGGCCATTCAATATCATAATTTCTTGAAATAATCGAATCTCTAAACTTTTCTCGCAATAATTCAATTGTTGCTCTTACTGTGTGACACGTAGTCCCAACTTGTTGGAACTAAATGTTGTCAAGATCAACTTCTTCCAATATTGGCCATAAAAAGTTGGTTATCATTTATACCGATCTTCATTGACAGTAACGGTGTTACTAGCTTCATTTCGAAAAAAATACGGACCGATAATTCCACCAGACCAAACACCACACCAAACTGTCAATTGATATGAATGTAATAATTTTTCATGAATAATTTGTGGATTTTCTTCTTACCAGAATCAACAGTTTTGTTTATTTAACGCACCATTCAGATGAAAGTTAGCACCATCGGAGAAGATGCTTTTGTTATTCCAAGACAAAATCAGCAAATTCACGACGTTTACAGCGGTCCAATGGCTTCAGTTCTTGAAGCAATTGAACAATTGAACAGCAAATTGAACAATTTTATACGGATGCAAACCCAAATCCTTTCTCAAAATCGGCTAGGTTGTGGTTTGAGACAGTCCCAATTCTTGAGAATGTCTTGGAATCGACAAACTGCATTATTCAGCAATACTTGCTTGAACGGGAGCAATATTTGCATTACTTCGAGCTTTTCTTTGTCTTATTGGCACTTGAACATTATGTAAAGAAAATGTACGTTCAAAATTTTCAACAAATCGACGAATACCGCGCACACTTGGACGATTATTACGACTATAAAATGGAGAAAGCGCACGAAAAGTTACAATTAGAGAACGAGTGTTTTGATGCGCATATCTCACCATGACGAAATTGTAAACATAACTGAATACAATGAAACAAAAAAATGACAGATCATGACATATTACAAATGGCCGAAACGTCACTTAAAAATCATATAATTCCGATTGGAAAACCCGATTCAAATTAGTTTTAGTAAAATTACGAAGCACGTATCTAACATCTCCAACTGCTTTGCAATACGTTGAGCAGAAAATCTTAATTTAAGAATATTAACCAGCTGTATTTCCTCCATGTTTGTTTGAAGGTGATTTCTGTCTGTTTACAACTAATTGGCGATATACTGTGATTGGAATACACCGATATGAGAGTTTTCATAATATTGATCTCAGTTAAAGCTATTTATTAACCATCAACTACTATCCTATACTAAGCAGTCAAATAGAAATGCTGACAAAATAAAGAGTGATCCAATAGGAGGTAATTTTTCTAAATCTCATTGGGGTTTATGGGGTTTACAACTGTCGTTATCATATGATATTTCTCTGGGTCTCTATAATATCATATTGTGGCGTATTTTAGAGAGAGTTTGAAGGCATATAAATTTCCAGAATATAAGCCGGTTGAGCTTCATTTGCGTCATCTTTTTGGTTTATGGGCGTTGGAACAGCTTCAAATTGATCGGAAAGAAGTTATTTTTTTTACAGCATTAAATGTCATAAACCGAACTTACGTTACTAAATTAATTTTTGATCATTAAATTGATTTAAATGCGTTTTATATAAAAAAAAATCGGAAGCTCTTTGACGTAACAGTCAGCCACATAAGACATTAATTCATAATAATTAAAATCAGGAAGAAGCAAAGTGTTGCTTTAATCTTCGGTTTAAGGTATCCTTGCTAGAAGTAAAATCGATCAGGTGATTTAAATGATTAAAGCTTTTACACATCATGTTAATCGATTCATTAGAACCATAACTGGTTCTACGTACATCAACTTGCAAAAAGTTATTTCTTCTTAGATGTCTATATCATATATACTTTAATTTGAAAATTTTCCATTTATTGATGGTGTGACAATGTGACCCAATAAAATGTTACCAACAAACGAGCAGTTAAAAAGCTCGAGTCTAGAGCTTTTCCAGAGTTGCTATTTTGTATGTTTAACAGCCATCCAGATATGGTGGTAAACACTATAAGTTCTCCTGGTAGGGTAATTCGTGATCTTACATCCCTGTGATCCTAATTCGAATCTCAGCGACTGATTGAACACCATGCAAAGAGGTAGTTCCAAACTGGTGTAATCTTTCAAAAAGAAGCAGATATTTGGTCATGACCGCAACCATTGCCGAATGGTTTCAGGGCCTTGTTTCGTGGAGATTTTCGTGGCGGAGATTTTATCAGATTTTAGATTTTATACTTATCAACGTCTTAAAAGGCCTTTGGAAACCTTTGGTCACTTCTATACGTTGCTCTTTTTTAAGATAATCTGTTTTATAATCCGTTTGTTTAGCTTTTTATGAGATAATTTACATCTTTAGCGAAAACCAAAAGTTTTGAATTCGAAACAAACCGAATTAGATATTGGACTCATATATAGGGAAGCATGTGAGTGGACTAGATATATAAGTCTCATATGACTACTGTGGCAGCTGCGGAGATGAAGATGAGGACGCAACAGTACCTTAGTAACTTTCCACTGGTTCTCTCGGTTCTCGTAAAGTAGATAAAAGCGTTGAAGCGCTTCTTTAGAACGACCTGTAAGATGGATGTCATTAATTTACGTTTAATCCAATCTAAAGATAGTTCACTGATAAGGCCAGACGGAAGTTTTAATTTGGTAGGACTCTTCGACTAGTTTGTATCTAAGCCAGTCCTCCGGCTAACCACCCTGTTCCAACCTATAACCTACAACCAAAGCACCATGTAAAAGAAAATAGGAGAAAACAGATAAAACTTATGCGAAAGATTGTATAGCTTTTGGAATCACATATACCAGAAGAAATCATTTTAACTCTCCTTTTCCAACTAAAGTTGAGGTAGAGGTTACTGTATATCAAGAAAATATTCGAAGAAGTTGGCCAAAACATAGTGGGTAGTAATGAGCTCTTAAACGTTAATAAAAATAAACCGCTAGTAAATATTTTTTTATCGGTTCATATTTTGGACATTAAATGCCTTGAAGGTCTAATCATCACTTTTATAATTTTAATTATATGAAATGTTTATGAAAAATTAAAATTTAAACCATTTGTCTGCTACTCGCCTGTACCAACATACCTTATAGATGTAGACGTATACAAACATATATAAATGTATAATGCTTTATACCAATTGATTTATAATTAACATTTAATATCCCTTCAAGACATTAAAAACATGAAAAAAGGATTATATCCCGCTTATCATAATCATAAATGAGTAGATGTAATAAATTAAATCTTATATAGTATATTTTATTTGTTCCTTGACTCTCCGGTCTTGAAATAATGATGTTTAACACAACAAACCAACAAATACATGTACATATATATAAAAAGGATATAGACGTTTGGTTTGGTGTTGGTATTGTTGTTATGGTTGTTGGTAAAATTATTTTTGTATTATGAAGAAGTAAGTTAATATTATTTAAAATAACCAAAAGGCATTAATTTCTACTGTATTTCACAGTTTTGTCTTAAGAATATATATCTTTATATAGAAATTTAATCAGATCAACAAGAAAATAAATAAGACCGAAATGTAATTTGTTTCCATGTTTAAACTGAGTGATAAGGATGAGTAGAAGAAATATACAAAATTTCTTTAAATAAATAAAATAAAATTATAAAAAAAAATATTTTAAAAAAGGGATATCATCCTTTTGCTTTAAACTTGGTTCTTAAGAACAAAGTAATATAACAACTTTATCTTTTTTATGCAATACTACTTTAAAAGGATATTTTGACTTTTGAATAAATATCCTTTTCATACTCGTCTTATATAGCCATGGCTAAGTTCTAATTTGGAATAAATGAAAATGTTGCTGAAGTTTATAACAAATAACATCCTATGTACAAAGTTATTAACAAATGTTTGGATATTATTAAAGTTTTAGAATATATAGTTTTGATTGGAGTGCTCAAAGTTGGGTAAGATTTACCCAATCTGTTTGAAATTAAATCGCAACAATATTTGACATTTTGGCTATATATAAGGATTTAAAATGGATATCTTCCATTATGATGAATTTAGGTATATCTATAGAACATTCGTGCATAGATTCTATCAAAAAGTGCAACCAATTAGTCTCCGTACACTGAAAATATACCACGAAATCGGTCAAATAAATTTTATATAATATACTATTTTGTTATTACTGACTGCAAAACTGAAGTTTGGATTTTTAAATAATAAAACTTGTATGTACATAGATCAGAAATGAACACCTTAAAACTAAAAATTTATGTGGGGTTGAAAAATATGGAGGGGTGGCCTATTGTTATGGGGGTGTATGAGTGCATCTGGAGTTGCACAACTTTGCGTCAAAGAGTCTTATGGTCAAACATATATATTTAGATATCGTCAATCACAAACACTCTAGTGTGGAGATTGTTTATCATTGAGTATAAGTTGATTGTTTATCTTCCAGCAAGATAACGTACGAAAACATACAGCATATGTATATGGTCAAGGAATGGCTACTCTAAAACTGCCCAAAGAAATTACATAGGCCACCACAGGGATACAATTGAACATCTCTGGGTTGAACTCAAAAAGAGAATTTTTCTTAAAGTGCGAGAGAAATAGAAATTATTGATTGAATGAATTCAGTATTGAATAAATTTTTATGGTTACTGAAAAATTTATTATAGCAGTACTGACAAAATATATCAAGAGAAGATTTTTATTCAGTACTGGAAAAAATATTCTATCGGAAAAATGCATCTGAATGTGAATCCATATTTAAAAAGTGAAGTCATTTCTATATGAAGCATTTTATAGTAGTTTTTTATGGTTAATTCATAATTTTAACATTTCTTTTTGTGTCATTTATCTTAAAGTCTAATTTCCATTATGAAAAAATTTTTGTCAGTATTTTTTACTGAAAAAACCAAAGCGAGACAAAAAATCAAACATACCATTAGAGTGACAGAGATCGTTTTTTACTTTTTTTTATAGTAGATATACTTTCACAGATGCTATAACATAACCAATAAATTTCAATTTTTTTTGTTTTGAATGTTAAAATTATCAATTGACCATAAAATAACTACTATAAAATGCTTCATAATGACGTCATACAAATGATTTCTCATCCATATACATTTTTCCTATAAAATAGTATTCCAGTACTGAATAAAAATACTTCTCTTGTTAGATTTTGTCAGTACTGCTATAATAATTTTCTCAGTAACCATAAAAATTTATTCAGTACTAAATAAATTTGTTATACTTGAAATGTTTTTTATTTCTCTCGCACTTTAAGAAAAATTATATTTTTTTCCTACTTTGACTATTTTGTCAGTATTTTTTTTGTAATGGAAATCATGATTGTGGTAATAATGAATAATTATGTTAAGTTTATTTTTTTTAATTTATTGTTTTAGGTAGATTCAACTTGTTTTTTGTCTTTTTTTCAATAACAAAAATAAATTGGAAATTTATGGTTATGTTATAAGCATCTGTCAAAATATATCCACTATAAAAAAAGAAAAAAGTAAAGTCTCTGTCACTCTAATGGTATTTTTAAATTTTTTCTCGCTTTGGTTTTTTCTGTAAAAATTACTGGCAGTATTTTTTTCATAATGGTTACATTTTTTTGGTTAAGTGTATAATAAATTATTTTGTTGTTGTTATTAACAATATATTTTAAATTTTTTTCTTCCATAGTTTGAAACAATAAGTTTAATTATTTAAAAAACCAACTCTTGGTAAGTTACAGCCAGTATATCAAAATTATGGACGTTTATTTGACCGATTTCTTGGTATATTTTCAGTGTACGGAAACTAATTGGTTGCACTGTATGTATACAAAATTTGTCCAAATAACAACAAAATGTAAATTTATTGGTGAAACAGAATTAATGTTACAACTTACAAAGAATTAAATAAATTTAATAATAAGAAAACAAACAAAAATCAGATCAATAAAGGTTTCATAAAGGAACATTTCTGATATCAATCTTGAAACTTATTTTATTTTAGCTTGAATATTTGTTTCTAAATTAAAGGAGAAGACCACATTAAAACAGAAATCCTTAAATAGTGGCCAAATAAATACCTAAATATAGTTTAAGACACACTCTATGAAATCCTTGTAGTTCGCCAAAAAACTACAATATTCTAACAAATTATTGAGAATTGCAGGTTTATGTGAACAGTCAGAGTACAATCCCAACCACGAAGGTTGTTTAGCAGTTTACCAGGTCTTTTTAGGCTAGGAGGACACATTGATACCTGCGCTGTAGTACCTGCAGCCCTCCATCCCAGATCTGTTATTAAATCTTATTATTAATAGACGCAATTTATCTATTTTATAAGAGTCTTAGTCAGATTAACCACCAGCTTGACTCCACTTACAGACATTTTTACGTATTAAAACCACATTCCGTTAGAAACATGGATAACAGAGGAAAAATGTCTGCAAAATTTCTACATCATAACCCTGTCGACATCTAGTTAAGAAATTTGAGTTTCGTTCAGTATCGGAATGAACAAGACAAATCACTCCACGAACTGAAAATGATCATGCACCACCATTGATGGATTCGAAGAAAAACTTATTATTCTGTCATACTCATTTATGTTTGGCCCTGTGTTGAGTCAAATTAAGCAGCAGGCTCCACTTTTGGTGGTGCCCTTCCATCAACTCCTATAAGTTTCAACTTTGCAACCATACTTTCTCGGAGCCCAAAAGCTCCATCCAATTGCTAGTTGGCATAAAGTAAGAACTAGGGTTGCACCATGGGCCCTTTGTGGCATTGAGTGCGGAACCTTATAGGGTTCCAACCAACTTTAATAATAAGAACTAAGGTGGTATCTGATTGTGTTTGAACCTCTAACTTTCGTTCTTGATTAATGAAAACATCTTTGGCGCCGTAATACTAATGCCCCCAACTGCTTCTATTAATCATTATGACTTGATCTAAAAACTAAAAATTTAACAATATTCTTATTCAAAAATTTCGTGCAGAGAACATTTAGGCACAAATGACCTGATTTAAGCACTCTAATTTGTTCAAAGCACTGTTATACTGTTATAGACCAATACTCAGTAAAGAGCGCTAATGTAGATTTATTACGAGGATAAACTTAAGTTTAAACCACCACAGCAATATGTCATAACATAAAGATGATGTAGAAACCTATTTACGGTGTACCACCTGTACTTGAGACACTTTCAACTGTGAACGTTTTAACTGCAACAACTATAATATACATCATTGGAGATGGAATTGCCGTGGCTGTTAGCACCAGACTTATTGTTAAGGAATTAAAATGTACTCATTCAGATTACAGGGCCTCGGATTGACTCAAGTTAAAATTTTGAAAGATGTTTTGATCCTAGAAGTTATCAAAATTAATTTCAATAAGTTAATCAACATTAAAATTCAGTACAGTGAACCACTAATAAGTTAATTAATTAATTATTTACAATTATTTCATAACTTCAATTCGTAAAATAGTAACAAGGGTTTTTAACAGATGGTGCTTTAGTTACAATTACATTTGATAAGAGATGGTGTGTCAGTTTTTACTTAAAATTATTTTTCAAAATAGCCTTCTGTAATGTTCGTGTAACCGATAAACTGAAATCTGCTGAATCAGAACCGAGATTGAATTTATATTTGCAAACACATATCCACATTTCCTTAAAGTGTTCACGATTCTTAAGTATCTTCACGATTTTCATTTTCCCTTTATAACTGCAATCACGGTTTTTTTTATCATATCATGAAAGTCGTCATGTTTCTCATTTTATGAAAGTGTTAAACGAATAGAAATATTTCTATTCGTTTAACACTTTCATAAAAAGCTCTACACTTAGCTCGCTGCGTCTTTTTTCTGTTTCCGAAGAAACAGCTTAGCGGAAAGAGATTCGGCTCAAATGAGTAAATCATCGATGCAACAAACGCCTATTTTGAAGGGTTGCAGAAATTGTAAAATTCCAAAGTGAAAAAGTTGAAGAAATTTAGTATTTTCAGGAGCTCTCGTCAACGAATTTAAACTTTTAATTTTACATAGGCTAACTCTTGAGCGACAGAATTCTGAAAGTTTGATTAATCTGGTAAAGTGATACTTTACTTTTAAGGACTGCAAAGTAGATGGCGAAACCCAAAAAACTATAAAACACCTAATGATGGCAGTCATCATGCGTTCGTCCATTGGATATTGAAAAATCAATAAGTTAAATGATGGGTCTTAACAGATATAAAGAATGTTTTTTATCGACGAAGATATGAATGTGGAAAATCACACTATACCAAACCAAATACACAACAATGCGTTGGCTCACATTTATTTCAATGTGATATTCATGGAGGAGGTCATTTGGCATATGGACTATTTCACACATAAGCTGCGTGACCGTTTTGGCAAATAAATAATATAAAGCCATCATCAATATTTAAATAAAAAAGGTATTTCATTTACAAATTAAACTGTTAAATAATAAATCGATAAATTGTTATTTTTTATTTATCTTTAAAATATACAGTGTCCATAAGATACATTTGAAGAGCCCGAATGATTTAAGGTACAATATTAACAAACCACCTCTGTTAAATAAATGTTTGGATAAATATATTCACATTGCTGTACAAATGCCTGAACCGCAAAACAAATTTTAAAGTGTATCTTTATCATCCAACAAAAGCACGAATGACAACAACAACAGTCCCAACAAGTTGAAATATACAGAAAAGTATATAAAACTTTTTTGTAAGTATATGTTTTTCCATTTACTGAGCTAGATTGATGTTCCATTATATACGATTGTAGAATAATAGAGAAAGGACAACATCTTTTCGACAGAGAACCCAATTCTTATTTCTATGTAACAATTACATTTTCCAACAAACGAACTGTATATATATATATAGAATGTAACAAGAAGTTGATAAAATATTGTTTTTACAATGAAGTGATAAAGCTCCATTCTTTTATATACGTATACATTTGCCTATTTATTTATTTTACTTTATTAAATACGAATAATAATAATAATAAATAATAATAATATATAAGAAAAGAAAAGGGGCTGTACTTAATGAAATTTTTTCGATGTAAAGTAGGAAAATATTTTTTTATTACAAAAACTAGGATTTATAATTGTTGCTGTTGTATTTATAATTCAGAAAGTATTTCATCTTTTTTGGATTTTGATTTTAATTGTGTTGAAAAGAAAGTTAGTTCTGTTGGTGTCATATTGTTGACTATTTATTAATACAGTTTTATAGAATGAAATTAAAGTAAAATGGATACAACTCTAAAGCTGTGAATTAAGAAGCTTTTTTGTCGCCTTATATATATGTATATATATATATATATATATATATATATATATATATATATATATATATATATATATATATATTTATATATATATATATATATATATATATATATATATATATATATATATATATATATATATATATATATATACACTCCCGTTTAAAAGTTTAGGACCACATTGTGCTAAAGCGAAAACTCAATGAAGATTGCTGACAATAAACCCAATAATATTTGTTGTAGTAGCTTGATAATAATAAATGCATGTTTTTGTTATTAATTATTTCAATTTTTTCGTTTGATTTAATTAAATTAATTTAATTAAAACTACTAAACATATTTCTCGTTGAAACAACCTACTTTTGCTTTTAAAACGGTTGCAACTAACCTCGGCATCGTTTCAACAAGCTTTGATGTTTTTTTAATTTATATATTATTACATGCGGCCTGTATTTTGAGAATTTATCAGTTTAGTTCGTACTTCAATGGGTTTGAGGTGTAGTGACTGTGGTGGCCAACCCATAATTTTGCACATATCGTTTTCCGCTGTGAATTACTTGCACAAACGAGCAGTTTACTTAGGGTCGTTATATTGTTGAAAGAAAAATCATTTTCTTATTAATTGTATTTCTGAAGATAAAGCACAATTATTTTATTTTTCTAAAATTAATCTGTATCCCTCCTTTTTAAAAATACCATCTATTATATAAATATCTCCCACTCCATTATGAGCGAAAGCTTCCAAGACACTGCTCCAGTAATTGATTCATCAGTCAGACATTTTTGAACTGTGTAACGACTCTCGTCAAAAGTTTTTTTGTCGCTATTCACCCAAATATACCAGTCTTATGATTTATGCACCAATTTTGGGTGCTGTAAGTCTGCTATCCAGCTTGGGGGCGATTGTTATACCTAAATTTCTATTGCAGAAGTTGAATTTACACCACACATTCCGTTTATCGAGACAAATGCTGCCAATATTTTATATCGTACAATTATGTATCGTAAAATATCTAGCCCACAACTTATTTTAAGCATTAAAGCTGCTTATATGACACGAAAGCATAAATATGGATATTACAATGGTTTTTACATATTACTATAACTATGCCGTGTTTCTATACTGATTTTGCTTTACCCATATTATGTTTATCCCATATAGATCAAACTCAATAGTTTGTTTTATATCCTCCTTTCAATAAAAACGAATCAGTTTCAATTGTATAGGTAATTTAAGAAACAGTGAGACTTCAGTTTCAAAAACATTCTAAAGAATTCTAATAATTATGAAACCGCCCAGGTGGCGCAGTGGTTAAAGCTGTGGCAGTTGGAGCGGGAGGTAGTACCGGGTTCGAATCCGATTCGAGGCAGGATGCAAAATGGGTAGTACCGGGTTCGAATCCGATTCGAGGCAGGATGCAAAATGGGTTTTTCACCTTCGATCGTTTGGGCGGTGCGATCGGTGGTGAAAAATGAACATATCTGGATCCTCTGTCGTGTTTAGAATCCTTGGGCTGACCCATCTTACATGTCAGTACTATAGGCCTGACATGGAGCTATGCAATGCGCAGATGGTTCTACGAAACCTATAGCCGTATAGAGTGGTATCACAACGGATCAAAATTGGTCTAAGTGTGCGATAGCAGCCTCAACAACTTAACCTTTTTTTTAATGATTATGAGCATCGATATATTAGGAAACTGTTTCGATGTGTGTTTTCAAATAAAATCACCGGCGTATAAATATATAGATAGAATTGAAAGGCAAATTAGATGACAAACTATAGATTCTGGGCACCGTTTTGTGATTGACATCCGAGACTTAATATTTCGGTGTCCACACCAATCCTAACAAAACGTTTTATATTTATGTATATGGATAGCATATTCTTCTTTCATTTTCTTAATAGCATTAATTTTTTAAAAAATATCGCTCTTAAATTGCATATAAATATAAAAGAAGATACATTCAGATTCGCATTTTGCAATATCTCGGTTATTGCGCAAAAAGCTTTAAGTGAGTGTAAACTCATACTCTTACACTATTTAATAAAGATAACGATAGTCTTGTAAACTAAAACTGGTCTAGAAACAACGTATACACGTCCACGAAAATATTATAAATAAATATTCCTAATAATCTTCAGCAATAAGCCGTAAGTTAATTAAATAAGAGTTTTGTATTTTGTTTAACGTTGATTGGTGTACGGAATTGAGTTTAAATTAAATAATAAAATTAATAATAATTAAGTTACAGATGCCTATCTAGTAAATTTATTTTTAGAATTTGTGTAGATGATTTAATTTTAATACGTTATAGCTAACTTCAACTGCAGGTTATAGCAGCTAACTTACTCAATTATTAATTTAGTTAAATAATTTACCCTATTCACGAATTGACAGTTTATTTGGTTGTCATAATGTATGTATATGAAATGCGGTCGGGTCATAAAATAAATAAATATTGCCCCTCACGTTAGATGGTGGTGGATCTGAAAATTTAGGGATTCAACATTATATGCAACATATGATGAGAGGACCCCAGGATAATTAACCTAAATACTCCAATTTCAATTGTTGAGGTAACTCAAATACATATGATGGAATAAGAAATGTCCTTCCTATCCAAATGAAAATAATAACCAATGTTAATGTGAAAAGGATACAGATTTTACTAACAATTTATATTATTTTAATTATTATGTAACAGAAAAATGGCTCTACTGAAGATTGTCGCTTAGTCTGATTTGTTTTTCTGATAAGCATGTAACAGAATTATTGCAACATTATCGTAATGGATGGCTTAAACTATCATACCCTATTAATTAAATTTTTTTAGATACCTGAGCCATAAGTTAATAAATTTTCTTTCAGAGTTCTGTACTTATGTTTTAATTAGATTACTTGTGCGGGCGGGAGTTGAAATAAATAATAAAATTAATTAATTAACCGATAATAATATGAATTAGTTACAGATTCCTGAGCGACTAACTAATAAGTGTATTTTAGAATTTTAATTGTAATTTAGTTTTAATTTTATTCAAAATACAGCAGAGCAGATAGGTGATGCGGACCGAGAATGCTGATTGGCGATTGCAGATTAGTAGATTAGAATTGTGATTGTCTTGTGATTGTCTGATAACAGTAGTTTAGTAAACGATTTGCCAGGTGTCTGTAACCGGGTCGTTCTCTCCTTACTAACATACCTTTCCATCCTTACCTATTGTTTTATGTAAACGGCTGTAGGAATAGGCCCGGCGTTATCCGGGAATCTTGCCTAGCGCTTGGTTTTACAGTCCTATCAATCAATCAATCAATCAATCATCAATTCCTAATAATCTTCAGCAATAGCTCATAAAATATTAATCAAAATAGCCGTCTTCATCCATACCCTTCTTCTAAGGAATATATTGTAGTCAAAATTTACTAAAGAATATTGTTTTTTATATTTTTTGCACAATATATTATCAGTATACAAAAATAAAATTTTCACCTTTTTAATGATATGAGCCTTGCGAAAAACAAATGGTTATTTCTCGAGATATTGATTTAATTTTAATACAAGGTGCTACGAAGGCGTTTTTACAAAAGCCTTTCAAACGCCTAAAGTCGTCTTCGCTTTGATCAAGGAATCTAATAGTACCATTCGCGTAAATCACTTTCGGGACACCCTATATATATATATATATATATTTATATATATATATATATATATATATATATATATATATATATATATATATATATATATATATATATATATATATGTATATATATATATATATATATATATATATATATATATATATATATATTTATATATATATATATATATATATATATATATATATATATATATATATATATATATATATATATATATATATACATGCAGAAATGTATATTATTTGAAGCCATTTGAAATGACAAAAAAACAAAACAAAAACAGACACATGTATATATATAAATATGTATTCAATACATGTAAAAAATAATAAGAACATTATTTTGCATTTTACAACCTTTTTCTAGTGTTACCCGATGTTATGTGATAACAAAATATTATATATCGAAATATATTTTCTGCGAAATGGAAATGACATTCGACATTTGTTTACATAGTCAGTTGTAAGTAAATAAAAAATAATTTGTTCAATTTTTATATTTTGTATCCGAAATGATGAAATTTGAGTATATTTTATAGGTACTTTTAAGTAAAATTGAACCATAAAAATGTATATGTAGAAACATTTTTGTAGACACTGGAGACATACTGAATTTCCATTTTGTGTTTAGAATGTTGGCGATTCATTATGTATGCTAGATAATCTAGCCATTCTTAATTGAATATATAGGGAGTGAATTCCAATTTGATATAGAGTCGAAGTATAGAAACCATGTACTGAAACTTTAACTTAGACATCACGTGACACATTCAACCAATTAGAAAAGATTTCTTCGCCGAATTTTCGGCACGGCGAAGGCATGAACAAAATTTATCTTTTTCGGCGCGACGACACAGATACATAGATACAAATACAAATAAAAAATTTTAAACGTCATTCTTTTTCATTCGTGTTAGGAATTTACATCGTTTCTGGCTGTATGTGTCAAAAAAACTGCGCCGATATTCGTCGAATGTGTAAATCATTGATAAAATAGTGTCCGCCGAATTTCCTGCGGCAGACGGTCGAGCCGAAAAATAGTCGGATATATAAATCGACCTTTAGTCTTTGCTACCAAACTGGTTTCATTTATTATTTAAATAAAATAAAATCAGTAATAAATTATTTATATTGCATTTCGATGGAGGATTCATCAACATTATGGAGATTAACCGTATCTCATCTCAGACTTTTCAACCAATACGTATGTATTGGAATACGCTGTGAGTGGTCAGTTCAACGAATGCTTTGTGATGAGCTACTAAGTGCTACAAAGAAAGAAGCAACCCACAATTGCTGCATTTAGTAGGTGGTTTTAAATGTGGCATTTAGTATCTCCTGTCCTTATATCTTATTTGAATCGGCACGATTCCTCATTTCCTAATAACTTCTGCTTCAAATGGTGAAGTTTGATCAACAAGACTACCTGATTCCACTAGTCTTAATTCCACGTCTTACTTATTTTGAGCATTTTTATTATAATAGAAATAGCGACCAAAGAATTATTACAATTAATTTTTATTGACAATAATCGCAAAAACTAATATAACAACCTTAGACGTTGCTGGCATCTGCAACAGTTTACAATAACTATAATAAATTCATTCTAGAAAAAGTAAAGTATTAACTATACAGAAAAAAGTTATTAACGAAATGTCAGAAAAATTAAGATTTCGAATGTATTCATTGCCGGGTATCGGTCCATGGATAACTTAACGCAACGTAAAAAATTTAACGAAAATTTCGTTCATTTATTATCTGTCAACGTAAAAACGAATCGATGCGCTTGCTTACGTGCAAACTTTAAAACAATTAAAGAAAAATGAAATAAAAAATCAAAGAAGACATGTTAAAATTTATTTTTACCAAATATGAAAACCAAAAATAGCTATCTACTGCAAGAATCTTACGAAAAGTATGGTTGAAATTGATACGTCAAAAAATTAGATTCGTTGAAAAATCTTACGTTTTCTTAAGATTATACGTTGTCTATGGTTTCATAATATTTTTTATTTAAATGTACTTTACTATATATATTGATGGTAAAATTGTCAAATTTAGAGTCTCTCGCGAGTGATGCAACCAAATCAAGCTCATGGTTGTAAAGTTAACCATATGTTCTCGCATGTTTTACCAACCATGGTTCTCAAGTTGTGACGAATCTATTAAATCAAACAACCATTCGTATAATTTGAAATGAAAATAGTATTTTATTCGAATAAACATTTTTTATAAACATAACTTCTAGTTTTTCGTACAACAGCACATAACATCTACTATAGATTTATACAAACAGTAAGCACATCACACAACATAGATAAATTAAAATGACGTGTTTCTTTCCAAATAAAATATTCGAGTAAGCTTTTGTAATTTGTTTGTATACAACAACAAAACGTCATGTTTTTTGTTACGTTTCAATCACGTCGAGACTACTTGATTTGAAATAATGTATTTGATTTAACTTTTGTTTTCGACTTATTCGCGCGTTGATGATACCAAATTTATCTTAATTGACTTATGAAAACTTTGTACCGTTTTTAAACATTGTCGTGAGCAACCAGTTTTCAATAGCAACCAAGACAAATTTGGTGCATCGTTTGTTTTTTGTAATAAAATTGCATGAATCATGTTATAGATGTCAAGAAATTATTGATGTTTGGGTATAAAAGTCTCCGCAGTTTTTGTCCCTAAAAGGTGTTGATAGGGCAACACTTACCCAGTGTTATCAACTGTACATGTGCTTAAAAAGTGAGTGAGCTTGCATTGTTTACTAATATTTGTTTTATAATCCCATGCTTGTGTAAAAAGTTAGATCGATTTGAAAATTAGTGAAATACTAGTATCTGTAAAAATACGCTATGCGATTCTTTTTTACTACAAAAAGTGTAAAACGCTGCACAAACCGGCCGAAAAATGTGTGAAGTGTACAATGAGGGTGAATAATGAACCCAGAAGAGGTTTATCCGATTCCGTCCCGGAAATTTGATTGTCAAAGATGCTCTACACTCTGGTCGGCCATTCACTGAAAAAGTTGATGAAATTTTGTAATTGGTGGAGCAAGACCGATATCCAAATTGTCAGGAAATACGGGAGGTATAAAACATCAACCACATGACAGTTTAGAATCATTTGAAAAAACCAGACTGAAAAAAGAAGCTCGATTTTTGGGTGCCACATTAATTAACGCAAATAAATTTGATGAATCGAATTCAGATGAAATGTTGCTAAAATGCAACGAAATCGACGATGAAAAATGGGTAAAATACAAGGAAACCAGACATAAGTGTGATTGTCAATGGCTAGTGATTCTCCACAAACGACTTGGAGGCCGAATTGACGGCCAAAAATTATATAAATAAAACAACAGTTCTGATACATTTTCCGTATGCCGATCTTTGCAACTGTACAAAAACTTATGAAAATATAGAATTCAAACCTCAATAGGGACGGCATGTATGTGAATTGGAATGGCTATTGTTTGAAATATGATTATACAGGGTGTCCATCGGGAAGGTATATACTACTTTGTTCGTTTATAATTTTTGATAAAATGAAAGAGAATGGATCTTATATTGATAAATGTTTTATTTAATGTCGGCAAATGTTCTGGTTTGTTTGCATACACCTTACTTTTCAGATATCCCCACAAAAAGAAGACCGGAGCAGTTAAATCAGGCGATCGTGGAGGCCAATCAACATCACCATTTTTTAAAATAACATTGTTGTGGAAAGAGGTCTAGCAGTAATTCCATTGTAATCCTGGCTATATGCGATGTGGCACCGTCTTGTTGATATCACAAGCCCAAATCATGCAGTTGTGGCGTTAAAAAGTTTTGAATCATATCACGATATCGCTCCTCATTCACAGTTACCGTTACGCCGTTTTCATTTTCAAAGAAGTAAAGTCCAATGATTCCTCCTGGCCAAATTGCACACCAGACTGTCACTTTTAATGGATGTAAAGGTGACTGATGAATAATACAATTGAAAATGTGCCTCGTCACTCATTATGATTTTTTCATGAAAATCGGGGTTGTCATGGGCGGCGTAAATGGTCTTGTGGAAGTCAAATAAATGCAAATCATTGTGCAAAATTGTGGCCAAACTTGTTCTTTGAAGACCAAGCTCTTGAGAACGGCGTCAAATTGAGGTTGATGGATTGTTTTGAACACTTTCTTGAGCAGCAGTAATGTTTTCAGCCGATCTTGCAGTACGTTGTGGCCTATGCTTGGGCCTATCACCTGCAGACCCTTTTTCTTTGAAATCATTCACTACACGATAAATAGTTTTGTTGGCACGTTGTTTCTCCCAAAAAGTCCACGTAACTTTCTCATCGTCACATGAATCGTTATTGATTTTGATAAAATGTTTTAACGATTAAAACACGTTGGTTTATCAAATATTTTTCATAACAAATTTGCCGCGTGTCTACTTCACGACTGCCAAATATAAACTGTCAAGACTAAAGTTTACCAAAATGGCGGCAAAACAAAGTAGTATATTTTCCCGACGGACACCCTGTACAAGCTAATAGTCGCTTCTGAACCTACTGTTGGAGTGCAGACTACATTTTTCAAAATATGTACTTATAGTAAAGCGTTAAAAGGTAACTGCGGAAGTTCATGTCACACCTATGTAGATAAGCCAAAAGAAAAATTCGGTTTAACAAAATTTGGAGAAAAAAATCTAAATACCTGTTCTGAATTCAATATCTGGTGAAAAACTTTTATATCATGTATCTCGGAAAATAAAAGTTATCAGGAAGACAATTTACAACTGAAACAAAACCGGTCTTAACTGTAAAGTATTTAATAAGAAAATAAATTCAGTAAGCCATGAAAACACAATTTCAGTTTTCAGTGGAAAAGCTTATATAAAGGGTCTATTTTTATTTCAACTTATCCAGTGTAAACTGAGGAAATGTACGGTATCAAATTATCCAGCATGTCGCCAGTACAGACTTATTTAAGCTGTGTCCATTTAAATGCTTTCGATCACACTCTTCTTAAAATTTATAAACTAAGAAATCACAGAGTTTGCTTAGTTTTAATATACTGAGTAAAAATTCTCAGAACAAATAAATATCGTGCTCAACAATTGACCTTGTTTCCATTCAGTCTATGGAAAATTTTGCGTCAAGATCGTGGTTCACGTGCTTTCATAGTCAATAGTGAGCGACACAGAGATACGATTCCTAACTTTTTCGTGCCTCAATTGGAAGGCATAAATGATGCAGAAAGAATTTTCAACGACGATTAATTTAACGACTGTCCACCGTTTGTGCGATTTGTGATACAATTATATTATTTTATCCGGAAATATGAGAAAAAGTATGTGAGAGTTGAACCACCAAATTACGACCACTTACTGAAATCATATTCTAACACATTTGGATGTCTCAAAAATATTGTTTCGGTTCTTAGCTCTACGCTTAGTTTAAGCTGAATGGAAAGCGTATAATTGAGTTTGAAGATTTGAATTATAGTGTGTGTCCCAAAGCTATTAGAATATAATTGATAAACTGTAGTGGTATGGAATTCTTTCGATAAATTATTATTATATTCGAATTTATTTGTATTTATTGTTTATATATGTTTGTTATTAATATTTACTTACAAAAGTATCCCACAACAAATAGAATGAAGCAAAGCAATAAAATCATAAAATAAATATAAGACGGAAAAGCTTTTAAGAAAATAAGAATAGTAATCAACATTAGAAAAAAGAGAGGAAGAAGATTATAAGAAATATAAATTAATATGTATGTATCTCTGTATGTACGTAAACAACAACAGCAAAAATATGTAACGCAGAGTTATATGCTTAAATTCATGTGATTTTAGTAAAATTAATTATTAAAAGATTTTTTCCGATTATATACTTCTGTCTTCTTATGATAAGGCAAAATAAAAATGGTTGAAAAAGTATTAATATTGTCTTCTATAAGTTTAGTTAGTTTTGGGTATAGTTATTGTACTATTAACTTTCGTAATAGTTTTAATTGTTTGAATTAAAGTTTCATATTAGGAAGATGTTTATATTAATGGAATGGGTTTAAATAACCAAGCAAACAAGCGAAGTTATTATTTATAGTGATTACGGGTTGAAAAAAACTTATCTATATACGAGGAGGTTACGCTATCTTATTCAAATACGTGTTTTAATGACTTAATATAATAAATTGTGGAATAAACTGTGATTAAAGACGCTTTTAAGTGACGGATATGCATCGAAGAAGCTCTATCCTTCTCTGTTTTAATAACAAGTTACCCAAACACTAACAGTGGTAGAGGTCTTGATGATAAAACTGCTGCTAAATTATTTTTCTGTTGAGATTTTTTTATATATGAATACAGTAGGTAGAGGGCGCCACAATCGTAGATCCCAGATGATAATAAATATTATAGGAACTCTTAATCATCGATTAAAATAAGTTACAAGCGGTTTACTGATTTTCGTTGTGTTCGTACAACTGATGCCAAACGTTCAGGGCGCCCAAATGAAGTCACCAAAAACGGTTGACAAAATCCATGATTCAGTATTGCAAGACCACACAGTGAAAGTGCGCGAAATAGCTGAGGTAGTAGACATATTAAATGAACGTGTGCGCAATATATTACACGAATATTTATATGAAAGAACTATCGTCGGAGTAGAATAAGGCGATTTTATCGGCCAACAAGGGCATGACCTCAGGTTTTTGTGATGCATGCGAAATATTCCACATCGATTACCCTGAAAAGGAGTCAACGGCGAATATTACTGCAACTTATTGGTTTCAATGACGTTTTGAAAGAAAAACATCTGCATTTGGCGAAGAAACACGTACGTATAGTTACCATGGTCAAAATCCATAAATTAATGATTGAATTGTCTACACATCCGCTATACTTGCCAGAATTAGCCCCCTGCGACTATTACCAGACGTGGAAAAATGGCTCAGAGGAAAGATATTCGGGTCTAATGAGGAGATCATCCATGCAACAAACGGCTATTTAGAAGTGTTGGAGAAATCGTATTATTCGGAAGGGATTAAAAAATTGAAAAACTTTCGACTAAAGCTGAGTTCATACTTCGATTTCTTCGTTCATTCATTTGTTCGGTAATTTTGTTTTGACGATTCATACTATGATAAAATTGCAGAACGAATTTGTCACGATCTAAAATAAATGAATTCCATTGACACGCACGTACACATTATACAGTACTGTGCAAAAAAATCCGGACAGTTCGAATTCCTATAAAAACGTTAAATATTGCCTAGTGTGTTTACTTTTTCTTAGATTCCAATTTTAAGATTGCATTTGATCATTCACTCGAACTCTGAAAGTATATGTTGTTAAAGTTATGTTTATAAGAAAGAGCTTTTAGTATAAAAAAGCGAATAAAGTACTTAAAATGTTTAAATTAAACGACCAAGAAAAAAGTGTTGTTATCCCGTTACGAAAGGAAGAACTGTCCGTGCGTGAAATTTGTGATAGGATAGGACGTGAGAAATCATCATTTGCCGATATTATAGAGAGATATAGGATTACGGGGAACACAGAGTGGTCTAAAGAGTCTTGCAGACCGCGAAAAACCACAACAGTGCAAGATAAATATCTGGTTCTTCGTTCCAAGCAGAACCGATTTAAAATTTCACCGAAATTGCAAGCCGATCTTGCTACAGCAACAGGTATTGAAATTTTCAGTTCAACTGCTCGGAGAAAGTTACTGAACGCAAATCTTAGGGCATGCCACTCGCTGCAGAAACGTTTTCTAAAGATATTTTCAAAAATTTGCCGGCTTCAGCTGACCAGAGAGCACTCTAACTGGACCAGGGAGTTGTGGAATAACGTGGTGTTCTCTGACAAAAGCAAATTTAAAATAACTTTGTTACATAAAATTTTATTTCTATATAAAGGTGAAAAAGTACTTGGTTGATAATTCCATCTACACAATGGAATGGCCCCCTTATAGCCCTGATATGAACCGAATTGAAAAAAGTTGGGCCATTATGAAGCACAAAGCCCGTCAGAGTAATCCAGAAACCATCCAGCAATTGAAACACCAAATTGCAATTGCGTGGGACGATATTAGCAATGACGTGATTCAAAATTTGATTCACTTCATGAACAACAGCTGTGCAGCGGTAATTAAGAAACAATGGCGGTCATACCAAATATTAAATTTATAGTTTAGTCGATAATTTATACATTTTATATTTTGAAATATGCCTGATTACGAAATTAATATATTCTTTTTATATTTCTTTAAATTAATTAGTTTCAAAAACCATGACAATTTTCTCTATTTTCGCAAATTCGCACAAATTATTTTACTGGGATCATGAAATTTAAAACCAAATAACATTTTGAGTAAATAATGAGTTAAAAAAAATACTACTTGGTGTTAAAACAATTGTGTTTCTGAAAAAAATTGGTTTAATTAAAAAATGTTAGCTGTCCGGATTTTTTCGCACAGTACTGTATGTACTTTGTTTCCGAAAAACATGGCTCTTATTTGCTTTTCTTTCATTTTGGTGTCATGTTGTCTCCTTTACTCAATGTTCGTTCAGACTTCAGTCTATAATATAAAATAATTGTATGCATTTGTTTCTCATTTTAAAATTTTTTCGTTTTAGAAGTTGCACTGTAAAACATCAATTTGAAAATGTATACTTTTTTATGTTATTATTGGAAGTCTTTGTATATTTATAGTTTTTGACAAAATTGTCATTTTGGAGTACTACGATTGGCTGAAAAATTGTTCGAATGAATAAATGAAGAAATTTAAAGCTGAATTCATACTTAAATTTCTTCGTTTATTCATTCTTTCAAACAATTATTTCGCCCAATCGTAGTACTCCAAAATGAAAATTTTTTTTTCGAATATTTTATCACAAGAGATAGTTTAAACTTAAAGTTTTGTATGAACGAAAATTGAGTAAAAGAGACAACATGACACCAAAATGAAAAAGAAGCAAATAAAATACATGCTATTCGGGAGCAAAATACATATATTGTGTACGTGCGTTTCAAAGGGATTAATTTATTTTAATTAGTGACAAAATCGTTCTGAGAATCGTTCTGAAATTTTACCATAGTATTATTCCTTGTTTCCTTCCCACTTCGCCCTCGTAAACTAAACTCACCATCTTTGATATATTTTAAAAAAGGATTGATTAAGTCTTGAAAATTTTAATGTGTGGTTTGGGGATCTATTCATAAATTATGGCCAACTATTTGTAAGTCTACTGTCGTATTCATTGAGACTAACAATTAATTTTATTTATTAAAATATAATTTGATGCTTTGTTTCCATTTTTAGAAAAGTTCGTTTAGAACTAAATCAAAAAGATTTAAAGGCAGATAAACGAAGAAGACGAGGTCAATAATATAAGATGGTTCACTGAAACCTTATGGGAAGGAATCAATACATTTTAAGAGAATCATTTGGAATTCAAATTATGAGTCTTAAGAAATTGTAATGATATCCTCAAACAATATGATATCAAGGTTTTACCTTGATAGTATCGTGGATAAGACTATATTTCGATTTATAATCGGATTAGACGTGATTTAACGTTTAATTTAAGAACGGATCACGATATGAAAACGTTTCAACCTCGTAACACTGTTATCAAGGTTAAAGGATGTTCTTCAAGACATTAACATTTATGAACATTAAGTTAATTTTAATTGAATGTTTAAAACCAAATATAACCAGTTTTTTTGACGCCAAAGTGTGAGACGGTTATTAGCTTTATTAATTCACATTTCCCTCGTAGATTGCAAATAAATTAAGTTTATTACAATTATCAAAATATTTGAGTTAATTACACGATTCAAAAATCATTTATGTACACGAATCATAAAAATGAATGCTCTATATATATAATCCAATTAAACCTTAATAAACGGAACGTGTATATAATGAAAAAAAAAATTATGTAGTCACGCTATAACAATACTCGTATATGTACAAATATACAATCGTGTATTGCAGCCAAGCCGTTGTAGCTTGGTAAGGAACGAAAACCACACTACTTTATGTACATGGTATGTTGTTGGTATCTAAAAGTTCATAAATCGATCGTTATTTAATTATCCCAAAAATACCATAACATGTATGTTTATTATTATGTTGTATGTATGTATAGCGGTATTTCATGTAAAAAGTGTGTAATTTTCATATGCTGTATTTGGACAAGCAGCATAAGAAAAATAATTTCCAAAATGGGCAACAGTTCATAAATTTCATGTTTTGTTCAACTAACAACAACAATATTACACGTCAGTATAACAGTGTGAACAATTTTCCTGGTAAAAGACTAGCAACGATTTTTTCCCCAACGTATATTTGTTGTTCATTGCGCGCACATAACCGAAACATTGTGTAAATTGTACAAGACGCGAGGAAGGAGGAGTGTCGTTGAATTAAAAATTCAATAAAAATTTTGTCGAGTGCACTACGGCATGAATATTATTTTTCGTTTTTATGCAAATTGTAAAAGTCGCGTAAAGTGAGTATACCTGGAACTCCATTCATTTATTTCGAGGTCGAATTTGAAATGGTTTCATGAAACTAAATAACTTCTATTCATTAATAGGTCTAAACGAGTATGTTGCTAATTAAAAAGTCATGTTGGCTCGATTAAACCAAAGCTCCTAAATATACAAGCCGCAATGTTCGAAAATGACCATAAAAAGTTTCTACCATTTATTGACAAACACATCAATAAGTCGTGACGTCATGGCAAAAATAGAAAATGCATCTACTATTTAAACACAATTACTACAAAATTGAGGACAGTGCACAGAAATATATTTTATCTATACAGAAATATATTTTGTCTATATATTTGTAGTCTATAAAATGTTGTTTGCTTCCTAGGACAAATTAGATCTGAATGATGTCATTGAATGAAGGTTGCCTCGATTAAACCAAAGCTCATTAATATACAAGCCGTAATGATCGAAACGTTATTAAAAAAGTAAAACATCCATCTACATTTTAACACAATTACTACAAAATTTAGGACAGTGTACAGAAACATTTTGTTTTTTTTTTCTATACCAATAGACAATAATAAATTATTTATGTTATAATTAAAAATTAATATTGTTACCACATTTGACCTGTGGATAAATATGTAAATGGTATAATCTGTGCATGTGATTGGTGATTTGTGCAATTGCATTATCTAATGGCATCATCATGAGTCTATGATGATGATCGTGATCGTCTTCGTTATCTACATTCAGAAATCGTTTGTGCTCTTCTTCTAGTATTTCAAAAAACTCTCGATATAAGTCGATGACGTTAGGGCAGTCGTAAACGTTGGAAAACCTTTGAATAGTAATACCAGATATCACTTACATTTGTAGTTCTCAAAAAAGTGTATGAGGTTTGTGATGTCATTAGCTAGTAACTTGACGGGCGAATAGTTTAGGTTTAAGAATTGAATTTTGTGCATTTACTGTAAAATTAGCAGGCTTTCGAATAAAATTCGGGACAAAAAAATTGATACTACACTAGAGGTAGCCGCACAAGTGGTTCCACTAATTTATGTGGGGCAGTCAAATTGAAGTGGCTCTACATCTAAAACTGTGCAAATTATTCGTTCATCGAGTGTGGCAGGGATATCAAGAAACTAGTGGCTTCAGACGACGACATGATTTTGGCTGACCTCGTGCTACAGCACGACGATTTCGTTGGGAAATCGTCGTATGAATGCGGTTCAATTGGGATGGCGGCTCCAAAAGTCCGTGAAGTTAATCTAACTGTACACAGATCAGTAAACGAGCCAAAATTGACCGCAGCCCACCGACAAGCCCGGTGTGAGTTCGCATGTGCCCTGTTCTCTGATGAGTGCAGAATGTGTTTATATGGCAGCAATGAATGCGAAAGAGTATACAGTAGACAAAGAGGACCATGCCCTTAATGTTGCATTGAAGAACGTGTCACGTATGGTGGTAGGTCGTTCATGCTCTGGGGAGGCATATCGCTACAGGCGAAAACAGATCTTGTATTCATCACCCGAGCCAAAAGTGGCTGTCGATCGAGAGGAATGGCTTCCCAACGGTACATTGAGAAAGTACTGGACTAGAACGTTGTACTTTTGCCGGGCTTATTGGTGAAAATTTTCCGTTCATGCAGGATAATACGAGACCGCATACGGCTGACGTAGTATACTAGTACCTTCAAGAAGTGGACGTGGCTCTTATGAAGTTGAGAGCTCGACACCCGTACCTCAATCGAACATTTATGGGATGAGTTGAAAAGAAGAGTTCGAGCCAGAAATGTTGGTATAACGAGTCTCCAGGTGATTATAGAGGAATGGAAGGCGATTTCACAATACATTGTAAAACTTTGGTGAAATCAATGCAGCATCGAAGGGAAGCTGTATTGAAATAGACCTGCATTAAAAAAAGTTAAACAAATATTAGATATTTTTAATATTTTTGAACTTTTGTGGAAAATTGAGCAACAAGCGTTTTTTTGACGAATAATCTTTGTTATCCGTAAAATGTTGTTATTTTTGGACAATTTAGATCTGAGTGACATGGTTGGATCGATAAAACCAGGTCAACCCCATCAGTGATGTGCCATACTGGATATGATATTTGTACTGTGATATAAATATAAAGTGTGAGTTGTGTTGCAGCAGTACTCTAGCGAATTACTAATTTTTTGCCCAGAATGAGTTCAGAAACCAAATATATATGCATGTATGCCAGGTCCACCTTAACAGTGATGTATACACTCTAATATTAAGTATTCCCCTTCTTAGTACGAGAGTGTATACATCTTTATCTTGAAATGTTGAATATAAAAAACAAGAAACGTTTCTTTTTATTGTTGTTGTACTGTTCAAAAAAGCTTTTGTAGGTCTTTACCTTTTTTGAACAGTGTAATTGTTTGTGTAATTATCATAAATATATGGATAGAAGTGGGATTATATGTTTTAATAAAATTTTTATTATTCACAAGAAAGTTATGCCTTCACTTTTACAAAAAAAAATATAATAGAGACGACTGCTATATATACAGTTCATTAAGAGGTAAGTAAGTAAAGAGCCAACCAACGTCAATAAGAGAGATGCTTTTTAATTAGCAAATATATGTGTACACAAAAAATGTGCTTAATTACTGGAGATAATATTTTTAATAAGCTTAATTTGTGTGTACATATTTATGTATGTATATGTGTAAATGGATAAAATATAAAGTGAACTACTGTGTGTGTGTTGTCGGTTCGAGATGAAGGATTATAATGTACCTTCTTTGCTAGAACGCTTTTAAATATAAATTCATAAATCGTGGTTTGATACAAACCATTCGGATAATGGTTAATTATTTATGATAATTAGGCATAAAGCGATAATGAAACATTCTCTGATATGATGGATATAAACATTCTCTGATATAATGGATATGATGGATATTATTGTTGACTTTATGTACAATTTTTATGGTTTATGGCAATGTTAATCGTTAACAAGTAGATAGTTTGTATCCGATAACCCAGAGGATTTATTTTAAAATATGTAAAATATTTGCTTGAGTTAATATGATAAATAATCGTTTAAAATTTGTTATAGTTATGGGTAACATAATACAGTGAGCATTCTTTATAACCATTACCTTTACACAAGCAACATTCTATTGAAACAACCTCTGCATTAGCACTTTTTTGATTCCTAAATGTCTGTACAAGCAATCGTGGTGTTATTTTTAATTTTCATTCTTCCGTAAAAATGGAGAAAAAAGGCAAAGTATCAATTTCTTTGAATTTTTTTTAAATGAACTGCAAGATGGCAAGATATTAAATTAATGAAAAGAAAATCGAGCGATTAAAAAATCCTGATCTTGATGATAAACTATACGTATGGCTTTTACTACGGAGAGAAGCAAACGAATTGGTTTCAAACGAGATGCTCAAAGCACTAGAGTTAAAAAGTCACTCAATGGATACGAAGAATTTTCAGCCAGTGATGGCTGGCTTGATAACTTCAAAAAACGCCATGGAATAAGAATTTTGACGGTTTCCGGTGAAAAACTTTCCTGCAATGCTGAGAGTGCTGCTAAATTTACAAGCAATTTCTAAAAGATTATTACCGAAAATCGATTTTTTACCTGAACAGATCTATAATTGTGACGAAAACGGTCTGGTTTACAAAAGTTTGCACAAGAAAATAAACGCTACCGTTTTCGAAAATACTGGTGTAGGACGGAAATCCATGAAGAAAACGGTCACCATTATACCTTGTTAAAACGCAACTGGGACGAATAAACTCGATTTGATGATGATTGGAAAATCTAAAAATTCTCGATGTTTTAAAAATGTAAATTTACCACTGTATTACAAATCATCCAAAAATGCTTGGCACACTTCTGATCTTTTTAAAGAGTGGTACAACGATTTATTCATCCCTGAAGTTTCTTTTCACTTGGAAGCTAAAGGCTTACCAGTAAAAGCAATTTTATTGGTCGATAATGCCACCTGTGCTATAATTTTGCTACCCAACAATACATCCCTGTTGCAATCACTTGACCAAAATGTCATAAAATCCCTTAAGCAACGGTATCGAAAGCACCTTCTGTCTACACTCGTGGCATTATGTGTAAACGGCAATAACGACATGGTCTCAGCTCTTAAAAATATTATTAATTTAAAAGACGTTGCGTTTTTGATAGTTTAAGCCTGGAATCAAGTCCCACGATCCGTTGTCATGAGTTCATTTAAACATATGTTTTCATCGATCGACGCAATAGAATTTAATATACCGGAAGATCATTTTGTGGAAGATGATGATGTCCCCCTGGCTAGACTGTACCATTTGGTAATCGAAAATGATTTAACTGAGAACGAAAAAATGGAATGGGCGTCTGGTAGCGTACTTTATGAAATAGCGACGAGAGCATCGCGAACAAAGAGGGTCATATGGAAGAACAGAGCAGAATCAGCATCGATAATGTAATAGATTCCTTCAATACCGCAGTAGAATGGGCAGAGGACAATAACCTTACAAGCAATGAGATCTTGTTTTTGAGACGAATAAGAGAAAAAGCAGTTCTTAAAAGACTTTATTAATACATATTATTTTAACTAATAAAATATAAAACTGCTTATTTATTTTTAAATCACAAAACGGATTTTTCTTATATAAGCAACTTTTTCTACGTAAGAAATTTTTTTGAAAAAATTAATCCAGATAAGTTGCTTGTACAGAATGCTCACTGGATTTGTTCTTATCTTAATGATTTCCAAACTTTTACACGTAACAATGGCGTGTTTATCTGGTTGTAATTTTTAAAACCTTAATACTATTATTTATATAGTTGTATATCGTTCTTAAGGCTGAACTCCTCTTTTCGATACTGTAATATTTAGGAAACAATTAGGTTTCATCTGTATAGCGCACTATCTTCAAAACTAATTCAGAAGTTTTGAGTCACCTCTACTGTCGTTCCCTATAAGAATGATGAAAGTGTGGCTTGTTGGTTACGTTTGATGCTTTACTAAAAACAATATTACTTCTAATTATATGGGAATCTACTTGGTTCATGTCTATACGTCGGCAACAAAAATTTTTATAGGCAACACACAGAAGAAGTGCAAAAATGCCAAATAGTGCCTTGTGGTGCTAAACAAATGATTCAGAATCGAAGTGAAGAACATAACAAATAACAA
Organism: Tipula lateralis; assembly: GCA_963932295.1. Lineage (NCBI taxonomy): Eukaryota > Metazoa > Arthropoda > Insecta > Diptera > Tipulidae > Tipula > Tipula lateralis. The sequence goes on from OZ010737.1 coordinate 62,222,838, forward strand.
AATATGAACAAGTGTGTGTTTATACAAAATAGAACAACATCTAGGCGACAAAGCAATGCAACAAAAGTTGCTTTTAAATTTAACAATCTACAAAAGGCCTCATTAAATTTCAACAAAAAAACAACAAAATGGCCAAAGCATAAGCTTTAATACCAGATTATCAAATAGCTCATCCCTGCCATCGGTTATATGATTAACAAGCGATTTCTACTTATATCTATGGTACATATATCGATTGTTGCATCAACTTTCAATCGAAAATTTTGTTTCACCAAAATCAAAAAGCCTGAAGACAAATATGATTTTCTGGAATGTCAAGAGACTAAACTTCAATACCAGATTATCAAATAGTACATCCCTGCTATCAGTTATATGATTAACAAGCAATGTCTACATATATCGATTGTTGCATCAACTTTCAATCGAAAATTTTCGATTAAAAGTTGAAAGTTGATGCAACAATCAATATATGTAGAAATTGCTTGTATGATTAACCGATGGCAGGGATGTACTATTTGATAATCTGGTATTGAAGTTTAGGCTTTCGACATTCCAGAAAATCATATTTGTCTTCAGGATTTTGGTAGAACGAAATTTTCGATTTGACAGTTTCTCATTGGAAATTCTATTGCAATCTGTTCGAAATTGATCGTTGTACGAGATTTAAATTATATTTTATTTAACTTAAATGATCTCATAACTCATTCATTTGTGTTAGTTTTTGTTATTTTATATATACATATTATTTTATTTTTTCGCTTAAATGTACTGTGGTGTTTGTATGAAATGTTATCCTAAATTCATGCTATTTTGTTATTTGAAAATTTCTTGCAACATTCAGGCGATTAAATTACCACTACATAGATGTCGCATATATACACACGAAAAATTTGTTATTTTTTTGTTATGTTTTTCACAGGCATGATTCAGAACAATTCTGAACTTAAAATATCGATTATAGCACGGCTTGTACGGCATATAGCACTATTTCAAAAAAACCATAGCAAAATTAATAATGCTGCCACTCTAAAAATAGAACAAACGGCCAACGGATGATGTTGCATTGGTTGTAAACCCTTACGTGTGAATTTTCTAACCCTAACTTTAAGTAGTTTTGCATATAACGTTGCATAAAAAATAAAGCCGCACGCAAATAATATTACTGTGTTCAATAACTACGTGCTTGATAGACCATCATAGAAAAACGATAGCAAAACAATGTTCAAACGCTTGCTCCTCAGGCTAGGTCTTAAGTTTGTCTAATTCAGGATTTGAATTGTTTTTTCGGCTATGGAGTTTTGATATAACATATCCTTAAAAATTTCGTTCTGTGACTTCTGCCTGGATCAATATTCTCTCGAATGTTAGAAGCCATTTTTCTGGTCTGATCAACACTCAATACAATTTCAGCTTATTCGCATTTGCAAGATATTCTAATATAAGAAGAAGACGTAGAGGATATAAATCGCGATTGCCAGCGGTAAGGCGAACCTTGATATCCTTGATCAGTGATAAAGAAAATGTAATCAGTGAAAATTAAAGAATTTCGACGAATCACTATTTTTGTAATTAAAATTAAATTGTTTGATGTAAAGCTATGCTCACCATCATCAATGCTCACCTCGAGTAACTAGAAAAGTAACTACATGTACGACAAGTATCAGCAATAACATCAATAACGCAAATGCAAGAGCTCTAACACTATTTAGAAACAGAAATATCGAGTTTCGGTGGAATATTGCGAAAATGGAAGGAATGTGTGACCTCATAACGATACCTAAGAAACGTGATCAGCGTGAATGCAAACAACTGGCGTGGCATTTGTCTCGTCAACACAAGCTTAAATGTATTAGAAATAATCATCCAGTATTTTCTAAACAAAATGGTTTTAACCTTGCGCTGATCATATAGCATGAATCGTTATTGCGTAGTTTAACGAATGCAATTGGCTTACTCTTCGTGGACGTCGAACAAATATTTGACAAAACTTTATGATAGACGTTTCTTTGTGAAATGAGCATTCCAATTCAATATCGAGTTCAATAAAAAGCTAGACCTAGTGAAATGTACTATAGCAGTCAAGGATTAAGATAATGATGTCTTCTATTATCACTTCCGTTCCTACTATGAATATTAGACAATTTCAAGAGAAAATTAGATAGCTCAATCTCTCAATATTTTGATGGGGTTTTTATAGACAGACTAACATAAAATAAAAAGTTCAGAACCTATTTAAAGAAACCGAAGATATCTGAATGAATTTGTATGGCTTGGTTCTACATTAGCTAAAATGGGCGAAACAGATGACGATATTGTAATCAACACGACCAGGTCATATATCTACATGTTCTACTCTGCAATATACCAAGCTAAGAATGTTCAGTGTATGTATAAAATCAGTCTTATTGGATGGTTGCAAAATCTGGAAGCATACTGACAAAATTAACAACAAGCTTCAGGTATTTGTAAATAATTTTCTCGGGAGGGTACAAAATATTCAAAAAATAATAACTGCAGACCTCCATAAACGAACAAACCAACCAGGCACTGGTTTTGAAAAATGAAGAACCCACAAACGAAACAAAAAGTAAAATCGGAAATCAACGATGCTATTAGAAGCAAAACAACTTGAGAAGTCATGGTTGAAAATCAAAGCAACATTACCCAACAGTTAAATGGCCTAAAATCGTGGCCCCGCCAAAATTTTTGAATTTTGTCTGTGCAGTTTAAGAATATTAGTATTATTATTACTAGTTCAGTAATTCACTGAAAAAAACCTGTCCCAAATAGTAATCGATAGCTGTGTAACAAATTAAAGAAAATAATTCCAAAACTCAATGCCAGTAGGAAAGCTCACGGTTCACATTAAAAACACCCAATCGTGATTTTTGGCCATCACTGGGAATCGAACCTGAGACTTCCGACTTACAGAGCAAGACCTCTACTTTCTGTGCCACGAGGGTGATTTGATGTATCATGTGTACTTGAATGTGTACACAACAACTGAATCAACCAAATATTGGTATATCCAACGAAGGTTATAACCTAAAGCGTATTCGAATTTACGAAGCGGATATAATTCAATCATACCACTTCAATGCATTCCGCATAGATTTGTACAATATTTTGATATGTTCGTATCACGAAAACTGTGGATAAATGTTGATGTAATAATAAATTAGATAAATTAACAAAAATGAAATTTTCTAACAAGATCTGGATTATATATGACGTACATTCATCTTTTGAGAGATAATTTCGTTTTGGAAACTTTCCAAATTGCATACCATCATTATCATATACTCATCGTTGCATGATATGTGAGTCTCTATTTAGGACATATAGTGAACTTTTCATCTCACTTTGCACTGTATTTGGGGATTTTCTTTCAAGAATAATATTTCTGTGAAGCTTTTGCTGTATATTTTACATATAATAGAGCTTTTATTGTGCTAAAAGTGTATATAGAATGAATTTTTTTGTTATATAAAATGAAAAATTATTCAAATTTAATTTAAACTTATACTCATCGTTTCACTGTAGCCGTACGTATAATGTAGAGTATATATACGAGTACCATATAAATTTATCACAAAGTGAATAATCGCGGAAAAGTTTTCGCTTTTAACGCTTCTGGCTCGTGTTCCACACTGACGTTATGTATTGTTTGTTCAATCTTCGAATTGATTTGCAGGTTTCATTCGTCTATATAACGTGTACGATGAAAACCTTTTACTTGGTATTTGGCTTGATGTGTAAATAAATCTAATATAATAACAAATTTGGATCATAACTGGTGTCGTAATCTCGTATATGTTTACTGTTACAATTTCCATATATATCGAGTAACACGATCGAGTAACGATGATCTGTACTGTGTCTTAAATCTAGTTCCATCGTTTTCGATTACGACCCAGCCCTTAAAACTGTTGTTAAATACTGAAAAATAATAAATTTTTCTCTATGTCTATGTCTCTATGTTACTCTTATCGGGTTGCAATTCTTTGCCGATAAGAGAAACATATGAATGTATTAAGCATGATGCTTTCTGAAGTATTTTGTTAACCAAAATCGAGATGTGTCCATCTAATTTCCTATGGTTGGGGGTATCAATGTTTCGTCAATATTTTGAACAAAACATAAGACTCAAACAAAAACCACCACAGCATCAAGAGCTTGTCCTATAGGAGGTGACTACATCTGACACGCATTCGTAAAAAACAAGAAATGTTTAAAATGTCAATAAATAAAAAGAAATCGGATACCGTCAAAACAACAATCATCCCCCGCTTGATTATTTATTATATACCTGGACACGGGATTGAGGATTGGCACGTGGAACGTCCAGTCACTTAGAAAACCTTTTTATTTGCGTATTTGACGGTTTCATCACATGTATGATAGAGTATCGGCTGGATCTTGTAGTACTCCAAAAACTCGATGGCCTAAAAGTGAAGACCATGTGTCCCAAGCAACAGCCTTTGTTACGGCTGTATTGGACTTTCAGGCAGTCGATAATCGAATGTGTTAGCTTTGCTTGCACATGAGATTAGCCAATAAATTGTCTGTGCCAATAGCCAGTCAATTGTCTGTGCCCACTGATACAAGCCAACTCCAAGATAAAGATCATTTTACAATAATTTGTATAGTCTTATGGACTCTATACCTGACCAGGATGCTAGATTGGTGATTGATGAGTTTAATGCTAGAGCTAGCAGAAATAAGACCAACTTATGTAATAACAAAGGTCCGTACTTTCGACACGAAACTGCGACCGAAAATGGGGAAAGAATGATGTACTGTGCGATCGCTCATGATCTCAAAGTGGCAAGTACATTCTTTCTTCATCAAAACTTCTTTCTTCATTCATTTGGAAACATGACACATCCACGTAAAACATCCCGAAGTCAAATCGACCATGTGTTGATTTCAAAAGACCGGGCTCGAGTTGTCCAAGACGTGAGATTTTATCGGTCGTCAACAAATTTCCTAGGCACAAATTTTCTTAACAAATTTCTTAGGCAATGATCATTAACTGATCACTGCAAAGCGACGATGGACATTTTTGTGCAAGTCAGGGAAGACAGGTGAATATACAACGCGATTCTTCTGTGAAGGTCTGATAAATGAAAAAAGGCAATAAAAATATCATGATCTTGTCAGCAATAGCATTTTACGATCTAATTACCACTTTAAAGAAGTGATCAGTGTCTGGGAAGTGATTCTCGATACATGGTGTGAACATTTTTCTGACCTTCGTTATGTTTTACATGTATCACAAACTGTATTTGAATGCCCTCAGGTACATACCGCAGAGATGTTCATTGATGATCAATTATATGAGGAATTCACTATGGCCATGCAGAGATTATAGAAAAATCGTTCACCAGGAGTTGATTACCCTAATTCAGAGCTCTTGATATTCGGAGGGCTAACTTTGTGGAACTGTCTTTGGGAGCTTGTTTGATTGGTATGGCGAAATTAAGTTATGCCTGAAGAATGGAAAGTGGCCACGTTATGCCCAATATTCAAAAAAATTGGGGATCGCTTGAAGTGCGAGAGTTATCGCGGTATGGCTCTCCTTTGCACAGCATACAATTTACTGTCATACATCATCTTGGGAAGAATTTCTCCCCTGGCGGAGGAAATTATCGGTGAAAACCAAGGAAGATTCCGTCTAAGTCGGTCAGTCACAGATCAAGTTTTTTTTCTACGGATGATTCTTTCCAAGTACTACGAAACATCTCACACCAGGTATTCTTATAGACTCACGATAATAGTGTGGGAGACCATATCAAGGAACGCCCACTTCTGAAATCAAAATTTCTTGCAAATTTGGCGAGCTTTAATTATGGATGTGAGAGTTGGACCTTGAGGAATTAGTACGAAAGATGACTTCTAACATTCGAGAGAAGAATAAAGAATATGGCCCAGAACCTTTGTATATAATGCGTATTCCTGATATCGTGCATGAAATCAAAGGATAAAGTGTACGTTGGCTCGATCACGTTCTGCTTGCTGATCCGACCCGAATGATGCAGCGATCTTTTAAGGGAGAGCCGCCTTTTTGCAGCCGAAGAGGTCGCGTAGAGGGCGATCTGCGGCATATTCTAATTGCTTGCAACATATTGAAGAACTGGTGATAGAAACCGATGAAGTCATATTGTCGGTACGTATATATATGTCCTAAGTTTCATCATAAAATTTTATTTGGAGATGATTCTATGCCATTATTGTTTGGTGCTTTATAGGGTAGTGAAATCAATGATTTAATGGTGCATGTTTCTTCAAAATTGATGAAGACCAAAACATTATTGCTATAATGAAACCGCAATAGAGCCTTGATTACTTAATTTCCGACCTCCAATGGAAAAGCATTCACGTAAAAGAGGTTTGTACAATAACTTCTCGTAGACTTTCAAACATCTTCAAATTTTCCACCTTAGGGGTACTTTCTCATCTTAACCACAGACAATCGACACAAAACACTTCATCAAACCGATCATTCTCACCAAACAAACCTTGTTGGGTTCAAATTTTTTAAATATTTTTTCAAGCAGAATTCACTTTATCAGGGTATCAAAGTTAGACAAAGTTTAACTAGCCCTGCACATAAATTTGTCGTTTAATGTATTTCCATTCCCTTCATACAACTGTATAAGCTTCATAATCGGGAATTTCCACCTTTGTAGGATAATAGTCATAACTCAGGTGTCTTGAGAACCTGAACAATCATCTTCTGTCATATTGTGTCGTACGGGTCACGATTTAAACCTCGACGTCTAATTAACCCATTTTCATAATTTTTTCTCGTGTTACAGTATTTCGAGACGGCGACACCACTTTGAATTTCAGGAAACTATAGTTGATCTGCACACCATCGATTATGAAAATTCTTGGTATACATACATTTTATAATAAATTTTGTCTCATATCCTAATATTGTTGTATAGGGAAGTTGGGAATTAATAATAATGTATGGTGATTGCGGATTGCCTTATAAACGTATATGAATGTCGCACATGTTTCCTACATTTTGATTAATCGGTTAATAATATTACGTTGGTAAAGGTATAGTTTCGTTGGCCGCATGTAAAGAGGGTAATGTGGTTTCAATATCGGTTCGATACACACATAGGTCATTTCAATTATGCATATATGTCGTTCTATATATAGGATGTGGTTGGGCTTTAAATAATATTTCAATTATCGAGATAGAATCAATATATAATCTGTGCGGTATTATTATGGATTATACATACGTAAAACATTTCCAGTGGTTTGATTTATTTTTGACTGCGTACATATATTATGTATACCTACGAGTACATAATACATAAGTATATTATAATCCAATCATGTTAGTACATAAATCTGGTTTTTCATTCTGTTACCGAAAATGTTGAACTAAAAATAAAATATTGGAAGTACATATATGGAAAATGAAGATGAAACGATCGATCTATGTGTTCTACATTTTTTGCTGGCTTATAACCATAGACATACACTATAACCTATTAACGATTATTTATCCGTACACGAGAAATAATAAATTTAATAAATTAAAACGAATTATAATTGTATGTAGACCTTGTCAGAATAAATTTAACTTTGCATACATTTTTATGTGGTTTCTACTATTTTTATCTTGGTTTCGAATATATATTTATGACTTTATCTAAACGAGAACGAATTAGAAAAATATAACGACTGGGATGTGTTAATCTAAATCCATAAGTGATAATAATGGAACGAGTAGTAAAAGCTTGAATTTGGCAAGAGATGGTTAAGCTAACACGCTTAAATACGAGGACGGAGTAAGAAGTCAGGTAAAATTATAACAGAGGGCGCCAAAACCGCAAATCCCAGTTGTCACGCGTCAATACAATCTATCTCTACACTAAATTAAAATTTTCAGGCAGATCTATTATTAAGTTCAGTTTTGACAGCTATTGAAAACAGATAACCCATTGTTTTATTAAAACAGGGAAAAAGTGAATTTCCTGTGACAATTTAAACATAATTTTGGGCGTGGAAAAGGCATTTCGCAAATCAAAACAAAGTTGATGAATATTGTGGAGACTATGGGCCAAACGATCAGGATGCCGAAAGGAAGTCACCACACGCAACATGAGGATCCAGATTTAGTAGTCAGCATTAAATTTATGGAAGAAGAACGGCGACCAACATGTAGCAATATTGCGGATTAAAGCCCAACTATCAAATTTTATTGGCCCAATGGGATAGTTTGACAGTAGAAGACGGATGCTTAAAGCAAACATGGGAGAGCTCCGAAGGCACGACGAAACAATCGCTGGTGGTGGAGCAAAGATCAGGACGGCAGAAATTTGAGAGGAATACCAACGGAGGAACAAGCGGAGGTTACCTAGATAAAAACAAAACGTTAGCCAAGGTACGTGGAAGGTTCTACTGGACAGAATGAAGACAAGCAGTGGCTGGATGGTGTCAAACGTGTGACCAATGTATGGCAGTGAAAGGACCGGCAAAGAAGAACCGTGGAGCTATGCAACAATATAATGTTAAAGCACCATTTGAGAGGATAGCCAACGATGTGTCTGGACTATTTTAAACCAGCGAAAGCGGCAAAAAATATGTGTTAATAGTTATGAACTACTTCAGTAAGTGGCCAGAGGTTACTTTATTCCAAATCAGGAAACAACCACAATCGCCAATGCAGTGGTAAACAATTGGATAAGCCGTTATAGGGTACCCATGGAACTGAATTCCAACCAAGGGTGGAATTTTGAATCAGTTGATTGCCAGGAGATATGTCAGTTTTTAGGAATTAATAAAACGCGTACAAAACATTTCCATCCACAGTCTGATGGCTCATAAAATGTGATACGGCATGATTTTGTAGAGTTACCAATTAAGTGTTCATTAAGCGTAATGTAGAGATTATATTCAACTCGATCTACGTGTATGTTGTATCCCTTGAAAGTTGATGCAACAGTCGATATATGTATATACAAAATTTTTGTTAATCATTTTAACGACGCCAGGGATGTACTATTTGACAATCTGGTGTTGAAGTTTAGCCTTTGGCCATTTTGTTGTTATTTTGTTCAAATTTAATGAGGTAGTTTGTTTGATTTGAATGCTACTTTTGTTGCATAGCTTTATCGCCTAAATGTTGTTTTATTTTGTATAAACACACACTTGACTATATTTTGTTATTTGTTATGTTCTTCACTTCGGTCTTTAGTAGCCCTTGAATCATTGGGAGTAGTGGTAGACAGTATCTATTTGGTTTGTATAAATTTGTAAACCACCAGTTCTACACCATATATCAAAGCAATAAGCCATTCATCATGCTGATTGCTGATTATACAGTATTTAATTGTTGGTTTTGCTAGTTAATTACATAAGCGCATCGAAATTTTCGATGTGTTTTTTTTCTCTTGTCAGTACATCAGCAGTGTAGCGTCGATATATAGAATAGGCTTTAATACACACTACATGGTGTACTACTGTTATGGTCAGGAAATAATTTAACTGGAACAGTATAGTCGAATAATTTTTTGGAAATTTAAGAGAAGCGATTAGTAGGCGAACATCTAAGACTCAGTACAATTCCTTGAATAATGTCTCAATAAAACATATCACCAGTAGCTTATATTTAAGAAGAACAAACTCTCAAAATTAGAATCAGAACAAACTAAATTGCAAGACACAATGACTTAAAGTTATTCCCATATAAGATTACCTAACAAACACACTGGAGGCAGAAGCTTAATTTTCTTCCTTTATTGTATCACTCTTATTTTCTGTTCATATTTTGATTTAAGTGGAAGTTTGAGTAGAGAGAATGTTGTAAGCTACTGATTTAATTGTCATACGACAATAAACGTGATGGTGGTTGTTACTGGAACACAAATTTAGTGTAAGACTAATTTATATACTCTAACTGAAAACAGTTTTCTTACGGTCAGAAATAGGCCAAATTGAAAATGTATCGTAAATTTTGGGAAAACGATTGAAAGTTGTTCAAGAGTCTACATCTTTTATATTAAATATCTTTGTGATAATGCAATCAGTTATATATTAAAAACCTGAATAGATCTACTCGTTTCTAGTTTATTTTATTCTGCGAAAGCTTCTTATAAAAGTATATGTTTATAATAAAAAAGCTCGTTGTAACAATCATAAATATATTATACTTGAATTTCGCCTGAATGGCTACATCTAGAAACTCGACAGCTACGTAATTAAATTTTTCCGCGATTGTATTACTTTTAGTCTAGTAGAAATAAATATAAAAGAGTGTCATCAACGAGTTAAGCCTAGTTTATATAATGATAAAGAGTCTTTCAATGCGCAAGATAATAAACAACTGTCAAATTCATTGATTTGTTGAGTAGAGTGTGAGAAATCATCTTAATGATTATAGCACTGAACGTTCTGTGTCGACCATCAAATTCAGTAATTTAAAATTGCCCCAAAAGATGAATAGAAAATGGAGGCGAAATAACACTCACAACTTGTATTATTTAAATTTGAAAATAGAACGTCCCCATTGAAAGGTAATTTATAAATTAAGCAAATTATGAGCGGCTACTGCATAAAAATCTTTTCAAGATATCAGGTATAAAATACATTCATACAAATACAAATATAAAAATTAACCAGATTTTCATAGCCTAGATGCCGGGTTACCGATTAACTACACTATATAGCGGAGTAAAAATCAACATTCAGGCGTAACTTATAAAAGTACTACTTTTATATCTAGAAACTGATGAAGTGAAAACCCCATGTCATAAGTATTCATACTATGTTTTGACAGATATTTCGTCTCAGTTGCCAGATTTCATAGAAAACGATTAATGATGTCTAGCATTTAATAGCCCAAATGTTGATTATATCTTAAATTTAGAACTAGTACACCCATTTTACGAGTGAGTGTTTAACGTACATAAATATAAATTATATACATACAGAGATTATGAGCTCCTAGTGCTAAACTATTGTAATTATAGAAAAAAGATTAAACCAGTTAATCTTGTAAAAATTGGGGTTTGCTCAGATCATTTTGTGTTGTATTAAAACAATTATATAAGAGTCAATTGAAAGCAAGATTGAATTAGTTGTGATAAAACTTGAGTGGTTCTCTTAATTCAATTGAATTGCCAATAAAAAACGAAGGTATAAAATAATAAAAATTCCATTGACATTAATTGTTATAAACATGTATTTGTCCTTAAAGGTTGGGTGAACTTAAAATAAAATAAAACCCAAGAAAACGGGCGATTGATATTAATTGAACAGAAGGGGGCCTCCTCTTATTCGATCACTTCTTATTCAAAATCATTTTCTAATATGAAAGACGCATTTCGTTCTTGCGCATATAGTCCTTCACCATTTGAGTTCAATGTTTAAAGCTCAAATTGAAAATCGCCGTTAAGTAATTCGTTTATAATTGAATCCAAGGTAGCTTGGGAAGGTTTTTTCACTCCGTTACACCGTTCTATATATAGCCCTAGAATAAAATATTAATTCAACCGTTTTCGGTTGGGTTGCTGTATCAAGCAATGGTGTAAGGCTCTAGACGATATCTTGATTTGCTAAAAACGAAATATTGGCAGTTATCAGCAGATTCTGATTATTTCGCACCACCCGTCAAATTCGGTCTTTAAAAAAATATCTTTTATTCGTCGTTTTGTCATCAGGAAATTGATGTAGGTTTTCGCCTTTAATAGAATTTCTGTTTATCGGATCCTGACAGTATTTAAAAGCATAATTTGTAATACGGAATGATTCAATAAATCTAAAGTATACCAAAATTACTTTAAGTCTGCCTTCAAATGAATCCTACCGAACTTCTAAAACCCTTTTTGTAATTGAGTATATTTAATTTTCCTCCGCGTCATCATAATTCACTGGAGCAAACAAATTACAAACTAATTCCAATAATTTTTGCAAACAGAAGCGACAATTGTTTTATAAATTTTTTTAGAAATCGCAATCTAAATTAAAACAACGTGTATCCTCGTTAAATTGTGCCAGGGCGGAGCAAAGCAATTCAATGATATTATAATAATACATCCCGAGCATCTGATCGACTCAACCCGAACAGCGCTTACAAAATGGTAATTTTTTTTTCAGTAGAACACATCAATTGGAGCATTGAGTAATGGAAGTCCATTTTGTTCACTGAGAAGTGCAGAATATGACTCCAAAGTGGTAAAAGGAGAGGTTAGGTCTACCGGTGTCCAGGAGCTGTGCTCTTTTGCTGAAACAGAGTCGTATGGTGGCGGTTTGTAAATGGCGTGGGATGGCACATCGATTGGGGAGAAAACTTAAAACATAATTTTTCCTATTTTTATTTTAAATGTGTAAGTTTAACACATTGTTGCTTAAGTAAACAGCTGCTGGTTTATCCTCTAGTTCTTCATATTTGAAGCAATTTCCTAATAAAATAGACTCATGTTATTCTTCCGCATAAAGTTGAACTTAATTTTAAATGCCAATAATTGGAAATAGCACAACGTATACGTTTACGATTTGAATAACTTTTTGGTTGAATATTAAGCTAACATCGGAAAGTAAGAAATTCAGTGACATGGTTCTATTGAATTGCTAGCTCGAGGATATAAAATAAATTATTCCGTTTTTGATTTTCGGTTAGGTTACGAAACGAAGTCATGAGCTTATGCTCTAAAGGTTACTTAAAGGCCAAAAAAATGGTGAAGCAATTCAATTATGATACATTCCGGGTAACTTATGCACTCACAACAAACAGGTACGAGTAAGTAGTCGGTATTAGTATACATCTGAGAAGAATGATCGAATATCATCCTTACTTCACTGCGAAATCACCATCTCACTAGCGTCTTTGTGAACCAGGAGCTACGACAAGCTCGAGATGTAGCTAATTGTCAGTGAGTAGTTAGAAGACGCTCAAAGACGACCTGCTACAAAATTGAAAGGTTGCCATTGCACAGAGTCAAGCGAATCGCAAAATCAAGCAGTCGAATACTTACAGCAGGTACTCGATAAAATTAGCCAATTGACCAGTGATTAGAAAATAAAGCTTTACAAGCTAAAATCAGTACGTGAAAAATAGCAACCTTTCTACATTTCTCAACCTGTTATACAAATTCTCCAACCTGAATCTGCTAAATATCTCGTATTTAAGATTTAGCTGGAAATACCGCGTTAGACAAAAAGTAGAGGAAATTAAAATAAAACAACGCGAGATGTACTGGCTAATAAGAAGGCATTCTAAGCTTAGCCTGCACTGTAAACGCGTGATTTACGAATTGATAACTAAACCAATTTGGACACGTATGGTATTCAACTCTGGGACTGCACTAAACAAATTTCAACGTGCAATAACGAATGCTCACCGCTACGTAACCAACGATGAATTACGCAACGATCATAATGTTAAATGGATTGATGAAGTGGTCCGGGAATTTACCATCAAACATAAAATAAGATTACTGCAACATACCAACAGTGAAGCCATACAACTTCTTAACATAACATAAGAACTGAGACGTATTAAAAGAATTAAACCGCATGAGCTAGTCATCTTATGAATATAAGTTCATTATTGGTAGTACTGTTGGAATTTTACATGTTTTTTTACATTTTTTATGTAAATTATGTAAAAAAAACAGCGTAAATTACATAAAACGTAAATTACGTGTTTTAAACGAAGACGCCATTCGCAATGCCATCTGTTTTAAAATGTCAAAAAATTTACCAACGTTCGCTTGGCAAGATAGATTTATTACTTAACATAGATGAATGTGTATTTGCAAGATCAGTTAGTTTTCAGGTCCACGTTATTAGTTGGAAAGTGGATTTTTTTCAGTCAATTAAGATGATTTTTAACGTCTAAATCAAAAATTATTGTGACATTCAGTATGTAGTCAAAAATTGGTACATAGTTAATTATTTCACACATTTTATTCGTCAAATAGTACGAAGATTTTTTAACAGATGGTGCTGTAGTTATAATTAGATTTAATAAGAGAGGGCGCGCTAGTTGTTTTCTATAAAAACATATTTTACATTGTTTACATATAAAATATAAAAAATAACCTTGGGACTGGGATTGGGAGCAGAATATTGATTACTTGTAAGCCCACACTCACTACACTTATTTATTTCAAATAAGTGCATAATTATCATTAGTAATAAATAAAAATTGCACAGTACGACCCACCGCCGCACAGAAATGTTTTACTGAAACAGTCTCCTATCGAGGACATACTTTTGGTTCATGTAGTGCTCTTCGCAGGATGTATAGGGAAAGACTTCATATTAAGCCCCGTCGAACCACTCATCAGTTCATGGTTGGTGTTGGGCTCGAGACCAACCATGCATTTTAATGGCCACATCCATCTTATTGAGCATGTATGGGACTAGTGAATCCATCGTTTGAATAGCAACTAAGCACCTATATTGTGTGTAGATACAACGTAAAGAAAATATATCTCGGTATTCCGCATGTTAATAATTTCCGTAGTTCTGGCTTAAGTTCAGGTTCTTTTGAGGACAGTTATGTTAATATGGATGCAGTTAATAACCCAATGATTTCAGAATCGGATGTTCTTTCAACAAACTAACTTTTATTCATTGTCTTGTCAGCCTTAAGGCTCTATTCCATGGGAGAAATTGACTGACAGTCAAAAAAGAAGAAAGACAAAGACAACGTTATGGTTTATTTATTTATTTATAGCAAATTACAGTAGAATTTTGACCTCTTTTTAAGAAACCATAACCAAAAAAATCATTAATTATTCATTCTTGAAGTTTTTTTTAATTGTGAATTAAAATTTAGTATTAAATATCACAATGCTAAACAAATATGATTTTTATTTCAATTCAATTATAATTTTACCAAAATAATATATGGACTATTTGACCCTTGACTATAAAATTGGTTGTGTGCGAAAATAATTTCTTGTATACAAATTTTATGCAGAAGGCTGAGTGTGACTGCAATAAAAAGTATTCAATGTTATACTTTTTATGGCAGTCACACTAGCACAAACACAAATATTTTTCCAGTGAAGTTTGCACTTACGCTACTTTAAAATCTATATTACTGTCCCATTTTTATTTTTACTGACAGTTAATTTTTCTCATAGAATAGGGTCTTTACCAGGAAATTGACGAGGGGTTTCGTGGTTAAAAGAATTTTTGGATGCCATCAGTAATGTGAAGTTGAATTAAATATATTTGAATGCACCTTTTGTGACTTGAAATGATTTAAATCAAGAAATTAGTACTTTAAATCTGCCATATCGATCAAATTATGCCGAACTCCTAAAATTGAATTTGATATTTAATTTTCCTTAGCTTTATTTTAATTCACTGGGCCAAACAAATTATAGAACCCGAATCAAAAATTTCTGTACACAAGAACGCCAATTGTTTTTATGACTAAACTTTTTTAGAATCAATTCAATTATATTATAATAATACATTCCAGATTAACAAATCGCCACAAAACAAACAGCGCTTATAAAAAGTCATATGTTTAAAAAATGCTTAACCGATTTTTATAATCCGAAAAGAATGACCGATTATCGCCTAACTGCACTGCGAAATAACCATCCCACTAAGTGTGTGAAGTTATCCCAGGATCTCATCCCAGAAAAAAATAAAATGTTCATCAGGTAATACTAATTTCATCCCATCCCAAGATTTTTCAAAATCATCCCAGAAAATTGTGTATTGGTTCAAAATCGGGAAATAAGTACTCAAGATCGAACAAGTTTCTACCTTCTATAAAAAAAATCATAATCAATGAGATTTTCAATCCAGATCAAAGTCTGTGTGGAAACAAATTTATTATATATTACCGCCCAGGTGGCTCAGTGGTTAAAGCTGTGACAGTTGGAGCGGAAGGTACCGGGTTCGAATCCCGATAGGGGCAGGATGCAAGAGGGATTTTTCACCATCTGATTACGATCGGTGGTGTAAATGAACAAATCTATGACCCCCTGTTGGAGTGCAGAACTCATGGGCCGACCGATCTTCCATGGCAGTACTATAGGCTGGGAGAGCCTTGAGCCCCAAAAAAAGTTAGCATAGAATAAAATATAAAAAAAAAAAAAAAAAAAAACAAATTTATTATATCCAAAAGTATAATTATTTTTAATCTATCCCAAAACTTATATGAGTTAAAAACGATCTCATGTGAAATCGAATTGATATTATGTCTACTAATAACGAGCCAACCGACAAGATCAGCCGTATGTTGAGATTTGCGCTTTTGGCCAATATGTACATGGCCCAACTTGTTTTTTTATATAATAAAGATTTATATTGATGGTTCCTTAGAACCACGAGTGTGGTTCTCGATATATATATATATATATATATATATATATATATATATATATATATATATATATATAAATATAAATATATATATATATATATATATATATAGATATATATATATATATATATATATATATATATATATATATATATATATATATATATATATATATATATATATATATATATATATATATATATATATATATATATATATATATATATATATATATATATATATATATAGTTATATATAGAATTGGTTTTAAACCTGATAGGTAATATTTAGTCAATTCAATTTTATCAAGTTAAACTTGTGATATGGTTTCCTTATTTTTTGTGTAGATTAGTAAATGAGAGGACACTCTTAAGGTATGTGGAAATATAATTTTAATTGCGTTCTCCATCAAGTCATCATACTTTTCCCAATGATCGTTTCTTTTTAAATAGCTTACGTAATGCTTGGGTGATTTGAGGTAACTTATAAAACTGATTAGATTAAACTCTTGTACGAAGTAATTCAATTTTGCTGGTAAGCTGGAGACCGGGATTTCTTTGGTTTTAACTGTTTCTACATAAACAAAGATTACATCATTTGTTGATATTTCACATGTAGTTTTTTCTGTTCCACAAAGGCAATATAATGTATCAGGTTCCTTTAAACAGTCGTTTAGTTAAGTTATACCTAGTTGCTTCAATTTTTCTAAAGTTACTGGAATATATTGATAAATATCATTTTCCGTTTTGTGACATTATTTTCATTGCGCCTTTGCTATGACGCTTCCATAGTTTAACTTTTTGCAGAAATATGTTGAGATTTTTGTGATATTTGCAGTGCAATCCCAAGTTAATCCATATAGTTTAGCTAATATACTGTAACGCTTAGCATTGGCCAATAACATTTTTGTCGTTGTTAAAGCAGGCATCAGTTGCATTAAGACATTATGTTGGTTGGCGAAATTCGTGATATTCACATTCTGCATGCACTGCATAAACGAATCAAAAGCGCATGTAAAATAATAATTTTGATTAGTTATGGAACCGTTTTTTAAAAAAGCAAGTTGGTCAGATGCTTGAATTTGAAACATTCTGATTCTTTTTCCACATAAAGTAGTTTTAGGTGTGTCGTATATTCTTCTTTTTTGAGCTGAAATGCATTCAATGATGGCTCCTGTTTTACTTTCATTATTCAGATTAGTGATTTTTTTTATTGTGTTAAGTTTGAAATTGCTCCGTTTTGTTTTAACTTGCCCCTTCCAATTTTCTTCTTCTTTTAAAATACCGCTGAATTGTTTTTCAGTTACATCATCTTGTCTGGAAGATTTCTTTTCTACTTTGGTTTTATCTGTTTTAAATTTCTTGGGAATATTATTTAACTTTCTTTTCAACACGTATTGGTTTCTGGTTGCAAGTTCTTTAAAAAACCTAAGAGGCTTTGCTGGTAGATTACCAACAGTCTTTGATTGCTTCATACGTCTTTTAATGGTAGCGAAATAATTTTCAACTGGACCATTGCTTCTAGTTTTTTCATGAAAAATATTTTTTAAGAACATTGTCATGAATTCTGGATTATAATACATATTTATTGGATTGTCCAACAAAGATTATATAAAAATATAAGTTGGGCAATGTACATATTGGCCAATAGCGCAAATCTCAACATACGGCTGATCTTGTCGGTTGGCTCGTCATTAGTGGATATAATATCAATTCGATTTCACATGAGATCGTTTTTAACTCATATAAGTTTTGGGATAGATTAAAAACAATTATACTTTTGGATATAATAAATTTGTTTCCACACAGACTTTGATCTGGATTGAAAATCTCTTGGTTTTTTATTTGTAAGTTTTTTTTATAGAAGGTAGAAACTTGTTCGATCTTGAGTACTTATTTCCCGATTTTGAACAAATCTTGGGATGGGATGAAATTAGTATTACCTGATGAACATTTTATTTTTTTTCTGGGATGAGATCCTGGGATAACTTCACACACTTCATCCCACTTGCGTCGTTGTGCAGTAGTAGCTAAGACCAATTCGAAATATATTTATTACTCAAAGGATAGTTAGAAGACACTTGAAGGAAATCAGCCTCACTCAAAACATCTCGCTTCAGGCAATATGACTCCATGGTAGGAGAGGCCGGGTCTACCGGCGTCGATTGGAACAATTACGGCACGTAAAAGTGCTATTTTACTGCACGATATATCGAGAACATTCTTTTGAATTATATGTAGTGCCCTTGGCAGGTTATATAGGGAAGGATTTTATATTGGTGCATGAAAATTTCCGGTTGAACCACTCGGCAGTAAATGGTTGAGCTCGAGACCAACCATGAATCCAACTGATCAGTTTTCAGTCCAGTGGCCCTATTCTGGTTTTTCCTGGGAATTGGGAATTGGGAAAAAATTTCCAATTCCCAACTTCAATAATTCCCAATATTTTATTCCCCAATTCCCAAAAGTGTATTCTGGCGTGCTGGGAATTATTTCCCCTCTGTGAAACACATAGTTTTAAATGTTCGCCACTAGAGTACCTTTTTCATGGTTTTTTTCATGGTGCGCTATGTTATTATTTGAATATGATTTAAATATTGACGGATGAATAACAAATTTAAAAAAAATAGGTGTTTTCGCTTTAGAAAAACAATTAAAAATTTTTTAGGGTTAGAATTATTTTCTACATTCACTATTTATTTATTAGTATTTATGAATGAGCTAATTTTTTTATATTTTAGGGCAGATAAGACCAAATTTAAAAAATAGGTGTTTTTGCTTTTAAGAAATAATAAATTTTTTTTAAATTTATACTCTAGTATTATGATTATGAATATTTTACCATAAGAAATATGAATTCCCAACAATTTTAATAGGGAAAAATAAACGTCAAAACTGTTATAATTGGGAATTATTTTTTCCAAACGAAATATTTTTCCCAATAGCCAGAATACACTTTTGGAAAAAATAATTCCCAACTGTTATAAAAACGTCAAAAATTCCCAATTCCCAATTCCCTGGGAAAACCAGAATAGGGCCACAGATATGAATCTTATTGAGGAATTAAGATACAAGTGAATCCTTCGTTTGAATAGCACCTAAGCACCTTTTGTGTGTAAATAAGGCAGATTAATTGGTTACGAAAAGACCCAAATTACGTCCGAAACATAGAAACAATAACTGTTCTTGCTACGAACTTCTGGAATAGAACGAAATTAAAAATATCTTTTTAATCGAAAAATCCGGTACTGACTCCTAAAAGTCTACAATAATAAAATGTATGGGCATAATTGAAAAGCTTTTTCCTCAAAATATTTCTCGGTATTCCGCATGTTAATAATTTCCGTAGTTCTATCAATTTACTGTTTTCGTATGTATTCTTTCGAGCAAAAATGTTTCCGTCCCAATTTCGAAATTAAAATTATCAACCATACATAACGAATGAAAAAACCCAAACCGCACCTATATTTTGTGAACTCAATCATAACGAACGAATAAATGTTTTTTATTTTATTTTATTATTATTGCCAATCTCGCCTCCCCATTAAAAACGAAAGAATGAACTATAACAACTCTTCTCAAGGACAATGTAATTTTCTTTTTCGATTGATCCCCATTGTTGATGCGGAAAACACGAGGAAACTTGTTGTTTTAGTTGTATATTGTTGAGTCGAACAAAAATATTAAATTTCGATTTGAGAAGTATCTCATGAATATGTTAATTTATGTCATTTGGCCGCAGATGGTGTCAATATATACCATTTTGTATTCTGAACGAGTGGTATGTGTTCACGAAACAAAATCAACAGTCAACATTCAACTATTTTTTTTTTTATAACGAGGTAGGAGAATCTTTAGCACCATGATTTATGCTGGTGTTTTTAGATGTAACGACGCGTCGTCTTCGTATCTTCTTATATACGTTCAAGGTCTGCATATACATATATAAGTTAAAAGCTCTGATTTTTCTGATGTTACTGTTGTTGATCATTGTGTTGTGATTTTCATTTGTTCATTGGTGTGGCTTTATGTGAAAACAACATCGAATTACACTTCTTTGTATATGAGTGGTGTGTGTTTACATGTCACCATATGAGCTTTTTTCTAAAAGCTTTCTATTTTTGTGTGCGATTAGGTTGTTATTTGTATGATATTATGTGTGTGTATGTTCTATCTGATGAAGAAAACGACAATGTATAAATGCGTGCGGTTGATTATTTCCAACCCAATCAATCTTATAAAAATTATAGACACAAAAAAAAGTATTGGAAAACAAAAGGATTGACAGTTGCCGTTTTTTGCTGTTATCCTATTTTCTTGTGATAAGATAAAACAAAAGTAATCGTTTTTAGAAATTATAAATTGTCAAAAGTTTTGTTGGTTTTGGGTTGAACATTTTTCGTGTTCGTTTTGCGGTATATATGGAGGTGGTGGTGATTACTGGTTGATCGATCGACGCCGTCTTCTTGACACAAGGTGGACATTAAATTTTTACATGCTAAAGGGTGAGGTTTTTATGTGTTAATCGCGCACGCAAGAAAATACTAGACTAATTACACTGTACTAATGTATATAAATAGTAAAAGATGAATGTTCAAAATGTGGTAATTAATGCGATGGTTGGACTTAAAATATTGATTCGTTTTGTTTCAAGAAAGCATTAAGTTGGAAGCTTAATGACTATATACTGACAAAGACGTTTTATTAAAATCAATATCATTGTCAATTTTATATCTTAATGGGTACTCATTTTTTAGCGTTTTATTACTTATTTATGAGCGTATTTTATGGCACAAATAATTACAATATCTGAATCCTTTGTATAATGTGGAACTTATATTTTAACATTGTGCCGCATACATCAAAAAACGAAATCGAAAAATATAATACAAATTTATATTATAAAGAGGTTTTCAATAAGAGGTTTCATTTTAATATAACATTTTGATAGAATATAACATTTTGGGGGATAATCCCCAAGAATTACCAAAAGCTCTACGGCATTGCCAAAAAATAGCAGTGTCTTTTTGTAGTTTAAATTCCAGATGATACTTCCAAAAAAGTTTGTTTTCTAGAAAAACTCCAAGGTGTTTGACGTAGGATGAGCTATTAACCTTACAACCAAAAAGTGATGGTACAGAAAAACCTGCAGTGTTCCTACGCCTTGTAAATATAACCAAGTAGGTCTTAGTTGGGTTCACATGTAAACCCTTATCTATAGACACCACTGTTCTATAATGAGAAAAGCGTGTTGAGTTAAATCTATGATAAGATATTTAGATGCTTGCCTGAAACTGTCAGAACCAGATCATCAGCATAACTTTGGGCGACAAAACCGGAATCACGAAGATTAACAAAAATCAATGACCAGAAACCACAGCAGGGGTGATAGCACACCTGCCTGTGGGCATCCTCTGGAAGCCTTGACTGAAATATCCTCAACCTCGTATTTATACGATGAGGATGAAGAGGCTTTTCAAAAATCATTCTTGGATTTTCTGAGCCCCAAATGTGACAAATTTGCTTATAACGTAGGCTCCGTAGTGAAAACGGGCCTCATCAATGAAGATTATTTGCGATGAAAATCCGGATAATTTTGTTGCATTGGAAGGATCTAATCATCGAAGATACAACATTTATGGTGATGCGTACCGGCATGAGTTATTGTGTTAACTTAACTTTAAAAGTCTTTAGACTTAAAACTTTATGGTAAATATGGTAATGTAATGTCATTTGTAGAATGTCTAATTTTAAATATTGAGGAATCGACAAACCTGATTGTTCTTCAACCCTACGGGCTACAGCAGCAATATTCTCAGTTGCTTTTGAACGACACAGACGGTTAAGATTCTTAACATCACTAACTTGTTTCAACAGGCCAATTTTTATCGACCAGCTTCACTTTTAACGACCGAGAAGGTGATTGCAAAATATTCATCATTTTTGAGTGAATTTTAATAATTTCAATGCGTTGTTGAAGCGAACAAATGTTTAATATTGGCTTAATTTTTACTTGTCAAATGTCAAACGATGACAGGTTCAAAATTAGCCCTTTTCGGAAAAAACTTTTTTTGAAAGCTTCTAAATACATGCTTTATTTTTTCACAGTTTTTAAGGTTATTGAAGATCCTCTTAAATCCGTTTCAAATAATAATGTATATGATTATAAATGGCCTTGAATTAAATGCCGCATTACACCATCTGGGCATAACACGTTATAATCTATATATAGAAGAAAATAATGATACAAATAAAGTATGCTGACCATTGATAACGATATGTCGTTGAAGTTTCTAACACCACCCACTTGAATGGACTATGTATGATTATGATTCTAACGAGGCAGTATAGATGCCAACAACCAATGAGGAACAACGTATAATTAAAAAATAGTAGAGGTGGCATCCATTGAAACACATTCAGGTCTGGTCGATTGAACAGACATTTTGTGATTACTGCTCGATGCAATTAAAAAGCGAAAGTAATTAAAAAAAATTTATAATGAGCAATTGAAATACGATGCGGCATGTTTGTTCATCTCTGGTTCAAGGTATATCGTGCTCGAAACGAATAGGAGAGGAAAAACTATTATAAGAATAATTGATTATGATAAAACTCGAAACAATTGTGTCGGTGAGAGACACAGGTGAAGATGAAATATACACATGCATGCACTTTGTGAAATTTATAAGGTGGTGAAAGATTGTTCCAATAAAGCAATTTTCTGGCCTAATCTTTTAATGCGAGCGAGAATATAATATAGATCTGAATCAACGTTGACTTCTCAAAAAAATAACTTTGATGATTTTTACTAACACTGATAAGGGTATAAGTAAATTGACCTTCTCTATGTGCTCTCCGTATACAGCAAGTATGATGAAATTTGAATCAGCATATTCGGCATGTATTTTCAGATTATACTTTTTTCTTGGTAGTTGTTTATAGTGAAACGACTCCAATTACAAATTTTCAACATCGAAAAAGCACTTTTACATAACTCTCTTGAGCCAGAGTATATAGATATCTAATACAATATCATATAATGAAATAAAGTTATTATTGATGGTCTAATACTCTAATATAATCGATGTTTGGACTTCATAAGTATAACATGTCCTATTGAGGTAGTTTCCAAAAGGATTGGTCATTAGTTTGCTTACTAAGGAATTCAGACTATTACTTCATACTCAACTTGGAATCTTACATAGAGAAAGTAGACCGTCAATAATGTAGATATACAGTAATCGCTCTGTTTGCGTGGTTTCGCAACGAAAATCAGTTTTTAATACTGATCAAACAACAGAATGTTCTGAAGAAGAGAGGACGGGTCCAACAATTACAAAGTGCGAGCTTAGATTGATCAATTTACTATGTATGACGGCGACTGGTGATAGTAAAAATAAGCCACAGGTTATCTTTACATCCGATTAACCACGAATATTTTCAATAAATAGAAAAGGAGTTTTAAGATATAAATATATCTTAAAACTCCTTTTATATTTATTGAAAACTATACAAAATGGATGGCTAGAGGTTTGCAAAGATGTTAGAGGTTCGAGCAGTTCTTAAAATTAAAAATACCTCATTCAGATTACTGCTCATTGTTGGTATTCAACTAATTTGCATCCTAACAACAAAGTTATATTTATTCGGCCAAATACAATGACGTTGGTTCATCCTATGAATCAAGGCGTTATTGCACCATTTAAGAGTAATTATCTCGTTCTTTTAACTGATGAAACAACTTAAAGGCTCTCCAGCTATGCAACAGATTGAAAACTGGTTTAAATCAGGAACTTGCTTTTTTGTTCAATATAACCTTGCACAGGATGGAGACAGTGTTGGAAATAAGTTATCTCAGAATTTATTGCTCACAAGGGATTGTCCGAGAAAAGCTTTCGATTCAAGAAAACTGCTAAAAAAATTATTGATTTTGCATGGTGAGTTAAAAGAATTGTGAATAAAGTGAGGGAAACGGTTTAACCGGAAAACTGTACTGAAAGTGTTATTGAAATGGTGAATATAATAGTGAAATAGTGGAAATTTCTAAAAGAATTGACGGAAAAAACATACAAATGGCATACTGTGTTGGGCAAAGTCCTCGGGTTAATTCCACTTTGATGCGGTGCAATGACTTTGCTTGAATGCTAATGTTGGATGTGGTACAATATTATAATTTTGTTATTCCGGTGGCTGCTGGACTTGGTAGAATATAGCTTTTTCTTTATTTGATGAAAATAATTTGTTTTATTGGTGTTGATCTCTCGAAAATGTAACACTGATTGACCAAAAAATGATTTGAAATTTCCTCATTAATTAGTTGTAATTCGAAAAACCAGTCTTGCCCACCACGGGGCAATTATTAATATTTAGTTTGGTTTGTTGGGATTTTTCGAATTGATTATTTTACAATAAATATAGGAATCCTTCCTTTACAATTCAATTCAGATTTTGTACATGAATCCGACTTGATTATATAAACACATAAACGTCAAGTGGATTCAATGCACAGGTAAGGATTTCTTATTTTCTAATAAGATTCTAATTAGTATATTTCAGATTTACAATTGGATAGAATTTCAAGTTATAAAATAGTTGTAATGTAAAGGTTTGTTTTGAATGTTGGCAAGTGCCAACATACTGAATACTTAAAGTTTGGAAATCAAATCAAACAAGAAGGTCTTATGAACCCTGATGAATTCACTGTGTGACATGTAGCATCGTCTTGTTTCAGGCAATTTCAGGGCTTTAATTTCAGGCATCAAATAATTCATTATCATGGCACTAAAATAGGCGCTATTCATAGGTACGTTCCAACCGGCCTCATTTTTGAAAAAATATGGCTCGATGATAATACTTGTCCAAAAAACCACACAAAACTGTTGTTTTGTCCGGATGTAATGTTACGTTTTGAACCTTTTCGGGTCGATTGTTAGCCCGATAACGGCTATTTTGCTTATAAACGTAGCTTTTACGGCAGAAATAGGTCTCATGACTAAACAAAATTTTCGGACTGCAATTCTTGCACGGATCTGCGATCCACAAAATTCACAAAGTTTTTGCCCAGCAGTTGAAAACCCCACCGAATCGATTCATCGCGTACACTCTCAGCTATCGATGTGGCCTATTTGGTCTCGTATTATCTAATAATGAAAAAGGTTTGACATTTTTCGATGGTATAGTGAATTGTGCGTTCGGTAGGCCGATTAGGTGGACATGAAAATGAAACATATTACTCGTAGAACCCAAATTATCGTAATAGAGCTGAATAATTTGTAGACGTTGTGTCGGGCTAAGTTTTTCCACGATGAAATGTCAAACAATACTGAAAAAAAATATCATGTCTGTTTGACATGACTCGCACACGTGTCCTGCCATAAAATCTCTCTTGAAAAAATACCTCTTAATGAATCATCTTTCACTAAGAAAAATACTAAGAAAAGACATTCATGTTCGTAAATAAACAAATTCATATAAATGACGAATAAACAGAAGTAGGTCAAAAACTAGTCTTCTTTAGATAACTAGGCTTCTAATTTAACGATTGTAAGAACCAGTTATGCCACATGCCTGATATAAAGACCAATTAAGGAAATCCTCGATAAAACTAACTAACCTAGTTTTATATAACTGTTCATATAGTAACAATTTAATATTTGTGCTATTTAGACCCCCACGTAATATGTCTATTCCATCGGAATATCCATTGTACGACATCTACATAATCTCCTAACATTCTTAAAAAATAGATTTTTCGTTAAAACTTTCCTTCTTATCATCGACGATTTTTTTATTAGGTTTTATCTTTTATGATGCGAAAATAAAACAAAAGATTTAATAATCAAAGTGATCAACAACAATGTCATTGTGGAAAATAACATCAAAACAGATTTGTCTTATATAAAAAAAAATGAAAATTCTTGTTATTTTTCTCGATAAAATGATATCGTATATACACACCAACAAAAGCATAATTTTGTAGAACAATCTCATTATAATTATATAAAATAAGAATAATATCTACGTGCTTACAGTCAAAAGATTTTTATTTTGGTGAAAAGAAAAAAAAACTAGAAAATGTAGGAGGTTTGGGAAAATTATTTACCACAAAAATTTCCATCATCACAAATTTTTGAAATAAAAACCAATTAGGTACCGCACACATATATATACGTGTGTAACTATAAAGAGTTATCCAACAAGAGGTAGTTTTTCTAATTGGGGTTCATGCGTGACAACTCTCATGTTCATAATATGACATTTGTGTTCAGTATTTATTGACATTGAATAATTTTTTCAGTCAATCGTAGTACTCCAAAATGACCATTTTTTGTTTTTACATTTTTTCACAAGAGATAGTTTAATTTTCGTCTGAACGAACATTGAGTAAAAGAGACAACATGAGACCAAAATGAAAAAGACGCAAACAAAAGTCATGTTTGTTTAACATACGCTTGGAAATAATAAACACAAATGCAAAAAAACTTATATGTTTCAACAGTAGATCGTTCTGAGAATCACTCTGAAATTTGACTATATTATGATGAATCGTCAAAACAAAATTTGACGAAAAATGAATGAATGAACGAAGAAATTGATGTACGAATTATAATAAATTTCGAACCCGACTAGAGTGCGTACAAGTCGATATAATGTGAATATTGCTGCTGTAGCTAAAAGTGTACGTGAACACCGCACTCCATCAATTCGTCGTCGTTCTCAAGCTCTGGATTTCTCATATGGCACATCGTGGTTTCAAGGCATACAAAATACAGCTTTCTTTAACATTGAAGCCGATTGACCTTCCTTTGCGTCATCGATTTGGTTTATGGGCGTTGGAAAAGTTTGTTTTTGGTTAAATGGATACGCCAACAAACAAATGAACAGGCACTAGAGATTCAAGAGCTTTTATCGCATCCTGAAAAAGGCACTGTTTTTGGTGTAGTTTATGGGTAGGTGGAAACATCATCGTGTTTCTTATTAAAAATGCGAAAGGACAGCATGTAAACGTCGATGAAGCAAACCACACAGCAGGCTAAAACATCGATTTATCTCACGTAAATTTTAATGAGAACATCATTTCAAGAAAGGGACCCGCGAAATGGCCTCCAAGATATTCTAATCTGATGTTGCTAGATTAATTTTGATGGGGGTATCTGAAATCACTTGTTTATATCGATTTCTGCATTAGAAGCGAACATAACACGCATAGTTTACAAAATATCGGTCGAGGCTCGGCTTGGACCCATATAATGGATCATCTAAGAACCAGTAGCGGGCATCATGAAATTATTTTCAAATATTAAATGTCATAAACCGCACTTACGTCACAAGTGATTTTAATGCGTTTTATTTTTAAAAAACTGCTGAAACCTCTTATTGAATCATCCTTTATTTAGTCGTTTATAATAATTTTCTAACTTAACTATCGTGATTTTCAGTTTTTCCTTATTTGTTATAGAATGCTTTCAGATATTTTCCTCTATAGTTATGCTTTATACCATACAATTTTCACAGTGACAACATTTTTGAGTATAAAGAGATGCGTCTACCCCTTCACACGTATGTATATATACATAACACATGTGTGTATAATCGCAAGTTCATTATTTTTATACGGATCATTAACATCTTAATTGAAAGAAGTTAAAATGAATTAGAAATGGATGTTGTACAAACACGGTTTATAATGGAAGTTGTATTTGCGTTGAACAAGGCCATTACAATACGAGCATTTAAATCTTTAATTCTAAATTTATTGTACTGAGACTTATTCATTTTTATTGGTAAAGACAGGTAGTCAAAGGCTACCTGTCTTTACCAATAAAAATGAATAAGTCTCTTCTTTTATTAGGATCTAATGTATAGGGAATGAGACCTTTTGCATTTTTAAAAGAAAAACAGTTGTTTGATTAAAATTTATGAAGCCTGAATGTCCGCTATAATTAGGAAGACTTCAGTGATTGGTTGATTCTAATTTTATTAAAATC
Organism: Tipula lateralis; assembly: GCA_963932295.1. Lineage (NCBI taxonomy): Eukaryota > Metazoa > Arthropoda > Insecta > Diptera > Tipulidae > Tipula > Tipula lateralis. The sequence continues at coordinate 62,251,151 of OZ010737.1, forward strand.
ACTTCAGAGATTAACCAATTTGACTGACAGAGACTCACTTCAGATTCACTAGAACAATGTTCAACTTGCGTTGGGCTTAGAATCATTAAAGTTTAAGACATCAACACACAATAAACATCAGTAATGGTGGCTTAACGGAGTAGTGAGGTTAAATAATCTTGCTGATCGAATTAATTGTTTAGTTTGTTAAATGCATATGAGGCTTTCGTTCAGTTCGTGGTTATCTTGGAAGTTTTGAGTAAATATAAAGGGCCCGCCATATAAAGTTTTTTTTTCAACTAGTGCTTATTTCGTGAATGGTAACACTTAGCTCATGTCTGATTTGACAGATAATTAGTTTTATCCTTCCGCTGAACGAATATGGTTGTGTATACGCTTGAACAACGCTGGGAAATATTGCGACATTACTTTGAAAATCATGGTAATGTTGCAAAATGTGTGCGAAAATTGCGTACGGATTTTGGAAGAAGTCAGCTCCGTATGTTCGTTATCTTGTGAATAAAGTGAAAGAAACTGGCATCCTCATCGATAAACCAAAGCGTGAAAAGCCAAAAACAGTGCGTACACCCGAGAATATTGATACTGTGGCAGAAAGTGTGAGTGATGCGCCATCAACATCAATTCACCGTCGTTCTCAACAATTGAACATTTCGGAGACATCATTAAGACGAATTTTGCATAAAGACCTTAGTATGACGCCATACAAAGTCCAATTGGTTCAGGAATTGAGGCCAACTGACCATCCAATGCGTTTTCGCTTCGCTGAGTGGGCCTGCGATCGACTTACAGAAGATGCCGATTTTGCCAAAAAAATCATCTTTTCGGATGAAGCTCATTTTGATCTTGGCGGGTATGTAAACAAGCAAAATTGTCGCATTTGGGGCACGGAAAACCCGCACGCATACATTGAAAAGCCGGTACACCCAAAACGAGTCACTGTTTGGTGCGGATTTTGGTCCAGAGGCATAATTGGGTCATTTTTTTTCGAAAATGAGCAAGGAGTGGCCGTTAAAGTCAATGGCGATCGTATCGGGCCATGTTGAACGAAGTTTTGTTCACAAAAATTGAAGAGGAGGATATTGGCAAAATTTGGTTTCAACAGGACGGCGCTACGTGCCATACAGCTGACGCTACACTCGATGCTTTGCGCCCTGTTTTTGAAGATCGCATTATCAGCCGCAGAGCTGATGTCGTTTGGCCATCTTGGAGCTGCGATTTGACACCGTTGGACTATTATTTGTGGGGTGCCCTCAAAGATAAGTGTTACGCCGACAAGCCAGAGACAATTATATCTTATATTTTGGAATAATCTGGCCTTAATCATTTATCAGTTCAATGAATTATCATTTATATCTCTTAAGCTGATTTGAGAGTCGGCGAATCTCTATTTAACATCTCTAACTGTTCCATCCGTGAGTCAGAAATTTACTTAGTCCATGTAGATATTAATGAAAATTCGTTTAACTTTGCCGAGCTGTCCTTCGAACATGTTCGATTGTTATAATGAATTGAAGTTATCTCCGAAGAATAGAAGGTGGCTGTGTTATGAGAAATCTTCAAAATATTGATTATTTTATTTGCAAGAATTATTGCGGGGTAATTCAGCAGCAAAATGACTCATTTGGAAAGAATTTTTTGGAATCCAGTTTTCCAGATACTAAAAATCATCTCGTGATGTACATCAGGTACTCAGATGTCTGCGTTTGAATATTTACCAATATCAAATTAAAATGTATATTTGTGTAATGTGACAGTAACGTACTCAAAAAGTAGAGAACAGGTTATCGAAAACTTTTCAATTAATTCTGGTGTTCGACAAGTAGATGTGCTGTCCCCGATTCATTTTAATCTTATAGGAAAGTGAAGTTTGGGAACACAACATCAAATTTCGACAATCTTATCAATCTCTTGGATATGCAGACACAGGTGGGCGTGTAAATTTAATGAAAGGTTATTTTTTACTATATGTAAATATCTATATGTAAAAATTGATTTAGCGTAAAAAACGTTATTTTGTTAAGTGACGCGCCATCTCTAATCAAAACTAATTTTACTAAAGCACCATCTATTAAAAAATCTTCTTATTATTTTACGAATAGAATTTGTGAAATAATTAACTTCGACTGTACTGAATGTCAAAATAAGTTAGGTTTTAGATTTGAATTATTAAAAGGCTAATTTCTTTGAAAATCATCTTAAATAGCGCAGGTGCAGGTACAAAAGTACCTCAACGAAGAAAAGAAAACTAACAGGTTTTGCGAATTCGCAGTTTATTCATGTGATTTGCTAATACCCAAACTGAATACAGACAACCTTTTGAAAATTGTGTAAGGATGTGTTAAATACTCAAATAGAGCAGATAATATTAACATATCGTCTAAATAATAGTGAAAATATTGTAATCCAAACTACACTTTATGCATTGAAAAAACTCGAACGACCTAAAAGGTGTTACGAGCCACTTCTGATGATATTCTCGTACTAAATGTGATGTTGTAAATATTCAGTTGCCAGAAAGTTGATATTTAAAATTCTCGAGATGAGTTGTGGAACGGTTACCTCTTTAAATGTGTGCTAATTTCCGCAAGGTTCCCATCCTCCAATTTTTCTTCATACTAAGTTTACTTGGTCTACTTATGCTCAAAATAATCTTGGCAAATAATAGCCTTAACTTTTTTGACAAAGTTTATAAACTGATCTATTGGATGTTTTTGTAACGAAAACGTTTAACACTTTAAAATTGATTGAATTTTGATCATCGAACATTTTTTAACATTAAAATAGATGGCACTGCAATTGGTGTGGTTTTTGTTTTTTACATGTAATTGATGATTTTTGTAAATTACGCTATTTTCTACTTAATTTACATAAAACATGTAAAATCCGTATTTTACATGTAAAATCCTAACTGTGTATGCAGATCGCATCTGTATTTGTATTATGTGCCAATAAATGAGTGAGATATATTTGTTTTCTAATAATTCATGATGATAGTATGGAAAAGGATATCAAGGCTCTCTTTGCCACAAGCTATTGGGCTATTTATATTATAAACCGTCTATAGTATCTTTTTCTAAAACTGAAATGTCTTGCAAATGCGGATAAGCTCTAACTGGACAGCGTGCTGATCCAACCCGTTACCATATATGGATGTCAGAGTTGTATATGGGTGATTACAAAAAATGTCTTCTAATATTTGTAGAAGAATCATGTATGACGCGATGTAAATAAAATATACCGAGTTCTTTTCAACCACGGGAGTTTCTGTAATCGTGAATGAAACGGAAAGATAGTTAGTACTCTGGCTCGATCACATTCTGATCTGGAGCAAATGATGTAGCTATTTTCTAGAAATGGTCCTTTATGGTGTATCATCTGAATATTTAAAATAGTATAAAGTGCTGGCTCGTGATCCGACGTAGTCAGACTGTTGGTATGAGTCAATTATTAATATTATAACTACCAATATTATTTATAAGATTTAGTAAATTGTCTTGTTTTTTTTCCAAAATTATTAAATTTTCTAAAGGTATAAAGAGGGAGGTAACATATCTTTAATACTCTTATTAGGAAGAAGTCCAAAATATGAATTTTCAATGACCACATGAATTAACAACGCAAAGAAGTCATAATAATCTTACAAACCGGGAAAATAAATTCATAATATCAGTTTTTAAAAATTGTGGTTTCCTTACCAATCCGGAAAAACCATATTTCCTATATTCATATCCCGGCAATACGAGTATAGAACAAGATAAATAAATATGAATAAGGATTAACTATCGCATATATGTATATATGTATATACATATATATATATATATATATATATATATATATATATATATATATATATATATATATATATATATATATATATATATATATCTATATATATATAATAGTCTATATATATTAATAAATATAGACTATTCTACAGGGAGATCCGGATTTATAAGAATAACACAACATCGATAAGAATTTGAGTCTTGTTCCAACCAAGTATTTTATTCTTATATTTTGAATTTCAATTTTATTATTTTCAAATCTTTCATTTCATAAATCTTTAAGAAATGACGATAAAAAGCAACAAAATACAATTTCTTACAATTTTCAAAATCGTATTCATTTTTTATATTATTATAATATTTATATTTTATTTTGTTAAATTATGTATAAATTTGACTCGAACATCATAAAAAAAAACACAAAAGGAAAGGAAATTTCTATCGGGAAATGTTTTTGCGTTTCCCGTTTTGTTCCAAGCATTGAATGGTGAGGCGATATTTTTTCGTTTGTTTTTGTCGTCGTCTTGTATCCGTACGACCGTGTATATGCTGAACTGTGTCTTTATTAATAAATGTATACAATATGTATGCACCAATCGAAATTATATAAGCTACACGAATTGTATCACAATGCGAGCGTATACATTTATATTGAGGCACACCAGTGGTGGTTCGTGGTTTGGTGTTTTATTAATATTTTAAAAATATATTTTGTTGGATTCATGCATTATATATATGACACCAAGACCATCGCCGTTTAGAAGAAGCGACACATAATACATGTACATAGTTGAAAAATAAGACATTAATGTACTATATAAAAAACTACTTTACTTATTTTTCTTCTCGTGCTAAAATATTTAAGGTTTTTTGTTCATTCGAGAACGGTGTGCAAAATGATTTGGTGTGCAGCTTGTAGTATAAACTATTTAATTTAACATCTTGTAACTTTATATGTATATATATATATATATATATATATATATATATATATATATATATATATATATATATATATATATATATATATATATATATATATATATATATATATATGTATATATATATATATATATATATATATATATATATATATATATATATATATATATATATATATATATATATGTGTAATTGGTCAACGTCTTCCATATATGAGAATTTATGTGGTGTCACGAGTGCTAAGAATTTATATAGCATATAGACAATCGAATTTCATGAGCAAAAAACTATATAATTTTTTAATTAAAATTGTACGTTATGTCATATATACTTTTAAAGCCATTTATAAACTTACTCAGAGACACGTTTTAGTTAATTTAAAATTAAAGAAATCCAAATCTTACCTGTAACGAAATCAAGAAAATTAAATTAATTTATTTGTGAAAACAAGTGACAAAGTTTTGTTATTTTGATCATATAAAAAAGTTTTATGTTTTCTATCGTTGGATATAAATGTAATTTATAATTTATAGCGTTTAAATTTTTGACTCAACTCATCTCACATATATGTACACGTGTGTCATTAGATTTGGCTGTACCGTTGTTAACTGTCATACTTTAGAATTTTTGTTGACAAATACTTATATTTTACGGTATTAAATTTTAATCCACGTGTTACATAACAGTAATTTTGTAACACGTGGATTGATCAAAGCCATTTTTATATTCAAAAATAGTACAAGTGTTTAGAACTTTGCGTGTGCTGAACGTTAGTTTACATAACTTATTTTACTATTGGAAAATAAACGCAATTCTCAGACCATAATAGCAGAGCCATCTTTATACAAAACCTAAATATTAAAAATAGGAGGTTAAAAAGAGAAAAAAAACGTAAATTCCCATACAAAATAAATGGAAAGTAAACATTTTTTTAAAATGAAATATTTCAATGAAAAGTGTGACAAAATAAACATTTTAATGTTGAAATCATATTAAAACTATTTATATTATCTGTAAATCATTTAAATATTTTTTTAAATCAAACAAATATATTATTATAAATAATTAAATAAATAAATCATTAAATTCAAATATCGCATCACACTCGTATCATAAGAAAAAAAATATCATGTATCAAGTGCAATATGAAATATCGATCGAGTACGATCAATGACAACAGAGTCATCTCTATTCGGAAAAATTAAAACTTCTAAAAGCTACTTTGTTTTTGACCAAAAACTAAAGATTATCAATATTCAAAATTTCGAAATTAATCCAAACTAATGTAAAATAAATAAACAAATTTAATTTATATTTTAAATATTTACTCATTTACTTACACTTTTATCTAAAAATTACTAGAATCCCACTATAATTCTATAGGAATTAAAACTGAAATCGCAAATTCTGTATGTAATCGAGTGTTTGCTCTGATAAGATGGCTCTGATAATAGTTATAGGCCGTTTTAAATGTAGACTAAATTTGTTCCTGTGACATTGGGTATTTAGTGAATTCTGGAAACGTCATTATCAGAAAAAAAGTGGTCTAGTCAGCAGTTTAGATAACGTCATCAGATAAATTCGCAACGCATTTATGGGCAAGATGGCTGTTCTACTCATTTAGTCTAAGAATTTATGGTAGACTGTATACCTGAATGAAGTAACTATACTCACAAGTAATTGTGAGTAGTTATATAAAAGTAAGCATAATTTTAATAATAAGTAATTTACATACTAATTTATTTTATGGTCGTGGACTTTAGTTTTTACCATGTTTGAATTATTTCAAAATATATTTATTTCAGTCGTGTTGAATAAACTCTACATATTTTGTAACATAAATTTGTTGTCTTTGATACAATCGTCATCGCATGATACTATAGAAACTACTATTAGAACTTTGAATCTTGAACATTCGTTGAAAAGCCGTCGTTTCAATTTTAATATTCCAATCTTTCTATTTTTCAGCTTTATTGCATACGATGTCAACCATTGACATCGTTGCCAGGTTCTTATATAGTTCTGATGAATACAAATCACCTTATATGAAAAGAAGTTGAATAGTCAACTTAGGTTGCACTGAACTTCAGTTAATTATATCAATATAATGTCTTCTTGAAGTGTAAAGGCCGATTTAGACTTTACAACAATGTTGGCAACAAAAAATGTTTGGAAAAAGAAACGATTAGTACATTGCGTTTTTTATTTGTCTAAGAGGAACAGAAATATAAACAAACATTATTTTGTTGGGTTTTTTTATTTTTTTTTTGAGCTATTGTTTGAGCAAAAACGTAAAACATACTATAAAATATAGTCGGGTCGATTATATTTTATGGGAACAATAAAAAAATCCCCAACAAAATTGGCGATTTTTATATTTTTATAGTACAAAACGAAAAAATTCAAATTATTTTTCTCTAGGCGTTATATGTTTATAGTAGAAAAATAATAAACGACAGTGTTTTTTATACATAATTAAATTTAATTTATGTATTTTAAATTTTGAAAACAAGAAGATTAGAGGACCATTAGAGCTACACACGGATCAAAGAAAGAACTTTGAATAACATTTACAACTAATAGGTAAGGCCCTCAATGATCTGGCTACGGCCGTAAGAAGCGCAAGACATGATGAGAGAAAAATAAAAAGATAGACAGCATGGTAGTAACTTGAAAGTGGTCATGGTCAACAAGAGTTTATGATGTCGTGAAATAACGTGATTTATTAAAAATGCTTTAGGATAAAAATTATCATTTCACGAATTTTTATTACATTGCAAATAATAACGAATTGAATAAAATATTTTGAAGTTTGTGTAAACTAGCGGGTTTTTTAAATAATTGTGGTAGTGCGATACCTGATTAATGAGACTGAAAGCCACGCATTGCTGTATTTGTTACTTCTCCTTATGTATCTAAAGCTAGATTATCGAAACTAAACAATCCCATGGCTTCTTGAATAGATGTTTCGGACTCCGGCTATACGTTCCAAACCTAAATTGTTTTGTTACCAATATGCTCTTGTTGGATTGTTACCAACTTTAATCAGGAAACACCCACTTTCGTTCAAATCCAAGAGATACTAATTACACATCCATACACATTATAGCTTTATAGAAAAATAAGTTTATGATATACAGTCACGATTTTAGATTGTCAACTGTCGACATTTCGCAACATATTTATACGTTTTAATTACATGAAATATATGTATAACTCATTTATAATCCTTAAAACCATCTCGAACCGCCCATGTCGCGCAGTGGTAAAGCTGCGGCAGCAGGAGCGAACTGTACCGGGTTCAAATCCCGATAGGGGCAGGGATTTTGCAAAAGGGATTTTAAGGGTGTAAATGAACACATTTATGACCCGCTTGCGGAGTGCAGAATTCATGGGCCAACCCATCTTCCATGTCAGTACTATATGCTGTCATGGAGCTTTGCAATTTGCAGATGGTTCTACGTAAATTGGACCTATAGCCGTACGTCCTCGATTTGGCTTTAATGGCGTAAGGTAAGGACGTAAATAAGCGAACTGCGAAAGAGTTGGAAGTGCCTCGAGCCCCGAAACAGATTGTAGAGATAAAAACAAACAAACAAACCATCTCGAAGTATACATTTTTATTTTTACTTGAAAACACAAGAACTAACATTAAAAAAATATATTTAAATAAAAAAAATTATAGCACGACGATATTTTTATTTTATAATTTTTCCCTTTCTATCTCATGGGCATTTTTTATATTGTGCGTAGCTTTTTTGAACCAACAAAAAATGTTGTGGAAAAATGTTGTAAAGTCTAAATCGGTCTTAACAAAATGCATTTTCTAAAACTTAAATAATGACCAGATTCACATATTTCGGTGCAATCTATATAGCTAATATCAAGATATTCTTTAAAGCACTCAGTAAAGTTGATCATTTCATAAGAAAATAGCAATTCTATTTTTGAATGTCGATAGGCGCAACAATTAAGGTATCTTATGATCATTGTACCTTGATTGGCCCATTGTGACAACCCTACCCAGGCGTACACTCTCAATCTTGAAATCTGTGTGTTCTTCGAATGAAGTCCAAGTTATCTGGTATCCTCAAGGTCATCAGTTGTTTCTCAAATACGAATTGCGATCCAAAGCAGTGTATGTCTATGGGAAGAGTATGAAAAACTGGAGTACAAGAAGTGCTCAACAGTATATACTTTTCCTCCGCCACACTGTTCGCAGTTTGCAATTTTCCGAATTTTCATTCAAAACAATGCCTCGTGAGAACGCCTAGAAGTTAAAAAGGACTGGGATCCTTGCTGATTTATTCACCCAAGGAAGATTTTGGATAGTCGAACAAGAGAACAGATTATTCCATTTTTTGTGGTGCTGATCACCAAACTGAGATTTCGACTCTTATAGGAGATAATAACGTCACTCCTAAAGAGGTTTTAGGTCTTACAAAATTGGAAGCCGACCCAAACGGGCCAATTAATTCGCCAATTAATTTACAAAACCTGTAATATCTGTAAACTATTCATAATGTATAAACAAAACTCGCCAGTTATAGCAACACGATGTAATTTGAAAGTTGTGGAGTTACCATATCATATGGTTGCTTACCATATCCAACAATAATTGCAAATAAATTCGAAATGCTATAAAATTTTAAAATACTGAATCAATAATGCTTTGCATAAATATTTGAAATTTTAATGAAAGTATTATTTCATTTGTTTATTCAATATTGTTTTGTGAGCTATAAAAAATTAAAATTTTCGCAGAATTATGTAAGTATCAGTATGAAAATTGAGCAGTCAACTTTCGGTAGATGAAGCCTGTATAATATTTCAATTTCATTAAGTAAAGACAAAAGGACGAAGATGAAATTGAAATTAATTTGATAGGTCTGCTATAGTAAAGGTTGTTGACGGCTAGAACAGAGTAAGTTTAAGTTTAAATAATATTTTAATATAAATCTACTAATTTGATTTAAAACATCCATTTCAATATACGTGATACTGACTTTTCACTTAATTGTATAAACAATGATACAGTCGAACAATTTTCGGAGTTAATTATGGAGGGTTAATATAGGGAATAATTTCGGAACAATCCAACATACTCATCCAGCAAAGATCTCGCGTTTTCCTTATCCTGCTCTGGTCTCTTACGTAAACTAGTATATTTTAACGAGTGTGCTTAGTTAACGTCAAAATATAGAAGATGGTTCCGAATCCAATCGAAATCCATGCAATATATTATTGATTTGTTTTGGAGAGCGAGAGATGTTATTTATTCCGTGCCCCAAGCGGTAATGTTAGTCGATTTCTGCTTGAGAAGTATTAATCAGATGACGAAAGAGATAACACTAAACAACGTGCGAATTAACAACATGAGAATATATATAGCGAGTGATTAGAAACCAGTTAAAACATTGACTATTGCGAGTAGAATGGAAACATCGAGAATCTAATTGATTTGTATATAAGCAGTGTAAAAAAACCGTATCGGTGAAATTTTATTTTAATTAATGAAGTTTTATAGATTAGTGAGATTGCCTCCATCAGTAGCAAGTGGCTAATCTTTAACAATTTATTGAGTTAAATAAATAAAGTGATAAGTTTCTTACTTCCGGTCATTAAATAGAATAAATAACAAACAAATTAATTATAATTTTAAAAGTTTATTCAATCTATTGATAAATATAAACAGATTAAATTGAAATGAAGTATATTTGAAAATTACTACACAAAACAAAAAATACGAATTTGACGACCAATTACTGGTAGCTCTGAGCAGATGTTATAATACGCTATCATTATTGCAAAATTTCGCCGGTTGTAGCTTAATGGTTAAGAGAGTTTCTCATCACGCCGCAGTCTCGAGTTCGATTCTCACCGTTGACCAAAAATTAACATATACAATCGGATGACATAAAAACGCGTTTGTGTGTAAAACATTCGTTGGGCTGTGACTACCTACAATGTACACCAATCGTTAAAATTGGTTCGTAAGGCCTACAATGTACACCAATCGTTAAAATTGGTTCGTAAGGTCTCATTTTAGACGCGGTAAGGGCCGTTTACGGCCTCTAAGCCATAGATTATTTTTTTTATTGCAAAATTTGAGGTTAGATTCACATAAACGTGTTTAAGTGCCTTTTACACATAGACTTAACTAAAATAGTACGTTACATTTTTTGGTTGTTCTCAAGTTTTTGTCCGTGTGTCAAATACCTCATTTCAGTTAAAATCTTTAAATAATTGTGAGCACGTTTTTAACTACGGAGATTAATATCATTTATTTCTTCCCAAAACTGTATTATCAACTCCATTGAATTGCTGGTCCATGTTGTGTGATATACATACTGCAAACATTTGCGTGGTGATTTTGGGTGGATTTTATAAAATTTGGTTTAATCTTACTTGATAAATCAATAGGATGATGATACCGATAGCTTTGGAAAACCTTTTTTCTCTTCCTTTAAATTATGAGATCAAGAATCAATCTTTCATGGCATAGAATTCAATATTTCGTTAAAAAAGCCATCGTTAGTTTCTACCTAAGGTTATTTAAGCCATAATTGGAAAACAGTTTTGTATGTTAACAATTACTAGAAAAACAACAGTTTAAACATCAGCATAATGGTAAAGATAAAAAAAAGATATTGTTAACGTAATAGAATAGAGTTAATTTGCGAGTGCCATGAAACTATTGAACACTCACAATATGTAGAGAAGAAAACAATTATGAATAATATTGAAGAACAACCTAACATCTAAATTAGTTTCCCGCATGCCAAAACATCATTCGGCAAAGACTTTTGAAAACAAACTTATTTTATTTTAAGTAAAAGTTTCATTTAGAACTATTTAGTCCCAAAAAAACTATTTAACTAACGTAATCGAAAATTAATCTCTTTGTATATGTTGGTGAGAAAAACAGATTAATTAAAATTACGATAAAAATAAGTTGACATTTTTTTGAGAGGGAAAAGTTTTTTCAAGAATCCAACATAAGCATATTTAAAACTTTATTTTTATTTTAAAAACTTTTTTGTTTGTTAAATTCTTAAAAATATATATGTTTATATCATTGCTGAGATGTTTTTTTCTCAAGACGCCAGTCTTCCATTATGCTAGCGTTTTTCGTCGAAGAGTTCGGTAAAATGATCTACATTCAAAAAATACTATATTCGTTGTTAGAAATGTTTTCTTGCCTTCTAATTTCAGAAAATCTACTGGGTGACATCGAACCCAAGATTAGCTAAGGTACCTATTGCTGATAAAATATTGTTTGTCCTCTGCTCTTCCTAGCTTTGGAATAGTTGTAATTTAGGTTATGTGGGTTGGCTTATCACATACACCAGAAAGATGCTTGGTAATGGAATACTTAAAATGAAACATTCATCACCAAAATTGATGAGGTCATCTCCAGTTAGGAAGAACTTTGATATCATTTCCGAATTCAAGTTACTCATAATTTGCTTAAGATATTCTTCTATGCGGTAACCTCGAAACTGTGTTTAAAAGCTGCAACCTTGATATCGTTCATATACTCTTATTTTTATAGACTTGGCAAATAAGTGGTTATATCTTAGTACTAACTGTAATTGTTTTAGCTAAAACACATACAAATATTTGGTTTTATCTGGAATACGCAATTATTCAAATGACTAAAAATGCCAAAAACCACAAAATGCTCTAAATCCACATTTCAAACATAAAACCATTTTAATTATTCGCCTCATTATGCTAAATTATGGTTTGTTTGGTATTGTATAATTCTCGCGAATTCAATATAACTAATATCCTGTTTGATGGTATTATATTTACGTTTAAAATTCTAATCTTGATGATGCAATAAAATAATTTCAAAGCCATATAGCTTAATTTACCAGAAAAAATAACGTCGAAAGCAACAATTTTAATTTAAAAATACGAGTACAATAAAGAATACCAAATACGTCTTCGTACCATAACATTTTTCTCGCTTTATCCGTATACAAATCGTTAAGACTAAACTTAAAGATAATATTGATTCTATTTGTCTTTTAAATTTTGGATACGAGTATATTATATCTTACAAGAGAATGGTATACATATGGCGTGCGATTTGAAGAAGCAAAAAAATGGTTTAAATTTTCGTTTATTTTATTACTCTTTTCATTCGATTGTGTCGGGAGCTTTAGTGATAAATATTAGCTTTAGTCAAAATTGATTTTGACTTTATATAGGTATAGTGTGATGAATACGATAATACGATTTTATAGTTAAACACTCTCGAGTGGTTTTCAGTAAGCATGGTTGGACATGTACATTTTTTCAGTTCAATGCTCTTTCAATTTTAACCATTTTATGTTTATCGTTGCTCGTAAAAAATGAGATTTGAAACCAAAATTCGGGATATTGAAAAACAAAGCTCAATTGTTATTAACCTTAAAACAAGTTCTAAAAGATTCCGATTACATTTCATGTTTACAAATTAAATTTTTTACCCCTAAAAGTTGGTTTTAATTATATCAAGATTATTTATAATAAAAAAGCCCTGTGGGTGGGGGCAACCATGTTTCGTAAATATTTCGAACGAAACATGAGATCCATAGAATACCACCACAGTATCCAGAGTTTGTCGTAGGAGGCGACTAAATCTGGTTGGATCGCTGGGCTGACGACCCGCATCCGTAAAAAACAATAACAGTTAAAAATGTCAACAAAAACAAAAAAATCGGATACCGCCTAAATAACAATGACCCCCCGCTTAAGTACCCGGATACGAGATTGAGGATCAGCACGTGGAACGTGCAGTCACTAAGAAAACCTGGCGCGTTGGACGGCCTTATCACATGTATGAAGGAGTATCGGCTGGAACTCGTAGCGCTCCAAGAAACTCGATGGCCTAAAAGTGGAGTCCATGTGTCCCAAGGCTATACGTTGCTACACAGTGGAGATGACCTCGGAAATCTTGGAGTTGGCTTTCTCATTGGGCCGCAGGTAAAAAAGGCTGTGTTGGACTTCCAAGCAGTCGATAATCGAATGTGTAAGCTTCGCTTGCACATGAGATTAGCCAACCTGTCAATTGTATGTGTACATGTGCCCACTGATGTAAGCCAACCCCAAGATAAAGACTCATTTTACAATAATTTGGATAATCTGATGGGCTCTATACCTGAGCACGATATCAGATTGGTGATTGGTGACTTTAATGCTAGAGCTGGCCGAAATCAGACCGACTTATGTAACAACATAGGTCCGTACTCCCGACACGAAACTGCGACCGAAAATGGGGAAAGAATGATGTACTTTGCGATCGCACATGATCTCCAAGTGGCAAGTACATTCTTTCCCCACAAAAACATCCATTTGGAAACCTGGACACATCCACGTAAAACATCCCGAAGCCAAATTGACCATGTGTTGATTTCAAAAGACCGGGCTCGGGTTGTTCAAGACGTGAGATCGTATCGGTCGTCAACAAAATTCGTAGGCAGTGACCATTTTATGGTTGCTGCAAAGCTACGATGGAAATTTTCGTACAAGTCAAGGAGGACAGGAGAATATAAAACGCGATTCTCCTGTGAAGGTCTGATAAATGAAGAAACGCAACGAAAATATCAAGATCTTGTCAGCAATAGCATTTTACGATCCAACTACCAATCTGATGATGTGAACAGTGTCTGGGAAGTATTGAAAACCTCGGTTGTCGATGCTGCCCAGCACACTCTCGGTATAGTGAAAACTACGCCCAAAAATGATTGGTTTGATGAGGAGTGTCGTCTTGCTGTTGAGCAACGCAATATAGCCCACAATGAAGCGCAGACTCGGTTTACAATTGCAAGGAAAAACAAGGCAGTTCTTGCTAGGAGGACAGCTAAACGCATTTGTAGACAGAAGAAGCGCGAATGGTGGAAGGCCAAGGTCTTAAGAGTACAACAACTCAGCAATGAGCACAACTCGCGTGGTTTCTTTAAAGGAATCACCGAATTGCACCATACCTTAAGATCTCGGTCAACTGCCATTCGGGACCAGGATGGAAACCTCTGTGTTAATGTCGATGCGGTACTCGATACATGGCGTGAACATTTTTCTGATCTACTTAATGTTCCACATGTATCACAAGCTGTATTTGAATACTCTCAAATTCAGACCGCGAAGATGTTCATTGAGGATCCATCCTATGAGGAATTCACAATGGCCATGCAGAGATTAAAGAAAAATCGTTCACCAGGGGTTGATTGCATTAATTCAGAGCTCTTGATATTCGGAGGGCCAACTTTGTCGAACTGTCTTTTCGACCTTGTTCGATTGGTATGGCGAAATGAAGTTATGCCTGATGAATGGAAAGTGGCCGCGTTATGCCCAATATTCAAAAAGGGTGATCGCATGAAATGCGAGAACTATCGCGGTATAGCTCTCCTTTGCACAGCATACAAGTTACTGTCATACATTATCTTGGGAAGAATTACTCCTCTGGCGGAGGAAATTGTCGGTGACTACCAAGGAGGATTCCGTTCAAATCGGTCAGTCACTGATCAAGTTTTTTCGCTACGGATGATTCTTTCCAAGTACTACGAAACATCTCGCGATGTACACCAGGTATTCCTAGATTTCAAGCAAGCCTATGACTCGATCAATCGAGAGAGGCTATGGTATGCGCTTGAATATTTAGGAATACCAAAAAAATATGTACATCTCTGTAAAATGACAGTAACGCAGTCACAATGCTGTGTTAAAGTTGAGAACAGGCTATCGAGAACTTTTGCAATCAATTCAGGTGTTCGACAAGGAGATGCGCTGTCCCCGATACTTTTTAATCTCATGTTGGAATACATCCTTCGTAAAAGTGAAACACCTCAGGACAATATCTTATTCCGACAATCCAATCAACTTCTTGCTTATGCAGATGATATCTGTGTGATTGGATTAAATGGCAACGGAGTGAAAGAGATACTTGATCCACTGGAACAGTGTTCAGCTTCCGTTGGTCTCAAAATCAACGAGTCAAAAACCAAATATCTAATCTCGGGTTTTAGAGACCAAGACGCAATTGATTTCAGTAGTGGAAACCACACGTTTGAAGGAGTGATGAGATTCAAGTATCTTGGATCTCTCATCACTCACGATAATAGTGTGGGCGAGGATATCAAGGTCCGCCTTGCCGCTGGCAATCGGGCTTTGTATCCTCTACGTCCACTGCTGAAATCAAAATATCTTGCAAATACGGATAAGCTGAAACTGTACAGAGTGTTGATCAGACCCGTTGTCATGTATGGATGTGAGAGTTGGACCTTGACGGATGAGTACGAAAGATGGCTTCTAACATTCGAGAGAAGAATCATGCGTGTGATATATGGTCCAAAACGCGACGTCGATGGCACATACCGAGTTCTTTTCAATCACGAGATCAGGAATTTAATGCAAATTCCTGATATCGTGCATGAAATCAAAGGACAGCGAATACGCTGGCTCGGTCACGTTCTGCGTGCTGATCCGAACCGAATGATACAGCGATCTTTAAAGGGAGAACCGCCTTTCGGTAGGCGAAGAGGTCGCTGTCGGCGACGATGGCTCCACGGCGTAGAGAGCGATCTGGCATCTTCCAACTGCTTGCAACAGTATGAAGATCTGGCTCGTGATCGAAACCGTTGGAGTCAGATTGTTGACACGGTACGGGCCAATAATGGCCTGTAAAAACCGCAAAAAAAAAAAAAAAAAAAATTTATAATAAAAAAATTTACGCCTGAAAATATACTTTTTACTATTATTATACGTAAATCATGTTTCGAATTACGAAAATTATGAGCGGTTTTATCTCTTAATCTCAATTTGACTTTTTTATCTTATTAAATTAGAAGATCTCAACACATTATATTACTTGAAATACGGGTTTCCTAATCATTTTATCGTAATGGATGGTTTTCATTTACTCTATTTTTAAGGAACTACTTCCAAATATTCGTTAGAGTAAATCTGTCGAAATGTACAACTATTACTTGTGCGGATAATATTTGAATGGACATTTAATCAATAAAATTCCTGTGATTGTGCTTAATGTCAAACTTCATAAAGCCCAGAATTGTGATATGATTAATACCGAACACACCCATAGTGGATAAAAAACTGACGTCATTATGTTTGGAAAACATATTTTTAGAAAACCTTTAGTATAATATAAATCAGAAATAAATATTAAATTAGCCATTTATAAATATGAATTGGAGTAGATTAAAGTTTAAACAGCAGGCTTTAGACTTACTGTTGAAAAAATTTCTCCTGCAAAGAAAGTTTTGGTGAACGTAATAAACCATCACCATGTGCTTATGTATATTGAAAGCTGTCGTAATGTTCTTGTAGAGCTTGTCAATATTAATTAAATTTACTTGAATTGTTGGAAGATTTCAAATTAAATGATTTCAAATTTAAATTAAGAAAATGGCAAGAAAAGCTTCTTCCCATCCAATTTAATGAAAATTAATGAAATGAACGATTTCAAGAAAAATTTACATTTCTTTAAGCAAAACGATTTCACAAGAAATCAAATTATTTTTTTAAATCGACAGTGACTTTAATAATTGTTAATGGAAAAATTAAGCTATTTAAAACAAAATGTTAAGTAGTTAAAAATTAATAAATATAAAAATTATAATTGAAGTCGCGGTTTATTTGACAGAGCAATTAAAATTTAATTTCGATCAAACAAAGTAGGCTTTTTATTCCGTTTTGGAATTGAATTTTGTTTTTTTAATGTTGGTATAACACATGATTTTGTTTTCTTACCTATATGGTTTCCACTTGGCATGCATTGCAAATATTTGCAAACGAAAATTTTGTTTTGGTTACTGTGACTGTATTAGTACATTGCGTGTATACTTTGGTATGCGTGTATAATTTTGATATTTCGATTTCAAGTGTGTTTTGCGATTTATTAATTATAAAAAATATTTATAATATTGGATCAGAATTATTGTGTGTATTGTGTGAGCGCTGCTGCGTTAGATTTTATAGTTTGTAGCAATTTAGTTAAGTCAGAAAAAAAAGACTTCATAAGATGTGAGTTCGACCAATTTTTACGGAAAACGATTTTCTCGTAAGACGAAAGAAAACACTGTTTCAGATGTTTAGAGTTATAAAAAATAAACAGATAACCCTGACGACAATATGCGATTACATATATCTTTATATAGCCATTGATGTAGGAACCCAAGGGCGGGTGATGGAGGAAAAAGCCAATGAAAAATTATACTTTGAGCAGATTATTTTTAACAATCGTCACCAACTAGACTGGTAATTAAAATGACGTAAGGTGTTCAATTATATATATCCACCGTGTTTAGAGACTACTGTAAGTATAGCTCATAAAATTGTACAAGCAACCGTTTGTTTACATAACTTCTGCTTCATTTCAGACGAGCGAAATCTGCCACATCAAAGTATGTATTGTCCAAGTCGATTTATGGATCTAGATGCTGCTGACCAATGTTAAACTGTTCTTGGTGATTCGAGAAAGTATTTTGTAACTTATTAACAAATTTCGAAGCGAAGTAGCTACAATACTGATTTGGCCGCGAAGGAAAAGTGAAATGTTCTATCAAAACATTTTATGTAAAGTACTACGTTTAATATTTAAAAATAAAATACATACTAGAACTATCTTTGTTTTTCTTTATTTCATTCATGTCTGTCGTGAAATACAATTTTGCAGCAAACTTTTCTTGTGTGATTAGTTTTTTTAAAAATATTATATTTTATTTATTTAATTCTAAATAAACCAAATATTCAAATGATACTCGATCAATTTTTTTAAAATTAAAACAAACAAATTTTAATGACAGTGACAGTTTGTGTTTAATGCAGGGTTGAACGAAATAAGGGAAATTTTCGTTTTAAATAAAATATTTGCAATGCAAAAAGGTCTATGCACGACTACTTTCAGAACCGTCGCAAACAGTTCTAGATTGCTCTGCTACTTCCCACTGCGAATCGTTTTTTAAATTTTTGTATGTGAAATATTTGCATTTTTACGACTGATAGGTTTCAATTGATAATTATATAGCTTTCTAACAGATGGCACTAATGATTTGTCATAATGCATTTATTTAATAATTAGTTCAAATATATATATATATATATTTATATATATATATATATATATATATATATATATATATATATATATATATATATATATATATATATATATATATATATATATATATATTACGTTTTTTAATCCATTTTTAAATGTTACATTTCAGGCGTAGCGCTGACTAACGATATTCGTAGTTGCACGGCGTTTTTCCATTTCGAGCTCTATTGACTGATTGATTGCAATAGTTGAGAGATTTAATTGCTATAATTGGTTCAGATTCTGTTACCGTAATGAAAAGCTTAGATTTTCTTTATTCTAATTTCAATGCTATATACGTGCATGTATTTAATCAAGATTCTTTCCATTTTTATTTATTTCAATTTCGCTTAATGGATTTTTTTTAAGAAACATTTTAACAAAATTATCTTGTCATCCATCACTCGGTTTTGAATCGTACACACAGGAACAAAACATATCATAAAAAATTTATCTTTCGTAATTTATGAGTTCATTTGAAGAATGAATAGCCGGCCAACATTATACATATATACATATATAATATTATATGATATATACAAAATGCTTTTGTTTGAGATTTTGGTATACATACTCTTATATATACATATATGACGTATTTTGGAAAATAAATTACCTGTAATTTCATTTCTGGGTATACTCCTTATATAAAAATGATAAGAGGATTTTGATTAAATTATATATAAGACTATAATATATCTTTTCATAATATTTTTGAATCGAAAGGACCTACATAGTTCACAACCACATAAACACACATTTCCGCCATAAAACATAAATTAACGAAAAACAGACCATGACAAATGCCAACAGTATGTGTTTTATGTTTATATGAGAACGAGTATATAAGACATAAAAATGCTTTTCGTATTTCTAGATAATTAAATTTCTGCTTATTTTGATGGCGTAAACAGTCGTTCTTGTCTTAATAAATATATGAAGATGAATGGCAATCTGATTGGATGAAACTTGTTTTTATGCTATTAATATGTATATTAGATTCATGGTGTTCATCCTAAGATATGTATAGGTTACGGTTAAAGTTCGAAATCGGCGAATGTCCGAATTTACCGGTAAATGTCCGAATTTACCAAAATGTGAACCGAAGTGTACCGAAATCCATTAATAGATTCTATAAAATCCGTTCCTACGTGCGGCACGCAGTGCGACATTTTTGCTTATCCCGGCTCCTACGTCTCTCGAAGTTGAAATCTAAAGCCCCTCAGAGAGTTACCGAAGCCGTTGGTCTTTACAATTCTAGAAAATCGTGCTAGGCTCTACTTCGAAATCATTCTAGGGTCTACTACGAAATCATTTATTAATACAAAAAATGAAAGAGTTAATGTGAATATAGTCTAAATTTGCATGTAAACGTAGATTGAACATACATTTACCAAAGGGATAGGTAAATTTGGACATTTACCGGTAAATTCAGGCATTCGCCGCATTTCGGGCTTTAACCGTAACATATATAAGGTTCATGGTGTTTATTTTCAAGAACAAAACCACAAAACTACGAGTGCAAGATGTAACAGTTTATAAGATTCTAAAATTTTCTATTATTGATTTGATTAATTGATTAACTGATTATTATGCCATATTACATAAAATGCGTGGATTAAGCGTATCGTAATAATCGATTATGTCTAGCAATATGGAAAAAGACAGTTTACCTCGAATTTAATTTAATAAAATGAACTTCGAATTAATTTGCAATTCAATCAGATTCCACGTAAAACATTCAACCTTAGCTTTTAGCAACAAACCTATTGAAGCTATAAATTTCCAGAAAATTTATTCTTCTTAATACAAAATACAGATTAAGGCAATACACACTATATTGAATGTTGGTTAGAACAAGTGAACTGATTCAAAAGTGCAATCCTCGCTTTAGTAGTGTACAGTCAATCAAGTTAGTGCCCATGTCACAACTGGTACCAATGTGCTCGGCTACCAGTACAACACAAAGAGATAATTTGTAACTGATAAAACATAGAATCAAATCAAGGAACGTCTCAAACTTATTTCTATGTCACCAAGTTTCAAAGAAAACTATAGAAGAAAATATGAGGGCACCGCAAAAGAAATGAAGAAAATGGAAAGAAATGATCGCAGAAAAATACACAAAAGGCATTCTCAAGACGCAAATACATCAATATGTAACAATGGTCTCTGGAAAATAAACAAACATTCCGTCAATAAAAGATCTGATTTCCTCCAGTCAAATGGAGTGGATTGTTAGAAATGTCATCCAGCAGCAGAAAAATAAAGAGGCCGCTGGCATAGATAATATATCAGCTCAATTATTCAAAACTCTTTTAAGTATGGGAAAGAGGGTTTTTTCAATGGAGGTCAATAACGGAACTTGGTGGTTTGGACTACGCAGATGACATTTGCTTGTTAATATGTAAACATGCTGACATACAGCAGAAAGTATCTGACAGGCCACAATTAATGCTTCTTTTAAGATAAAATCAAAAGTACAAGTGTATATCGGACACACACTAAGAAAGAACCAGAATCGCATAACTTGGATGTTATTGAAATTTAATCCATAAGAAAGAGGAAAGTTGCAGAGAACGGGGCTAGCGGTAGATAAAAACTCGGGAAAACAAAGGAAGAACTGAAAAATATAAAGGAAAAAATCAAGTAACAAGATACAAAATATGAAGCTTCAGTAGTTTATAATTATTGTCTTTACAGTAACCTCAAGTCTTCCAGTCTGAAGAAACTTCTAAAAAGTATTTCTGTTCGGAAATGTAATCATTTACAAGAGCGGAGTGAGAAGTCTGGTAAAGTTGCAACAGAGAGCATATTCTATATGCCATGTGTCAATACCATCTGTCACTAGACCAAATTAAAATTTTCTGACAGATCTGTCCTTTAGTTCAGTTTTGAAAGGCATTGTAGAAAAATAACATCACAACCGATTACAATGATTCACAATTGGTTTTCTGATTTTCAATGTGCCGTATTAGCATAAATGATGCCCAAGTGAGACTTCATCCGCAGATTGATTGAAAGTGTGCAAGATATATGAGATAGTAGGAATCTCAGATGAACGTGTGTGCAAAAGCTACCCGCGCGTTTGGTGACTTGTTTATTTACAATGGAACAAAAATGCACACGTGTGACAACTTCAAAGAGACAGGCTTAGCGAAACATGGATCCATCACTATACACTGAAGACCAAAGAACAGTCCAAACAGAGTATTTCTACTGGCGAATATGCGTCAAAGAAGGCTAAAACTTTTTTATCGGCTAACAAATTCATGATCACAGTTTTTTGATATGCATGCGGCATAATACCGTCAAAAGAGTAGGTACGACTATCTATTTCAAACATGGAGGTACGACAATTTCCTGTTTCCAAACTTGAAGAAATGGCTCGGTGGTAAGAGATTCGGCTCTAAGGAGGACAAATTCCAATGACTTATGAAATACTGTGGTATATGATTCTAGGAAATGATATATTGCCATTGTACCACATACACGTTTGATTAGTCCTTGTTGTTCCTTTTTTGTACCTTTTTCACTATAAGCAGCCGCAGGTATTCAAATATTTTACAAAATAATTAAAATCGATTCTAAAAGTACAAACTAAACAAGACAATTTTTTTTCCATTTATCACAAGGATTTGTTTTTACGTTTTTATGAAAAAAACGTGATTAATTTATAATAAAATCTCTAAAACTAAATTTTCAGATGAATTTATGAATTGCCTGCAGTGAATAGTTTAAATTTGAATATACTTTTTTATAAAGCTCGTACTTATATAATGTACATATATAAAACGTGATCTAATAGGAGGATCAAATCTAATTCCAATTGGGATTCATTCGTGACAACTTTCATGTTCGTATAATCAATCAATTCGTCGCCATTCTCAAGCTATGGCTCTCTCACATGACTCATTGTGGCGTATTTTGAAGGGAGATATTGCATGAAGGCACACAAAATACAGTTTGTTCCAGAACTGAGACCACGGTTGACGTTCTTTTGTGTCATCGATTTGGTTTATCGAAAACACGCAGCAGGCGAAACCATTGAACTCAGAGAATATATCATCGAGACCTCCAGTCGCGGACAACATAAAAAAATACTGAATACTTCACAAATACAAGTTTTGATTATTAAATTCATTTTAATGCGTTTATTAAAAAAAAAAACTTTCGCAAGCTCTTATTGGATCACCCTTTTCTAAAATTCAAATATAACATAAACAAACATGTGTACATACATATACATACAACCTTCTGGAAGATAGTATATAATCGTTATCGAAAGGATATTTATTTACAAAGGACTAGACTTAAATATTTTATTATGTTAAGTCACTTAAAGGAAACCAACTTTATAAGGTCGGAATATTTTGAGCAAAAGTTGTTTAATCTAACAGCTTTGTGCTTCTCCACAAATATTCATATCACAACTTAAATGTATTCAACAATAAATATTATATAAAATGTAAAATTTTTTTTCAACTCGTATCCGTTGAGACTTGAAATTTTGACCCACCCGAGAGCTTTTCAAAACAAATTATAAAATTGTAATTGAAACTTATGTAAACAAAACCTATTCATATATTTCAAAAAAATGTATAATTTAATGTTGTCATCATATTTATGCATTTCCATATATCGTATTATCTCTCTCTCTCTCTATGTCTGGTTGTTGTATCATTTTTATCTTAAACTATACAAGTATGTTCAACACGGAAAACACAATGTTTGGGTTGAATGAATTAAAATTCAATAAAATTTATCTGAATTTGTACAAGTATGTACAACATAACTATAAATAATAAATTGTTGGCCATTTTTCAAAACAGCACATTTTTTTTATAACATATATTGTAAATAGAGACAAACAAACATAAAAACATAAAAACCCTAAAAATTTTGACTAACAACATAAACCATCGAAAATTTTCCTCCCGCCATCCGATTTAATGTTTGTTGGGTTTTTGTTTGTCTCATTCCATTTCGCTGGTTCGCAAACAAAAACAGTTAAGATCATCACATAATTTATGTTGAATTGTATTTATGTTTTTGACCTACATATTTTATTTCAATTTGTTTTATGCGATTTTGTATTGAAATGAATATGGAATGAATATGTTCGACGATGATGTAGTGTAAATTATTAGAATTAATAATCATGAGGCGAACCATAAAGGGAGTGAAAGCTTTTTGATTTTGTTGAACTTGAGTATGCTTCAGTTTTTGATATAAATCATGCGCGCTTTATATATATATATATATATATATATATATATATATATATATATATATATATATATATATATATATATATATATATATATATATATATATATATATATATATATATATATATATATATACTGTATATATAGAATCGAATGAATATTATGGTTGTAAATCAACTATGAAATAAATAATATTCCATCTCTCATGATTGGCTAATAGATAAAACATACAATATTTTCATTGTATTGTATAATAAATTTTGTTGTTGTCAATTTGACAACAACAAAAATATACAGCCAATAATAGTTGTGTATGCAAAAGCTATCATTTAGGGGCAATCAATTTTACGCAGTATAAGACAATCTCATAAATATAAGAAACCATCTCACCAGGAAAACTGAAAAATGTGATTAATATGTGTGAGTTTATCCTTATAGTGAAAAACTTCTGGAAATTTAAAAAAGACATAATAACTACCTTGAGACTATTCGTCTTAACTTGGACCTTAAAGTTCTTTTGAGATAAGCCACTTTGAATGATTTCATATAATATTACTATAGGCCCAAAGTCAACTATATGGCCAATTGTAGAAAACTGACCATAGTCTTGTATTTCTAAGATGGATTCTGGTTACATATAATAGACCTCGATTTGAAACATTAATCAAATATTCCGACCCTCGAAGTTTTTTTAAGATTAACATATTATGAAATTTTTCTATTTCGTATTTTCCGATTCGCCGCTGAAATTTCTAGTATGATTTTTTTTCCGTTCGTAAAATACGAAGATCGTGAATTTCGCCGTGTTTTAAAACAAAATGGAAAAATTGAAATTGTATTTTACGAAAACCGTATGTCAAAATACGACCCCTGGCCAATTAATGCCATTTTATTTAAATAAAATTTTAAGATACGTTTTCTGGGTACAAGTATATAGTGGAACATAGTTAAGGAATGATCTTCAATAAGGGAATTTGTAATGATGGTGAGTTGCTGATGTATTTCAGCTTAACGGTGCTGTGGAGTTTTTATAAAGCCCTTTTTGTGCCGTAGAGGTTTTTGGAGCTCGTGAATTGAGATCAGGTGAGGTATGATAACTAGCCTAATCAGGTGAGGTACGATAACTACTATCAGGTGAGGTATGATAACCAGAAAAAGGTTTATTTTCAACGTACAACAAATCGATAAAGTCACGGTTCACTATAGCTTCCGTTTTCTTCCTCGGCGTTTTGTATAGTTGACGTTGTTTCAAAATATAGAATTCATTTAACATTTTCTTCAAACTCATATTTATAGAGTAGTTTATTTGGCCCATTTTTAGAAACGGATAATTCCCGTATTTTGCTAAAAAAAATTCATTCGGACTGTTACAATTAAATATATCGGCTTGTGCAATTTCATGTACGTTGTACGATGAACCACTCACATTCGCGTTTTTAATAAGATTATGTTAATGAGTGGTGACATAGAAAAGTTAATCACCCTCATTTTGGGTGTGGACATTTTCAAAGAATTTGTGAGAAATATCTACTTTCAATTGGTTGGATGCCCAAGAATATAACCAAAATAATATTTTGTTTTTATTTTGCCGAGGGCAATTTTCGGTCCAAAAAATGAACTTATGCACATCGTGTTTATTTTTTCTTCTAACATAAATTTAAACAAACAGCTACCCACTTTTGATGCACCTTGTATAGCGTTATATTTATCCCACAAGCAACAATGGCCTTGACCGGCCATACATTATACACAGTAAAATTATGTAAAATTAATTTTTTACTGGGCACTGTAACACTTCTGAAAGTCGCAACCAGGTGTCACTATATTTTTTTGAATTGTGACCCTTGTTTTATCAATGTTCTTTAACCTTCTTGATCCATCTCTGTTGGCCACGTGTTTAATATTAGAAACTTAGAACTTATCTATATCAGATGCCGACATATTAGCATTGCTCATGCAGTCGTTGCATTGATCCTTTATGGGCTTAATACTGACGTTCTGTGACATACTGTGTATTACATTCTGTACATGTTTGCAATAGAAAGACCACTGCCAAGATACATTTTGTTGGTTTGGGCTCGTAAATAATACGATCCCACTGTTGGAAACGGTGAGATATGCCTTATAACATGTTTCTTTGAAATTTATTGTATTGTAATTTATTGAATTTATAAACAAGCAATTAAAAATATTTTTTTAGCGTAATAAGCAGATATTTTGAACCGGTCATTTATATTATGAAGGTCTTATAAAATAAGATAATATAAAACAATGATATCAGCTCAATGATTCAGCCTAATTATATTACAAAAGTTGCTAAACGAATTTGTAGGCGGAAAATGCGAAAACGGTGGAAATCATTTCAGAAACATTTCTTCAAAGGAGTTTCAAATTCAATATATTAGATTAATAAAAATATCTTACCGCAATTATCGTTGCCACAATCTCCAGCTTTCGAAATGGCAGTGTTTACCTTTTGATTTGAGATTGCAAGTGTGTCCAAAAACATTTTTACTAACACTCGATTGCCACTGTAATATTTGCCCCTTCTGGTGAAATAAGATGATACAATCGAGAAGACTTTCGCCTACTTTTATACCACTACAGGTTTTGGTAATTTTTTATCGATAACCTACACAGACAATTGGCAATAAAATTCATTTTGTTTCCAAGTTTATAATAAAATGTAAAATCAGAGTTTCGGAGTCTCTGTGGTACTTTTTCAAGGCCCACAATTGATACCTTTCAGTGCATCCAGATGTCATGACTTTTTTGGGGATTTCACGACCTACCGCATTTTCAAAATTTTGCCTTTTAGTTTCACTCTTTTCCAGCTTTTGCACTTTCTTTTTCGCTTTCTTGTCTGACCTGTATTTTTGGTATTAATTTAATTTAGTATTAATTAAATTTTTGTTATATTAATAACAAGTATTGAGTATAACTCTATATACATAGTATGAAAGTCACTAGCTTTAAGGAGGTTGCTATCACTGGTTGTTTCTGTGATGGGCGTACTTAATCGCTATAAAACCATTTGTTAAAGAGTGGACCGCTATCGGGTATCTGCTTGATACTTTGCGAGCATATTTCAGGATTGTGAAGACAGGCGAAATATGATGTAAATTTTAGATTAATTAAGGATAATTGTAAATTATAATACCACTTTTAAAAAACCACTTAAGGACGAACTGGAGTCAATTAAGCAAACCCAAATGATGAAACTTCTATTCTTTGAGTTCTTAATTAGATTCATCTGTAACATCTATTTCAAACATTTGTATAGTCTTTGACGATTGACATTTTAGCACTAGATTTTTCTTATATTAAGAAGACAATTAAAAGGCGTGGGTGTTGAGAATTTAATAAATTTGTCTCAAACTACACAAACTACGACCAAAAAGCCTTCACATCACTCAACATCCATAACGGATATTTTCATTGTATTGTATAATAAATTTTGTTGTTCTCAATTTTACAACAAAAAAAATATACAGCTTTTAATAGTTGTGTATGCAAAAGCTATCATTTAGGGGCAATACATTTTTTTTTGTTTTGTTTGAAAACGAACTAACTAAATATAAGACACGTATATCACCAGGAAAACTGAAAAATGTGATTAATATGTGTGAGTTGATCCTGATATTGAAAAACTTCTGGAAATTTAAAGAAAATATAATATCTACCTTGAGACTATTTGTCTTAACTTGGACATTAAACGATATCAAGATTATAGATTAATTAACATTCCAGAAACCGAAATAACTTATTACCAAGTAGTTGCTTATTTTATGTTCTTTCGAGATAGGCCACTTTGAATGGTTTCATTTTAATATTACTATGGGCCCAAGTCGCAACTATAGTAGAAAGTTACCAATTGTAGAAAACTGAACCACAGACTTGTACTTCTAAGACAGATTTTGGTTGTCAATAATAGTCCTCTTTTTGAAACATTAATCAAATATTCCGACCCTCGAAGTTTTTTCAAGATAAGCCTATTTTGAAATTTTTACGATTTCGTATTTTGCGATTCGCCGCGGAAATTCCTATTATGAATTTTTTTATCCGTTCATAAAATACGAAGATTGTAAATTCCGTATTTTGAAACGAAATGGAAAAAACGAAATCGTATTTTACGAAAACCGTATGTCGAAATACGACCCCTGGCCAACCAATGCCATTTTATTTAAATAAAATTTTAAGATACGTTTTCTGGGTACAAGTATGGAGTGGAACATAGTTAAGAATTGATCTTCAATATGGGAATTTGTAATAACGGTGTATTGCTGATGATTTTTAGCTTAACGGTGCTGTGGATTTTTTATAAAGCTCTTTTTGTGCCGTAGAGGTTTTTGGAGCTCGTGAATTGAGATCAGGTGAGATATGATATAACTAGTTTCATCAGGTGAGTTATGATCACTACTATCAGGTGAGGTATGTTAACCAGAAAAAGGTTTATTTTCAGCGTACAACAAATCGATAAAGTCACGGTTCACTAGCTTCCGTTTTCTTCCTCGGCGTTTTGTAGTTGACGTTGCTTCGAAACATAGAATTTTTTTAACAATTTCTTCAAACTCATATTTATAGAGTAGTTTATTTGGCCTATTTTTAGAAACGGATAATTCTCGAATTTTGCTCAAAAAAATTGATTCGGACTGTTACAATTAAATCGGTTTGTGCAATTTCATGTACGTTGTACGATCAACCACTCACATTCGCGTTTCTAATAAGACTTTGATATTGAGCGGTGAAATAAATAGTTGAATGTACTAACTCACCCTCAGTTTTGGCGTGGCCCTTTTCAAAATATTTGTGAGAAATATCTTCTTTCAATCAGTTGGATGTTCAAGAATATAACCAAAATAATATTTTGTTTTTATTTTGCCGAGGGCAATTTTCGGTCCAAAAATTGAATATATGCACATCGTGTTTGTTTTTTTCTTCCAACATAAATTTAAACAAACAGCTACCCACTTCTGATGCACCTGGTAAACCGTTATATTTATCCCACAAGTAACAATGGCCTTGATGACCGGCTAAATTATAGACAGTAAAATTGTAAAATTATGTAAAATAAATATTTTACTGGGCACTGTAACACCTTCTGGAAGTCGCAACAAGGTGTCACTATATTTTTTGAATTATGACTCTTGCTTTATCAATGTTTTTTAATCTTCTTGGTCCATCTTTGTTGGCCACGTGTTAAATATTAGAAACTTTGAACTTGTCTATATCAGACATTTTGTGACATACTGTGTATTAAGCAGTGTTGTGCCGTATTGTCTACATGACGTAAACAATTCATTGTCTACATGACGTAAACAATTCATTGTCTACATGTGTCGACAATGTATGTCGACAATTAAAAAAGTTATGTCGACAATGTCGACAAATTGTAGACAATGTCGACAATTGATAAAATATTGCGTCCCATATCGAATAATATGTTAGTTTACTATAACTCAGTGTTACCACTTTGGTACAATTGTACCAAATTTGGTACTTTTTTACGATCCAAAAATTTAGGTACGTACCTTTTATTTTTGGTACATTTCTGTATGTTTTTGTTTTCGATATTGTTAGATTGTTTATGTTTTTGTTTAATGGTTATTTCTTTTAGTATTGTGTACTAAAATCACGTATTAAAATCCTTCTTGATGGTATAATGGTTAGTTTCTGTATAATGTTTTAAGTGTCATGGACGCCATCATGGTTAACAGTGGGGTTTCATGATTTGTCAAATTTGTGTTTTGTGTATATTCTTCGTATTTTCCAGTCTTACATGCAACAAATGAATATAAAAAGGTGATTTTGTTTAACTAAGGTTAATTAAAAAGAAACGTCTTGTATCTTGTGAATAGTGATTAGTGACAAATAAATTTACAAGAATTAAATTATTTATCCAGAAAGCAATAAAAAACGGCTTACTAGAATTAAAAGAAAAGAATTGAAATAAAGAATTGAAATAAAGAAGACCCGGGTGAGTGTCAAATTTTCCGTTATTTAATTATACGTTATTTTCATTTTAGATTTGTCTATTTAAAACAATATTTAATTAATTTATATTTGTTTAATATAATTATTTTAAGGATAATATAATATAATTTTATATTTATTATAGTTACTAGTTTTTAAATAGCCTGGTAGTCCATATATATACATACATACTAGAGAAATCGTATACATGTAACATAATACATTACCTACATTATTAAATACAAAAACTGAACGCGTGGTGACCGGCGATTTTGCATAATGTTGAAGTATTTTAAGCCCATCGATAAAAATAGGTAAGCGCTAAATTCCGTTAATTTTTTTTATTTATTTACCTATAAAACATACATATGTTACGAACGAGCTTACTAGTATTATCCTTATGCATTTCAGTCCGATTTCGGTACCGTCAGCATCATCTGTTTCCGAAAGAGAAATTCCAACAACACCAATTTGTCGAAATTCCAACAAAATTAATACTGACTCGGATTCAAATAATTCCGCTTCACAGTTAGCTTCAAAGAAAAAGCGTTACGTTTACGTCCGAAAATATAAGCCCGCTTGGGAAATAAAGTATTCCTGGCTCAAAAGTGTGAATGGAGAGGCATTTTGCAAACTATGCAAAAAAACAATGACAAACCATATAACTCACATCAAGCGGCACGACCAGTTTTCTAAAAATCACCGGGAAAAAATGCAATTATCCAGCGAAATTCAACATTTGGATGTTTCCTTTCTGGGACAAGAGGCTATGAAGAAAAAAAATGTGGAAATGATGTGCGTTGCCTACTGTATTCAACACGGTTTGCCATTTAAATTAATGGATTCTCTTCCAAAACTAATCCAAACTGTTGCCCCAAATTCCATACAAGCTCAACAAATAAAATGTGGCCGTACGAAATCTACGGAATATATTAACAGTATAATTGGCCCATTTGCTGCTGAAAAAATTTGCAAAATTCTTCGCAAGCAAAGCTTTTCCGTGATAATAGACGAAACTACTGACCTCACCGCAGAAAAATGCCTTGTTATAATTTGTCGATATTTTGATCCGAGTGATGAAAAAGTTATTGATAACTTTTTTGGCATGATTAAACTTCAAAATTCCACCGCGTTGGGAATTTTTAATGCAATAAAAGACCATTTTTTTAAATTTAACATTCCCTTTAAAAATATAATAGGCATAGCTACTGATAATGCATCAGTAATGGCTGGTAATTATGAAGGTGTAAAAGCCAAATTTAGGGAAGTCAATAAAAATATATTTTTTTTAGGATGTACATGCCATTCAATTGCACTATGTGTAAACCATTCGTTAAAGCATTTCCCAGATTCAATCGAAAAAAATATTAAAAATATATATAATCATTTCAGTCATAGCCCTAAAAGATTTAACGATTTTTCTGCATTTCAAGCCGATTTCAATCTGCAAAATCATAAAATTTTAAAATTTTGCAAAACACGCTGGTTGTCCCTTGAGGCAGTTGTTTTAAGGATAATCGAACAATGGGAGGCCCTAAAACATTATTTTGTTTTATACTGTTTCGAGGTAACCGAAGAAAGGGATAACAATGCCCATGAAATTCTTCATTTCCTTAGTAACTCAGAATTCAAGTTGTATTTACTATTTCTATCGTATATTTTGAAAAAACTCAATGATGTGAACAAAATCTTTCAATCAGAGAAAGCTGAAATTCACAATTTATATATCAGGATGAAATCCATTTATTTAGATATTTTAAAAAATTTTATAGTTTTGGACAAAATCAATTTAAATGTAGATGTTAAAAATGATCAAAATCATTTACCGATAACGTCCATGTTTTTTTCAATGAGTTTTCAAGAACTAGAAGAATCGGTAGACCAGCAACCATTTAAAATCGAAACAGTTAAAACCAATATTATTGCATTCTATGTAGAGCTATGCTGCCAATTAAAAAAGCGATTTCAGCTTAATGACAGTAAACTGGAATTGTTAAAATATTGTCACATTTCTGAAATTGTGTCTGGTAGAATGCCGACAGTTAAACAGTTACTGAACAACTATCCCTATTCAAAACCCGATGTATCACACGAAACATTAAATGACCAATGGCGTAGTATAATTGGCAATAAGGAATTACTATCAAAAGTAAATTCAGAAGACACCGTTCAAAACTGGCTGAAAATAAAATTAATTAAAAATAATTTAGAAATTCATATGTATTTTGAATTGGCAGATTACATCTTAACACTACTGTCATTGCCGCACAGTAGTGCTGCTGCGGAAAGGGCCTTTTCTACCTTAAACTTAATAAAAAATAAAAAAACAAACCGTCTGGATAATAAGACAATTGGCAATATAATGTTCACTAGAACGCTTCTAAAAGAAAATTTTAGTGATACCAATGTATATATACCTGAAAACGATTTATGTAAATTCGCTGCTAAGTTTAAGTTTAAAGATGGTGCATTTGAGCTTATTTAGTTTTTATTATTTTAAAAATATTTTTGTATAATTTTTATGTTTTGTCTAAGACTGAATTGAGATTATTTATGTATTTATAATTTAAAGTTGGAATAACTGAAACTGAAATAAATTATTTAAATTTTAATATAAAATTGCAATAAAAAAACTCCTTATAACGATTTTTTCTATTTTTCATAATGTTTTCCTATTCGGTACGGCCAATGCCGCTAATGTGCCAAATTGGTACATTTTTGTTAAAGGAATGTACCAAATATGGTACATTTTTTATGCCTTCAAGTGGTAACACTGCTATAACTATAGATAATAAAAATAGTTAAATGGTTATATGGTTTGATTTTTTTAAGATTTCAGGTATTACCACTCGATATCTGATGTTTAGCCACGCTTTGACACATTTTGATAAAAAAAAACTTTTGTTGTTTGATTTGGTCGTTTCTCACGTGACAAAATCAAACAAAAGAAATTTAAAGCAATCAATTAAAAATAACATAGTTTCTGGGGCTTTTCTCGTTTACAGTGGATCACTATCGGAGATACTTTATACAGTTCTTAATTACCATTCTATTCTACAAACTAAAATTGTTTTATATGGGTATCAGTTGTGTTCATTAAGGTGCGTCTTAGCTTTCGAAAACAATCCTTACTTTTTTACTCGAACATGCTTGCAATTCTGATTAGTTTTCAAAATAACGTTTAAAAAGTTTTTTAATGATGACTTCTAACATTTGTTTATCTGAAATCTTATTTTAAGGTTTAAGCTAGTTTAAATGATTTAAGCTATCGAAATTATAAATTGTTGTGTAATTTAAATATGTAATTCGTTTTTCATACATGTTATCAGTACTATGCCTGATATTTAGCTTTAATATCTTTTGAATGTGTTTATTATACAACATGTCTAATGTAGTGGTTCGACTAGTTAAACGAATTATAATAATTAACAAAATGAACTATAGATTCTTTATGGCATCGTGCGTATAAATCAAATAATTTTAGTAGCTGAGATAAAATCATATTAACTAAATTGACCGATCAAAATACAATATCTCATGAGGTGTTTAAATCAAATTGATTTTGTTAGTTCAAAAATAAATAATAATATTGTGCTCTAAGGGTGCCCTAGACAGATTTTTACTGTAATAATCAACTGATTTTCGAATATTGTTTTAAGAGAGTTTTTGGTTTAGATTTCACTTTGAATAAACTTTAGTTAAGTGGATCTTTTGCTTAAAGCGCCAATTTTTATTATGAGTGTCATTTTTAAGAACTGAAATTGTGCTATTGTTTTGAGTTCAAAATTCAGTCAATTTTTCAAAAGAACTGCTCCTGCGCATTAGATCGAACTTAAAACTTGCTCGACACCTCTCGATTCATCGAAACCACAAAATTTCATAAATAAAACAATTATTAGAGTGTTTTCCAATCACCGACCTATTTCAAACTTATTGACTTATTTGACGCCATCTTGAATAAGTCAGTCAAGCTGTTCCAATTGATTTTGGTGACTTATTTTGACAACCAGTAATCAAACCAAATTTTACAAATTATATTTTAATTGAATACAATGTTGTACTGTTTTCTTTTCATATCCAGAACAAATTTTTGAATTTAACAGAAAATGATTAAATAAGTATTCTGCTGAAAGAAAAAGATAGAAAATAAATCACCTCGATAGCAGACTTATTTGAATAAGTCGGTATAAGCAAATAAGTCGGTGTTTGGAAAACACCCTTAGATGTGAATAAGGTAAATGATAGTACCACTCTCGGTGAACTTTTAGATTGTGATAATGTAAATTTAAATTATGTTAATAACACCAATTTCAATAATCAGCTGCAACACAAAACAAAAATCGGTACATTGTTTTCCGATACACAAATATGTATGTTTTTAACTTACACACGGTCTAGTTTTCGCCGACGATATATCACCTACAGTTTTGTTGGATTGTTGTGTTTATTAAAGAAAAATTTGAAAATATAGATCTTAGCAAGCGTTTAGAGGGAAGTAAGTAGAAATATATTTATTGTTTTATGAATGACATTTGAAAAAATATATTTTTTGAGTTATAGAAGGCGATTTTTTTTGTTTTAGTTATATACTGTTTTTGTACATGCAGTGAGTAACTTTAATATTCGGTTTTTCAATTATCTTAAGGTTTCGAATGATTTTTGGTATTAAAATTACAAATTTATTAATTTTTTTGTTCAAAAATTAATCTTTAATTAATTTTCAATAAAATTCTTATATTTTTATATAAAATAACGTTACCATTACTTTATTATTAACGTTACAACAAAATGAACAACTATTTCAGCGTTACTTTAATATTCGTTTAATATAAAACAAACAATTTTGAAAAGTTTAATATTTTAAATCAATATTTTGTAGGATATCCTTTCTGCTTCAAAACGTGATGTAAGCGATTTGGCATATTCTGAATATTTTTTTTACAGTAATCTTGACTGATTTTAGTCCATTCCTGTTTCAGTTTAATTTTTAACTCCACTGCTGAAGCAATCGACGTCTTTCGAATTCGTCGGTCTAGCGCATCCCATAAATTTTCGATGGGGTTTTAGTCAGGTGATTGCGGAGGAGTTACCATCACTCTTGGACAGTTATATAACAACCATTCTCTAACCAAATATGATTTATATTTAGGATCATTGTCCTGGTAAAATTTAAAAGTGGGCAATATTCCCATGTTGTCAGCGCTTTTCTTTAGATTTTTTTTTAAAATGTCTAAATACATTTCTTTATTCATATTTCCTTCGATGAACACTAACTCTCCAACTCCATTAGAAGATATACATCCCCACACCATAACATGTCCGCCACCATGTTTTAAAGTTGGCGTTATATTACATGGTTTAAGCTCCTCATTACACCTACGCCACACCATTGTTCGTCCATCTGAGCCAAATACGTTATATTTGCTCTCGTCAGCAAATATTACGTCATTCCAGAAACTAGAATCTTGTCCAATATATTTCTTCGCAAACTGGATTCGTTTTTTTCGGTTTCGCTCATTGATCATAGGTTTTTTTCTGGCTACGCGACCATTAAATCCTTGCCGTTTTAATGTTCTCCGTATGGTTTGTGGATGTACTGCTTTTCCCAGTTCCTCCAAAACCTCAGAAGCAATTTTCGGCGCACTTATAAACGTGGATTTTTTTAATTTTTCTTACGATCAATCGTTCATCACATTCAGTTAGTTTTTTAGGTTGGCCCGTTTGCTGCTTTAAAGTTATCTTTCCTTCATTTTTGTACCTCCGCACTATATCACCAACTGTACTTTTAGGCATATCGAGCATTGCTCCTATCTCCGCATAAGTACGACCTTTAGCGTACTGGCTAACTATTATCTTCCGTTGCTCTAACGTCGTATTTCTTCCTTTACGTCCCATTTTATTTTTTATAACTAAAACATTGACTTTAACAATATCACGGCCAACTGTGACAAAAATTAGTATAATAATAAATAAAATTTTTCAAATTATCAAAAACTGTACCGTAATTTAACAAATAAATGTATAACAATAGAAAAAATTAAATATTAAAGTAGCGTTAAAATAGAAGTGTATTTTCTTTTAATATTCTTATTACAAATATTATTTTTTTATTTAATATGCAAATGTTTGAATTTTACTGAAAATTAAAGAAAGTTTAATTTTTGACCATTTAAACAAATATTTTTATTATTTAAATACCACAAATCATTCGAAACCTTTAGATAATTGAAAAACCGAATATTAAAGTTACTCACTGTACGAAAATTATGATCATACTTATACCACAGCTTATACAATACATTAATGTTAGAAAAAGGTAGAAAGATATAATTACAAAATCTATTACAAAAGTTACACTAACAAATTGCATAAAATTTATTTATTTTATATTGGGAATTTTCTTACTTTTATATTGTAATTTTCTATGACATTATTCAAAATTCGCTAATCTGTATAGTTATAATAAACTAACATATTTGGTATACTTCAGAATTGTTTATTAAACGTCGACAATGTCCAAGAATTGTCGACATTGTCTACGAATTGTCGACATTGTCTACGAATTGTCGACATTGTCTACAAATTGTCAACATTGTCTACTAATTGTCGAATGTCGACACCAACATGTCGACAATATCAAAATACGCGTAATCGCACAACACTGGTATTAAGGTTGTTTTCTATAATCCATATTGAAGATACATTCTGTACATTTTCGCAATAGAAAGACAACTTTCAAGATACATTTTGTTAGTTTGTGCTCGTAAATAATACGATCCCACTGTTGGAAACGATGAGATATACCTTATAACATGCTTCTTTCAATTTTTTTTAATTCATTCATTAAACGTACATATTTACCTATAAAAAAACAATTTAAAATATTTTTTAGGATAAAAAGCAGATATTTTGAACCGAGCATTTATATTGTGAAGGTCTTATAAAATAATATAATATAAAACAATGATATCAGTTCAATGTTTGAGCCTAATTACATTACAACAGCTGATAAACGAATTTGTAGGCGGAAAATGCGAAAACGCTGGAAAACCATTTCAGAAACATTTCTCGCGTAGTTTCTTCAAAGAAGTTTCAAATTCAATATATTAGATTTATAAAAATATCTTACCATAATTATCCTTGCCACAATCTCCAGCTTTCAAAATGGCAGTGTTAACCACTTGATTGGAGATTGCAAGTGTGTCCAAAAACATTTTTAAAAACACTCGATTAGCTGTAATATTTTCCTCTTCTGGTGAAATAAGATGATACAATCGAGAAGACTTTCGCCTACTTTTTTTTTTTTTTTTATATTAAGCTTTAATTGCTAGCTCCTTGTAACTGTCAGAGCTCCTGCACCCAACGCGTGGTCCTTCAAGTAAAGATTGATAGCTGCCTTAAACGTTTTATAATCCAACGGAAACTGAAAACCGGATAACGAATTCCACTTCCTGGATGTTCGATGAATGAATTCGCGCTTTGTACCTTCAGTTCGAGGTTTCGGCAACTTCACCGTAAACCTATGCGCATTGACCGTTCCTCGTGTTACCCGTCCTGGCGGAACTAATGGTGGTATTTTCCCCTTTAATTCTGCAGAACATTTACCATTTATTAATCTATAGAATTAATTTTATACCACTACAGGTTTTGGTAATTTTTTATCGATAACCTACACAGACAATTGGCAATAAAATTCACTTTGTTTCCAAGTTTATAATAAAATGTAAAAACAGAGTTTTGGAGTCTCTGTGGTACTCATTCAAGGCACCGCAATCGACACCTTTCAGTGCATTCTGAGGTCATGACTTATGTGAGGACTTCGCGACCCACCGCATTTTCAAAATTTTGCCTTTTAGTTTCACTCTTTTCCAGCTTTTGTAGTTTCTCTTTCGCTTTCTTGTCTGAGCTGTATTTGGTGAGCATTAATTAAATTTAGTATTAATTTAATTTTTTCGCTAGAAACCATTTGTTAAAGTGTGGACCGAGGCCCGAATATTATTGAAATATAATAAGCTATCGGATATCTGTTTGATACTTTGCCAGCATATTTCAGGATTGTGAAGACAGACGAAATATGATGTAAATTTTAGATAATTTAAGGGTTATTGTATATTACAATACCGCTTTTAAAAAGCACTTAAGGACGAACTGGAGTCAATTAAGTAAACCCAAATGATGAAACTTCTATTCTTTGAGTACTTAATTAGATTTATCTGTAACGTGTATTTCCTACATTTGTAGTCTAAAGCGGGCCGGTTGACATTTTAGCATTAGATTTTACCTATATATTAAGAAGACATTTAAAAGGCGTGGGAGTTGACAATTTTATAAATTTGACTCTAACTACACAAACTACAACCAAAAAACCTTCACATTACTCAACATCCATAACGGATCTTCTCTATTTTCCAAAGAAAAGAAGTAAATTATTTCTCCACCTATCTCACAGATGGTGGTGTATTGATAGTGTTACTCCAGACGAAATTTCCAGCCTAATAAATCGTGTTAGAGTCTCAAATTTATCTATACTTTGTTTATTTGAATAAATATATTTATAGTTTATATGAGGAACTTTCTGAATAGGAAATCAATGTACTCAATTTACAGTTTATATGAGGAACTTTCTGAATAGGAAATCAAGTTCAATGCACATCTCAAGACATGTATTAAGTTTTATTTAAATTCAGCTATTAAACTGAATCTTTGTGAACTATGATTGTAATCGTCCAAGAAGTTTTATACACTGTATAGCCATTATTTCACAGTATAAATTTTAACACATAAAATAATCGGATTTTGGTCTCTTATATATTTTATCCGGATAATTCTGTTAGAGTATGGGACTGTTAGAGTGTGGGATTTGATAGTTTTCTACTCATTCTTATTAGAAATTGCGGCAATAACTTTATACTTGGCTTAAAATGAATTACCTCGAATAATTGTTGCCGTACCCCAACAAATTTTTTTTTACTAAGATGACTGGTGTTTATAAGCAAGAGATAATAATACCAGGTGTCGCACAATTCATGTTCTAATATGAGTTAAATGTGTGTGGCATTATTTTCAAGTTAAGATAAATGAAAATATTAAAGATCAGTTACGTACCTCTTTAAGACTTGTTCAAGATCTAGAATATTTT
Organism: Tipula lateralis; assembly: GCA_963932295.1. Taxonomy (NCBI): domain Eukaryota; kingdom Metazoa; phylum Arthropoda; class Insecta; order Diptera; family Tipulidae; genus Tipula; species Tipula lateralis. Next base: position 62,290,331 of record OZ010737.1, read on the forward strand.
GTTTCTTGTTTCGATTGAACTTCTCACTAAAACTGACCAGAAATGAGTGTAGGTCGTGTGAACGATATTTTCGAGGTATGTTTAAATAAGCATAGGTTCTTCTATATAAGTATATATATTGGAAAATTAAGATTTTTTGGAGCTTGATTACTGAGTAAAAGCTTTAATTAAGGTAAAGATTGGTATAAACTATAATCACCTTTTACTTACGTTTGAAGCTTCAACTCTTCTATAACACTATATATCGTACATCAACTTGGGTTTTTATTTCTCAATGCGACATGAGCCTATCAATACAAACCAGTTTATCGTCTGGTACATCTATACTCGCTCATTTTGACTGAGCGATTCACCCTAATCGATTCACAATTATTTGCTTTCTCAACCTCATCAATATTTCCGATTCATCAGTTATTCCGTTTTGGAAAAATGCTAACGAAATTTTCTTTGCGATTATCCCGTGTGTATTCCGTAAGAAAATTTACCGAAAACAAAAAAATACAAAAAAAAGAAATAAAGAAAAACAATCCACCTTGAATTGATTTATTTATAACTTCCCAATTTAATTGATTCCGAATATCTTTAGGTTTTTCGACCCGGATATATTTTAGATATTCGCAAAAGGATTTCGAAACGTTCCGTTCTCCGTTCAACAATATTTACGTTTTGAATAATTTATTAAATATTTTTACTTTATTTTTAGTAAACGTATATTGTATAAAAAGTCGAAAAGCTTGTGAAATAAAAGCACAAATGTAAACATAAAAGTTCTTAAGTTTTCATCTTAAGACGTAGCAGAGCAACAACAAATAAATATAAATTTATAAATAGCAACGGATATTGATGTATAATGTAGATAGAATATATTGGACTCAGGTGAAAAAATACTTTTAATTTAAAATTATTATATTATGAATTTATTTTGCTTTTTTTTGTTTGTATAAAGGTGAAAATTCTTCAACAGAAACTTAATGTACAATAATGTGGGTCATACAACGACTCGTTGTCGAAAAGCGAAACGAGCAACTAAATAATAGGCCACCGGGAATAATAAAAATTCAATTGTTTTTCTTTCGACGGTTATTTATTGGTTAAAAGGATGCTTGCTTTTGTTTTTTCGTTCCCTCATTTTTGGCATATATGCTGAGAGAAGGGGTATAGAGAATCGTTGCTTTGATTTGAATAAATGAAGCTGTGGACTTTAAAATGTATAAAGTACGAGTGTTTAAATCTTATATAAACCGTCTTATATATAATTTCTACTTGAATGAATGTAAAAAAATAAAGTCTTGAATCTATTAAATACTCTTTATTGATTTAGGATTGTTATAAACACAATTAACACGTGCCTTTTGGTTTTTTAAAACCTCGACAAAAAATTTATTTTCACTCATGGCTAGTTGGAAACACAACTTTTAAATTTGAACTATAGATCATAAATAAATTGAAGTACATGTAAGTGTCAAAAGTTCTCGTTCTGAATTCTAATTAAACCTAACAAACAATACTATTTTCCAATTATAATCTGAATAGTATGTCCTTGTTGTTCTGAGGTTACTAGTATAAAAATTTATATTTTCTTATACTTAATACAAAACATTTCTAATAGTCTAATTAAGATAATGTGTTAGTCTAAATAAAAAGTATTCTGTATAGTGTCTATGTTTGCCCCTTAATTTATGTTAGATAAATGTATTTAAGCAAAATACTCCTAAAGGTATGCAAAAATGCATACATGTCTGTACATATAAATGTGTTAATTTTTTTTCTTTCGACTGTTATTTGTTGATTGACACTGGCTTTTGTTTCGTCGCATTCCCATTTTCTGGCACATACACTGACGGAAGGAGTAAAAGAAAATCATTGCTATGATTTGAATATATGAAGTTGTGGACTTTAAAATGGGTTTAAATCTTATATAAACCGTCTTATTTATAATTTCTACTTGAATGAATTTATACAGTCAGTTGGAAAATGATCTTTTAAAAAACTTAAGATGCTCTTATTTGATGTGGAAGAAAGACAGCAAAAGAGATGTCGAGTCTAACCAAGGAAGTTTTGAATCTATTAAAAACTCTATTTTGATTAAGGATTGTTAAATGATTTACTAACACACTTAACACGTAACTTTTGGTTTTTTGAAACCTCGACAGAAACTTGATTTTCGCTTACGCGATGAATCTTTATTCAAAATAGTGGGCATCTTTTCATGATGAACTCATAAGGCTAGTTGGAAACACAAGTTTTTATTTAAATAAAAACATAAATAAAATTCGAATTAAACCTAAAAAAAAAAAATTAAACCTAACAAACCAAACAATTTTCCAATTATAATCTGAATAGTCGTATGGTTCGCTGTCCTGTACTCACTATTATAAAAAATTATTTTTTACCTATATACTTAGTACAAAACATTTCTAATATTCTAATTTAGATAATGTGTACGTACAAGTAAAAATCATTCTGTATAGTGGTTATGTTTGCCCCTACATTTATGTTAGATAACGTTATTTAAACCAAATACTCCTAAAGGTATGCAGAAATGCCTACATATTTGTACATTTAAATTTTCGTGTTAATATGTGGATTGATTTATTTTCAAAGTGCTACACCTTGTAACTTGACAGTTAAGCTTACCCTATAGATGAATATTTTAAGTTAAGCACGAAATTAATTTCAACAGTATTTAATAAAAATTAAAACATGAATTAACAATAAATATATAAACACTGTTTAAATTATTGGCATAAATTATTTCATTAGCCTAAATGTAGATACAATACATCAAAATTATTATATAACACAATACGGTTTACGCCATGAATTTCTAGGTGAGTTCAGTTATTTTGACAAAAATATCGATTCCAATTCTGCATAAAACAAAATATGCAATTCGATAAAAAATTCTATAACTGAATTTTATGTGCACGAATAATGTTTATAAAATTACTTCTAGTGCTCTGTTCCAATTTTTATTTTTATTGTATAACAATGAAATTCAATCTACAAAAATCGTCCCATTTGCACCGCCCACATTTTTAAAAACAAAACAAAACTAACAATATAGTTATAAATTATATAGTAGTATAGCCATAATGGTAATAGTAATAATCATAAAACTAGACAACATAAAACACAGCATAAAACAATCACTCATGGTTCAGATGTGCAGTCGATCAATTATTCGCTACTATATACTCGTATACTCGTACTTCGCACTTTCGCTCCGATTCCTCATCGCCTTATTTATAATAGCTTTACCCCGGCTAATAAAAATGTCTAAAGAGGCCATAATAATGACTTTGTGTACAACAAACAGTACACAGACATTTTATAGTCAATTTTTATTTTCGAATATTTTTCATTCGAAGCTTTTTATTGTTATATATATATATACATCTAACTTAATTGACCATAAAAGAAACTTTTAATCAAAAAGGAAGACAAAATATACTTTGTAAATTTGGTATCGTCGATGGATGTCTGTGTGTTAAGACATTTGCCTCGTTTATCAATATTTTTACTATATTTTTTGTGATTTATATTCCATATAAAAAAATGAAATGTTCGTGATTAGGTTATCAATAATTCAGTACAAAAAAGAGAGTAGATAATAAAAAAATACACATATAAAAAGCTCGGAAACTTTAAATTAAGTTTTTTGTTCAAGGAAAAATTTTGTCTTTGAAAAGTAGTTTTTCTTACGATAAAAGATGATAAAAGATACAGTTGATTCGATATATGTATGCTTTGTTTCGATTAGTTTTTGTCCGGGTATAGTATATAATAAGGGCGTATTCAATTTGAGCAACATAACGTTTCTATGCTTTATTAACAGTATCGATATATGTAAGTTGAAAAACATGATACAATTGACACAATGTTATGAATCTCACCAGCTAAGACAGTTCATGCCACATTTGAGTTAAATAATAAAGTAACATTTTATGACTTTCTTAAGCTTGATACCAATTTATACTATGGTTAACTTTGTGTTTACTCCATTTTACTTCTTGATAACTTTGTGATGGAAACTATTTTGCTTTAATATGGTTTTTTGTCACGTTTTTAATAAACTTTAGATAAGTTTCAAATTTTTAACTCTATTTATTTTACAAGTAAAAACTAGACGTGATTATCAAATAAATTGCTAAAGCTATACATCGTTGCCAAACCGTTCAATTGGCAATTGCAAACAGGCCAATTGCAAAGCTCTATGCCAGACGTAAAGCTGGAATGAATAAATTGGTCTCTATGATGCAACTCAGAACCTACCTTTGAGGTAGTTTTATCTACTGTTCCATTTAATGATCCTATGGGATATGTAGGACATTACTCGCATCACGGTTTACAAACAATCAACATTCTGCTCAATAATGGCAAATTTCTGGTCCGAATCATCAATCCATTTAACATTAAGATCGTTATGTAATTCATCGTAGCGGTAAGCATTTGAAGAAAGCGTATTGCTTTAATGTAAATTTTGAATGTAATTGTAAATCTGAGTTGTTCCTTGTATCTTGTAATCCACTAGGCCGGTTTCAATCTGATGATGATGACGTCATTGAATGACCGTGTGATCGAAAAGATCAAATCCATCTCATCAGGCATATGCTACCGGACTTGATGTTCCTACAGTGCGATTCGTATATATATGTTTAGTTGTGTCGCGACAGTACTAGTGAATTACAAGAACTTGACTCGAAATATTTTTATTAATTAATTGTGGCGTGAGATAATTTTAATTGTATTTGTTGGAGTTGCTCAAGAACGCCACATAACTCCCCCGAAAGTGAATTCCCCCCTCCGAAAGATGATTATGAATATCTGTGTCGTAAATGGATGGGATGCCTTTAATTCGCCCGCTTAGTAAGTATAGGCTTGTGTTGCGACATGAAACGAACCTGACTGCATGCTGTATTTGTGGGTGCCCACATTCGCCCACCTTATTGAATTTGGCTTTGTTGCAGCATGAAACAAACTTCCTGGAAATATCTATGCCTTGAAACGTGAAACGAAACTACCATTGAAAGAGAAGGCCGGGAAATTCCATTGTGGGGGGAAGTTAAACTTTTGCCGTGTTAGGTTAGGCAGGAGGTAGGATGAAAATTATCGGGTGTTTTGTGTCAGAAGATCTTGACATGTAATGCCCTAAACAGGGCCGTTGGGGTCACCAATGAAGAAAGCGTATTGCTTTAATGTAAATTTTGAATGTAATTGTAAATCTGAGTTGTTCCTTGTATCTTGTAATCCACTAGGCCGGTTTCAATCTGATGATGATGACGTCATTGAATGACCGTGTGATCGAAAAGATCAAATCCATCTCATCAGGCATATGCTACCGGACTTGATGTTCCTACTGTGCGATTCGTATATATATGTTTAGTTGTGTCGCGACAGTACTAGTGAATTACAAGAACTTGACTCGAAATATTTTTATTAATTAATTGTGGCGTGAGATAATTTTAATTGTATTTGTTGGAGTTGCTCAAGAACGCCACATAACTCCCCCGAAAGTGAATTCCCCCCTCCGAAAGATGATTATGAATATCTGTGTCGTAAATGGATGGGATGCCTTTAATTCGCCCGCTTAGTAAGTATAGGCTTGTGTTGCGACATGAAACGAACCTGACTGCATGCTGTATTTGTGGGTGCCCACATTCGCCCACCTTATTGAATTTGGCTTTGTTGCAGCATGAAACAAACTTCCTGGAAATATCTATGCCTTGAAACGTGAAACGAAACTACCATTGAAAGAGAAGGCCGGGAAATTCCATTGTGGGGGGAAGTTAAACTTTTGCCGTGTTAGGTTAGGCAGGAGGTAGGATGAAAATTATCGGGTGTTTTGTGTCAGAAGATCTTGACATGTAATGCCCTAAACAGGGCCGTTGGGGTCACCAATGAAGAAAGCGTATTGCTTTAATGTAAATTTTGAATGTAATTGTAAATCTGAGTTGTTCCTTGTATCTTGTAATCCACTAGGCCGGTTTCAATCTGATGATGATGACGTCATTGAATGACCGTGTGATCGAAAAGATCAAATCCATCTCATCAGGCATATGCTACCGGACTTGATGTTCCTACTGTGCGATTCGTTTATATATGTTTAGTTGTGTCGCGACAGTACTAGTGAATTACAAGAACTTGACTCGAAATATTTTTATTAATTAATTGTGGCGTGAGATAATTTTAATTGTATTTGTTGGAGTTGCTCAAGAACGCCGCACACATTTGTTATAGCACGTTGAAATTTTTTTTGGCAGCGTTGAAAGCAGATTCAGCTTGAAGAATTTTTAACCCGTTGAGAAATGTATGGAGGTTGCTGTATTTGCGCCGCAACGTTATGTTACATGTACTAAATTGAGCTCGATAAGGCTTATTTTCTAGTCCCTGGTAAATTGGCTGATTTTATCGAGTGCTTGCTATAAGTATTCGATTACTTGATCTCACTCTATAACACCTTCCATAACACTCTATCAAAAGTGTGTTATAGAAATATATGGTAGCAAAGAGGCCTGTATGATGCAATTTGCTTAGTTGGTTTGTCTGGTTTTTTAACATTATTATTTGTGCAACATTGAAACAATTAGGCACATACATATTTAAGTCAAAACCCAAAGCATTATATATATATATATATGTTAATATAGTGACTGCTCTCTCTGATAACTCCTTAAACAACCTTGGAGAAATTTCACCAACTCTAGTTTGGGTGACACTTCTGATATTTCATGGAGATCTATTGACTGGTTTTGAATCAATCGTGCAAACAGTTCTGCTTCTTTTCGTTACCTCGCATTCATTCTTCATTTATTTTCCTTATAGGTGGCACTTGGACTATAGGCTTCTTGTAACTTTCAGTAGCTTTTGAAAGAGAATATTTTTGGTGAGTTTCAGGATCCAGTCCTTATCCGATTAAATTATCTTTTTTCAATGTTTCTGGTTTAAATCACCAGGAGGTAGTTAATCTCCTGTATCACTTTTTCGCGATGTTGCATCTTTTGTTCTTCTTTAGTTCCATTCAAGTTCTTGACTAATTTTTAACTCAATTAGATTGTTTTTTTTATGACTAATGTACGCAAAAGCATTAAGACCGGTGTGTGATCAGAAGTAAGATGGTAAATGCTTTCGAATTCAATGTAATTTGAGGCTACACCTTGCGATAAATTAAAGTGAATCAAATCAGGAACCTTATTGATGTTGATGTCTGTAGGCCAATAGGTTGGTTTAAGGGCTGAGTGAAATTCACAACCTGAGATTTCTATTGCACTTGTTTGAGTTTATTCCTTTTACTGATATTATGATTCGAGATCCCCACGCAGTATATGTTTGACGTTGTTGTCACCTCCTAGAATAAATCACCCCTTAACTTAGTTCTGCACCACCATGTTTATTGGTTATTATGGTACCTTGCATACATTTAGGATATTTGATTTGATTAAGATTGATGTCCCCCTTGATCACGACCACTGGAATGCAATGCCCAATATATCAATCATTATTAATTATAATTTATAGGGCGCTTATACCTTCTGCAGTGCCAAACTGATGCCTTAATAAAAGCTCTCAGCATTCTTTTACTCATGGTCAGATTAGAAATAGTATGTGCTTAAAAGTTTCGTGATTGGACTTATCACTTTGTCGGCTTCCATCTGCTATCTGGCTTACATATTTTCGTCCACTACTAGTTACACAAATTACAGTAAACAAATGCGTTTTCATTTAAGCTCGCTGTCCATTCTTATTCTTATATAAATTTGTAGTTTACAATAAAATTTCATTGAATCATTGAATCCAGTCCCCGCGACTTAAGAAGTTTTACTATCAATCTTGCAATGCATATAGCTTACAGCTTCCTACCATAAATCAATGTGTTCTTTCAGATGTTTTGAAACTTCAACATTTTCAATTGATATATAGCCTTAACCACATTGTATGTGGGTCCAATAAATAGGAGCTTTAATGGCAACATTATATTGACCTTACCTACAATCAAAACTTAAAACAAACTCAAATGTGTTAATCTCTCTGAAGACACATTTAAGAACGATACTAGTCGTAAATCGATAAATAAATAATCAAATCTAATAGATCCGAAGATGATGATGATGATATACATAAAATTGAAGTAAACCTTAATGAATGAAATAACAATTTATGCTTGTAATCCAAAGATGGGGGAGATGACCTTATATAATATATGTTACACACAGATTCACATTAAGATAAACTAACATTATTATACAGTGAAAGAGCAAGCAAATAATTTTCAATTTATTTTAGTGATTTTATTATTTTTATATATTTGGAAAATTATCATTTAATTTTCACAATTTTCCACAACGATAAAATGATAATATGGTGTCATTTTCATATTTTAAATCGATTTATAGATTGTTTTGGGAGGGTTGTTATCTATATGGATTTATTGTGTGAAATAGAATTTTATAAACATATTTGTAATGAAATTATCCACCATGCAGGATCGTTGTAATTGACTCAACTTTGTTGGGATACTGGGCCTCGAACCTTGGATGTTAGATGTGTCATTAGGCCATCACAAGTCAAAAAGGCAGAAGTGACTTATACAAGCACTATATATGTGTAAACTTAATTTTGAGATTAGTCAACCCTACGGTTAAAAGACTGTGGGGAAAAAATTGTTAACCTTATACTAAAATTTTTCCGTATCCGTCTTTAGAGAGCTGCAACATAATGCAGATTATAACATGCAGATTTTCTGCCAGATGATTTCATTATTATTATAAAAAGTAATCACGAAAAATTAGTCAGGTGCAAAGGTATACAAATCTACCTATTCAAATTGTATAATACAACAATTCGAATGAAGCTTTAAAGAAGCTTTTCATGTTTGTGAAAGAAATAGGCAAACATCAAACATATAACATAAACAATTATTTGTGTTTATGTGTCTGTGTGCGGTTAATCAGGTTAAACAAATATTTAGGCTTTTCATTTCAGCTTTTCAATGTTTTGTTTAAACATTTTCATGGTTACCAACACTAAAATAATAATATATATGTTCGTACTCCTCACACACACACATACAACGAAATGAAAAAACTTTCATTTTCTTTTTAATTTTTTTTTATTACATTAATATTAATGTAATTTTATGTATGTTGTACCCAGTTTTATAATGTGCGAACATAAAAGGGTTGAAAAAAATCTGTAAAAGGGTTGCTTTTATTGTACGAGTTTGTTGCGAATACAAATTCATCCGCTGTTTAAATAACTTCGAGTAATATTATATTCCGGAATGCTCGCTAACGGGGAACGTATACCCGTAGATGAATTTCCCAAAAATTTTAATTAACATTTTCATCAATCTTAACTGTGTATATGTATGTATATGTTCAGAATATGGATGGATACAAGACGTTGAGATGCAGTGAAGCAATTAAAACTTAATTTAATTTATATGTTTCAAATTGTATTATAACTCTACCGTGTCGGTGGATGTGTGTGTATAGTAGGGTACCCATATGCTATTTAAGATTATCGAAATTGTGTTTATGCACGATGAATACAGCAGAAAAAATTGCCTGAACATGACTGTACGAAATTCATTTGAAAATTGAAAACACTCAGTTATACGTTTTGTATGAGGACAATTGCCTGAAAGCTCGCAATTTGTTGTTGTTTAATACACTTCAATACACCCAAAAATAAAAATTTTAAATGCGAGAACAAACATGATATTGTGGAAATTTTAGCATATGTAAATTAAACACATTTATCCAACTGTACATTTGTATTAAAACTTATTCAATTTATTTTAATGCTTATATTCGGAATATGAATATATATTTGTGCACATAATGTGGATATACACATACATACTAAAAGCTTAAACAATCCAAAACATAAGCTCATACTTTATGGGTTCTCTTATGTTTAAAATACACTCAGGCGTCTATTTAGCTACACTACGTTGAAAGTTTAAAACTATTTTCATTATATATGGTATGTTAGCTGTTACAACTTTCAATATACTTAAAACAACTTCAAGTCAATTGGAAAAAGTTTAACCTCTGAGCTGTGTCTTTAGACTCATTATGAGTTTCTGACAATATTCAGCTGTAAGAAGAAAAGTTGGCACCAAACCCAAGTGTGAAGCAAATGGTTTCCTCATCTTCTATGAAGACCACTACAGTCGACTGCTCGTGGCATTGAGTTCTGGAATACTTTCTGCTTTCTTTAAAGTTCAAGAAATGATCTTGTTGATCTTGATGATCTTTCGTTATAAATATTCCAGTAATCTTCAAAGAAGTAAACAATTTCTGAATTTACAGTAACTTTACTCCTTCAGTCCTTAGAAAAGAATGTAACACATATAAAGGGTGTTAGAATTTGGGTTAACTTTTTAATATTTTAATAAAACATAGGTTTTTCGAAATCAGCAGATGTCTGTATTGAATATTAAAGTACGCGTGACAGTTAATAATGGACAAGAATGTCAGCTAAGTGACCACCTCTTGCAGCTCTATAGGCTTTCAAACTTTCAGTAAAATTGTTCAACACGTCATGTTTTGGTTAAGTTTTACTAATTTGCTCGATTATGTTTCAAAAGTTTGATGGTTGAGAGTTGGTTTATAAGCATAACCCTCCATAAAAGAATCTAATGGTGTTAGATCACATAATCTTGGAGGCTAATTAACAGTTTCTATTCGAGAAGTTATTTGATCACAAAATTTCTCTTTCAAAAGATTAATTGTTTCTTTTTCTGTATAACATGTAGCACCATCCTGTTGAAACTAGATTTTCTGCACATCAGTAAGCACCAATTCGTTAAACTAAAGGTTAATAAGCATCGTTCGAAAACAAACACCGTTCAAAGTAACAGCGTGTTCAGTTTCATTTTCAAAGAAATATATCAATCAATCCATCAGAACAAAAACCTAACCAAACAATTTTAGAAGATTCAATTATTTTTTCAATATTACACGTGGATTTTTTTCACAAAAGAATCGATAATTTTGTTGGTTTACATATCCACCGGCCACAAAATGTGCTTCACCACTAAAGCTCAATTTGTTAAAATAATCATCATTTTCTTCTTTTGGTGCAAGAGCTCAATAATTGTTGTGTTCAGTTTTTTTTGAATTTTAATTTTGCCGCGATCTCCAAAACTTTATTTATTTTCACGTGAATTAGAAATGATTTTGTTTTGTAAATTTTGGTGTACTGTTCGACATATCCCAACAACTTATCACAGAAATAAAAATCACAAATTATTCGAAATATAACAAAATTTAATAACAGAACTGTATAACACATTTATTAAGAGTACACCAGAAACGTAAACGTCAAAATTTCACATGAAAAAATGTGTAGAGTTTATGCGCGCCATCTTTGATGCATTGAGATATATATAGGGTGTTTTTTTAGGAGGTTTGTTTTTCCGATAGATGTCGTTTTATTTTATGACAGTTGTTTTGACAGCTCAAAGTGGCATTTCTACTCAGTATTGTTTGGCAAATCATTATGAATAGGTTAACTCCAGAACAACGTTTTCAAATCGTGGAAAATTTTCAAAATCAGTGTTCAATTAAAAATGTTTATATAAATGTATATGCACTTCGTGAATTTTATGGTGCACATAATCGTCCGTCAGAGACCACCATAAAGAACGTAATTACCAAATTTCGGTCTACATTCACTCTTTTGGATGCCAAGCCACCGACAAGAATGAGAAGAGTTCGTACAGAAGAAAATATTGCTGTCGTTGAGGCCAGTATCGAAGAAAACGACAATTTATCGATTCGTCGTCGTGCTCAGCAAATTGGACTTTGTCCATCGACTTTATGGAAAATTTTACGTAAAGATTTGGGTTTGGTGCCATACAAAATTCAATTGGGGCAAGAATTAAAGCCACACGGCCATCGTTTGTGCCGTGAATTCAGTGATTGGTCGTTAAATCAATTGAACGAAGATCCATTTTTTTACCGTAAAATTCTCTTCAGTGATGAGGCGCATTTTTGGTTAAATGGATACGTCAACAAACAAAATTGTCGCATTTGGAGCAAAGATAATCCACACGCCGTTCAAGAATTACCAATGCATCCTGATAAATGTACTGTTTGGTGCGGTCTATGGGCTGGTGGGATCATCGGTCCATATTTCTTTAAAAATGAGGAAGGACGACGCGTTACCGTGAATGGAAATCGATACAGAACCATGTTAAATGAGTTTTTGTTGTCAAATCTTGAAGATATGGATATGGATGAAATGTGGTTTCAACAAGATGGTGCCACTTGCCATACAGCACGTGAAACAATCGACTTATTGAAAGAAACTTTCAACGACAACATTATTTCGAGAAATGGTCCGGTGAATTGGCCTCCAATGTTAAATGCCAAAAAATTATCTACCAAATAAAAAAAAAATTTTGGTCATTTCATAATTTTATATGTGTTTTATTCAAAAAAAAAATCGGCAACCTCTTAAAAAAACACCCAGTATATAGTTTTTTTCACTGCTTAGCGAAACCAGAAATGAAAATTTTCATTTATCGCAGTTCACTTTGGTAAAATCGTATGCAAATTTCACACGAAATCGATCATCGTACAGTGTTTTTGACAATTATTACAAATATCCAATCTTCTAATGTAATGCAATATCATTGTATGAAAACAATTTCATAGTGCATCTTCACACTACGGTAATTTTTATCTGGTACCTACAAAACCGGTTTTTTGCGGATTTATTTTTCAACCAAAATTTTCGTAGCTTCAAAAAACTTCAACACACCAACAAAAATAAAAATGAAATAGAAATATTCTCAAGGACATTTTGTTGTGTTTTTTTGTTTAATTTTGTTTCTGAGCTTTAAGCCTGGTTTACATTCAACGACTTTTGCAGAAGCAGACAATTAAAACGGGATAGACTAATTCAAAGCCTTCTGCGTAACAGTAGGACAACAATAAAATTTAAAAATATTTTTTTCTCTTCGTGTTGTCTCTTATTTGTACACAGACAATTAAATTGCGCCTACTCGTTTTATTTGTCTGCTTCTGCGAAAATCGTTGAATATAAACCAGGCATTACTTGTGTTGGTAGAAAATTATAAAAGTTACCGGGTGCAAATAAAATGTGTGTGTACGTGAAGGGCGTAAAAAAAAGTTATGGATAGAAAAGTTACCTACAAGTCAGTGTAAAGATGCTCATACAGTAAGAAAAACAATCGATTTATTAAGACAACCATTTGCATAGTCATGTAAATGATCTTTACATCTATATGGACTTTTGTAAAGTCTTTTGGTCGCAAAACACAAACAGAAGTCTAACGACGGAAGCTTCAAATAAGTTACCGCAAAGTCAAGATGAAGGTCTCGATGCCTATAATGGACTCCTGCATCATCATCAAAAGTTTCAAGTGTTCAGACTCCATGAAATAGGGTGAAACCGAAATATCTGACTACTATCCTATATAAGCTAAGTGTATAATAAACCCAATTAAGTTTCGAATAACTCTCAAACGGGTTAAACTGTTTGTTGATTATCTGTGTAACCTGATTTTAAACCGAATATTTAAATGTTTGGTTAACAATACGACAATATTGTGGACAAAATTGAGGGCGAATAAGTTCGATTTACGTATATCATCTGTATATTACTAGCTCGATGCTAGTCTATAGAGTACTGAAATATATAAGATATATAAGAACAGAAACGGCTGAGTACGTTTTTCAACATTATATCTACATAAATCGTGAAGCTATGGTATTCATTGAAGTATGTTTTGTCCCATGAGGTCAGGTTGACACCTTAATTTGGCACACAACACCAATTTTTACTTAGATTTTATTGTTGTGAAATAGTTTATGTTGCAGTTTTCCGTCAACTATAGAAGCATTATCGGATGCCTTTTTGTGTACATATGTTTTACATATTCGAGATATGTTACCGTCATTTTTTATTGTAGATTAGAGGGAATACATTGTTTAGTTTTCGAACGGAAATTCAAAGCAAATTGATGGGAAAATAAAGGATATTCCTGTTCGGTAAATATTTTTTCAGTTCCATATGGATATTGTGAGACTGAGAGTTATCATTTAATCAATATCATCATTTAGTCGTTGGTACGAGTTGGTATTGTTATATACATTTATATAAGTATATGTCAAACAGTGGCAGTGATTAAAGTTTCATGAATTAGAACTGAGATACTGTGTTTCAATTCCATTATCAGAAGGTAAAAAAACTAGCCATATAAAGTGCAGATTTATACCCATCTGTCTTCGATTTGATTGATTTTGGCTTTGCGTAATAATAAGCAACCGACAAATAAGTTGAAACGTATTGAATAAATAATGAAACAAAAGGAATTTGGAATATGTGACTTTAAGACTGGAAGAAACTGTAAAGATAAGAGTCTCATCAAGTGGGCTAGACTCGACAGATGTAATGTGCCACTCGTATACAATTGGTTATGTACGCCATATTACACCCCCAGTGTATTTTCTTCACTGCTACATACCATATTACTGCATGTGGGTGCCCGATGTCATCCAATCAGATGAGACCACCTGAGTACATATTGTATTTCTGGGTACTCGATTGTATGTACCTACCTTAGTTGTTTGGTTTATCATAACATGAGATGATCTTGGAAAAATTGGTCATCATTGAATTGTGCAAAGCCAGACGACAATTCTAGGTAGTGTTGAAATTTGGGAGGTTGTGTCAGAAGGTATTGAGATGTTACGCCCTAAACAGGATCATCCAAAATCAAAACATCTAATTTGTGAAGCTTTATGTTTTTGGATATGAATATATCTGTTTCCTAAGAAAAATATCACGTCAGTGTCACCACTTTATAGAAGTCTGTGCATCTATTATTTATTAATTATATGTTGCCGACTGCTTTGAGCAATCTCATGTGAAATAGTGTAATGAACTTATCGAATTAAGTTCAACCATATCGGGTCGGGTTCGGATCCCGATTGAGCAGGATACAAAAGGAGGTCTTCCACCATTTGATTACGATTGGTGGTGTGACTAAACATATTTATTACCTCCAGTTGGAATGCAGAATTCATGGGCCAACCCATCTTCCATGCCAGTACTATACACTAGCATGAAGCTACGTAAATCGGACCTACAGTCGTACGTCCTCGATTTGGCTATGTGATGGCGTAAAGTACCACGTGAAAGAACGAACCGAGAAAGAGTTGAGGGAAAAAATAGTTACAGACATGCCCGCTTCATTCACGCTGCAATCAAGAAACTCTAGGTAAGAATCGGCAAATGTGTTTGTGACTATACGTACTGTAGTGGTTTATATAATGTTGAGGTAGAAAAGAGTTTTTGTATAAAAATTACGCAAATTTACTCACACTAGAATAGCGCAATCATAATTAAATGAATCAAATTATTTTTTTTTTAATTTGCATAAAAATAATTTTTTGCAACAATTTGGATTTATATGTTGAAATTACATTATATAACCATCCCAACTTTTACACCCAACCTTTTAAAATTTAATACATTTTCGATATTTACTCAATCGATTTATGACAAAACTACTCAACATACAAAACCCAGTACAGGAAATGCAAATCGATAAATTTTTAACCTACATTGCTGGATAGTATACATCAAGCTTTCATCAATTTTTTATTAAATCAGCAAGAATACCTACGGTA
The DNA here is from genome assembly GCA_963932295.1 of Tipula lateralis. Taxonomy (NCBI): domain Eukaryota; kingdom Metazoa; phylum Arthropoda; class Insecta; order Diptera; family Tipulidae; genus Tipula; species Tipula lateralis. Next base: position 62,306,002 of record OZ010737.1, read on the forward strand.
TAGGTATATCATATACGAAAATCGAAATAATTTATGGATATGGGACATTTACGAAAATTTAGGGTTTGAACCATCCCCGGTTTGAAAAATGAGATTGGTTATGGGTTTGTTAATTTAGTTATTGGAAAATCTATTACATGCTGTACTTTTACGAAAAATCAACATCCCGGATCTAATGGGACACTTAAATTTCTGAACCGTACTGGTGGGATGGAAAAACTATCTCATATTTCCGTTTTGGTATATTGTACTATATACTAGTATTTAAAAAAAAAATAGATTTATGAATGGTAACATTTGCTTGTAGGCACAATTTTGTTGCTGTAAACGATTCTACCTCTAGGTCGAAACACTTTTACGCCGTTCTGAAATAGATATACCTTAAGTACCCCAAAATTTTAATTAAATATATTTCCTTCTTTATAAATAATTTATATTTTAATTAAAGAAAATAAATAGAAGAAAAATAATAACAAAAAATATATTTATAATAATTGACCTACATACATGAACATCCGGATATATATTCTTCCTAAAGTTGCCTACACAATTAAACTGAACGAGTTTGAATTTCCAAAACACAAATGCCATTCGAAATGTATGACGAATGAAATAATTTCAAACATTCCAATTTTGGAGAAAACTGTACCGTACGCAAAAGAAAATTCCATCGATAAAGCAATAACAGCAAAACAAACAACAAAGCAAATCTTAATCAGAAGAAAATATTATTTTAATAATAAAATTATTTTGCTTAGATTATGATCCATAAAATAAGTTTTTTTTGTTCGTTTGCAGTAAAATAATATAGTCATAAATAAGAGAAAAGATAATGATAATCTAGATCAATGACACTCGTCTTTTATTCATATATGTACAGGTAACCCTCGTACAACTGCTAATTTGTTTCTTCAACCATGTCCAGCACAAATGGGCTACCACTTGTTTGCTACCCCCAAGAAGTTCGAAATCGTAAACCTAATATATCGTAGGGGTCGTTGGAAGTTGTAGTTGTATTGGCAAAGTGGCTTTAATTAAACGTTAAAAGCTCAGCCTACTTATGGATAATAAACTTTTTTGGAAGTATATCATCTGGATTTAAAAGTACAAAAAGCCAATGCTATAACTTGACAATGACGTACAGTTTTTGGTAATTCTTGGCGATTAAGCCTCCAAAATGCTATATTGTATCTTCTAATCACTGGTTCTATCGACGCATGCATCTGATGTGTTGGGATCAGTGGTTAAAGTAATTGATAAACCTAACTGTTTACAAAATATCGCTTGTCTGGCTATAACTGGAGCATCCTCTTCAACTCTGCTCTTAGCTATGCAGCTCACTCTCTTTTCCCTCTCTTTCATTCCTCTCTCTTTCTCTCTCTCTATTCTTTATTTTAAGTACAGCTTGTTTGGCTACGTGTCACTTGAGGAGTGCTGGTTATTCGACATGGTTATCATACTTGCTCAAACAGTTATCCGAATCGCTTGTATTCTTTTCAGATGGCTCTGTCTCTGAACAGACTGCTAGCTTTAGGTTACTATTGTCCATCACATGATCTGAGAATTATGGCAGTTTTGGGACCTACTGTACAACCCATGAAACGAAATTAATGGCGGTTGCTAACTGCGTAATTTCGTCTTTTAATCTCGATGCCGATTACAAAGAGATTATATTTTATACGGATAGTAAAACTGTCCTTGGTCGGGGATTGTAAGAAAATTCTAAGCCTCCTTGGTTCGATCATGAGGGTTCCTGCCAAATTACAGACTGTTTGGCTAAAACTGCCAAATATGTACTCGCTTATTCACATGCTAAAAAAACATTTAAAACCGTTGCCCTAAAGCTGACATGGTCAGCTACCCTAACTTGTCGTAGGGCGAAACTTTGTCAGAGGGCGTAACCCGAATCTGACCAATTCTGTTATTTCATTGCAAAAGGACAACTTGAGAATGTTGATTTCTATACTTACTAGTCATGACCATTTCAAAAGTCATCTTGAGGATGCTGATGATAGCTTACACTTCAACATCCGAGCTCGACTTTCAATCGCATGATATCTCTTGGTTTAACTTCAAGAATATTCCGTAAATCTACTGGCTTCTCTGCCCTGGTTCAAGCTGTTTCAATTTGCCAAGGTTAGGTTTGTACCATAGGCCATTTGTGGCATTGAGAGCATAAAGGGTTCCAGCCAACTTTTATTATTACTTATTTTTATTATGCCTATCAGTCTAAAGGGGACCAATGTTCAGTTGGACAATAAATTTTTATATGCAAAAAAATAAATAAATTTAAATGTTTTCCTACTTGTCAAAGGTTTCTACGTTAATCGTTCTTTGACATTTGGATTATCCGTCTTGCGTGTTCGTTGTTTAGATCATGTGTTTCTGCATGCCAAATATGCTAATTGGTATCCAATTACCGTGGACTAGACCTCATGTTGCAAACGTTGTAATGAATAATTTTGAGTCGGGGTTTTTGACGAGCAGTTTTGAGATAAGAGCCAAGAATCTGACTAGGATAAAATGAAAATGTTCATCAGATTTTACCGATTATTCACATTTAATTTTACTATTTTACATTGTCACTATCGTGTAAGAATGAAGCTTTGTTATAAGGTACTGTATTGTAGGCATGCCACCTGTACACAATACATCATGTATGCGTTTGGGGCTACGACGATATATGTTAAGATGGTAGATCAAGAATTGTATTTCTCTTGTGACCCGGCAATATAATTTAGAACTACATTCGAAGATATAAACTTATACATATGTACATATCCATCAGTGGCATAGTTTTACATTTAGAATATAATTTAAAGTTCACGCCATTTTCGATATGGTACAAAAACACTATCACCGTTATATTCCTTGTAGACAAATTATATGTAAATTTTATATACGGAATGAGGAAAATTTAAAGTAACGAACTACCTGACTATCACCTTCGTCACACCTGTGCAAGGAAAATTTGTACCTTTACAATTTCATGCATCAAATATTCTGATTATTTTCTTACAGTTTTTTTTTGTATCTTTTCACGAGTACCTACATATATGTATTACACATAACTAAGATGACAAATTTAATTTAAAAATAATTCATAATATACATAATTTTATGTTGGTTTATATTCTGCGTTGCTCCAAGTTCAAAATCTGTAGCTCAAGAAAAAAAAAGAAAATTATTCATCTCCTTAAGTATAAAAAATTATGGTACATGTACATAAGATGTAAGCCGTATACATATAGAATAAATTTCTACATTTTTTTACGGTTATCAAAACACTAAAAAAATAACCACGTTATGCTGTATCATATAAAAAATGCATATATATAATGTATACAAGTATTTATGTTTTAGATGATAAAATTATTTGTTTATTTTGCGTTGTTCCTCGCTATATTTTCTTATTATATAAATAAATAAATAAGAATATAATACTGAAATTTGTGTTTATATTTGAATAATCTTTAATATTACATGACCGAGCTTTTTAAAGTTCTAATAAGATGTTTTGTTACCTAACAAACTGAATGCTCGTAGATTGCAGATTTCACCATTCGGAATATTATTCAAAATAACTAATTCAGTGTGGCTTCGTCCCTCATGTAAGATAATAAGAAAAGTGTTCACACAAAAATATATCAAGTGTTTACATTTGTTCGCATGCCATGGAAACTGATTTTTGCTAATTAGTGCTGATGAAAATCGAAAATCAATCAAAACCCCTCAATGATACTTACTACACATACATTTTAGCAAAATGATATTACGTCATCAACAACATACATGTAGTTGTAGTGAATAATAAAACGGTGCATGTTCAAGCGAATTAATGTAATCTCTACGGTTTCTACACAATATTAGTTGGTTGTTTCCATATAGTATCATTAAGGGGCATCGAGTATTCAATTAATTGCATTGAACTTTATCTTTTGATTTATTTATCATCATTCAGGGGAAATCCAATAATGATATGATATTAAAATTGTGTCCTTTGTTTCCAGATTAAAACTATGTTTTACCATTGAATACTAAGAACTAAGGAGATTATTCTTAGAATTTGCCTTACAACATATTCGAGATGATCATGTAATTTTGTGTATGATAAAAATATTAAAAAGAGCCGCCTGTGATAACCAGGTGAAATTGTATTATTCTGAACCACTGATCAACATGCATAAATAGCGGCAGCTCAAAAAGTGTAAAAAGGGGAAGAGAAATTAAAGGAAAAACTAAAAGTGCTAAATTTAAGGTTAAATGTAAATTTTAAGGTTATAGACAAATTAAGCATGTGAACAGGTATTTAAATATATGGGATGATCGACGCATGAATTTTTGAAATCATATAATATTTTGGCAGATAACTAAATAAAACGCTTAAATATAATTAAAAGGTTGACCAATCCTAAGTTTGGGCCTCACCCAAGTTGACTGATATGTTCTTATTTCTTCCAAAATAGGATGTGGAATTATAGTGTGTATAGAAATGGTTCAAAAAGGGCGCTTAGTCAATTAATGAAAGTGGAGAATACGTGCTAGAGTGTCGTTGGGTGCGATTTATTCTAACCCGATACATATTCTGTGGTTTGAAATGTGTGATTGGTCTATTCATTACAAGAGAGAGTGAATCGTAGGGAAAGACACCGTAAGAATGATTACAAGAAACTGAATTTTGGAATGAGATAGTTGTAAGGCTTCAAAGTAGCGCCGTATATATAAATAATTTGTGTTTATATTTGAATAATCTTAAATATTACATGATCGAACGTCTTTAAAGTTCTAATAAGATGTTTTCTTACCTAACAAACAGAATACTCGTAAATTGCAGATTTCTTCGTTCGGAATATTATTCAAAATAACTAATTCAGTGTGACTTCGTCCCTAATGTGCAATAAACGAGACAAGTGTTTATACAAAAATATATGTCAAGTTTTTACACATGTTCGCATGCCATGAATACTGATTTTTTGCTAATTAGTGATGAAACACGTGAATCAATCAAAATCCCTGGATGATACTAAAATATATTAACCAAAATGATATTACGTCATTAACAATATTCATGTAACTGATTCTAATATTGCATGTTCAAGCAAATTAATGTTGTCTCTGCGGTCTCTACACGCATTTGTCATGATTATTTCCATATAGCATCATTAAGGGGCATCGAATATTAAATTAATTGCATTGAGTTTTGTTTTGATTTATTTATCATCATTCAGGAGAAATGATATGATATGGTTTCCAGATTAAAAATTTGGGTATAGCTAATGCCGGTCGGCGTCCCGCTCCAAATAACCTTATTGTTTGTATGAATATGGAGGAATTCAATAAGGAAATGCATGAAGTTGTCTCAAAAATTATGTTTGAGAAAATCGGTCAACAGTGATGGCAGCACGTTATGATTTATACAGATGCTATAGTGTGAATGAAAATGGAGTAGGTGTGGGTGTTTTTATGTCAACAATGAATGGGGAGAAATATTTTAAAGTGGATAAAAGCTTTTGTATAATGAACGTCAAACTAATCTGAATATTTAAATGTATATAACTGGATGTCTGATAGGAATAGGAAAATAGTAGTATGAGTTAGTTCAGAAGTATTGAATCAGTTGGTTCAGAAGTATGAAAAGAAGGATGTAAGCGATGTAGTTCGGATGATTCAGATGCAACTAACGAGAAAATGGGAGTATGAATATAACGATAAATGTTAAAAAGGAAAGTAGTGCAGAGAGTTATGTTGGCCAAACAAACACCAATGCTGCTAAAAACTATAGTCACTCTGATTCAAATTTCCAGAAAATTGTACAAAATCCCTTTGGAAGATTGTCTATTACAGTTGCGATAGCTGAGACCTTAACGATATGTATAAACATTATTTTGCGATTATAGTCATACATGAGAAAGATGTGTTCAAAGTGAGTGCCGACCTTTTAAACTGAATTTTTTGCGTCGGTTTGTGGATCCACCAATAGATTTCGGAATCAAATCACCAGTCCAGTATAGGCAAGAACATCAACAGCAAATCGTACTTGGTAATATGGCGATATATGATATGTTTGAATGATGTCAGATGATTTCGATGTTAATACCGAAATGTTACAAAAGCGTTGGAAGGAATAAATGTATCACTCTCGACGGAGAAAATGTTAATGAATAAAATCGAATTTACATGAATAATGTTGTTTTACTAATTATAACCTCGGGTCTTATTGAATAACGAGTTAAATAGAAAATAAATAAAAATGTGATGTCAAATAACTTGGAATAAGAATGTTTTTCATTATACGAGGATAGAGTGAGAAGTCTGATAAAAATGAAAAAAATTATTTATCAGAGTTGTAGCTCGATACGCTTAGTCCTACGGTTTCTCTGTTTTTCGATCCCTTCCGAATCAAATGAATTCTCTAAGCCTTCAAAATAGGCTTTTGTTGTATCGATCTCCTCAGTAGAGCCAAATCTCTTTCCCCGAGGGGTATTTTCATGATGGACCGCGTACAACTGTGGCCATGACCTTGATGGCTGATAAAACCGCCTAAGCCTACTTCGGCGAAGATTCAACAGTAGAAATTCATTGTTTTGACTGTGCTTTGGTCTTCGGTGTATAGTGATGGATTCATGTTTCATCGACAGTTATGATACGATGGAAAGACTCCTGTTTTACTCGTATATACTATACCGATAGATTCCTTGCAAGGTTATAGAAAAAATGCTCTTTAATAGTCCCATGTTTTTTATTTAGGGTTCGTCTATTTATGTGCCACTCATTTTTATATAAGAGATATTCCAACATATGTTGACGTTCTGATATTTACAAATAACATACATGTGCAGCGTCGTCAGAATAGAATATTAATTAGTCTATAACATGCTAATGTAGTATTTTTACATTTTGAGATATACAATTTTTCGTTACTATAGAAGGAAGACTAAGGTAAGCATATGTAAATGAGAAATCCAACAACGAACTGTATCTTGGAAGACACAATTTTGGAAGTCTGCATTTTGGAAGTATCTTCCAAATTAATGAGTTCAGTTTATTTATATTTTGCGTCAATGAAGATCGGATTTTTAAAAATAATTATTTTTATATTATTCATGGTTATCTAAAATAAATAAAAATTTATCGACAGAGTATCCGAGATAAAAAATTTAATAATAAATATATTTTTCTAATTATAAACATTTTAATTATTATTTTATCTCATTATGCTAAAACAATAATAAATAATTTAAATTTGTTATTGTTTTGTCGTAATTTAATAATCTAAATTTAATATTAATAATATTAATAGTTTAATTGATTAAAGGAAAATTAATTTTAATAAATTTGCAATGTCGGCGATTCTATATGAACTATATATTTGCATATGTGCCGTCGAATACGGAAAGTATTTTCATAATACGTCTGCAAGTGTAAGGCTAGGCAACGACAAATTCAACGGTAGCTGGCAGAAACCTTTAATAGTGAAAATCATAAAAGTTATCAGTAGAAAATGGTACATCTATGAAATTCTTGTCAATTTAATGACCTTACCAAATTTCCTAGCACAATTATATTTTATGCACACCAAACGGTTTAGTAGTAAGAAACACTGATTTGGACACACCAGTCACCTGTGATTATCTAAAAAAGGTATTTGTAACAATTGTCTTTCCCATTGTGACATCCCTTCCCAGACGTACCTGAAATCTCTCAGACCAGAAATCTGTTTGTTCTTCTAATGAAGTCCAAGATATCTGGTATCCTGAAGAGTATTGAGAACAGGAGCACTTTTTCTCAACAGTTTCTTCTTCTCCTCTCCCATATGTGATTATACAGAGAACAATGTCTCGTGATAATACTCGGCAAAATCCTAAAAGTTTATCTTTCATAATTCAATAAGGACTATTATCTTTGCTGATTTGTTGATAAAATGAAGTTTTTGGATAGTAGATTAGAGATGAGACTACCCCACCTCTTCTGGTGTAGATCTTCAAAGTGGCAGTCGATATCTCTTTTAAAAGATCATGACATCACTCCTAAAGCCATCACTCCAGTTTCAAGTCCCACAAAACTAGAATTTACATCCAAACGGGCCCATTTATCATACCCAATACATTTTCTTTGATACCTATGTGACTAGGTATCGGTAACCGTCGGTAAATAAAACAGTATTGGGAACAATCGCCTTCAGAGGCTGGCCATCAAAAAAAATACAAAGCAGATACGACGATCAGTGCAATTCACCTCCTTTGTGAAGAGGGCTGCTTTCAAAATAACAGAAATTTCCGCCTGAATCACAGTAGCGTACATACCAAGGGGAGATATATAATTCGTTTTTCACATTTTGTCGGTATAACCCGGCACCAGCTAGATTACAACATACTGATCCGTCAGTAAAGATCCTCATATTTTCACCGGAGCAGTAAAATGGGATTTTAGGAACAGGATTCTTTCTATTGCTATAATCTTTGAACTATAAGATAAATATTTGATAGACAAGTGGTGCTGCTTATGTAATTGAACACTCGTAAATGAATCTTAACCGCCATTTTGAAGACAAATTAGAGCTTCCAAATTATATGAATGGCCCCTTTTCACTCAAATGCATTAGGGTAATTACTTTTAAACTAAAACAGTGCTATTCAATATCTGAACATCTTTAGTCATTGAGACTTTTTTGCAGCTCAAAATGTCGTTTATACATCTACAGTTATTTATTGCTTAATTTGTCGCCGATTGTAGCGTAGATGGTTAAGCGAGTTTCTCATCATACCGCGGCCTCTAGATTGATAGCGGCCTCGTCATTTGACTAAAATTGAGTATGTTCTCGTAATAAAACTTTCATTATATCGACATATATATCGAAGAGGTATGGACATAAGAATGATTGGTTTAACAGAAATAAATCAAATTTCAAAAATATGAGCTTTGTAAAAGAACCAAGAGATTCTGTTCCTAGAGTCGTGAAAGTCAAGAACATTAATAATCAAAAAACCTCTTAAACAGACGTTTTGTCGATAGACTCAGAGATTATATTCCGTAAGTATTTATTGACTATAATATTATTATTAAAGTTGACTCCAATATAAAGGCTCCAATAGAATGGTTTCGGACAGGGCCCATGGTGCAAACTGATAACTTTATCCAAATTTTGAAATCCTGCTCTCACAAAGAACAATATATGTATTCATAACGAAAGCTGGATGATAACTCCAGACAAATGAATACATCATCTTCTTCGAGAAAATCATCAAGGTTGTGCGTTATGCTATATGAGAATAAACGAAGCTTTTAATCGAGTTCCAATCGAGAACCCGGTTTGACCAAAAAGTTGGTGTTCAAGTTTTTTCAATGTATTCACCCTGGGATTGGAACACAGCAGACTAACAAAATGCTTGTAATCATTGTAATCATTAACCAGTTTGGAAGTGATAAATCTACGACGCAACGATTTGAGCACAGTTGTATTTTCTTTGCACAGTATAATATTTTCATTCGGAGTAGCAATCACCCCCGTCTGAAAAATCTTAAAGTATGCAGAGCTTGGAAATCATATGCAGGATTTCGAAATCTCGAACTTTAAAACGATTTTATTGATGTTTGAAATGAAAAAGTCGGTAAAAGAGTGATATAGGGTAGAGGGTGCATATTACCAGTAACGGCTCGATATGTCATACCATGTAAACTATTAGGTTATGAATTCGAGTTAACTTATAGCTCACTTGTAGTTAAATCTGTGATCTGTAAATAGGCTCAAAATAGGGATCAACTTCTATTATTTTCCAAATACTCTATTACATAGCCAAAAAATAAAAGTAGCTTTTGTTTAAATAAGTTCCTCACGAAAGTTTACTCTCTAAACACCCAGTTCTGTTTACTATCTCCATAGTTCAGAGTTCGTTAAATTACAGCGAATTTTACCAAGCAATTTAAAAAATGGTTAATAAGTGAACGAGAAACTTTTTGCGGTAGATATAACTGTATTATAACCAAATGCGAAAATTAGTAATCTAACAAGAATAAGGATCGAACGTAACTTACGAGTAGGTATTCATATTCCCTTAGTTAGAAGAGCAGGGTCTTGATAGAATAGGATGAGGCCATATTGTATACATATGGTACGAGCTACCGATGGTTTATAAATCGATTTAAAATTATTGACAGGTCTGATACCAATTAATTCATGAATAATCCGACATGTCAGAACCATTTACTAAGCTTATAAAAAAATCTCAAACGCAAAATTTTGTCATTCGATTTGCTTCCACAATGCAATACTTCAAAACATACAAAGATGTTGTAAATGACATTTGTGATCAACATCAACACTACATGTTGCCGGTATGTCGATTTTATATTTTAACCCTTGGAAAATCAATTGCGTTTTTGTATTTCATTCAAATCGATTACCTCTAATCGATTACACTCGAACTATGATTTAAGCGCACTCTAAACAAAAACAACTCCTATCTCATGTGCCAGCAAACGTTGAAAATCAATTTCAGTAAATACAATATTTATCGTAAGGACAAACATATTATTATTTCATAAATGAGTTAACATAATATTCTTTTATAAATCATAAATATAGACAAAACCATAAACCAACAATTATTATGTGAAATATGCAACCTCCAAACAACCGACAACCATCTATTCAAACCCTTCGCCATGTAATATAAAAACACGATTTTTCCTCTTGCCAACTCCCATTATGCTGTCATCACCAGTGTTGCTATATATGTATATACATGGATATATGAGTGCACCTATACCATTCATATTTTATGATTGTATGTACAAAACGATGATGAATTGAAGACAAAACAAAAGTTGTATGAAAAACTGTAAAATATTTCCTTGAAAACTGGAAAATAACGAGAAAAACTTTTTATATATATATTTTGTTTTTTTAATATTATTTTCCAATTTTCCATTTTATTTTCATCTTTTCATACATTAGTTGGTTACTCAATATCACAATACATAATACATACAAGAACAAAAAAAATATTCTTTGGGAAATCACTCGTTACCTACATATATACAGATATACGGGTACATACCTACATATATATGGTATATGGATTTGAGAACGAACACAAAGAATCATGAGAAAATTATGAAGGAAAATCAATGGAAAATTTATTTGAAAATCCGATTTTGAAATTGTAATTTTATTTTTACTCCCATCCATGCACAAACGAACTAACATTCCATAAGTAAACGACAGTTGAATATTCTTTCTTATGTGAATGACGCAAGTACTCGTATCTCTACGAGATCGTTTTGTTTGTCATATCGCTTTTATTTCAACAATTTACATATGTAGAAAAGTTTTCGTCTCTCATTTGGAATTGTCAACATTTTGTTGTTGAACAAAAGGTTTCGTACGACAATCTACCTATATATAGGGATAAAGCGTGTGAACGTATATCACTTGTGTAATTGTGACGAATTAAAATATTATGCAGACGTCACGTATTTCAAATTTTAGAATATAAATTTAAAACTCGATCTGTTGGCTGGTTTATACTAAACGGATTTACAATAAGAGGTTTCATTTCGATATTCTAAACGAAACAGGTATTTTTTAAGAGAAATCAATAAATGTTTATTCTATTGTAAAGAGGAAGGTGTGTCAATAACATTTGAAAACGATACAATCCAAATGGCCGCGCGGCTAAGCAAAATATCATTTCCATGAAGTTTTCCATGACCAATTCGAACATTTGCGGCCGTATGTCCTCGATAGCTTCACGAATTGTTGACCATTGGCATAGATCTTTTCCTTCACGTGGCCCCAAAGAAAAAAGTCTTAATGTGATAAATCACAAGTTTTCGGTGGCTAATTGTGATCACCTCTTCGAGAAATAACACGGTCAGAAAACTTTTCCTGCAAAAAAGCGACTGTTTCGTTGCTTGTGAGGCACGTGGCACCGTCTTGCTGAAAATAAACGTCGTCTACATCAATATCTGCCAATTCTGGCCATAAAAAATCATTAATCATAGTTCTGTAGTGCGATCCATCCACCGTAACAGTCCCACCAGCTTCAATTTCGATAAAGTAAGGTCCAATCACACCGCCAGCACAAAAACCGCACCAACTAGTGAAATCTACGTTGAGGATGGAAAGGCTTTTCAATGCAATAATTCTGCTTATCAACGTCGCCTCCTAGGGGAAAATGGGTCTCATCACTGAAGATGGTTTTTCGATGAAAATCCGGATCATTTGGATGCATTTGAAGGACCCAATCAGCGAAGATACGACGTTGAGGGTGATCGACCTATAATTCGCTATAGCACTGTTGCAATACAACTCACAACATATATACTCGTACAAACACAATGGCAGCATACATAAAGTCCGGTAGTATACGCCTGATGAGATGCACCTTTTTGATCACACAGTCAATCAATGACGTCATTATCAGATCGAAACTGGCCATAGCTTGTCTTGTGAACGTGACAGCGGTGGAAAAGTTGAGCTTAAAATTTTGGAGAATAGCATAAATCCTTATCGCTGTCCCGTTCACAGCCTAGCCCCATCTCACACATATACATATATCAGATAATCAAGATCTGCCACATACCTTTATATTATATGGTTCTAACTATAGTAGTCTGTAGGTATATATTATATATCGTTCACATGGAAGGATATATGAAGTTATTGTAGATAATACGTCATACATCTTGCATACACGTTATACCTGTGGGACAACAGACTATTGCATAGTTTTGTTGTTTATGATAAATATATGATTGATTGACATAATGGGGATAAAATATCCAAAATTGGTCAGTATAAACGTAAAACGTTCCATCAACTTTCAATTCGTCAATTGTTTCCAGAAAACTTACAAATTCTGTTTTTGACATCAATTGTCCAACTGAACAGAGCGACATAATTGGCATATTAATTGGATCTGAGAAAATAGACGCTGTGGTATTGTCTTAGATAAATTATATTTTTAGATTATTAGACAGATTATGACCGAATCACTTGACAGAAAAGAGCTTAGACATCAGTAAATAAAAACATTTTCGAAATCATAAAAATTCGGAGTAGATTATGTGAGCATGCCATTACTTTAGGATTTCGTTAATGTTGGTACCAAATGATATTGTTACCTAGCCCCCAAAAGCTTTTGATTTTATAAAATGGTACGAAAAGTTTGTTGCCCACTAGCGCATAATCTTAGAGATGACTGCTCAGGCAGGAGTCAGAATTTTATATAGCTTTAAATAGAGTTTCATGAATATTGTAATAGAATTCAAAATGATATTGTAGCGCAAACCTCAAAAGTTGAAAGGTATGGGTGGTTCGTGCGAACCATATATTGATCACTTATGTTACGTACAATGTATTGGTATACACACACATTTTAAGTCATCTCTAGCGCTATCCAGTTAAAATTGCAGGCTTCGTTTAACATTTATTGGGATAACTTTATACTATAATAGTGCTGAAACATGGCCATCATCTGTACATTGCAATGCTCCATGACAGCCTATACTAGTATCATAGAAGGGGCTCAAGGCACTCCTTACTTGTTCGCGGTTCGCTTATTTACGTTCTTGCTTTTACCCCATTACAGCCAATTCGAGGACGTACGGCTATAGGTCCGATTTTCCTAACCATCTGCACATTGCATAGCTCCATGCCAGCCTATAGTGCTCACATGGAAGATGGGTCGGCCCTTGAGTTCTGCACTCCAACAGGTGGTAAGATTGTAATCTCATGCTGAAAAATTCCTTTTGCATCCTGCCCCTATCGGGATTCGAACCCGGTACCTTCCGCTCCAACTGCCACAGCTTTTAACTACTGCGCCACCTGGGTGGGTGATTTGAAATTGGTAGCTACTATATAGGCTGTCATTAAGAAATGCAATGTGCAAATGGCTAACGCAAATTGAACCAATAATCGTACGTCCTCAATTTAAAAAAATTCAGGACATATGTCGAGTTACTTCGGTTATATTCGGGATTCTTCGGAACTTACATTTCCGTAAGGTATGTGATAATGATATACCAACTTAAAAGTAGTATCACACTACTTGTTTAGGATTTGTGATGTCATTTTAAACTTCTCTAAGCACGGTAGTTCTAATTTTTTTTTATTTTTTTACGGTTTTTACAGGCCATTATTGGCCCGTACCGTGTCAACAATCTGACTCCATCGGTTTCGATCACGAGCCAGCTCTTCAAACCGTTGTAGGCAGTTTGAAGAAGCCAGATCGCTCTCTACGCCGTGGAGCCATCGTCGCCGACAGCGACCTCTTCGCCTACCGAAAGGCGGTTCACCCTTAAAGGTTCACTGTATCATTCGGTTCGGATCAGCACGCAGAACGTGTCCGAGCCAGCGTATTCGCTGTCCTTTAATTTCATGCACGATATCAGGAATTTGCATTAAATTCCTGATCTCGTGATTGAAAAGAACTCGGTAAGTGCCATCGACGTCGCGTTTTGGACCATATATAGAAGCCATCTTTCGTACTCATCCGTCAAGGTCCAACTCTCACATCCATACATGACAACGGGTCTGATCAACACTCTGTACAGCTTCAGCTTATCCGTATTTGCAAGATATTTTGATTTCAGCAGTGGACGTAGAGGATACAAAGCCCGATTGCCAGCGGCAAGGCGGACCTTGATATCCTCGCCCACACTGTTATCGTGAATGATGAGAGATCCAAGATACTTGAATCTCATCACTCCTTCAAACGTGTGGTTACCACTACTGAAATCAATTGCGTCTATCAATTACGGTAGTTCTAATAAGAAAGTATATTCTAATAAAGAATTCTTATAAGAAAGTAAACTGTTCTAGAACTGTAAACTATTTTTCGACAAACCATGGGACTTGAAACTTAGCTACTATAGCTGTACGTTTTCTTTGTCAGACTCATACCTGCCTGGGTCTGGCATCAGACCCATGGATCAAAACGACACATGTAAACCATCTGTAAAGACTTATCTGTTTAGGCATTGTGGGAGATATGCGTACCCTATTTATTGCAACAATCATAATAAATGTGTTGTCTATTATGAGAAGAGGTGCAGCATTTATAGCTGCGCTCGCATGTAGGTTATAGAGACAGTCAAATTTGAACGGCGAGTGGCGTTTACATTACTGCCGACAGTATGGCGATCAAACACCTTTTTGTTATATTATTGAATGTGATTATCGACTTTTGGGATAAATTTGATTAGAACAACTAATCCTTCCTCTTTGACGAAGATATGTTAACTTTATACGGATGCATCAGTATTCAGTAATTTAACTTGTGGAGGGCTACACATCTTAAATCTTGAAAAACCATCTATAATTATCCCTTTGAAAATACCTCACTGATTTTAGGCGAATAGTGCTGATATTTTAAGATTACCCTGTAAAATGGAAATTAACTACTCAGGTCGTTGTATCTCCAATATTATTTCCTCGATACTTCTTTAGGAGACCATAACTACCTTGAATTGACTTAGTTGTCTGGAGTTAGTCTTTTCTATGTATACTCAGTTACAATATGTATGTAAAATTATTAGCCCATGGAACCTTCCTTTTTATCTTCATATTTTTACAACCTCATTCTTTTAAGAGATAGATATTTTTACCAGAAGCTATGAAAATATCTCATCTTACTTATTGAAAATTTTCATAACAACCATAAATCAGTTTTAAACTACGATAGGTGTAATTGGTGGTCTTGCTGAGTATTCTCACTAGACACTATGTTCTTTGAGTTATCAAATCACCATCATATTCTCCCAACTCAATTTATTGTTCCTGATTGCGGTTCCTATTGAAAAAATTACCAATCACTCGATATCTTGGTGTTCATCCAGAGGACACACTAATTCTAGGACTGATGGTGTTCATAGTGGAAAGACATGTTACAATGGGCCAATTGAGCCAAAATGACAGGAGAAAGCAAAATAAAGACTGTTTTTACAAAAAAAGAGTGTTTTATCAAGGAAAGAAAGTTGATCATATGACCTTGAAAAATTCTTATTACATTTGGTTTAAGGAGCAATAGTTTCCTCGCGTTAAGCGACAATCCTCTCCAAAACATGCACGATCCACCGCTATACTTGAGACACGTTCTTCAATGCAACATTGTGCATACCACTCTCCTTGTCTTCTGTATACTCTTCCGCGTCCATCGGTGCCATATAAATACATCCTGCCTTCAAATGCTCCCGAGCGAACTCACGACGGGCTTGTCGGTGGGCTGCGATCTATTTCGACCCGTTTATGGGTCTGTGTACAATTAGATTAACTTCTCGAAATCGTCTTCTAACTGTCCATCGACTGACTTCGACTTCAAGAACTTCTTGGAGCCGGCCAGTAAATTCCACATTCATACGACGACTTCACAACGAAGTTCTAACAAGAAAGCAGTCATCGCGCAGTGAAATAACAAGAGGTTGGGCAGCTCCTTGTCGCCGTTTAAAGCCACCAGTTTCCTGATATCTCTGCCACACTCGACGAACGAAATTTAGTTGTAGATCCACTTTACTTTGGTGTTGCCCCGCATCTAGTTATTTCTTTGCTCAGTTTGAACACAAAATTAATAGAAGATCGTTCAGGGTAAGCGTCGATATGAGTAAAATATTTCATGGCATACTATTGTATTGTGTTGAATTATTTTTAGAATTTAATTTGAAAGCCTGCTGAATGCATTTGACAAAAAATCACTTTGTTGGTATAGTGCAAGTACAAAACAGGTACCACTGGATAGGTATTTAAATAGACTTTTATAGAAAATTGAGCAATATGCGATTTTTTTGCACCCAAGTATAGGTAGTTAAAAGTTAATTGTAAGGATTTTTTGAATATTGTTTGCTCCTTGCTATTGGGATTGTACTCAAAATCGAATGTGTGTGCATGGTGTTAAATTTTTTTTTCAGTAAACAATTTAAAAGGTTTTTTAGAATATTCAACAAAATAATTAATTTTATATTGTTAATTAAATTATAAATGTAAAATAGCTACGTACATATATTTTTATTAAAAACACTAATTAGGTTACCTTATCTCAGCCACATATCATTTTTGCACACACGATAATCTTACCTGCAAAGAAAATTAAAATTTGTGATTAGAAAGCTGATATGTATGTACAAGTACAAGTACAGTACAAGTAATTTTTATAATTAGTAATGTCCTTCAATAACAGTATACATATAATTAGGTTCGCGTATTCTTATTAAAAAGCAATAAAAATATTTACGTATAGTAATTACATGTCGAAACGTACCCCATTTTTTACTAATTACGTTACCCGGGTTAAGGTACGTCGCCAGCAACCAAATACATCCGTACACCAAAAACTAATAATTCATAATTATTAATTAAAATGTAAACATAATAACCGTCACATCCGTTCGCGTTCGTTATCACAAAAATGAAAACTGGCAAAAACCTTAACACACAGGTTAATATAAATTCATAAATTAATTATTCAATTTGTGTTATGTTCGGTGTATACATAAATATATACATATATACAATTTATGTATTATGTACTTATTTATATACAGATGTTGAAACTAATGACGATGATGATCCATTTTCCAATTATCTGAAATATGTATTTCTGGTTGCGTTTTGGGAGCGCGACTCGCACAAGCATAAATTTTCATTAATTTTTCGGCACAACAATAAATTGACACATTCAGTCGGATATGTTGTTGTTGTTCAACTGGCAACAGCATTAAATAAATTTAAAAATAAATAATTATACAGTTTTTTGACTCTATTAATTTTTTTTTGCATGTACCAATCGATGCAGATATAATTGGCAGTTTTTTAATTTTTTTTGTGCATAATATAAATTTATGCTATTCGTACATGTTGGCTGTTTAAACATAAATAAACATATATCGGGTTTTCCAATAAGAGGTTTCATTTTGATATTTAAAAAAAAAGAAAGCCGAATGGCCTTGTAGCACCATATCCTTTCCATGAAATTTTCACGAATTCCATATGCAAGGCTTTGAATCAATTGTGGAGCATGGCAAAGACCTTATCTTGCACGTGGCCCGAAAGAAAAAAGTCTAAAAGTGTTTAGTCACAATATCTCGGTGGCCAATTGTGATAACTGCTTCGAGAAATAACAAAGTTAGGAAACTTTTCTTGCAAAATTGCGATTGTTTCGTTGCTTGTGTGGCACGAAGCGACGTCTCGCTGAAAATAAACGTCTTCAATATCAATATCATTCAATTCCGGTAATAACAAAATTATAAATAATAGCTCGAGAGAATTAAGGTCAAATTAGACCACCATACCATAAAAACCGCACCAAACAGCGACACGTTGAGGATGGAGATGCTTTTCAACAATCATTCTTGGACTTCCTGATGGTGTACTTTTCCCTAGTCAGAAATGTTAAAATGAAAGCTCTTATTGGATTACCCGTTATATTATCGAATGTTATGTTGACCTATACAGTTGATTAAATAAAAATAACTGATTTGTTTTATTTGAGCTGAACATTTGATATTGGTGTTGAAAATTTATGGTTATTTGGACACATGCTGCTGCTGCTATATAATGTCGATATTGTAACACAATTTATTTATATGTTTAGTCTGGTACTTACAGAGAAGTGAAATACATAGAAAAGTCATCAGTGATTTATGTGCTAAACAAAAACTTAATCGGATCTTTAATGTGCGGTTCAATTGGACCCAATTCCTTCGCAGTCGTAAAGATGACTACACCTGGTTACGTTAGACGTTATAAAATTTAATATTGTTTTGGAAATGTTACTGACCCTTGGCTTTTATTCTTGAATGTTTCCTATATAGGAAATTAACAAAATCTAACCAAATCTTAAA
The DNA here is from genome assembly GCA_963932295.1 of Tipula lateralis. Lineage (NCBI taxonomy): Eukaryota > Metazoa > Arthropoda > Insecta > Diptera > Tipulidae > Tipula > Tipula lateralis. The sequence goes on from OZ010737.1 coordinate 62,324,839, forward strand.
AGTTCATTTAATAAAACTTAACCTATGTTAGGTCTTAATATTAACGTGCACTCTGTAGTTTCTGAATTAACTAGCTAGATCCATAGAATCCCTTTCTTTAAGCCTACTTAATGCTTCCCTGGCTAATTCGTTGGAAAAACAACATATTTTTAACTGGCATTTTTTGCTGTACTGAATTGTCTCGGTTACATATTCGATGAGTAAATCTCGACGTAGGTTTAGATTGCGTACATACCAGGGTGCGTTTACCATTGTTCAAAGTATTCATGACTGCATTCTTTTCAGTTTTATTATGTTTGAAGAACACACATTGAAGCTTAAGTGTCTTTTTGTATAGCATGACTTTTGAGTGGTTTTCAATTAACCAATTTAGTTTGACTCATTTTAATTGGATTTGTTGACGTTTCACAATTTGATGTTGGTAGGTCTGCTGTATATATTATATTAAGAACAACTCAGTAATTTACCCAAAAATTGTCGATTGAGCAAATAATTTTCAATAATTTTGCAGAAACTAATTTTGTAGTCCGTATCTTATCGAAAGCTTGGGCTATATCTATAGTAACGCTGCAGAGCATTTGTATTTTGGTTCAATTGAGATCCTGATTTCAGTTACAACTCTGTGAACTTATTTCATACGGCTCCGTATTCTCCTCTTAATCTAAATTGATGACCCAGGATGATTTTTTCTCGCCAAGAATTGGCTTACATTTTTGCAGGAGGAGTTTTTCGAACAGCTTTGACAGAGTGGGAAGTAAACTGATTGGGTTGTGGCGTTCTGAGCAACTCCGACAAATACATGAGTTAACTTTTATTTCCTCTTTGTCAGGTTTCAAAAACATTACAATAATTGAAGTTTTACAGATTTCTGGATAGTGATCTGTTTTCACTAATGCATTGATACATTTGTCCCGTAGATTTGACTGCATTTTGGTGCCGTTTTTATATCGACGTTGTCCTTGTTTGACATTGCACCACTTGTATTTGATTGGTTTACTTACAGTCGTATCTAAACAAGTTATTAGAGTTTCTTGACTTACAACTAACTCGTTATAGGTTTAAATACTTCGCTAAGGTGTTTAACACAAATACCACATATTTCCTTTCTCTACATTAATTCTTGCCCAGTTTCCGTCAGAGAGCCTTACTGGAGAGAACGAGAGCATGGACCGTAAAAGCTGACGTAAGGCTTTCCATAATGAAAAATCCTTTGCTTCAATATCTGTGAGTCTTTTAAAGTAATGTTGAAGCCCTGCGTCGCGTTCTTTTAACAAAGCGGTTCTCAGGGTTTTAATTTCTTTATTTAACTTTGATTTAAGAGTATGACACATGTGGAGTAGCCATAACATGCGTATTGAGCCAATAGTATAGCTGTTGAATATTCGGAAAAAGTTTGCATTTCTTAAAACATTGTAAAACTGAGTTACGCTTGTATAGTCTCTCCACAATGACTTTTCTATACAATAAATATCTGATATTGTAGATCAGGTGATGGCTCTTAGATTTTATTGACTCTGGTTTCAACTTAACTTCAAACAAAGGTTGTGGTTTTATCTCGTGATTTATTTTATTAATTACGCTTTTCACCTTGAAGTTCATAGTTTTTAGCTCTTAGCTGGTTTTGTCTGGAGGCACAGTGGACACGATCCCTTTTGTCACAACAGTGATTCGTTTCGCATTCTTCAATTTAGATGGCTATAATTTTTGTATCGACGTCAATATATTTTGCTTGGATTCTTTTTTCACTAATATTGGGGTTATGAATAATTCACCGTTAGAAAGTTGAGCAACGCAGATAGTTGAGTGAAGTTACCAATTATTTCGATGGCGCCTCTCTAAAATTCTAAAGAAAATAGACGGAAGTTTATATTTGGGCTCTTTCCTTTCATCTTTACTGTGATCTTCCAAACGTATAGAGATTCAAACCTTCTTAAAGACCCTCTTCTGGAGGCTCTTTAAATTGTTGGTCGTAATTATTGTTCCAGTAGAAAAGTAGATAGTCTAGGAGAATCAATTTCAATCTAAGTATTCGCGAATCAACGGGTTGGTCGAAGTGACGCGAATATTGCGCCGTTCAACAACTGTATGGTGTGGTTTTCATACTGGTGGTGTAATGGGACCGTTTTTTTCCTCGTTCACCAAAAGAACCATCACGTTACAGTCAGTGGAAACCTCTACAGAAACACGTTGCAACGTTATTTGTTTGATCATATGCAGTAGCTAGACATTAATGATATGAGGTTTCAATAAGGCAGTGCGACATGCCACACAGTGGGTCTAACAATATCGACTTATCGAAATTTAAATTCGATGAACGTGTTGCGATATAGAAATGATCTCTAGACTAGTGACATTTCTAGACTTTTTATGAGACTAATGTTCGTGGTGGACTTATGAACGAAGTCAAATTCCATACATAAATGATCGATTCGCTGGCCTTATTGTCATCGGAAACAAAACTAACATATATATAAATCTCAACTGGTTCTTGCATTGAGAGAGGCGGCACACCTGTTCTTAAAATGGACCTGTTTTACAAATCGTCTATACCACCTTGTGGAGACCCCACAGCGCATGATACTATTTGCGTAGTGTCATCATTAACTATTCCAAATGCTCCCCACACATCCCAATTGGGAAAAGTATGGATAAAATCAGTGGTGGGCAAAGAACAATATAAGGAAATCAGCATTTTAATAATGCGACGGCTCCCTCCCAGTGTAAACTTAATAAGAAGCTTAATGACCTGTTTCGAGGATAGAGGTTCATTAGGAGATGAACCACAAAAAAATTTCTATATAGTTGACTACTTAATTGGCATCACCCGAACATCGGTATAAGACTCATTGATCTGAAGATGTTCCATATAAAATTCAATTGACCCGAGATTTATTGCCAAGGGATGCCTGATCATCTTTGAAATTTTAATAAGCACGGTAGTTCTTCATAATAGTTACATGTGTTTCCAGCACGATACTCATACCAGCTTATACCGTGAGAGTGACGATTCTACGACAGGTTTTTTCCAGATTTGGCGGCCTCTTTTATTATTTTACGTCAACAAAACACAATATTCGCAATGAAATTGGAAAATTAGAGTCAGAAACGTTGCAATGTAATGCAAAACGTTTTAGAGAGAGTCAATAAGCGCTAACAGGAAAATGGAAGCTATTCCAAGCATGTTATTTACCACTTTTAGCAATTTTCCAATTTACTTTTTTAAATACTTTCCAATCAGTCAGTTTAAGTTGGCCTAACCTGTAGTACGTTCCATGAATATTATTTGAAGAAAAAAACGAGTGGGAATATTCACCATTGGTTAAAGATCGGGAGGAGCTTTTATTCAATTATCATATTGGAACTTACTAACTTCATCCCGATAAAAAGAAGCAAACTCTATAAACAAAAAATGCGAAATCTACCGGGGAATTTTGGCGTGTGGGCCATCGTTACTCAGCAGGTCTTCATCATACATTTGTTCATAGATCAGCTGTGGGTACGTCACGAGTTTAATTTTTTGTTCAAACACGCTATTGTAGAAATTCGTATGCAGATATTAACGCACTTTATCGAAGACTATATATATAATCACGAAGAATTGTGTAATACAAGTGGTGCGTGTACATTAATCACCTTTATACGAAAACAAATATTGGTGTCAATAATAAATACATATTTCAATATTAAAATATTATTGCACGCCATGTCGGTACAAACACACACCCAATTCTTCATATTTTATTCACTTAAATATTGAAATCATTCAATTAATACCTCATCTATATTAAATACTCAACCTCTGAATTATTAAGAAAGCAAACCCCACCCGTAATTAACCAGAATTACTTTATAATTTCGAATATTTTAATTCGAATCACGCAATTGAGATAAAATTTATGTATTATGCAAATAGGAGCAACCTTCCATAAACCTTATACGAAAAAAATCGATTGGCAACCAAAAAAATTTTAGTAAAAACCAAACCGGAAGCGTTTACACCTGTATATAGGGTTTTCCAATAAGAGGTTTCATTTTGAAATTTTCCATAACCAATTTGCACATTTACGGGTGTAAGTCCTCGATAACCTCACGAATTCCATCTTTAATGTCTTGAATCGATTGTGGAGACCTTATATTTCGCGTAGCCTCATAGACAAAAAAATGTTGGCCAACCGAGATCTTGTGGTGTGAAAGCACAAGATCTCGGTGGCCAATTGTTATTCACTTATTCGAGAAATAACACGGTCAGGAAATCTTTCTTTGGAAAATCGCGATTCTTGTGTGGCACGTGGCGCCATCTTGCTGAAAATAAACGTCATCCAAATCAATGTCTTCTAATTCTGGCCATTAACATCATTAATCATAGCTCAGTAGCGCAATCAATTTGCAAAGTAAGGTACAATTACACCGCAAGCCCGAAAAACCGCACAAAAACAATGACACGTTGAGGATGGAGAAGCTTTTCAACTCAGAATCTCTTTGTTGAATGACGTCTCACAAACTATAATATACCGGGAATAGTGTTTTCAAAACGAAATTATGAAAAGAAAAGTATTGAAATGTATGTGTGTGTATGTGTGTGTTTGTGTCTGCTTAATGCTACTATTGCATGTGGAAAGCTGTCGAACAGTTTAATTTTTTTAACCCGACAATCGAACACAAATAACATTTGAAGATATTAAACCTTGAGCTTGATGTCTAGTTAGTATTTTGCTTGACTCCGGCAGTTAACGTTTCTTACTCAATTCCCACTTATCAGTCTTCGTAAACGTCAAATATAATTTATTCGGCGTTATTGGAATGTCAGTAATTGATTTAATAATGGTGAAACGAACGGTGTTAGAAGCGATGTTAGTGGTACAGATGCACGGATATATTTATTTTAATGCGTAAGTCACGTCAGCTGCACATTTAGTAGTTGTTCTTAAATATTTCAAGTTAGTTGAGTACATGTTAGCATCAAAAAATCGCATATTAACGTAATTCAACCTGTCTATGTAGGGGTCATTCACTCAACCGACCTTCCAAACCTAATAAATCCGCATGGAGCATCATGTGCTAATCAATCTACACTGTGTTATATTTTTTAGTACCATTTAGGAGATCAGAGGCAATGGTACGACAGTTCGTTTTAATATCTTCATAGTTTAAACCAACAACCTTACATTGTGATTCAATTTTCTCTTTTATGTCACCAATGACATGTTTTGTCGAATTAAGAACTCGATCCCTTCCTAGTAAATGAGCATTTAATATCCAAGTAGATTTGCCACAGCTTGGGACTCCTTGGATCGATCATATCTCCGGTTTTATTATTTCCGAGGGCAAAGACAATTTACTTGTTCGCTCAAAAAAATTTTGGTCCAGCATGATTTCCGTGACGTTAGAGCAAAACATGTTCCGATTTGATGTATTGAATCGTTTATTATCTGAGTTGAGTTGCACTAATATTTGACCATCAAAACCCTATTGGTTCTAAGCTACCGGTTCATGAACTCTTATTGAAGATAGAGAAGTTACAGAAAATGGCAGAGTTCCGATATTATTTTTATACAACTTTGCTAGATGATCACATATATAAATATATTGGAAAACTTCATGAAATTAAGAATTTCTATTATTGAATTCAGGCAGTAAAGATCAGTATTCTCATTTGAATAGTAAGTCGGTGATTCTGGAACCACTTCCGTATCTGACGCCACTAATGAGTTCACTACGTTAGGCAATGGAGTGTGAATAATCCATCTGTAGTCCTAGTCTGGTTTTCCCGAGGAATCGGAAATTGGGAATTTTTGACGTTTTTATAACAGTTGGGAATATTTTTTCCCAAAAGTGTATTCTGGCTATTGGGAAAAATATTTCGTTTGGAATAAATAATTCCCAATTATAACAGTTTTGACGTTTATTTTTCCCTATAAAAATTGTTGAGAATTCATATTTCTTACGGTAAAATACTCATAATCATATAAATTTAAAAATAATTTTATTATTTCTCAAAAGCAAAAACACCTCAAAAGCAAAAACAAAATTTTTTTAATTTGTTATTCATCCGTCAATATTTAAATCATATTGAAATATATAACATAGTGCACCATGAAAAAAAAATCATGAAAAAGGTACTCTAGTGGCGAACATTTAAAACTATTAAACTATGTGTTTCAGAAGGGGAAATAATTCCCAGCACGCCAGAATACACTTTTGGGAATTGGGGAATAAAATATTGGGAATTATTGAAGTTGGGAATTGGAAATTTTTTTCCCAATTCCCAATTCCCAGGAAAAACCAGAATAGGGCCACTGGACGACTACGCTCTTTTGTATCTAACTTCATTTTTGAATGGAATAATCAAAGTGCATTTCACATTTGAAAACATGTTATATAGTAATAAAATTTATAGCATCCTCTAGATGCTCAACGTAACATGAAACATTAATGGCAAGCTGAAACGTTTGGGGATTTCTTAGATGTAGTGATGTTGTGATTATTATTAGAAAGTGAACTAGATCACTGAATGTTTCTTTGGTAATGATTGCTGATATTTATTTTATTTTTCTTTAAGTTAACCTTTTAGTAAGCATCTATCCATTTTTTCATACAGAGCTACCACAATTAGAAGTGAAACTTCGAGTAGGGTTTTCTTTATCCACGACATTATTTCAGGTTCTCTATAAGAGTTGTGTCTATTAGAAATGTTTTCTAAAAACTGAAAGCATTTATCATAATCTTCCAATGGCAATACTATCTTAGCAGTTGATTTGAATTTTGAAGTAATCTTAAGAATCGAGGTTGACGAGGGTTTAGTGATTTTTATATTATATTTGCTTCCATTTGAGCTCCACGATTCACCATATTAATAGGCGGAATATTTCTCACTGGGCAACTATTAGTAAATCCGGTAAATGACATTGTTTCGTCCTTAACTTCACACATTGCATCTCTTAATTTCGTAGATTTTGTGTTATATGAGTCAAGCTTCGGAGGAATAATTGGTAGAATGGAATTCATGAACATTATTTGAAAAAACGATTTCTTTTGAGACCACTCAAATTCCTTACCAAGCAGCCCATCAGGCAAAACTTTAGAGTTTACTGCTGCATCAAATGATTCTCCTGGAATATTGATCTTATATGAAATATAGTTATATTTTTGGCCACTAGGTGGCTTTGGAACTAATCGTTGGGTATACACGTCATCAGTACGTATTATTTTATCCACTAATTGAATCCACTAAGTGAATTCGACTAATAAAAAGCCATCTTCTTGGTTTAGCTACTCGTATACTAATTTTATTAGTTGAGGTTTCAGTCGTTGCTTTCGAAATGATCTTGTTACTTTCTATGACACTATATTATCTTCCAATATACTTCCATCCATATCATTATTTGGTTTCGTTAGCACGTTGGATTTTGGTTCGCTTAGAATTTTCACAAAATCAGTGCTTTCAGTATTGGATGTTTTTGAATCATTAATATGAGAACTTCTACATCGTCCGCTGTTGTCTGTCCAATTGATTTACTATCAGAGCATTTGCGTTACACAATGAGGATTTCTTTTTAAGCTCCCCGATCTTGTTATTCAGTGCTTGTATTCTGGTACTAGCCAATTCTATATATTGAGAAAATGTTACCAATAAGTCCAGCCTCCTGGCTACATCTATAATGTTTAAATTGCACTGTCTGTGTTATGCAGTAATATTCTCAGTTGTTCTTGAGCGACGCACGCGGTTTCAATTCTTCACATCACTTACTTGTCCAACCAGTTCTAATTTTTTCACCAGTTGTTAAAGAGTGTATCGTACCATTTTTAGTAATGGCACAGTTTTTACTTGTCAAATGTGAAAAGATGATAGCTTAAAAATTGATAGTTGTCAAAATTAAACCTCTTATTGGAAAACCCTTTATATACACAACTTGTGTTGTCTTCAAACTAAAAACACACGCAAAACCGGTGAATAATTAATTTTTCGTTACCTTTGGGAAAATACTAGTACACACTTACGGGATTGCAACGAATTGTGTATGCGATGGGTGGAAAAACAATGAATTAATAATTATATTCGGATGATTTGCTGACTAAAGTACTCTAAATTATACAAATCACTCAAAAACTACTCAACATCAATTTTGTTTTCGATCTTTGAATTATTCATGTATACATCATCTTCAACGTCTATATACGAATATGTATGTACATATGTCTAATTGTTGTTGGGAATGGGAATAAATAGCACGAATCATCATCATTGGCATGCCATGAGCCGTTAAGCCTTATATATACCATCTAATTTACGTTATTGGCTTGTTTTGTTCCGATAAAACTTCGAATCAAATATCGACAACACACACACATAGATTATATTATTTAGCTCGAATACATTTTATTGATTATGATTTATTTGATTTAATTAAATTTTGTTATTTTACTTCGATATCGACCATTTATATCTTGATTATTTGCTATAGGTCAATCCAACAACAGACCAACATTGATTATTGTATTATTCATTATGTTTTGTTAGTCCCATTATATGCGTACACATGAGTTAGATAAATATGAATTTTCAATTAAATTTTTTTGTCCTAAATCAACACAAATTCGAGTACGTATACGAGCACATAAGTATCAATCGACCCCACCGACCGGAAATAATCTCATTTGAACCAAAAAAAAAATACGAGTATGTTTGGGCACCATCAATATTCAATTTGTAATTTTGACATATGGCACAACAAAAGATCGTTGATTTAAACTAATCATTGTATTTGGGGTGGTGGTTGGTTGGTGGGTGGAAAATTGTGATGTTGGGATCAAATTTTTAAATTATACACAACATGTTTTCATTATGCACAACATAATGTATTGATGAATAAATTGCTGTCGTAGCGGATGATACATTTTTCATTTGTTTCACAACTCCAGTTGTACGTGTTCTCTGGTGCTCAAAAATCAAGGCTAAATTTGATGCAGTATTGAAGATGAGGGGAAATTCAACATTAACAATATTTGTTATGAATAATTTATTTGAAACTTGATAGATACTGTGAGGCCTGTTGTTTTTAGATGTGTTGAAATATATTGTTATTTATAGAGGACATTGATTGGTCTTCCATTGGAATGATCTTCCATTTTTGAAATCATAAGAACACTACGAGTGACCAAATTGAGGCAGATGGAGCCGAAGATACTGTGAATGAACGAATCGGAGTGTTGAATTTATTGGGCCGACCATGTTTGTACTTTAGGCTATATAGTTTGTCACGATATATCATTAGAGAAGTTTCTTTATGGAACTGATAACTCATACGAACAAGCATAAGTTTTTAAATCATTTTCTATATCCGTGTGTGGGGTTTTCTGGCTAGTTATTGGCGGATGGGGGAAACACAATATGTGATATATGGGAGATCAATAACTACCAGCCTCAAAAATCGAAAGTGACTGGCTAAACCTGATCCATCTGATGAAAAACATTTACCAATGTACATGGGATGTCAGATCAGGACTCTAGCAGAGGAATTATCTGCCTAGGCTCATGCATGGTAATTGTAGAAGAGATTGAGTATCTAAATTCTGGTCAATGCCTTGTAGTTCGATGGTGATTGGTGACTTATGAAAGGCTAAGAGAAGCTCTCTGATATGTATCACCCCAGGATGGTTCCAATGATGTTGGAAAATCCCTCATCGATAATTTATCGATACGTCCCATGGATTCTGTTTCCATGGACAACACTAAATCGTATCGAATATTTATATATATATATATATATATATATATATATATATATATATATATATATATATATATATATATATATATATATATATATATATATAAATATATATATATAAATATATATATATATATATATATATATATATATATATATATATATATATATTTACATATATATATATATATATATATATATATATATATATATATATATATATATATATATATATATATATATATATATATATATATATATATATATGTATATATATATATATATATATATATATATGTATATATATATAATATATATATATATATATATATATATATATATATATATATATATATATATATATATATATATATATATATATATATATATACTATAGACATCGAGATATGCAAAGTGCAGATGATTCAGAACAAAATGATGTAGTAGAAATTTAGTCTGCAATGAGCACAGAGGAATAAACAAATAGGAGGATTAGACTAGTTAAGATGAAGTATTATATTTTATGAAATTACCAAATATTCAGTTAACATGTGCAATGGGCTAGTTTCATTAGGCATTGCATTATTCCAGCACTCCACTAAATAAATAATGACTTTGTATTATTAGAGGGTTTGTATAGTAAAGGGTGGTTAAATTTTAAGGGCCGACGTTGAACGTGAACCACACCTAAACGTCAAGTTTTTTTTCTGCATTTAATTTGACATTTCTCAATTTTAGACTAATTCAATTTGAACCGTGGAAAGATACACAATCGAGCAACGCGTTAAAGTAATTCAGGCATATTATGAAAATGGGCGTTCAAATCAAAATGCATATCGTGCACTTCTTGATTTTTTCGGTCAATTTAATCGTCCAAACGTGCGGACAATCGGAAAAATCGTGAAAAATTTGAGTAAACCGGGTCTGTAGGAGATTTTAAAACACCAGTGCATGCTTCTACGGCTTGTATTGCAGAAAGTATTGCTGCTGTTCACGATAGTGTGGCTGAAGAGCCGTTCACCTCAACTCGTCGTCCTGCCCAACAATTTCACTTCTCACGCTCGTTATTTACACGATTATAAGGTGCAATTGACTCAAGAACTAAATCTTCTTGACCATTCCAAACGTCGTCAATCGTCAGAATGGTGGCAAGAAATAGCAACAGTGGATGATCAATTTTCGAAAAAAATCATCTTTAGTGATGAGGCACATTTTCACCTCAGTGGATTCATCAATAAGCAGAATTGCCGCATTTGGGCGAATCATTATCCAAAAGTGATTGTCGAAAAACCAATGCACCCACAAAGGGTGACTGTTTGGTGCGGTTTATGAGCTGGCGGCATCATCGGGCCGTATTTTTTCCAAAATGCCGGTCAGGCAGTAACTGTAAATGATGTTCACTATCGTGAGATAATAACGAACTTTTTATGACCCGAATTGCAAGATATGGATGTGGACGAAATGTGGTTTCAACAGGACGGTGCCACTTGCCATAAATCTAACGAAAAATGGCTCTTTTGCGCGACGAATTCAAGGGCCGTGTTATCTCACGTGGTGGCGATGTCAATTAGCCGGCAAGATCCTGTGATTTGACACCGTTGGACTTCTTTCATTGGGGTTATTTGAAAGAAAAGGTATACGTCGATAAGCCAGCAACAATTCAAGAGCTAAAGAATGAGATAATTTCGGCACATTAGCGACATAGAACCTCAATTATGCCAAAGCATCATCGAAAATTTGGACCATCGGGTGGAGGCCATTTGGTCGATATTTTGTTCCATATAGTTTGAACCATACCATATTATCATAATAAAAAGAATTGACAGTAATTTCCTAAATAATTTGTGTTTTATTCAAAATCAACATCGACCCTTAAACTTTAAGCTGGGCTGTAATGATTGCCCATTATATAGTTTTAGCGAGTTTTGTTACGGACGTGGGCGACATCTTTGATTGAATAAATTAACTAAATGTTTGCAATTGAAAAGCAGCACGAACGCAGTATACATGCGAAATAATTAACAAAAGGAAACTTTGACGACGACCTAGAAGCAGGCTAATCGAGTACAAATTCGCGAACAAAAAGTGTAAAAATTTAATTTGAATTAAAATCGCGACTAGTTTAAATCGAAAAAAGCGATAACCAGTGAAATAATAAGTGAAAGTAATAGTGAAATAGTAGTGGTGAACAATAAATTGTTGTGAGTGATGAACGTTCGTAAAAATAAAACGAATTCATGTTGGATATTGGGCGAGCTTGATTAAATCATCGGGAGAATTATATTTACTCATACAACAGAAGCTTGCGGTGTATTGGAAGAAGAGATTATTACGGAGAGGTTGAAATGTGTGGAGCTCAGCCAAGAACAGCAGCCAGTAAAAAGGATAAAACTGTCAAGCAACAGGATGAAAGGTCCGAGGGAATAGTAGAAGTGAAAAAGAGCCGTCTGTCTGGTTTTACATCATAAACCAGGAGAATTTATCACCAGAGCTACAGTACTGTTGGAAAACACCTTATAAGATAATTGATTAACGATGGAATTTACAGATTTCAAAGAGGACTTCGAAGTAAACGAAAAGGATGCTCATCTGGAAAGTATAATTGTCTATAGAAAAGTAAATTGGATCGTGTTCAGGCAGGTTTAAGCAGAGGGTGGTATTAAGGTCGCGGGCGACATCTCTAAATAACTAAATATTAGTAATTGAAAAGCAAAATAATACATGTGAAATAATAAGCAAATTGAAATTTCTTCGATGACCTAGGAACAGGTCAATTGAGTATAAATACGTGAACAGAAAACGTAGAGTTTCAGTTTGAATTGGAACAGCGACAAGTTAAAATCGGGAAAAGCAATAACAAGTGAAATATTAAGTGAAATAGTGGTGGTGAAGAAGTTGATTGTTGTGATAAATTATAAACTTTCGTAAAAACAAGTAACAGGTATTTTATTCGCAATCCAGTGATCGAACTATAGTTTGGTTGGAATCTCCACTAGGGCAAATCGTAATAATATATTAAATGTGTGGTTTGATGTATCTTATGCGTGAAATTTCATTTTATTAACCAGTCCATCTAACCATACCGATTCAAATGCGTTCCCCATATCGATTAAAAGTGTTCCAGCAAATATTAGTTGCTGTTCAATGGAATAACCCGCAAGTGAACCGCTAGTAGTTCGGTTCATATCTTTGCTAAATTTATAGCAAAGATAAGAATCGAAGTAATAGCGGGTACTAGCGGTTGGTCGATTAGAATCAATTATTTTGTTGTTTAGTTTGTAACATATTGTGAGGTGAGTTTGGTGATTGCATGAGTCGTGGCCATGTCTGAACCCGAACTGGTTGTCTGGTAAGAGATTATATTTGGCAATGTGGTCCTATATTTTATCCTAATGAGAATCTCGTATATTTTGCTGATGTTTGGTATAAAATTTATCTGTCTATAGTTGTCTGAATTTTACAAGTTTAGTTTTTTTTCACAATTGGGAATATCCTGGCTATTTTCCAACAGTTGCCGGAAACAACATATTATTTAGTATATTGTTGAATAGTACACAGAGTTTTGTTTATGCCAGAGTTCTGTTTGAGTACTCATATATTGAGGTTGTGTAGTTTATCGTGACATTTATATATTGTACCAGCTTTTTGAAGGCTCGTCCAGTTTATGCTTATTGTCGCCAAATAAACAATTCTTTCCACGAAAAAAATCTCAAAAAATTAACTTCTTTCCATTAAAAAGCCCAAATACATGAACTTATGTCTATGTCGCCTTTTTGAAATATGTTGGGATTTGTTCAGTTCTGATTTGCCTCTGTTGGCTCGTTGTCCAGATAAAGAAAAGAACGATTATAAAATGGATAACAAACCACGCACTTAAATATGAGTTCCTGCGGTTGGATGGACTTGCATGTTTTGTAAATTTACCACTCACGAACAGTATTACGACTTAGTATCACCTAAAGAGTCATATTTGAGTGGAAATTACCTCGAAAATTATGGAATTCTATTTTCATTCGAATAGTAGGTAGATCAAACTATATTTTGTACTTCTTCATAAAGACTTATTATTAATAATGTGAATAATATATGAGTAGGGTGACATCCATAACAAAACATGATGTGGGATTCTCTAGGTCATCTTTTGTTATTAATAGACTCCTTATTTTTAAATCTATAGCCTTTGTTTGGTGAGTTTTCGATTTTATGACGTAAATCGATGAATTATTTTATAACTTTGTTATCGGACCGTTTGGATGACTTAAACTTTGGTTAGTTAATAATTTATTCTTTTACTGTTGATACTTTAAGATAATATATAGAATTATGAATTATATAGTTAGACACGAACCATTGACTATTATTTGTAGAATTTGAAATTGTTGAAAAATGTCTTAATTTGAGTTACTTACTGGTTTTATTATCATGTTATAGTTTAAGAAATAATTTAAACTTGTATAGTAAACTTAAAGGTGATTCCACTGAATTGGAAAGGAACCGATTCTAAATAGTTATACCACACCTATATATAATATTTCCACTGGCCGTAGCTAATCGTACCAAATTAAGATGTTTTCTGACTGCAAAATTATTTTGTATCGACGATCATAACATCTTTCAATATTATTATGCTATTATGTGGTTTCTGTCGCTTTTTCAAAGTGTTGTGCAAAAAATTCAAATTTTTCCTCATAGCTTCTAGCTCAGTACCCATTACGTTCACGTAATGGTGGAATATTGATTGAATTTATTTTTTGAATTGATTAATAATTATCCATGAGTATTACCATACTCTTAACCGTTTGTGTATTAATTTCTGTCTTAATTCATAACCGCATTTTTAATGTTGTTGATTTTAACCGTCTCGAACTGACACATTTGGGGCAGCAGACAGCCGAAATAGATATTCTTAGTCAGTTCAGTACCCAGCAATTGACTGGACGATGCACCCATAAGTTTTCCATACTTGTACTATTTACCACCCATTTCAAAAAGTAAGAATGCATACCAAAAAGAAATCCAGTTCAAGACAAAGCTGGGCAAGGTAGACTAAATCATATATAACTACGCGGTTCTCGACACGTACAATATAACATAGATTACTGGCATCATTCTGCATAGACAACATCGACAACGTCATCCACCGATATATAATTTTATCAAAAGCAGTTTACTTGACATTTAAGAATAATATCATACTGATGCAATCTTAACCTAATTTTTCACCGAAGTGCAAATCCACAAACCAATTCAAACTTTATCCGTATTCCCAAAAGTCTAACCAAATATACATAGCTGTTTCGTACATTAGGAATGAGTTGCATTTCTTACGTTATATAGAAACCAAATATTACTCGCATATGACTCAACCCTATACATATTTCCAAACCCATCGCAGGAATGGGTTTTACCTTTCATAAAATCAGGAATATTAATTATACTCGGAAGTACCGATACAAATACCAGTGAATCTTTATGACGCAGAGCGGATATGTCGGTCTTTCATAAGATTCTACGAAGTAAAGAGACTTTAAACTAATGGCTAGCGAAACATAGTTTTGCCTAATTTTTTGAAGTAATTTGTTTACATTACTTGTATGATAAGCAGCAACTTACAAAAGTGACCACCCGACTAATGGTTGAATGCCTGTTTTAGAAAGTCCTGAATAAAAGTTACGTAATTATATAAATTATGACCATTCATAACTTCTTCAAAACTATTTAAAAGAATTATATTATCTTAAGTGATCAAAAAATTAAATAAAATTGTTCTTTAAAGCTGGTTATACGAGGCATAATCTAGAAGAAATTCGATTGACTTCTGTAAGGCCATGCAATAAAGCCATCCATTCATTGCAACACGAACCATAACTTATATCAAGTCCAGTCGCCTATGCTTAATGAAATGAAATTGATTTTTCTCGATAACACAATTACTCAATGACGTCATCAGATCGAAACTAGCCTAAAGAAAAGACTACGTCTTCAACGGCTGGTTGATTAAGCCAGCAACTTAAACATTAAATCAAAGCCATCATTAATTTGAGTATAAGTATTACTCCCATCGCAGTCACGTACAGTAGCAAAGCATCTCACATCCGACATTGGTGACCCCGTTTTAGGGCATAACATAATAAAACCTGATACGACCTCCTAACGTTTTCCAATATCACAAATAAGTACACAAACCTCTTCTGCCAACATGGGCACGGACTTAACTTACCGTAGTACGCTGTACTGCAGTATAATGCATTGCATCAACAATCACTTTCACAGTATCACTTGACACAACTGAAAATTGACAAAAATCAAACATATTTCGATTCAACTATCTGTAATTCGCTAGAACTGTTACAACATAACTAATTTAACGTTTATATACGGATACAATGCACCGAACATCAACCCCGGTTGCCGCATATACATGATGAGATGAAATTGATTTGAATGACGTCATCAGATCGAAATATTGGTCATATACGGTCAGCTTGGATTGCTTGATTCAGTCTGCGCCTATTAGTTTTTTAGTTTAGCTTTGCCAATCAATCACTGTTGGGCGTGTAAATACACAATGTAATTTACATGGTTGTTGCATGTAAAAGACTTGTAATTTGCATAGAGTTATTTTTTATATTCTATATAAAAACGTAAATTAAGAGTTTATGTAAAAAAAACTGACGCGCCATCTCTTATTAAATTTAATCGTAACTAAAGCACCATCTATTAAAAAATCTTCTCACTAATTTATGAATAACAACTGTGAAATAATTTACTGTGTACCTTTTTTTTAATACATACTGAATGTCAAAATAGTTTTTGATTTAAATTAAAATTATTGGCAGGTTCATTTCGTTAAAAATCATTGTTAATTAATAATGAGCAAAGCAAACGTTGGTAAATTTTTGATATTTTATAACAGATGGCACTGAAAATGGTGTTGCCTTCGATTTTTACATGAAATTTACATTTTATGTAATTTACGCTGTTTTTTACACAATTTACATAAAAATGTATAAAACGGATCCCAACAGTGCAATCAATGCTACCTTTAATTGAAGATCAAAATAACTCCCATCACGGTCACCGTACAAGACAACAGCATCTCTCTTATCATACCGTACATCTAACATCTCTGGGTTGAGAAGAGTTTACGATTTCAATCAATTTAGCAAAATTGTTGACACACACGATATTCAAATTTTTTGATGAAACTTTAAGAAATCCACTTGACAAAGTGGATACATTTTAAAGTGTTATTTCTTATCTTGATGCTTAAAGCACATCTCTTCAGTATTTGTACTGAACAATAAATATAAATTATAATCAGAGAATCCTAAACTACTTAAAAATATTTTATAATCCTAAATAAATTAGAAAAATAAATTTAAATTTAAAATTAATTAATTATTTCATTGTGTCATCTGGTATAAGTTAGTTGTTGGTTTGTTTTATGTGATAATATTTAATCAATAAATGATAAAATCATGAAAGACATAAAACACAAAAACATTTTTATTTGAAATTCTAATCACTAAACACCCATGTACACACATACATGTCATATTTTTATGACAAGAAGACAGTAAAATATTATGTGCACAATGAGGATTATATACTTAACGTATGTATATTTAGGGAAGATGTTGAGATATCGGGAGATGTTGCTTGATTGGGATGGAGCAATGATAATATAAATTCTTAAAAATTCACTTCAACTATAAGAACTGTAGGGTGTCTCGAATATACTTCAGTTTGTTAAAAATAATAATAATTGTATTTGATTATCAATTTGAAATATTTATTTAGGCATTTCTAAACATAGCTTCAAATATTGACTTATAAATAATGAAGTTCCATTCTAGATAACCAGTAACATTCGATTGCAATAAAGCACTAAAAACGCTTTCTCAGAATGACGATAAATAATTATATAAACAAAATTGTTAATATAAAAAAAATATACTCTTGTTAAATAATTAATGATCCAATGTATTCCACATCATTTAACATCTTCGCTCGATATATTGATTGCACAAAATGATTACTCAGAGAAATTCTGGCTCATCTTATATAGCAGAACTTAGATTCCATATATTCAAATAATTTATGAATTAAAATATCGCCCAATAACAATGTGCCATTAAATTTTAAGAGATGATCACATTAAAGTAATTATCCGAAAATTTCAAAAATAATAATCTTATAGCATTTTTAAACAAACGCAATATACGAATGGTTTATGTTCCCTGTTGCTGTATTGTTCGACTATATTTCTTTCTCGCCACCGCCTAAAACGATTTATTTCTACCACCAACAAAAAAATTTTGTTTTTTTTTATTTTCAAATAATTACTTAAGTTTAAGCAAGTTTAAGGTAGAAAGAATTCATTAGATTTAATCACTTAATAAATTTTTTTTTGTTTCTCCTTACTCGCTCCTCTGAGCTAGAGTATATATTCCGCCTAAATGTATATTGTCTCATTTTTATCTAAGCCCGAATTCTCATTTCGCACACACACACATAAATACAACGATACATAAGTTTTGCTATATATATATATATATATATATATACATGTACTGTCGCTCGTCTTGCCTGCTGTCTCCGCTATTTGTGTACGTCAGGCCTAAATGAATGATGATATGACATTATTATTAATTTCAGTAATTTTGTATCTCTCGTTTGTTATTTATGACGATGGGATGAAGGCAGTTAAACAACGGGAAGAATAATTTTTTTGTTGTTGTCATAAATTATCATCAAAATGTACGGTTTTATTCGCTGGTACTCATATGAATATATTACGATATTTCGTCGATGGTATGGGTCTAGGCCCATCATCCGATATCATCAACATAATAAAGACAGACAGAAATTGAAGGAAGTATTGTTTTTCTATATTAGCAGTTATTTTGAGATTTTAATTAATAATTTGAAATTGAATATATTTTTCAACATGAAACAATTATTAAAAAGATAATATCCTTTGCACATGTTACTGTCATACATTATCTTGGGAAGAATTACTCCTCTGGCGAAAGAAATTATCGGTGACTATCAAAAAGAATTCCGTCCAAATCGGTCAGTCACTGATTAAGTTGTTTCACTACGAATGATTCTTTCCCCAATATTGTGAAACATATCGCGATGTACTCCAGGTATTCCTAGATTTCAAGCAAGACTATGACTCGATCAATCCAGAGAGATATTTAGGATTACCAAACAAATACGTACATCTGTGTAAAATGGCAGTGACGCAGTCAGAATGCTGAGTTAAAGTTTAGAACAGACTATCGAGAACTTCTGCTGTTCGACAAGGAGATGCTTTGTTGCAATACATCCTTCGTAAAAGTGAAACACCTTAAGACAATTTCTACCGGGTTCTTTTCAGTCCTGAAATCGATTGACAAATCTTCATTGCATCTACCTTGTCAGTTATTTCTACCTTCAATTTGTATTATATATTAGTGGAAGCATGTATTAAGTAGCCGATCCTCTTCCGGTGTCATTGAATTAGAAATTTTTTAAATTGAAACCACAGTTAATATTTTCCATGAGTCTAGTACCATAATGAGTCCACTACACTTTACTGTATACGTGAAATGTTCAGAGAATCATTGACTTTTCATTGAATCTACCTTGTCAGTTTTGTCCTGATTTCCATTATGAAAAAAATTGTGTCAGTATTTTAACTAAAAAAACCAAAGCGAGAAAAAAAACAAACATACCATTAGAGTGACAGAGATCGTTTTTTACTTTTTTCTTTTTTTATAGTGGATATATGATTTTTTACAGTGGATAACATAACCAAAAATTTTTAAATTTTTTTTGCTATTGAAAAAAAAACAAAAAACGGTTTTGATCGACAACAATAAATTTAAAAAAATAAACTTATCATAATTATTCATTATATAAATTATTAACACAACAAATTATTAAGCCTGATTTCCATTATGAAAAATATACTGACAAAATAGTCAAGGCGGGATAAAAATATAATTTTTCTTAAAGTGCAAGAGAAGTAAAAAATATTTCCAGTATAAAAAATTGATTCAGTATTGAATAAATTTTTATGGTTACTGAGAAAATAATTATAGCAGTACTGACAAAATATATCAAGAGAAGTGTTTTTTTCAGTACTGGAGAAATATATTATAGGAAAAAAACAGCTACACCTTGCCTCCTAACTTTTAACTTGTGAGTTATTTAACTTGGAGTTATACATCTTGGACAACACTTTTACTGAAACATTTATGGGGTGATGACCATACCGATCAAACATTTTGATATTTATACTGACTCTTTAACATGGCATCTGTCAAAGTGTACACTTGACATTTCAACATTTTTTAGTAATCTTCTAGATTTATTTTGATAATTTTGCGCTCTTTTGAAATATTCTCATAAAATAGGTTGTTACCTTGATTTAACTATTCTCGAGAGAAAATTCGAGGTGTATTTTGACATTTCTGGTCTTCCCAATATTTAATCTTGGTTTTAGCTCCGTTGGAACAGTTATTTGGTTTCCATCTTCTGCTTAACAATTTTTTATAGTTTTACAGTTCATTACTAGTATATGCTTCTTGGATCAATTAAACAAATCTTTCTTAAATATTTTATTAGTTTGTTGTTGATTTGGTTGCAAAACAATACCAACTATGTGTAGTTGTTCTTGTCTGAAGTGAGAAGTTCTTGACTAAAATGTCGTATCTTTAAAAGGTTTGTCATTAAATGTTGCTTTGATTCGTTGACAAAACATTATAGCATATATTCTACTCAATTATGGCACTATAACCAGAAAAATCCAGCAAAAGGACATTCCTTAAACACTTTGCTATATTTCTGAAGATTTCAATATACACAAACATAATGACATAATTTCTTACACCATTGGACAATTCTTATTTTGGTTTGTTCTCTTGAGTCTGTAGACTCAAAAGAACAAACCAGAGTGGTTAGAAGAGCTACTGGAATTTACATATGGAAATGGATTTAATACTAATCCATACATTTTAACTATATGCTCATCTAAAAAAACAATATCTTAAGATTTTGACTACTCGGCAAGCGAACCATTAGAACAATTCAATGCGGAATCAGATCGATCCAACTCAAAACAAGCTAAAAAAATTTGAGTGAGTACAGAATACACCTAAAACAGTTAATTGCAAAGAACTACACATTATCTGTCGTCATGAATTTTTTTTAAATTGCTTTAAAACCATTATGGAATCTAATAAAGCCATAAACTGTATGAAATGCTAAAGGTAAATGCATCAGCATTGCTACATTCAATGGTTCACTATCAAACCTTGTCTATGATGGTCCAACTTGAAACCTCCCTCCATAATTACAGCCTAGTTGAGGTAAATGCCCCGCGAATAACAATCAAGTAGTTGACTACACCAAAAAGCGTTACCCATACCGAAATAGCAACTATGGAGTAATCATACTAATATGTCATGAATATTCAATTTGTTGTTATTCACGAAAGAAAGTTGGAATGATTCCATATGTAAACTATATTAGCCTTTCACACCACTCAATAGAAGTATGGAACACATATAGTGTCCGAAAACATAGTAAGATGCTTGCCAAATAGTCAAAATCTTAAGATATATCTTTCATTGGATGTTTAAAAACTAAACAATTAACGGATGAAGTATTATTTCGATTTGGGGTAGAAAAATCTATGATAATTCGCCTGAATGTATGTTTTGGTTGTTGTTATTTTAGAATTAATTCAGTATAAACTTCAATCGCATGTTAAACATATTTTAATTTTCTACCGATCACTCACAAAAGACTTGGAACGATTTCCCGAACCTAGGTTGGATTAACTGCTAATATGTTGAAGTAGGTTTTCAGTACGTTAGTACCATATCATTTTTTTCTAAATTTTCTGGGACAGATAAATTCAACTGCATGTTAGTTTTGCAATTCGTGTCTGACAAAATTTTTTGGTCTAATTTTCGTTTCAAAGTTGTCAATAATACAGATACAAGGTGTTTAAGAGTTAAAACGAATACAATAAACAATTGTAATCCAAGAAATATTGGAAATTAGAAGATAGAATTTTTTTTCCAGTCACTCAGGCTCAATTGGCCCATTGTGGTATCCCTTCCCAGACGAACACTCTCAGTCCCGAAATTTAATTGTTCTTATAATGTATCTGGGAGGGATTGTGATCCCCAGCAGTGCAGCCTATGGGAAGAGTTTGAAAAACAGGAGCACAAGAAGGCTTCAAAAGTTTTTTTTCTTTTCATTGTTGTATCATAATATTTTTCTCTATATCAGGTAACAAAAACTATTTAAAAAAGAAATCGTTTTGTGGCATACATTTAGGAGTACAATTTGCTCAATAACAAGTATTTTAAATAATTACATAACATACTTTTGGGCGTAACAATAATTCTTTCGTCTGTTTTATGATTTGTTTCTTATCTTTTACATCCATTTAGGGGCCAGGATACCCTCAAACGACAATGCCGCTAACTACAATGACGTATAACTATAGATCTTATTCATAGGTAGACC
Source organism: Tipula lateralis (assembly GCA_963932295.1). NCBI lineage: Eukaryota > Metazoa > Arthropoda > Insecta > Diptera > Tipulidae > Tipula > Tipula lateralis. The sequence continues at coordinate 62,347,101 of OZ010737.1, forward strand.
ATGTGCACATGGACATATGTTCAATGACCAATGTGGCTCACTAATATTGTCGATACTCCGCCTTCCAAACCAATAGACGTTTATATTATTTCACAAATATATAAATACATAAAACATATAAAATCCTTAATATCTCCGCTAATACTTGTCCTATATCAGTTTTGACGAAATTTTGACAAAACTGAACTAAAAGGTAAAATCTTCTCTAAATAGAGGTCCAATGGGAATTTTGATGATATTTTTTAAAAAATTGTAGATTTAAAATAAATATTGTGTGATTCAGCTGTGATTCGTCAGCTGTCACCTGTGATAATTAAAAAGAAAAATTATAGCAGTAGGGGTTCCCTGTAACCAAATGTTTACAAATACGAACAAAATAAAAATAAATAATGAAATATTCGGAGGGAACAAAAGACGACGAAAAGAACATTCGCGAAGTGTAGAGATGCAAAATAATGGAATGTTCTACAAGTATTTGCGACGTATAAATACGTGCAGACCTTTGAGCTACGAGAGAGTTCAATTTTGAATTTCGAAGTGTTAATATCGGGAAGTGATTAAAAGTGAAAGTAAAGTGTTAAAATAATTGTAGTGATAATTAATGTTAAAAATTAGTGTTGTAATATTTATTTGTGAAATATTTGTGGAATTTGTTGGGAAATAAATTGATTGTAAAAATTAAAGTTTGCGAGTTTAATATTCACAATCTAGTGGTCTAACCGGATAAATTATTTGAATAAACACTCGGCGAAATCGTAACAATATAAAATCTCTTATAACTCCGTAAATACTTGTCCTATCGCACGTTTGGCGAAATTTTGACGGAATTTAATAAAAAGGTAAAATTTTCTCTAAATAGAGATCTAATGGGAATATTGACGATATTTTTGAAAAAATTCTAGTTGTCAAATATAAAATCCTTAATATCTCTGTAAATACTTGTCTTATCGCATTTTTGACGAAATTTTGATAAAACTTAACTAAAAGGTAAAATCTTCTCTGAATGGTCCAATGGGAATATTGACGATATTTTTGAAAAAATTTTAGTTGTGAAATATAAAATACTTAATATCTCCGTAAATACTTGTCGTATCTCAATTTTGACAAAACTTAACTAAAAGGTAAAATCCTCTCTAAATAGAGGTCCAATGAGAATGTTCACGATATTTTTGAAAAAATTGTTTATAAAATCCTTAATATCTCCGTAAATACTTGTCCCATCGCAATTTTTAAGAAATGTTGATAAAACTTAACTTAAAGGTAAAATCCTCTCTAAATAGTGGTCCAATGGGAATATTGACGATATTTTTGAAGTGGTAGATGTAAAATATAAAATCTTTAATATCTCCGTAAATACTTGTCCTATCGCAATTTTGACGAAATCCTCTCTAAATGGTCCAACGGGAATTTTGACGATATTTTTGAAAAAATGGTAGATGTAAAATATAAAATCCTTTAAATCTCAGTAAGAACTTGTCATACCGCAATTTAGACAATGCATTTAGAAAATGCAAAGAAAATAAATTGTTATTTATCTTATTCCATTCACAAAAATTTAAAATGTAAAGAGAATAAATTGTATTTTCATTTATTCTATTCATAAAAAAAGAAAAATTAAAGCAACAATTGGAAAATTCAAAGAAAATAAATAATTAATTATTTAAAAAAGTATTTTAAATTTTCATCCATTTTAAAGAAAATTAAAAGAAAAAATTTGTTCGTTTCAAAAATTTAAAAAAAAACCACAGGTCTCAACCGGCAACAAACCCGCTCACCAAATCCGAGAGCCTCACACTTTTGAAATGTAAGTATTCCGGATCAAAACAACGTTGAATCACTTTTGCGATGTCGCGCACCCACCCCGAAAGAAAGGAGGCGGGTCGATATGACTGTGAGATAAGTGTGTTTTTACACACACCCATCAGACAGTCATATCGACTGGCTTCAGGGGTGTGGGTTCATTTTTAAATAATACTTTTAAGTCAAGTTTGGCCCTCATGTGCATCAAAATAGCTGTAACTTTATGTCTTCTTGAGAAATATTTTCCCATTTTTGAAACATTGATTCTACAATTTTTGGGCTGTCTATTTTTGAATTAAAACTGTTTAATTGGGTAGAATTTTGGGCTAATCACTAGTCACTTCGACATTATAGGTAGAGTCTAGTATTATTTTAAAAAGTCTAATAGTTTTAAAGAAGTAAAGTAAGATATCGTAAGCGAAATATAGATGGCGATTTGGTTAAGTGAGCTCATACAAAGATTCTGTCAGTTCGTTGTAGAAACATTATATTAATTATACTTAATTTGATTTGTTTGCATCCCTTTCATAGTTACATTCGTACTTTTTCAAACAACAAATATACGATTCTTCTTAATCGACAAATCTTCCATCTCATTGAACTTTTTCAACTATAAATGCTTGATTTAAGTTTCATTTAATACCATCAAGATTTCGATAAAAAATAAACGTTTAAATATTCATAATATGATAAAATCGATTTATTACCCACAAGCACGCAAAACCTATCTTACTATATATGTATATATGGTATAGTAAGATAGGCCAAGCTAATTTTTGATTAACAAGGTAAAATATCTGTAATGTAAAAAGGGAAAAACTAAGTGAAAAAGAAGATATCTACAAGATCGTATATATGAGAGCATAATGTAGAGCTACCAATTTTACGGTCTACATAATTTTTAAATCATAGATTTGAAAATAAATACACGAGAGTATATCGATAGTACACGGTACCCAGATTGAAAATATATGAGCAAAAAGGATTTGTTCACTTCTACCTACATATACATTTTATATACTAAGGATAGTATGTATGATGGCTGTTGTACATAATACAGATATTTATATAGTTGTTGTTGCTCATCTTCTTATGGTTTGATAATTTTTTAATGAGGATTAGATGGATATAATGTGGTTCCCTTTATCCGGTTTTTAGATGCCGGATTTTTATTGTAAATTTTAAATTAAAATTGGATTTTGTAAATATATGTTTTTAGCTGTTCGACTGTATACATATATTGACGGGTGTTCTTTATACAATTTCCTTTTTATTTCGTATACCTAAATATTTGTTTATGCATGTAGACGGTTTTGCAAAATTGGATTATCGCGATATATGGGAAAACAAACGAAAACCTAATCAGATTGTTTGCGTGGATATATTTTTTTTAAATTAAAGTAAATTAAATAAACAAACTAGAAGATGAGATTCGTGTATCAAAAGTATATGCTATGTTTAAATAGTGTTTTGTTAGTGCGTGGGAGATGCGGATGATGTACCGGAAATGTTTTTTTATTTGTTCATCCAGATTCATAAAAAATGAAATCTGGTAAGCTCTTCAAAGCATAAAAAACTATATTAGTACAAAACTTTTAACAGTGTCGTCAGTATTTCAAAATAAACAAACATATTGATCTTGATGACAGAATGGTAGAGAGATACGACTATCGAATATATATCCATACATGTATACATAAATATCGTTAAGTGTTTTCTTATGTTCCAACAAAAATAATGAAAACATTTTAAGAATTCGTCATAATAACCTAGAGCAAATCGTACATACCCATATACGAGACTATTCTCGAGATATATCTTTAGATTACGTAGAATATGTAAATAGTGGGAGACCTATATATTGAAACAATGCGGTATGCTATACAGATATTTGTATATCATGAATAATTGATAAACTCAACATTCTGAGTTAATTTTAGATGCCAAATTTACCAACAATCATAATTAAAAAAAGCATAATGCTGAAAAAAAAAGAATAGACAATATTTCAATGAGTTTCCAAGAATTTATTTTATAACGATGGGAAATTCCAGGAAGGTATTTTAATTTTGATGGAACATATATTAATTCTAAAAATAAATTAAATTTTTCAACACATATAACTTCAGGTCGAAATTGCTCTTAATAAGAAATCCTTTGTTATTTTAATGATTTTGTCGTGTCTGAAGTTGTATAGTGGGCGCATTTTTCGTTGAATACCCTACTCAATCTCCATAAATCATAATACATGACACCAAGCTGATCCCACCAAATACACAACATGAGTTTATCCATGCGTACTTTTTGATGTTAAAGCGACTCCATGACTTCTTCTTAAGGTTATCGCAATGAATCTATTTGAACAACCCTTTCGTTTATAGCTGGCATCCAGCATTTTATATGTTCAAATTTGCGATAACTTTTGGCTTGACTTTATATGAAACCCTAATATGGAACCCCCTTGCTTTTAATCACTCAGAATGATTTTAAATGATACGTAACCGCTTGTTAAGTCATTCCTAATGTAATTCTAAGTTCTTCTATGCATTTTCATCCACTAATACCTACAATTTAGCATCCATATACACTTTTGGCCTCCCATTACGTTCTTTATCTTCAATATCGAATTCACCGCTCTTAAATTGTTGAAACCACTCACGACAACTTTTCTCATTTAAGAAAGCCTCACCGTATGCTTCGTCAATTAATTGATGCTCCTCAGCTGCAGTTTTCTCCAAATTAAGAACGTTAATCAAAAGTTCCCGCAATTGAAAGTCCAAATATAATTAAAACGAAGAAAACAAATAAAAAAGAAAAAACCAAATATTTGTACTTCAATCAACGAAGACCAACCAGTGTTAGTTATAATAGAACAGGCTAATAGTGACGATAAAAGACTAAACTGCAGATATGCTACTTATTGTTCCAGAACCCGAATGAGGGGATTATGATAAAATCATGTTGGCCTTAGAACGAAAATATGGTCACAAGCGATTGCTTTATAGGATGGGGCTCAAAGGCCAATGTCAAAGAGTCGGAGAAACCCTATACAGAAGTTTACTACAGACAGAGCGAGTGATGCATCTCACGCATTACAATATGGTTCCTGAACACACAGAATGAATTAAATTAGATACATTTACTTATGGTATTCGAGATGTAGAAACAATCATTCACGATCGAGACTGCCTATATAACATGAACCTAGAGGTCATCAAGAGGTAACCAAAAACCAGTAGTTAATTGGCTACCAACTAAGTTTCGGGATATCAAGGGAAGAATAAGTTGTTGGATCTGAGACAAACCTGGTTATATTTCAAGGAATTGCTGGAAAATCAAAAGTAAGCGAGCATAGATACTATCACTATTGCATGTATAAGAAGTTAGTCCGAAAAAAACTTTCATCCCAAAAAGTCTTTTTTTTTCTTAGATATGTGTCTTTGCTAAAATATATCTACATTTTCAACCCATCCCGAAATTTTTTGATTTATAAAGGAAAAAAAATTAATTATCTCGAAGAAAATGTTCAACTGTGTCCGTGAGGTGTCCTTACCGCACCATGTAATTTTAATCATTTACCATTTACGAAACTTGGCGCATGTACACAGATGATAGGTTGACTATAATCTCATGTTCAAACGAAGCCTACACATTCTATTATCGACTGCCTGAAAGAACAGAACATACTTTTTATCCTATGGCCGAATGAGAAATCCAACTCCAAGATTTCCGAGGTTATTTCCATTAACGTATAGCCCTGGGACGTATAGCTCCACTTTTAGGCCATCGAGTTTGTTGGAGCGCTACGAGTTCCAGTCGATAATCTTTTGCGCATGTGTTAAGGCCGACAAACACGCCAGATTTATGATCTCAAATGATGGACTGAGCCATAACCATATGCCATTTGAGGGAGACATCTCTCAGGTCCCTTCAGTACAATTAATAAAACTATGATTTTTACATTTATATGAGGAAATCGTTTTACGGGATCGTCAGTTTTTACTATAGATCGACGAGATTTCTTCTTGAGCTTTTGGTTTTAAGTTCTCAAATAATAGATTGAGTCATAACCATATGCCATTTGAGGAAGACATCTCTCAGATCACTTCAGTAAAATTCATAAAACAATGATTTTTACATTGGAATATATGAGTAAACCGTTTTACGGGATAATCAATGTTTATTATAGATCACCGTGGGTTCTAAAGTAGCCCTTAAAGGCTAAGATTCTTATATATAATTTGTAAGAGTTCTATTTATGTCGATTGAGAAATACAGTTCTTATTCTGACTGCTTTAGAATTTTTTGATATGACATTACATACATTTTTGTGTATTTTTTATAATTTATGTTTCGTAAATGGTAAATAATAAAAATTACGTGGTGCGGTAAGAACACCTCACAGATACAGTTGTATATTTTCTTCGGGATAATTATTTTTTTTTCCTTAATAAATCAAAAAATTTCGGGATAGGTTTAAATATAGATATATTTTAGCAAAGACACATATCTAAGAAAAAACAGACTTTTCGGGATAAAAGGTTTTTTTCGGGCTAACTTCTTATACATCACTATTGCATTGGAAGAAAGGGAAAACAACAAGGAACCAGAGGAGAATCCTGTTAGATAACAGACAGTAAACGAGAAATTCAGCAAAGAAGGAAAGCTAACTTCTACAACCAAATCCGGAAAGACATCCATCCCCGTTCCACGATTGGCAAGAGATGGTGATGACTTGACGTTAACTAGAGAAATCAAGAGATGAGCCTGTTTTATAACATTAGATACAGGAGCAATCCGGACGATTGTGAGAATTGATTTAATAAAGGATTAAAGCTGCACCCAGCAACCGATTAAAGTACAGAAATCAAGGGAGAAAACGAAGTGGTTATATAGAAATCTGTAAATGAAATTCTATCATAAGATTCTGGTAACGGATATTGTTGATTAAGTGATTTTCGAGGTGGACTTCATGAAAAAGAACTAATTCATGTTGGCTATTGGGCAAATTACATTAAATTGTGGAAATGTTAAGCTCCACAATCCAGTGATCGAACCTTGGGTGATATTTCTTATTCTTTATTGTTGACTTTTCAATGGTGCTTTTCAGTATAAATTTCAATGCGTTGGTAGAGTAGTTTGAACTACTTGTATCTGTTTATATTTCTGCCACTTAACACACTTCTCTTAAACAGTTTTAATTCAACAGTTTGTAATGTTTCCAATTCAACTATATAATATTATACCAAAAACATGTTTTGTTTCAATTTTCCATCCAACTACATCGCTTTCTTCAGTTCGGAAAATTCACCTAATTTCTTAGAACAAAATCGTTTGGTGTACGAGTAGTACACAGGGCGACACATTTATATATAATTTTTTATCACTTACCTTTGTCATTTGGATCGAATTCAGCTTCAAGCTCTTGTTTAGTTGGTTCACTATTATCAGCATTGGATGCTGCTGTATTATCGTTTGTATTTGAACTTTGTTCACCCTGTTTCATTGTTGCTCTCGCTTTATGTCCTCGAAAAACTGCTTGAATTTTCTTTGCTGCGTCCTCTGCGAAAAATACACATAAAGCAGAATTGTTTATTTTTTTGTTAACAACCAGGGGAAAGAAATTTTATTTTAAAACAAAACAAATAGTATATAACAAAGAGGGGTGGTGTATAAAGAAAAACAAAAGAAAAATTAGGAAATGGTACTAAACAGGAAAATCAATAGTATATACGAAAGCGGTTTCTTCTTAGATTCTTCCATTTTTTTTCATTTTTATTTTCATTTTCGTGATAAACTTAATAATATTTTTGTTGCTCCTATTTCAGATGTACTTGTTTGTTTGAAAAATAACGAAAAGTTTTCGAAGAAGTTTTCCGTTTCCCGAATGAGAAATACGTAGTATACATACAGGCTTAATTTTCAGCGTATATAAGCATGATAATGTAATACGTATGTAGACAATGTATTACAGTACATAACACAGTGTTTTTTTTTCTTTAATTATTTATTGGATAAAAAATAATATTCAACAAATAGCTACAGGGCGCTTAGCTTTTGTGTGGCACCTTTATTCAGTTCGCTGTTTTGTTTGCGATAAAAATAAAACATTATTATAAGGTGTATATGTGGGGGAGGGCTGAAAATGTCAGTAAATTTTAAATATATATAAAATAATGTTGAACATTTTTTAGTTTAATTATATTTTCGTACAATGGAATGTTCTGTTTATTTATGTAATTTACTTTAACTTGATATCAATTTGATTTACAACTAATTTATGGTTTTCGAAATAAGTTGGGAAAGTTCGATATAAAAAAATTCTACTAAATTATTAAAACAAAATTCTTGTCTTAAATAATGACATTTACAGGAATTGAAATTCTTTAAAAATATTTCCAACTGTTCCATTCCTATCAATTATATTCTTTGAAAAAGGAACTCACTCCAACTCAACAATACAGTTTGTCGGTGACTTAAGTCTAGTTCCCGGACAAACTTAATCGTATGAGAATATTTATTTGAGAAACTAGTGCTTGCCAGAAATTTTCGTTGAAATTTTGTGCTTGCCATTATTTTGCCTGGTGATATTATCACAAAAATAAAATCAGTTCTGTCACAGAGACAAGAATTGGTACCTATGCCTTCTCATACCAAGACTTGATGGAGGTTTCACCTACAAAAATATCACAATTGACGAATTGGAGAAATATTGCGATTAAAAGAGCTCTGTGGGTGGGGGCATTCATGTTTCGTAAATATTACGAACGAAACATAAGATCCATAGAATACCTCCACAGTATCCAGAGCTTGTCGTAGGAGGTGACTAAGTCTGGGTAGATCGTTGGACTGACGACCCGCATCCGTAAAAAACAACAAATGTTAAAAATGTCAACAAAAAAAATCGGATACCGTAAGAAAAACAATAAACGTTACGTGGAACGTGTAGCATATGAGATTAGTCAACCTGTCAATTGTCTGTGTACATGTGCTCACTGATGTAAGCCAACCTTAAGATAAGGGCTCATCTTACAATAATTTGAATAGTCTGATGGGGTCTATACCTGAGCACGATGTCAGATTAGTGATTGGTAACTTTAATACTAGAGCTGGCCGAAATCAGACCGACTTAAGTAATAATATAGGTCCGTACTCCCGACACGAAACTGCGACGCAAAATGGGGAAAGAATTGTGTATACTTTGCGATCGTTCATGATCTCAAAATAGCAGGTACATTATTTCCTCATAAAAACCTTCATTTGGAAACATGGACACATCGTAAACCATCCCGAAGCCAAATTGATCTCAAAAGAGCGGGCTCGGGTTATCCAAGACGTGAGATCTTATCAGTCGTCAACATAATTCGAAGCCAGTGACCAGCCAGTGCTGGTCTTTGCAAAGCTACTGAGGAAATTTTCGTACAAGTCAGGAAGAACAGGGAATATACAACACGATTCTCCTTTGAAGGTCTGATAAATAAGCAAACGCAACGAAACTATCAAGATCATATCAGCAATAGCATTTTGCGATCTAATTACCAATCTGAAGAAGTGAACAGTGTCTGGGAAGTATTTAAAACCTTGGTTGTCGATGCTGTCCAGCACAATCTCGGTAAAGTGAAAACTACGCCCAAAACTGATGAGTTTCGTTTTGCTGTTCAGCAACGAAATATAGCCCACAGTGAAGCGTAGACTAGGTTTACAATCCCAAGAAGAAATAAAGCAGTTTTTGCTAAAGAATAGCTTAACGCATTTGATGTTTATTGAGGATCCATTCTATAAGGAATTCACCTTGAACATACAGAGACTATGAAGAAAAAACATTCACCTGGAGTTGATTGCACTAATTCAGAGCTCTTGATATTCAGTTGCCCTCTGAATATTTGTGGAACGGTCTTTTCGACCTTGTTCGATTGGTATGGTGAAATTAAGTTTTGCCCGAAGAATGGAAAGTGGTCGCGTTATGGCTTATATTCAAGAAGGGTGATCGCTTGAAGTGCGAGAATTATCGCGGTTTAGCTCCGCTTTGCACAGCATACAAATTACTGTCATACATTATCTAGGGAAGAATTACTGTTTTGACGGACGAAATTACCGGTGACTACCATAAAAATAATTCCGTCCAAATCGATCAGAGTTTTTTCGCTACGAATGTTTCTTTCCAAGTACTATGAAACATCTTCCGATGTACAGCAGGTATTCCTAGATTTCAAACAAGCGAATGACTCGATATATCGAGGGAGGCTATGATATGGACTTTAATATTAAGGAATACCAAATAAATACGTACTTTTTTAAAAATGACAGTATGTTATGTCAAAGTTGAGAACAATCTAGAACTTTTGTAATTAGTTCTGGTGTTCGACAAGGAGATGCACTGTCTCCGATGCTTTTTAATCTCATGTTGGAGTATATTCTTCGTAAAAGTGAAACACCTCAAGATAATATATTATTCCGACATCCAATCAACTTTTTGCATACGCAGATTATATCTGTGTGATTGCATTAAATTGCAGCGGCTTTCACTCCGTTACAGATACTTATCCACTAAACCAGTGTCTAACTTCCATTGGTCTGAAAATCAACGAGTCCAAAACCAAATATCTGATCTCTGGTTTTCGAGACCAAGACACAACTGATTTCAGTAATGCTAACCACACGTATCAAGGAGTTTCAAGTATCTTGGATCTCCCATTACTCAAGATAATTGTGTGGGAGAGAATATCAAGATTCACCTATTGTCCCTGTTTCTCCACTACCTTTAAATGTATACTCTCGAACCAGTATGTATTGTACATATGCATGTAAAATCGTTCCAATATGCAAGATATTTTGAATTTCTAGTTGTTAGACATTCGAAGAAGTTGTAATCGTCTAGTACTGTGCTCGTGCGAATCATCTCCAAATGAGTGAATTGTTTAATCGGAAATTTCTGAGATGTTCTATTGAATTGAAATATAAGTGATAGTTCAAATGTATATGATGGGATGATTATATATATATATATAAATATATATATATATATATATATATATATATATATATATATATATATATATATATATATATATATATATATATATATATATATATATATATATATATATATATATATATTTATTTATATATATATAAATATATATAAATATAAATATATATATATATATATATATATATATATATATATATATATATATATATATATATATAAAGATATATATATATATATATATATATATATATATATATATATATAAATATATATATTTATATATATATATATATATATATATATATATATATATATATATATATATATATATATATATATATATATATATATATATTGATTTCCATTATACACCGATATACAAAATAGTAGGCATATAGCAATTATATTTTATTTCGGAAGCTTTCATCCCAAATTATTACACTCAAACAGGAAACGCGAAAAACATCATAGCCTATTTTATATTCATTCAACGTGAACGATCCTGCTAATGAAAAAGTCTTGAATTATTAATACTATATGTACCTTTTTTATCAACAGCTTCATAAAATCATAACGCTCTTTGTGATTCATAACCAATTATTTTTATTTCTCAGGATGTAAATTCTGTTTTTACGATGTTTGATGTCGCCTATCTTTATTGCTGGCAACATTGTATCAAAATATAAGTTTTTTTATTTTATTTGGCAAAGATAAACTTTTGATTCTGCATACATGTACGATTGCAAACATTTGACCTATTTTTTATGTATACCAATTCTCAAAATCGGTATGGTATCCTCCTATTTATTTGCCATTGTCTAAAATGTAACTACATACTTGATTATAATCGTTAGGCCGGAAATGGAATTAATTCTTTTTGTCGAAAAAGACAAAAAGAATAAAATTAATACTTATGATGCGTATTAATCTTCAATAAATTGAGATGAAAATCTCCATGACACACCCTTCGAAAGGGGGTATATAACATATCAAATTCATTTTCTTATATAAACGAATATCATTTCCAAACCCAAATATTTAGTTAATATTATTTTGGCTTCTAAACAAACTTTATCCTTATGTGTGTCACCTTTTTGTGCTTTATTTGTAAAGTCTTTAGAAAATTCCTGTTAATTACATAAAATACTATTCTGTCATTAAATTTTCATTTATTAGTACATAAATACACACAAACTCGTACGTGAGGATCTTATATTTCCCATCTACATACATATGTGCTCGAGTGATGACACACATTCATGTTTTTTTTTTCGTTTTAGATTTTCTCTGCTTTCATACCAACATTTCCTTTAAGGTCGATAGTATTATCGTTTAGGTATATTGTACAGATATACACTTATTTATTTATATTTAATCCAGATATAATAAAATAAAAATACAAAACAATACAACAACAAAAAAATAAAGCTTGAACCGGAAAAGATTAAATACCTTACATTCCCTTTCGTATTTAATCTTTTTCGATTCTTTGCTCAGTACATACGTATACAAACAAACACAAAGCACTCACCAACACATACAATGGTGAATAACGGAAAATATTTTTCCCCAAAATATGGAAAATACGCAAAGAACTTACAACAATACACGTTTGATGTTGTGGTTGTTTGTATAAATTTAATTTCCTGTTTGAAATCTTTATAGCTAGCTATTTCTTCGTTTTATTTTTACTTCTCAAAACTAAAGTTTAATTACTTAAATTTTATTATAAAACATCGAAATGTTCTTCACCTGTACTACAAACAATAACGAGCGACAAAAACTACGATGTTCTAAAACGAGAAGTTACTAGAAAAACAAATGTAGGAAATGTATGTCAAAATAGTTTCCACAATTATTTTTCTGTTGGATGGGAAATAAGCTGTCAATTCTGTTTATGGATTTCATTTATGTCATGTCGAAATAAAAATCGATATATTATGTGGTGGTATATTATTTGTGGGTTTCACAAGCTTCTGGTGCCTGTAACAGTATCAAGATCAGTTATCAGAATGCAGAATGTAAATTTCTGTTCAAAATAACAGTCATTTTCAAAAGTTCTTCTGTAACAGCTATTGTACCAGTTCATTATCGATTGCGGAAATTTTGATGTTTAAAACTCGGCTCGTCGGAAGCTATTGCGGTTCTCAGACGAGCACTAGACGGTCGTCCAATTTGTTTGAAACCTTTAAGCCATCATTTAGACTAGAAAACGCCTATTTTCGCACAATTTTGCTTGTTTAGCTACCCGTTTCACAGCTTAATGATAGAGATACGTCCACATAAGTTAACTATTGGCAATTAAACCAGTGGTTAAATATACGTTTGGCATTACTTTTTTAAACCGTCCGTAGCACTCAATCTCAGTGGTTTTATGAGCGCTAGTGGTTAAATTTATATTATGGTACAAATACCAAAAAATAGAGGCGCCTATTTCCTACGTCAATTCATTGCGTATTCAACAATGAACAAACAATTGAAAATCAATTATTAATAAAAGAACAAATAAAAAAACAAAAGTTTTTATATTTTAATAAAACCATGGAAACTAGATTTAAATAAAAATCAGAGAGATTTAATTGTAACGACTATACATATATCAAAGCGGTAAACACCATATGTCAATGGTCTCCGTACTACACTTATCGCAACTTTTCAACCCTGAGTTTGAAAAACAGGGAGTCAGTATTGTGTGATCGGTACAACATATTAAGCACTCGAGCAACTGCTCAGTACCCATATGGGCATTGAGTATTTGCTCGTGAGCTTAAAAACGCAAAAATGAGCATAAACTTCAAAGCTCCACCAGTTTCTGAAAGTTAATACCGCACCTGCAGAATTTAAAATAGAACGTATGAAATTGCTCTCAAAACTACCCTCTAGTTCACTTATTCAGTACACGGACGGTTCCAAAACACAGAATAGAACAGGATTCGTAATAACTAACACGTCAACATCTCCACGCTATTGAACTCCAGTCGCCTTTGCTAGGTGACAATCAGAATCGCCGTTTATCATCCTCTCGAAACCCAAGTATAATAATATACACGCAGACTCTCTGGAAATACTCGAGGGTTTGACATACAAATGAAACTTAAATCTCCTACTCCGCTTAAAACGAGAGATGATTCTCAACTCCTCGAAAATGATCGTTTTTATCTGGATCTCCGGTACGTGGGAATACTCGGGAACCAGAAAACCTATTTCAAAGCCAAATCTACAGCCCAAGCAAGCGAAACTCAAATAGGATACACAATTAAGGACGACTCAGCACTATTATCTGCCGGCTACGAATAGGACACACCAACATCACTCACATTCATCATAGCGTTAAAACGGAGGTACCCAAATGTAATCTGTGCAACGCCAACGTCAAACATTTCTTAAATGACTGCACACATTTGGTCAACCAAAGGCAAAAACAAAGAATTCCCAACTCGATTCAACTGATACTAGCGTACGACAGAGACACAATAATCAGAGTGGTAAAATGCCTGATGGATGATGGACGTAAAGATATAGGATAGAATTTAGTCCAATAAAACACAAAAGTGATGCGTTTAAATAGTGAACACTAGTGTCATAGCCCTCACCAGAGGCAAAGCGGCTTATGTTGAATTAAAGTGAGCTAAGGAATGTTGTGATAAATTGTGTGCACAAAATAAGTGCTACAGCCCCGTCAGTGGGATTTGCGGCCTTTATTGATTGATATTCAATAACAGCTTCCCTTGATGTATTTATCTAAAACAAAATATGAGTTACCTCAAAACCTTTGACTATCACTATTTAGATTAGTTTTTCTGTAAGTGTATATACTTCTATTAGCACTGTCCTAATCGCACCTACTTTTAACTGAGTATTTATTTTAAATCGGTGTTACGTTGTAGGTGTGTAGGTACCGAATAGCTGATTTTTTGACAAAAGCTGGATCATAGTTTCTCTCACATTTAACAACGCCAAGACAGCTACCAAACACGTTGACGGTTTAATACCATTGACACATATCTAGTTTCGTAACCATGATTATGAAACTATGTTTTTCGAAATGAGAATTCTTGATACACTACAGTTCTCATTTCATTTGACAGTTTATCATAATTCATTTAAATTCTTACGTTAACTGTGTGGTTTAAAATTATTTTTGTTTCGCCCCCCACCCAAATTTTCTTATTTCTATTTTTAGTTTTATTATCCGTTAATTTATCGAATTCTGTATTAATTTATTTTATTTGTAAATTTCAAGTGTTATAAAAAAAATTAACAAATACATGAAAAAACCAATATTTATAGTTTTCGCTATTCACTAACTGTATAACTTGGCACTACCGTCACTAAAATGCCATGGGATAAGAAAAAATAGCTCATTCTGAAACCATGTTAAAACCAAGTTGCAAACCATGGTTAGCTGTCACACATTACAACGAAATCATGGTTAACTCGAAACTGTAGATACGAAACCAGATATGTGTCCATAGTTACAACAAAACGGAATTAATTATCATACACTTGTAAAATCGCCATTTTTGTTGATGAACCAAAACGGGGGTCAAACAAATTTGATTTATTTTTAAGTTGAGAGTTCTAGATGCATTTATCACTGGTCAAAATATCTTCGCACTGCTCATCTACATCGACTGAACTAGTAACAATTTTTAGAGTAATGCTTAAGTGCTATAGTCATTAAATTATAGTTGTTATTAAGTTACAGTATTACCGACTGTTGAGCTAGTCTTAACATATTCCCGGGCCAGCTTTTGGTTTCTTAGGGTTATTATGGTAATTGTTTATTTAGCCGAGCTAACTATTCACTGGCTTCACCTAGAGTGAGAATCCCAAACATGTACCACAATATGATGCCTGTTGAATCTCCAAGGCTTCGTTTAATGCGTTATTTTTCTTTATTACTGCCTAGTAGCAGTTCATTATCAGCAGTCAAATTCCTGAATTTCCAATTTAGTAGATCTAGAATGTTACAATGAAACCCGGACAATTCATTGCAAACAGTTTATAGTTTTTGATTTCCTCCCAATAGCTGCCCATGTTGTATTGAATTACCAGCGGCCACTCCCTAGCAATAATTTTTTCAATAGTTTTTTCAAATATATAACAGTAGATTGGTTGAATGGTTTGATCTCAATGTTACTGCTCAGGAGTCCACATAAACAGCATACTGAGAGAATAGCCATGGCTAGGTGATTCATCTGGCCTGTGGTTTTGACTCGGCGGTGAGGTTATTATCTAGGCAATGGCTTATACTCGATGGAAATCGTATTAGCACTTATGGAATCGGCATTGATATAATTGACTGATTAGATGATGAATCATCAATAAAAGGTAGTCTACATAGTTTTTTTACTGGCCATTTATACGTGGCATCTTTACATTTGACTGTCACGATTTGCACTAAATTATCTTTCCCGGTATTAGCGTCAAGAACTCGTCCTAGCTTCCATCTTGTAGCACTTTTGTTTCACGTCTTTTACTAATACCATATCATTTTTTGCTAAATTTGGCTGGGCGATTTTCCACTTACTGCGCTGTTGAAGTTCGTGAAGATATTCTGAAGACCACCGGTTCCAAAAATCGTACACCATCTTTTCGACCCTTCTTGTTTTTAGCTCCATGTTATTAATCATCGCCTGTGTCATAGTCTTTAGTGAATCCCTAATCAAAAAATGTCCTGGTGTTAGCACTGAAGTATCAGATGCATCGTTGATTACTGGAGTTAGTGGTCGAGAATTAAGGATGGCTTCAATTGGCGTGGTGAGAGTATTTAACTCTTCGAATGTTTGACTTGATTCTCCTATCACTCTCTTAAGATGATGTTTACGGATTTTATTCCTGCTTCCCAAATTCAACCAAAGTGGGGAGTTTGTGGAGGAAAAAGGTGCCAGGTTGTCCTATCATTAGCTAACAGGGCTGCTATATCGTGAGGTAGTGTTGCAATGACTGCACGGTATGTCTTTTTAATTACAGAATTTGCACCAATAAAATAAGTTCCATTGGCCGAGAATATATCGGTACAAAGACCGTGTCTGGAGATAAACCTTTTGTATGATGCTATGCATGCCTCTATGATGCTATGAATGCCTCTACGCTGCTCACTATCTCAATGTGGATGGCTTTTGTGACCATGCATACGAAAAGGGCGATGTATCCCTTGTAAAATTTGGTAGTTCTAAGAAGAATAGGGCCTGCATAGTCAATTACCGTCAATTAGCCTTACTCTTGATGATGGTAAAATGCCACTATACCTTTTCTTCCAGCTCTGCCTGTAATTTTAAAAGTAAGTCTAGAAAAATCTCCACGGCATTCAATTGGAAAGGCATAGTAAGAAGGAAGGATGGTCCGTGCCACCATTAATTGTTTTGGATAAGTTCTCCAGGAGCTATGCCACGTTAGGCAACGTCTGTTGATTTTTTTTGAAATTTCACATGATGCCATGTTGTTGTTGGTACTATTTTATTAATTGTTGAAATTATATTTGCCACAAATGTTTTGAAACGGCTTGGGTCTCCTTTACTCCAGCATAGGTTTATAGTAGAATCTATGACCAAGCGTATTTGCTTACGTCTTGGAGTTTCATGGTATCTTGTACGTGTTTCATTAATTTTGCTAGTAATAAGGCCACGTTTAATTCAAGATGAGGGATTGTTAATTTTGTTTTGACTGTGCCTCCTCAATGGTGTCTGCCCCAGTTAGTAAGTCATCTACATAGAAGTCGGTCATCATTATTTTGGCCACTAGGTAATGCGTATTCGCTCCTTCCTTGGCTAACTGAATCAGTGAAATTACAGCTAGGTAGTTGGCAGTGGTAGTTCCGTATGTTAAAGTTTTTAATTTGTACGCCTTAATATGCTGAAAAGGATCCTTCCTCCACAGTATGCGGTGGTAGTTTTGATCTTCTGTATTGAGCCAGACATGGCGAAACATTTTTTCGATGTCGGCTGTTATCACCAACTTGTGCTTTCTCCATCGTAGTAGTATGTCGGCCAAATCCTCTTGAAGCTGCGAACCATTCATCATAATGGCGTTCAATGAAACACCACTAGTTCTTTTTGATGATGCATCAAACACCACACGAAGTTTGGTTGTTGTGCTTTTCTGGTTTGATAACACCATGATAAGGTATGTAGTATATATATTCTCTTCAAGGTCATCTTCTGGCTTTTCTTGTGTTAGCTCATGTGGTTTAGATCGATATATTCTTGCATGAATTGTCTATATAGCTGTTTATATTCTGAATCCTTACTGAATCTTTTCTAGATCTGCAGAAGTTTGGCTGATGCTTTTCTTCTAGACTCTCCAAGCTTGATGTGATTGTCCTTAAATGGAACTGTTCATACTTACAATAAATGTTTATAAGATTATTCTATAGTAACACAAATCGTAAATTTTTATAACTTGGCAGTTCATTCTTGAGTTGAGCTGGCGAAAGACCTCTACAATCCAATCAGTAACTGATTTCAAAAGACACAGTTGATTTTGAGTCACAACGACAACGACAAAGGTAAGATCAACTAGAACGCACAGCTTCTACGAACGTAGAATATAAATTACCAAAACTCAGATAATTAGCTGCTTTAAAGAGAGAGGTAGCAGACAAAGAAGCTACACCGACACCACATCAACGATTATTACTATAAATTTGCAATTTTTTTACGACACATAGTTACGCGGATTACATAACGAATATGAAAATTCCGCATAGATTTTCATTCTGCACAATCTGTTTTACAGTTTTCCATCTATATATGGTATGTATATATGTTTACGAGTATATATGCTGATTACTATAACTTCGTACATAAAAACTATTACTACTATTATAGTTATGATAATTTTTATTTTATTGCCACCACAATAGAAAAAATAACAAAATTAACATAAAAATAATTAGAGAGCTTACGATGAACATTGAACACAACCAAGAATAGAATTCTTCAATTTTTTTGAACAACTACGGCAACACCAAAAACAGTTGGTATAAACAATAAAATAAATACGATTCTTAATTGAATGGCATTATACCATCACGCGATATTTACTTTTCGTCTTTGGTTTTATTGGATATATATATAATGTTATAAAGAATTTAGGTCTTTAACGACATTAAGACGATATAAAACATTATACATGTGAGTGTATTTGTTATTATATTATTATTGTGTGTGGTTTAGTTGGGTTCTCGTCTTAAGTGGATGGATTAATCGAAAAACTCAATTTAAGGTAATAAAATTTATATTCGTAGCGAATGAGTTTTTCTCTACACGATATACTTGCTAATTAAATAGTTTCTCAAGAATAATAAATTTGATCAATAATTTGACTTATTCAAGATATAATAGAACATAGGAAAATGTTCCGACCAAGAAAGAATAGAAGAACAAATGATAACCGACCAAGATCAATTAAAGAGCGACATTAAGGAGCAAATCTGAACAAAAATGTTAGCTGGACAACAGCAAATACTGGAACGAATGTCAAATGGAACAACTAGAGACATTTCAACACGATTAAGTGGAGTATATCGACGATAAATGTCGTGATATGTCCGAGTCCGTTAACTCGGAAGTGGACGCTGTTCAAAAGGAAATGTATCAGCATTTTAAGATGATTGATCAACAAATTACTAAGATCGATAAAAAGTTGATGGATATAAAAAGTACTGTCCAAGTGCAAATATGGAGGTGACCAAAGACGGGAACTAGATCGTATGGAATTGAAAGGATGATGTTAGAGAATAGGAGAGACGCTCCAAGAGTATGCAGCTGATATCGAGCGGTTCGTGCACCTTACTTACTACAACATAGCGAGCGAATATAATAAGGTAATATTGTTTTCAAAATCAACGCTCGCAGAAACCATCGCATGAGCAGTGCAAACAACATCATCAAACCAGTAGTCATGGTACGACGAGTTCAGTTAGCATCGAGAGGAAAAACAAACGAAGAGGAAGATGAGATGTTGAGTTTGTGATAATACTGGTCACATCTGGAGGGAATACTGGCAAAGAAGACGTAAGCGGACAACATTACCAACACCTATGTTTCGAAAGCCCTTGGAAGAGAAGAAACGAGCTGCCAATGAAGAATATTATTCAAAATCAAAAGTGTCTCATGAACTAGCCAGAGTAGGAGATAGCTTGACGATTAAAGATGAAATAGACGGTCGGTTAAGTATCATAACATTTGATTCGGAAACTATCTTAACAATCTCAACCAATGAGAAAATTTAAGATATAAATGGCGGAAAGGCAGCTATTAAGGGTAATAAGGAGGTAGCCATACGAATAGATAACAATCAATTTTGATATAAAGTACTGGTGGCGGATATAGTGGATAAGGTCATCCGGGCTTCCGACTTCAAAAGAAAATACGTTTTCGTATTGGATTTTGGACGAGGCATGTTAAGTTTTAATAACATCGAGCTACCACTCGAGTGGAAAAATGGAAAGACAATCGAGCGTCTTCTTGGACCACCGTTCAACAAAGTAGATCAACTCAACGTGGGAGCTAAACGAATGACGAAACTAGAGGGAATGGACAAGAGGAGATTCTGGATTTGAAGGAAATCGAGGAGTTTGCTGTAAATGGGCATCAACCATCACGGAGGATATTGTAGGAGATTCGGATAGGAGCGGGTGGTGTCCAACTTGAAATGAAGGATTCTCTGGAGAGGTCCCTAGAGGACAAGGAAGAGGTTTTAATCGTATTCAGGACGAACAGATTTATGCGGTAGCCTGACGAATCACAGTAGCACCTATGATAAATAAAAGAGGTTCAAAATTAACGCAGAAGTTGGTTAGATATTTCAGTTGCAGTTCAGTTAAGTTTTGAATTTTGGAAAGTGTTATTGATTAGTGAAATTAAATGAAAATCAGTGTGAATAAATAGTGGTGATAATTATTGTGAAAAACAAGTGTTTAAATTTAATAGTGAATTATTGTGGATTTTAGTTGTGAAATAAATTAAGTATCAAAATTGTAGTAGTTGAGTTTTATATTCTCACTCCAGTGATCGAACCTGATAATTATTTAAATTTATGCTCAGTTAAATTGTAACAATATGTTATTCCATTTTTTTGTTGAAAAAACCACAATAGGCCGTAGTCACAATATCAGTAATCACCTTTCTTTGTAATATCGGCGGCTCTTGCTGTTTTGTATCTATTATTTCCAGTATACGTTCGACTAATCTATGATCTTAATTGTTAGGTTGCATACATGAGCGAATTATAACTTGAAGTAATAAACGTTTGTTGTATATGAAACCAAGTCCGCGATATTGAGAGATATACATATTGCACAAAGTATATTACGAGATAGTTGGAATCAACTACCTATACATTGGCAAAAATTATTATTACAGGTGAATGATCTTGGGTATAACATTGCAAAAACTGTATAGAGCAATAAGCTTCACAACGACCGATTGTAAAACACAATAAGTACTGCAGCAGAGTTGCCAAATATTACCATCACCCAAAACTATACATATATAGAGAAAACGCTGAACCTTTTCATCCACAAAAAGGTCATTCAAGAATCAAACGAGTTGGACTTTAAAATTAAAATAGATCAAGCAAGATAAGGAAGGATGGATATCCATATAACAAATAGAACAACATATGAGGATCCAACAAAATAATCAAACACAATCTGTATTAAGAAAAAAAGTTCAGGTAATATCACTGAATTATAGCAAAGATTATTTTACATAAAGATGACTCAACCAAAGCAAAAATTTACAATATGAACGATTTTGTTTGGTTTTGTTTTACTATAGAACAGGGGTACCCATCACTTTGTAGCGGCACCCAGAATAATAATTTTTGTATTTTAAAATGTTACTCTGATTGAACAATCTTTTTAGTATATAATAATCTTTGATTATAGGTTCCAAAAAAGTCAACGAGAAAAAAAGTTTAAACTTAAAGAATTACAAAAAATTAATTATAACCACCATAGAAACCTAAAGATATAAGAAGTCCATTGAATCGAGAATACATATCCAGTTAGATAACCTCAACTACTAAAATTTGTGTACAGTGTAATACATTATAGGTGCAATAAGACGACTACCAATTGAGAAAGTGGTACTAGACCGTATAGATCTAATAAAAATAGTCTATTTACGAAAATCATAACCACATTGCGCCGCTCTATGTCAGCCTAAAGAACTAATTAGAGGATCTTAGATTCGTTTTATTGGTCGTATAGGCGACTTTGATTTCAAATATACGATTCGATCTGTTTTCAGAAGCAATATGATCACTTATCACCAGTGTCTAATTCTTTATCGTTTACTTAACTTAAGCTTTACTGTGCTTTTAGTGAAACTAGAGGTTTAGCAAATTATTATATTTTTCTGATTTTCATAACTAAATAAATAACTAACATCTATAAAAGGAGTAGATTACCAAGTTATCGATCTATACGATAAGCAATTTAAGAACATAACTTATGTT
This sequence comes from Tipula lateralis, assembly GCA_963932295.1. Classification (NCBI taxonomy): domain Eukaryota; kingdom Metazoa; phylum Arthropoda; class Insecta; order Diptera; family Tipulidae; genus Tipula; species Tipula lateralis. Next base: position 62,369,362 of record OZ010737.1, read on the forward strand.
AAGAGGTTTCGATGACTTCATACAAGTGGCTGCTGAAAGAGACACATTTTCTTTCGTAGCCGCATACCAAAAATTTTGTTTCTCTTTCTATTTGAACCATCCTGAGCATATTAAAAGGCATTTGATACATCTGACTTCACTCCCACTGAGAACCATTAGCTCATTTTTGAGAATGCTTCCAGATATTTCATTCGGCTTTCCGAGTCCCTTTCTACTGCCACATAACACGGAACAACAAATCATAACAACACATTCCTACAAAAATGTGATAGTAATCATAAATTGCGATAACAATATCGCAATTAATGAATTGAGAAAAATACATAATTACATTTCCGATGTTAAAGACCAAGCAAATTGAAACTGAAGACGGCATAAGATTATACCGGTAGTTAAATAAATAAAAATAAAAACAACAATAATTATTATTATTGTTGCACTTAAGAGACTTCATGTTAAGAGACTTCGAAAATTTAACTCGGTTGAGTCTTTAATATAAGATCCTATCTGCTTTCTAAACATTTTAATAGAAAGCACAATAAGCTTCACAGGAACTCTTACATAAATTAACACTCTTTCCTACCTTAGGTATAAAAATTACATTTATAGCATTCCACCTGTTTGCACTGTGACGGACTTTCTTTCTCTAGACTTATATTAGTTTGCTGATATAATTTTCCTTTATTTATATAGTACCTTATGTAGCATAGCGCCTCGGATACCTCATCTATTTTACAACAAAAAAGCTTCCATGGACTTCTTAATTGGGAATTTATTATAAGTCTCAGTCTTCTGCAACTGTTGCCTTTTGTCGCGTATTCTGTTCTTTTTTAACCACCAAGGTGAATGAAACTTAATAGAGAATAGCTTTGATGAGTAGCGCCACTCCTGCCTAAGAATATATACTAAAACAAATGCAGTCATTAGTAAAGTAAGAACAAAAATATTCCAAACAAGTGGTTCGTTCGAATTACAACATTCATAAATTAATAAAAATGCAATTAAATTTTTAAATTATGCTGATCTATTAAGTAAGGTTATATCCTTAAGGCTATAATGTCTATAACATGTTATGTATACAACGAATAATGAACCAACTAACCCTCGTTGTTAATCATAACCTGAATTTTAAAATAAAGTTGGGCCGTCAACATTCTACAAATCACCAGTCTACCATAATTCTATTTGCTGCTAATGTATAATATCCCGACCTGAAAACATTGGTTTTTTGGATATAATTTAGGCAGATTATGTGGAACAGCACATGAGGTGTTTTTGACATTTAACGTGTGTAGATGCTCCTCTCAATCTCGATAGTAAATTTTAAATGATATGATCTCGAAGGAGTCATCCATGTTTTTATTGTCTAAGAACAAAATCCAATTTACGATACCATTCGAAACCACATAATTTTACTTAAGTTATGTGGTAAGCCTTAAGCGCAGCATATTTTATTAATTTAATTTAATTTGAATAAAAGAATTAATTATTAATAATTAAGGCTCATTTATAAATTTTATAGTGAATGAAAAATGAAATACTTTTTTAGAAGATTTGCTATTCAGAGTCGATACTCCAAAGGCGTAAGGTACAATAGTAAAAAAATTGCATACATTAAACCTTTAACTACAAGATTTTGAACAACTATGAGTGTGAATATAAGGTTCGAGTTCAAATTTCAATCAAACTTTTAAGAACTTAAGGCGTCCTTAATTAAAACCTAACAAGATGTTAACAAATATACACTATATGCTAGGACCAACCATTTCAATGTGGAATGTACGAGAATAATCGTGGCCTTTCGTGAACATTTTACGAACGCAAAATAACTCATATATATATAATATATATATATATATATATATATATATATATATATATATATATATATATATATATATATATATATATATATATATATATATATATATATATATAACGGGTGTTTCAACAGGCGAACTTCAACTTTTTTTCGATACGGACGGCGAACGATGGCATATTTTTATTGTTCTTTTGTCATTTGGAACTTCATTAGTATACATTTCATTAGTATATATTAATTTTTTATCAAAATAATCGTTCTGTTGCTGCTATTTTAAGAGCATTACGGCCATTTTACGGTCCATTTAACAAGCCAGCCCGTTCAACAATCGACCGTATAGTGGCAAAATTTGAGTCTACGTTTTCGCTACAGAATGTTCCGGTGCCCTCGAGAGCAAGAAGTGCTCGAAGTGTTGAAAACATCGCAGCCGCCAGGGCTTCAGTTCAAGAAGACGTGAATGTGTCGCTCACACGACGTTCGCAACAATTGTGCCTTTCTGTGACATCAATGTGGCGAATTTTACGTAAAGATCTTGGCCTACATCCGTATAAGATCAAGCTGACACAACAACTAAAGCCGTTTGACCATTTGCTCAAGAGCAAATCGAAAATGATGCAAATTTTCACCGAAAACTCATCTTCAGCGATGAGGCTCACTTTTGGCTAAATGGACTTGTCAACAATCAAAGTATGCGTTACTGGGCAGGAAGCAACCCACACGTGATTCATGAGGCACCGTTGCATCCCGAAAAAGTCACTGTTTGGTGCGGATTACATACCGGCGGCGTCATTGGGCCATATTTTTTCACCGACGATAACGATCGCCACATTACTGTTAATGGTAATCGATAGCGCGATATGATAAACGATTTGTTTTTGGTCGCAATTGAATGGAATGGACTTGGACGACATGTGGTTTAACAGAACGGGGCCACATGCCACACAGCACACGATACAATCGCGTTATTGAAGACTAAGTTCGATGAGCGTGTTATTTCGCGAAATGGGCCCGTCCAGTGGCCGCTGCGCCCGTGTGATTTGACACCTCAAGATTATTTTCTTTTGGGGTTATGTGAAGTCATTGGTCTATGCCAATAAGCCGGGGACGTTGCAAGAGCTCAGAGCCCATATTGAACGTGAAATTGCTGGAATTTCGGCCGATTTATGCGAAAGAGTGGTCGCTAGTTAAAAATTTCCTTTAATTTCGAATGTAGGTTCGTTTTTTATGCATATTTGGCACAGTCCAAGTATAAGGTACGTTTCTTCGGAAGTTTTTGAACATTTTGAAATTTTTCAAAACCTTTTTTGTCGATATTTCTAGTTCAGTTTGGGTTCTATTAGGAAATACAGTTCTATTTTATGTTGTGTTTACTATTAGAAACTCTAAGATATTTCTCTAAAAATATCTAACATACCATATATGCCAAGTCTTTTCATGTTTTTTTCATCAGAGTTTGCTAACTTCTACCTAGTCAAAAATTATCTTTTTGATCTGGAGGCATGATCTAGAACTAGCACAATTTCAAATATTAATTGAACCAGCAACGTTGGCAATACTATATAGATCAAGTGATACAACTCCAACTTAACAATAACGTTGTTAAGCAAGCTTAATGTATAAGTCAGAACAGAATACAAACAGAAATATACCAGTTAAAGAAATATGTTACCATTGTAACACCATCATAATCGGAACCAGAACTGTCTAGGATCAATAACTGCGCTAATATAACCAAAAGATTAACAATTTAAATAACATTTACAAACCTTGGAAGGTACTACAAAAGTAACTCACGACAATTTAATGATAAGGTACGTGTGAAATATTTCCTAAACCGATACTAAATAATGAAACAAATTTAGGAACGGTTTAGGAAAAATTTCATACGCCATTGTGAAATTTTTACTAAATTATATTTAGTAAAAATTCCTAATACACCTAATACACATTTAGTCATAAATTAAATTTTGGGAATAGATGTGGATATAGATAGAAATGTTAAGCAAATTAAGTTGGTTTGACTACATATCGACAAAGTAAACTAGTCATTCCCATACAGTGCTCGGTTACCCGATGGGTATTTCATCAGGTGTTCAGGATTTTTTTTTGGTGAAAAAATCTAACCCTTGCAGTGGTCGGAAATAACCAATACTCAAAATCAATACCTTGCCCGGGTTTTATCAATCTTTGTTTTTCGATTATGGTTATTAAATGCCAGTGAGCTTTCGATACATTTCCCTATTCAACTAAATATAAAAATACTTATTAAGATTTGGCCCAATTTTTCGTCAATTCTACATATGTTTGTCGGTTAGATTATCCAAGACCAGTGCTCATGATAAATGTCAGATATTTGCATAGCCAAACAATCTATTATTTGACTCGGCACCAATTTTGAATGGCTATACAAGAAATTCATGAAATGAAATTCAACTTGAGCGCTGGCATTTGATAGACATCATCAAAAAACACAGTGGAATTGTTGAGAACCGGTCAAAATCTTGATAAGTATTTGGTCGAGTTGGCCATATGTCATAAGTTGTATAGATCGTATGATTCGGAGCCATATTTGGCCACGATCGCTTTGCTAGCACTGACAAAAATTGGAAGTTAATCATGAGAACAGGCATTTGATAAATAATGAATGAATTTTCAATAGACATCACCGCGTTTTCAAGCCGATCCTGAATAGCAGTTTATACATATCTTCGTTAGTGCAATGAGATAACTCAATCGCATTAAGATTCTACCCAACAAAGCTACATTATACTCGTATATGCACACTATGTATGGCGTTAATACGTCTAGCTTTATAATTTCATTAAGAAAAAATTAACATTTTTATTTCACAATTAAAATATTTTCACGATTTACCACCTACAATTTTATTATTTTATAAAACGGTTTATGTTATATATTATTCATAATTTATTATTAAAATTTTCATAAAACTATTATTTAATTTGCTGTTGTCGTATAAAACTATAAAATGAAAACCAACCAAACATTTTTGATTATACGATTCCACATTATATATAAACTATAAATATTTAAAAAAATGTCTACAAACTAATTAAATTAAATAATTAGTATACATTTTAATATGAGTATATTTATAGTTTAAACATTAAATAATTTATTTAGCTCATTAAATAATTATATTAATTTGAATGAACAGTCAAATAAATTACATGTTAACTTTACATATAGGTGGCGGGTACACTGATTTTGAGTAGGTGTTTTAATTATATATCAAATTTATTTATAATATATAGTGAGCTGTATAGCAATGGTGTACACTGGTTATAGCAGAGTCATGTACGCTTAGCATATGTGAGAGGCTCCTAATGCAAATAATTTGTATTATTTTTGCTATCCGCAAAAGGTATAACGTAAAGTATATATTCTTGATTAATAATTCTTACATATAATAAAATAATACAACAGGGCACATAAAATGAACATAAATATCCTAAGGTAATATATAAAGGGGTTCTTTACGTTAAAAACAAATTTTCTTTTCTTCCAATTTTCATATTTACCCGTATGTACATATATTTATGTACACCCAGAGATGAAAATTGTTTTTCATACTTCCCCATTATTAATACTTAATAAGCCGTAACGGGATCATATTCATACATTATGCAAGTCATATTTCTATTCAAGTGCAGAATTGAAGACATCCGATAAATTTAACCTTCCATGAAATATTTATCAGATTCAAATCGGCCACAGTAAATAAATTTCCAATTCAACAACTGCCTTTTTTTAGTTGAAATTTAAATACAAATGGAATTGATTCGAAGAATCAAGACGGCTGTCTTTACTGGTTGTGAATATATACTCATGTAGCCTTCAAAAACTAAATAATTAATATTACCTGCCAAAACTTTTTCTTCCATTTTCAACCAGAATGAATAATAGAATTACTATAAGGATATGCTATATGCTGAATTCTTATCAGATCCAGATGATGGAGGTGGAAAGGAAACATAAAAACCAGAGAGAGAGAGAGAGATGAACCGAAAAATTTTGATCTATTATGGTGTTGTTTCCAAAATTAATAAGTGTAAGGTTAGTAACCAGCGATGGTGAATAAAACAAATTTTTTTAACTTTATCGGCCAACAGAACTATGCTTTCTCCAGCGTATTCCAAACGTCCATCGTCTAATTTAACATCGCTTATTTGGACTTCCTACGATCTATGTGAACATCTTAACGACAATGAATTGAGCAGGATTACATCGTAACTGATTGAGCAGGATTCTTGACAAATTCTCATTTTTAGACTAAACGGCGATCAGCCCCGCCATATGTTATTTGGCGTTATCCTAATCCGGTTTCATGTTTAACTATTAACATTTAGAAATAGATACGGTTCTGTCCGTCCAACGAATGGTTTTCATGTTTGAGTGACTAAATCGCAAGAACCCCTTATAGAACATATTTGAATTAAAAACTAAAATTTAAGTGCACCTGAATAACTATTTACATTATGTATTTATATTATATTAGTTACTGTAGCAATAAATCTAACTTGTTTACTAATCGTGACAGTTATTTTTTGGTCTGATTATATAAAAACTATCAGGATATTGAATTTTTCTTGCCTGAGAGTAAAAGTGTCATGACAGTTAGGAATAGTGTTGCCATCGCTTTTTTCTAGGACTAATTCTGGGCTAACTTCACATACATTTAAAATAAGTATTATTTTTAGCCTCAACGAGAATATTTATGAATTCTATATTAGATGGTAATCAACCACAGTAATTTACAACCGTTTTTTATCAAATTATTAATAACAGCACAAAACATGGATCATTTTAAACCCATAAGTAAAACACTACAGAAATCTAATAATATATGCAAAATTGCCGTCCAAGCAACGCATATCATGGTATTTGATATCATACAACATGTTTACGAATGTACTATATCGGATAAAATCTCATAGTAAAATGTCAAAAAGTATTTCATATTTTACAATACCTGCCGCTTTTGTAAAATATGAAATACTTTTTGACGAACGACGCCGGACGACTTTATACGTAATTTTTGTTCATAGTTGTTTATACCTCAGACAGACTAGGGATTAAATGGACACGATAAGCTCAACTCGATTAACTAATCTATCAGTTATCCAAAATCGTTGCCAGACATTGTATTTATTTAAAAAATGCTTCATCAGCGCTATTAGTGTGCGATATCTATATGAATCTATACGTCAAATAAAATATACACAACACAATTTAGGTTATTGGTTTTTTGTTTAAAAGTAATTTTAATTGTCAAAATTTAATAAAAAAAATAATATAGTATTTTTTAAATGCGTGAACCTATTTTTTGATGCGTGATTCAACATTGATCAGTTTTTGTATTTAATGTCAAAATTTTCCCCCAATATATATTTTAATTTAATTTTTTTCACGACTCACAATTATAAACAAAAACATAACCTCAAACCGTCAATGATGTTATTACTCTCCACTCTGGCTAAATAGTATTATGTTAGTGCTTGTACTTTAAGTGATATGTGCTTTTGTCAAATAATGGAGCCACTTGTATTTATATTTCGGTCGTATGATGTTATAATTTCTGTCGTATGATGGCAGCAGCATTTTGATTTCTTCTAATTTTGAAGGTTAACTTCAAAATTTTGATATATTAGTTCACTAATCGCACTTAGTCACGATTCTCTCGACACACTTAAGTTTATTTTGACAAAAATATCAATCGCGCTTAGTTTACCCCTAGTCTGTCTGAGGAATTAGTTTCTATATTATAATTTTAATTGTTGACTTAATCTCGAATTAATATTCAAATTTTGTAACAATTTTTGGACGCAGCTTTATCAATAGTTGTTTTAGCCATTTTTTTATTAATTTATTTAACAGGGCAATAAAACACAATAAACAAATGAAAATAATGAACTAAATCAAATTTTCGGGGCCGAACCACTCCTTATTGCAGGTCTCTTTTAACATCCTACCTTACGCTAAAGTCAAATCGAAAACGTACGACTCTGTATCCGATTTGCGTAGACAATCTGTTTCATAGACTTTCAGTATGAAAACGATGATAACGCATGGTTAGAATAGATAATTTAGTATGCTCAAAAGGCAGATATAATTCTTAATTAATACATTTCAACAATCATGATGAGTTGCTTATTGTTTAAAAATTAAAAAATAACTGTATGGTTTAAACTAGTGATGTTCGAATCGATTATGATCGAATCTTTTTAACCTGATCATTAAATAGTTCGAAACATCAATTTATTCGTTTTAAAAAGACAAATAACTTATAATGACTATAAGGGTATCGCGTTGATATTATGTGCCAACATGATATAATTCTGGAGAAGATTAAAAGATGGCACTAGTAGTAGTTGAACGAAGTGTTAACATTTTTTAACTGCAGTTTTTTATATTCAACGAATTATTAACGAAACCAAAATCTAAAAATAAATTTAATTTTATTGGAAATTTTTGAAGTAAATGGACTTATATTTATAAATAATAAATAAATAAATAAAACAAAATTTGTTTTTATTTTAATTATGTCATTACATTAAAAAATTACTTAGCGTACCATCTATTGTTCTCGTTAAAACGTATTGGTATGCCATCTAGAACTCTTCTCCGAATCTTATATTTAACGAAATCATGCTGTCGTTGGTATTTACTATGAAAATTGACACGATTTCTCTTATAGTATTATAAGTTATTTGTGAAAGATCATGTTACAAAGAATCAAACGAATCGATTCGTATTTCGTAAACATATTATTGTATATCTATAATGTTATACTGCTTTCATTACTCTTATTTTACTAATGTGAAAGAGAGCTAACTATAAAGCATAATTTTCTCAACTTTATCACAACATAAAGAGAAAATCACTTTTAAACTCGTTTTGTCTATTCGTCTCGTTTTTTTTCTATCGAACCGATTTTTTTGAACCAACTTTTAATACGAAATGATTCTTTTAAACGAATTGATCTCTCGATCGATATGATTCTTTTGAACGGATCGATTCTTTTGAACGAATCGATCATTTTACCGAACTGATTCTTTTGAACGAGTTGATTTCCTAAAAAAATTGTTATGAAATGTTGTAGCATGATTCTGTTTCAGTGGTGTATTGATTGAAGTTTTATAAAGATAATTTTGGTTTTTATTGATAATTTTGATTTTATTTTGATATTTATTTTTTCAAATAGATTAATTACATAAATAAAATTATTTTTAAAAATATTTTTATGTTAGAATATGTAATTCATTTATTTGTTATTATTTTTACCTAGAAAATGGAACAAAAAAATTTTTTTTATAATTTCCTTGAATAAACCCCGTTTAACAAAAAAAAAGAATCAGTTGATCAAAAAGATCACGTTAAAAGTATCAGGTTAATACCAAATAAGAATCAATCGATCTTGATCTTAAAAAACATCTATTCAACCCATCACTAGTTTAAACAAAAGGTTTCTTAATTCCTTGGAAATGTTTTTTATCATTTCAAATAGGTCACAATTTTTAGTTGAACTTTAAGTTTTAAATTGAAATTTGATAAATTGTGGCTTATTTTAAATGATAAAAAACATTTCAAAGGAATTATTACTGTATATTTTTTTAGGAAAACACGATAAAATCCTAAAAAACCTTGCTTTTCAAAAATGTAAACCTCAATAAAAATTAAAAATTAACTCCAAGATAAATTACATCCGCGTAAATTACATTAACTACAAGATGTAATTTACGAGGTTTTTTTAACATGTAAAAAACGTATTATTTACATAACGTAATTTTTTACATTCTATATGTAAAAAACGTAAAAAACGATTTTATGTAGCAAACTAACGCGCCATCTCTTATTACATCTTATTATAACTAAAGCACCATCTGTTAAAAAATCTTCTTACTATTTTATGAATAGAATTGTGAAGTAATTAACTAGTAGAATTTTTTTCGACTTCATACTAAATGTCACTAAATTTTTGATATACATTAAAATTATTAACTTCTTAGTTTCGTTAAAAATCATTTTAACTGGCTCGGGTGAAGGTGAAAAAAATTGCTTTACCTTAAAACTAACAGATTTCGCAAATATGCATTTATCTATGTTAATTAATAATGAACAGAGCGAACATCGGTAAATTTTTAAGATTTAAATAAAGATGGCACTGCGAATGATCTTCGTTTTTTTACATATTATTTACGTCTTATGTAATTTACGCAGCTTTTTACATAATTTACATAAAAAATGTAAAAACGTTTTTTACATGTGAAATGCTAACTGTGGTTAACGACCCCTTTCACGGTTACAATATTTAAAGAGCTGTGGTAGTAGTATTCTACATCAGGACTAAAAGCTGCTATACGGAGCTGGAAACAATACTAAAGTTAAATTTACAAATAACAACTTTTAAGTCAAATCAAACTAATAAAACATTTGAAATTCTATAATGTCAAAGCCTTCTGCAGTTTAATTTTTAAATCTTACTCCATACCAGCTACCATTACACAAACACCCCATAGTCAACGAATCAGGAAGAAATCTATAGTAATTTTTTTTATTCAACTTCGAAAAAACTCCTGGTGACAAATTGATAATGTAAAACGATTAACAAGATTTATTTATACTGGTGGGAGTTAAAAAAGTTGGATCGATAACTGCATGATAAAATGTCGCCATATACTGGCGCATAACGATAAAATTGTTGTATGTACACCTATACCATATGAAATGAAATATTTGGAAATTAATAAAAAATATCGTTTAAAATATTTTTTTGTTTATAATAAATAAAATTTAATAACTGAATGGTAAAACTATAAAAAATTGATGGACATTGTTTTTATATAGCTTTCACGAAGTTTAATTACAACGTTTATTGTTATAGTTATATGTACATGTATATGAAAGATTAAATATTACATTGATGTAGATAAATAGCTTATTGTATATTCGATACAGTAGGACACCAATAACGAAAATCACAAGGTATTTAAGATACTCTAATGTAAATATTGATTTTGAATTTGTTATAGAATAACGTCAAATATAAAAATCCTGAACCAATGGTTGTGGTTTCTACCCTAGGTTCAGTCGAACCATACTTTCGGAACACTAATCTTTTTCAACCATCTAAGAGAGGTTTGTACAGGAACTCTGTTGGACAAATCTCTTAGATGGTTGAAAATATAAAATATTATTTCTCGCTATTCTATCATAAATGTCACTAACTACCTATAACAAACTGTAAATATATTCCAATACAATCATATTCACATCAATTATATAAAGGCAATTATTGAGCCTCTATATACATATCAGAGTTGTCACCTTTCCTCGTTTCATGAGGTTTGTCGTCGTTTATCCAATTTGTTCTCACGGCCTTAAGAGTAAGTTATTTAAGAGTGAAATATTGAAAGCTACTTCTTATTTTAGCTTCTACAAAAAACCTTCTGCATATAGTGGATGAAATTATATAGAGATTAAAACTACTTATTTGGGAAACAAGAATTTCAATGTTAAGATTGTATAATTGTATAACAGTAGAAAACACTTAACCAGTTGAAACTGTTTGAAAAATGGAGGAGCCACACTTACGTAAAACAAACTTTTCAATGTAACGATTATCATGAATAAAATCCCATTCTTGATAAAACCACCAACTAACAAGTGCGAGTAGTGGATAAAAAATCAAAGAATATAAAATATACTAGGTGTACAGAGGGTTAAATAAAACACTTACTAACGCTGTGTGTTGTGATAAGAGTCATCGTGAAACTCACACATATTATCAAAGAAATATCTAATTGCTGTATACAAAACAACCAATTGGGGCTTTTGAGACTAGAAAGGATTAAAAATTGGGGCTTTTAAGACATTACAACCTTTAAATTTTCTAATTTTCACCCGAAACAACTAATTGTTGGCTCATATAGCTGAAATTACATGACAGCGATTACATGACAGTCAATTTTATAAATCGTTAAGATGGCGTTTATAAGTTTTCTTAATAACGACTCCTTCTATCACTAAATTTTTGAAAGCAAAGTATACTTCAAACTCCCAATGCTCTTAATGAACGGGTTGGTTTTAACAGTTAAATGTTTCGTAAAATACTTCCAACTCAAAATTTCCATTCTAACAAAATCTATGCATGCCCTTTGAGTTACTGTTTGGTGTAAATGAAGAGTAGTGTGATATAGCCATACTTTTAAAACATGTTGGAGCAGTGAAAACTATTAATGGTGAACATGATCGTGATAATATTGAAGCATTATTGAATTGTTTATGGCCTAAAACACATAAAATAGACTTAGACGATATGTGGTTTCAGAAAAATACTGCAATAAGTCACACAGCACGTGACACAATCAGTCAAGAGTATAAGAGTAACTTATTTTGCCTTTAACTTTGTGTGATATCTCAATCGAAGAATGGTATTACCACCCTGTATCTTCACCTGGAGATTAAAACAAAATAATCAAAACTGAAAATGTCTCTAAGCGATTTGGATGGAAACCCTCACAAGAAAAACTCGGCATATACACTTTAAACTATCTTTTGCATAGCATAAGAACTATAAAAGAATCCAGGATATAAATGTCAAGAATACGGATAAAGTATATCTAAATATAAGTTGAACTATGTAGGTGTTATTTTTAGAAAAGCCCCAAGTGGAGATTTAAAAATTTAATAAAACAAAAACGGCCAAATTTATTGTTTTATTTGAAAGTACAATCCTCCTGGTTATTTATGGAAAGTAATTTCATTCAAATGGGAGCTATTTGAATGAAATTACTTTCAAATACTCAATTATTGATGGATTGTCCGTATAACATTTGTTCCTCACGGCACCCACAAGTAAAAATTCAAAATGCGTCATATTATAACACTTTGCCGGCCAATGCACGTCACCATTTCATCTGATAATGCGGCCATCGAACTATTGTAACGCCCGATTGCTGAAATCTAAGGTCGCCAAAACCAATTTCTTCAAGATATGGGCACAAAAATATGTTAAAATGTGGCGGTAGTTGAAATACGGACCAATAAAACCGCCACGCCAAAAGCCGCACCAAATAGTAACACGTAATTGATGCATTGGCTTCACCAAATATATACTTGTTGATTTTCTGATCCCCAAATTCAACAATTTTTTTGTTAACGAACCCATCGAGGTTCTTGCCATTTCGAACCAATTGTCTTTGTTGCGGAAGAAAACTTTCAGATTTCCCACTTTTAAGCGTTAAACGAGTCACTTCGTCAACTGGAAAAAATATACTGGGTTTCTGTCAATGAAAGACTGACATTAGTATTCCAAGAGTCAAAATAATCAATATGACATATCTGAACTTGTTATTGGGCTACCCTATATATTATAAAAACAAAAGCGAAACTTGTCTTAAAAGTAGTAGCGAATGCAACCGGGCCATTGATAGATATATCAAAGCATTAGTTAGGATTCCCCAGCTAACATAGAACTAGGGTACTTGGTTAAGTGTATACATAGGATTATAAATACCTTCAAACAAAATTATACGTGTTTATCAATGCATTAGCTAGGGATACATCAGCACACCCGGTTTGAATTGCTCAAATATTGCCAACGCACTTAAACACAAATACTGTTCAATTTTTCTTATATGACAGAATCCACCTTTTATCCCTAATAAAATCATTTGACTTATATAAATATCCTCTATTTAGAATAAATTTGTATTAAAAATTAACTATTTAATTTACAAGAGGAAAATCGTAAAAGACACATAGTAAATGTAACGACATCTGTTTATAAATAGAAGAGCCCCACTCAGTAGTCCTGCATAAAATAACGATTTAAATACTCCTCAGCTTATGGAGCAGCATGATATCGCCTCGAGTACTAAACTAAAAAAAATGTCACACATACCAACCACCACCTCTTCCTTCTCCTCCCTTAATTGTACTGACACAATAAAGTTTGTAAAATAATTTTTTACGGTTATGGCTTTTTTATGTCAACTCATAAACATTAAATTAAAGTACGGGACAAGACAGTATTACGGATTCACGGTAGCAAAGTACATATATACGAGTATATAGACTAAAGCATAAAGTCAATTTTTTTTAGATGAAACTATATAGTAAATCAATAGATTTAAAAAAAAAGAAGCTTTTATGGCGTGATGCTAAAAAATATGATAAAGGGAGAAAAGCGTCTCCGACCAAAATTAGCCAACTCATCATAAATTATAATTTTATCTATGGATCTGATTGTTTGTCGAATACGAGCGTATCTCGTACATTATATACAAATATATTGTAATGCCGTTATTTATAATATAACAAAGTTTTATTTTGCTCTTCTGTCGTATTCGATTCGATTGCAAAATTTTCTTTTTTACTTCTTTAAGACAGATTACCTTTTTATTTATTAGACTTGGTGGTAGATAACGAAATAAAAATGGGAAAAATTAGTGAGAATATTTTTTTATATACATACTCGTATATTAAGAATTCGGCACAACAAAAGAATATTTTTGTACTTCACATATCAAGGTGTGAACGTGCCTCGTATCGATTCGATATAGAATTAATAGAAATAAATTATTGTTGGCAAGTATTTATATCGAATATAATATGATCGATTGGTGGATTTAGTTCGATATACGATATTAAAGTTTTTCACCGCCCGACCAATTTCCAATGATTAAAAATGGTTTTCCATCTATAAATAACGTTTCCAATAAAACTAAAAGCCGATGGTGTTCACTATCAATTGGTATATATAGTTTTTAGTTCAAAACGAAATTATTGATAACATCTTTTGAAAATTTCTTATTTTCGTCTTTAATGGCGTTCGATCGGGAAAATAAGTTGTTATCAATAAAACCATATCAAATTTATTTTTAGTTTCGTATATAAATGAAATAATTGATTTTGGCTAACGACAAGCACAGTAATTCTGACGAACAGTAGAAAACGTGTAAATAGGTGTAAGGTTATTTGCCACCACCATCAGTTCATCAGAAACTGACGATAACTCTGATACTTTATATTATGGAGATGGTTTTTGTTTGTTTGTATATAGAGATTGACGTGTGTCTCATTTTAAGTCACTTTGTTGTTTTGGTTATATAACATTAAAACGTCAATGTAGATTACAATCGACGAAATATAAAGAAAATGAGTAAAATAGGGATTTTCGTATTTTCGACTCGAATTTTCTTATCAGAAAAATACTTTTCTTTTATTTTGATGTTTTTCGTCTCTCGGAGAAAAACTAATAATTTATGATTTTATAATCCCAATTGGTACACACACAAAAGAATATAAAAATCATTTTTTTTCTCTTTGTGCTTTTATTACCACTCACTTTTTCATCTTCTTCAGCATTTCTTATTGTTTACACGAAATTGTTTTTTTTTAAATGTAGAAATGAAGATTAATATTTTAAAGCTGCCAGTCTAAGGCCGAAAGTTGAATTAAATAGAGAGATTTTAAAAATTTTTAGGGCAACATTATTTAAGAACGTAAAGTGAAAATTTATTACTCGTAGTTTGTGGTTAATCATTGGTTGTGGTAATTATCCTAATAAAAATTATGAGCTCACCAAAACAATAAATATAAACCAGGTTTAAGACAACATGATTAAAGTAGCGCCAATCTTAAGAATGAAATTTTGACCTTTCGAGTTATTATATTATACGATTCCCTTAAGATTAAGAACATTTATAAATATTATCGAACTATATACAAAGCTGAAGAATCGATAAACTTAAATGTTAGTCTTCCACGTTCAACATTGAAGAATAAAACGACATCGAAGCAAAATTATTCTTTGTGAAATTCATAAAGAGGTTTCCGCGTATCATTATCTCTATAGCTCCCGAATATGATAAAATATAAAATCATAATAAATGGGAAAACGACACTGGAAAATCAGTTTGATGGCAAATCTGTAGAAAATACTTTTATTGATGAGCGGTAGTTAACATTAGAATAATGCAAACGTAACCATCTAAAAATGATTCAAAGTGACGCTCAACGAGGTCAACTATTATCACAGCAAAATTTACAAAGAATTAGTCCTCATTTGAACTTTACCCAACCAAGTTTGACTCCGACTCACTGAATTAGAAAAATATTTCCAGATTTTAGGTTAATTGTTCGTAAATACATACATTCTGGCACCATCGACAATCACGTCACTAAGTCAGTACGAACTATTTAAACACCTCTCTTACCCTTCGATAGTGTAACTGTCACTAAGAAAATACTACGAATTAATCATTGATCATACTAGTGAGGGGAACTTGAATTCATTCTATAAAAGGATTCACATCGATTGAAAACAGTTCTTAGTGACACAGAACTTGATTGTCTTCATATCTAAACTGTGACGTTTAGTGCTCCTGAATTTTAGTCAAAAAACTACTACTGTGGAAAGATGACTATATAGAACTCTCTTTTCGATTAAAGTGGTGAAAAAAGTATAACCTTAAGATAAAAGCACACGAGCCAACACGATCGTTTACGGACTGAACGACTTATAAATATGTAAACTGTATTAAATTCTTTATAAACATGTCATTTATTTTTTTTTCCGGTTTTTACAGGCCATTATTGGCCCGTACCGTGTCAACAATCTGACTCCAACAGTTTCGATCACGAGCCAGCTCTTCATACTGTTGCAAGCAACCAGAAGATGCCAGATCGCTCTCTACGTCGTGGAGCCATCGTCGCCGACAGCGACCTCTTCGCCTACCGAAAGGCTGTTCTCCCTTCAAAGATCGCTGTATCATTCGTTTCGGATCAGCACGCAGAACGTGACCGAGCCAGCGTATTCGCTGTCCTTTGATTTCATGCACGATATCAGGAATTTGCATTAAATTCCTAATCTCGTGATTGAATAGAACTCGGTATGTGCCATCAACGTCGCATTTTGGGCCATATATCACACGCATGATTCTTCTCTCGAATGTTAGAAGCCATCTTTGGTACTCATCCGTCAAGGTCCAACTCTCACATCCATACATGACAACGGGTCTGATCAACACTCTGTACAGTTTCAGCTTATCCGTATTTGCAAGATATTTTGATTTCAGAAGTGGACGTAGAGGATACAAAGCCCGATTGCCAGCGGCAAGGCGAACCTTGATATCCTCTCTCACACTATTATTGTGAGTAATGAGAGATCCAAGATACTTGAATCTCATCACTCAATCAAACGTGTGGTTTCCACTACTGAAATCACTTGCGTCTTGGTCTCGAAAACCAGAGATCAGATATTTGGGTTTAGACTCATTGATTTTGAGACCAACGGAAGCTGAAAACTGTTCCAGTGGATCAAGTATCTCTTTCACTCCGTTGCCATTTAATCCAATCATACAGATATCATCTGCATACGCAAGAAGTTGATTTGATTGTCGGAATAAGATATTATCCTGAGGTGTTGCACTTTTACGAAGGATGTATTCCATGAGATTAAAAAGTATTGGGTACAGCGCATCTCCTTGTCGAACACCACAAGTAATTGCAAAAATTCTCGATAGGCTTGTCATTTATTTAACGGAAGAAATTATGTATGTGTATAATGAAAGATTCCGTACAGATCAGAAAGTACTTGCTATGGAATTTTACACAGTGAGGGTAAACTCTGTTCATGGGTAGTGATTACCTATCATGGGCAGTGATTAGCTGTGTAGCTGAATCAATATTAACTCGTTAGGAATTTTCGTGGAATTTATAATGTGGTCAGTTTCAATGAGATAGTTATCTTATAACCGTTTAATAGAAATGATTACGGCCTGTCATCAGGCACGAGCTACTATCGGTTTGATGTTATTGGTATATAATATAATATTTTGTGTTTCAATGTTTCAGACAAATTCTTATTGGTTGGGAAGAAACATACATGTTTATAGTCGTGATGAACAATAACTAGTCTTAGATTTCGTATAAGCAAAGGATTCTATAAATAAAGAGGATAATCAAAAGGAGTAACTAAAAAGACTACTAAAGAAACAGATTAATTGATGAAGTATGCTTAGTAGCAAAGATTGTTCAGTTCAGTACAGCTTCTAGTCCATCGAGTATGACAGTTTCTAATAGTTCATATTAACTCATAAGTTCAGTAATGTATCCATTAGATAGAGACGTGATACGAAAACGTATAGGCATAACATAAAAAGCTTCTGTGGCCCTATTCTGGTAATTCCCGGGGAAAACAGTATTGGGGAATAATTTTATATGTAATTAGAGTTTAAATATTTTATTTTCTGGCATACTGAGGTAAAAATCTAGTGTTAAATTGGGAATAATTTTTCCTTTCAATTTTGGTATGGAAAAATTATTCCCAATTTATAAATATTTACATCGAACCTTTTTCGTCAGTAGGCCGGAAAAAATATATTTGAACAGAAATTTCATATAAAATCTTTCCCAAATTCCCTATTCCCCAATTTCTCGTGGAATTACCAGAATAGGGCCACTGATGGCTATACATTCATTATTGCCAGCATAATTAGCAAAGTTCGAGACATCATGGTATATGGTGATGAACATCAGGTACAAAGAGCAATATGTTCGAAATTTAAAATATGATTGGCACAGATTGGGCGTCAGTAAAATAATCATATTAAATAATATTAATTCTTAGAATCTTTACAAGAATTTATGGAGAGAAAAATTTTCTCACTGTATTTTGATCATCAAAGATTTTTAGGGTTTTACATCTATTGATTCTTTCGGTGTATTAATTTTTGTTTAAAAATTTCAAAGGGAAATAAATTAAGCTTTCTATCTCATTAGATTCACATACATCATTTACTTTTTGGGTGAGGTAACAATTAAAACAGCAAATACACGTTTACACCTATCACATTTTGTTTAAATGTTTATTTTTCTATTCGGCACCACAGAATCATATTGCAACCAGCTGATCCAGTTTCGGTTCAACTTGTTCGATGATCATTTTGTGCAACAGCATACTGATAAGCTTAGGCGTGTTCTTTTCATTACCAAGAAAGTGTTTTCGCTGGACTTGCATTTTTCAATTTATTTTTTTTATACTATGCAATCTGTTATGAGGCTCAAGGCTCTCCCAGCTCTTTCGTGGTTCGCTTATTTACACGTCCTACTTTACGCCTTAATAGACAAATCGATGACGTACGGCTATAGATCCGATTTTCGTAGAACCATCTGCGTATTGCATAGCTCCATGCCAGCCTATAGTACTGACACGAAAGATGGGTCGGCCCATGAGTTGTGCGCTCCAACAAGGGGTCATAGATGTGTTTATTCACACCACCGATGGTAATCAGATGGTGAAAAATCCTTTTTGCATCCTAGCTCCAACTGCCACCTTGAGCCACCTGGGCGGTCATTTTTCAATTAAATATATCAACTGACATCATTTTAATGCTCCAACTTTGTTAAGTAGGTATTGTGCCTGACACCGTGTCTTGGTAGTCACCAAAAACTTACTGAGTACAAATAATTCAAATCTATAATTTTCCCTAAAAATCAGGATTATCGTGGCCAATTCAATCAGAAAAATGTGACAGACAATTTAGAATGGAATGAATTCGGACACTGAAAACAGTAAAATACTAATTAACAGCCATCTATGATTATTTGATTATAGCTTTACAAATACTTTTATGGCCTGTTTTTTTATTATATTGGAGAGATCAGTGGCACTATTCAAGTAACTCCCCAGGAATTTGGGAAAGATTTTATATGATTTGTCCCAAAGTCCCAAAATTAGTCCCAATTTAACACTGGCTTTTTACCTCAGTATGCCACAAAAAGATATTTAATATCAAATTATATAAAATCATTCCCCAATTCCCTATTCCCGTGGAACTACCAGAATTGTGCCACAGAGAGATAAAAAGAAAGCCTTTTCCGGTTTTTTATTTTATCTGATCGATCCGATTACTTTTTTGTCGTTTTTTTTATTTCCCATGGTCATTCTCCGATCGTCAATTTTCTATCTAAATTATTTTTGAGATAATTCAGAGAAAAAAATATTTTCAATATTTTGACTGCTAAGATGGCAGACGCTATGGAAAATGGTAATCAATAAATTAAATATTATTATTATTTTATCTTAATTTTATTTTCATATATTATGTGCTCTAATTTGATTTTAATTTCTATATTATATTTTGACATTTGATTCAACAGCGAGTCAAATGCATAATGTCAATCAGTTGTCTAATGTTCAGTGGCCCTTACTAGTTTTCAGTTCAGCGTATAAAATTCAGAAAAAAGGTCTTTTCAGATAAAATATCGGATTTTTCAGATAAATTATCTCTCTGATTTATCTGAGCTCTCCGATCTATTTTACTATACACTCGATCTATTTTATAGTGATATATACAATTAAAGTTGTTATTTTACATGTATGTAAAATACTTTTTTTACATTTTCTATGTAAATTATGTAAAAAACAGCGTAAATGAAATAAAACGTAAATTACATAAAAAACGAAAAAAAAACAAATTCGTAGTGCCATCTGTTTTAAAATGTCAAAATCTACCGGCGTTTGGTTTGGTGTTGGCCATCAACATAGATAAATTCGTATCTGCAAAACCAATAAGCTTTCAGGTCCACGTTTATTATTAGTTAAAGTAATTTTTTATCTTCACCCGAGCCAGTTAAGGTAATGTTTGACATAATTAATCTGTTAATAATCCTAATCTTAACAAATTATTGTGACAGTCAGTATAAAAAAAAATTGTGAACAGTTAATTATTTCACAAATTCTATTTGTTAAATTTTCACAATTTTTACATATAGAATGTAAACAACATTATGTATATTACACGTGGAAGTAACATCGTCTAACTTACACGCCCAACTGCGTGTGTACAATAATGATGGTGCATGTTCCACTGTTGGGCGTGTAAATTGCACGGTGTAGTTTACATATTTTTTTACATGTAAACTCGTGTAATTTACACAAGGTTATGTTTACATTCTATATGTAAACAATAATATTATGAAAAAGTTATTGTCGGTAACAAAATTGTGTCATCTATGTAATACTCTTGCTGTAATACCAGTATGTGCTAAGCAATGAAATAATTCAGAAATAGGTACTCTAAAATCTTAGGCCACGCATCTTCAGTCTAAATGTCGTTTTACAACTCGAACAACGAGTTGTAAAACGACATTTAGACTGAATTTTTAACCATTTTTAATCACTTTTTTTTAACCAAGTGTAAATTACTAGACCATTCGCTTATAAAGTTCTCTTCATAAATAAAGGTATTCGTATTCCTTCATCTATGATACTATCAAAGCAGTCTTTTAAAATTCCTTTTATTTATCTAGTGCTAAAAGACGAACTCGACTAGCAACAGAGAAGACCACAAGTTTCTAATGGGAGTGTAATGTCTGTTCATCACTTAGAGGATTGTAAGTAATTTTAATGTAATTTATCAACCACTTATGAAAATCTGAGTAAATATTGATTTTTTCACGACAGCTGGATAAAAAAGCCACCACAGCAGGTAAAGACGTTAAAACCAAGAAACAACAACAATCGCTAACGCTGTGGTTCATAATTGGATATGTGGTACCTATCGAACTGCATTCAGACTCCAATTTTGAATCAGTGGTATTCCAGGAAATATGTCAATTATTGGGAGTCAACAAAAAAAGAACAAGATTTCAACAATATTTCAATACCTTTTCATCCTCAATCAGGCGGCATAGTTGAACGGTTTAACGTTAGAAGAATTTCTAAAGAAAACCGTAGAAAGAAACCAGCGTAATTGGGACCAAAATATACCATTTGTTCCTAATGACATATCGGTCATCAACAAAGGATACAATCAGAGAAAGGATACAAATTTCAAGCAATAGGATGAAGGCACGATATGACATCCGTGCAAATAATAGAGGATTTGAAGAAGGGCAGTTCGTTTGGCTTCACAACTTTAAACGGAAGAGAGGCTAGTTACCATTACTGTCGACTGACTGGAAAGGATCATATAAGGTGATTCCAAGAATCAATTCGAGGAAAACCAAAGGTTTTACATTTGGAAAGGTTGACTCTCTATAGAGGAATTGGATCCTGTCACATGATTTTTTGCGGAGTGTGGTGTTACGGGCGCGAGTAATATCTCGGATTGAAAAGAATAACTAAATGTTCGCAGTTGGAAATCAACATGAACACAGAAATAATAAATAAACGGAAACTTCTACTATGACCGAGAAGCGGGCAAATTGAGTATAAATACGCGAACAGAAAACGTTGAGTTTCAGTTTGAATTGGAACAGCGTTAAATTAAAATCGGGAAAAGTGATAATATATATATATATATATATATATATATATATATATATATATATATATATATATATATATATATATATATATATATATATTGTATATATATATATATATATATATATATATATATATATATATATATATATATATATATATATATATATATATATATATATATATACCCCATAGCCAAACGGATTTCGTTTTTAAAGAGGTTTCGAACATTTTTTACAGAGAGAATGTAAAAAAAGGCTTATGCATGTAAAATGCCAACTATAGCACGTATAGCAACATTTACCAAATACTAATCTACATGATGTGACAAATGAAATCACATCGCCAACACTTCGTCAGCTTTAGAAGATCCATCTCATTCTTATTACAATGAAAAAATATGGATTAGTCAATCTGCAGCCTGCTTCCAGCCTGTGGAATAGTCCACAGAATTATGAATAACAATTCTTAGAAAAGACAAAATGTTAAGAAACTATAGTATCAAGGCTGCCCAAGCGAAGATTTTTTGAAAATGTAAGTGCTGTAAAAGAGATTATGATATCAAGCATGTCGAAAAATCATGAGGAGGTGTACCATTAGGCAGGTTAATTTTTGGTTTTAGTAAACAATCCTACCATTTTCTTATTATTTAATTATGTTTTATTATAAAACGAAAACATTATGAAATATATTTCTATACAAGCATTGTACCACTTACGTAACTGGAGAGATATCTCGTAAAACAAAAGTTTACTTTACTTACAGTTCGGTCATCATTATACTTATAACAGTTATAATGTGTTCTTACCTGAAAAGAGAAAAGAAATATTATTTTCTAACGGCCAAATTGTTAAGGATAAGCAATAAACGGTAGCAGTTAAGCATCAGCAGTTAATCAATTTTGTAGATTAGATGCCAAAATTTATTTTAATAAAAATTAATAAAAATCGAAGCCATCGAATATTTAATGTTTGTTTTTGATAAGATAGATTTCGAGTTGTTAAGTTTATTGAATGTTTCACAGACGTTTACTTCAGGATATTTTTCGTATATATGTCTATATAGTATACAGGTCGTCCGAGGTTAAATGATTAGCTGAAAATAAACTAAAGCGTGCTGATTGCTGAAACTGTAATTGACTTATATAACTAAGCTGTACCCATATGTAGCTATGTTCGTCAAAGTTTGTTAACCAATCAACCCAAGTTACCCAATCAATTTATATATACACATTACTGTGTTGTTGACTTTTCTTTTCCTAAAACTTTTCGTCCTTCGATGCTTCACGATTTTAAGAAGTCTAATATAGTTAAGTAAATAATCGTTACAATTTTAATTTGACAACAATATATGGACACAACAAACGTGGGTAAGAAAATCGATTTTTTTTCTTCGTCTTGGTCTTGTTGTTGTTTATATATGTGATAGTCGATTCATGCAAATTTTCTATAAATGTTTGGTTTTTCCTTGTACACAGTTCATTTAACCGCTTTATGTGTTATTTATGATGGTGGTACTACAAAATCTATATAACTTATTATTCAAATGAAATGTGTCGACAAAAATAATAATTTGTGCTTGTAATACTTTTTGCGCTATGTATACAAAGAAAAACTAATTATCATATGTACAAAAACAAAACAAAACAAAAAAATAAATAAAAGCAACCAACTGTCAACTCGCGCGTCAAATAATTATTTATATCGGCGTGTAATATCCTTGTGCTGGACGGAAAAAAAGGAAATTTGTTTGTTTTTTTTTTGTTAGATTAATTAAAAAAGAAAATACGTTACCGCAATACTCTATCCAACTGTCCATCATGATGAATATTCCAGTCACTCACTCAACACACAAAAGGAGTCTCTGTAAGCAAATGAATGAGGCTAAAATTACTAGATGCGAGGTGTGTGAAAACAAAACATAAACCAAATGTAACGATTTTTTTATGATTACACTCGTAGTGTGACATGCGGAACAATATTTTCTAATGTACATAATATGGCGCGGATTTATTCAAGATGAGTGGAGCAACGGTATACAGTGTACGATTGTCATCCTTTTCGACACGTAAATATTATAGTAATGTTGATTCAGCTTTTCGATCGTGTACGTATCTGAGTTAACATAATTAAGATTATATATGCAATATTGCTTGTTATGTACCTGTGTAGAATATCAAGGTATGGTTTCGGGGTATATGGTATTAATGATATATGCTAGCTGAATAAATATGCACACAAATATTCTATTTGTATATATACATATTATTCGTATACAGACTAATTAAGTTGGGTGCTATATAAATGTCGAGCTTTTTATCTCATTTAAATTGCATATTTTTTGTTTTGCTCGTTGTTACTACACAATATAAAAACTTTCGAGATGAGGACGATAGAGAATTTTAAATTATTTTTGAAATTTAAATTAAATCCGAACAGTTAAAAATACATATATAGTTTTATTTTAAATCTCATTAAGATACGTTTTATATGTGCAAATTACACAACAGGTCAACATCTCACAATATGATGTATGTTATAATAAATTATGTTTGTATTAACTATAAATGAAATGAATTTAACTAATGTTTTTCTAACTGTCTACATATATGAAATTTACTGCATACATACCCGCATTTTTAAGGATGCCTAAGAATTTAGATATATGACTAAAATACTTTATCTAACAAACTCTAATTAAAACAACACCCACACACATTTAATATATATATTTGATATATGTAGATCAACACTCACCCAAAAATTACAATGCTCCAATATTTTTGTAAATGACCCAATTCTGAAAAATATTCTAAAAAATTTGTGACGATCATCTTTAGAATTTTGATGTGGTAAACACTCAAATGTCAAAAACTATGTGCGAAACCACTGATTTAAATAACTTTTATTATAGTGGTGCCACTTATTTTATATATGCCTCTCGCTTTTAAAATTTATTACCGAAAAATTGATAAATAGTCATAATTACCTAACCTAAACTATGGATTAGAGGCCATAAACGGCCCTTACCGCGCCTCAACTGAAACCTTTCGAATCAGTTTTTTTAATGATTAGTGCACATTGTAGGTGGTCAGCCCAACGAATGTTTTTACATACAAACGCGTTTTTATGTCATCCGGTTGCCTGTTAATTTTTGGTCAATTAAAAACTCTCTTAACCATTAATCACTAAGCTACAACCGGCGATAATTACCTAACAGTGTTCTCAAATTACGAACTCGAAGAATAAAACGTCAAAAACCAAAGAACCCGTAATTTTATATTATTTATACATGATAAATATAATCTGACATATGTAATTATTATGTAAAATTTATGATTAATGTAAACAGCGTGTTAAAATTGATAAATTTAAGCTTGATTTTCGAAAGAAATAAAAAAAAAATTCAAGAAAAAGAAATAAAATTTTCTGTATCTCTGTTATAAACTAAATACTTTTTTTGCTCCCATTAATTTTTAAAAATATAGTCTCCATAGGTATTTATCTCAGTGTGCAAAACACACAACCAGTATACTTCACTACTACACCTTATATAACTATGATTTAAATTTAAAATAAACAATAACACTCATTTCGTAGATGACTACTACGATTAAAATCCAGTTCAAACAAAAAAACATGCACCCAACGTCATTATAATCAATGGTCGAGTGATCATGGTGTGCGTTGTATTTATAAAAAAACAATTTCAAATTATTAAATAGTAATGATGAACGAAAGAGATAACACTAGATAGCTAATAAATGAATATCGAAACAAGCTGAACATACAATGACAACCAAACTTAAGTACGTCACAAAAACAACACAAAAATTACATATAAACTATAACATTTAGGGCAAAAAGAATGAAAGTGTCCAAACAAAAAATTAGTACCACAGTACATGGTGAAAGGTGACTAAATTTACAATATATTTAGTGATTGGTAGTTATATAACGTTTAAAGTTTTTCTCTATTCTGTGTTTCATCATAGCATCCTAAATATACAAGCAGAAATGCTTCACCCTCTAAATTTATCGAGCTTATTTATGGGGTCTAGATTTTCATACACTCCATAAGAACCAATGTAAAATTGAAGATTTTCGGCTCAATTTTAATGAATGAAAAATACTTAAAACGAAAATTATGTTTATATCAATATTTAAATCAAACATGTTCATATAACATATATAGAAACCAAATGAAAATACGAATTATTTTAAAAGTTATGATCAAAATAAAAACGGTTTGATTTATTCAATTTGTATACATGTATATGTTCTAATTGGTTCTAAACGCCGTATAAAAATATATAAAACGGGTCAATGACGTATGAACTACGAAAAAGAAACATATACTTCAAATATTGGATGAGAGATGGCACTTAATAATTTTAATAATATAAATCGTATTTATTGGTATTTTAAAGCATATGTTTAATGCGATAATACGAAGTACACAATTAAAATACCCAAACATTTGAATGAAAGTGAATTGTTCAAAAATTATTTTAAATTTTTGTTCCATTCAATTGTTATACTCGATACAAGATGGCATTATAAAAGTCGTTACGATTTTTAACAGTGTGAATTTTTAAAACAATTTTAAGTATTTGAATGGTTTTTTTATTAAAATTCATTTATTCAGATACAATATTAGTTATTAATTATAATATAAACGTTATATTATAATAAATAATTTAACCTATAAAAATTTTGTAAATAACTTTTGACAGCAAAGAAAAACAAAAATTACAAAATATTTTTTTATTTTTTCTTTGCTGTACACTGTCCGACATTTTTTAGTAACAAATTTGAACTGTAGGGCGACTTTATTTTTTAATGACGTCACAACTTATTGATGTGTTAGTAAATATTGGATATAAACTTTTTAAGTTCGTTTTCGATGCTTGCTGCTTCTATATTTAGGATGCTTTGGTTTCATTAACGATCCAAAGTCTGTAGGTTATCAGTAATCCAGATATGATGCTTTTAAATGTGAGGCAGCCCTATTCTTTCTCCAAATATATATATATATATATATATATATATATATATATATATATATATATATATATATATATATATATATATATATATATATATATATATATATATATATATATGTGTGTATATATATATATATATATATATATATATATATATATATATATATAACCTATAAAAAAAAATATATATATATATATATATATATATATATATATATATATATTATATATATATATATATATATATATATATATATATATATATATATATATATATGTGTATATATATATATATATATATATATATATATATATATATATATCTGGCTTGAAAAAATTCAACATGAAAGTTTGTGCAAATAATCCCTGCTTTCGATTCTACCATCGGCCATGTTTCAAAGTTTATTATTTTTAGATAAATACCAATGGTAAAAATTGGTTTACTTTCTGCTCGGTGTTGGGTATTTCTTTCCATTATGTTCTTTATACTACAGATACTTATATTTCAGATGATGCCATTTTCATTTTCGAATTCACCCTATTTCAATATGAAAATTTGGGCCTCATCTGTTATCTAACTCAACCGAAGTATAGACCGATGAGATTTGTTATTGGCATGTTTATAATTGAATAACGGTTTCTTTTTTTCACGGACGTCTTACTCAAAATATTTATTTTGATTACGTTCAGTAGTTGATCTATTGTAACTGGGCATGAAAGGGTTGAATGAGAGATATTGTTCAGGATGATTGGGAATGAATTCTGGTTTGATCGCTAATGGAACTGTCGGTTTGTTGGTTGATCGTGTTGTATTTGTAGATACTGTCGCACGATGTGTAGTGTATCTCCAGTTGAATGGTGATGGGTTGTAAAGGGATTGCATCACATCATCTCGTGGGTGGAACCTAGGTAAAGTACACCAAGTTCTTTGCTGTTGTATGTCCTGGAATGAACATACATGCACACCATATGTGGTTGTTATGTTTCGTTTACCTAACCAATTAATTTGTTTGTGTGAGTAATTTGAAGTCTGGTTGTTTCTGTGATAGTAGATTAGAAAGTGATTTTATTATGCTAGCAGTAGTTTAGTAACGATTTGCCAGATTAGTTTTTTCATTATACCTGTGAAGGGACTTAATCTGCACTAAAAGACAGATGGTAAAATATTTGGCAAAAATCCACTTTATCATTAACATTAAATATATACATAAAATTTAATGATTTAAGATTCTCTATCGGTTGAAACCTCATTTTTATTCATTTCAACGTTTGTTATATACCGTCCATGCCCATTTACGATATACTGAACTTAAATTAAAGCCCAAATATTTTTATTTAAAATTAAATCAAAATTCTCTTCGGTTTTCAACACTTCGATGGTAAATATAAGATCTAGAATAATTACTTAATTCCCTTTATAAAATATATTATATTAGGTATAAGTACAATAATCCAGAAATATGTGGCACTACTAATAAGCTCATAAATCCTAGTGTATACTCAAAAGTCGATAGTAAATAGTGCACATAGTTAAGAAGATCAAGAAAACTCTCGATTGTCAATCGAGAGTTAGTTAATTTTAAAAATTATTGAAAATTGAAAACTATTGAAAATTTTGGCCCGTTAATTTAAAGCATATTTCAAGACTAACACTGTATGCCTCATGCGAAAAGTGACGGCTAAATTTAAAAGTAAACTCAATTGACAAGTAGTTTTTACCAGTTTCTCATAGATGGCACTGTAACCTGTACCTATATCTATAAAACTATTCGTTATACAAACATGGTAACTTTTCAAACGTCATATAACTGTATTTTTTTATTCAACAAGTCTCTCAGATTATAATTTGTTCAAATTTTATAGTAAGCAATCACAAAAGCTGATCGCTAAATTGAAAAGTAGCCTCGCAACTAGCCTTAATTGAAAACCTAGTGGTTAATAGCTTAACTAATATTCAATTTATAAAAGTTGGTAACTGAGCCAATTTTTTTTTAAATTTATTTTTCATTTGTTTTTATCAAAAACCCAATTACAGTTCCAAAGAGAGTACACTGTAAATAATCCTGTTGTTTTGACTATGTAGTTTCCCCAGGAATTTATATTAAGTCATTTTGTAACCACAAATTGTATATAAATAAATAATAAATAATATAATAATAAATTAAATCTAAAGTTGTTCAGAAGACCAGTGGCGTACGTATGAATTTGACTGACAGACAAATAAAAAAAATTTCACTCAGTAAATAATACAATTTAAGCACTATGACTAATCGGTAAATTGTTGAGTACGTCACTATATTTAATTATGGGATACGTGTAAATATTGGGCGTTTGGAATCTCTATTAGTATTCTATGTTAAACGTTTACATGATACAACATAAAAAGTAATTTTATTAAGTGGTTTGGATCGAACTCTAATTATTCGGATAATGACATTGAACATTGAAAATAAGTCATTCTGCTAGTGACGCAACTTCGTCTCCATATCGATAAGCTTTCTGATTCCCATATCGTACATTATGTTTCCAATTTTCTTATGTATTCAATTGAAATTTTTAATATGTGCATATATTCAAAATTGAGTATAGCGTAGATGTTTATTTACATACAAAAATGTGTTTTTCCAACAACTATTTAAAGTATAAAATTTTTCAGGTTTTTCCAAACAACGATCTGGTGAAAATAATGCTGCATATACACAAAACCATGTATTATTGTAACAGGGTAAATTGTATACATTTAACTCGATGGTAGTTTTCCATTTTCCCACTTTCATATAATGAAAAAAAATTTCTATAGCAACAAAAAAACAAAATTAAAGTTAAATTCAATTACGATCTCTCTGTGTGATGAAGAAAAACATCCAGCGAACGTTAAACTTTCTTTCCCCAACAGTTAGTTGCTGATATCGTGTGCCACCAACAAATCTAAACATGTGTACAACGAAATAGGAACGGAATATGAGGTGGGAAAATAATTTAATCGGCAACACACAAAACAAATAAAAGCACAAAAATTATCTTTAAACTGAAACCACTTTTAGAGCACAACAACAGAACTGTGATACTTCATCTTGGTTGTTGTATATCGTATATTGTTTAAACAGACATTGTTATACATTCAAATATTTCTGACGACAAACATTTGTAATTAATAAAACAAATATTTTTTTTTTCAATTAATAGTTGGCTACACCAATGGGAGGCTACAAGAATAAATTACGCATTTACTCCTTTCATGCAAAAAAATAGAATTCCCACGGTTTTCAGTTGAAAGGATAAAGAAAGGAAAACGAATATATATTATTTGATACAAAACGTATAAAACGGGTCGGTGAACGGACAATGGACCCATTAAGGGATGGGTAATTTTGATTGCACGATAACATTTTCGTAAAACACGTGCTTGTGGAATAATCGAAGATGTTTTATTTAACGAGTATAGTCTTCTTGATAAATCTTTGTGATAAACAAATTAAGGATACAATTATTTTCGATTGCTACTATCATAAAACGTATACTCATTTATTTATTGAATTATTTACGATTATTCCAGATGAGGAACTTAAACCTATCAGTTCAAATCGCAAGCACAACAAACAACCTCTTTTGATACCGATTTTTTTATACTTCCACTGTATATTTTTGTGTGGATTATTTCATCGAGAGACCTGAGCGTTCCTAACATCACTCAGACAATAAAACCGTACGCCCAAGTCATCGATGATCTAAATCATCGAAACAGATTAGTCAACCAAATAACGATGGAATTAGCAATGTAAAGTCACTTTTAATGCCAAGTAAACGATGTTCATTCCTAGAAGAAACTAAGAAAAGCTAGTTTGATAATTTTTTGTGAACTTTGCTAGTTTAAGTTACTTTACTAAGACACCGCTGGTCCACTGCCATCATGTTACCAAACGCGTCAGAACAAAATGCTAGTACTCATTGTCAAATAGGGTTTTCGCCAAAATTCCAATTTCTGAAAATGGAGGTTCTTCTGAAAAATAAGTCCGATTTATAGAAGTATCCGTTAAAATATCTCAACGATTCATTGTTACACTTTGATTTTTCCTCAGTTATATACAGGACTCGACGCTCGGTTACCAATTAAATTGTTGTACATTTGCTAAAATCAATACTTCAACACTCGTATTTAGTATAATCATTTCAAATTTAACAACAAATATGTTATTGTTCGATGTGGCCACCTTTACCACACGATACAAACATGTGGTGTTATGGTACTCTCGACAAAGACCAAACTTTAAGGGATCGATCGTCTCTAATTTTTTAATTTATAATTTTGCAGCAGAATGAACCATATGTAAAAATCGATTGAGGTTAAGCACGCAAAAAATGGTAACCATTGTTGTGTAAAATTTAAGTCGAGTCTTGTTGAAACGTGCGATGGTTTATACCAAATTATTTACGTGCCCAAGATAACAAAGTATCGTTTAAAATCTTTTCACGATAGGCTTGTTGATTTACCTTTATGCTCGCTTCAATGAAAACGAGTGGTAATTCAAAGTGTTTTTAATTTACATCCTATGCTAGAAACAGACATATGAGATTTCTACAACTGTGCTTTGTGGTGGATTAGTTTGAATCCACCTTTCGAACCATTTCTGGCCATGTTGCCATTTTTGAATGTCCACCAGTTTCATTGTAACGTGAATTGGTCTGATATACAACATTTTGTTCACATGTAAATGTCCTAGCGCATTAATAATGGCTGGTTGCGATTTTCCATATAAATACAAAGCAATGACACTGTGCAACTTTTTTAACTGCGACGTAAACGAATATGCTTCCTTAGGCTTTTAAACTTAACAAACTGACGTTTGTCAAATAGAAATGCTATACAGTAAAGTGAAGTTGGTAACATTATACACATGATAGACTGTATCCTCCAGAATCTAGTTATCTTGAAATTAATTTATGTGTTCCTAACAGTAGGCTCAGTATAATAACTAAGGATTGCAAATTTTTACGAAAATAAAAAAGCCGAATTCAAAATTCGCATTTAAGCATTCTCGGAATTCGATCGAATTTCGAAATATTTCTTCTAAACAATATCAATACCAATACTTGAACAAAAAATCAGTTAGAACTTAGTGCAGACAATCAATGTTTTTAAATGGTATATTATTGTTTTGTTTGCCAAAAATATGCTTTAAGTAAACAGAGGTCACTAAATTCTACGTCACCTAGTTTCTATCGAACTTTTATACAAAAGGTACCATCAACTTAGATAGCTTGTATACGGCCTCTAAAATATTTCCTCGTACCACGTTTTGCCTCAAAGAATTTCATTCTGATTTAATTTTTAAAATTCAGCTCCGATCTGTTGCTTGTTGGGTTGAGCCAAAAGACGATATGTTCGATGACAAATTCGAATGAATTTGGTTTCCATCTTTTGCTTTAATGACTGGGACTGCGCCTTGTGATTCGTGATTCAAAATACTTATTCCAAATCGTCAGATTCTAACGAATTTTCCATACGTTTGATGAATATCTAATCTTTGTGCAAAGCTTTCAATAACTTTGGCTATTATATATTTTTAAATGATCTGGTGAAAGAGACATCAATTTCCCTTATTCCATCATTCCAGCTGAAAATACTGAAGAAAACCTGATACATTTGTGCGTCTTTGGCTTATTCGTTCTTCTAAAGCGTTTTTCAATTTGAGTGAGAGTTCATCAGATCCGAAGTTCTTAAGCATAAGAGATAGTACCACATAAGAAGAAAGAAGATTTCCGTCCTCTCGAAAGAGGGTGTCAACAGTAAACTTCACTGGGAGAAGTGCAGACATAATGTTATTTCAACGTCTGTAATAAAAATATCAGATGAGATGTCAATCAAAGCTTTTCTAACTAAAAAGCTTAGTTAATTAAATCTTTCAAGCATTTGGACTAAGCTATTCCATCTAGTTCTAGTGTCCATAGTAAGTTTCAATTCTTTTCGAAATATTTTTTAACAAAGTTTGAAGAATATTATCGGATTTTCTCAAACAATGGTATTGGTTTACAATCAAAATTTCTTTACTTCTGATGATCAAACTAAATCAAAATTCTTCAATTACCACAAGATGCTCTAATTTAG
The DNA here is from genome assembly GCA_963932295.1 of Tipula lateralis. Taxonomy (NCBI): domain Eukaryota; kingdom Metazoa; phylum Arthropoda; class Insecta; order Diptera; family Tipulidae; genus Tipula; species Tipula lateralis. The sequence continues at coordinate 62,402,597 of OZ010737.1, forward strand.
CTTCATTATCAATTTATACAATCAAGCCACCGCAATCTTCGTCTTCGTACTCTTCATCCTTTGATTCCTCGTTGTCACTTTCTGAATCTTCTACACTAACATTTTCTGTTTTATGCTCCAATTCAGTAGTATTCGATTTATTATAGAAAATATTAATTACAGCTAACTGAATCGCGTGTGCAAAGCACAACTATTGATAACATGGAAAAACTGTCAAACTTATTCATTAATGCTGCTCCCTCAGTTGTTATGGACGTAATACTTTTACCGAAATTTAGAATATTCTTTTGCAACGTGGTTTTCAGGGCCGCAACGTATTTCTTTGCAAGGTAACTTCCTTCAACGGAAACTGGTCCTTCGAATGGGCGTTTACATTCAAACAGCATCGGTATCGTGATGTTGTCCATTCATCTAAAAGTTAAGCAGCAAAACCGTGTTCCATTTTCTTTGACAATAATAAAGTACTGCAACATTTTGCATGGAGTTTAGTGATTTTGGTAACACATAAACTCGACCGCCTCTAGCCAAAACAATTCGGAATTCGATATGAATATTTCGCAATTCGAAATTATATTTATAAGAACGAATTTCGAAATTCTCGAATTTCAAAATTCGAAAATACAATCGCTAATAATAACTCAACCACACTGAACGGTAACAGATCACAACTATACTGACGTAACCACCGATGTAAATAACTATGGAGATCTAATAAAATTAACAGTGAAAAAATAATAATAATAATGGTAGAAATTTTTATTATATTAATTTTATATATGCCTCTCTTTCTTAAAAGGTATTATCGAAAAATTAATTAATTTAAAAGCGTCAGTCATAAGTATCTGTTAGTGTTCTCAAATTTCGAGCTCGAAAAATTAAACGTCAAAAACTAAAAGTCAACAAACGGGTTTGAAAAACAAAATTTAAATTTGATTTTCGAAAATTCGAGTTTTAAGAAAAAGAAAGAAAATTTTTTCTCTCCCATGTTACACACTAAATACTTTTTGCCATTATTTTTTAAAGATATCGTCTTCAGAGTTATTTACCTCAGTGGACGTATACTTTAACTGTTTTTTTTGTATTATATAAAAGTGTTTATTCCACCTCGAAAAAAAGTTCCGAATTTAATGAGCTTTTTACACATCGACAAACATAATACTACAATCATATATGTTACGTTTTAATATTATTATTTATTGATTTATTATTAACAATATATAATAAATTCGCGCATGATGGTCTGAACAAAAATATAATTATTTCCGTAATAATTTTTGACAATATTGAATTGAAACTATCGGAAATTATATATTTTGCCATGTTTATACGTTCAAAATCGATCAATCGATTGATTGGTCCAAACCTAGTGAATTTTGGAAATTTTTCAATTCAATGTATACTCGTCTATCCCTATACTCGTACATACAAACAACAATAACATTTTTAAATTTATATACTTTGGAGCCATGCCAAAATATTCCAGAACAAAAACTATGTATGATGTTACATTACAGTTAAATTATTAGTTCTAGACTATGCTCGTGTTGTTGTTGCTGTTATAAATGTTATGTTAATACTTTGTTGTAATAATTGTATATAAGAAATGAAAGTTTTGTATTTTTAAGTAGAAAATAATTTTTTAATGGATTTTTGTCTGTTTGTACTTTTTGGTTAGGATACAATGAAGTACATACTCGTACATTTTTATGTCTAACATACATAATATGAAAATATTTTTTTGTTAACTTTTTTGTACTTATGTTGAATTTGGGTTTCTTTACAAAATAGGCGGTACAATAGGGTATACATACATAGGTAGTTGATACGTGTCATATATAATTAATTATATCCGTTAATTTTATGCCGAAAATATTAGTATTCAACCAGTAAACAGGATAATGATTGGTAGAACATAGTGAAGCATATATGTTTTCTATTTACAAGCAGTCATGTTTGTTTGCAAAAGTGAAACATTTGTTAAAGAAGAGGAGTGCAAATATAGTCGTAATTATTCTGGAAAATACAGGGACTGAAATTTTTACTTCGTCTGTTCAAAGTCCCATGGTGTAAAAGGTAAATAGTAGTTATACAAAAGCAACCTCTAAAGTTATAGTATCGAACATGTCTAGACATCGATGGGTTGAAATTTTATCAAAAGTTCTGTGATGTTTTTTCGCATTCTAGATAAAGGACTGATCTTTCGTTAGTGATACTGAAAGCGGAAGCTTATAGACGCCTATGACAAAATAAAAAAGATGACAGAAACATCCCTTGAGCGATTCAAGTAAAGAAACAAATCTACTCGTTATGCGATAGTATCAATGATGACGTCATTAATTGAAATTTAACTTAGTGGACTAAACGAAAAGGTATACATATTACGGGTTATTTCTACCCTGTTGGCAATATTTATAATTGCCATTTATAAGATGTAAAAACGTCTCTAAAACATAAATACTTAAAAAAAATTATTGTAGACATCTGGCAGATAAACAATGAATATATTCAAAATCTTTAAATTTTTAGAGTAACTAGACTCATCAAAAAACAATTGAAGTAAACTATAGACCAGCGATAGTGAATATATGACCCGCGAATACATCACATAGTTGTAGCTGACCCGCGAATTTATTTAGGTTTTATCGCTTAGTTACTGTACGAACAATTTTCTATAAAGTGTTTATACTATTTTTTGCTATCAAACCTTTGGGGGAGTTGTAAAAAACATCACGTAATGGAATTATATAACATGTGTAGTGAAATGAAAAGAGACAAGAAGAAATGAAAGTTAAGATAAACATTATTCAAAGGGAAATAAATAGATTCATCGGGGAACTGGTTGACAAGTATACTAATATGCTAAGGAAGGCAGTACGAGTTGTGTTAAATGCCAATATGAACATTCAAAAAACGTATATTATTTTTTCGGCGTTTGTATCTTAATGATCAAGAGAGTTTCTCATCTCGCCGCGGCTTCGAGTGCGATGCTCTCCGATATGTGAAATTATCCAATCAGTATACATTTCAAACTACATTTCAAACAACTAACAAAGTTGCATTGATGATGGAGCTGGATTATACGAGAGAACATTCCGATCAGATCGGAAAATAATGTAAAAAAAACAACAATATATATGTAGAGAGAATCGAAACGAGTTTCAAAGAATCAATCAATGGTATCTGAATTTACATAAGCTCTTATGCTACAAAACTGTTTTGATAAAAATTACTTAATTAAAAACATGTAGTGTTACAACTGCCTGTAGTAACTAACATATTGAATGAGTATTGTTAATTCATGTTTCGGACATTTAAATAAAATATAGCGATGCCTGTAGGCTTTATATTTCCGAACCATTTGAATGATAATCACATTAAAACCAGTTTCTTCCAGTGAGCAATTTCCTTTTATTCCAAAATCATTAAAACAAAAATCAAATTTTGTAGAAATTCGTTTTAGGTTTTTTTTTTTAATTTTCATGACCCGAAAAAGTTTCCTACACAAATTAACGATTGAACAATTGGAAAACTTTTTCTTCCTTTGCCTTCGTGTTGTAGTATGTGAATCGGTCAGATATTTTAATTTTGTTACGTTTTCCTTTTTTTCCATGGTTATCGCATTTCCAAGAAGAAAACTTTTATAAAATAAATTGCGTTTCATGTGTTCAAACTAAATTACCACGCATATCAATTACAATAATTTGATTAAAATCTATAACATCGTGATGCTCATTTGACTATAGTTACTAACCGATTTATATATAATTTGCCTACTTCGGGGTGGTAAAATCAAAATTAAAATATTAATAAATGTAAGGTTCGGTCCAGAATTAAAAAAATCTTTCATAACTATACCATCTCATTCGAGATCAAGTGGTTAAAAGCACCATTAGATCTCTTTTGCCTATACATCTGACCATTTTTAAACATAAACGCGACGTCACTATAAAATTTAATATTTGAAACTTTTTCGAACACAGTACAAATTTTAAAAATCTTAGGTGCATTGATATTTTGAATATTTCATTCAACTACATTTTTGTTTTCTGAAATTTGTTCTTTTCAATCATGGCAAAAAAAAGAACTATTTACAATACCGAGTTTAAAAAAAACATGGAGTTTAAGGCTGATTTCCATTATGAAAATAATTTTGTCAGTATTTTTTACTGAAAAAACCAAAGCGAGAAAAAAATTTCAAATGGTATTAGAGTAACTAAGATCGTTTTTTCTTTTTTTTTACAGTGGATATATTTTGACAGATGCGTGTAACATAACCAATAAGTTTAAATTTTTTTTTGTTTTAAAAAAAAAAAGAACAAAATACACTTTAAATCTACAACAATAAATTAAAAAACAATAAACTTAACATTATTCATTATTTCAATTATTTTCACAATGAATTAAGATGAATATCACAAAATGAAATATTAAAATTATTATTTGACCATAAAAAATCATCCATCTTTATTTTTCCTATAAAATATTTCTCCAGTGCTGAATAAAAATATTTCTCTTCATATATTTTGTCAGTACTGCTATAATTATTTTCTCAGTAACCATAAAAATTTACTCAGTACTGAATAAATTTGTTTACTGGAAATATTTTTTATTTCACTCGCACTTTAAAAAAAATTATATTTTTATCCCGCCTTGACTATTTTGTCAGTATTTTTTCATAATGGAAATCAGGCTTTAATGACGCGGTTTAAAGCTCGGTGCATAGTATCGGGAAAAATACCATAGTATCAAGTTGAAGTTAGCCACTGGTGGATTTTGCTCGAAAAATTAATCTATTATATTTGACATGTAACTTGCCAATTTTTTCATTCTAATTTCAATTTTCGCTCAGTTCTTTTAAATCTATTATATTTGACATGTAACTTGCCAATTTTTTCATTCTAATTTCAATTTTCGCTCAGTTCTTTTAAAACCAAATATTTAGTTTTTATGATTTACCGTGTTTTTATATTTTTTATTTTATTTCTCTCGTGTTTTTATATTTTAAATTCTCCATTTTATTTTATTTGGTTTTCGTTTTTATTTTTTATATTTTCGAGTATTTTTTTATAAAACGAAATTATTTTAGTCGTGTTTCTTTTCTTTAATTTAAGTTATTTGGTTTTCTACACTTGAAAATGTCTTTTTCAAGAAATACATTAATTAATATTTTGAATATTGACATTTTTTGGTTAAATTCATTCTTTCAAATTTTGAATTTCGTTAAAAATGTCTATAGTGAGCTCATAATTTGATTTTTTTGATTTTTATATTTGTGACTCTGCGATACCTTTTGCTCAAAGTGAGTTTTTTTTCAACTCGAATTTGAAAGAAATGGGAGGAGTCTTAAAATTTGGATAGTATTATTGGTTTAGAGTGCGATACCAAATATCATAGTATTTTTCCCGATGTTATGTACCGAGCTTCAATGTTCACATGGGTGTTTTTTTTAGAAGTTCACAATTTTAAATTAAAATAGAATAAAGAAAAACATCGGTGGAATTAATAACTAATTTTATTTTATTTATTCCTGGTTTACATTAAACGATTTTCGCATAAGCAGGCAAATGGAAAGAGATAGCGCAATGTGTACTTATAAGGAACAAAACGTGAAATAATTTATAGTGGTCATAGAACTTCGATGGTTGGAAAATTTGTTTAGTGTTTCAAATATAAGACTGTCATATCTTGTTTGACGATAGGCCACTTTAAATTATTTCACAGAATATTATACGCCAAAAGTTAATTATGGCCAATTCTAGAAAACGGAACCATAGACTGGTAGTTCTAAAATGACTGTTTTGACTATTATCTTCTATTACAGGTTCAGTAATCAAAAACTTCCGACCTTGGAAGTTCTAAAGCGATAGTTATTTTATATAATATACTCAGCATCAATAACTATTGAAAAGAGAAATTTAGAAAAAATGCGAAAAATTCGAATATTAAAATCAAACTGGGATAAGTTGGGAAATAATTAAATGTATATATAAGCAATAATTCTTAAGGTTTTTACTCTTGTTTTATACGTATGTTATTATTAAATTCTGGAATTTGATAGAATAGTGTTGTCTCATGAAAATTTTCTGTAAAAAAATGAGTATGTGTTGTTAGCTTGAGCTCAACCTACATTATCCCCGAAGGAAGCCTATTACAGTGAGAAGGAAACCTTGCTTCTCATTGTAATAGGTCCAAATGTCTCAGAGCCAGTTCAATTGAATGGAACGTATATGTTACTCTAATAAATTCAGCGAGTTTATAAAGGAACTTAACAGTGTTTGCTATTTCAATTGAATCAAGATATACTGTGATCAAGATACTAGCGATTCTAGTTTTAATTTACTTGGAAATAACTAGCACATTCATATTTAAGATAACAAAGGAAAACTATTATATCGGCTATAAATTCTTGTTGTCAGCAAGAAACATGATGCTGCACAAAAAGATTGTCGTAAATAATTTGGATAATAAATCAACAATTGGTTTTTATAGGTTTATGTACTGGTATATAGGTAACAGGTGGTGAATATATGGTATACCCAAACACTATGAGATAAATAAAAGTTTTTGTTTGGTTTACAATAGTTGACCAACATGTAGTTTATCTCAACGGTAAAGTTGGCGCATCTAATAAATTTTATGGAATTGGTATATAAATTTCTGAAGCAATTATGTAATTTATCATAAATTACGTGACTATAATAAATCAGATGGAAAAAATTACAAAAGCATAAAAATTCATTTATTAACACATTTTCTTTATTACCCGTTTTAGTTGGCCCGTCAAAATCGTACATACATATTGGTAACGTCCGTTTTATTTCATGAAACTTGTCCCCTCCCGAACTTGTTTTAATTGCCAAGTATTTTTTAGTTGACATCGCTCAAGAAGAACAGATGTTGTATGAAAAATTATGATTAATTTGAACAATGGGTGGCTGAGATTCTGTTTGACTTTTTTATTAATTTCCCGCCATTAAGAATTTTATGTAACGATTTTTAATAGAAATATTTTTTGTGTCGTAAAATTTGTGAAAATGTTATTTTAACATTAAATAGCAATAAACAATGTAGATCAAAGTATGTATATTATACAATTTATTCTTTAGATACGATTATGCGCTTTTGGCAGCTGTTTGTTGAACTTGGTGTTGAACGGTAAGGTACTTATTAAACCAATGCTTTGAAGCTGACCCATCCAAATCACCATGCTACACTGAACTCTGTAAAATATTTTTTAACCTTGTTTATATTGGTTTATTAGCTAGTTTGGAAGTTTTTATCAAGTTCTATAAGTTGCGAGTAATTTATAATTGTAGTATCATCTTACATTATTGAAAGTCTATCACTTATTATAATTCTACTCCTCTAGTCCATTTTTGAGTAAGTATTTCCAAATCAAATATTTATTTTCATTTACAAAATTGATTTTTTAGATTTTTAAAAACATGATTTTACCTAAACCACTTTACTATCATACAATTTTCGTGTGTTCATGAAAATTAATGGATGGTGAAAACCAGAATATGTACTTGTTTGTATACATATGTGTTATAATATTTCCGAAAAAATGAAAATCATGTATTCATAGCTTTTATAAACAAACACAAATGTTGATTTTCTATTTTTTTTCTATTTTCTGTTAAAACATAGCCTACTTTAGAAACAAGAGAATCGCATACTGTAACCTAAAACAAGTGTTTTTCTGATTTAAAATATATTTTAACAATATTTCAAAAGCATTTTGTGGATTCTATCCTATAATAAATTTTTACAAGCTATCCAATATTTTATATTCTACTTCAGTTTTGGAAAACAAGACATGTTATCTCTTCGACGTCTCAAGCAGTTATGATAGTCGATTGCAGCTTGAGACGCAATGAGGAAAGAGATAAAATACAGCGACTGATTTCGCCTCATCGGATATGTCGTATTTAAACTAGTGAAGTGTTAAATTGGTTAAAGTATAGTAAAGACTACTAGTGTTGTATCCCCCACCTTTGAAAAGCGGCTAGTCTTGAATATAATAGTGAATTAGTGAAGTGTTTTAAATTGTGTGCCCTAGATTGAAATACTGTTCTAAAATGTATGTTAGATTGAAAGAATATTGAAAGTAATTGATAAATAGAAAATAAAATAAATAATAAATATTATATAAATAATTAAAAGCTCTATATTGTATACATTAAAATATGGAAAAAAATAAAACGAAATTTTGACGTTTCATTTATTACCTATAAGTAAATTTGTACTAAAAATGCGATTTAACGAATTTTATATTACCGGTAAACGATAAATAAATTTACCGGTTTTTACCGTCCAAATTCTTTACTGAATTATCGGTAAAATCAAATAAAACAAATAGTCTGTTAAAACGAGATCAGCCAATTCCTCTAGACTAATTTATAATTATTTCAGAATTTCAATTGATTTTTTATGATTTATAAAATTTATTAACCGTCCCAAAATCGTCAATTTCAATAAGAAATATTACAATGGATTAAGGAGAGACAAATTTGTGATGAAATTCGTAAGCAAAATAAAACATTGTGACAGTTTGAGCCTCACACGACGTATGGACGTCAATGAAAAACGACCAATGAATATAAATAGTCAAACAAAATGTTGGAATTGAGCACTCGCACGGAAATATACCTGCAAATATGCGTCGAAATTCTAGAAAACAAATTGCTAGAATTTGGAATCAATTTTAGTAAGGTTGTTGCAATAACATCAGATGATGCAGCAATGATGAAAAAGATGGGATCATGTTTTAATACTCATCATTTATATTTTACGCATGGTATCTAACTGACGGTAGTTACAGTTTTGTACAAAAAAAATGAAGCGTTATTTGAATTAGAAAATTAAGCTACTTATTCTGAAGGACATGAAGAAGACGAGAGTGATCATGATTTTTCTGAGGGTTTAAATGTGTAAGAACACATGATTAGCAAGTTCATTACGATTTATACCATGACGATGCTGGACGATTGGCTATGCTGGAACGGTCCTTCAAATTAAAATCCGCTGTTCAAAATAGTTTGATAGACTTAAGTATCGAAATGAGTTTGACCCGACACCTGTAAAATAGGCCGTAGAATCGTTAAGATCATCAGATTTTATATTATTAAGTGCAGATGTCACACTTAAATTCATGCTAGATGAAAATCTGATTGATTATGGCAGAACAACTGATAATAAAAATAATGATTTATTTAATTTAAATTTACTAGTCTGCAATAGTCAAAAATATTTTGAATATTATTGAGCGTTTAAGTATGAAAAGTATTTGGACAAAATAATAAAAAATATTTAAGAGGAGAAACGATTTGTAACCTATTAAGATTTTGCTTTAAATCGGTAAAACGAGCGAACTTTTATCATTTACTGGTAAATAAACAATTAGGTAAATTTGCAACCCTTAACAGGCAGAGAACTTACGCAACCGCATCCAATACTCCGATATTGGAAAGGTATTCGTCCAAGTCAATTCATGTTACATCGGGTTTTCCACAAGGTTCTCATTTTGGTTCTTGGATATATACTATTTTCATCGGCACAATAACTGAAGTCATTCAACATTCAAAAATGTTAGTGTTTGCTGACGACCTAAAATTATACAGAACTATCGAGAACTTAAACGATGTCGAGGATCTTCAAGAAATCCAATCAATAAGTGAAAGACATTATCAATCCACCGGAAAATCAATCCAGTTTTAAAACATTACGAAATAAATGAGCACTAAAGTAAGACCTTGGTGATATTTTCGTGGAAAATTTGAGCAGTAACAAACATATAAAACCATGTGTTGCTAGATATAGACCTGGAGACAAGAATCTGTACTTTAGTCTCCGTTTTATGATACAAACACCTGTAAACTAGAGTGTAGTTAGAAAAAGTGTTTCCGTCACTTAACTTGGAAAAGTGGTTGGAGGTATGATCACGAATTATCCTAACATGAAACCCTGCAGAGTTTAGCACAATATCTGGATGGTTGTAAATCATACAACAAGCAACTCTGGAAAATATACTTGAGATTTTAAAGTGATCGTTTTTTGGTAACATATTATTGGGTGACATTGACGCACCATAAATACTGGAAAATTTCAATTTAAAGTAGACACCTAAGAAGAAATGAATTCTTGCAAGTTGATGTAAATAGAACCAACTATGGTTCTAATGGACCGATTACTATTAGCAAAGATACCTTGAGACGCAGGTTGAAGCAACATTTTACTTCTTCCTGAATTTAATTATTATTCTGTGTCTAGTCAATTTTTATGTCAAGTCGAATTTGTAGACTTATTTAAAAATAAATAAAGCTTTCAATTTTAGTTATGTACGCTGAAGAGGATATTGTAAAACTCAGTAATTTAGAATGAAGTGCTTGTTAGTGACATTTTGCAAGAAGCTCTTTACAGAATGCTTAAGATACTTCGATCTACACTTTAGTATTTTTAGTGGTATAAACACGTTCGTAAATCTTTACTAGGTGGTCGCCAAGCTGATCTGTTCAATATTCTTTATAGAATAGAACGTTTCAAATACATTTTAGAAAGTTCAATAAAAAAATGATTTCGAATAAGTATCGATTTGTTGAGAGAACTACCACTAACCACCCACAGAAACAACAGTGATAGTAAGAAAACAGTGTACTTTTTATTTGACAATCTTCCTGACTAATGAATAATTCAAATGATTTAAAATTACTCTTTACTAACCAAATTCTGAATTTATCGTATAATCGATAGACAAAAAATTTGTATGTAAAGTTTAAAGATAGTTTCAATACCCTTAGGAAATAATACAATTTCTGGAATAACCACACAATTTATTGATAATATTCACAAAAAATATTGGTACATGATACTGTAAATAACTCAACCACAAGGATTAACATATTTTTATCATGAAGTTGATAAACATGCCACAACTATATCATCTCTCGAATCAATAATAAAATTTGGGATGGAATCTTTACAAAATAGTTTATACTCGTATGTTGTAAACGAAATGACAAAACTAGAAGAAAACTAAATATTAAATGTTCCAATTAGTCCAAACCGAAGTACATACCGAACTCGATCAAGAGGTGTGGTTTGACTTTCATTATTAGAAAATGATGAAGGCTATGATAGCGCAATGTGTAACACGTGACTTCAAATCATCGCATTTAACATGCAAAACTTCCAAAGATGGCAAGAAAAAACAACCAATAGCATTCGAACGATACGGATCGTTAAACAGTGTTTCATACCGTATGATGAATTTATCTATATATTGGCAGGCCTGATAAATGAATACATATACTAAATTTTATTGTTTAATCAGAAAGATTTAAATAAATATTGTATTTGTTTCTAATCCAATTTAGAAATAAATATTTTTACCTTTATAGAAAAGAACCCATTGGATGATCATGTAGAACAGTTTACTTAAAGCATGTGAATAAATTAAGCAAACCTGAAATAAATTGTAAATACAAGAATGGAAGTTCAAAATAAATTCTAGAGGGAATATAAACTTTGAAATGTATCAATTCTAGCAATAATAGATCAAAACCATACAATCATTAGAAAACCTTTCTAGTATTTATCTGAAATTTATTTGGAAGGCACTAATAGAATGCTGAATAACACTGCATACGCGATATCATAAATATCAATGTAATATCATAAACTATAAATTGAAGTTGACCGAATCGTCCGTTTAACGTTTAGGCACCCACTGTAATAAACCGGCCTCTAATGCGATTACCTGTTGCTCTCAGAATATCAAACATTCATTTTTTTGTGAAATGTACATTTTACTAAGCATACTAAGACAAAATATTATTCAAGTTAAATGTAATATTTAGTGGTGATATATGTACCACCAAAAAATTATTATAATTCACTAAATACACACCAAAAAAGTGTTCGATTGTTTCGTATTATATTTCAATTGTTTATTATACTTCAATTTATTGATTTTAGATTTCAGTTGTTCGTTAGCTGTCACATGAAGCATATCCCGCTTGTAAAATCTGTTCGTGAACTGGATTTATTAAAACAAACATCTCATGTTAACAAATAAATAAAGCTAGTCAAAGATATACAGCTGGCAGCGTCGAAAAGTACCAATTCAACAAATAAACAAATAACCGGGAAATGCGACCCAACTGAAATTAAATCACTAGTCGTAGAGAATAGTATACAAGCTGTTACTAATTGCGGCAAGTAACCAAATATTTGAACAGATGAAATAATGGTACCTGGCTAAAATCATTGAATAAAAAGCAGAAAATTTTGCGGATCATCTCGAGCGGTGTTCAGGGTAATTTAACAACACCTATAATCACCAAGATATATTGATTGAAAATCCTACAACTATCTGAAGACAGTAAATCCCATTACCTGCTAAAGAAGTGAAAAAAAAATAAAGAATCATATGGTATGATATAGTACCTTAAAATCACCAGGATATGAGTTGATAACTGGAGAAATTCTTAAACAACTACCTAATAAAGCTCTAGGAAAATATCGGACATTAATGTCTCCTCAGACTGTGTTATGTCCCTTTTTCTTGGATATTTGCGGAAGTAATATTGATACCTAACCCATATTTCTGAACATAGCAAAGTCTACCGGTTGAGTACTGCGATCTTTAAAATACTTACTTAAAAGGAAGATACGTTAGAGTAAAACAGGAAAGAGTTTACTCCAGAATAAAAGAAATGAAAAGCGGGAGTCTCGGAGGAAAGTGTCTTAATGCCCTTCCTTTCTGTAATGTGTATAAGCGACTTACTGCAGATGATCGAATGAATTGAAGCCTACTTACAGTAATTTCACTAATAGAAACACTACTTGACTCAATAATATTCCTGTACCACATGCAAAGCAAAATATCTTGGTATGAAACTCGATGCAAAGTTAAAGCTGAAAAGCAGAAGAGCTCCAATTAAAATATATATAGATAAATGTGCTGGTAAATCGGAAGAAACTCTCAGTTTCATAAAAAATTTATGTTTTATAAACAAGTACAAAACCAGTAATCGACAGATAGTTCAAGGATTTCAAAATTAAGTTCTCAGAGGGCTAGCTAGTTAACACCCCTTGGTACACTCGAAAAAGTGACCTTCATAGAGATCTCGGAATTGGCAATCACAGAGGAAATAAGGAAGTGTGCAGAAAAACATCAAGAGAAACTTCATCATCATTGGTGCACTCGTAATAGTGATCTTGATAGAGATTTTCTAGAAATTGACAGTTGCAGTGGAAATAGAGAAGTGCGCAGAAAAATATCACGAGAGTGGAATGAATTGCTGTCGTTCGAAAGAGAAAACGAAATAAAAATTCTATTTCGTTTGCAATCACCAAATAACTCAAAATATTTTAAAAGTTTTAGTTTATATGCAACCGCGGTTCATATAAGATATTCCTCTTTATATTTATTCTCCTTGCTAATGTGATGAACTGACTTAAAGAGTGAACGAAAACTTTTTTGATTAGGAAAATAGAATTGCAATAGTTTATGACTAATAAGATTTCTTTTCATACAACTCAATACTGTATTGTTATATTCTTTGTTGAGTGGAAAAATTGTATATTTACATTCATTCATGCGAAAGGTTCTTAAGATAAATTCTTAATTATTTATAACATATAATGCAATCAAAACTATTTAATTAGGATCGTATGAAAAGAAGAGATACTTGTAATTCAAATAAATAAGAAAGCTTTTTAGAAAAAAAAATTGGGGCGACAATTAAATGAAAATAAGTTCGTACATGAATCATAATTGCAGCACATAATATTTTTTTTAAAAACTGAACAACCTAATTTTTACGTGGTTTAATTATTTTAGAATTTATTATCTTCAGATATTGCTATCCGGAAAGTCACGATGCTATCATCATAGAAGGAAAAGCCGAATCCAGGTTATTATGCTTTTGGTTTATCATGAATGAAATTCAAGACTGTTCCCCACTGCTACCATTTCTTATCCATGTTTTGCTTTGGTGTGTGACTTGTTATTTTAAAACCTAGAGAATAATAACTGGGATTGACAACTAGGATTAACATACACTTTGGGAAAATGTAGAGTATTTATGTATAAAACTCGATGTTTCTGGGTTGATAACAGATTGTTAACAAATTTCTGTTGATAAATACGAAGGTATCGTTGATAATTTTGGGAACCTTTGCTTTGAATTTGTTAAATAAGAAGCTTTAAAATAGGAATCATTTAGAAGTCTTCCTCTGTTTTTATTTATTTACTCACAATTGCAAAATTTATAAATAAATGTCGTCAAAAATTAATAATAATACAATTTTGAACTGCTTACTAATTTTTGACAAATTAATTCTGTTCGTTAAAACATATCGTGTAGTTCGTTTATTTTATGACGTACGTAACCGTCATCCAAATCGGCTAGTTCGAATAGTAATAGATCGTTTTCGAACTATGTTTACTCTTAATGATAATAAGCATCATGGGAGACGCCGAACAGGAAAGCATTGAAGAAGGGGCTTCAGCACAGAATAGCATTGAAGAAGATCCAATTCAAACGATTCGTCGCTGTTCTCAACTGGAGTCGTGTCCTTCTACTTTATGGAAGATTTTATGAAAAGATCTTGTGTTAAAAGCTTTCAACATTCAACTTGTGCATGAATTAGGGCCAAGTGAGCTTCGTATGTGCAGCAAACATCGGAAAATCGGCTGAAGCACAAATTGCCATATTGATGTCGAATTTTCATTCAAAAGTTCGTCCCTCGATAAGCGGAATTGTCACATTTGAAGTGAAGATAATCAACAAGCTTTTGCCGAAACATCACTATGCGATTTATGGGCTGGCGGAGCTATTGGCACATATGTCTCCAATAAACGATGATGGTCAGAATATTACTGTCAATAGTGAGCGGTATAGGAACATGATTAGAAATTTTTTCGTAACTCGATTAACTCGATTTAATATTGCAGACATGTCGTTCCAACAGGATGGAGCCACATGCCAGGATGAAACACCTGGAAATCAACATTCGAAGAGTTCGAAATATAGCCGCAAATGGTGCGAAAAATTATACCAGCCGTGGCAGTCACATGGTCGAAATCATATTTAGACATTAATGTCATAAAATTTTCTATCCAATAAAGCCCGTTTCATTTATGTTAAAACTATATTTCTTTGCTTTATTATGATTTAAACTTGTGCAACTCTATAGAAAACAATCTTTACAAAATAAGTGGAAAAAACCCAGCTTACACTATCAATTTCACGATTACTTAGAACTATTAACGGCAAACTAATTATATCTACCGTAAATCATTGAAATAACTTTAATAAATTATAACAAGCAAAATGGTCATGCCAACCTTCAATTTCATTAAATGCAATAGAAGATGGTATTGAAGAAGATTCTGGTGAAACTAATCAGATATCTGTGCTATGAAAATTACGCAAATTCATTTTTCATGGCAGAGTTGAAAATGAAACCATACGTATGCTGGAATTATAGCGATTCGCATGTATATACATTACCAGGCATCATTTATCTTCCAATGTTAAGTTAAACAATCGACAATAAACATTTGAATTAAATTTATTATTACCTATCATTCCAGAGATCAAATATATGTACAATTACCATATACGTATGTTGGTAAATGGAAAAATAATTTTCGGAAAATCAACAAAAATATGTATACAAATTTATTTTTAATTGACTGACAGTAAAACGGTGAATGAAACAAACAACAAATAATTCCAACAATAATCTCACGATAATCTATTGTAGCTGACGTAATTGTGGCCAAATATTTGATTCCATTCCTGATACTCATTTTTGCAGCTAGATTCTAATAATAGTACATGTTTAACAATTAGGTGCTAAATGACTCCAAGTATTATAGCAGGGTATAATTCATATGGGAGTTAACGATTCTTAAGCAGTTGAATAAAAACTTATCCAATTAAAATTTTTTCAAATAAACTTGTGTTTTATTATATAGTTAATGAACTATCAATAAACTTCCAATACACTTCACAATGTGATTTTCCATTATACTTTGACTGACCTAAATTTAAAAGTTTTTTTGTTAAAGAAAATATATTATTTTAAAACATATATCTTAATTGGCAATTTTATTTATCAATTACGATTATAAGGTGCAACTGTATAAACCAATTTCTGATTTAAATTAAATAACTCGTTAAATCGTTTCGAACTCCCAAGTAACAAAGTTAAATATATTAGTGATCAGCTTAAGTATTTATTACTTAAGACACCAATATTTAGCAAGATCTATAACAGTTGCCTAAAACTTTTTATTACGTACATTTTAAACAATTTAACAAATTTAACTGCCTAGCGTTTGTTATAAGTCATAGCAATTGAAAAATAAGACCATAGTCATAAATTATTGTGTAGAAAACGACAATGCCCTGTTTATTCAAGTCTGTTGCCAACAACTCTGCTTTTTTCTTCTATATTTAGCTTACAGGAAACTATATATTTTGGCTCATTGCCACTACGCCTTAAATAGAAAAGAAATTGATTTAAATTCACCTCTATACATTTATATAAATAACTTGCACATCGTCTTTCACAAAATCTATTGAAATTCTTAAGTACATAAGGCCATTGTAAATTACGGCTTCATATACTGTTTTATAATATCAGGAGTACCTGTTGACTCAGGGGTAAGCAATAGATATCAGAACATGTTCAAGACAATCGATTGTTTATATAAATCAATCGAACTTTAATTGACAATGAAAATTATTTATTTAATTGGAAAAGTTTAAATCTGCTAAAGCTTTGCTTTAAAATTAAATAAAAATTACAATAGAATACACTTTTTTGTATGGCTTTCTGTACAATATAATTACATTTCGTCTAATTAAATTTGATAAAATTGGCTTGCACGAGTATGACTAAAATGAATAAATTGATTTGAATCTACACAACAAACTATATTATAATGAAGGTAAAGTATTTGACTGGACAAAATTGAATGGGCAAACAATATAAATTAACATGTTTTATGCTAATCTGGTTGAGAATATCGTTAAGTATATACTCGTATATTTATAGTAAAAACGGAAAACGGAGGTAAGAATTTTTGTGCACGAAAGAAACTTATCAACCATACACAATTAATTTTTCCATTGTGAGCTGTAAATCTTATTGTCACTTAAACTTACTGGTGACACATTTTTTAATTAACCAAAATGAAAACGGTAGATGATTTTGTTTTTGTTTTGTGCTGTCGTTTATAATTCCCATAAATCTTAATTCCCTGTAGGTTTAACGTATCTATATGTACATTGTATACACACACACACGTTATTTCTGAGGTATATCTTCAAGAACAAATTTTACATTTTTTTACGTTTTTCTACACATCTTATGTAAATTATCACAAGAATCACAGAAAAAATAAATACATTTTTTTTTCCACTAAGAACCAAAAAACAAAATACTCTAATTAAACGTGAAAAAATAACAATACCTGTATTTATAAATGATAATTTTTATACAAAATTTTTCACTGTACAAACTTTTCGATACACAGAAAAAAAACCGTTTGTAAATTTACTAATTTATTTCGGGCTACGATTTAAACTTTACAATTCAACAAATCACGTTTAAATGAGCTTTTAAACTAAGCATTTTCAAAATACAACGAATACTTTACGTTGCCCCGAAATATTAAATTCTCTCGTGTCTCTTGCATGCCCCTGATTTGATTGCTTGTCCTCGTTTATCAAGGAAATCAAAACAACCAAAAACCAAAGAAAAAAAGCTCACAACGAACAAGTCGAGAGAGCGAGAGTGGTGGTATATGAAAAAAAAATATGCGCGCAATCGCCTTAGCTTAAAACAAAAGATATATTCGCTCTTTCCTGTTTGAAAATCAAACGAAAAACCAACAAAAATAATGTTTTGTTGTTTTTAATCTTATTTTTTTTATTTCCATTATTCCTCTATCGTGCGTGTTTGCGTAAAACAAAATTGTAAAACAAAAATTATAAAACTCGTACACTAAATTATTAATGAAAAGCGTTTGTTTTGGAAAACGCTAGAATTGATTTTATCTTTTGTTTTGTGTTGTTTTTCCGAAAAACTTAGACTAGTATAGTATAGATGGCTGCAGTAGCACGACATAAAAAAAATTAAACTGTACGATAATATTCCGATCGATAATTTAAGTCGAGTTATCAACCATGTATACCAGTTAACATAATATTAATGTTAGTACTTTATTGATAAGGACTTTACGTATATGTACGATAGATGTTAGGTTGTAAATATAAAAATTATGAAATTTGCTTAATCTGTTTGTTTAATCATATTTATGGTTTTTTCATGGTTACAACAGTAATAGTAAATAAAAGTTTTATAAATATTTAGCGACAGAACCACACATAAGACAGAATACTTGGTACAACATGCTTTAGTGCTATCGATTTTGAAAACGAACCAGCTCTTCATATACCGTATTTTAGATTAAATTGCCGAGATTTGACGACCTTCTACCGAAAAAGATTCACCTTTATGAGATTGTTGCATTATTGACCGAGAATACTCTAATCTGTCAAGAAATAATTCTCAGTCTCTATAAACGAGGGTGTTAAACGCTCTGCGTATAGTTGCCTCATCTAGTTATCGGACATCTTTTTCCGAGACGGTAACATGTTCTGTTTCAAACAACCTTATCAGTGATTAATTTGAGACTGAATCCTCACCGACTATTTTCTCTATCAGATGAATGATTCCTTTTCATTCGTCTGCCATCACATTGTTTATTTAACAATGTGCAATTACAACCTGTAATGATCTATGTAATATCAAAAATATGTTCAAGCGCTGTTTCGACCACATCGACGTTCGCACAAAGATAACCAAACTAGTCCAAATAGAAATTGCACAAAGTTATAAAGTGTGATGGAATCTAATAGCTCTTTAAATTTAAAAATTGGTTTAGCTACTCTGCAAGAACAGCTTTATATTTCTTTCCTATTATAAATCGGGTTTGGTTTCATTAAATATTATATTCAGTTGTTGAAAACAAGATTAGGGGGTCAGCTGAGAGGCATTGAAAAACCAATGTTTTCAATACTTCTCAGAGAGTTACAGTTCCCCAGAATAAACTATCTTGTGTAAACTAGTTTTGACAAGATCTTGATATTTTCATATGATACACAGATACCTCTTCTAGAATGATGTCAATAACTTGTCCATTCTTAAACAACACTATATCATATTACTTAAATCTCATGACAACTGGATCAATTTGAAATTGGTGTTACACCTATAACATTAGTCATCGCATGTTATTTTAAGAAACATATCACTTCTAACTTTTTTATCGATAGTTGATAAGATGATAGTCATGGGACAGTAAGCACTGGATAATCGTCGTTTGGAAATCAAAATCCAAACCATATGTTCACTAAACCTTTAGATACACCGGATGTAACTAGCATTGAGAGCTTGAATGCATGTTGTTCCATCTCGGTTTAGTCCACGATGATGTGAGTACATCCTTCTGTGACAAACAATGTTTATGACCCATAATCTAGCAGCGCTCAAAATAGCTAGCAGTCCTCATTATTGTTTTGAACTTTACAGGGTGGCTGAGACCAAATGTTACTAACTTCACTCTGCTGTCATTTGTGTAGTTGTCATTTTTCGCGCGTTAATTTTTTGACAGATTGAAGTTAGGTTAGTTGTTTATATGTGGTCAGTAAATAATTGTTCTAAATTAATATCTTGATAAAAAATCGTAATGGAATTCAAACGTAATAGTGTAATTGCACTGTATTTGGGCGGAAATTCACAAACAGCAATAGTTCGTCAGCTCCAGCATTTGAATGTGAATAAAATGTTTGTGTATCGAACCATAACTCGATACAACGAAACTGGTAGCATCGCTAAACGCAACCTAAAAAGACAGCAACATCAAAAGAAATGATACGAAAGGTGAAGAAACGAATCCAACGAAATCCGGATAACTCGAAGATTACCACAAGTTATTTTCTACATCTGCTAGGTGTGGTGTGCATTTCTCTTAAGAACCAAGTACCTCTATTCCCTTACTGCCTCATTAAATCCGACGTCAGTGGTGACCTTGGATCGAAACTGAGATGAATGACTTCCCTTTTCTGAAGGGCAAATCGTAGTACAGAAAATTATATTGCCGACAAAATACCAGGCAAGTAAAGTGTCGAAGAGATACATCTTCCCAGCTACCTACGATTTGGATTCTCAAGAAACCTGTAATTAGAGAGTATAGTGTTATCTTATTGACACTTTAAGCAGTTATCTTGTACAACCCTTTACTATATTTTTAGAATAAAATGTACCAGTTTAATCATACGATTTGGGCTATACCTTGTTGGTTTGACACAGTCAGAACATATAAGCATATATTACAGTTTTGGCATATTTAACCAATATGGTTTAGTACCGATTCATAAACACCAACAAATGTATAGTTACCATTTCAATATTCCACGAACTGAATAAATTGTATACCCAAAGGATGCAAACAGAAAACCCATTCTCAAACAGTGGCGTAATATAACCATAACCACGAATATCAGCCAAAATATTACAAGATGTTACAATTCTGATCCTTCGAATAAGAAGAAGTTTTCTGTTTTTGAAACTGGCTGAGAAGTTCTCTCGTGTCAGGAATGGTTAACGTGACTTCTAACTTTTCAATTGCAATTACAAAATTTGTTGCTATAGCAACTATGTTAATTTGTCAGTCCAACATGGGATTTTATCCAAACAATATTAATATCAATCTGCAGTTAAACACGTATAAAATTGCCAATTCAAGTCGCTGAACCCATCGGACCGTAGATTCTTCAATCGCGATGCTGAGTAAATAGTGAAAATTTATCTTAAATAGCTTGAAATATCGAATGCACATGGATAACTAGAATATATAGATCTCTTATATAAAGTTCTGTACTAATACATTGTAATACATTGTGTTATATAGTCACAGCATAAAAATTAACTAAATATTTCGATATTGGATACTGGAAAAGGTTTGAATTATCACATGCGGTGATTGCTCCGGTCGCAGCCCCCACCAATTTCAGGTTTTATGAATTTCAGTGGTTCAATCTTCAAAGGCCACCCACATAACACAGCTTTAATTCTGCATTTAAACCAGATATTTTTTCCAACTCTCGCAGTTCCTTTTTAACGTCACCTTACGCTAACCGAAATCAAGGACACACGATTATGATGTACATCGCATTGCTCCATGCCAGCCAATATAACTTATGCATGAAGTCATCTTAATCCATACCACCGATTGTAGTCGACTGATGAAAAATCACCCTAAAGCATTCAGCCCTAATCGGAATTCGAACCTGGGTTTTAACCTACTCTCTGATATTACAAACCTTATCCAACAGCGATAACATCGATTATAGTCATAATATAAACTATTGAACAATTTATAAATAAATTAAAATATTTTTAAACTATGAACATAGTATGTCCAACATACATTACATTAATTTTATATTTTAATCATTAAACATGGAGCATAAAAATTATGTCTGTAAAATGCAAAATATAAATCGCGTGATTGAAAACGGTTTAGGTTTTCATTTCATGAGTTTCGATTTTTTCAACCAATTTACTCGCTTTACATAAACCAAGTTAGTCCGTATATATGCAAACAACATATTTTTCATAATTTTTTGTTTTATTTATTTTAAAATAGGAACAAATATTAATGCACGCGTGTACACTGAAATTAAACTAATGTCCTGTAATAATCGTTAAGCTGATAAAAATTATTGTTTATTCCTTTTAAAAATTAAATGAAAATGTTTACAGTTAAACACAACATAATATGCTTGTCTTAATGATTTGAATTCATCGATTGGTACTGTACATTTATACAATCAAGGAACAGGCTATTTCGGTGTAGGAATGAGGTTAAAGATGAGGTTATCCCAAAATCTACACTATCTTTGATAAAGTGCGAAATCGAAGTATGCACTTAACCTGTTTCCAAAACTGATACTTATTCCCAAGTATAACCATTCGAATTGACAGAAGTTTTATTTTGACAGATGTAATTTTTTAAAAATAATTTTTTGCAAGAAGAAATAGAAAATAATTCGTCTCATCAGGATACTTATTTGAATAGGGTCCACAAATAAATCATTCTTTCGAAAATCGGAAACAGCCTTCTGTTGCTAAAGGTTTACTATCAAACAGTCGAAATCGTAAAAACCCAAAACAGTTTTTTTTTTTAAGAAAAATTGCAGTAAAGCCGGCCGTGTAGGTATTGTTGTTCGATTGTTTTTCGGAAATATATGAAAAACAAAAGTAAATTTATCATTTTCAACAAATTCAGGCTACTATAGCAAAGAGAATAAATATAAAGAGGAACATCTTATATGAACCGCGGTTGCTATAAACTAAAAATATTTCTGAGTTATTTAGTGATGGCAAACGAAATAGGATTTAGGAAATAAAAAATATATGTCTATCCTATTTCGTTTGCCATCTACAAATAGCTCAGTAATATTTTAAAATGTATAGATTATATGCAACCGCGGTTCATATAAGATGTTCCTCTTTATATTTATTCTCTTTGTTTATATCAATTATATAATATTATTCAAACAAGAAATCTGCAGATCTACACATTTCAGTTCAGTATATTTCAAATAAGCGAATATTGTATAATTCTTAAGAATAGGATTCAGTTTTGCATGTGATAAATTTGAAAGTTCACGATATTGCAGTTGGAAAATGAACTTCTGAATTTTCCAACTTTAACTTTTTTCCTGAATTAACCACATGTTTAACAGAATCCTATTTTTAGGGTGATCAAAGTAGGTGTGTATGTCGATTAAAGTGGAATGTCGGCGAGGTAATACCCAGGTAAATGTTTTATGACGATTTTGTGTACAAAAAGAAGGCTATCTAGTTGTAGATCATCTCAAGTAACCTTCCAACCCAAGAGATATCATTAACTGAACAGAGGTACCATGATAGGTACTTTTAATGTCACGCTTAATAGAGAAAGCACGAAACAAAATATAAAGTAACTTATCGGAATTAAGATCTATAAAAATCAGTATTTTATCTATCAGAATGTATCATAGTTGTATTGAGGCCATCAATGTAGGAACAGTTATTATTAAGTTCAGTAAGACTACTACATATATATACCACTTATCCCTGAAGTTGGCTCTCATATTCTCATTCATGACGTAAGGAGATTGACTCAGAGTTATTTTTCATAAAGTTTCCTTTGTTCCATTATTTTTTATCATTAGCAAGATCTTCAAAGTGCGTCTATCATAATTCCAAAAAGACTGGGATATTTGCTAATTTGTTGTATAAACGACAAGAGATGAGGTTGTGTCATCTCTTCTGGTGCCGAACATCAAAGTATAGTGGATATAGAAGGTCATGAAGGTGCACGGGCTGACATTGATATCAGAAAGTAGTGTTTTTACCATTTTCGACGAACATTTGGGTATGCGAAAGCTCTGTGCAAAGTGGGTGCCGAGTGAGCTCGCAGTCGACCAACAACAACAACGAATCGATGCTTCAGAGGAGTGCTTGGCGCATGTGACATTGGACATGGCTTCACAATTACACGCCAGAATCCAAAAAGGCAGTCAACTGAGTGGACAGCAGTCGACGAACCGAATCCAAAGCATGCAAAGACGAAACAGTCGGCCGGTAAGGTGTTGGCGTCTGTATTTAAGGCAGCGAACGGAATAATATTTATCGACTATCTCTAAAAAGGCCACCATCGACTATTACAGTGCACTTTTGGATCGACTGAAGGCTGAAATCATAAGGAAACGGGCACATTTGCAAAAGAAAAAGGTGTTGTTTCACTAGGACAATGCACCATGTCACAGATCGATGAAAACGATGGTGAAATTGAATGAATTGGGCTTAGAATTACTTACCCACCCACCATATTCTCCAGATTTGACCACCAGCGACTTTTTCGGTTTTCAGATCTCAAGAGAATGCGAGAAGTAGTCGCTTAAACTGAGGTCTATTTTGACAGAAAAGCCTTGCGGCAACCGCTAAACTCAAGAAAGTTCTCTGTCGGAACATGTGGATTACTATCGGAATTCTAAAGAAACTTGATGGAACTCACACGAGAACAAATCAGGAAGCGTTAGATGTACTAATGAAAACTCAGTTTCCCGAAAGTGAGAATTCTAATGAAGTTGATGGAAATCAACTCCTTCACCAAGGCTTCCTAAATTAGTGCTTCTGCAAGTTTGTCAGCTGCCCTTTCCATTCCCCCGTACTTTCTGATTCCCCGCACTTTCTGATTTTCATTACTGAAGATAGAAGTTCAGGTTTATCGCTGGTTAGAGAGAAGGAGATGTAGCGATGGTCAGAGAGAGTAACGCCATCTAAGACCATCCAGGATGAGACTTTTCTACTTACACTCTGTGAGGCAAGAGTATTATCAATTACTTCTTGCCTTGAGGATGTCAAAATGGTAGGTCTATGACGCTGATAGGTATTCCAAGAGTGAAATTCCTCTGGGATTAATATAGGTGCTGCCCCAGCATACGTGATGTGAGTTTGCATCGCATCCAGCAACGATTGGGATATCATTATGTTTTGCGTACTCTATTGCTTAAGAGGATGAAGTACCGAATCGTATGGGAAATAGGGGGAGATCACTAGAACCTCACGTCGAATACCCTGTTTTTTAACTTCAACGACGAGACTGCTGTAAGGTCTTTCAAACAAATTTCATTTAGGAGTCTGTAATTCATGTTATTACTAACAAAAACACAGGCTCCAGGGCTCGAGCAGGTATCACTAACCAGGAGAGAACCTGAGTTCCTTGGATTAAGTCCTTTGATTTAGTTCCCGTGAATCTACGGTTCCTGAATCAAACAGACATGTTTAGATAGTTTTCTTTGATAATCATAAACAATCTTGGATTGAAATACCCTGTACTATTGTGCGGTTAGCTAATGGTACATCACATAATTTAAACGTTATATAAACTACATTTGATATAATTTGTCAAGCTATTAAAGCTAATTAAACTAATCTATTTAGCTTAATACGCCTACCATGATTAAGCACAAACCAAAAAAGCAGTAAAATATGCTGCATGCAACACAATCGAACACCATTAAACTGGATTGGATTTACCTCACACGTATGACGAAAAAACGCTGAAATAAATAAGCTTATATCGATTTTACCCTGCCCCATAGTTGATGCGGTTAGCATACATGTATACATACCCGACATTATATATGTACACATATACATATATATTGTAAATATATGGTTGTCATTTAACATTTTCATTCCGAATTCACCTTTGTGAATATTTGTTATGATCTATGTAGGTACATTAGACGAAATACGTCATTGTACGTATATATAATACTATTCATGTATGTATTTAAGGAAAATACCCTAAATCGACTATGTACAGTTGTTGTCGGTAATGCCAATCCGCCATACCGCTAAACGATGCTTATTTAACACATAAAACATATTATTTTCAATTTTTATATTGCGTGCAACACATTATGATTTTTATGATTCAATTTTTTTTTGTATGTTTCAAATTTAGATTTGGCGACGAAAAAAACATATAACGGGGTAAAAGCTTTCCACTATAACGACATATTTCTTTGCACCGTTCCACATAAATTAAGATTAGCGTCTTGATATGATAAATACGAATACATAAGACTTGGATTTCAAAAATATATTTATAAATTCGGGTGTCAGATGGGTTTCGTCACAGAACAATTCCTATTCTAAGTCTCACACATATTATAAGATGAATATGAAATGGAATGGGCTTCGTACTGTATTCACATGTTCGGTTACATTAACAGATTAATCGATCTGATTATGATTTTTCGACATAAAGTTGAAATTTTTGGAGAGAGAACAAAAAACTAAATTGAATTGAAAAACGAAATTGGTCATACTTGAGCTGTTTGTTTTGTGATTATAATAAGGATATACTGTATACATAATTATGTATATATGTACGACTAAATACGTCAGTATTTTGCAGGGTCATGACTTCGATTTTTCTCGTTTATGCCATTTCGAATGGAACCAAGGTTAATAAGGGCGATTGTATTGACGCAAAATGAAAATATAATTTTTCTTTTATATATGACATTTTATGTTCTGCAGATCATGCTGCTTTACTTAATTTTCTACGATAAAATTATTATGTTGGGTCGAATTATTCGTTAACGCTGTATCAACGAAATACAGTGATGGTTAACATAATTGTTGGCCTAGATAAGCAACTATCTGACGTTGATAGTTTCGAATAGATTATTAGAGGTCTTGAATGAAAAACGGTTCAGATATGCTGACTTTATACTGGGAAAACCAGTACTTTACTTGCTGTAAAGATGGACATAAATATTCAAATTGAATATAGCCTAATTTGATCCTGCTAATGTGGATCAAAATATTTACGTGCAGAGCAATTTGAAATATATCCTTTCCGCCCACTTCTGAAACTAAAATATACTGCAAGTATCTTTTAAGGGTGAGCCGCCTTCCAGTTGGCGCCGATGGCTTAGATGGTGAGAGAACGATTTGGCATCTTCTAATTCTTTAGAACAAACGTTATCAAAACCGAAAAAGTCTGATTGTTAAAACGATATATACCAATAATGGCCTGTTAAAACCCCTGTACTATGGTCACACCTACATTAAGTATACCTCAGAATGATGTAAAGAAAATGAAAGTCATCAAGAAATACTGAGTTGTTTACGAAACATGCAGTCTGCTTTTAAGACTCGACGTTGTTAATATCTCGCCGATATAATTATTTAATTGATGTAATGAATTAGTTACTGCACGATATATATAAACAATTATCAACAACACAAGCACCATCACAAACTAACAGTCGAACAAGGCTGTTATAACTTTACAAGAGGACATAACTGACAACAGGGTACAAGTCCAATGTATCACTCCTGCATCTCACATGTATCACTCCTCCAATCAACTCAAATGGGAAGTTTGATCAACTGACGTAAGAGAACTAAGATTACTCAAAAATATATTGGCAAACAATTATAAATTTCTCCTGCAACAGCAAGCCTGTCTTAGTTTGACAAATAACACTAACTCGAAACCAACATATTACGAAAAAGTGAATCGATTACCAATTTCATTGGTTGACCACCGGTCAAGAACTCATAGAACACCAAATAACCAATCATAGAAGTTCGACCATGGAGAGAAATAATCAACCAGAAAAAAAAACTAAGTTCAGGGCATCATTTCTTGAAAGTTAAGTAACTTTCTTTTGCACAACTAGCTAAACTCGACCACGAAACTTATCATCACTTTAGAGCACTCGTGACAAATTCAAGATGTAAGTTTCTAGAAGAACAATTCTATTCCTTGAACATTTCCAATACAACAAACGATGTCCAATAGAATTGAGTATAACCAAAAACAATAAATGTGAAAATGACTATACTGAACAACTCTTGTAGAACTGGCCTAATTTCCAAAACCAAGATGTTGCGTACCAAACATTTTTAAGTATATAAATGACCTTTAAAGAACACTGTAGCCTGCCAAGCTGATGAATAGAATATTTTAAGAATAGAATACTTTTTTTAGATACCGTCCAGATCCAGGGTAAACAATATCATTTATTATCCAAACTTTGACTTAACTATTAAATCTAGCAAAGTTCCGAGTTAATTGTCTTCAATAGTTGGTAAATTTTCGTCTCTGAAAATCCCCAAACTACCTCCAAAGAATGCTGTACTGACGATTGGAATGGGTTCTGTACCGGAAGAAAATGTAACTGTCGCACCCAGATAAATGTCAATATTTGTGTATTTCCTAAAATGCAAATAGCTATAACTTATTTAAAAACATACGACGGGCCATAAAAACCACAAATAAAATATTTTCAGATATACCAGAGTCTAACTAGATAATAAAACAAAATATTAGGAGACATTTAATTTTGACATATTGTTAAAATGAAAGACTGAACTTTTTGAATTATAAATTTTACATATATAATACACTACCTAAAACAAAATTCTTTTGTTATCCTATAAAACATAAACAACATATTTCAAATTAGATTGAATAATAAACATATTTTGCTAACTTATATTTGAAAAACAATATTGAACATTTTTATACAACTTTTTAATGCATAAACCTATGGAATTTGACGTTTACTAAATATTTTTATCTGGGTGTGACAGTTATTTTTTTCTCCAATAGGTATCGCATTTTAGGTTTTCCAATCGTCAATAACATAACAAAAAGTGTCTAATAAAAAAATGTTTTTTTAGTCACCACGAGGGGCACCACTATCGCTAAAGAGCTGTTACGGACAATGGCGACATCTCTGATTCAATAAATTAACTAAATGTTTCAAAAAGAAAAATTACGCAGTATACATGCGGAATAATAACCAAACGGAAACTGCTACTATGATCGAGAACCGGGTAAATTGAGTATAAATACGCGAACAGAAAGCGTAGAGTTTCAGTTTGAATTGGAATAGCGATTAAATAATATCGGGAAAAAGCGATAAAAAGTGAAATAGTGAAATAAGTGAAAGTAACAGTTAAAAAGTTACCTAATTGTAGTGTAAAAGTTAACTGTCCACTGATTAATAATAAAACGTTATAGTGAAAAACAAGCAAGTGGTTTTTTAATTATTCACCATCCAATGATCGAACCGTGGATTGGTTTGAATCCCTACTAGGGGAAAACGTAACAGAGCATTTCTTCTGCTGACATTTTTCTAACCAACAGAATTTTTCTATAAATATTTTAATTTTCTACAATATTTGAGGTTTCACGTATAATCTGTGTAGAGCATAGATACAAATTTCTTTCAACAAAAAGATGAACTAACCCTTCTGTAACCAATATGCCATTGATGATTTTTCAATAGTTTAGGTGACAATACATCCGAATATGAAGTTTGAAGTTAACCAATTTTAAGATATTCACATCAAGTGTATGCGGACTGTAAGAAACCAGTACATTAGGACCAAAATATGCAAACTTCACTAATTGATGTGTTAAAAACTACACGACTTGAAAAAGAACGATGTTTTCATCAGAGGTTTTACTTTATAACTAATAATTAAATTAGCAGTGAAATCAGTAAAACCGTTAGTTGAATTTCATTAACTGTACTAAATGTCTCCAACCATGGACAGGTGTCGATCGAAACAGTTTATAGTCAATCTGTTAGAATATAGTTAGAACGGTATGATAGTTTTGTTACAACGAAAGGCCAAATTAATTCAGCATCTGGCTGAACTGAACACTAGTTAAACTATCAGATGACCACTACGTCATTGCCCGAGACATCCTTGAAACCAGGTTTGATAATTCACACTTTATATGTGAACAACTCGTTCGAGCCTTTTCCAACACAAACCAATCGATAAATCTGATTCAAAGAAGATGTTAGAATTGCTTGATCACTTTAAGTCACATTTGCGTTCCTAAAATCCACTGTTTCTAAAAATACCTCTCAGTGCAAAAACTGATTTTTATGTATGGGCCAAAACTTTAAAACATTCTGGAGGTGCTCAAACTCAGAACGATTATTCACAAACTTCATTTTCGGATATATTGTCACCTAAGTTATTGGAAAATCACTATGGCGTATTGGTTATAGAGAGGTTCTATTCATAACTTTTTTTTAACATTGAAAAAAATTAAAATATTTATAGAAAAATTCTATTGGTTACCAAAAAGATTGACCGAAGAAAAAAATCCCTTTAGCGATATTAGCGCTCCTCGTGGTAACTAGAAAAACATTTTTCTGCTGGAAATTTTCTGCTATGTTATACAGCATCTCCGAATAACAATCTTCGGTAGCAGCTGCTAGTACCAGACTCGAATACAAAAATCCTGCCAAGCTGAAAGTTTTGATAATTAGAATGGAAAAAATAAGCAAGGACATATAATAGATTGACATATGAAAGATATCAGTCGCGCAGCAAAAGATAACTATATAAGCTTAGTCTAAGAAAAGAATCACTATGCAAGACTGCAGTTAGGCATCTCTCGTTCCGTATTTGGCCATAAAAACTATTGCGTTTGAAATGGTTTCATGCGAATGATGTTCTTTCCATAGTATACTGCGCAACGTTTTAAACTGAGGAACAAGAATGGACCACCTCGTTGATCCAGCGTGAAACCTCTTTTTTCACTAAGCTCTTCACCAAATAAATCGATGGTTATTTTTCTTAACAGTATTTTAAGTCGTATCAAGGTCAAACCTATCATTACTTCCGTTACAATATACGAAAAAATCAACAAATATCCCATAACAAAATGTTGCATGCAACACACTGTGCGATCGATTAAGTTTCCATATATACATGTATTGTACATATATTCTTTGTATTTGTATGAGTGTCAATACTTGTTTAGAACAAAATATTATAAACTAGAAAGCTCAATCAACAAGTTAGAAACGAGAGTGTGTGTATAGAAAAAAAAATTAACATATATACATACACCTATGTCTATGAAGCTTTCTAATTATAGTCGTTCATTCTAAAATTAATTGAATAATTTGATTTATAAACTCATGTAAGCATGGAGGGGTTAACCAGATACATAAAAGGAATATACAGTACCAATATGTCATATGCACGTTATATACTCGAACAAACGAGTACATATAAAGTTGTGTACGAGGAGGTTAGAACAAAACAAAAAAGTCTGCAGATTTCTAAATCATAAAATACAACAACGGTGTATATAGCTTTCGTTTTTCTTTCAAGACAAAGGAAACTCCTTACAAACGAACGAAACGTTTGATAAATTTTTATATTTTGCGGTGTTTAAGAATACTTGAGTATATGTAAGATAAGGTACCCCAAAACAGGGTTTATTCCTTATAATGGAAAAGTTTTTCGAAGAAAATTCGAAAAAATTTTTAATATGTACACAAAAACAACAAATTGGTTTTCAAGATACAATTTACAGATTCCTTATCCTTTTGTTTTCCTTATTTCTTTTCTTGGCACAATGCATCGTGAGTTGAAAACCATCAAATTAGGGTCGTTTCATAAATTCCTATAACTAAATTTGATATCAATTCGACGGTCTACAAAATATATTTACTAGTATAGATCCCCCACACGTGGAAACATATTTATTCGGATGCTTGAGATAAGCAATGACCAAGCAACTGCTCATTTTAATCTTTTCAAAGACTTTACTTGCAAATAATATGTCTACTTATTATATTTATTGGCGTGAAATCTGTCATTTAACGTGGAACTGAACATTTCAATACCATAAGTAATCGATTTCTAAGAGGAATTGCTGTGGTCATTCCAGATCTTGTTTTTTGACTGTGACCATAAACGCTTTGATCAAAAAACCAAACTCAGGGTTTGAGCTCAATCACAGGTAGTTTTAAAGAGAACTGTCCAGTTTGATGAATAACATGATGCAACTGGGTGTAAATTTCGTGTTTTGATAATTTCAAGTGATTGCCAAGATCACCAAATAAAATCTGAACCACGCGTATACATCAACCAATTCTATTAACATGTAGCATCTAACACCGTATAGTTATGCTCGCTCAATATTTGCGAAAAACTCATCAAAAATTAATTAGAATCAATCGACTTTTGCAAAAAGCCAAGAAGGTGGTGATGGGAATGGACAAAACTAGAGATTATTTCCTGAATCACTCTTAAATTTGAATATATCATCTACATGTGTCTCAACAGTAAACAATGGTATATATGATTGTAAAAGCCATTCGTACTAAGGAATAAAGTGACTCGAGCCGATAGTCAATCTGGTAGTGCACGTTAATAAATCACAGTCGTGATCAGAGCATTCTGGTTCATAATCCACAAGGACACTTCCCGTCTTCATAAACTCCATTTTCTTCTATATACTTATGTTTTCACGAGAAATCAGTGAATTAAGTCATTTATTATCTTAAGTTATAGGAAAGATATTATGCAAGCACGAAAATGCATTTCGTGTTTGCATAATATCTTTTCAGGTTGTGATCAGTATACAATCTCTAAGTCCTCTATAGGAAAGCCTAAGAAACTACCAACTGTAGATTCATATGAGCCGAAGAGACTACCAACTGTGGAATCACATGAAACCTCTCAAAATGTCCAAAGGTCTTGATATTAACACCTTATACAGCCAAAAAGAGGCACTAATGACGGAATAAGTGAGGATCAGAAATCACTACAAGCAAACATAACCTAATCATATGTGTTTCAACAATTTCGTTCTTAACCATTGGATCTCGTTTTGTCCAAAAAACTAATTTAAAGTGTATATTCGAAAGAATTCCGAGTTTTTCCAAATACTAACTTCCAAATACAAATGGCGCAATCTGGATATAATAACTCGCCGAATGTTGTGTTCTAAGTGTTTAATCGTCTCTGGTTAACCGGTGTAAATAACAGACTTTACATATACCCAAAAAAACATAATCTCTTATTATTATATTCTGTGATGAGTGGCATGTGGCACCGCCCTTTTGGAACCACATACCATAGCATGATTTATGCCAGCCAACTGAGGTACAAAAACGGAAGAAATCATATGTCTTTGTTGTTCACCAATGACTCTAACATTTCGCCCATAATTGTTTTTGAAGACATATGAAAGCGCACTAGAATCTTTCAGAAAGAACTGTACTAGAATCTCGTATTTCAAAATTTTTGAATACCAACAGAAAGAGCTAGAGGCGGGACAGCAACCTTCATCAAGAAAAATATTAAACATCAAGAAGAACTTAAAATAGAGAAAGAAGCTATTCAAGTAGCAACTTTTTCGATTGAAACCAAAAACAACAAGAGGTATACACCATGTATATCAGCAATCTACTGTCCACCCAGATATAACCCAAAAAAGAAAGACTACATCAAACTTTTTAAATCGCTTTCTAACAATTTCACTATTCGAGGAATCTTTAATGCAAAAAACATATTTTGGAGATCAAATCGAACTCCCAAAGGAAGAGAGCTATTTGAAGCAGACAGAACATTTAAATGTAAGTTCCACTCCAGTCGAAAGCCGATCTACTGGCTTGCGGACGTAAATAAAATTGCTGACCTTCTAGACTTCTATATATCAAGAGGAATCTCCGAAAATAACTTAGAAGTCGAAAATGGAGATGGACTATCATCGGATCGTTCTCCAGTCATAATGACAATAAGTTCCACGACAATAAGGAAAGCAAGCCCCGCAAGACTTACTAATAACAAAACAAACTGGAAATCAGCTAGTCGAAGAAAGCGTCAATCTTCAGGTGCCGATAACGCTTAAATGATAGGAGAAGTGCTGGAAAATCTGATTGAAAATATACAGAAAGCGACATAGGAAACTACTCCCATCCAGCAAGGTATATTATAGAAAAGTATGAGCTATCCAGTTGAAGTGAGAGACTTGGTTAACGAAAAATGATGACCTCGTACACTGACTTGGCAGATAACTAGAGCCCCTAAAGATAAAACAATCCTAAACAATTTGTGCAACAAACTTAAACTGCTTATAAAAGAGATCAAGAATGAGTCAGTAGCTAGCTTTCTAAGTAACCTGACTCGAACTATTCGCTGTGTAAGGCCACTAAAGGTTTAAAAGGACCTGAACTGCAAGTGCCACCCATAAGGGTTGATGGAACCTGGGCTCGCAGCAATAAACAAAAATCTGATCTGTTTGCCGAACACCTAGAAATTTCCTTAAAACCACTAACTGGGCTGACAGAGAATGGATATTTAACACTTGTTAGCAAAATAGACGAGGTATACTTGTTCTACCAGTCAATGTGAAAGAAATCAAACAAGAAGTAAAAAATCTTAAGTTATGTTCCGAGACAGTGGAAAGTAACGGAAATCATTATGATTCCTAAGCCTAATAAACCGTTAAATAACAAAACATCATACAGACCAAACTCTTTATTAAGAACCACTTTAAAATTTTTCGAAAGGTTGTTTCTTAAGAGACTAACACCAATTATAGAGAATAGAAAACCTCAATTTAGGTTTCGAGAAGGTCACTCAACAATACAACAGATACATAGGATCACTAATACGATTGAAGAGGCGCTCGAGGAGAAGAAAGTATGTTCAGCAGTATTCCTAGACGTAACCCCAGCATGTGATAAGGTTTGGCACCATAGTCTGGAAATTAAGCTTCAACGAGAACAAAACAATATTTTGAATTGCTTAAGTCATACATAAATGACCGTTACTTTCGGGAGACACTGAAATTATGACCACTGATACTAGTATTGTCGAGTCAATACAGAAACCACAAAATGCTATTAATAAGTGAACACTTGGACAAAAACTTGGTGAATAATTCTGAACGATTCAAAATCAACACACATCAACTTCACAAACAAAAAAGTAGAATACATTCCGATTAGACTGAATTCCCAACAAATTCCGTTCTCTTACAATGCGAAATACCTTGCCATGACTCTAGACACTAAGCTCAGGTGAAAAGCGCATATTAAAAGAAAAGTAAAGAATATAATTTTAAATTCAGAAAAATTCAGTGGCTTATTGGAAGAAACTCTGAGCCTTCTTTTAATTTTTTACTACGTAGCATTGTGAATGCTCGATAGTCTATTAGAAGTGACAACCTCGAGACATTAACATGGAATACATCAGCGATGAAATATTTAAATTTGCAATGAGTCATGTATTGCGACTGCAGCAGCATGACTACGAGATGCTGAGGAACCTCCTGGGTCACACTGATGGACGCCTAAAAAGAACAAAGCCTCTAGAATTAGTGGTTCCCTGAGCTACTGAAATCAAAAGACTGGGACGAAAAAACCAACAATTCTCTTTATTCTGTTTCAAAACCAACAATTCTCAACCAAAAGCCATCTTCATCACTAAATACAATTTTGTTTGGAAAACCAGGTCACTTGGTCGGGAATTGGCTTAAGCTCAAAGTGATATTGATTATTTTGTGCTTCAGGCAATTCCTGCACATGTTGAATTTTGTAAGCACATAAATCAAGATCCTTAAAATATTCCATTACGTGGATGGACACATCTCCAGTTGCTGACAGCGACTTCCTCAACGCGACACTGTACAGGGACTATTGTAAAATGAACGTAATGGGCTTAGAGTTTGACGAACAGAACCATTACTGTGCTCCAAAAACATCAACAATATTTGCAAGCTTTTCTCTAACAAATGTCAGCTGTCAAACAAAATAGTGCTGCCAACTTAAAGATATGAACCTCTAAAAACAAGAAATGAATTCAGAAATTAATCGTTGAACTATAAATACTTACCACTAAATACAACCATCAGTCACGGAACCAAAGTGACGCTTAAAAAAACAAAATTACATAACGACTTGATACGAGAACAAATACTGTTCATTCGAGACATTTTGCTTTAATTTTTTAATTAAATTTATAAAGTTTTTTATTTTACAACTTTTCCGTTACATTTTTGTTTTTAATTTTAATTAATTTGTTTTATAAGCAAAAAATATATAATTCACCTTAGTCATGCAATATTGAAAGAAAATTTTTTGATTCGAAATTAAATCGATTCGAAATAAAAAACGAAATTCCTTTACATCAATAATCTGTTAAATTGTTTGCCAAATTATTAACATGGCATTACTCTATTTAGTGGCAGATTTTTTATCCAACCCTGAATTAAATAGTTTACGATATTGAATTATAATAATTCCACAGTGTATTATAATAGTTTGTTTAATGTTTCTGTTATAATTTACCATTTTCTTTATGCCACAAATTTATTAGCATATATACATACATAACCTTAACCCACACCTAGATAAAATCGGATTTTGTTTACATATACATATATATACTCACTAACCAATACTAAGACGTTGTAGGTAAATTATATTTTGGCACGAATCTCATTTCGAATCGACTACTCTATTATAGGGTGTTTCATTAAGGCGATTATCGAAGCAGCTGACATTATTATTTTGAGTGCGAACCACGTGACCTTGGAAGAATCCTTTTCGTAAAGAATTGAAATACAATTATAGATAATACTTAGACTATGTTAAGACTATGTCTGTTTGTCTGTTTCTATCTTCTAACAAGAGTTTTCAAGAGATGGGAGAGCCTTGTGCCCTAAACCATCTACACATTACATGTGCTCCATGACAGCCTATAGTGCCGACATGGAAGATAGGTTGGTCCATGAATCTCCACTGCACTTCAACATGGGGTGTGGCCCCATTGATACCACCGATCGTAATCAGATGTTGCAAAATCCCTTCTCTTGCATCCTGTCCCCATCCTGATACGACCCTAGCTCCTTAGAATCCTGTAGACCGAGTTTGATAAGCACTAACAATTAATTCTAGCTAAATTGCGCAGTTCTGAATGTCCCATATAGTTTCCAATAGGGTTTTAAGAATAACGAGCTGACATATAGCATATAGGCATTATGATCGACATAACGAACAGCAGCTCTGCAGTATAAAAATTGTATTATAATATTTTTTGTACAAAGTCAACATATTGATTGTTATAACTCAAAGAACTGTGTCCTGTGAGTGTGAGAATCTAGAAATATCCTCAAAGTACGTCTATCATAATAGATTAAGGAAAACTTGGGTCAAAATTTCGATTTGATCCCAAATTATAGCCAAAATCGCTCTAGGGCTTTTATTTACGGAGCCAAAATCGCTCTATTTACGGAGATATAAAGGATTTTATGATTTTCTAAATATTTGAATTAAATGTCGATGTGATCCCTAATTATAGGCAAAATCGCTCTAGGGCTTCTATTTACGGAGATAAAACGGATTTTATGATTTTCTAAAAATTTGGTCAAAATTTCGATTCAAGTCGATTCAAGGTAGTAAGCCTGCCAAAAAAGTTTTTATGAAATTGTTTTGTTTGGAAAATTGTATTGTTTCGAGCTCTTAAAGCAGCCTGGGTGTCAGATAAGCCTGCAATTTATGTAGACCCAATAAATAGAGTTGTTTATAGATTGCTGCTCTTAAAATTGCATTTATTGCCGCCTGAAAAAAGGCTCCTCAGAATTTGATCTAAGAGGTAGAATCGGTTATTGTAGGCCCATTTATACCTTTCGGTGATAATTACACTAAATAATTTCAAATAGAAGTATTTGGACTTCAAAGGGTCGGAACGTATGTAGGCAGTAAAATGACCGCCCACTTATTTGGCTCAACACTACTGGAATGACTGTCTATAAAGCAAGCCAGTGCCTGTACAAGTAACACCCCTTCTGACCCAATGATCGAGCAACAACAGACCCACAGCTGTAGAGCGCTGTAGTGAGTGCTGTATGTATAGCTCCAGAATTTCTTTGTAATGGTTCAAAGGTTTCCTTCCAAATTTTCTTATAGTTCTGGGCGCCAGATATGCAAAAACGTAGATTATGGGTCTTATCACCAAAAAGTGCCAGTATACACGCTTTTATGTTTCCAACTCCATGATTTAAAATGGGCAAGCGACTGTTTACATTGCCAATAAATCTTGCACGCTGTATTGCATTTCCCTTCAATATGTTTTTGCCAGATAATCTATCGATCTAACCATATCTTCAGATACTTCACTTTTGAAGACCTGACGTGAATCTCTATTATTGGAAAAATTAAGGTTTCACAGGAGACTGTTTGATGATGAAAAATAATTTTTGGTAGGGTTACGCTAACAATATAGACACAAAGCCATCTCGCTGTAAACAAGCAACATCTAAAATTTTACATGCACTAATCTGTGCTCGAGATTTCACTCAATATGTACAAAAAAGTCATTAAAAATCAATTCAATAGACTTGACTACTGCAGAAAGACCACCTAAAATCACACTGCGGTGTCAAGATTATGTTATCTATATCGTTGTTGGGCTAGTGTTACGACAGGATTCATCAAACACAAGAACTATGCTCTTATCAAAATTCACCTCAAGAATAGTCATATTGATCTTACCGATGTCTTTATGAGACACCCTTTATTATAATTATTTACTACTCAAAATTATGATAAACAATTGATTGGTATAATAATCGTCTTATAACATCTTTAACAACAATACACGCCATGTTCCATACGCATTCGGTATAAGTAAAATACTTTCTTATTCTTGGGCGTCACGTATGGGACTAAACCCGATATAATAATATAATATTCATTAGTTTTTAATTAAATCTGTTGTTTCATGAATAATGAAAATTTAATTTAATTTCGTTATTTTTGGCATATTACAAGAAATAAAGATACAAACGATATGTATATATAAAAGAACAACAATGTATTCATATATTTGAGTATATACAAGTATGTACATACATATTTATAGAAGACGTAAAAACCCCGGCCGTTGTTGGTACTGAAAAAATAAAAAGGGTTGATATACAAATTTATTATATAAAATTGCAAGGTTTCAGATCCACTAGAGGTAAAATAATTCTACACAAGTACATGTGAGGAAGAAGTTGGAAAAGGTGCAAGAGGCGCGGGATAAATCAACACAACAGAATATATCTCTTATATGAATAAACCCACTCCATTAGTAAAAATTTCATAATTTTCTAAAGCCCTCTTTCAATAAAATACCATAAATATTTAATTGTGTATTATAAATTGACTATGCGGCTATATAGCACCGATGTATTTGAGGATCAGAAAACCTACAGGATTTTGGAATAGATTTGTGTGCCTTAAGTCAGCTGTCATGATGTTGCGAAGATGGATGAGGTAACATTCGAGAAAGGATTACACATAATATTGATTGAGCTATTCGTGAAACAGGGAATTAAATTATCAAGTTATTCCAAACTTTGGATTCTTGGACAGCATTCTCCAACAACGTTAGATCCAAGGTATCATGCTTGATTTAAATATCGTGAACAATGAAAAAGAAGATAATTAGAAAATTATCACTCGATGGAACTACTGGACGATGATCTTGACTCAAATAATATGCAACCATCTACACCGGGTGTATCGAAAAGTGAAGTTTTTGCTATCTGTCACTCAGACTACATTGGCCCATTGTGACATCCCACTATATTACTTTACGTTGTGGCTATAGGTCGATATATAGTAATCACATAAAAGATGGGACGGTACACGGATTCTAACCTTAACTGGGTCTCAGATGAATTCATTCGCACCACCGATCGTACAGCCCAAATGATCGATGGTGAAAATCCCTTTTCGAATCCTGTCCTTATTGGGATTCGAACCCGGTGCCTCCCGCTCTACGCCGCAGCGTTTTACTTTTAACTACTGCGCAACCTGGGCGGTTTAAGTGAAGAGTTACTAGTTAATAATTTTCGTCGTCAAATACAAACACGAACATGACTTTGAAATATACAGCCCAAAAAACAAAGAAAATAACCATTTCGTTACTGGGGCGGAATAGATATCTGCATCAAATTGAAGTGCACCAAATTGATACGAAGTGAAAAAGAACAATTTTTGAATACATTTTATCAAATAATATTATAAACAATAATCCCATTTATTGGAATTATCAAAATTATAGTAACGTAAAGCCACCACCAGCATATAGTATTTCGCGTGTAGACGATAACAATCGATCATAACATAACAATCGATCAGACATTCAATCGATTAGTACGAAAATGTGTGGCAGTTCGGAAGGTGCCGCCAGTCCATCTTTATCGGCTCGGTAGCATAGATCGCAATTTGATAAATGAAAAGTATAGCAAATGTTGGAATAAGTTCAAAAGTAGTTAGTATTAGTTTTCTTGTAATTTTAGTTTAGTCTTAATTTTATGTAAAATAATTAAAATGTTTGTAACTTTTTACTTTACTTTTATTTGGTGAAAATAAATATTGACTTTATGTAATATAAATTATTTAATAATTAATTTTTATATCGTTTTATTATTTAAAGAAATAATTAAGATATACTCATTAGTACTGTACACTCGCATAAAATAAAATTTCAAAAACAAGCAATAGATGGCAGTAGAAAGTTCGCATTTAATATCGAAAGGTGTCTTTGCTTATTTCAATTAGAAGTTACAACATGAGATTGGTTGTTTATTAATAGCAAAATAATTAATTATTTTAAAAAATTTAAGTAATTTTTTAAAATAACAAAATTATTTTTTAAATAATTGCAAAAAACCTCCGATCTTGCCAGGAGTCGAACCTGGAATCTTCTGATCCGTAGTCAGACGCGTTATCCATTGCGCCACAAGACCTATTGACCACAGTATTGAAAACCAAAACAAAATAATCATTTATTTATGGTTTTTTATCCGTAAAGCAAAAAGGAAAATTTGGCCAGGCTATGTGTCTCAAATGACTCATAGTACCACAACCAAGGATGTATGGGATAAATTTCATAGAGTGAGAGGTCATAAAGCGCACAAAGCAGAAATGCCGTGCTAGATGACAGAGAAGATGGAAATCAACTCTTACAAATGATGGTGGATGTTCAAAACAATTTAGGTGACAATAATGAATGTATGATACCTATTAATGTAAGAGATATTTCGAATGATATGTGTGTTGAATTTAAATGGGACGCATTTCTGAAAGTTTTAAACAATTCAAAATCTACGACTCCAGGAATTAATCGAGTGAGCTATAAAATGATTGCGAATTTGAATTTTGAAGCAAAGGTAACTTTGCTTTAAATTCTTATTAAGGTGTGGATGAGTGTCAAAATACCGGAAAAATGGAAGGAAGGTAGAGTGGTACCCATTCCCAAAAGGGATCGGGATAGAAATCTGGCCAAAAATTACAGGAGAATTTGTATGTTAAACGTTTTAATGAAAGTAGCGAATGATATGATGAAAGAAAGAATTGAAAAATTCTTGAATGAAAGTAATTTGCTGCCGGAAACCACCTTTGGGCTCCGTCGCAACCACTCTACCAATGAATGTGTGGAAAAGTTTGTGTGAGAAGTACGAAAGAAAAATAAGAAAATTATATAGCTGATAGCTTGATTCACGAACTAAACTCAGAAGACCAAGTCGTTCTGCATTTTGCAGATGACTTTGTTATAATGGGTAAAGGTCCAAACATTGAACAGCATGTGATCCAACTCAAGAATGTGTGGATCAGGTAATCAACTGTTTGACTGATTTAAATTTACATGTGAATACAAGAAAATGTTGTTGTATGGCTTTTCGAACGCGACAACGAATTGATGTGGAAGTGTACAGTGAAAGTGTTGAATATGTGACTTTGACTAGGGTATTTGCGGATCTAGATCGATTAACGTTTAAGTTTTAAAGCACACATGGAGAAATTAACTGATGTTAATTTGTTAAACTGAAATGTTATCAAAAGCGTGAGTAAACCGAAATGGGAAGCACATCCTTGTGTGACTGATATGGTGATGGCTCTAAAGTTGGGTTTAACGCGTTAATGAAAGTTGAGAATACATGTGCTAGAGTGATAATGGAGGCGATCAATTCAACCCCAATACACACTCTATGGTCTGAAATGGGTGATACACCCCTCAATTATATGAGAGAGTGGATCACTGTGTGTGAAACTATACGAATGATTATGAAAGAT
This sequence comes from Tipula lateralis, assembly GCA_963932295.1. Lineage (NCBI taxonomy): Eukaryota > Metazoa > Arthropoda > Insecta > Diptera > Tipulidae > Tipula > Tipula lateralis. Next base: position 62,444,167 of record OZ010737.1, read on the forward strand.
AGCGCGTTAGTAAATGAAATAATAACAAAATTGCAGGCAGGAACAGATTTTAAGAAAACTCACAGAACCCACTTGATTTTGGAGAATATGAACATATTCGACAAGATTCAAAAAGGGGACCACTGTTCCTCCTGCAAATCAGAGGGTATGTTAGAATTTTAAGAGAGAATTTCGCAAGATGCAAATAAAAAATTTTGCTCATTTGACAGTGTATACAGATGCTAGTGTGAATGATGATCGTGTGGGTGTTGGAATTTACATTCCAGCACTAAAAAAAGAGAACATGTTAAGAGTAAATGGTGGCATCTGCATAATGAATGCTGAATTGATAGGGATTATGGCAGGAATCAAGTTGGCATGAGTGACGGGAGAAGGAGGGTTCTTTTACTACCCGACTCCCTAAGTGGTTAAGATTTAATAAGCAAGGGAGGGAGTACTCAGGGCAATGTTTGTGTGAATAAGTTGTTTGAGTACCTTCAATCTTGTGAGAGTGAAATTGTTCTTTGACATAGCTGATATGTCAAAAGTATGGCAACAGAGACGAAGACGATAAAAGTACATGTGTATTGGATATATTGAACCTGGCTGCTGTATGGATCCTTAGTACTTCTTTTCCAAGTTATATCGGAGCAAAGGTTAATAGGTTATTCAATTATATAATAGATAACGCCCTTGTCATTAAAAAGTCGTTATTTACATTACGTAATGTAAAAAATAACTTGTGTAATTTACATATAAATTACATGTAAATAACTGTGTAAACTACATCGTGTAATTTACGCGCCCATCACTGTTCTTGATCTTTGAATGGATACTTTTGCATTTACAGATTAATGGTAATGATTGAGGATGTAAATGATTATGAATTTATGGATGCTAGAGATATACTTCGTATGTTCTAGGTGAATCTGTGGAGAAAATGGGAGAGTGAATTTGTGCGAAAAAGTCAAATAAAAGGCAAGAAGTAATTTGAATGGTGTAGTGTCCCTTTAAAAAAACCTTTCTTGGAAATTGGAAGAAATGTCTGTATAAACGTCATTGTATATGTTGTAGAGGACATTGACCATTTGCTTTTAAAGTGCAACACATAAAGTCACAATAGAACAAACTTCGATGTCCTCATAGTGTGAATGAAATATTTAAAAGGGGTATAAGGATATGTATGAATTTATTAAAATGAATGGTAATGAAATCGGATCGATGCGTGAAAGATGTATAAATGAAACTTAAACTAAACATTGTATTATATAATTTTAAATTAATTATTTTACAAAATAATTGTAAATTCATTATTTAGAATGTAAATTGTAAAGAAACCGGGCCAAATGGCTCCTATTATTTGGAGCTAGAGCCATTAATAAAAAAAATTAGGAGTTGTTAAGGTTTGTAAAACTACTACTCCACGAACTAATCGTATAAGAATGTTTCAGTTATTGAGTTCCGAAGCAAAAAAAATTTGCTAAAACTACTCAACAAGCTTTGGATGTACTCGTAAATACCAAATGAATGGAAGGAATGAAGAGTGGTCCCTACACTTAAACTGGATAGAGAGCCAAATGAGGCAACGAATACAAGAGGAATACGTTTGTTGAATGTATTTGTTAAGCTCGAAAGATTTATGATTGAGAATAATTCGTTGCTGACAACAACATACGGTTTCCGTAAGAGCCACTCTGCCATTGAATGTATTGAGAAGTTTGTATGGGAAGTAACGAAAGATAATAAAAAAGAAGATGCGGTACTTTTGGATGTTGAAAGAGCATATGATTATGTGATGCCGTGGAAATTACATCAAATTCACAGAAAGTTTGTAATTGGCTGAAAGATTTCATGTGTGATAAAAAGGTTATTCTCAAAGTACAGAACTACAGGTTGAAGGAAGTAATAGATCTCGGACTTCCACCAGGAAGTAAAATAGCTCCTATTCTTTTCAACCTACATAAAGCTGCTGTTCACCGAGTTAATGCTACAGATAAAGTTGTTTTGCAATTTGCGGATGGTTTTGTAGTAATTGGCAAGGGTCGCTGCATTGAACAGGCAAAACAGAACGCACAGTTATTAGTAAATGAAATAATCGAGTCATGAATATAGTTTGAATCTTAAGGTGAATCCGAATAAGTGTGTTATTTTGAGTTTTAGAGTGAATAATAGAGAACTTGACATCAGAATAAATAATTGAATTGATCGATGTATGAATTTTGCCAAGCATATGAAGTATTTGGCAGATAACTGTAATTAACGATTGAATTTGATTAAAAGAGTGAGTAACCCTAAATGGGGTACCCATCCTGGTACTACTTATAAGTTGCGAAAGGCACTGGTATCCTCCAAAATTACGTATGGAATAAGTGTATTTATACTATATTCTGAGTTGGGTGATCTACCTCTTCATTTTAAGAGAGAGTGGATTACAATGAAAGAAACTGTACCATTGGTGATTAGAAAGAAGATCTTTTGAGTGAAATGAAAAGTAGATTACAAAGAGATGGTGTGTATAAACCGACTTATAGTCATAGTGTTATATCTGAAAACATTGATGTTATTTAAGCATCGGAAACACTGGTCCGAACCCATTACAATGATAATAATGATAATAAAGTGAGTGTTGGAATATATGTTGAAAGAACGAATGTTGGAAAATCTTTTCGGTTCGATGAAGGCATCTGTATAATGAATGCTGAATTGATTGCAATGTATGAAGGCATTAAGTTGGATACGAATGAAGGGAGTAGGAAGATAATTATATTAACCGACTCCCAGAGTGGCATTTTAATGTGAAATAATGGAAGAAGCAGAGACGGCAACGTGGATAAAAAATTTTAAATGGATTCGATATTTTAATGTACATCGACATCATTCGATGGATTCCATCAAATAAAAATATCCAAGGGATGAAAGAGCCGATATGCTTGCAAAGAGGTACTTGGATGTGAAGGTATTAAAAGTTAAGAAGATGGATGCAAGAGATGTACTTCGTAGGTTTCAAGAGAATGTGTGGGATGAATGGATAAATGAATATGAGAGCTTAAACAGAATAAAAGGAAAGAAGAACAATGAATTGTGCAGTACTCCCAAAAAACGTCTTTTTATAAAGAGCTTCAAGGGAGTACCAGAATGTTAAGGACTATTGAGAAAATCAGAATGGATCATGGTAATTGGAATGAGTGTTTGTTTAAAGCCAAAATGTCATTTGATTGAAAAAAATAAACGTGAAATGTGCAGCGTAACTCAGGATATCGAGCACACGCTGCTAAACGGTACCAAATACAGCAGGAGTAGACCAGATTACAATATCATTAGGAACACCACAAATCTGACTGATTGTATGAAAGCTGGTGGATGTGCATACAAGGTAATGTATGCATTTATAACAATCAATCGAGAGGAAGTATGAATGGTGTTTTAGGATAATGTAGGAACTAAGCTTCAATTCCTTTTGTTTCAAAATATTGTAATTGTTAAAAATACTTATTATTAATACATATTAATTTTTTAAATACTTATTATTATTTGTTATTAAATTATAAGAAATTTTAAAAACATTGAATGAATTAGATGGCAATATGGCTCCTAAATTAAGAAGCTAAGCGTTTGAAATACATTTAAAAAAAACTTTAACAGTAAAATCAAACAATACTACTTTTTGCAATAGGTCGACCTTTCAAGCTCTGTGAATTCGTGGCTGTAGTTATAATAGTCATATGCTGGTTTGACTAACGACTAATATAAATTATGTGGCAATCATATTCCATTTTTGCAAGAGATCTCATCTTCAAATGATTTATACAGTTCTGATTTATTCGTCCATAGAATAAAAATACTTATCGAGTTATGGATAAAACGGCATTCTATCCACAATTAAGCAAGAGTTTAGTACGGATACATTAACGCCAACAATTCATTTTATCAAACTGTCAACGGCTATACAGTTCTTAACTTAATCCAAAATAATATCAACCAGTATTTTATACTATGCAATCTGTTTTGGGGCTCAAGGCTCTCTCATCTCTTTCGCGGCTCGCTTATTTACGTCCTACTTTTGCCTTAATTTCCAAATCGAGGACGTACAGCTATATGACCAATTTTCGTAGAACCATCTGCGCATTGCATAGCTTCATGCGTGCCTATAGTACTGACATGGAAGATCGGTCGGCCCATTAGTTTCATCATAATGGTGGAAATGGCTTTTGCACCCTGCCTATCGGGATCGAACCCGGTACCTCCCGCTCCAACTGCCACAGCTTTAACCGCTGATCCACCTGGGCGGTGTAACGAAGATACTCTTTCCAAATTTTACTATAACAGATAGCCAAAGAGCAACATTTGGTTTGCTAAATTTTATGCAGTGATAGATGATTAATGCTGGACATCTGGGACAATATAATAAAATTGTAACTACTAATAAAATATCCGGCCTAGTCCATTGATACTTGGTTTCGCGTAAACCTACATACATATCTCAGACGGATAATAACTTACATAACGGCAAGATTGGTTTTGTCCCACATTTTCAATATCGATTACCTTCAACCACTTCAAATATAAATTTAGACATGTTCAAGCCCAATTCAAATATGTTTTCGATACGTTATATACCGTAGATGGAACAATGAAAGTAGCTGTCAAGAAAGCGTTTTATCTCATTGAAACTATTTTAGTTGTCTGACGAAGCAATAAATTCACTTACGTCTTTTTTACTGAGGCGAAAATCGTAAATTATTTATACTCGTGTTGCAAAATTTGGTTTGACGTTCTCAACAAATTAACCAGAACCATCTCAGAAGCATTAGTTTGTTTATATAGATAGAAAACAGGTTGTTTGGAAGTGGCGGGACTTGTCCTTCAACAACACTTTATTGTTAAACGTATAGGTTTTATTTTGTAATGTTAATCTCTGAGCTCACCCAATTAGTTTGATGACACAAATTTTCCTTTAACAATGTGTATAGCGAGAAAACATGGACAAGTCGATAAGAACTTGGATACGCTCTTACATCCGGTCTGCATTAAACATATAACGAAAATTTTAATATTGACGAATTAAAATAAATGATGTATTAGTATGTTAAAACAGTATGTTAAGAATCGATTCTTAACATGATGTATAAAAGCTTTAATCAGATAAACCATCTGTTCGATTTAACTTCCAGCAAGGATACCTGTAAAGGATGATTGAAGTAAAACTTTGCTTCTTCCTGATTTTAATTATTATTATAAGTCTGACTGTTACGTCAATTTTAATGTCCAGTCGTATTTGTAAATAAGTCAATAATTATAAGTTAATAATTAAATAAATAAAAATAAATAAATAAATATATAAAAGGATACTGCAGAATAATATTCCTTTAAATGTCTTTTAAAGGTAATTCAGATGCTAGGAGTATTTACTCTGTAAAACAGTATACCTTTCCTGATACTTTACTGAATAGTTACTCTAGCAATATGTTCACTGTAGAATTTTAGAATATAACTGTTTCTGATCAAAGTTTGTCCTGTGCATATGCTGATCGCAACTCTTGAAGAAATTTTAATTTAGTTCGCCGTGGCGCAATGCTGCCAACTTACCTTCAATGCGATTGTACAAATACTGCGCCCGGTGCGTTTGTAGCCATCTTTCGGTATTATTCTTTAAAGATTAATGACCCGCCACTGTAATATCCTTTTGATAACATAGATGTTTATTTGGTACCTAAAAGTGATGTCATATTTTGCAGTCTAAATTGTTCAATCAAATGTGAGAATTAACATCTTTGTAAGCACTGAAATAAAATAAAATGTCTAGTAGAGGTTGGGTTGAGATTAGCATAATTTGCCTAACACGAGACGATGTCGATTCAAGGTGTTGAAATTTTCAACCATAACAAAATACATAAATATTTTTGGAACTAGGTATCGTAAATCTATCTATTTCAAACAAACATTAAATATATTAAAATTATTCAACCATTGATCTGAAAATTTTGGCTGAAATCTAAAATTATTATATGTTATCGTTCTCTTACCTTCCTCTTTCGAACCATCTAAATCCATTGCAAAATCTTCACCATTCGTGTCACCATTTGTGATCTTATTCTTATCACTACTACTCTTCAATTCATTTTCATTATTCTCTAACATTTCTTTTTTATTGTCACTAGCCGCAGTATCGTTGCTCGAACTTTTATTATCCGATTCATTTTCTTGATGATTTTCATCATCATTCCCGGTATTGATACCGGGATTGCTGTTGTTTTGTTCTTGACTTGTATTGCAACCCATTGAGCTGGTGATTAAATATCAAAATAACCAAACTGATCAGGATAAATAATAAAAAGATATAAAAATCGAATTTTTCGAGTCCCAAAAACACTTTGACGCTTTTATATTAATCAGGCTTAGGCCAAACACATACCAGCATTTGTTTATATTTTTATATATAAAAATAATCAATTAACGATTTCTTTTTACACTTATTATTATTCTTATTTGTATTTGAACTGTAATCACTATATTATATTAACGTTATTAACCGAAATCCACTCAGTTTTAATAAAATCTTTGAATTTTTATCGATTTTTCCCGTCTTTATGTTCGTTGCCTTGTGAGTATATATAATGTGGCCGTGTGTGTGCTAGGTTGTGTATATACGACGATGGTTGTTGTTGTTGGAAAATTTACTAAAAATAAATATATAAATAAAAATTATATTTTATTATAATAAAATCAAATGGAATGAAAGTTCGAATAAATTTATAAAAAAAACGAACTTTGTTGTGCAAACATGTACCACGCGCGCTCATTAACTTTTGCCTTTGTTCCATATAGACTCGTATAAAAGATGTTGTTCTTGTTATGAACTTTAAATAGTGAATTCTTGATAAACTAGAATAACTTAAAACTTGGAAACTGAATAGTTGTTTGATAACATTAATTAACTATACTTTGAAGTATCTAACTATATAACATTTATATACACCATTCCACAGTCAAAGCGCGGCCTACATAGGACTAAAAGCAGGACTAAGACTCAAATACAGAATTTAAATGATTTAAAAATCAAAACCCAATGTTATAGAAGACGAGAAGTTTCTATCTTAATTCCCAAATGTCAACGACTGTTGAACGACTTGGCATTGAACACCGGGAAACGAGTTCTGTCAAAAGCCAGACAACAGCAAATGAAGTGGATGGATTTATCATTGTTTCAAGGCAATCATGTCATATAACATATTAAAATTAACCAATGTGGATGATCTTCGAAGCTTAGATTCAGCTCCAAGACCCTCATTTGATCTTATAGATAACTACTTATAGTTATAACGATTGAGCCTTAAATTTATTAATTTTTTTACAATAATCAAAACATAAGCATACAGCAGGTTCAAGATGAATTAAAGTTAATCGAGCACCAGACTGAACCTTAACTGAAGAATCAGCACTGTTTAAACTTCAATGTCACTAAAAATTTAAGATTAATGCAATTATTGCAGTAACTTCACAATCCCGCATCCTGGGATCCCGGAGATTTTTTGAATCCGATAACCGTGAGATTCAGTCAATTAAATATTTATTCAAACACCCGTTGAAAGACAAGATATCTAGTAGCTGCAATATATACAGCAAGTCATCGACTAACGTGATTAATTCGTTCCAAGGTTTCCTAAGTCATCCAAGTTTTTCGATTGGATTTCCAAATTTTTTTTAAAACCTTTGAAACATTTTTTAAAACCCTTGAGTTTTCGCCCCAAACAGCATTTACACCAAGTAAAAGGGTGGATAGGCTTACTCTTAAAACTTCAAAAAAAAATATTTTTTTAAATCACGTAAGTTGAATTCGCGTAAGTTGAAAACTTACTGTATTGTATTGCAAAACACGGTGGAACAATTTATATGTCGAGTTGAAACATTTTTATTTGATAAAACAGAAATGAAGAAGATCTTACTTGTATTGTGGATATATGTTCAGTACTTGAACCAGTAAAATTAACGGTAGAAGTACTATGTCGTAGAGAATCTAATTTTGTAACGGTAATACAAGCATTGCAATTTATGATTCAAAAATGGTTTTTACATGGATTTCAAATATGTAAGAAAGTGTCTGGCTCACTCCCACAGATCCGGCAAAATCCCGCAAAAGTTGAAGATTGCGATTTGTTTGAAATACCATCCAAGCAAAATATCAGAAAATTTCTCTAACAAACTGTTTTAAGATATTGATGAGCTATGTTATTGAGAGAACAATGTTTCTTTATAACAAAATGTAGCTACATCGAACAACCAGCTGAATCTTTCTCTAAAACGAGAGATGATCCTTTATCCTCCTCCCTGTCACATAGCACCAATCTTTGTCCTCATTCAATCGACGTTTCCACAGGCATTATTTTCAAGTTCCATGCCTCAGTGTGGTTTTCTCGATTGCTCTCGGCATTCGTACATCTCCTTTGAGTTCCTTATACAACCGGATTCTCAAAGGATTACATAACTCTCTGTACTTCTTTCTTTTTATTAAACTTTTATCGATATATTCACACTCCCATTTTCTCCACAGCTTCATTCGAAACTTAGAAGTCTTTCTCTTACATCTTTCTTTTCATAATTCTGAACCAATTCATTCATAGTATTATTCTTAACTAACAATATCTGCTCTTTCAATCCCTTCGATCTGTCGATGTGACCCCACCCATTGTATTGTCACATAACATTAACAGATACGAACATATTCGAAAATCACCTCCACATTTAACCAAATATACATATTACTTTTTCCTATAACAATGTTTTACAGACAGTTTTATACTTTCAAATATTCCAATTAGTCGCTTTTAAAATATTTTCCACATTCGATCTTGACACAAAAACACAACTCTGTTCACCATGTTTAAGCCAAGTTGCAAACCATGGTTAGCAATAGCTGCTTTCCAATCGACCAACCGATAGTACCCGCTAGTGAACCGATAGTAGTTCGTTGCGTGTCTTTGCTTAATAATCCATAGTAAATTTAGCAAAGACACGCAACGAACTACTATCGGTTCACTAGCGGGTACTAGCGGTTGGTCGATTGGAAAGCAACTATTACAACGAAATCATGGTTAACTCGAAACTGTAGTTACGAAACCAGATATGTGTCTATAGTATAAGGTTACGGGATGCGGTTATCGGGATGCGGGCTGGCATAACCTAACCTAAAAAAATCACTTTTGTTGGTTTCATAATTACTGTGTTATTTTTTGACAACAACAAAACAACGTCTGAATGACAACAACAACCATTTCTGACAAGAACAATAAAATCAATTTTGTACTCGCATTTATTTGTTATTAACTTCATAAACTGTAATAAATTTTTAATTAAATCAATAAATTTTAAACTATAATTAATTTAATTTCTGTAAATGGGATTAAACTACACAAATTAAAAGGAACGGGATGGTTTTTTGTTTCGCAAAATGGGTGTGACGCAATTTATTTTTTCAACGATGGAAATAATTTAATTAAAAATTATAATTTATTTTTTTATACAAATCAGTTGGAAATTTCAACAAAATGGTGTTAAATAACCTTGAATTCTTTTCTTTAAATTGCATTAAAGTATTATTTTTGTTTGTACGTCATATCGATTTGATTTGTTTATTTTACATATTTTTCTTTCGCCAATCTATTTTATTTGGGTTTTGGTCCAAAACCATTTACATATTGCTCTATATTAGCAAAGCTCCTAGATATACAAGCTGCAATGATTAAAACGAGCTTAAAAAGTGTATACCCATTATTTACAAACACTTAATAAATCGTGACGTCATTATAAAAGAACACAATTCCTCTACATTTTAACACAATTACTACAAAATTTAGTACAAAGTACAAAAATATCTTTTTTTGTGTTTTTACTTGTCAATGTATTTGATCAAATCTCCTGAGTCCTGATGCTATCAACAATAATACCAAACATACCACTCTCCATATAGTAGTCTGGCGATGTCGATATTCTCGTTCCATCCGTCGAAGTGAGCGTGGTCATGAATGTAAAAGTATTTTGTTAGATGATTTGAAGTTCTTGAATAAGTGCATGAAGTCTTTGATTCTATTATCAATTTTAAGCTAGTATATACATCGGCAACGATGTTTTCAAATGAGTTGTGTGCAATTTTCTTAATATAATAAAGCTTTCTAAATCAGTAGGGAATAATGATTCTTTCACAAAACATAACAGAACCAGACAATTATTCGTCGTTTTTCCACTAGCTCGTCGTTGTCTGGTCGGGTGCCAATAGTAAAAAATGAATCTAATAATTTAGTCACACTTTAGTTTCGATAGTTTTCCAGATACAAAACATTGATGATTCACCGATTTGATCGGTTATATCTACTTCGAGTATTATTAATCGTCAGCAGGTTGAGACGATGACTAGTGATTAGGAAATCGATTGTTTCACGTGTATGATATGATATATGTATGTAAAAGTCATATTGTCTTTAGCTCGCAGTTGGTATTAGAATCCACTGTCTCAAAATCTTCAATTTTACATGAGGTCTTAAGATTTGTATCAAAATGCATACCCCTTAAGTCTTTCATTGCTGCTTGTTTTATTAAGGATGCTTTCAGATCAGCTGCAGAACATACTGTAATGCAAGATCCTTGTGATTTCTGCACTCCAATATAGAGTACCAAAATGTTTGGATCAGTAAAGCTCAGAGACCTAAGACTAGAGGTAAAACTAATCTTTAACCATTTTCTATAGAATTGGCATTAACCAATTTACAGTGTTGACCGAATTTAATAAAATTAGAATAAAACCATACACGTTATCAATAACTCGAATTGATGACACTCTGGAATGTTTAGTGATCTTTAGTGCGGGATTAATGGTTCAAACTGTGATGGCATTCTATTCATCGTTATCAAAAACTGGATCTTCTCTTGAATCGATAATTAAGGAATGTCCCTATTCTTACAGCTATAGCTAACAAAAGTCACTAGTACACACATTGTCGTTTGTAATCAATTTAATGTGGTGTTGATCACTCAATGAGTTCATCTCTTATGAGATTGATCATTCAAAGCTTATTAACAAGATTAAGAAATTTATCTTTGTTCATTCCAATTAAATGACTGCTTTCATATTTTTTTTACAGATATGTTGGGAGTACGTTCAAATTTATGAATAATTCTCCAAATTAATCAGAGTAACCTCAGATGTCTTACAGCATCACAGGCTCTTACTTACGAGCGGATGACGTGAAAATTAATTAATCGCAAAAGGAAATGTTTTGGTTTTACTTGATAACGGACTATTACCAGAACTTCTAAAATCCTCTTATATTTAAATCGTTATTTGCCACCTTTAATCGGCCTATATTTGAAGATAATTTTTAGTAAAATTTTTTTTCTGTAACTGCTATTTGAATTGAATTGAAAGTGTCCTTGAATTGAAAGTGCTCTGAGAAAACTTACCATTAAACTTAAATTGAAGCTACATCCTACAGAACTTTATCATCAATATCAAAAATGTCAAAAGTGTTTATATGGATTAGCTGTTGATTAATCTTTAATTTGGATTCCGTATGAATCATTGTACAATCAACAAAGTACATCAAATCTTAAGTGACATTAAAGATTATAACAAGAGTTACTTCCTCAGACTTTACTATTAAAAACTCGTGATCTATCGATATAAGTAAACAGGGCTCTCTCTAAATTTGCGGATGACGCAATAAAATAATACCTGTTGGTAACCTGAATCATGAAGTAACAGAGAAACTTTCATTGGTCACCTCAAAAATACTTAGTGCAGCTAAATGATTATGATCAGTTATAGTTGTGTGCATATACTTCACCATGAACACTTATAGAATTAATGGACCGAACCAGCGTCATTTCACTATAGCAATTGATATGGTTTTAAAATGTGCAAAGATGGTAACTCTGAAGAGTGTCCGTGCGAGTGAATCGGTGCATCGTATGCATAAAATAAGTATTGGTTAAAGGACATTCCACTGCGGCTAGCAAATAACTCAACACTTTCTGTACAGCCAACATGAATCCAAAATGTAAGTGACATGACCATTACCTTTAACAAATTGTCGATAATTAGGCGACACAACACATAAGAAAGTAGTTTGACATGACTTTATATAAAGGTGATTTAGGAATCACGAAATCAGAACTCATAATTTACATCAAAACACGTGTATAAAAGGGAAAGTTGGAATCGTGGAAACTCAATTCGTTTGCATGCTGATAAATTCCACATAGTGGTTTATTTATGACAACGAAAAACAAAAGCTATATACTACTAACACGAGCGAATTAAGAAAAGTGTTTTTCTTCATAAATAAAAGAACGCGTAAACCATACTGGCGTCATTCGTTAATTTATTGTTGCATTGGTACAAACCAAACCTAATGATGCAGACGTTTAGCAATGTAATCGATTTCGGTGTTGATACGATATTGGTTATTGATGTAAGATCACCGAACAAATATCTTGAGCTGAGCTGAAAAATTGGATTGTGGAAATTTTTAAACATTCGGGAAATTTGGTGGTAAAGGTTGAGCTGCCGCTATTAGATTGTTGATGACTGGCTTAAGAATTTTTCTTGTATTTCCAGTTGGTCCAACCCAGAAAGTTCTTGCTATAATACAATTTATTTTACAAAATAATTGAGAGCTGCTTTTTCCTAGATTTTCAAAGTGAAATATGTTTTATGTCATTCAGTCGCGCATCTCTTGTTGATAATAAATTATCGTCTATACCTTAAGATTATATCATCTTAAAATATTCAAAATAAACAATTTTGTTTGCGAGTAAAACAATTTTACACTAAGCAAGATGAATATGAAAATCAAATCGGTTATCAATAAATCTTTAATCGATTATATGTCTTGATACAATGGCGAAATGAGAAGTTTGGTGAAAATGAAACAAGGAAAGTCATCGTAGTGGTCTTTTAGCTAGATACACTAAGTCTAAAGTTTTTCCAATTTTTGATCCATTCCAAATAATACGATTTCTGTCACACTTCAAAAAAGGCGTTTGTTGCATAGATGATCTCGTCATCAAAGGGTAAGCCTGGATAATATAACGGACGTGGAAGCAATTCGAAGCGTAATTTATGGATTTTGGCCATGGCAGCTGCACCCGTACATTGTCTTGATGGGAGAGAAATTTTTGGTTCGACAAATGCGGTCATTATTCTTTCAAAACATCGTTGAAACTATGGCCATAAACTTGATGGCCCATAAAACCGCCTTAGAAGAGTAGACTTGTAGCGTGTAGCTGCTGTAAATTTGCATGTCTGTTGTACTTCGAGTTGTTAGTTGTATCTTGTAATTCATTAGGCTGGTTGGGATCTGATGACGTCACTTATTTATTGTGTGATCGAAAAGATCATATCCCTCACATTAGGCATATGCTACCGGAGTTGATGTTTGTAATGTGCAATTCGTATATGTACATTTACTAGTGACGCGACAGTTCTAGCGAATCACAAGAACTTAACTCGAAATATCGATTTTTTTATTTTTATTGATTGTGGCGTTATGATGCAATTGGGTATTCGTGAATTATTTCAGTTACTCTGAACGCCACAGACTATTCTTTGGTCTGTATATACCACAGTGATGTATCCATGTTTCATCCACAGTACAGTTCATCCACTTTATTTGGGCGTCCATTCAACATCAGTTGTGCTTGTATGATCAGAACGAAAATCAGTAAACCACTTGTGAATCATTTTAAACGATGGTGAAGAGTTCCCATTCATTTTGGTTTGCGTAATGGTTTCTTTACACAAAAAACATAACACTCGAAATTAACACACGAAATTCACTTTTTTCCATATTTGCAAAAAAACAATCGGTTGTCTGTTTTCAATTCGTGTCAAAACTGAGCTAAATGACAGATTTGTCTGAAAATATTTATTTAGTCTAGTGACATCTGTGATTGTTGATTGTCCTCTGTTTCAATTTAATAAGACTTTTACCTCCCATTCGTCGTTTTATATGCTGTATATAAGAAAATTAAGGCTGATATCATCATAGAAAGCCAATTTGTGCCATGTTTAACAATGGAGTTTGGAGAGCACTTACAACCACTTTAAGCTGTGGAGAAATCAACAACGTCTTGGTGGGTAAACGACCAACGTTAAAACTACATCAAACCACCGTTGAACAACCATGTATTGAAAAAAATGTTTACGTTAAAAAACTTAAGAGAAATATATTTTAGAAGCCTGAAAGGGCACATACCGTTTCGGGTAACAAGCTCAAAATAGGTGAATACGCCCAAACACTTTTGAAAAGTCAGTCAGAAAATACTCTCATTGTTTACACCGGCAAAATAAATTTTAATTTATTTATATCGCGAACTAAAGGACGGTTTAAGCTAGAAAGCTAATGCTTGTGTATTTTTGCGGGAAACAGACGAGTTAACATTTATATTATTGGATGTATTGGAAATATGGGTTTAACTCATCATGCCTATAACCTGATTAAAATTGATTTACATCACTAGAATAATAAATAATAAATAAATATATGTGCAAATAATAAATATATGTCAACAGTTACGATGGAAGTTGATAATACTGGCTGCCATGCTTTTATTGAAGAGTTTCGCAATCTGATGAATATGTTGGTCATCGCTTGTTTAAACTCAGTTCATATATAGCCCAATGTTAAATGCTTTGCAACTTGACTGGTCATTTTTATAAACTCATGGTAAAAGTGATTAAGATATATAAATGCCAAATATAATAGCCGGAAAATCCAGAACAAACATGGCCAGATCGAATTTTCGCCCTCAACGACTAGAAACCATAATGTGGTGCAAATATAAAAGGGCATAACTCAGTTTCGTTGATTTTACAGGACGACAAAATTAAGTTTCAAATCGCTTTAACAGATCTATTGATCAGCCTTCATAAGAATTTCAATATTTCCCTTTCTAAAGGTTATAAAACAGTAAAAAATTGATGGCTTGTGCAGTTTTTAACAGGGTATTCGAATATGTGAAAAAGTTGAATTGGTGATAACTCGACTTATGCCCCTTTATATCTACATCACAGATATAACAAATGACAATGGAAAACAAATCATTTTTGTTAATTGTTCTAAATACTCATCATCATTCAAGGATTTAGTCCTGACGCATTTGTTTAATTTTCATATGGCCATTTGGACTGTTTGAAACTCTTTAATTTCAAGCACGTTCATGTAGTTATTACTGTTTAATCATAGTCGTATCAAATCTGCTTTGGATTGAAAAATATCTCAACAAAGACTGATTCGAATTCCGCTAGAGATGGTAAAAACCAAATTTCGTCACAACGAACATATCTATGATTGATTGATTGATTGATAGGACTGTAGGACCAAGCGCTAGGCAAGATTCCCGGATAACGCCGGGCCTATTCCTACAGCCGTTTACATAAAACAATAGGTAAGGATAGGAAGGTATGTTAGTAAGGAGAGAACGACCCGGTTACAGACACCTGGCAAATCGTTACTAAACTACTGTTAATAGACAATCACAAGACAATCACAATTCTAATCTGCAATCGCCAATCAGCATTCTCCAGTCCGCAACACCTATCTGCTCTGCTGTATTTTGATTAAACTAAAACCAATTCTAAAATAAATTTATAAGTAAGTTGCTCAGGAATCTGTAACTTAAGTAATTAATTAATTTTATTATTTATTTCAACTCCAGTCCGCACACCTAACCTTATTAAAACAAAAATAAAAAATTACAAAAATACAAAACTCTGAAACAAAATTTATTAACTTACATATGTCTTAGGAATCTGAAACAATTAGTTTAATTAATATGGTATGATAAATCCAGTACTAGCCATAACGATAATGTTACTATAATTCTGGAACATGCTTATCAGAGAATCAAAATAGACATCTGAAAACTTAGATTCCAAAAATATGCAGCAATTATGCAAATTAAACTACAAAACTGAAGGTTTTAAGAAAATGAAAGTTAGTCTCAGAAACGACTAGGGCGACAATCCGCAGCAGAACCATTTTCCTTTTACATAATAAGAAAAATAATATAATTTGTTAGTAAATCAACATCATTTTCGCATTTACGATCTATGACTTTAAGACATTGATTATTATTGCAATCGAACTCTAATTTCATCATATGTATTTGTGTAACCTCAACAGTTGAAACTGGACTAGTTAAGTTAAATATCCTGGAGTTTTCTCATCATATGCTGTATGTAAAGTTGTATCCCTATATTTCCAGATCCATCACCATCTAACGCGAGAGGAAGTATTTTTTTTTATTTTGAGGCCCGACAGCGTTTGCTATACATGCTTTATGACAACCTAATAAACTGTCAATTCTTTATAGGTTTATTTTGTTCCGCTATAACCTAAAACTTAACTATATCCTATTAAAATTAAAAAAATATTATAAAATTCTAAAATTAATTTATTAGTTAGACGCTCAATAATCTGTTATTTAATTAATTTTAATTTTATTATTTATTTAAACTCCAGTTTATTAACTTATGGTTCAGGCATCTGTAACAGTTAATTTAATTAGTAGTATGATAGATTAAGTACCAGACAACCATAAAAATGATGTTACCACAATTCTAGAATATGTTCATGAGAGAATCAAAACAGACGTCTGAAAACATCTTTTATTCTAAAATTATGCAAATTACATTTCAACACTTAAGGTCATAAGGAAAATAAATTAAGTCACACAAGTCAAATTAAGTCAAAAAAAAAAAAAAATCTTACCACATAATTAGTAACTATAATCATATTTACACTTATATAAATCATATTTACACTTATATAAATAATTAAAACCAAACCTTTTCCATAAACTATTATTATTTTTATTTAATGGTCGTGATGAGGGATGCCACTCTACTACAAGCGTAGCAGATCCGCCCCGACCTTCGCCGTTCATTAATCAAAAAAGAACAACTGATATCGACTCCAAAAAGCACCATTAAATCCAAATACGATACGAAACTTAATAAATTGAAATAACCATGGACAACCCACAGGCAATCATGCAAACACACAGGCAACAACACAGGCAGAGATGCCACATACATGCAGAAAGTATGGAACAGAAGCACCCCAAAAGTGGAGGAAATCGACACCCCCGAAGCAAACCCCATTCAGGCAAATCAAACACGATCACAACTCAACCAAACATACATCTATTAGTAGCAAACTCTAACACGAGAACCCGATTATAAGCATCCAAACTACAAACTAATTCTAACCACCCTCAACAACGGGACACTATCTTACACTAAAATAAAAAGTGCAGACCTATCTCAACCGACAGCCAACAAACCGAAATCCATCCAAACACCCCACATTCCAGCGAATCCTCCGACTCCCAACAAATCCCACTCGCGTCCAAAACCCCACATGCCAACAAAGGCTCCCAACCGCCACCGCAACTAGCTCAACCATCACGCCCGTCCCAATCACATCCAGCCACGAAACCTCCCTCCCCCCTACCACAGCAGTACCATGAGGCAAACAACAAATCACCAGCATGCAGCTACAAATACCTACAAAAACCGCTTCGTCCAAGACATTCCTGTACAATCCTAGCACACTCCAGAAACGGACGACATCTTCCAAAAATCTAGCCAAAACATCAAAACCTCCCGACACTCTACAAAATTGAATGATTCCAAACCACCACTGCAAAACTGCTACAATCCCGCCGACACCCAAACATTTTAATTGTTCCAACTCCCCGCCCTTAAAATGTAATCCCCACACGACCCGTCACAAACTTCCAGGCTAACCAACCCTCAAACACAATCCCAGACTCGTGTTCTGCATTCAATCTAAACACTCCTGTCCTACAAAATCCCTGATGATGTGTACTCCTTCCTATTACCTATGTGTCACACACACGCACCCTTGTGTTATGCACACGTTAATTCGACTTATTCTATTTCGCACTCAAATACGACTTCCTATCAAATGATATGAATAGAGTCTCTCGAAGTCAACACCAACTATTCCTCTTTTTAAACTGTAGCAAATTTGAATCGGCGCTTACTAAACCCATTAACAATAAAAATCGAAGCAGATCTGCCACACCTACAGCAAAGTGACACCCTGAACGTAGGCATACGCATCCTTTAAAATTCTCCAAACCAAGGACACTTAAACCCGATACAAGACAAAACCTACATTCTCCATCACCGGCAACGCACCCCGGGACTACGGCTGAAAACCATTCAATCCCGAAACCCGCGACCAAGTCAAGCGTAGGCCCGATTCGAACGGCGAAAAATTGAGACCAACAACACTCAAATGTCAACGAGACTGAAACAACTCCACAATCGTGACTTAGAATCACTAAACAATCAATCCTGCAGTTCAATAGGAAGCCCCGATACCGCAGTTAGTTTCGGAGGACGCCACCAGACTTCGGACCGAGCCGAAACCAAACAAGAATATGTTGGAGGAAGCAACCTCTATCGATACCTGAAACTACACGCCGTCAATTCGCTCCGCACCCCTCAACACCTCTGCAGCTGAAAGGAAGCTTCCAAAACTAAACCCACCAAAGACAAACATAAAAATCAATCCAACCACGGAAAGACCGAAAACCCCCGCTTACATATGAAACTTAAAACACGAATAAAATTCACTGGAAACCAGAAGATCTACCATAACATCATGAAGTACTCAGACAAAGAGCCGTCAAACACCAACCGAACCAGGTCCACACCTCCTATCCAGATCAATGTCCCGCTATACAGGTAAACGTCCCGCTACTGAAAATGTCCCGAACACACCCACAATTCAAACACCCACAACTGAACCACTCGTGCCAAAATCCATCCACCACCAATAAATATCTATATGCCAAGCCACTTCACCTCAAAGTGCCTCCGCTCCACACCCCCCACATACAAGTCACCTGCACCCCCCTGGTCGTATTAAAACTGTCATTACAGCCAAAAACTAAATTTAAATTCTCATACAGTATTTAAATATAAGAACATTACATGCAAACCCAACAATTGCAAAACCAAAAACCAGTAATAAAATGTAAGGCAATGTATGCAGTTATATATTTTATTATATGTACACAAATATAAACAAGATCAGACCTGTATACATTGCCCGTATACGCATTGCAATATTATTTATTTATACTTGATCTAACTGATAGCTGATAAGCAAAATATATAAATCAAAAGGGAAGGGAAATACATAGTCAAATATTTAGAATTTGACTAATGCAACTAAGAAAACAAAAACAAAATAAATTGGTATATAAACATTTAACAAAAATTTATATGCAATCGTTTTCAAGGACATCAAAATTTAGACTATAGAATGTGAATTTGTGTTTTCCATAACTGATGTATATAAAAAGACACAAATACACATGCAGTGAACGCGTTACAATTTAAAAATCTCCAAAAATCCCCTCTACTGTATGCCTTCATATATATGCATTATTTCACATAAAACAAAATATAAAAAAAACTTCCAGAGGAAGGGGAAATATATGAAGATCGAATTATGGGATTGGCTCGTCAAACGAAACAAAACAAAAACACACGTGTCGCATTCAATCGTTTGCAACGGAAAATTGTGTGTGAATATTGAAATTGATGTATATAACTATATATCAATACCATTACTGGCAATGTATACACGATGCAAACTGACACACACAAACACGATATATGTATGTACATCAACCATATTATATAAACACTAAAACCTAAATATTTAATGCAATATATAATATAATGTAATTTAATATTAAATATAATAAAATATAATATAATTTAATAACGATACTCATCTGAGATTACAAAAATTAAGCCACAAACACACACACACACACACAAACGAATTTATTTTATTTAATTAAACACCGAGTGGAAAAAAACACATCCACTCAGTGTGACGACTAACACTGCTGCTCTTGTTTCAAGTTTTCATTTAAGTTTAAATCGAGTGAATAAGTTGGACAACGCAATATTTCTATTCGAAATGCCCGAAATCAAATGTCCACTAGAATCGAGCGTGTGGTGTGAAATCGTAATCATGCTAACAAGAAACAAAGCGCGACCTCTTCCTCACAACGAACATATCTATCAACAAAAAACAGCAAAGATACACTTTTGCTAACCTACAAACGTCTAATTCTGCATTTTATATAAATTTATAAACCAGAAATCAAAACCACGTAGCATAAGCTCACTCCTATATATAAATTTGGTAAAGAATATTTTCGTATGTAAATCCTCTAAATGATATTGTATTCACCCCAAAATAAGGACAAAAGCATCATTTGAAATTGGGTTCAATTTATCAAGGTTTTATGGGTCTATAAACTTTTGCAGACTTAATAATAACTTTTTAATCATTTCTAATACCATCCTACGATACCAAATTCAAAAGTAAACCATAAAATAAAAAACCATAAAACGAATATCTTGAAAATACGTTATTATAACCACACTATGTCATACAATTTTTAATTTAGGCACGTAGATATATTTTATTCTTCGCCCAACCTTAAAAAAATATTTTGTTTTCATCTTTAATTTCCCAGAAATGTATTTATACACATAACATTTCTAACTTTAAGAATTTGTTTTTGTTCCTCTTACCTATGCATACCCAATATTGAGGTGAATGTTAAATTTTCATGATTTATAATAATAAATAATTTATAATAACATTTATGCACACTCTCGTATACACAATAATTACAACAAAAGCACTCGTACGAAAAGGTAAAAGTAAAAACGGAAAATCCTCAAACGAACAACACAAAAAAAAAAGAAAATCTGCGGAATAGAATGAAACAAAAAAAAATTAAAACTTTTTTAATTAAAATAATACATTTTTTTTCTGCTGTTGTAAAAGCCCAGCCTTTTCTATGTTTTATTATTACGATTATTATTATTTTTTGTATTAGAAAATGAAAAACAGATTTTTTCTCTCTCAATTTTCCATTTTGCCAGTCTTGTAGCATTTTTATTTTATTACAAATTTAGTTGAGATTTAGAAACGGATTTTTTATTATACTTTATTATTATTATTGTTGTATTATTACAACAAACGGCATTTGTTGCTCTTAAGTAGAGAAAAAATCACTTTTTAATAATATGTTAACCATATTGAAACTGTGACATCCCTGTTAATACTTATCTTATCATCTCGCATCAGTATCATTTATGTACATTATACGAATTAAATATAATAGTCGCACTGTAATCCAAAATATACCAACGTACATACTTAATTCTGAGAAACAATAGTCAATTTCCAGCCGGTGCGTGTGAGCATAGCATCCCCAATATACAAGCAGCAATGCTTGACCCTTTAAATTTATCGCGCTTATTTATGGGGACTAGATTTCCATACACTCCATAAGAACCAATGTTAAATTGAAGATTTTTGGCTCAATTTTAATGAATGAAAAATACTAAAAAACGAAAATTATTTTTATATCAATATTTAAATCAAACATTTTCATATAACATATATGGAAACCAAATGAAAATACGAAATCAAAAAAAATAAAAACGTTTTGATTTATTCAATTTTTATACATGTATATTTTATAATTGGTTCTAAACACCGTATAAAAATATATGAAACGAGATCAATGACGTATGCACTAAAAAAAGACACATATACTTCAAATATTGGATGAGAGATGGCACTTAATAACTTAAATAATATAAATCGTATTTGTTGATATTTTAAAACATATTGCAAATGTGATAATACGAAGTACACAATTAAAATACCCAAACATGTTAATGAAAGTGAATTTTTCAAAGAAAATTATTTAAATTATTTTATTTCCATTCAATTGTTATACTCGATACAAGATGGCCTCATAAAACTCGTTACGATTTATAACAGTGTGGATTTTTAAAACAATTTTAAGTATTAAAAGAAAAATTTATTAAAATTCATTTATTTATTATTATAATATAAACGTTCTATTATAATAAATAAATTATTATTGTCTACGGGCTTAACCTATAAAAATTTTGTAAACATTTTTTGACAGTAAAGAAATTTTTTCTTGGCTGTACACTGTCCGAAATTTTTTTGGTAATAAATTTGATGTGTTAGAAACAACTTATAGTTGGTAACAACTTATTGATGTGTTAGTGAATATGGGGTATAAACTTTTTAAGTTCGTTTTCAATGCTTGCTGCTTCTATATTTAGGATGCTTTGGTGCGCGATAGAAAAAATTGTAAAATAGAGAAAGAAAGAGTATTTAGTATTGAATCAAAGCCCTCTGGATATATAAAGCCGAAATGTTTACTTAGTTTTTGAAATGAGCTTTATTTAGTGTATCAATAATGTTCGTTTTATCAAGAAACTCATACGAAACGTACAAATTTCTTTTTAAGTTTTTAGCTAGTGCAAGTTAGAGCTTTTAAAATTTTATTTCATAAAATGACTAAGAAAGGGTGAAATTAAACCTGAACATATATCATTTTTTCAAATCACGATCAAATTTAATTATATTGATCAATATTTTTAAAAATTTTGTGCTTTTTATTTCAATATAAACGATATCCTCTGAAATATGTTTTACTCGCTCTAATTCTCTCTTGGTCGTACGACGAAAGTCAAACAAATTTCTAAATAAATTTAGAAAAATAATATTGGCGAGAATACAAATAATTTAACGCGAAAACTTAAAAACTTAATAATTAATTTATTTAAATGAAATTCCAAGATAACTACATCCAAGATAACTGTTTTTGTTTTGTTTTGCAAAATGATTCAGAAATTCATGATTTGTTTCAGTTCATTTGATTATCGCTATTGAAAAACTTGAAAGTGAAGTTAATTATTATTATTATTATTATTCAGTTTTTAGTCAATGGGTAAGAAAAAGTGTTAAACTTTATCAGAAAGGGCCAAAATAAATGTGTATCATTAGGAAGGGCTTTCAGGTCGTGCTATAAGTCGTAGGGTCGGACGAGGTCATGAAGCTATCTTAAATTATTTGAAGGATACAAATTTTTATGTCGGTAATTATTAAAGAAGAATTTTAACGGCACTTACACCTCAGGATAAACGAAAAATTGTTACTCGTAGATAAGCCTCAAATTCGGCACTTTCTACAACGAAAATTGCCTTTCAAGCTGGTGTTAATGCTATAGTAAATCGACTGTCCGCCGTGCTATTTTAAGTGCAAAACATCTGAAGCGGCTGAAGTTAAAGAAAAAAACACCACTGAATGATGAACGGAAGCAGAAAAGATTAGAATTCGCAAAGGAACACATGACTTGGAATGTGATGCAAGGCCAAAATGTTAATGACTGGCAAAAAGTCGTATTGGGTATTGGATGGACCAGTTGGGTATAATTACTATTTTCACGACCTTAGGAAAGAGGAAGTATTTTTGAATCGCCATCATAGTAGAGAAGGGGGCGTTATGGCCTGGGGTTCAATATCTTATTATGGCACAATCGATTTGGTGTTTCAAAGTCCAAAAATAACCGGAAACAGTTACAAGACGTTACTGGAATCTGTTTTCTCTAAAACTCATTACCTTTTCCACCACTCTCATAGATTTTCTAACAAGATAACGCGCCAATACACACAGCTAGCGTTGTAAAGTCGTACATCACAAGCCATAAAGTTCAGCTATTGCCTCGTGGCCACCATATTCGCCGGACTTAAACATAATAGAAAATGTTTGGGGCTGGCTCACACATAAAGTATACGAAGGAGGGAAACAGTATGATACTAAACAAGAGCTGATTCTAGGGATTAAATTGTAAGCCTGGGCAGAAATTTCACTTAATTATTTGCAGTCATTGTATGACTCACTTAAGGATCGTATTTTTGAAGTTATTCAGCATAATGGAAGTTTCACTAAATATTACAAATTATATTTAAATATTGTATTTATTTAAAAAAAAATAAATAATATTGGTAAGAAATCACACAAAATGATTTTTCAAGTGGCGGTAATCAAATGAACCGAAATAAAGTCATGAATTTCTGACTCATTTTTCATAACCAAACAAAAAACATAGTTATCTTAATATTTGCGATTTTTGCTATTGTATTCAGTATTAAATCCTCTTTCTTTCTCTATTTCACAATTATTTCTATCTCACACGCACCGGCTGTAAATTGACTTTTGCTTCTCAGAATTATGTGGCGGTAACCTATTGAACCGCACTGTATATATAACGCCTAATATATACTATTTTTTGCTAACTGAACAATTCTTGATATACATATACTTTTAGGCGAAATATATTAGCCGTTGTATATGCACACTCTTAGAGGCAAATGTTTGCTTCAAAACAAATATGATTAAGAAGGGTGAGTAAAACAAACTTAGTGCACGAACCAAGTCAGCTAGTATACATCCTAATCCAGACAGATTCATCCAAGTTGTAAGTGCACCTGATTCAGCCACTATGGGAACTCATATATCTCAATAATCGACAATTAGCCATTATACACGAATTGTAATGTGAAATTATATAGAGTAGGATGACAAGATCAAACAACAGTCGCAAGCAATATACAACAATCTTATTAACAACAGCTAAAGCAACAGGATTATTATATAGGATTCAAACTAATATAAGTAGAATATTAGAGCACATTTTCATTCAAAGATAAGAAATACAATAGCCATTCAGTTCCATCTATCTACAGAACAAGTAATTACCATGGATGACTTTTATGATATTTTAATTAGAAGGTCATTCCAACATTTAATCAAGTCTGCAGGTAGGATACACATAGAACTTTTTATGTTGAAATAATTTGCCCATTACTCTTTTTAAAAAAAAGTCAGTCTGAAGTTGCAAGATACACAAAAGCACCAGGATGCTATAGAGTACAACACAATGAAAATATTAGTGAATGTATGCCAAGAATGTTTGCCAAAACCTAATAGCAAGTGCAAGATCACAGTTGGGCGTGTAAACAACACCATGTAATTAGCACAATCGATCTAAACAACATAAGGTTTGTTTTTACATTCTATATGAAAAAACTGACACGCCATCTCTTACCAAATCTAATTTAAAGCATCATCTGTTAAAAATCTTCTTCAATGTTTACGAATAGAATTTCTAAAATACTTAACAATATTGTTTTGACTTTTTACTGAATATCAAACTCAAAATAATTTTTGCTTAAAATAAGAATTAATAACAAGTTAATTCTGTTAAAAGTAACCTTAACTGCCGCCCAGGTGGCGCAGTGGTTAAAGTTGAAGCGGGAGGTACTGGGTTGGAAACCTGATAGGAGCAGGATGCGAAAGGGATTTTTCACCATGAGATTACAATCTGTGGTATGAATGAACACCACTATGACCCTCTGTTGGGGTGCAGAACTCATGGGCCGACCCATCTTTTCCATGTCAGCACTAAAGGCTGGCATGGAGCTATGCAATGTGCAGATGGTTAGGAAAATCGGACACGTATAGCCATATGTCCTCGAATTAGCTGTAATGGCGTAAAAGTAAGGACGTAAATAAGCGAAATGTGAACAAGTAGTGCAAAAACAGATTAGAGATAAAAAAAAACCTTAACTGGCTCGGGTGAAGGTAGAAAACACATCACTTTTCAATGAAGGACAAGAACACTTTGCAAATACAACCATGTGAAAACTCGAACAACCCAAAAGATCTTACGATGGCCATTAGATATTTCATACTGTACAATCTCCAAAGGTAACCATTCTCTATTCTTTTTTCGTATTAAGTTCAACAAAGTAGACTATGCGACCAGACTAAGTCTATCGTTGGGAAATATTCTCAGAATAATCATGGACAATAATATCGACATCGGTACTAAAGAAGGAACTTTATTAGCAACAGGTGGACCACGAGTTTCTTTTTGTTGTCAATAATTTCATTGTAATTTTTCAAGAACTTAAGAATATCTGGGTGCTATTATACTACAAACTTTATCTACTAAAGATAAGGCTTATTCCGTTTGCCTGGATAATAAACTCCCAATTTGTAATGACGTTAAGCGTTCGATTTTTCGTTTAGGCTTCCCGATGACATAGTCTGTTATAAAATATTCTACTAGATTCGTTCTACTACAGAATCAACCGTGGCTTTTGCTGGGGCTTATACAATAATAATTTTAAATTGACTTCGTCTGCCAGAAGTGAACCCGAAGTGCTTCTGAATATCTTAAATAAGGCCAAATTGTGAAGTAATATTAAAAATTCATTTTTCAATTTAGGTCATTTATATGCTAAATACATAAATACAGGTGTTTAACGCCCTCGGAATACATACCTGCAAATAACGAATAAAAAATGATCTTCAATCGATCGATAATACCGCCAAAAGCATTAATGTGATTTCTTTTGCAACTTATTGTGGGTTTTCGTTGCGTTTATCTAATTATTTACGAGAAGTTAGCGATTTACTTTTAATGAGGGTGATGAAAATTAAGAGTTAACACTTGTTGGAATATGTTAAAATATAATTTGAGACTGTGTGGAACCAGATCAAAAATATCCTAATGAATGCGTTTTGACTTAAATTAAGGCACGAGGTAGTACACGCGGACTCTGATGTAATAGATACTAGTAGCATAACCAGCGATATTGTGATTAGGGCATGGTAAGCCGATATTGAAGGAGTGGACGAAGAAGGCATTCGAGAATTGTTAAAAATTTATATTTCAAAAAAATTTAAGCCGCCACCTATAAATTTTTTTTTATTTTTTTTAACTGACGAGACATATGAGATTATCAGGAATAATAATAGAGATGGTAACATGTGATTTAGTCAACCCAAAAGAATGTGATGTGTAAAATTAAAAAAAACGACGACTTATAATTTCACATATAAAACTATATCATATCAAACTACCTCGATTAACGAATCTTCGCTTAACGAAACATTTTCAGGAACGGATTACATATTTGCAAATTTTATAATAGTTGAACACCTACTTTACATCGAACTGTGGATGTATACCCGACATCTTGCCCATACCTGTAAAAAATATCATGCAGATAGCAGATACATACCTCTCCAATCTACGTGTAGGTTTTTCCTTTTTCATTTTCATTCATTCTATCTAGATGGGATTTTGGATATGAGTCATTTGGGAATTGCCAAATCGTTTATCGTTAAAAACGAATTAATCCCATTTATTTCCGATAATATTGCTGTTGTTACACGTCTAGGCCCACATTGTCGTTCAATATTATATTAGGATTGTATAGGAATTAATAGTATTGGCACTATAGACATATCGGATTATTTGCGATATTGGTTTTTGGGACGAATCAATTAATCAACTTTGATACATAATCCGTATTGTTACATACAGATTTTTGTTTTTGGATTGCCGACTAAATTCTTATCTCAAAATCGAAAATTTAATTATTTTCCTATATATTTGTGTATCTGTATACGTAAACGCGCGCGAAAAAATCAATACGAAAGCACAGTGGAAAGCACAAGAAAACAAAACAAAAATAGTATAAAACTGGATCACACAGATTGACTGGCGCCATTTACTAGCTATATAGCTTTATCTATAAATAGGAAAATTGTTTACTCTATTTTTAAAATGTTTTAACAAATTTCCAATTTTAGGAACGGTATATAGAATTTTAAATGAAAACTGTGTGCCCCACAGTATATGTGTGTACACAAATAGTTTTTCCGTTGTACACTATGTATGCACCCCACAAACACAATGTTTTCAATAATATACTGACATTACATGACATAATTAAATTAAAGTTTTTTATATTCACTTTGTAATGTGTATGAAATCATCATCTAGAATTTTAAACGCAAAACATGTAAGCCAACCCTTATTTTTGGGATTTCTATTCGCATATAATTAATTATTCATGTAATTGCTTTATCCAAAATAGCAAATCCACACCAGAAAAAAAGACAAAACGATCGATACTACATACACACAAACACACTCATCATCACATCGTTTTCAGCCAGCAACAATTTTATTATACACCCAGTGACTATACCATATATATTCTATTCACCACCCTTAAAATTAATTATAATTAAATCAACAACATAAATCAAGGAATAATATCTGTTATATGTACGAGTATGTACATAAAAGTAGTTATAAAGATTTGCGTGATATAAAAAATATTCTTTTGTAGTTAATAATAATTTTTAATCAGATTGGATTGTAATTATGGCATAAAAAAATCGCGTACATACTGAATATGTATGCAAAATTTTCTGAACGGGAAATTGGGGGAGTTTTTCTGAATAAGGAAGGTGGTTTGTTCTTTATAGTGTGTTGATTCATCAATTTTATATTTTTTTGCTTATTTTACTATTATATGCTTTTGTATTCTACACAATACATATATTAATATTAACAAACAAGTTCACCACCTCTGGATTAATCTCGCCATTGCAAATAAATAATCTTAAAATTATCATTTCATAGACAATATATAACATCAATTTAGTTTTATCACAATCCATTGATCAACTGTAATGCTACTCAGCAGAAATAATTGACAAAAATTAGTACTTTATAACATAGGGTATCTCTAGCACAAGTATAATGGTCGTCGACTGAAATGAAACGATTCATCTATTCGCCCTCCAAGAATAGAAGAGGAAGATGTAGTCTTCTAATTTCAAACTGTCTTACTTGTTTATTAATATTTAGTTGTGCAACCTTTTCTTTTAAGCCCCTTATTACACCGACAGTCAGATTATAATCATCCTTTTGACTTCATTCCACAAATTTTCTATATTTTTAATACGGTGCCAGAGCTGGCCACGCTTAGACGTCGAAATTATGTTGGGCAACCATGTTTTTACTTTTTTTGATGTGTGTTTGGGGTCGTTATACTGCTGAAATTTTCATCCAAACATGGATAACGTTTCCAGCATAGTTGATCATCACCTCACTCAAGATTTAAACGTAGACATCAGTCATCATTGTGTCTTTAATCCAGAAAAGCGGAACTGGACCATACCACGAGAAACTTATGCATTGTGGACGTCTGAAATAATGTCGACCGTCACAACCAATCAAATTTAATTTAGTTTCATCGGACCATAGATTTTTCTTTCATTTTCCAGGATCCGTGTTTTCAAGATGTTTCTTTGTAAAATTGATCCTATCTTTTAAATTCAGGCATTGTTTGAGCTGCGCATCCTCTCAAATTGGCTACCAAAAGTCACCACCAAATGGTTACTGACGAGCAGTTTAGGCTAAAATTATTTTTGATGTCTTTAGATGATTTTTTATATGGATTAATTTATGATACTCTAATGATTATCGCATCATATCTTTCGGAAGTTTTTCGAGGACGGCCGCGAGTTTCTTCAAGATATTTTAATTTTAACGCATTTACGATTAATTTTCTTGATCTTCCTAAGATAGCAGCCATTTGGGTTATCGGTTTGCCTTTATTTTTTAACCGGGTTGCAATTTCTCGTTCCAATTCACTGTGCAGTACTTTGCGTGACCCTTATCTAATATCTTGTTCACGTGGTTCGTAGTGTAGTGTAGCGTCGTTATGACTACAGCACTTATATGACCGTTCACCTGGACGTGTAGTGTAGTAGCTCTACCAAAATGCCCCTGTTGTTGAAATATTGTACTCAGCATATTTGAAATTTTTCAATGCTTTTTTGTTTGGCGTTGGTGTTAAAAAAGTTTTTAAATTTTAACTATTGTTATTATCAATATCAATTTGATTTTTAATTTTCAATAACATACGATCTCAATTCCGAATGATTTTGAATTAAAATTTTTTAACAAACCACAACTGTCAAAAGGTAGTACACTACACTTCGCTAAGTGTTTACGTGGTGCGTAGTTGCAACTACACTACACTACACTACAGCATTTTGACCGTAGCTCATAATACACTAGGGTAGTGTTTTTTTTTGTTCACGTGGTGAGATAATACAGTACACTTCACTACACTACGAACCACGTGAACAAGATATAAGTTAGGTTTGAAAATTTAATTATAGTGTTTCTAAAATTAAATATTTGATACGACCTGCTCAAACAGTTAATTAATACTGATGTTCTATTATTTTAAAGAACACAAAACAGGTTGTATTATTTAAGGTGATTCCCCTAACTATAATAAGCTATTTATACCGGTTTCCAACAAATTTTTGAAAACTTTTTGTAAGCTGTCTTCGGTATACCATTTTGAAGTTACCTACGAAGTAAGGCTGACCCTTTTACATAGGAATAGCAGCTTCAATTTTTGTTCGGGTCTGTTTGGCATCATACTATAGACTGCTGTTTGGTTTCCGAGCGTACTTATAGAACAAAGATTCGTCGTCAATGAACGACTTTACTCAAGTTGCTAGACTGCCTATTTCGATGATTGTTTAATGTTCGCTATATACAGCCATGGCATTCAAGGCCAATTCATCAGCAATAATTTCTTGCGTCAATCGTGGATCTTCGTCAACTTTACGTTTAACCAGAGCCACAGTAACGTCATTAGTGGAAGAGTTTGGCAACCTTCTCGAAACTAGTCCTCTACAGAAAAATGTCCCGTCTGGAATCTTTGAAACTACTTGAAAAAAGTGTGTAGAGACGGTGCAATCGTTACATATGTAATATGACATTAATTGAACATTAATAGTGGCTTAAGTTTTCGCCGAAAACCGAAGAGAATCACATAGCGAATTTTGTTGGTGGTGGAATTTCATCTGATAGATCCTCAGCTATTTGCACGAATATTTTAATCACCTAACCCGAGCTTTATTAAGAAAACTTCAATGTTCAATGTTTGAGTTATATCAGCACCATAATTACAGAGAACAATTTATTTTATGTTTTACAATCATCAATGTAAATTATTACACTCTAATGGATAGAGTACCGCCCCGGTTGCGCAGTGGTTAAAAAGCTGTGACGCGGAGCGAGACACGGGAGTACTGTGTTCGAATCCCGACAGGGGCAGGATGCGAAAAGAAACCTTCACCATTGATCGTTTGGGCGGTGCGATCGGTTAGAATCCGTGTGCCGTCCCATATTCCATGTCAGTACTTTAAGCTGGCATGGAGCTATGCAATGTACAGCAGATGGTTTCTACGTAAATAGAACCTATATCCGGAACGTGAAGTAATATAGTGAGATGTCACAATGAGCCAATATAGCCTGAGTGACGGTTAAACTAAAAACAAATTTTTTTAATGGATAGAGTTTGTGAAACGGAAGCGATAACTAAATTAGAAAGAGTATACGATAAAACGAATAATTCTGATTAAATCTACCTGCCTGTACAATAATCCAAACTTCAGTTGATTCCGTTAATTCAGCTTATTTGAATAATTAATGTCAATTGAAAGGGCTTAAGGGTGAAATATTTTCTCTTTCGTGCATCAAATTTTAAATTGATTGTCAAAATTTATGAATAAAATATCTTTTAATCTGGTCGTATTTACAGCTGTAGTCAATCTTAATTAATTCTCATAATTTGTTGACACTTATTTCCGTCAAAATAAGACTTATGTCAATAGTTTTGCTTACTTATTTAAGATGGCGGCAAATAAGTTTGAAATAAGTAAATAAGTGTCGTTAAAACTTAATTCCACTATAGAAAAATTATTTTTTCATTTGCCGCCATCTTAAAACCATTCGAATTGGTTTTGCTAACTAACCAAACCCAATTCGAATGGTTTTAATGGCGGCTGTCGACAGACATTTTATTTTACAGTGATATTGTCAAAAAATTTTGACAATCATTTTACAGTTGCAAAGAATATTTTATTCATTAATTTTGGCAATCAATTTAGAATTGTTTGTAAGAACAAGACAGAAAATAAGTCACCTTGTGGCAATATTTTAAAAGGAAATAAATCGACTTATACCATGTTTCCATGACAGAGTTAACCCAGGTTTACTCAGGTTTACGTGCATGGAAACGCAGATTAGGTTAAAGTTTCGTTAAACCCAAATTAACTCAACGAAATTAATACTTTTGAGTTAGGTTTGCTTGACATTTTATTTTATTTTGTTGTTGTTTGTTTAATTGTGATCAAAATATGTCTCATTGAAATACAAGAAAACTTGACTAATTGAAATACAATAAAACGTAATAGAAATATATTGAATTGATTTTTACTTAAACTCATCTGTCAAACTAACTCTACTCTGTACTTGTTCATGGAAACGATACGGATTAGCGCCACTATGTTATTAACTCAACGAAACCTAAACCTAAATTAACTCGGTTCATGGAAACATGGTATTAGCTGGTTTAACAGAGCTAGAAAACAAATTTACAAAAAGCAAAGCATCCACAAGCTCCACAGATAATGAAGGTAGTGTATTAATAACCGAAATCCAAAATATCGCATCTTCGTCAACTGTAATCAGCCCAAGTTGTTGTGGTTGTGTGTGGACCAACACGTGAGTAAAATATTACGACTGCAAATTTATTTGATAAACATATCCATTTTAATTATATTATTTGTATCAGGCGCAGAATGCGTCTAATTAATAATTAGAGTCTAATTTCGATGACAGCATAGATGATCCAAACTATATTCCATCAAATACTTCAGATTCTGAATGCAGTATTTCAGCAAATGTGAACGTCGATACCGAAATACCTGACAAAATGTATGTCAGGGCAACGGAAATAGAACAAAATTTGATTGGGAAACGAAAGACCATGCAAGTGAATCTTCAATCTTATGTAATCTTTAATCTTCAATCGGGTCAATCTTATGTAACTCGTACTGGAGCTTACAAGAAAGCTCGAACAAAGATTCAAAGTATTCAGCTTTGACTTACAGCAATGTTTACCAACACCATATTTGCAGACGAATATATCTTTCTACAAGCGATCACTTTGGACATACAATTTAACTGTGCATGATTGCCACACAAACCAACCATTTTGCTTCATGTCGCATGTAGCCATTGGTAATCGGGAAGGCAATGACATTGCTTCATGCATACTAAAAAAATTGCAGATGGAACCACCTTCTACAAAACATATTGTGTTCTATAGTGACTCTTGCTTTGGGCAAAATAAAAATACTTACGTTGCATCGATATTTATGAGCTTTTGCAAACCGATACCAATGTTGACATAATTGAACACAAGTTTTTAGTGGTCGGCCACTCACATGGAGTGGTTGGTACAAAATCTAAATAGTGGTTCATGAAATTATGCAAAGTGATATATTAAACTTCGGAAGATTATCAAAAAACAAATTTTTAAGGCGGACAATGGACAGTGATGGTAATATATTTTCAAGGCGAAAAGTAAAATGGGTACGGTTTACGAAGGAACATGGAATCGTCCAATACAAAAATTCTTTGGATGATGAAGAGGAATTTAAGACCCTCAATGTAAGACGACGAGGGATAAATAAAATCGTGCTAGATAATATCAACACACATTAGGACGGTCCGATTAAGATAAGCAAGGAAAAGAAAAAAGGCCTTCTGGACGTTTTGCATTTAATCGACCCAATGTTCCACGATTTTTATAAAAACCTTCAAGATGATAATATTTTAAATTATCATCCAGACCTGACAGAATCTGATGAAATAGAATAAGCATAGCAATCTCAATAACATTTGCCTTTGTAGAACATATGTTTTGTATAAATTTATTTATCTAATAGTTTATTTTTTATGAAATATTATAATTTGTGATAATTTATATGCCAATAAAGTGAATTATGTTTTCATGTTAGCATAATATTGTTTTACCAAAACTTGATTGTTTCACTTAAAATAATAAACTCAATTAAATAGATTTTGGAAAAATTGATTAACTTATTTAATATTTCCAATTTCTAGTAAGTTGATTTTGCTAAAGGGCACAACTTAATAAATTTCAAATATCTGCTAAAATATTAAGTGCAAGTTAGAGTGACCGCAAGAAAATAAAGCATATTTTTTGGCCCTATATTAGTTAGTTGCACAATCAATTGGTTTCTTACATTTTTTTCAAAATTCAATTTTTAACTGAAATCTGCTCCCATAAAAACCTCAAAAAAAAGTTATTCCCTTTTGCATTGTGACCACAGATATATTGTTTATTGATTTATTTACAATTTTGTGAAGTACACACGATCCTACGAGCTTATAAGCTCATTTGTAGCACGGTGTGCAAGTTATTCATACATTACAAAACCATTTACATAACTTTTCCGTATGGCCGTTCTTAATATTCTTTTTTTCTAAATTTCACTTGTTTTTGAAAATCCGCAACCGAAATAAACATTTTTTGAGGTTAATAAGTATTTGTGTCAAAAGCTGTTTTATTATAAAAACTTATTAGTGAAACCTAACTTATTCAAATAAGAATCTTACACTCGCGGATAAAATTAACGCATAGTTTTTTTTTGTAATAAAAAAAATCCCGCTGGTCACTTTAAATACTACTAGTGTCAAATGATAGCACATTTATATTTTTTTCAGAAACCACCTTGAATAAAGTTTACTGCAAGCCAATCAATTAAATTTTTCAAAAATGCTTAATCAAAAGTGCATTGTGTTTGAAATCCAACGCAACGACCGGCTTTTGTTCCATTCCATATCAATTATTTTAGTTCTTGTAAATGTGTTCTAAAGCAAATACCTAATATAAAATCCATTGTAATATGACACCCGTTCAAGAGCTGAAGGTGGTTAAAGTGGTCACATTGAATCAGGAAGATTATACACAAGTACAAATCGCACGAAAATTAAGAATTAATCAGTCGGTTTCACGAATACTTAAGCGGTATCGTGAGACCTTAGAGTATAAAAGAAAGCCCGGACAAGGACGTAAAAGGTGCACAACCGAGCATTACGATCGATTTTTAAAAATGAATTCGTTATGAGATCGAAAGCGAACTTCTACTCAACTCAAAAATGAGTTACTTAGTGCGCGTCAAGTGAATATTAGTGTCAGAACAGTTAGACGAAGATTAAAAGAAGTGAACCTAACTCCAAAACGGCCCGTAAAAGTTTCACGGCTTCTTTCCCGCCACAAATCCAGCCGTTTAGAATTTTCTCATACTCATGCAAATTTGTCAATAGGCCACTGTTCTCTTTTCAGATGAGACCAGAATCCAATTATGGAAACCAGATGGACGTAATCTTGTATACAGAAGAGTTGGAGAACGCTACGCACCGTATAACATGGTGCAAACTGTAAGCTTTGGTGGAGGTTCAATAATGTTTTGGGGTGGAATCAGTTGGAAGGGCCGTACGGAACTGGTGGAGATTGGTTTTGCCAGATATGGGCTTCATATAGGTTATGACAGTTTTGTGTTAATACATGATAACGCTCCAGTCCACGTTGCTGCAACGGTACGACAATATCTCCAAGATATTGGCATTCGTGCACTAAAGTGGCCACCAATGAGTCCTGATCTTAATCCGATTGAACACGTGTGGGACATTCTAAAACGCCGTATTAGAGCTAGAAATTCTGCACCAGATTCGACAGCAGAGCTGAGAGTTACAGTGCAAGAAGAGTGGAATCTCATTCCGCCAAAAATGATACAAAGCATTCTACTTAGTATGCCCAGAAGGATGGAAGCTGTAATAAGGGCACGGGGGGGGGGGGGGTGGAGAGGAATACTCATTATTAAATTAATCAAATTAAATTGTAATAAAGCTAGTTTTAATGTTTATAAACTGCTTTTAAAAATTTTTAAAAAAATAGTTCGACACATTTTAACATTTTGTAATGAAAAATAGCCGCTATAACGCCACAAAATTGGAGTTCCAGTTAAGTAAAATAGTATGTATTGTTCTGGGATAAAATGCTGTCTAACTGTATTATACGAATAATAAAACTAATTAAATTTATATTTTTATAGATTCCAGTGCCACAAATTAATAAACTAATTTCAGAATTGTGTATTAATGTTTAAATTTAAGTAGAAAAAATGGCAGCAGATAGGTGTAACGGACTGGAGAATTTGGATTTGCGATTGCAGATTTGTAGAATAGAAATGCGATTGTCTTGTGTTAACAGTAGTTTAGTAACGATTTGCCAGATGTCTGTGACTGGGTCGTTCTTTCTTAACTAACATTCTTTCAAATCGTAACATATCGTTTGATGTTAACGGTTGTAAGGATAGGCCCGGGTCCGGCGTTATCCGGTAATCTTGCCTAGCGCTTGGTCATACAGTACTATCAATCAAAACATTAAGTCAATCAATTATATCTGTCCATAAAAAGACATTTGTCAAAATAAGTAAGTGAAAACATTTCGGATTGATTTCCTTAATTAATAATTATTTAAGATGACAGCAAATAAAGTTTGAAATAAATACCAACTTCTGAAATATAGTTTTAGTACTCTAATCATATTGAAAACCAAAGTTGATCGATTAGTTTCCAGAGAGTACGCGATAAATCTCAAATCACTATTTAGACTTATTCCAACTGACAAAATATTTAAACAATATGCAGTTCCATAACCCTCAAGAAATTTATATAGTATAACAAGAAAGGTACAAGGAGTAGATGTTATGTCAAAATATGTAAAATGACCGCTTTTGTTAGAAAAGAAAAAATTTGGGCTCTGTTTTCACGGAAAGATTATTTGAAGGATTATTCGATTGTCACTCGTAATCGCAAAACATTGACTTTTAATTAATGATTTCTTCAGCAATTCTAGCTTCTAACACTAGCATAATTTGTCCCGATAGATGCAAGATATCAAAAACCCTAAAGAAGGAGTTTGGCGACGTCAGATCGGGCGATCTTACCGTCCAGTTCTGATATCCGAGCGATTGATGAATGATTTGTACTTTGTAAGGGTACATTTTCAGGTCTTATACTAAAATTAAAAGCAACGGACATCTGGAGATGCCGAAATTGTATAGTTCGTTGTCTTTTCGATGATAATGGACTTATGGATTTCAGATGTCCGGCTACTTCTTGATGCGTCCAATCAAACGCTTAATTGGTTACACTTTTCTTTCTACATACCTGTACTTGGAGCCTAGTAGAAATAAATAAATATCGTAATCAAAATATTTTTTTATCGTTTACAAAATCAATCAACAATATACAGATACATATATAAATATCAATCAAATTTCATTTCGAAATTATAAAAATTTTCTATTTCAGTAATTACAAATTCTATAGACTAAAATCGTTTACATTTATTTGATGACTTATACGTATATGACAACACCATAAAAGTAATCGTGACTTCAGGTTTCAATACTATTATTCACGTCTAATCTAAAAATTTAACAATTTTTAAATAAATTGAAATATGCTTATGTGTGTTTTTATGATTTTTCAATACCACAGCATTAACGATGGGACAGGAAGTCATTACCGATATTATGGAATACATCGCTTCATAAAATATATCCTTTAAAATCTTTCTATGTGTATACTGATAGGTATTTATGCGTTGGGTTTGATTTGAAATTTACTCTACCTTTGTTGTTCCAAATATTCGGTTTTAATGATTGTCATCGTAAAATCTTTGCCCACACACTGCACAAAAATAAAAAAATTGATAGTCATTTTGTGGTCGATTGTGGCAATTTCAGACGACAACGTGGTGTACATTACTTTTTACGATTCCACCAGTATCATAATAATAATAAATCGATTTATAAATGTTTTATCATAAATATTATTCTCGTTCCATACATAAAAATGGTTACCTGCCCCCAATCATAATTTTTTAGTTCGCATTTTATTTTCGGAATTATAACACGAATTCCTCCATTCAATATTTTTTGTAATACAGACAGGTGTGGCAAATTTCCATTTTATTTCACTTTATATGTATCGAGCTAGATCTGAGAAAGATATTCATCTTAAAGAAATATATGTATTTGTTATATTAAATTTGCAAGGATGACACCATTTGGTCCAATTGCTAGTGTACATACATAGATATATTCAAATCTACAGATTTTTGAGAAATTAATGATGGCAATTTATTTTTTGATTTCGTATAATACATAATATATGATTAAGTACACAATATACAGGTAATAATGTGGTAGATAAACGTAATCGTATAATAAAGAATGATGGCCACCTATAAAATACCAGACATAAAAGCACTCGTCCTAAACCGTTGTAAAGTTGGTTGAAAAGTTCATCTTAAAACTATGATTCTGAGTGCTGGCAATACTGCTACACAGTAGAAACTAATCGATATACTAACGAAAAAGGGGACGAACCTTAGTATGTGGAAGAAACAAACTGAGACAAAACTGAACCAAATTCAAAAAATTTCGATGACTAATGACTATAGACTACTGAATCAGAAGCGTAAAAACCACTAGGAAATATAAAATTAGAGTAACAAATAAATTTTATTTTCTACAAAATTATTGAAAACGACCAGCGATGCCTATAATTGTATACTGAGGCCTTACTATTGAATTCGACTGCTACAAAATCGCCTTCGTTTTGAAAATATGTAGTTTCGTCCGTAGTCGTTAAATATCGGTATCGTTCATATACACCTTTAAACAAAACGAACACAACACGAACGCGATATTGTAGTTGTTGAATTCAAAAGTAAGGACCCTGTACACGAATACTAATCTTATTCCTGGATTAGTAAACCCGTAAAATCTTATAGAAATATTCACTAATCGCACATTTAGCTGTCTCTAGTATGTTAATGTTACGACTTTACGTGCCAAAATCAGAGAAATTACAAATATACTTCATGAGCCCCAAAATACAAGGGCTACTCGCATTATGAAAAATTCGATGTCGAATACTAATGCGGATTTTGCTATTATGAAACGTTAAAGACAAAACGAAATCAGCTCCTCTTGGGGGCTATTATGAAATAATCCAAAAACGAAAATTTTTTCGATATCGAAAATCCGACCATGCCCGATTTGACTATTATCAAATTAATATGACTTATAAATTCGATAACACAAAATTAGATCCGACTACTAAACAGTAGTCGAATTTTGATATTCGATTATCAGAGAATTCGATTTCGTATTGTCTTTTTAGTTTCATAATAGCGGATTTTTCGATATCGGATTTTTATAACAGCAAAATCCGCTTTCAGATCCAATATCGAATTTTTAATAACAGCCCCCAGGGGTGGGATGTTGTACTATCATCATTCGAATCGACTTTTAAAGTCGAATCGAAAAAGTGATAGAATGTTATGTTATAAAATTTTCGATTTCAAAGTGACTTTTTTCGAACATAGAATTACAACAACAATTTAAATTTGACATTTAACTTTTATGACAACAAAGCGTCACTTAAAATTACAAATCATTAAGTGTTGTTAAAAAACGAAAAAAATTAATATTTCTGTAGCCATAACTATAAGTGCAGTTGATAATGAGTATCCAGAAGAAAGAGATAATCTTAACTATACCTTAGAAAGAGGATTTTTGAGAGATCGGTATAATTTAATGGATCTGTCAAATAAAAAGTGATTAGGGAAATAAAACCTCGAATTGCTTTAGGTTTCTAGGTTAGAGGCTGTACTAAATTTGCATGGATCAGGGTCATACTATAGCGAACTGTTGGTGATATTATGTTCCATAATATGAACCAATCATATTTCTTCAGGGCCTTAGATGATATTACGCAAGGCTTAGAGGCAATTATCTGCCGAAAATTCATAAAATTTCCGGATGCCCGGTGTGATTGGCACACATATAAATACTATCGCGACCCCCGAAAACGAACACATTTTCGTGGACCGATGGAGAAACCATTCGATGAATGTGCAAATTGTATATTAAAAATTATTTTTTATTAAAATATTGTAAAAGAATGTATTTCTTGAATATATGTATATATTTATTAAAATATTTTAGATGTATTTTTACGGTCTTTATAGACTCGGACAACAATTTCACTTGAACTAAACTTAGTGATAGAAAGGTATCATTATCGCGAGTCGAATATATTACAACATACCAATTTTCGACTTTCTAGTCGAATTTCGAAAATTCGAAATTACAACATCCCACCCCAGATTTTCCGTTAGTGAATAGGTAGACGAATTTTATTTTATGTTATCGAACTTATTCATTTTGTGTTATCGAAATTTAGCAAATTTCAAAGGAATTAGAAATCGCATAACTGCTAACTTCATGCTGATAATTGAAAAATTCGAACAATTTCACAATAGGAAAATTTGCATCGGATCGAATTTTTCGATATCGAGGAAAATCCGAAATCGGAATATTTCATAATAGCTCTCAGAATTTCTTGCTTTAACACAGTGGAAATTTCTCATACTAATATTACATCTATATAAGCCATCTGAAAATGAACGGTTATATACTTCCCCACACAAAGCACCCAAAAAAAAGATTACATGTGGAGGGATACATCATAACCTCAAAACAAAAATAAGAAATTATATAATTAGGAGCATATATTATTATCCATCTGAATGTACAACTTATAATTGACAATTAGTTATAAATTATTGAAATTGAAAGTCTCAAATATCAAACATATCAGGTGAGAATAAAGATTATTATCTTCAAAATTAAAACTATACCATATATAGGAATATACAAATATAAGTGTATTTGTGATTTTGCAATTGTGATGGACAAAATATGGTCCAATCTGACTTCTGATCATAAGCAAACAGATCAACGTACAAGCTCACGCGTACAGATTAACATACTTTTTGAAAGAAATTCAAGTATACTGTATAGGGAAAGATATCAACAAGCATTCTTCAAAAAACAAAAGATGAAACATATAAGCAGGTCGAAATATGTCGGTGGATCTGGATCTTCATTTGACAAGTCAGAACATTATGATGTGCATTCAAATTACGTTTAGAACTCAACGAATTCTAATTGAGCTATTGTTTGAAAGTAAGCATAGTAACAACAAATTATAGATTCAACATGAATAGAATTGTGAAAAAAATTGTAAACCACCCAAAGCTACCGAACTTTTGACCAAAACTCGTATTCCAATTCAAACCACAATTCCTTGGTAAATGAAATACCATGAAAATCTTAATTTTATAGCTATTTTAGTCCTTGTTTAAATACTTTCTAAAGTAAACTTTTGCTACAAAAAAGGTTTTATGCAATTAATTCCAATTTAATTAAAGCTTGGGATGTTTTAGAAAATATTTATACTTAATTTAATATCTATCGCTAAAACTGTTTACTTTATGGTTGAACTTTTTACTTTATGGTTGAACTTTTTACTTTATGGTTGAACTATCTGTCTGAGTTACTTAGGGTGAACAGCATATTTCAATTATAAAAGGGCATTTTTACGATATATATATATATATATATATATATATATATATATATATATATATAAATATAAATATATATATATAAATATATATATATATATATATATATATATATATATATATATATATATACAGTGCTGGGAAAAAAAAATTGGGCAAACAAATTTATTGCAACTTGGAGTCTTTTTTTGCTAAAATTATAAAACTTTTGAAAGCAATTTGTTTATTGTTTCATTTTAAATACATGTATGACGTAATTTTTTGAAAAAAAAAATTAACCTGCAATTTAGGGTTAAAACCCCGAAAAATGCCAAAATATTCAAAATACGTTGAAGGGTGTTAAAGTAATGTAATAAATTAAACACTCTTTTATTATTTTTTTGTTTGTGTTTTATTGAATTATAAAAGTTCAATCTTTAATATTAATATTTTGTCGGACCGCCTTTTGCTTTTATTACAGCGATACACCTCCGTTTCATTGAATTTGATAAATTTTTCAAAGTCGCAGGAGATATGGTTTCCCAAATCATCATCAACAAACTTTTTAAAGCTTCAATCGATTCTGGGCGCTTCCTTGCTACTTCTAGCTTCATTATAGACCAAATATTTTCAATTGGATTTAAGTCTGGACTATACGGGGGCCAGCTCAACACATCGATACCTTTTTCTTCGAAGTACTTTTTCACTTTTAAATGAAGAGATAAGAAAAAAAAACAAGTTTTTAACAAAATATTTATGTTTATCAGAAAGCCAATTTGTCCATCTACAATTTAAAATTATGGCACGGAGCGTTGTCCTGTTGAAAAATAAATTTGCAAGTCTCGCCAAAAATCTTTAACACAGAAGGCTCAAATTCGTTCTGAAGGACAATTTTTCTTTTCAAAAAATTACGTCATACATGTATTTAAAATGAAACAATAAACAAATTGCTTTCAAAAGTTTTGTAATTTTAGCAAAAAAAAGACTCCAATTTGCAATAAATTTGTTTGCCCAATTTTTTTTTCCCAGCACTGTATATATATATATATATATATATATATATATATATATATATATATATATATATATATATATATATATATATATATATATATATATATATATGCACGAAAAGTTATTTGGGGTTAAAGTTGAATAAATCATTCTATAAGACGAGTTGGTATATAAAGCCTAATATGAGGAGTCTGGATATCACGCGAGCGTAATTTCATGTATCCTTAAGTTAACTTTATGTTTAACCCGATTACTCACCGAATACATGCATTAAAACCTCAAAAAAGGACAGCCATACTGTGATGATGGAATGCAAAAATTTCGGTTATAAATCTTTATAAAAATTGCGAAAAATCTCAAGCGCATCTATTGTGCTGCTTAGGTTGAACTTTCACTATACCTATTACAGCCCTAATACACTCTTTCTTTAAAAGGGTTTCCATGACACATTCTCACTTAAAGTATTTGTCGTGGTTCGATTTGTAAAAAAATAATTAATGAATTCGAATCATTAATTATGTCGCGCTTAACGTGTCGAAACTCGTAATGAAGTATTTATTTGCAAGACATACGCCGTCGTTAAGCAATGAGCATTCTCGTCGAAATAGTAAAATTTTCAACTACAGATGCTAATAACCAATTATTTCAGCTCTTTGACAAGTTAACTCAAAAAGTTTAGTGAGCATTAAAAAAGGGATTCAAAAGTACGTTTCTTTAAAAACAAAATTATGAGATCTAAGATTCTTTAGAATTTAACATATTTAGTGACCACTAAAATCCATCGAAGTCGTTCCAGGTTTGATGACATTAAATGTATTTATATGAAAATCTCCTGTATCCTATATTTGAGTATTATGAGTTACTTTACTGTTTCTATACTTAACGAAGATTAAATTAGATTAGAAGATTTACAATTCTATATACATACCATTCCCAGATTAGACTCTGTTCGGCTTATACCGCACAAAAATTTGAAGCAATTAAAATTCAAATCAAAATCCTTTTTCTTCACCGTCACATCTAATCTGCTTAAATAATGGTTCATTAAACCTTCATAACACTACCGAAGCCATCCTCCGGGAATATCAAGAATTTTGTTGAAAATTTGTCTTGCCATTTAT
This sequence comes from Tipula lateralis, assembly GCA_963932295.1. NCBI lineage: Eukaryota > Metazoa > Arthropoda > Insecta > Diptera > Tipulidae > Tipula > Tipula lateralis. The sequence goes on from OZ010737.1 coordinate 62,487,490, forward strand.
TTGTAAACAAATTCCTTCTACAAAACCAAATCTACGATACCATAGGGTATTAAAATTGAATGCTAAAAACTTTTTTAAATAAAACAGGATAAATTTAAATAAAAAATTTGTCACAACGACACACATCGAAAACCTAACAAACGAACCAATCGGAGCAGCGTAAATGTAAAGACGTCGCATTTGCTTAATAGATTCTGCATACTTAGTTCCTACTTCCCACACAGAACGGTATACTATTCTTTGTGTGTATATGTATGTTCTTGATTTCATCCATCAAATTCCTGAGGGATACATTTTAATGAAAAAATGTATATAAACTCAAAAAAAGATTATTTCAACCCTCGAAAGAATTTTTTTTTGTTGTTACTTTTGAGCCCGAAAAGGGATCATTGTTATTTCAATTTAAAAACATCCAGCAGATAACAAAAAGGCAACAAAAAACTTATTTTCAAACTTATACAAATCTAGAAACTTTTATCTGACGCTTTTTTTGGCGGTGAATAAAAAATATCATTTCTAATACTGCAACCGCAGTGACCAGAAAACAGCACACCAATTCGCCACAGTAATTGAAAATATGATTGATGATGGACAAATATACAATATAATTTCTCAACAGATGTGCTCGGCGTTATATGTGTGGTTATACAAGATGAACATAACGATTTTCATTATCTCTGTAGATTTGATTTGTTTTTATGAGCTAGCAATTTACCGCGGTACGCCACATTACTACCTGCCACCAAAATATAAAATGTTGCATGTTTTGAATTCTTGGCGTGACAAAAATGTCACATAAAAACAAGTATATGTCAAATATACATATATGTATATTTGATGACATTAAGCTAAGTGGATCATAAATTTGTTTTAGTAGGATGTCAAGGATCCATCAAATAAATTTATAAAAATATAACATGTATACGAGTATGTTTATATACGGTATGTATGAATGTATAACTATAATAAGGATATGAGTTTCATATGATTTATATGTAGACATTTAGGCGAATTCGCCATAATTACTGCAATTCTATATTTATAAATATAAATATATTACAGAATAATTTAATTTTAATGTTGTATAAATGGCACACCTAAATATTTAATATCGCGAGACACGTAACCATATCTGTACCACGTACATTTTTGTTTAGAATAATCAGTTTAATGTATAGGGTGTACCAAATATTATTTTACACTATAATAAATCGTTTCCTATCTCGATGCAAATCGTTTTTTTGTAAACTACAACAAATTATATAATTAACAAATAAATCTTAACCCTACTTTACCCTATGTTAAATTATAATTCCAATTCAACTTTTCGTAATTTTCGAAGTAAGATTCACTGTTTTTTATGAATCAAAGGACTCTTCAATGGAAGTTGCAGGAAGAGTTGTTTAGGTTAAACTAAAATGATAGGTTTTACAAATTGCATATAACTATAGTTTAATCTTCTTGTTTGGTCTGATTTAAGAAGAGACTTTCAAATTAAAATAACAGAATTTCATAAATAAATTTATCATATTAGTTAGAATCTACTAAAACTAAATCATCAGGTCACAAAAATCTCAATACAGTGTATTTTATCATGTTGGGTGAACAGTTCAAATCTACCATCTAGCAAAGACGGGTTAATGAAAATTGTGGCTACAATGTATATGATGAAAACATCCAGGTACGATTTTAGAGTTGGAACAATTTACAATACAAACAACAAAACCAACCAAGAATACTTTAAGACAAACAAATTAATTATAAGAAGAAACGACAGTTCATGGTTGAGTGAAACTGGAAGTCCATTTCGTCGTTAAAATTTATAATGTGCGTCCTCTTTCAGTTAATCGATAGTTTAACTAACGAACAATATATTTTACTTTATTGAACACCCTGTATACACAGTCTTAATAATATTTGAATATTTTCTGTGAAAAATGACGAATGTATAACAAAATTCTCATTATACAATTATCACGTCACAATAATTATGTGAACATGCAAGAATAACTTATACTAGTTATTTAATATTTAAGTCCTACATACATACACATGGTATATCTGTCTTTGTTTAGCTCACAAATTTCAACATATATCATTTAGTTTTTTCGATGGAGTTGAATATAAAATACGTTAAGTTAATGTAACTAGTTAAAACTCCTATGGTAGAAAACTATTCAGAATCATCACACTGTTTTATATAACTATCGTAAAGAGACCAAATAAATATACATATCTAAAAGCTAGATCAGAAGACCAAAGAACAATATACCTTTTAAGTATATAAGTTCAAATAATACAAATTCAGTGGTTAAAGCTGCGGAAATTTGAGCGACATGACAATTTTTTCAGACAGACAGAATCTAAATCATTAAATTTTGCTATACATTGAAAAATTGCATTTAAACACTATGCAGGAATTACAACATTGAATAAAATTTTATAGGTAAAATATTCTGAACACCAAAATTTTTTTCATTTATTTCCATGTAAATATTTTTCACGTAAAAAAAAATTTTATCCATAAAACTGTAAAATATTTTATTCATACAATTCCTAGAATTCGCATTGCCATTGAACCAATTTTCAATACGTATTTTTTTTTGTATTAAAATTTATTTAAGTCAAATTTTAAAGTTTATTATTTGTCATATTAAATTCACAGATTGGTTTTGCTCATTCACATAATTTTTTGGACCAAACACTTTTATATTTGTCTTAGATTAAAAACCTTTTTCAAATAAATTTTGTTCAGTTAATTTTTTTTCAAATAAAATTATTCCCATTTTGTATTTTAAATATTTTTTACATCTCAATCACTGTTTCATATTCCGAAACCTGTGAATATTGATTGAACTAAAATTCAAAAAATTTAATAATTTTATTAAGTTCCTTAGTATAAACATGTGAAAATAATTTATTTCTTTAAAATTATTACGAACAATTATTTTTACTATAAAAAAAGTTTTTACAAATAATTTTACGGAGAACCATTTTTTTAAATAAATGTTTATCTCTTAAAAATTATTTTTGATGTTTAAACTTTTATGGTAATTTTATCATTTTCAATACTTATGGGAACCTACAAATTGTTTTTATTTTATTTCTTATTTATTTTAGGTTAAAAAAATTTCTTTGAAAAATTTATTTCCAAATGGATTTTTAAACATTTAAAAACAATCGGTGGTGGGAATGAACACATCTATGACCCCCCTTTCGAGTGCAGAAATCATGGGCCAACTACCTTCCATGTCAGTACTATAAACAATATGGAGCTATGCAATGTGCAGATGTAATGGCGTAAAATTGCAAAGATAGAAATATTCAGAGAGACAGAATCTAAATCATTAAATTTTATCTTTAATTTTGAAAACACTTGTCGTAACGTACGCTATACATTGAAAAGTTTTATTTAAACACTATGCAGGAATTACAACATTGAATAAAATTTTATAGGTAAAATATTCTGAACACCAAAATTTTTTTCATTTATTTCCATATCAATATTTTTCACGTAAAAAAATATTTTATCCATAAAATTGTAAAATATTTTATTCATAAAATTTTTTTTTTTTTTTTTTTTATTTTATTCTATGCTATCTTTTTTTGGGGCTCAAGGCTCTCCCAGCTCTTTCGCGGTTCGCTTATTTACGTCCTACTTTACGCCTTAACGGCCAAATCGAGGACGTACGGCTATAGGTCCGATCTTCGTAGAACCATCTGCGCATTGCATAGCTCCATGCCAGCCTATAGTACTGACATGGAAGATGGGTCGGCCCATGAGTTCTGCACTCCAACAGGGGGTCATAGATGTGTTCATTAACACCACCAATCGTAATCAGATGGTGAAAAATCCCTTTTGCATCCTGCCCCTATCGGGATTCGAACCCGGTACCTCCCGCTCCAACTGCCACAGCTTCATAAAATTTCTAGAATTCGCATTGCTATTTATTGAACCAATTTTCAATACACATATAATGAAAATTTATTATGTTAAATTTTTTCGTGTTAAAATTTTTTTAGTCAAATTTTAAAGTTTATTATTTGTCATATTAGATTTAAAGATTGATTTTGCTCATTCACGTAACTGTTTGGAGAAAAAAATTTTATAGTTTGAAAAAAATTTTTTGAAGTAAATTTTTTTCCAAAAAAAATTTTTCTCATTTAGTATTTTTCAATATTTTTTACAGCTTACTATTCTTGGTAATAATTTTTTTAAATAAATGTTTATCTCTTGAAAATTTTTTTGACGTTTAATCTTTTATGGTGATACTTATTTATTTTTTATTTTATTTCTTATTTATTTTAGATGAAAAAGATTTTTTTGAAAAATTTATTTCCATGAAATTATTTTTGAATGATTTTTTATTGGAATAAAATTTTAGATTTGAGTAATTCGGTTCCAAAAAATCATTTTAATCTATGTTTTTTTGTTTTAAATTAATTACCTACAATTATTTTTACTAATAATTTTTGAGGTGAACTATTTATGTTTTATAAAAATTTTAAGCAATTATTCTTGGTAATAAAAATTATTATTTTTTTTTAAATAAATAGTTTATCACTTAAATTATTTTTTGACGTTTAAGTTTTTATGATAATTTTATAACTTGCAATACTCATTGGAACATACTAATTGTTTTTATTTTATTTATAATTTTAGGTAAAACATTTCCTTGAAAAATTTATTTCCATGAAATTATTTTTCAATGATTTTTTCATGGAATTTATAAAATGTTTAGTTTGAGTAATTCGTTTCTAAAAAATCCATTCAAGAACATTTGACTAGCACTAACTCTAATGCATTTACATTTATTTAATTTAAACAGTCTTGTGACAAATTAAACTTATACACTTATGTGATTTATTTCATTTTTAAACAAATTTTGTAAAATTTGGTTGGACAAAGGGTTTTTAAATGCAAAACCCTTTATCCAAACCAAATAACAAATTAGAGAAAATTCCAAGTCAATATAAATTTGCTAATTTTTTTCCCAGATCGATCATTCATGGTGATATTAATAATAATTTGGATCCTAAATCTTAAACTTTCTATCGGTGAGAATATTAACAGTTTAGTGTTTAAAGAGGACTTTAAAGAATTCACTTATTAGTACATTGTTTAAACCTGGTAAGAGAAATTCATGTAACATTTTATAGAGCAATTACACTTTTCTTCGCGATTTTCTAAGCTTTTTAAAAGTCTGATAAAACCACGACAAGAATTTTAAATAAATAAATGCCTACAGGTCGATAAAAGTATATCGAATACTAAAACTTACAACATTTAGCTTAAGATTAAATTTAAATTACATACATTTTTATATACTATGACATAGAAACATACTAACCGGGTAAAAATGCTTATAAGCAATTTCATATTACAATGTATTTCATGTTGTTAGTGTAATTAGTAAGAACAAATGTATATATATATAACATGTAAGTCACACAATATCGTTTAATCAGTATCGTTTAAACCGTGCTCAAATTTATTTTATTCTGGTATTAGCCCCCACCCATGGTAAGTTCAGAATAATTGAAATAAAAATAGATATCAGCTGAGGCGATATCTAACAGTGGTCCTTCGAGCCGGATGTACTTAGTCATAGTAACAACAGCTGACTATCAGTGATCCTTTGAGCCAACGAAAAACTGGCAAGACGGCGTAGTCTAGGCCTACATAGACTTCACATAGTGAAAGTGTATTAAAACTAAGTTAAAACAACAACAGTTGACGAAAACCAACAAAAATAATAAAAATAAAAATAGAAACTGAGAGCCATCAAAAGAAAGCCGACATCCGTTCTATCAACAATACAAACATTGCGTTGGATCTTCATCTAAAAAATCCTGAACTACAACAACTAATAAGGCGACAAACCATCAGGATGAGAAACATTTACAGAAAACTTAACAAAACCGGGAACCTGGTGGAAACCGGAACAAGAACGGCAATGAAAATATCAGTAGTGGCCATGCAGAAATTTATGTTTCAAATATTCGTACTCCACGAGGAGATTTGCATGCTTGCTACCGAGGATGAAGAGCAACAACTGAAGTATTTCACGGAACAACACTCTGAAAAAATTGATACACAGTATCAAACTGCAATTGTGAAAATAACAAAAAAAATGGAAGATTGTGAACAATATAAAAAACTAACGTATCAAATTACAGACATTCTACCAAGAATTCAAATTCCGACTTGGACCGGAACCACAAGTTACAACAATGAAATAAATAAGTTGTCAATGGCCAAAAATCGGGTGACAAATACAAACGTGCAACAATTAGATTTATTTATAGAGAATGATGCCATACAGGAAGAAAAATGTCACACTGAAGAAGAAGCCGATGCATAAAAGCAATTCATAAATACAACAGATCGGCTACCGGATGGGAAATATATGGTACATTTACCTTTAAAATCAGAACCATCAGTGCTAGAAGAATCGAGAAAGAAAGCTGTAGCACGTTTATTGATCGAGATAAGATTTATGAAAGATAAATCACTCTCCAAACTATATCACGACGACTTAATGCAAGATTATAAACAACAAGGCCATATGCAGCTAGTAAATGAAATGTGTTATAGACCAACGAAAAGTATTATAAAACTTAGGATAGTATTTGATGCATCCATCAAAACGTCATCTGAACCTGGATGAACCTCCATCACTCTACCCATTTTCAAACGTGCTGGTGGCAGGATATCTTCCTTCAGAAGAACGACGTCTCCTATACAGTTAAATTTACTTGAGGTTTCTTCCACTTTGCTCGTTGTTGTAACTCCTGCCGATAATCAACCACTTTTGATTCACTTATTCAAACAATTCTCTTACAGGAATTATAGAACTTCGGATAAGATTTTATTCCGATTAGCTGGATTGCATAACATTCGGGGACCTAAGAAGTGTGTTATTTGAAGACATAACTCATAGTTGTAAATAATATACCATCTGAAGTTCAATAAGATACCACGATACTAGGTACAATCCTTTTTATAATAGTAATTCACTTAATGACTCTGAACCTGTCCAAAACGACCTTGATAAATTTGTATTGAATAAAGTTTTAATGATTATGAATGTATGTATAAAATTATACCGGCACTATAGATATTATTAAAATTTGTAGGCTACTTTTCCTAATGTTCGTCCTTTTTGATGATTATGAATAAATCTTCAACCTCCTTTATACATAATACATTTCTGTTAAATAAGGATTCTATGTAGATTGCAAAAATCAATTTTAAACAGGTATAAATCGAACCTAAACCAGATGATAGTATAAGCAGAACACTAATCTAAAAATTATGAGGAATGGAATTCTAATAGGATATATAAAACAACACATATAAGACCCCATGTGGCAGAACTCAAGGACCGATTCATCTTCGTTTTCAGTCATAGAATGCACATACTGTCTTTCACAATTTAATAAAACATATCTACAAACTGTTATCAATAATTTTCGGACACTTTTAAATATTTATAAATTTAATACTGAAAAGGTCTTTGAATAGAGTTTGTTACGTTGGGGACAAAAAGAAAAAATTCTATTGGTCGCTTGAATTGTTGACGTACAACTTTAACCATTCAACGATCTCAGTTCAATAATTTGACCATATATGATATGAGACCTGACTTATTAGGGATTGCATGTACCAATTTCTAACTGAACGACGACGTCATATAATCGATATAAAGTTTAATCTTTGGGGAGGAATAGGACTACTAAAAACCTAATTATTTGCATTCCGTTTAAAATCTTGACTGACGTAGTAAGATTTTGACCTTAGAAACATGCGATTTTTCTTAATAATTTATAAGAACTTGATTCATGCTTGGCAACATTACCATTTTTTTTTGTATGTTATGGGGCGAGAAGGCATTTTCATCATGATACAAAACGGAAAATCAAAAACCCATTTTCGTTAGTATATATACCATACATATAGTATACATACTTTATAGTATATACATAAATTATGTACATTACCAAAATATAAATGTTGAATGATTTTTAAGACATTATGAGGTGTAACCTCTACAGTTACCCCGCCTACCAACCAAAGGATTAATCCATTGTTATTTTCCGTCGAAGGGCACCAACATTAATGTGCTTCTACTTAGATACACTCGATGTGTGTATAGGCTATATGTCTGCTATAAAGCAATTTTGATTCGTCTTTTGTTGTATGTTCGAGTTATATGTTGTGTGATATAATACCATGTCAATTAATAATAATAGATGTATGTTTGAATGCGAAATTTCACTTTTCTTTTATGTGTGTGTGTATGTGCTAATATGCCAACATAATAGTTGGTGTGAAAATTGTGGGAGTTCTGCTGTCACTATCGCATTTATATAATACATCACGAGTCTCTATTGTGATGGACACAAGCATTAAAATGTATATATACTATAAAAAATATTCATTTGATGTATGTGTACATATAAGTACTGTACAACGATTAGACTAAATGATTAATGAATGTTTTGTATAGAAGAAATAGTTTGAAATATCTTATACTTTACGAAATATGGAACGTTTAACATACCTTTCGACAAAGTCAAAGTCGAGGACATCAGGCTAAAAAACCGATTTACATCAATATGTGCAATATATTAATGATCCATGATAGATTAAAGTACTGACATGCACAAGATGAGTCAGACCATTATTTCAACTAACTCTGCCAACGTTTAATCAAATCAAACATTTGATCCCTTAACTATTATAAATGGTTAACAAGTATAGCCACAAACGACAGAATAAAATATTAAAATAAGGCGAAAGCAACAATTTCTCGGTGAGCACTAGTATGCGAATTGACAGTATGTACAGGGTGGAGCAAAAGTCCCGCTACCCTTTTAATTGCGCGCCATCTTGGTTATGTCACGTTTGCTCAGTTTCACTTTAACCATTGTGTTGTGTAGACGTCCCAATTTTATAATGATTAAATATACGCCACAAGAACGTGCAGAAATATAGTGACGATATTTAATGAAAATAATCGTATTGCCACTCAGCGGAAATTGCATCAAGAATATCCTAATCGTCCAGTGCCTCACATAACCACAACTATCGTTTACATGCAAATTTTCGACAATGTGATATGAAAGCAGAAACCCCGTTCTGGAAGACAGCAGACGTCTGATAACGCCGAAAATAAAGCGCTGGTGCGCGATAGTCTCCAGAAACATCAACTCGGAGACGTGGTTCGCAGTTACACATTTCGTTACACTTACGTTACACGCAGTTTAAGGCGAAAACGGATTTGAAAATGTTCCCGAACAAAATTCAATTAGTCCAAAAATTGCTACCGAGTGATCATGATCAAAGAGTTGAGTATAGTAATGCAATTTTAAGGCTGTCTGGTAAAATTGAAGATTTTTTGTCTAAATTGATAATGAGCGATGAAGCTCATTTTCATCTCAGTGGCCACGTCAATAAACAGAACAGTCAGTTTTGGGGAACACAGAATCCTCAATTAATTCATCAAACATCATTGCATCCACTTAAAACAACTGTATGATATTCATGCTGGAAACATCATTGGTCCCTATGTTTTTGTAAATGACCAATGTGTTGAAGCTACTGTTACTGCCGAACGGTACCAACACATGATTCGAAATTTTCGTATGCCTAAAATAGAAGGGCAAGGACTAGAGGACATGTGGTTTCAGCAAGATGGGGTCACAGCTCACACAGCCCGTTCAACAATTCAATTATTGAATGAGGTTTTTCCAAGAAGACCATAATTTTGCAAAATGGCGATTTAACATGTCCAGCCAGATCTCCGGATTTTTAAATCAAAAGTTTATGCGAAAAAGCCATAAACGATCGCACATCTTAAGGACAATATTCGTCACGAAATTGAAAAAAATATAAATATAAAAATATAAAAATATAATTTTTCAATAATAACAAAAAAAATGTAAAGACCAAATAAACTTTTTATGACAACCAAACCTACTTATCCTTTCCTTGAGCAAAGTTATAGGCAATCAAAATGGTAGCGGGAGTTTTTCCTCACCTTGTATATATTATTGCATGAACTAATATTACCCAAATACACACTCATTAAGAAAAAGTGAATGAAATGATCTAAAAAATTTTGAAGATCGAAAACAGTCTTAAAAATACAAAGCTTGAATATAATGAAAAAAACCTCTCGAAGTTTACTAATCGATACTTTACATACATCATATAAAAGCTGAGAAGCTCTATATTGCAGCCAAGGTATACGTTTAATAACTGACTAATCGTTTTCTTCATATTTAATATTTAGGGCGACAAAAAGGTAGTTTTATCTGAGTGGATTCAAATTTTCGATCAATTGAATTATTCCTAAATCTTCGAAAGAAAATAATAAAACAATTGGTAGGAAAGGGTCTAACGTGGTAAAACTTCGAGGATTTGTGCTATATTGTTGACTCTGTATTATAACTACATGAATTCTTCCCAAACTATAGGTACAATTAAAACCTGAAGTCCGTGTAAATGTAAAGCATGTGAAATACATTATGTATATGAAATGAGACATTCATTCCAGTAAATTCTACATAAATTAAACAGCACAGCTACTTAACGTTACTAAAAACTTACCACTGAATATAACCCTTACACAACTTGTATGAGTCAAATAACTCAGATTGGTTGGTTGTTGAATACTTCATTAAAATGCAAACACATTGCAGTAGAGGTATTAGAATAAACGCGTCTCGGAAGCGATTAAATACCGAACGCAGATACAATAAATGAAACAGATAATAAATATAATCAAAACGGCTGTCCAATATAATGCGAGTGAAGCTGAAATAACGATAATTAGTGTTTGGTTCGTTTCAAACCTTAAAGATCGTTATGTCTGTGTTATAACCTCACAGAGCCGAGACAACACCATCTATGTCAAGTTATCTTTAAATAGAATGCCAACAGGCAAGGCATTATATTAAATCTTCCTTCAAGTATACGAGATCGAACAATTGTCATTTGGGGTAAAAGGCCTATTCCTGCATTCAAAGCAGTATAGGTATATGACGAAATATGTAAAGGTATGTTAAAGTTAGGAAATAATGTTACAGACACCTGGCAAATCGTTACTAATGTAGATAACCACACTTCTAATCTCTAACCGCCAATCCGTAGTCTCCAGTTCGCAACCCCTATATCTGCACTTTTTCTTTTTAATTAAAATTCAAACAATAATACAAAATTCTGAAATAAACTTATAATTTAGTGGCTCAGGAATTAGTAAAAATTAATTTAATATATTTATTTTATTATTTATTAAAGCTACTAGTGTTAAACTATAATTTATAACAATATTATAATATTCTAAAAACGATTAAGAAAGTATTATGGCACTCAATGGCTCTAATCATATCATACTTATGTCATTCACAAAAAAACGCTTTGTAGGCAAAGAAACTCGATCTTTTTTTTATCAATCAATGGCTGAACCAAACCACAACTTCATTCAATTTTAGATTTAGTTTAAACACACGAGTGTACAGCACTTGAAAAACGTTTAAATGCTGGTTTGAAATGCTGTTGTGTACAATACATTTCAAACTACATTTATAACGAAGGAACGACCTCGAGGCATTTGGGAACTTCATATATAAAAAAAATTATTATTTATGTAAACTCAAGTACGGATAAACCAATTTTATCTTAATATGAAAGGATTAATATATAATATTTACAGAAATTCTAAGGCCACAGGCTATAATAATACAGCAAATCCCAAAAGAGTTGATCCAAAACATGTTTTAAATACACTGAATTCTATCAGAAAAATGTTGATCCAACCGATACCTTGGTCAACACTTTCCCTGCTTTAAGATGGAACTGTTGTCTTAGTTCGATGACAACCCAATTATGATACTTTGTCGATTTATGATTGCATTACATTGGTAAAGTTAAATCCAAATCGACGAAATATGTATATAAAATTTTTAAGGACCTTTTTTATCACAAAAAAACAACAAAACCCCAAAATTATGCGTTCGTATGGCAAATTGAGGTTATTCACTCACTGAGTTTTACAAGGCTTTTTGATAAAATCCATTAATTTTATTTTTAGCAGATTATTTTTATTTTTCTCAAGAAACTCAAAAAACCAACAAAATCTTTCGTTTAGGAATCGTTGTTGTTCCTTTTTGGCAAATTGACATGCAAACGAAAATTATAATGAAACCAAAAACAAATGAAAAATATTATTTGTGACCGGATACCCAAACACTTTGTTTCTATTGATTTTGATAATTTCATCAAAAGTTCAACGTACATTGTAAAGCACACGAGTGTACAAAAAAAATGTATATTATTATACGTTTCCGTTCCAAAACAATAACAACAAAGAAAATATATTTTTATCTTGGATCTATCTATATAGTAAGAAATGGTCGTGAATACCCTCCCACGCAATCTTTATATATGCTCATATATTCGGTTTACCCGCAGTAGCTAGACAAACACAACATACTGTTGGACCTATATAGTGTTGCACAATAGAAATTACAATTATTAGCCAACAATAATAATAATAACAATACGAGTATTAGATTTTCCGAAAATAATAACAACAACAATATACACTTATGTGTAATCAAAAAGCAGGAAATTTTTTTTACAAATAAATCGTACGCAGACGCATTAACTGGTGGCAGTAAATTTAAAAATCAAATACAAAAAAAAATAACAAAAATCGAAAAAAGGATGAGACAGGATTTCTTCGTATTCGAAACTTTTTACGAGACTGACAGACTTTTGATAAACAAAACCAGATTATATCCTATTTATAAAAGGATTTATGCTGAATTTTAAATTATTCGTCGGTATAAAGGGAACATACAAAATTGTATATAAACTAACACGTTTGCATAAAAGTTTATGTTTATTACATGAATATAAAATAAACATATTATTATGTATATAAATAATAAATCAGCACCTTTTAATTTATTTATCCAGGTTTTCTTAAATAACGTTATTTATTCACACAATTATTTATTATTCACTGAGGAAAATTGCACTTTAATCCAACAGACGTTCAGATCACACGAGGAAATTCAACGTAAAACCAAAAAAATTGAAAAGCTCACTTTCACTTTTTTAACCGAATAACGTTTATATTGTTCAGAAACGTGAACACATCAACAAAATATTAATTTTTTATTTTTTAATAATTTTATTTTTTGTTTTTTATAACAAAATAATTATACGAGGAAATAACTAGAATAATTTTTACTTTTCTCTTCGGTATTTGGTTCTTTCGACAACCAAAAAAATAAACAAAAATATTAAAATTCAACACAAATATTCCGAATGAATAACAACAGAGCACAAGCAGCAAGGATACGAATAACAAAGAAAAGACTGAAAGTAACCGGTAGATTAACTTAACGTATAGAGCCAACAAAAAAATGTTCTCGACAACAACAAAAAAATCAACTAGGATGAATGAAAAATGTGGAAAAAAGGAAAAATGTGAAAAATTACAGAAAAAAAGGGAAAACATGATTTTTTTATTCTATTCTATACATGGTGTAGTGTGTGTCTGTGTGCGTTTTTCTCCAACATTTGTTTCGTATATTTTTGTTTTTCGTTTTGGTGTACATGTATGTGTACACCATATTGATATATTGTTAAAGTGTGTAAAACAAAATATTTATTTGTTTGGTGGGGATAATTCGTATTTACAAGGATTGTTTAATGTGTTTTCACGTTTCACGATACAAAAACGACATGCATATAGCGCTTTTGATACCGGAATTTATTCATTTAATTTCCGGCTTATTAATCGTGTATTGTTTGTTTGTTTGTTTTTTTTTACGACGTATGAAGGTAAAACATCGTGTAGATGTACTTATTGTGTGCGAATGTATTTCAATTACTTTAAGTGAAAATTGGGTAAATAATCGCAGTGATAAAGTAAGTATATGTTAGAGAGAGAATCAATTGAAGTTACTGCTTAGCAAATTTCTTTTAGGTGATATGTTCCAGGACGTGTTATTTTAAATAATTTTTAAGTAAAATCTAATTTTATAATTTATATCGATTGATCATTTGGCCTTTACCATTATGTTGGAATATGAGGTCAAGTGTAGCTCTTTTCAAATTTTTCATAATATTTTCACAGAATTCTTGTGTTAGTTCATCAATTTCGCTTGTTATGCTCGAATGTTATGCTTAATCAATAAGGTTGTGGTTGATATATTGGTGTACACCCTTTCCCTGAAATACCTCTTGTGACATTAACCGACCTTTTGACCCAATTCGAGCCAACTGTTAGAACATTGTTTTAAAGAATTGTGATTTTAGTGTATCGATTGAGGTTTTTCAGTGCCCCAATAGCAGCTATTCTGTTTATTAACAAAACCAAGCTGAAATGCCAAGTATGCTTCATCGTTCAGCAGTGCTGTAATACTCATTGTCATTATGGTTAGTTTTTTGCAGTGTTTGTGTCACTTGAATTTTTTTACAAACATGATGGAAACATCGAAAAAACAAATATATAGGAATAAATTTTCTAAATAATCAGATTTAATATCTGTATAACTGTAGTAACCATAAATGTTAAATCTACAGATTGCCATGATTTCTCATCACTTCTATAATAACAGTAATCACCAATACTTTAAAAACGGAAAGACCAAAACGCCAAAGCCATCTTTATAATCAAGACCGCTTTGTTAATACACGAACTAAATAGGATAAATATGAGAGTTTAGTTAAATAAAATTTGAAAACATCGCAGCCGCCAGGCCTTTCTGCGACATCATTGTGGCTAATTTTACGTAAAGATCTTGGCCTACATCCGTATAAGATCAAGCTGACACAACAACTAAAGCCGTTTGACCATTTGAAGCGACGTCGATTCGTGAATTGAACCGAAAAATAATCTTCAGCGATGAGACTCACTTTTGGGTAAATGGATTTGTCAACAAGCAAAATATGCGTTACTGGGCAGGAAGCAACCCACACGTGATTCATGAGGCACCGTTGTATCCCGAAAAAGTCACTGTTTGGTGCGGATTACATGCTGGCGGCGTCATTGGGCCATATTTTTTCATCGACGATAACGATCGCCACGTTACTGTTAATGGAAATCGATACCGCGATATGATAAGCGATTTTTTTGGCCGCAATTGAATGCAATGAACTTGAACGACATGTGGTTCCAACAGGACGGGGCCACATGTCACACAGCACACGATACAATCGCGTTATTGAAGACTAAGTTTGATGAGCATGTTATTTCACGAAATGGGCCCGACCAGTGGCCACCGCGCTCGTATGATTTGACACCTCTAGATTATTTTCTTTGGAGTTATGTGAAGTCATTAGTCTATGCCAATAAGCCGTCGGCGTTGTGCTCTTATTGAAAAACCCAATATATAGTGATGTAGTACCTGATGACCAAAAAGGAATAATCAAATTTACTGTAGAGAAGGTTACACCCATTTAGTAATTCTGAGAAACTTAACAAATTTTTGTACTTCTTTAAAAAAACACAACTACCACGACAATATCAACTACCAAATTACCGTTATCAAAATGAAAAGTTAGACCATGTAATTAAGACTTTGTAATATAATCAATATATAAGTACACACTTATTTGAGTTAGCTCTCCAAAACAAATTCAATATATTGCAATATGCATATAAGCAATTGCTTACTGTGGAAACCATAATAAAACATTTAAAATGGGCGCAACCTTCAATTCAGCAATTAGACTTGGTATCTATATACCAAGCGGCCGAAAAGCGATGAAGAAGAAGCGAAAGCAATCATGTGAGGAAACAAATATTTCGATGACGAAATGATAACTTTTACTGATAGATCAGTATGATGTAAGCTTGCTGATCCGGGTTTTACATTTTAAATCATTAAATAAAATAATCTATATTTCTTGGTAGGTATACGCTTATTTCTTTCTGATAAAAATTGCTGCAATTTTAAGAGCAGCACTCGATGCAAACGAGATGTTACGAGATTGTCGTATCTGCATATTTCGATTGACTCAAATACTGTTTCATCGAAACTTTTTTTTTTTTTTTATATTTTATTCTATGCTATCTTTTTTGGGGCTCAAGGCTCTCCCAGCTCTTTCGCGGTTCGCTTATTTACGTCCTACTTTACGCCTCAACGGCCAAATCGAGGACGTACGGCTATAGGTCCGATTTTCGTAGAACCATCTGCGCATTGCATAGCTCCATGCCAGCCTATAGTACTGACATGGAAGATGGGTCGGCCCATGAGTTCTGCTCTCCAACTTCTTTTGGAAACAGTTATTGCCTTGAATTGTATTGGCTAATAAATTGGCCCGTTTTGGTGCAGGTTGCACTTTTGTGGGAGCCCGATCTAGACGTTATCATCTCTTAAGAGAACAATAAACCAGCAAAGATTCCAGTGTTTCTTGAATTATGATACACGTACTTTGAGGATCTTGATGGGTACTCTCACGGGACATTGTTTCCTGATTAATCACATGTTCCGTTCTGGAGCTCAACAGCTGTTGAGCTCTTCTATTACTTCTGTCCTTAATACTCTCCACATAGACTGCATTGCTTTAGATAACACTTCCTATTTGAGGATCAACTGATGACTTTTAGGATAACGGATATCTTGGGCTTCATTCGAAGAACAAACAAATTTCGGAACAAAGAGTGTACATCAGAAAAGATATGTCACAATGAATATTACGCGTATTTCGCATATGTTATCCAACAATGGATTCTACTAAAGTGCACAAAATGTTCAATGATATGATCGAAACACAAATATATACAGTATTTATGATCTAGGTATTTAAACCATTAAAAATATGATTGCAGAGAGTATAAGCTATAGTTAACTACACTCTAAAAAATTTTTGTTGAAATTAACTACAATAATTGTAGGTTATCTGTTGCCTTCAATTATTGTAGTTAATTTTCATCGTAGTGTGATTTTAAAAAATCACACTAAAAGCGTGTGAATTATTTCCACGTTAAACGTGAGTAATCGCACAATTTAATAGTGAAATTTCTATTTTAAATGTTGAAAAATTACTCGTATAAATTGGAAAAATCCGCTTAATTAGTGTTAAATTGTACTATCAAGATTTTTGAATAAACAGTGATTAAAAATGGTCATATTTCATAATCCTTTAAAGATTTGATGACAATTAATTTTTCTAATTTGAATAATTTTCCATTCTGTATTATTTATCTGAAATGAAATCTTAACCTACCCTCCAACGTTGTGTGACGTCATTGTCTCATTACAAAATCTTTTGACGAAAAATCATATCATTATCATAACAAGGATCGTTCTTGTTTATTGATTGATCGTACTATCCACATCCAGTTTGTTTATAAGTGGGGTTGCCAACATTACTCTAGCGAATTTTATTGTATCCTAAATTTGAAACACTCCAAAGAAAATTAACGCTTCTATTTGGTAATTGCAATAAAAATAGTTTTAAACAATTTTTTGGTTGATAATTAACACAGAAAAATTGTAAATCACTACTGCAGAGTAAAAAACGGTTGACTTTTCGGGAATTCGCACAATTTTTGAGTTTTTTACTACGCTTTTCATGTAAACTACTGCGATTGAGTGAATAACGTCATTTTTCAATAAATCACAACGCGAGTGTGTAAAATTAAACGTCGTTGTGTATTTTACAATCAGAATTTGTGGTAAAATACATATTTTTTAGTGTTTATTCACTATTAGTTTTTAGAGTGTAGAGCTATAGTTAACTAAAAGTATAACGAGAGCTATAGTTAACTAAACACCAATTCCTTGCTACTCGAAATATGATCATGTCATGGAAAATCTAAAAAGCATACTTATTATCGAGATCTATAATTAAAATACTTAAAGATTGAGTCTCGAAAGAAATGATAGGTAGGCTATACCATTTATACTAGGCCCTCGATATTTACAAAAACAAAACCAAGCGCCTAATGATCTTTGAGCCACAATTTATGTCACTCACTATTCTCTTTGTTTCGTGTTCGACGACAGCGTTTAGCTGTGTTGCAACAATAGGCGTTATTGCATTTCTGGAGAACCAGGTGAACATACCTTGTATGCGGCGATATCCAACGCATACATTTTTTGATGACCTATCTACCCTATCGATTCTTTCTAAATTTTAAAATATTGTGTCAGAAGAATATAACCATGTTGCCATTGATTGCGTCATCGTTTATAAGTGATTTTGACCATTTCTTAGACAATATTACGTTGCTTCAATGCATTTAAAATGTTATTGACGTTCATAGTATGCTCTTCTATTCACCATAAAGATATCAATGTCATTTTCGTGTTTTTCTGCTGGGATGTTTATAGTGTCATAAATGATGGTAACATTGAAAAGTGGCTGATTATCAAATAACTTATAATACTATAAGGAAAATCGTGTCAATTATAAGTTATTAATAGTTATAAATTAGTTTCGGAAAAGATTTCTAGATGGCATGCCATAATTTTAACGTGAACAATAGATCTTGAAGTAATTTTTTAATGAAATGACATAATTAAAAAAAACAAATTTTGTTTTATTTATTTATTATTATTTATAAATATAAGCCTATTTAATTCAATATAAAATTGTTCGATTATAAAATTAAAATTTTTGTTTTAGATTTTAAATTTTGGTTTCGTTAATAATTCGTTGAATATAAAAACCTGCAGTTAAAAAATATAAATATTTTCATGAGGTTCTTGGTTTTAAGCACAGCCAGTGGACTTGATTTGTCTTATTTCAACCGTGATTCGTTTTGCATTCTGTACTTGTAGTAATTTTCACTCGTAATGAAGCAAATAGCGTGGATATATACTTGGCTAAAGCTAATTGTTTTTATAAAAAAATAGTTTTTTAAATTTACTCGGACTGACTTGAAATTATCTATTCTTTGGTTGTCTAACGATCGATATGACAATTTTTAACTCCTTATATGGTTAGCGAATCGACAGTATTTTTCTAACGCTATAGTATCAATTGACGCATTAGAAGTTTTTTTCTCAACTACATAACACCATCTGCGGATGCATATCTTCCACTGCAACCTGTACTGACTAGACGATGGTTCTGCACATCATTATAGAAATTAATCCTATATTCCTATTATCATACTATGTTCTATGGTTGAGAATTTTGTTAATCGTTGTGAAGACATAACGTAACATCTTCATACAGAAGACAAATTCTTACAAATTAATGCTAATGAAAACACATTCAAACCAAATATAAATATAACATGGGCTTCTCTTTACAAATCTATAAATTCTTGTTAAGAAATTGAACGAACACCATACTTGTACGAGTCATCTTTGAAACTATTGGTCCAATATGAGACAGTTTTAGGGAATGAAAATCTAAAACTTGATACAGTTTGATGAAGATTTATATTATACCTTTAGCAAAAATGACTTCATGACATACACTCATTTGTAAAATCTAACTATACTAAATACAATAAGATTTTATGTTAGCTGATCATGGATTGATTAAGAATATTTGTTCCATTTTTACGGTATCTAGACGTCATTAATGTCACAAAATATTTTATGGTACATTTTGATGAAATTTTATTGGTTCATATTTTGGAAATCATATACATATATCTAACCGCACAGGTGGCGCAGTGGTTAAAGCTGCGGCAGTTGGAGCGGGAGGTACCGGGTTCGAATCCGATTCGAGGCAGGATGCAAAATGGGTTTTTCACCTTCGATCGTTTGGGCGGTGCGATCGGTGGTGAAAAATAAACATAATCTGGATCCTCTGTCGTGTTTAGAATCCTTGGGCCGACTCATCTTCCATGTCAGTACTATAGGACTGACATGGAGCTATGCAATGCGCAGATGGCTCTACGGAAAGACTCGGACCTATAGCCGTATAGAGTGGTATCACAACGGATCAAATTTGGTCTAAGTGTGCGATAGCAGCCACATCAACTTAACTTAACTTTTACATATATCTACCAAATGCGAATAAGCTGATATTGTACAGAGTGTTGATCAGATTCGTTGTCATGTACTGTTGTGAGAGTTAGTTATAAGTCGCTGTCGGAGACGATGACTCCACGGCGTCGAGACCGATCTGAATTTAGTCGGTTGTAGCTTATTGGTTAAGAAAATTTCTCATCTCACCGCGGTTTTGAATTCGTTTCTCGACGTTGACCAAACATTAACATGCACCGAACGACATAAAAAACAAATAGTGTGTAAACATTCGTTGGGCTAAACATTTATAATGTGCACTAATATAGTGTAGTATTTAGATGTCTCTCAATATATCACTAAAAATGTTTTCTAGATTACAAAATTTTACCAACAGCAATTTTAATTGGTTTAAATGACATTTCTATAGACTAATATTACGTAGTGGTTAAAGCTGCGGCAATTGGATTGGGAGATACCGGGTTCGAATCCCAATAAGGAACAGGTTGCAAAAGGGATTTTCTCCACTTTACGATCTGTGGTGTGAATGAACACATGTTTGACCTCCTGTTTGGAGTGCAGAGTTCATGGGCCAATCCATCATCCATGTCAGGACTATATTCTGGCCTGGAGATATATGTAATGTGCTGATGGTATACGCAATTCGGACGTTTAGAACTGCAAAAACTTGGTAGAGCCTTGAGCCCCATAATAGATTGCAAACATAGAAACAACAGATAGACAAATATTATGCAAAATGGTAAGCTAAACTATTTGATTATATATAATATATATATATATATATATATATATATATATATATATATATATATATATATATATATATATATATATATATATATATATATATATATATATATATATATATATATATATATATATATATATATATATATATATATATAAGATCTAAATACGATTACGATCTATGATGTGAATAAATACACTGTAGGCTATGATTTCCACATATCATTGAAAAATATAAGCAAAGCACAATCCTGACGTTTCTATAACTTGGCTTCAAGTGGAGTAATAAATACATAGAGGATGATAATACTTAAGATTATTTATTGTTGTTATTAAACTGTATATATGTACCATCTCAATTCTTCTCGCACAAATGCAACATTCTTAATGTTTGATTTATGCAATATATTTGTATCCTGTTTTCAGTCGACATTATGAATCACATATTCACTAGACAGATTCTTAAATTGCAAGTAAAGTATGAATAATACTAGTAATGACACATGAAAGCATAACATTGTCATTAAACATGGTAGTAAGAAGTGTACTCCTCTCAACCTACATATATGTACAGTCGATTGTAATGCAGAATATAAAATTTTAATTTTTGGCGCCTTGGATTATTAAAATTTTTATTTAAATATTTCTTTCCATTTTCATCACGTCATCGCATATAACAAAATATGCAGATTTATGACTAATTTTATGGAAAAATGTCTTCGTCATCATCCCGTTCGTATGTTAAATACACATCCATATACACATACATACCATATAAACACTCAGTCAGATATATGAACATATAACAATCAATACTAAACCAATACAAATTGGTTTTCTTTTATCCTCTCGATTTGATTAGACTACAATTTCGTCCCGATTCGAGTGGATATGGATAATCTGGAGAAATTTAATGTAACCCATCCCAAAAAAAAATTATTTATAGTAGATATTTTTGTACTTCGTTTTTGTTTATCATCTTGAATAAATTGATTTTGTAGCTTGAAGAGAATTTTTATATCTGTTTGTTTTGCACGGACGGTCGACGGAAACAATAGATCCCCTCGCATGCGATATATACAAGTATGTGTACATATTATAGTCTTGTCATCGATTTACGAATCTGTCTACAAATTTGAAATTTATTTTGGCACGAGTTAATTTAAAATTAGGGTGATTAAAATGATTGCTCATAAAGGATAGAAGAGGGAATATGTTTTATTGGTTTGATATAAAAGCAACCATGCAACCGAAGCATTTTGGTCAAATGAATGTGTGTAATAGACTGTCACACAGTGAATAACCAAAATTCTCTACACGGCTAGAAAAATAAATAAAAATAGCTGAGACGAAACTGCGATCGAAAGTTAAAGGAAGAAAAATGCTACAAAGTAGAACTGCATTATTTTTCAGATAATTCTATGACTCGATCATAGAAATTCCATATCTTTGTGAATATCTATGTGTTTGAATATCTATGATTTGGTTTTCTTACAACCAAATCAATATAAATATTTTTGTGTAAAAAACTTGCTGTGGAGAAATCATGGCCTAAAATATCATCCATATGAGCCCCATTGCTAGTATGGTTAATAATTATCGGACTGTTGTCAGTAAGTTACGTATTAGAGATACTATAAATAAACAAACAAATATTCTTTTAATGAGTAAAAAATTGAGTAAACGATGTGATCGGTTCCCATCCATGGTAAATGGTGACATGTACATTCCATAAATTACATACTGATCATTAGCAAATTAAAGAAACGATCTTAATTATAGTGAATACATTTACGGTATATTTTTAATTTAAAACGCTTCTTTACGTTTGCAACCCAAAGTCGATAAATACTCAAGAGGTAATTGTATTTCTAACACATGACATCTATCGAAAACTTTTGCAACTATCGAGAACTTTTGCAAATAATTCCGGAGTTCGACGAGAGATGTGCTGTCCCCGATACTTTTTAATCTGATGTTTCGTAAAGGCGAAATACATCAAGACAATATCTCATTCCAACAATCCGATTAACTTTTTGCATATGCAGTTAATATCTGTGTAATTGGATTAAATGACAACGGAGTGAAAGAGATACTTGATAGAACAGTGTTATGCTTCCGTTGGTCTCAAAACCAAGTTCAAAACCAAATATCTGATTCTCTGGTTTTAGATACGAAGACGCAATTGATTTCAGTGGTAACCACACGTGTGAAGGAGTAATGAAATTCAAGTATATTGGATCTCTCATGATAATAGTGTCGGAGAGAGTACCAAAATTCACCTTGCAAAAATACTACTCTAAGCTACTGGACTTGATTAAGGTGTCAACCGTACCAACCTAGGGGAGGAACAGTCTAAAAATTAGCTCAGTCCTAGACGGTTAATCCGTTTACCAGGCGTCCTCAAGATCACGTAGCCTTATCTGTGCACTGTGAGATCCACACAAACGGACTTAATTTTACTCCACCACCCGTGGGATGAAATTATAAACTACCCCAAATTATATTCGGAAGAACCGAACAGTGCAGCCATGCCTAATAACCTGGAAGTGCTTTTGGCTTCTCTAGAAAATATATCCCTGGTGGCATCGATGGAACCTTTAATATGGAACAACCGTCGTGGGTGCAAGTGGTTAAAAGCTCTTTAAATAAGAAGAAGACCTCGGGATACCAGCGACGGAATAGACAAGCACTGAAAATTCACTTGTTATATGAACTCCTTGTAGAAAGAAACAGATCGAACACGATCACGTCTTCTCGAGCGAACCAGACTAAAAGACAAAGGATATCTTCTGGCTTAAAGTAACAGGTGAACTGAGATGAGTGCTCAGGATCGTAAGAAATTCCGAAACTGAGCTTTGAAGAAGTTGTATACTTTATGATATCTGCGTGTTTGTCAAAGACAAGCTCATGAATCCTAATGAGGGACGACGTTCATCACTTTTCGAGCAAAATGCTCGAAAAGAGATAAAAACACCTTGCGCTTCTGGAGATCCTATCGCTTTTGAGATCTGTAGTTTGTACAAAGGCATGCTTAGCGTGCAGTGCGTAAACAATAGAACTCTTTAGTGGTTCCTTGAAGCTGTACCGACTCTTCATCCCTGGGAGGGAGCTGAGCTAGAGTGTTTCCTGTTCTGCGACCTACCCAGGCCTGTTTTTATCCCGGCCTCGAATCAAGAACCTTCGGATATTCTGAAGGGGCGAGAAAATCAAATACCTTCGGCCAATAGAGGGAGCCGAACCCCATACTTTTTCACCTTGGCCTAGATAAGCCATCTGTTCCAACGATGAAAGCACTTGGTTTTAAACCCGTCTTTGCTCTAAATAGGGTCACAATAAATGTGACCCAGAAGGAGCGGAAGAGGATCAAGGAAAAATTGCCCCCACTATACTAACTTACTTGGAATGGTTGGTCTACAGTTTGTATAGATAATCTTGCAGCATTCAAATGCGTAATCTTTTCTCATAGAACGACGAATTAAAAACTGCAGTATGTTACTATCTAAATATATCTTTTTGATTCAGAAACCGTGGATTCACCAGAACAAAATCAAAGGACTCACTCCAGGAAGCTCACGCTCTGTACTGCTCGAGCCCTAGAGCCTGTGTAATAACATGAATTACAGACCCCTTAATCAAATTTGTAGTAATAAACTTACGATTTAAAACTTCATTCTCCAGAGGTTATCAAAGCTATAGAGTATGCAAACATATAAAGCAAGCCTAGAGAGTTATCAAAGCTATAGGGTTCGGGACTGAAAGTGTACGCCTGGGACGGGATGTCACAATGGGCCAATCGAGCCTGAATGACTGGAAAAAAATGATTTCTAACATTCGAAGTATTATGCGTGTGATATATGGCCCAAAACACGAAGTTGATGACATATACCGATTTCTTTTCAATCACGAGATTAGGAATTTAACGCGAATTAATTGCGTTGGCTCGGAGACGTTCTGCGTGATGATCCGAACCGAACGAGCCGGCCATGTTTAATGGCCCGTTTAAACCCGTCTTACGGTAGGCCAAGAGGTCACTGTCGGCGACGATGGTCCAAGCCATAGCGAGCGATCAGGCTCTTCTAATTGTTTACAACCCCTTGGTATAAAAAGCAGGCTCGTGATCGAAACCGTTGACGTCAGATTGTTGACACGGTACGGTCCAATAATCGATGGAAAAATTGAAAAAACATTTTTCGTAAATGTGGAAAACTTCAAGACTGTATCTTACACCGACAATACAATCAACTCCTTACTTATTAAGCAGATGGTATATGTGTAATTGTATTAAATGAAGATAGAGTCAAAGAGACATTTGATATACCGGAACAGTATTCAGCTTCCATTGATCTCAAAATACTTCAGTTCAAGACTAAATATCTTATCGCTCGTTAAAGATATCAAGTCCCGAGAGATTACATTAGTGTTAACTTTACATTTGAGAGAGTGATGTGTTTTAACTGGCTTTGATATTATATTACTCATAATAATAATTTGGTAGACTCAATCTGTATTCATGTGAGAGTTGGTTTTGATGGATAAGTATGGAGATAGAAGAAATATGCGTTTAATATATGGTTCAAACCGCTACATTGGTCGCACATAAACGAGATCAGGCATTTATTTTAAATTTTCTGTTTTCACAATTGAACAATTAGTACTTATCAAGAACGACTTTTGCAACCATCTTAAAGAGTATTATATAATCTTTGGTGAAGACTGCTCGAAGAAAACTACAGTATCTTCTAGATATTTACAAAAGATAATCTTATACAAAAGATAATCTTATTAATTTACAAAAGATAATCTTATAATAAAATTAACGAATTCATATGTGAGTTGAAACAACACTTGACTGTTAACCATTTAAAACTGAATCAACAATTAGGAGAAATAAAAAATCAAGTAGTAGAGATCCAAAAGCCTGTGGAGCAACCTACAACATTTGCAACAGTAGAAAAAACTAATCCAACTAAGTTGGTTTTACTACAACCGAAGCAACCCCAAGAAAACAAGAAAACTAGAGATGAATTATCAATGAAAATCGATCCTAAAAGCATACCAGTAATGGGCTGCAGAAACATTTCTAATGGAGGAATTATCCTACAGTGCGATGCGAATGATGCCAAGGAATGTGAAACTTCCAATGGAGCGTAACCCAAGAGTTAAAATTCTTGGTATGTCAGAAAAATTAGAAAATGTGGAAATAGTGTCGGCGCTAAAACAACAAAATCCTATTCTGGCAAACAGTGAAATTAAGGTTGTAACTACTTATGTTAGACGCAACTCTCATAAGGTAGACACAATTATTGAAGTTAACGCGGAAAATTTCAGAAAAATTATAGAAGCTGAAAAGTTAAATATACATTTTGACAGATGCCATGTAGTGGAGTCAATTGGGATATCACCGTGTTATAATTGTAATGGATTCGGTCATCACAGTAGTAAATGTACAAGTAAACTTTGTTGTCCAAGGTGTAGCGAGAATCATAAAGAAAAGGATTGTAATAGTCAGGAGGTAAAGTGCAGCAATTGTATTGCTGTAAATAGCAAACTGAATATGAATATTGCAACTGATCACTCGACTTGGGATAGTTCTTGTACGGTATATCAACGAAAAATTAAAACGTTAAAAAGTAAAATCAGCTACCAATAGCAATCCATAAAAAAAGATTTGCTCTATACAAATATTCGAAGTCTACCCTCAAATTTCTTGGAATTACAGTTAATGTTTAAATACTATGAACCAGCGATAGTACTTCTCAGTGAAACACGAACAACTGTCGATATGTATGACGCAGAATTTTATATTGAAAAATATAAATGTGTAAGATGTGACTCGGATAGTCGGCATACTGGAGGTGTTATCATATATATACATGAAAACATAAGTTTCAAAATTATTTCTAATTATGAAAGGGACCGTACTTGGTTTTTAGCGATTCAGGTCATAAAAGGTTACCATACAGCTGGAATATTTGGTGTAGTATATAGATCATTCCAAACAACAAACGCAGTATTTTTAAGTAATTTAGAAGAATGGCTTGAACAAATTATCAATTATAATAAATTAAATTTTATATTTGGAGATTTTAACATTGATTTCAAAAGCAACGATTTTTATAGTTTAAAATTAAATCAGCTAATTAAAGATTATAGATTGACGCATGTAGTTCAAGAATACACTAGAGTTACGCAAACCAGCAATACCTTAATAGACTTATTATTGACCAATTCAACAATAATTCGGTGTGAAGTTATTAAAGAGCAACAAATAAGCGATCATGGTATTTTGTGTGCGGACATAAGCAATGGGAAGATGAAGATATTAGAAGAACGAAAAGGAATCGAAATTAGATCATGGAAAAACTACTCTGAGAATAATCTGAACTGTATTCTTAATCAACAATTGCGGCAAGTTCGAACGAAATGTGATATAAATGAAAATGCAGATGAATTAATATTGGTGTTAAAAAATGCCGGTAATAAATTAACTCAAACAAAAAATAGTGAAAGTAGAAATACAATCCCTTGGTTCTCAGAAAACTTAAAATTACTAAAGGAAGAGAAGGTGCGTAGTTATAATATTATGAAAATCATAAATTCTGATGGCAATTGGGAAAAATATAGAAAAGTGAGAAATTTATATAAGCAATCATTAAGAAAGGAGCAATCTGAGTACTTTAAGAACAAATTTATGGAACACCAGTACATTTCGATAAAGCTGTGGAAAACACTCAAATCCATGTACAAGTCAAAAAACTCGACACAGTGGAATATTGAATTTGATAGTAAAACAATTACCGACAAGCAAGAACTAGCTGAAGCACAAAACCATGAATTTGTGTCTAGCGTGACAGATATTCACAAAAATATTCCGGAAATATTGGATTGGAATTGTTTAGAGGCTAATAAGGATTTTGGACAATTCCATTTCCATGAAATCACCCAACATGATATAATAAACATATTAAATAAAACAAAGTCTCAATATGGAATCGAAGGTATTAACCGAAAAGTCATGCTAGATGCGATGAAAAATCCAAAGTTCGCTGGAATTTATACTGATATAGTAAATCAAAGTCTATATGATGCAATAGTGCCCACCTCTTGGAAAATATCAACAGTAATTCCTATTCCAAAAACCGTAAAACCGACCACATCAGAAGACTTACGACCTATCAATATGCTCCCAATATACGAAAGTGTGCTGGAACGGTTAATTAAATCCCAACTAGTTAATCATATTGCTATAAATAACATACTAGTGGACCAACAATCTGGATTTAGAGAATTTCATTCCTGCGAAACAGCATTAAACCTAATGTTGGATAATTGGAAAATGCAAATTGACAAAAATAAATCAGTGATTGCAGTTTTTTTAGATTTCAAACGAGCGTTTGAAACTATAGATAGGGAAATTTTACTCAAGAAATTAAACAAGTATGGAATTCAAGGAAGAGAAGTTGAATGGTTTAATAGCTATCTGCAAGGAAGACAACAATATACAAAAGTCGACAATTTTGTATCATCGAAGTTACAAAATAATCTTGGAGTTCCTCAGGGTTCAGCACTTGGGCCATTACTATTCATCTTATATATAAATGACATAGTAGATGTTATAAAACACTGTCAAGTAAACATGTTCGCAGATGACACATTAATCACAATTTCGGCCACAACTTATTCTGAAGCAGTACGAAAAGTAAACGAAGATTTGGAGAATCTGAGGAAGTGGTTAATGTTTCATTGTCACTCAATATCTCAAAAACGAAATACATGGTATTGTCAATCAAAACAAAGATTGAGGATAATGCAGATATCGTAGTTGGCAATCAAAACATTGAAAGAGTAAAACAATATAAATACCTTGGAGTTGTTTTAGACGAAAACCTATATTTTGACCAGCATCTAGATTACATCGCCAAAAAGATGAATAAAAAGTTAGGTCTTTTTAGTAGAATTAAAAACCAGCTACCAATGGAGACAAGAATTATATTTTATAAATCACTTGTGGCTCCTCATATAGACTATTGCTCATCTGTTTTATTTATCATGAATCAAACACAAATAACACGTTTGCAAAAGATACAGAATCGATTTATGCGAGGAATCTTAAACACGGAAAACAGGACGCATATAAAGGACATGTTGACGAAATTAAACTGGAATTCAATTAATCAAAGAATACAATTTAATGTGTTGAAGCTGTTATTTAGAATTGATAAAGGAGAATTACCAAAATATTTAGGCAATTTGCTGTCTACCAAAAGTGAGATTCATAATTATAATACTAGAGCAACACATTTTCGTTTACCAAAGTACAGCAAATCATTTTCACAACGTTCATTAGGATATAATGGGGTGAAATTATATAACTCATTGAGTAACTATTGCAAGCTGGACGATCTTACATCGTTAAAGTATAATCAGTTTATAAAAATATTACATAGATTTGTAGAGGAAAAAATCAATATTTAATATAAGTTTTTAGTTAATTAATTCATAAGAAATTACAAAATGTATCAAAGTGTCAATATGATAAATAAATAAATAAAAAAAATAAAAATAAATAAAATAAATAAAAGTGGAAAGAGATAGGATTAATCGAAACCGATGAAGCCAGATTGTTCAAGCCAAACATATTCTTTAAACCTCATTAAAACAAGTCTTCATATTTTAATAAAAATAATATTACTGTAATCAAATACTTATTTTATTTCGTTTTTATGTAGCAACGTGTATTTTTATAAATACCATGCACAATTTGATTTGTATATTATAAATTATGCGCTTTATTCATAGAGCAAGTAAGTCTTATAAAAAATGATACGTTATGTATTAATAATATAACAAAAATAAATGATAAATATAAATTAAACAAATTCAAATGTTATAATTATGTTCCTTATTTAATATTTTTATAAATCTAGACCCAACTTAATTTAAATTAGTATCATTTATTGGCCTATCTACCGCAGGTGGTTTGTGTAACAAATACAGCACAATAATTGTTGTTACGGCACTAACCAAAAATATAACATCGAACCATCGATGGTAAAAATTAAAATGTAATCCGCCTAATACTTCAGTTATAATCACACGATATTCTGGTGGAACATTCATTCGCATCAGCAGAACAGATGAACAAAAATACATTCCCATTATTTGGGCAAGTATTAATACGATCGTGTTTGATGATTTGCTTGACGAAATTTTATAAAAAAATTTTGTTAACGTAAGCAACATTCCTCGAATTGATGTGATTACAATACACCCGACTAAAAAAAAAGAAACGTGTTGGCTCCAAAACGCTACATCCATTTGAAGTCCTAGCCAATGTACAGCTATACCAATTCCACGAGTGACGGGATCTTTTCGGCCAACACGATCGAAAATAATGTTGATAGTGCATATAACGATCTTCCAGATACAGTACAAACTAAAAAAATGGCCGAGCACATTAAAATACTTTCCTTGAAGGGTTTGAGCCCATTTCTGGCGTTCTTGCATCGATCGCATCGAATGTACTTCGAGAAACAGTTGTCGTGAAAATTCTTCAAGACTTGAAATTTCCAATCGAAGCTGTCCTATGTCTGAGATACATAATACAAAATTATTATTAAGTAAAATTATAATTTAAAATCGCCTTACTTTCAGCACCAGGTGGTCGATTTGTTACCGAACTGATCATTCCCCATATTCCACTCGAACCTCTACTTTGATTTTCTCGTGATCTCCTCCGATCTAATGCAATCCTTTTCTTCTTCACCAGTATCATGTCCATGGTCTGCATCAGTTTACGCTCAATATTTAAGACATCGCTTTGATGTACTTGCTTTATAAAATATGTCATATTAATATACGGAAAGTTAACAGCACCAAATCCTGATAGTATAGCCATTACGGTAACCCCAACAACTCCAGTTCGTGACACAGCTTGCTCAATCGTAAAAATACCTTTTGCTACACTCAATAGAGGAAATGGATCACCAATTTTCCAAAATAGATATAAATAGTAGAAAAAAACTACTGACGTTATAGGTCCAACCCATCGTTTTGGTACTGGAAATACAGATAATTGGCAAGTTAGATAAGACAATAACTTTCAACTCTACATGACAAACAGTTTAAAACTCAACGTACCAATTCTTATATTGCTAATAACAGAATATGCTATATATAATGGAATTAACGCAATTACCATGAACAGCAGAAGCGTTAGACCGAGACGCCAATGAAAATACCGCGATGTCGAGTCTAGAAATCCGATAATTTCGAATATGATTAACTCGAACATCGTCAACGATAGAGCAAATGTCACTGAAAATATAATTTGTACTGATATATTCCTTACTTCATAGTCTCGAAATAGTTGTTTTACAAAAAATATCCATCCTCCCGCCATAAATATTATCTGCAAATGAATAATGTCGTTTAAATGTAAACATCAAATTGAAACTGCAAGGGAGACTCACCTGTGAGACGAACACAATAATCGTATCGCCCAAAAATGTCATCTTTAAAAGTATGTTTCGGAAACTAAACTAAAACTAGATAGATTTAAGATTTAATTAACTTATTTATCACATCCAAATTTTGTATATAGATTTAAATTAATTCTACATAATTTTAATGTTTTTTGGTTGACGTTTTTGAAATTTAACTTTTGACAGATTTGACATTACGAGTTGGCCGGTTTATTTGCTTATGATTTTAGTGCTCGACGAGACATCTAGTGACGAACACCCTTAAAATATAAAGTTTCTTTGCTACAATAAACTGGAAAATAGTTTAAAACGAAAACATGAGTTGGATCAAAATTATAAATTTTATTTAAACTAAAATCTATCTAAAGTGTATAAAAAATTTAGTTACATCTTAAAAATGATTCTCCGCCCGATTAACATCTAAATGTAGAGGTGCTGTTGTAATTCGAGCATATGGACTAGCAGCTCCTAACTTTTGAAGCTGTCCACGTCTCGACGGTCGTATTCCCATCACAATCAGATATGTTGCTCCAACACATAAAACGAGCAGCAATAAAACGAGTAACCCGTTTAGTGCCCTATACATCCATGAATTTGGATTGCGACACTGTAGTTTTGAATCATCCACCTCGTTAAGTGGTACACCACGCAATCCTGTTGGCTTAAAACATTGCACCTTTGTATCAATATATAAATTTTTAATCCATTTTATTTCACAATCACACAGCCATGGGTTACCGGATAGATCCATTTCGACGATATTCTCGAAAGCAAATGCAAGTGATGAATTTAGTGAGCTTACTTTACATCCACGCAAATTTAAAAATTTCATTGATGTATCCGTTTCGTTCAATATCACACCAACACCAAATACAAACGGACTAATTTTTACCAAATTTTTTGATCCTTGGAAACTAAGTGATGCTAATTTTGGCAAACCAAACAAAGAATATTCTTGAACATCGGCTAGTATCGGCATATCTTCCAGCAGTAAAACCGTCAATTTATATAAATGAGGCAGAAATTTGGCCGTTAAATTCGCAAATAGATTGCCACTCAAATCCAAGATTTCAACGTTTCGTGGAATGTCGAGAGGATCCGAAAAATTATTAAAACGTAGATAAATTTTTTCTAAGCCAGCACCATTTCGTATATTCAGCCGGTACAAATTGCAATTGTTCATTTCGAGCAATCGTAATGAAGTTGTTACGCCGAACGTTAAAAATAAATCAGCATCTTTTCGGCTTTCGAACGTCGAATTCAAATCATTATTCGATACTCGTAAAGTGTTTAACGAGGCGAGTGGTGAAAAAACATTTGGTTGAATAATCTTGATTACATTGAACGACAAATCTAACTCTAATAAAATATTCAAATCCGAAAATGCGTTCAACGAAATCCGTTCGATTTTGTTATAACTCAAATCGAGATGTGTTAAATTGGTAACATCGACAAAGTTATGATCATCTATACTAATGATATCATTATGATTCATGTTTAGATAGCGCAATCGTTTGGCAACAAAACTTGGAATATACTGAAATTTATTCCATGTGATCGATAATACTTCCGCATTTATTGGTAGTTGGGCAGCACCGAAATTACTGTCGTCAAAATTATTATCGACACACTCTATTTCCAAATAAGTAATGCCCCATGGTTGTGAACTATTTTCGGTACATTTACAAGAGTTTATGTCGTCCTCATCACAGAGGTTTGTGATTTTACTATCGTAACTTAACACTAGGGTGAATAAATTAAGCAAAATTAATAGTTTGGTATTTGGCCTCATCATATTTATGGTGTTCAACTATGCAGTTGAATTGCATGTTACAAGATGATGGGAATCTGCAAAATTCAAAAGATTCAATTAATAATCTTAAAATATCTGAAAACAACGATACAATACAAAATTAAATATTTAGCAGTATATTCTATAAAGTCTTATTTACAAAAGACGACAACTTTAGAGAATCGTTAACCGTCCAGTTTTCGTAATCAATTCGAATAACAAAAGCAATGTCAACTAACTTAATCTTATTTCCTTTTCTGTGTTGGTGTTGGATTTTTTAAATAAACATGCACGTCTTGAACTTCCAACTCTTTCAAAGTTTGTATTAAGATACACGAATGTGGCCCCTCTGTTGTAAGCCAGCATTTGACGAACATGATCATTTTATTGACAATTGCATTTATTCTAAAGATACCAGAGTTTCGAGTTGTTCAAAATATGAGATATCATCGAATGTGTTTTGAGAGGCTAGTGTGAGATCGAAACCATTGCAATGATTATCATGATCTGTAAAAAGCGTTCTATAATTTTACTTTATTTGTAAAATGTGGCTGTACAACTATTTTCACGTTTTCACTTAAGGAAGGGTCAGTTACCCATACTGCAAAACAATAAGTTAGACAGCAAATTTCTATCGTCTTAATGTATTACTTCATAATATCTTACTTGGAACTTTTTTTGAACTATATAATAATATCGATAATATTTTTATCAAATTCAGGGAACACAAACTGATTGCAAATGGATATTACACTGTGGTTGCTCAAACTATATTAGAGATAACGTTTAATTTCTTTAAATCATATTTGGAATCACTAGTCGAACTTTAAATCAATCTCTCTAGATTAACGTTTTTCTAAGAATGTCAAATCACCTTGGACTGATGTGTAATCACGTCTTGACAAACGCCATATATATGGAAAGTTGAATCACATTTTCAAAACAAATATTATTAAAGATTATACAGTGTTTGTACAATGAATAGGAAAATTCAGAAAAATTGTGTGACTCGTTGATGTATACTATTCTTACCTGGTTAAGTATTAATCACGTTTTGTTCGACTAGAACCACTTTCACAACAAAACTGTTTGACTGTTTCGACAATACACAAAATCAAGTTCTTGCTAAATATCGTGTCTGGTTGTAGCCGCGTTATTTATAAAATGATATCTATATTACAGTTGCGCGATTATTGTTATCTTCACCTAGCGAGGTATAGATATCAGTGTGTTGCCTGAAAATTAAATTGATAACAATATTTATCAATAATAAATAAATACGATATATATGTAGGTGTATATGAGCAGGTTATTATTTTACGATTAATATCGAAATATGCTTAGATTGGGACATTATGCTGAAACTTATCTTCCTCGACCAAATTTAAACTATGATCTTCAGTTTATTAACTGTTCTAAATTTTTATTTACATAAACAATAGTTTATTATTTGTACAACAAATTCGTTTAGAAGTGTATGTTTTGGAATGTGTTTTCTATATATATGTATGTAACTATAAATATACTAAAGTTAAGTTTTACAAGTATAACAACAAAAATATTACAACCAAAAAAAAATATTAGTGAAAAAGCTGCACAAAATTAGTGGCAAGTTTAGCATCTTATGTATGAGTGTGCATCATAAACTAGTCGATCAAACTTGTGAATATGTTGGCGGCATTGTTGATAATGGCACATTATTTTGCATATTTTGATTTTTCTTAATTGTTAAAAATGTCCACGATGATCCGTACAGTGAATCAGCGTATTGTGCTCGTTTATTCCTACTCAGCGGCTGTTCATATGATCGACTTTGTACATTCCATTCGTCACGACATCGTTCTCGTTGATTCATTGCTTGTCGATGCTGCCATTCATAGTATAAAAATATTAGGGCACCGACTAATAATATAGCTATGATTATCACAATTAAAATTATATTATTGTTATTGATAACGAAAAAGGTGGGCACTGTTAACACGATGAGCAAGAGTACTATGAGAAGTGCGACTAAAATACCTAATCGGTAACAGCCATATTGTCGTTCTGAAAAATAGAAATTTTATTAATTATTATATATTACGATTAATAATTATTAGTCGTTATTTTAAGAAGTAGTGGTTACAAGTTGATCTGTTGGCAGAAAGGTGGTAATTACATCCACCAGATTCACTGTCACCTAATTGATATCAAATATCTATTTATTGTTAAGTTATCTTCAAACTTTCACTAGCTCTACGCGATACCGCAAATAACTATTAAACAGATAAACAAGCTATATGGAGAAATAATGTATACTAGACTAAAATAAAGGGAAAATAATTGTACCCTGGGTGAAAAGGCTTATTTGAATTTTATATCCCTTTTATTCCTTTAGCATTGATATTACGATAAATAAAATTCAATCAAATCTATAAAACTAAGTTCAAATATATAGATGAAATTAAGTAAATATGCCAATGCGACAAGTTTCATTCAGGGCAGTAAATGAGTTAATAATATTTTATATAAAATTTATATACAATCATTTATTCGTAATATAAATGCTAAAGGAATGAAAGAGATATAAAATTAAAATACAGCCTTTTCACCCAGGGTACAATTATTTCCCCTTATTTCAGTCTAGTATACAACATTTCTCCATATAATTTGTTTATCTGTATAATAGTTATTTGTGGCGATACCTTAAACCCGTATTTTTTATTGAACATTCCACAACCAAGTAACGACATTTTAACTACCGTTTATGAGGGATAAAAATTAAAAAAGGGCGGAAATTATTCCAGAACCCAAAATGCCACTAGGGCCACGGTTTAACCCACATACACTTTCAGATTAAAAACAACCATTCATGATTGATGTTTTTGGTCACCACCCTGGGAATCGAACCCGTGACCCCTGAAAGACAGAACAAGCACAATACTTTCTCTGCTACGAGAGCAACAAAATGAGTAATACATTATTAAGCTATATATAGCTAACCATCGATATATACGTACTTTGACGAAAGAGATCAATGTTCACATGGGCATATTAATTGAGTTGCAATAAGTGTTTTTTCTGTCTTATCGATCAAATAATCGGTTCAACGTATGCTCTGATGACCGTTCATATATCATCAATATAGCTATTTTACTAATCTGAGCATTCTATGAATTCCTTTTTGAAATCGCAAATAACTTATAATAATATAAGTGAAATCGTGTCAGTTTTCATAGTAAATGCCAACGACAGCACGATTTCGTTAAATATAAGTTTAGGAGAAGATTTCTAGATGGCATAACAATACGTTTTAACGAGAACAATAAATACCGCCCAGGTGGCTCAGTGGTTAAAGCTGTGGCAGGATGCAAAAGGGATTTTTCACCATCTGATAACGATCGGTGATGTTAATGAACACATCTATGACCCCCCTGTTGGAGTGCAGAACTCATGGGCCGACCCATCTTCCATGTCAGTACTATAGGCTGGCATGGAGCTATGCAATGCGCAGATGGTTCTACGAAAATCGGACCTATAACCGTACGTCCTCGATTTGGCACGCGAAGTGTTTTTTTAATGAAATGACATAAATATAAGCCCATTTACTCCAATTTCGATTATAAAATTAATTTTTGTTTTTAGATTTTAAATTTTGGTTTCGTTAATAATTCGTTGAATAAAAAAAACAGCAGTTAAAAAATGTAAAAATTTCGTTCAACTACTACTAGTGCCAACTTTTTATCTTCTCCAGAATTATATTATGTTGGCACATTATATCGACCCGATTTCCCTTATAGTTATTACAAGTTATTTGTGAAATCGAGTATATTAAAAGTCTTTCGCCCTACAAGCAAAATTTATGGAAAACTTACCGAAAACTTAAAACGGCAAAATATAAGACGATGCTCATGTGAGTATTTAATGCATGAAGAAATGTAATCAAGATCTCAGTTTTCAATCGCAAAGAAAAATAAAGCCATCTTGCTACAAACATACATGATGGTATCAACTAGCGTAATTCAAATAGTTTCTCCAGAGCAGGTTCACATTGCTTCATAGATGGAAAGATTTGTGTCTATATCTATATATATAGATACTCGACATTTTTGTGATCTACATATACATTTCAAACTCGATTTACGCAACTAAACTAAAACCAGACAAGTTGCTACTACTGAAGATGTCGCATGTACCGACCACTATAATAGTTACTTAATTTCATGGTATACAGTAAGTTTAAGGATACAATTCGTGTATTGATGCAGATTCAAACATCAATTTTAACATCAAGATTCAAATGGCACTTTTTACTTATATCGAAAGTTGCAATTTCTTGCCTAAATCGAGCTTGTACTGTACTTATTGTTTCAATATTACAATTCTCAAGTACGTTTCGTAGGGATATCAATTGAAGATCTCTATATGAGAAATTCACAAAAGGAAGGTCTAAAGAAAACTCTAGAGTTGATAACATTTATTCCGAGCTCTTGATATTCGGATAATAAACAAAATTTTTAATTTATAGGCGGTTTGTGCCCTACGAGGATAAGGATCTGCGTTATATCTTATCCGCAATAAAAAGTGATCACTATTAATTCGAGAACTACCTTGGTCTCCTTTGAGCATACAAATCACTGTATTATATCATTTTGAGCAGAATCAATCATCTTTCAAACTAATTTACTGTGGCTGTATTTGTTATTTTGGCCTTGATCAGATTTTTTTTGCAATGGAACAAAACATCACGTGATCAAAAATTTCAGTTACATGGATTTGCTGATGCTTAAGTTGCTGGATTCTGTTGTTAAGATAGGTTTTTGTCTTCCTCTCTGGACTATCCTTTTCATAATTGCTATACATTTTTTCAATTTAAACTGCAAGCTCTTCCTGATTGAATGCAAGCGTTTTCATTTTGATTGTTTTTATTAATTTTGTTTTCGTCATCTGTTGTTGTTTTGACTTAGTTTTAATTAACTATTTAATGTTTATGTAAGCTTAGACAACGCCACCTCACCAGTTTTTCGTTGGCTCAAAGGATCACTGACAGTCAGCTGATGTTATTTAGTTATTAAGTATCCGGCTCGAAGGACTTTAAGTATTCTAAGCTAACTACGGATGGGGGCTTGTACCACAATGAAATTTAATTTTGAGCTAATTCTAAATGAGGTTGTAACTTCCGTGGATTGTCAGCATAAACCCTGTTCATATCGAACACTGTCAATTCATGTGTCGTGGACTCGTGATATACATGAGTTATTCCGAAATTTAAATCGATCAATCGGGAAAATCGTCTGTAGTATCGCAGCAGCATGTGTGAGCAAGTGATGAGATTCAATTATCTTACATCTCTCATAACTGATTCCAATAGTATATGGAACAAGATAACATCCAGTAGTGCAACGAAAGAGCATCTTTATTTCTATCGAAAAATCTCGAGAAACACTCTGACATCTTCTGGTTGCGTTCCCAACAATATATGAAACAGCTAGCTGTCCAGATCGATGAAGCCAGATTATTAATATCAAAAATAGTGTAAAAAGTCGATCGCCTTATTTTTATTACGGAGTTTGCTCGTGATAAATTATGTTCGTGATAATCTCGAATTAAATAAAGTGATAGTTTTTGGTCGTTATAAATTACAGACCTCAATCTGGCAGACATCATTTTCAGATATTCTTTATTCTTATAAGAATGGCACTTTTATTAATTACATGACATCGCGTGCACATAACACTTTTCAAATACAACATGGAAGCTCTAGACTAAGCACACCGACTCAGTTTGTGATACTGCTAAAGTTATTAATATTTACTTTATTATTGAGTAGTAAGAAAAGCGCGCGCTAAAAATTGATCAACTATATCACTAATTTTGATCTTTACTGTTCTAACTGAAATTTGACATATTTATCATCTTTTAATAGAAACATCAGTATTAAAGAGAATATACATATACATTATAAATAAATAAGTGATAAAAAATTAAATGTATATGTATGTAAATAATAATTTCTTATATAAACAATAATTCACGTCTTATTAAAAATGACATTCACAACTCTAAACAAGCATGTCATATTTATAAACAAACGAAAATCTTAACTATTGTTATACGCCCTGCAGCACACACTTATATGGTTCACCAAATCGCGATCAAAGTGTACATATACAATAATAGATTTTTGTTTCTTACATGACTTCGAAATCGTACAAATTGCAAAGCTTACTCGAATTACATCCGAATATCAATTAAGTCGATCATTTGCAAGTATGAAATTACAAAACTTTAAGTTTTATAAATAGCGCACTATTTTGTAATAAATGTAATATTATATTATTATGGTGTGAACATCAATTTTACCTGAAACTACACCATTTTCACTGTAGTTTGTCGATCTGTCATTATCATTATTACGAAAACATAAACAATTACACTTAACCATTTTTATATAATGTATTTTATTTGTTCACATATAAATATTAAATTAACATTTTTAATTTAATTAAAATTCACTATTACAATAATTAAATATTGTATAAACTATTTTTTGTTTTAAACAACAACACACAAACACACACTATAGCTACTTCTATATTATAGTTTTGTTATTTTTGATGATTATTCTTGATCATTTGTCACAGATTCAGCAAAATGATCATTTCCATTTCGTGAGATGAGTGTATCTGTACAATAAAAGCAATATACATAAGAAAATACATAAAATAAAATAAATTAGAAAAGGTAAAATAATTTTTTAACAATGTATATGTGTGTCCGTTGTTAGTACATTTTAACGGCTTGATCTTTTATTTTATACACGCGATCAGTTTAAATTTGAAACGTCCAAGAGGTTTAATTTTAAAACAGGTTTTATCATTTTTTTTATTTTATGCATCACACGTTATTTTGTTTAGAGTGGTGGTGAAATATTTTATTTTCGGCAGGTGATTGAGAAATATTGGTTTTGACGATGAATTGAATGTAATTTCTTAACTTTGTTATTTAAAATAATAAAATTTTGATTGTGGGTTGAAGGTATACTCGTATTATCATACGATCGTATAAAACTATTTTTATAATTCTTGAATGTTGTTTATATTAAATTTATTTAAAAATTATTATAGGCAAATTGTGTCTGGAAGAATTAAAAACCTCGGTTGCCCAAAATGACAAAATGCAAAACTACGCCCAACAATTATTGTTAATCGGATTACTCACTTTGTGGAATTGTCTGTCAGTCACTGATCACGTTTTCTCGCTACGGATGATTCTTCCCTAAAACATACTACGAAAAATCTCGCGATGTGCAACTAGATTTCAAGCAAGCCTATTACTCGACTGATCGAGAGAATCTGTGGTATGCGCTGATACTTTCTTTTTAATCTCATGTTGGAATATATTCTTCGTAGAGGTGAAACACCTCGGGACAATATCTTTTATTCTGACAATCTAATCACCTTTTTGCATATGCAGATGCTATCTGTGTAATTGGATTAAATGGCAACGGAGTGAAAGAGATACTTGATCTACTGGAATAGTGTTCAGATTCCGTTGATCTCAAAATCAAATATCTGAT
The DNA here is from genome assembly GCA_963932295.1 of Tipula lateralis. NCBI lineage: Eukaryota > Metazoa > Arthropoda > Insecta > Diptera > Tipulidae > Tipula > Tipula lateralis. The sequence goes on from OZ010737.1 coordinate 62,528,054, forward strand.
CTTTATGGTTTTCGAGACCAAGACGCAAATGATATCAGTAGTGGTAACCACACGTTTGAATGATGATGAAATTCAAGTTTCTTGGATCTCTCATTACACACGATAATAAGTGTGGGAGGAGATATCAAGGTTCGCCAGGCCGGTGGCAATCGGGCTTTATATCGTCTATATGCCCACTTCTGAAATCAAAATATTTTGCAAATACGAATAAGCTGAAACAGTACAGAGTGTTGATCAAACCCGTTGCATGTATCGATGTGAGAGTTGGACCTTGCGGTATAAGTGCGAAAGATAGCTCCTAACATTCGAGAGAAGAATAATGCGTGTGATACATGGCCCACGCTGGTATGGCACATACCGAGTTATTTTCAACCATGGGATCAAGAATTTAATGTGATTTCCTGATAACGTGCATGAAACCAAAGGATAGCGAGTACTCTGGCTCGATCACATTCTGCGTGCTGATCCAAACTTTATGATTCAGCGATCTTTAAAGGAAGAGGCGCCTTTCGGAAGGCGAAGAGGTCTCTTTCTCTCTTTTATATTTTTTAAATCAAGATACAGATAACTATTCATCAACGGTCGAGTGCTTATAATGAACGGAATAACCAGGGTTTATCTTAAATCGATCTCATAAATAACTTCAGAATTATCATTGAAGTCTACTGAATGAAGATATCACCTTTACTTTTCTATTATTTGTTGATTTCGAAAAAGCTCCCGACATTGTTAACAGAACTGCCAATTGAAAAGAGGTGCAACCTCCCACAATAGATACTGTAGTAATGAAGCAAACTAATTAGCAATAATTTTAAGTTATATAGCACCTATATAGTAATTTTTAAATTCTATTCACCTTCAATCTATTGAGTTTTCATACTGTCGGTCATCGGAGAAATGTGTTATAACTTTATCAATGTTTTCCATCTTTAACTCTCGGTGGAAGTCTTGTATTGGACAAAGAAGTACTTTGTTTTGGAACGTCGTATCATATTGGTGTTTATTTTCTGGATACAAAACCAAAACTGTATACGATAAGTCCATAACGTTTTCTCTTTTTGCAGGTATAAAAAATTTTTTTCATGTATGGATAGTTCAGAGTACCTATACCTTTGAATCAATACATTTTCCTTTACTTTATTTTCTCTTCCTTTTAGCATGACCTTCCAACTTGGCATATATCAACTTGGCATATAGCGTCATACCTAGATATTTCATCGCAATTAACTTGATTATGATTGAGAGATTTTGTAAAACTTTGTGATACTAGTTACATTCACATACACAGAGTAAGTTCCGTTGAATTTTATTGTCCACTTTTCAAGCCAGTTACTGACTAAATAAACGAACGATTGTAGTTTATAAGTATTAGAAGCTACAATCAGGATAAGTTTCTATGGTTTATTCTTCCATTGGATGGTATGTTGCGAGTACTTCCTGTAACTGTATATACCAAACTCTATCAAATTCTTCCGCGTCCTAGAAAAACGATTTAACATATATGTTTAGTTTCTATAGTATAAGTTCTATAATATCTGTGATTCTATGAATTATGGTTTGCAGTCGTTAAGATTTGTCTAAAACACAAACTGGTGATCAGGAATACGATTTTTATTGTTCGCTTCGAGCTCAGATCCATCTTCATTTCTATTAATCTTGAATATATCTAGCATATTCTATTAATATAGCATTTTATTGCCTCTAATATTTTCTCTCTCTCAATGACGGAGGTTTTTCTTATTAAAGGCACCTCCAATGACAAAGCATTGACCCATAGTGTTCAAAAGTTCTTTATTATATTTTTTCTTCAAGGTATAATTTTTGTCCTTTGCTTGAATTGTTTTAGTTGTAAATTGCATAGATTCTATTTGAACTCTTAATTCTCTCAAAAAGACATCTGCTATCTTTTGTTTTTGCCTTTTCGATCATGAGTCATCTGTACATACGATTCTTTCCCTCGTAAGTTATATAAATTCCCAATTTATCTGTTGGTTAGGGTTTCGAGAGTAGTGGTTTATAGATACAGTTTCCTTAACTACCTCGTCACCTCGATTATTTGCTGGATGTTATGTTACACCTTAGGTTGTTAGGTTAGGTGACTGCTCTCGCACACTTAGACTGGTTTTCGGTCCGTGATGATACCACTCTATGTACGGCTATAGGTTCGAGTTTTTTCGTAGTACCATTTGTGCATTGCATAGCTCCATGTCAGCCTATAGTACTGACATGGAAGATGGGTCGGCCCATGAATTCTAAACACGACATGGGATCCAGATATATGTTCATTTTTTCACACTGATCGCACCGCCCAAACGATCGAAGGTGAAAAGCCCATTTGCATCTTGCCCCGAATCGAGATTCGAACCCGGTACCTCCCGCTCCAACTGCCGCAGCTTTAACCACTGCGCCACCTGGGCGGTTACACCTTACAATTAATGCATTTTGAATCAGAGTAATTATTTAACATTCTCTCTTTCTTAATTATGTTTACAGCATCCGGGATGTCGAATCCTTTACACTGCATCTGTTCAGTGTTTTTTTCTCTTTATTACGATTTGCTTTGTTGCACTGGGTTGCTGTTTTTTGTTGTATGAGTATGGTTTTTCCTGCTCAACACAATCCAACTGATTCTGGTTTCTAGGCTAGTTTGTTTTTCCACTGCCACTGTATCGGAAACTATATAATGGGAATCAGTTATTATTTCTTTTTCGAGTTCTTATTCGGCTGTATATGATATTTCATAAAGACCTTGTTTTTTTCATTACCTGATTGGATGATCCGTTTCAGGCATTCATTCCGCTCTTTAGAAATTTCGTTATTCATCTTTGAAAATCTTCTAGATTTTTTAAATACTCATATAGAGTGCTTTCTTAAGAGTGTATTATTATCAGTTTCAGCAACCAAGTGCATTACTGCGAAGACATTGAGATCGTTTGATTTAACAGACAGGGATCCCATAGTAAAGTAAATGTTGGTTTTAGACTCGAGTTATCCTTTCGTTAACATATACCTACTGTCAGATAAGAAACCAGCCGCATTTCTGATGCTTGGCCATTGTTACTTATATAAAGGTACTATTATTGCATTGCATAATCAAATATTTATTTTATTAAATGTTTTATTCTGATTGGCCCAGATATATTTCTATATAACAATACAACACGTTCCGCAATAGAAACGAAATTACAGACAGCACCGAACATCTTGAGAACACATTTTGCATGTATATTTTCGCCACCTAGATCTCCTTCCCAAATATACTTGAAAAGTCGCATAATTTTAAGATTTATCTCAAATCCATATTCCATATTCAGCTCCATGAAACCCCCCATATATAAGAGAAATACAGAGAAAAACCGAGACACAAACAAAATTAGTCTGTGCGCAGCTTCGCAAAATCCCAATTTTGTTGACATTTAAGAACGATACAGAACAAAGTTTATTTTTTATATTTTCCAAAATAGTAAATAAATAAAATAAATAGTCTATAACCATGCCAGTATTAATAAATTTTTTAAATAAAATTAAAATTAAAAATATTCTTTTATTTTTTTTAATCATATTTATTATCATAATACTATTATACTATTACTATTTTAATACAAGCAATAAAATTTTGAATCAACATAATAGTCGAAGTAGTAATGATAAAAAAATTACAGCTAAAAAATTAAATAATAATAATAATAAAGTGTATTCATCATCTACCTATATAAATAATATAAACTATTTTAGTAATATGAATAATTTTAATAATCAAAATAATCAAAATTTAAAAATTATACCTGAACAATATAATGAACATACAATTAAAATGCGAATTATGAAAAATAAAATTAAAAATTTAATGTCACGTAATAATATTAACAGTGAGATTGCTAATAATAATAGCAACAAAAATTTAAATACTGTAGAACATTTTTTACTAAACAAAACCACCTATTTAACATCCCATGTACATTTATTTTACTATCACCCAATAAATTGGTATAAAACTATAACAAATACAACCGAAAAATCTATAAACGTAAATTTTTATCCATACTATGGATTATATAACGACACAAATAATTCCGAAATTATGAGTAAACATTTAAATTTTATCAAAAATAGTGGCATTAATTGCATCGTCTTAACGATTGATGACAAAAACTATAAACAACATACACAATTAATAGAATTATTAAATAAATTTAATTTGAATTTTACAATACAAATTGATAATTTTGAAAATCGCACGATATGGTCAGTCAAAACAATTTTAGAGTATTTCATACAATTACAAAATAAATGTTTTTTACAAATTTACTCATTAAAATATAAACAAAGTTTACCAATTGTTTATATAAAATATATAAACGATATCGATGAAATAAATTGGAAATTATTTTTATACGACAAAAATAAAAATTATTATAGTTTAAATAATAAAATAATTAATACGAATAATAATAATAATTTAACAACAATACGTGATACAAATTTTAATTGTTTATTCATTGGACAAATCGTGAATGCGGATGATAAATTTTTAATTAAGAAATATAATTTTGACGGTTTTTATACTTTACTACCGAGTAATGGGGCAACATATTCTAGTACCTGGAAGAATTGGAGTCTTCTTAAGAAATTTAGTGATTCATATAATTTAATATTTGTGCCCACAGTTGGGCCGGGATACGATGAAAATAAGAAACAGGCAAAAAATGCAATGTTAAGACGACATCGTAGTGGTGGCAATGTAAGTTGATATATTTGGGTGTTTTTTTTATTCACTCGGGATATTCCGAATATTCCATATTTGAGACAGAGTAGCATGCATAATCATAAACTAGCACTTTTGGAACATTCTGAATATCTGAAATCATAAAATTTGTTGTTTGGTCTTATTATATGAAACTAAAAGTAAGTTGAAGCTATATAATTATAACGTATATAAATCAACCAGTTAAATTGAATACAAATAGAAATAAAAATTTACAAAAATTGATTGATAAAATTCATAGCAGATCTTAATCGTTCTTGATTGTGGAACGAACGAAACAATTTGTCCAACAAAATAATTTTGGTCAGTAAAAATTGGCAGTACATAACTCACAGCACATCATTCACTTTCTAAGTCCTCATAACCCACCTCTCCTTATAACCCACCCGTCTAAGTTTTAATTTCACACCGAGTTTATTGGTTTAACCCACTTCAAACTTAGTCAATACTTTACTTGTAGACTTTTAATGATTAAAGATTAGAACATCTCTCCTATACAAGTCTTAAAGTAAATTAAAGTTAAGGTTGAGTTGCTTCAATCGCTATATATACATATCTATACAACCTGAATCACTTCCTATTTTTTTTTTTTAATTAAATATTCACTTCCAATTTATCTTTTTTTACACTGCCAGTTGAAATTATTTTGCTTCGGTTGCTTTTAGCTTCGGTTGAAAAAAAAGTCTGTTTTGCACCAAATTAGAACCGGTGCAGAGAACGATGTAAAACAATGTACGCGGTTTTTCTGTATTAAACGTACTTGGTGATATGGTACTGGGCGAGGCCATTTAAACTTTCCCGTGATATCGAACTTAGCTGACCTCACATAAGAACCTATATACAGCTTCTTTTATTGCGATCTGTTAGACTGTAGTTCCTCGTTTGGATGATCATTAAAATTACCACACATTTATATCTTGCACGATTCTACAAAACTAAATCATTATATATCACAGTTGGTAATTTATCTAGATTTGTAATTTAAATTATACTTTCAGTATTATGGTGTAGCATGGCGAACAGCGATCTCTATAAATCCATCATTCATTACGATTTCATCTTTCAACAATTGGGTGGAAGGAACTCAAATTGAACCTGCAATACCAAAGACAGGTTTTAAAGATTATTTGCCGGGAAAACCAACAAAATATTTGGAAATTACAAAGCAGTACGTTTATGATTACATTAAAATAAAAAATCAAACCGTTATTGATAATTTAAAAACATTAAAGTGTAAAGATTTTTTCAATTTGACCGTTTGCTAAACGATAACGCGAATATTTTAAAATTTATAAATAGCTAATATTGTGCTTTGAAAGTCAAATTTATCAACATTTTTGAGCAATAAATAAATTTTTAAATTTCTTGTATTTTAAGTAAAACGAATTTATTTTAAATGATTATGTATTAATCACTATCGGATTTCGTGCGAGGAATAGTTGAGGACCATAGTGTAAAAGTTTAATCAATTGAAGAATGAAGAATTTTATTTGGCTTGATATGTGATATAACGTCCTGAAACTTCAATACCAACGGAAACATTGTTCAAACAAGCCATGCTTTCCTCTACATAAGCAAATACTATAAAAAATAGTACAGTACAAATGGATATTTGCAATCTGTTTTTGATCTCAAAAATATTTTGCGGTTCGCTTGCGATTACATAGGCAAATCGAGGACGTACGGCTGTGGGTTCGATTTATGTTGCACCATCCGCACATTCCAAAGCCCCATGCCAGCCTATAGTACTGACATGAATTCTGACAGGAACGACAGGAACCACACCACCAATCGTAATCAGATGGTGAAAAATCCCTTTTAGATCCTGTCCCTATAGGGATTTTACACAACGAATTGTATTTTGAAATATATACAGACGGTGTTGCGTTGTTAAAATACTACACTTCTACACCATTCGTAGTACTTCTGTATTAACTATGGCTTAAGATAGCTTTTATAACATTGTGGTAGGTTTCTGACACAAATATATCCTAAATGTTGATATAAACCAGTTTAACGTAACCAATCATAGAGTTCTCAAACGAGCTTTGACACTTTTGAATTTGACATTTCAAACTATCACTAAAATAACAACATGCCAGTGGACCAAAAACGCATTAACGGCCCGGAAAATGCATTTTCCTATCGCATGTTTACCAAATCACATACAAAATCATATGAAGACAAACTCAAAGAATGCATTTCTACAAATCAAACACGTAATGATGGTCGAACATTAACCGAAGCAAGAAAAATTTGTAAGTTAATAATCGTACTAAAAACATAACCTCAAATAATTGTTATTGTCTAATATTGTAGTTCTTAAATCTGGAGTTGTATCAAAGAGCAAAGGATCTGCATACATAGAAATCGGGAACACCAAAGTTATAGTGGCTGTATTTGATCCGAGAGAAATACCAAAACAAAATAAATATAGTATTCATGGGGAATTATATTGTGATTTCAAATTCTCACCATTTTCCATTAAGAAAGCACGGAAACCACCACAAACTGATACTGAAGAAAAATCACTAGCCCATGCCATGATGAGAGCATTGCAACCCGCTGTTTGTCGACATGAATTTCCCAATTTTCAAGTTGATGTATTTGCAAATGTACTACAAGATGGTGGATCCGTATTATCCGCAGCAATTACTTGTGCCGGGTTAGCACTAGCCGATGCTGGAATACCAATGTTCGATATTGTGACAGCAACAACAGTTGGCGTGATTGGGAATATAGTTTTACTGGATCCAACCGAAGCTGAAGAAGAACTTTGTAATGGTACACGGGGTAAAGAACATGGATTAATCGTATTATCTAGATTATCAACTCACGAACAAATATCAGAATTTTATCAAACTGGTAATATGTCACTTGAAACAGTTCAAAATGCCTCAAAGATGTTAATAGAAGCAACAAAAGATTACAACGATTTAATTCGGCAATTGCTTGTTAAGAAGGTAACGAAATTGATAAAAGATGCCGAAAATACCGATGAGCAGGAGGATAAAAATTTAAAATAAAAAACTTATTTAATAAGAAAATCTTGTTTATTCTTCTGGTTTTTCAGGTGGTGGTCCACAAGGTTGTAACATTCGTTCCATTAAATTAAAACGTACTCGGGCCTTTGCTTCATTCTCAGAGATAGCATAGAAGCTCAAGAGATCATAATGTCCCATATAGCTGGCTAACGAATCTCGATGTTGGTTAGTCAGCCATTCGTATTTAGTAGTATCTGCATGTCCTGTACCAATATATTTACTTTGTAAATGTTCCAATTGACTGTGAATATTATATCGATCACCCATTTTTTAATTAATGAATTAACAAACACAAATTAAACCTGAATCTTAGTTATGTTATGACAAAATACAAATTGACATAAACAAAACTGAAAACTTGTAGTACATAGTTGAATTTATAGGTGTCGTTGAACATATAATTTTTCAGACAACTGGCGCTTACGTCGCGACATATAATTTTACGCATCTAGTTGATTTACATTTAACTTTTGACAGATAAATTATTGGGATATTTTACACTCTACTTTTTTAATTTGTTTAAATAGAATTGTAATTTTATTTGTTAAAAAGAAAGAAAATATGGGTGACGACAACGTAGACAAACTTATCGAATTGGTTAAAGGACATCCCGCTATTTATGATCGAAATTCGGTTCGATATAAAAATGCCGCTTATAAAGCCACCGTTTGGCAAAATATTGCATTGACGCTTGGACAATCGGGTAAGTTATAAACGCTGTTAATGTTTTTCATTCAATTATTAATAATCGTTAAACAATTATTTAACAGAGGGAGAAGTTTTAACACGATGGAAAAGTTTAAGAGATAGATTTTGCCGTGAACATCGAAAAATGATGGATCCTAATATAGTGAGCCCCCGTTTTGAATGGGCTTATTATCAAAGTTTGATGTTTTTAAAAAATCATACAATGCATCGTTCGAGATTATCAAATGTCAACAATCAAGATAAAGCACCAAATAAGTCGCCATCGCCTTTAAGAATGATGCAAGTTGATGTTATGTCTGTTAAAGATAATGATTTGTATGAACTAGAAGAAGAAACTGCTGAATACAATCTTAATGAATATAATAATATATCCGATCATAGTTCAGGTTCAAGTCGGCAATCATCACCTACATCATTACCTTCACCTTCATCATTCGAACCAACTACGAGCAAGAAACGAAAAATCAATGCTGAAGATCATAACTATAATTACAGCCCTAGTACTAGTAATAATGTGGAAAATGAAATTGGAACCGGCATACTAAAGACACTCAATACATTTGAGAAATGCTTAAGTATAAAAACGACTAAGGATTCGACACCAAACACATCCAAAGAACAATTTTTTGAAGAAGTTCGAGTTTTTATAAACGGTTTTAATGACACAGTGCAAAATAAAGTTCAAAATAGAATTATGAAGTATTTATGCAAATGTAAATTGGAAATTTTAAATGATGGTAACATCGATAAGATTCAAATATAACCAACTTAATTATTGTTATTATTTAGATTGTATTGGTATAGCCCCTTCCTTTAAGAAATAATCTTTCAGCACATCTCGAATGTCCATGGCACTTCTTGTTGTATTGTTAGATCCAAATCTGTTTAACTGGCTAGAACTATTTATTTGGTTTTGTTCTACTTGATCTCTCCAATCTCCCGGTATTATATTACCACCGCTGTCCTCGTTATCGACCAATGATAATGGACTATATAGCAAAGCAGCGTCGTGATTTGATTTTATAAAATTATGTAAGGCTATCGTTGCCAAAATAATCTAGAATTTAATAATAATACAAGTTTAATTTCTAATATCCCATGACAATTGAAATATATTAACTTACTCTTTGGGCATTTGCTGGTGTAAAATTTAGAGGAGAACGTAGCACGCGCCATCTAGCCATCAAGATTCCAAACGAATTCTCAACTAATGATCGACCTCTTGCTATTCGATTATTAAAGTTTTGTGTCTCATGGTGTAGTCCAACGCCACTATAGCTACGTTCTGGATAAGGCCGCATTAAATTATGCTTCAATGGAAATATTATGTCGCCAATGAAATAAAACGGAAATTTTATGTCTGAATTGGGTAAATAGTCTTCAGGCGGCAAAGGGAAATCTCCAGAAAAAATATATTTTAAAAGTTTAGGTAATTTTCCTTTTTCATTGTCATTAGCCACTATTTTAGTATCGACCAATCGAAACAGATAACGTGTATCACAACTAGCCACCAATACTATACTTGCACCACGAATAGTGGATGTTCGTTGAATAGGAAAACATTTCGAATCTAGAACACCAACACAATTAGGTAAATCCCAATCAGTCTCGAAATCATCGGCAATCATCTTAATCTCGTCAATGTCAGGTGGTGCCACATATTCGGAAGAAAGCACTTCCCAAATTATTTCACATGTTTTGGACACGATCGCACGCGCTTCTGGACGTCCAACTTTAAAAGCCCATCGTAGGAACAGGTCAGTCACTCCTTGACTAAGATAACTAGAATTCAAAATTTATAAATTTGATTTTATAACAACAATTGATAACAAATAGATACTCACGATAATGTTAAGGCCAGTAATATTTCAGTATTTATTTCAGAGCAAAAGCTTTTCATTTGCAAGTGTGGATTCAATAAACAAACTAATTTATCAAAGGCGGGTTTGGACATTCTTGTATATTTAAAACATCGAGTAGGGTCGTTTTTAATGGCTTGGAAAATATTTTCGAAATATTCAGCACTGTTTCGATTTAGGACATCCAACTCTGTGATATGCAATCGTTTTTCTTTACGTCGTTTGCGGTTTATAAGCCATTGATAGCCAGAGTAACACGCGAATATCGTAGAAAATCCTAATAATAATTCACTTTCACTTAATTCGTTCATTTTATTTCAAACGACGATTGGAAAGACACTTTCCTGTTTCAATGAATAAACGTCAAGTATTTGACGTATTGCTATGCGGCATTTTGTTTATGACGCTTTAAACACATAACGTAACAAGTTATGTTATTTCGTTGCGTTGCGATTCTGATTTTTGACACACATCTAAAAATCAGCTTACCTCCGCTTTCGCGAATGTCTGTCCGAATTGGGGGGCAAGACTATTTTAATCAAGCATTTTATAAAGTGAAACATTATTATTTTTTATTCTCCATCTAAAAAATACTATATATTTGGGTTTCTACCTTAAATAATAATTATAACCTGTTATATTCCGATTCTATCGGATTCGATCACGAGCAGCATTTCATATGTTTACGAATTACTAGAACATGCCAGATTTACGCCATCGAACCATCGTCGCCCATACCATTACCAACCACTTCGCCTGTCGAAAAACTACTTTCCCCTAAATTTTCGCACCAGAACTTAACCGTCGTATCGTAATGCACGACATCAGGAGTTTGCATTAAAGTCTGATTTCCATTATGAAAAATATACTAACAAAATAGTCAAAGTAGGATAAAAATATAATTTTTCTTAAATCGTGATTGAAAAGAACTCGGCGTGTACCATGAACTTTCACGCATAATTTTTCCTTCAAATAGTACAATCTCTCGTACTCAACCGTCAAGATCCAACTTAACTCTTACATCCATACATGATATCCGCATTTGCAAGATATTTCGAAATAAGAATTGGACGTAGAGGATATAAAGCCTGATTGTCAGAGACTAGGTGCACTTTGGTATCCTCTTCTTCATTACTCCTTCTAAAGTATGGTTTCAACTTGGCCTTGGACTCGTTGATTTTGAAACTAAAATTCTGTACTAGTGGATTAAGTTTCTCACAGGTGTTAATAGAAAGTTCACTACCTTCAATCAACATCTCTGTGGTGTGTATTTGAGGGTATTCAATCACAGCTTGTGACGCCATTAAATAGATCAGGAAAATGTTCTAGTCGTGTATCGAGTACCGCAACAAACCATGCGAATGAACTCAGTTGATTGCTAAGTTGTTATACTCTGCGAACGTTAGTCTTCCACTATTCAAGCTTCTTTCTCTACTGTCCTCCTAGCAAACCAGCTTATTTTTTCTTGCGAATTTTTATCTTCTTATCAAACCATTCAATTAGCATGACCGAGTGTTTGCTGTGCGACAGCAAACGAGTCAACACATTCCAAACGGAGTTCTCTTCAACAGACTGGTAATTAAATCGCAAAATGCTATTGCTGACAATATTTTAATATTTTCGTTGTTTCTTCTCTTATCAGATGAATTTATATGAGAACTTCCATTCAAGCTTTGTAATGGCGAGATAATATTACTGTCAGTGTCAGGTGCCTACAAATTTGATTGAAGACTGATACAAGCTCAAACCTTACTTATTAAACGTTTTTGTGAAGAAAGGATCTACTTGGCAGTTTGAGATCATGAGCGATCGCTAAGTTGTTTTTAAAGATTTTAAAAATTTGTTTCACAGTAACAACGTTGTTCATAGTCTACGGAAATAATATTTCGGATGCTAAAATCTAATCCCCCAATCAAATCACTCCAAGCAAAAAAAACGATTGTCCGAGTAACCCAGTCTTCAGTAACCCAGTCTTCTACCTACAAACTCACATGAGTTTGTAGGTAGAAGAGAAGGAAGCGAAGAATGAATCGTGAATCAAGAATATTTGTGTAACACCACCTTTAGCTATAAACAAAACATCAGCTGATTAGTGTTTTTTTTAACAAATTTAAAATTTGCAATTATTGAACAATTCTGAATCCTGCACAATCAATGGGATACTCTATATTTAAACACACGCAAATGGCAATTAATATAGTGATAACTGTCGTGATCACCCTGTCTATCAGACAACACTAGGAAATTATCAATATGCTGTAATCTGAATGATTTTGGAATTAACATATTAACTCCTAAAGTGAAAGGACCATTATTGGTAGGCGTAGGCAATTATTTGGCAATTTTGAGAACAACTATAGAGCTGTTTATTCCAACCTATACAGATAGGTTGGAAAAAACTGCAGACAGTAATATTTACGATTTCTCTGTCAGCCAAACTGCTTTAACGGCAAATGACCGTATCCTTGAAATTAAGTTAGGAAATAGTACGAGGACTGCTGTAAAGTTAGTAAATGTTAGAACTAGTGTTTTCCGATGCAAATCTTTGTCATTGAATTCAATGGAAAAATGGAATTATCGAGTGAAAATTTTCGTGTGATGATTTCTTATGTTTTTGGAAAGGGGATAACTCAAAAACAGTGCTTCGAATCACTTCATTCGTCTTTTGGTGATGAAGCACAATCCTTGGCTAGTATTTACAGTGAATTTAATAGCGAATGATGTTCACTCAAAGACGAGCCTCGAGAAGGTCGTCCAAAAACTGCTTTTGTGAAAGAAAACGTCGATGATGTGAGAAAACTGATTGAAGAGGATCGGGATGTAGCTTATCGTGACATCAAGGCATTAGTAACCCCAGCGTACAATACTATCTTACATGCACATTTAAAAGGTACGGAGGCTATGTGCATGTTGATATCACATTTGTTGACACACGCACAAAATAAATTCGTGTCGGTTGGTGCCGTCAAATGCTTAAAAAATTCGATGAATGTAGGTACTTACAAAAAAGTATACAAGATCGTGACAGGTGATGTGTTTGGGTCTTCCAATAGGAAGAAAAACAAACTAAAGTTCTGCGAGCTCGGAGCGTTGGTAGTAATGATAGGTTTAAGCACTCAAACGATTGATGGGTCATCCATTTACAGCACCGATTTGGCACCCAATGACTTCTTTCTTTTTCCAACATTTAACAATTAGATTTGTGGACAACGATTATAATCACTTGAAGAAGCGATTGGAGCGGTTAAAACCCTCCAAAAATTGTTTTGAGCTATCATCTTGGGGCTTTCAAATGTTTCGATAAAAGCTTTGAGCACAGAAAAAATAAAACTATACAGAAGAAAACCATACGATTAAAATGTTTTCTAGGGTTATTTCGTTGGTGGGGGTTATCTCAGTAAATAAAAGAGTAAAAATGTAAATAAATAAATTTTACACTCTCGAAATAGCAAACAAATAAATACACACAAACAAATTAAAATTTTTAAACAGAGAATTTGATCTATACATTGCAGTATTTTATTCTCTTTCAATTGTTATTTTTGTATTGTAGAAAGCTTTACAATACAAAAACAACAAATTTACCCTCCTCCGAAAGATGATTATGAATATCTGTGTCGTAAATGGTTGGGGTGCCTTTAGTTCGCCCGCTTAATAAGTATAGGCTTGTGTTGCGACATGAAACGAACCTGACTTCATGCTGTATTTGTGGGTGCCCACATTCGCCCACCTTATTGAATTTGGCTTTGTTGCAGCATGAAACGAACTTCCTGGAAATATCTATGCCTTGAAGCGTGAAACGGAACTACCACGTATTGAAAGAGAAGGCCGGGAAATTCCATTGTGGGAAGTTAAATTTTTGCCGTGTTAGATAAGCAGGAGGTAGGATGAAAATTATCGGGTGTTTTTGTTTCAGAAGATCTTACGTGTAATGCCCTAAACAGGGCCGTTGGGGTCACCATTGTAGAAAGCGTGTTCTAAGTGGAGTTTGTGTTGCTCCTCGTTAAGTGAAGCTACAAGAATATCGTCAATATAGACGAATACGAAGTCCAAATCTCGTACGACTTCGTTAATAAAACGCTGAAACGTTTGTGTGGCGTTTCGAAGTCCGATTCGGGTAAATTCGAAAAGACCAAAAGGTGTGGTTATGGCCGTCTTATGAACGTCTTCAGGAGCTACGGGAATAAGATGGCAAGCTCTAACTAAATCGATTTTGGAGAAAATATTATTTCCATGTAAATGCATGGAAAAGTTTTGTATGTGGGGTATCGGATAGCGGTCTGGGATAGTAACCGTATTCAATCTACGATAATCACCACATGGTCTCCAATCGTTATCGTTCTTCTTGACCATATGTAACGGACAAGAAACTGGGGATGCCGATGGCCGGCAAATCCCTAAATCTACCATATGCTGAAACTCTAATTTGGCAGCTTTATGGCGAATCGGATCTAGTCTACGTGGTCTTGATACTGGTAAATGCCCTTCAGTAACAATGTGATGTACCACGGAATGACAAACTGTGAATTATAATTTGGCTCCGCTGTTAGTGAAGGAAATTTCTTCAAAAACGTGCCATAGCCATTGTCGATTGCGTAAAAAATCAGTGTGGGGGTATTAACACGCATCGTAGTGGCATGTATTGACAGCTGAGTCGCTGGATCAATAAGCCGTTTTCGCTTAAGGTCAACTAAAAGGCCAAATTTACTTAAAAAGTCAGCGCCAATAATCGGACGATTCACTGCTGCTAAAACAAATGCATGCGTGAAATTACGTCTAAGTCCGATATTCACCTGGAGCAATTTAGTTCCATAGGTGTTAATTTTTGTACCATTGGCGGCTGCTAACACTAGATCGTGTGATTTTAAATTTAAAAATATCGACGTGGAAAAACGTCGGACAGGGAGCACCGAAAGGTCAGCTCCCGTGTCTATAAGAAAAGTCAGGTTATTAATTACGTCATTTATAAAGAGGCGGCTGTTATTTAAGGTCGAGAGTGCGGCCGACTCGACCAGGGGATCATCAAGTTTTTTGGATCACTACCTGTTTGGGGCTTATAGGCACAAGGTTTAATACACATGTGAGCTCTATCTTTGTGGTGTAAATGATACCAACAAAGCTGGTTCGGATTATTTGAACCAGTATTTTGCCCTCTATTATTTGAGCGAGTAGGAGGTCGTGAACGTGATCGAGAGCGTGATCGGGGTATTGGCCGTGCAAATTGTCTGCAGCGTTGGCCTGGCGCACCTATGCGTAATTGCCTGACAATTTGCTCAATTCGTGTCAAGAGAGACGCGAATGAGTCAGATGACGATGTCGATGGTTGCTCGTCCTGAGTTGGCCTTGCTCTTCGTGGATCTCGTACTCGTGAAAATGGTCTTGATGCCGGAAGATTATAAGGTTTCTCTACGGCGTGTAAATTTGGTTGCTCCAACCTGATGCCTTCGTGCATACGATCCGCGACCTCGGCTAGAGTCGATAAAGGAGCCGAGTCGGGTTGGGCAGCTAACGCAATTCGTATTAATTCGTGTAAGTTTCGAGTCCAAAGTGACCTAATAACTGGGACACCGAAATTATACGAATTGCGTTAGCTGCCCAACCCGACTCGGCTCCTTTATCGACTCTAGCCGAGGTCGCGGATCGTATGCACGAAAGCATCAGGTTGCAGCAACCAAATTTACACGCCGTTAAATTATTGTATCAGAGTTGTTGCTTGTTCTTGTAATCCACTAGGCCGGTTTCAATCTGATGATGACGTCATTGAATGACTGAGTGATCGAAAAGATCAAATCCATCTCATCAGGCATATGCTACCGGACTTGATGTTCATTGTTCATACTGTGCGATTCGTATATAGCATATGTTTAGTTGTGTCGCGACAGTACTAGTGAATTACAAGAACTTAACTCGAAATATTTTTTTATTAATTAATTGTGGCGTAAGATAATTTAATTGTATTTGTTGGAGTTGCTCAAGAACGCCACAGTATAAAGAGACAAT
Source organism: Tipula lateralis (assembly GCA_963932295.1). Lineage (NCBI taxonomy): Eukaryota > Metazoa > Arthropoda > Insecta > Diptera > Tipulidae > Tipula > Tipula lateralis. The sequence continues at coordinate 62,544,430 of OZ010737.1, forward strand.
TTCAAAAATCAGAAATTTTTTCGTTCGTAGGTTTTCTTCTGTATAGTTATTTTTTTCTGTGCTTTGAGCGTATGAAAAAGTGTATAGATCTTAAAGGCGAATATTTTGAAAAGCAATAAAGTAATTATTGATTAAAATTTTTAACTTTTTATTACTTTCTCTAAGAACTTTTACGACAGCCCTCGTAAGTATCTTAAATCGACTTCGCAATCTGATTGATGCCAGAGTTCACTAGACTGTCGTATAGGTATTGACTCTAGGGGTAACATTGTTATCTGTTAAGAAAGCTATCGAAAATTACAATAGACTGATACAAATAATAACTCGTCTTTGCTGGATACTTACCGAGCATTGCTCCTTTAGTAATCACATATTTTGAATGGAAATTCGAAAAATTACAAATGAGTATAGGAGAAGAATATAGCAGTTACTGTTGAGCACTTTATGTGCACCTGACCTATATGTTCAGTCTACAGACTTCAATATATTGTATTTAATTTAGAAATGTAGGCGTAGATCTATTTTCAATCTCGAAGATCATCTAAGATTCAAAGATACGAGATAGATTTCGCTGTAATTTTTGTGGTAGATTACGAGATTAACTTTGCTTAATTATCGGGTTCATCTACATCCATCACGGGAAATTGAATTCGTCTAATAACACTTTAACTTTCTGAATATTAGTATAAGATTTTAGGTGAAGGATCATTAAAAGCATGCAGTTATGTTTGAAAATTATTTAGTCTGTAATTTTAGAAGCGTTAAGCAGACTCTCAGTGAAGTAATTTAGGTAATTGTTAATGGTTTGAGTAAAAAAAAACAAAATCGTCGTTATTTATTTTAAATGAGGCGTTTATTTGATTTGCGTAGATTTTTTAATTTGGGGGCTTAATTTAAATAATTTCAATTTACATATATAAGTTTTAATAAAAATGCATTATTTTTAAATACTTAGTCAGTTTTATTAATGTGATAACTAATTTAGTTTTTCATTATCATATTTTTTCAAAAATTTGTGTAGATTTGTGATATAATGCAAAAATATTTCAAAAGTACATTAGGCTTCATAATTATTTTGAAGAAAATTTCAAATTGCAAAAACATCAAAATTATTTTTTTTATAAAAATAGAAAAAAAATTAATAAAATGTAGTACAATTTCATTGTTAATTTATCTAATTTATAAGGATTTAAATATTTGCTTATCGTACACAATATTTTTTTAAAAATCCAGTCCAATAAAATACAAAAGTATTAAATTTAAAAAAATCAAAATACAGTGCGCCGAATATTTATAAAAATCGTAAATTATGTTAGGCCAATATTTTTATTTAGTTTACATCAAAAAGAATAATATCGATACCTTACATAGTATTTTGTAGCCTTAACATTTAAATTTAAAATTAGTCTGTCGTTTAATTTAAAAAGCCAACATTAATTAAAAATTTATCAAATCGATCAACAAACTCATTTTGAAACGGCCTTGTATTATTCAAAGTTAGATCTTTTGTTAGATCCGTGAATTCCTTCGTCAACCGTTCCGAATCCTTGGGATCCCGCTGCGACAACAGTATATGTTGTACAATTTGATAATATTGCTCCTTGTATACGCATAGTAATGCGAATAGTGCACGACCACATGGTAATTTATTTTCCGAATTAACCTGTTGAGTTAATACCATATCTAGTAAAATTTTAACAAAATTTACAAGTGATGTGTACATAAATGATGTGGTATTCTGGTCGGATTGTACTGTGTTGCCCATTACTTGTAGAAAATCGAAGCAAAGTGTTTGTACATCTGAACCAAACGATGTGAGTCCCAATTCAATCGAGTAGAACATTTGTTTTAGTAAATCTGGATGTAATCCATGGATTTTATGTGATTTTGTATCGACAAAAAATGTAACTGTTTTATAGAATTGTATACATAAATTTGGATATTTTAATAGATCCATTGTGACCAATGGCATTAAATGGGTTAATCCATAAATCACAACTTCAGATGAATCGATTGCGTTTCCAGGAACTGAAATGTTTTATCATCAAAGGATATTTATACATAATAGCAAATGTGGGATTGTCTAATATGCAGTTCATATAAGAAAATAATTGTATGCCAAAAAACAACCGATCTACTTTATGCTTACCGTTCTCTTCGAAGAAATTTTTTGCCAACAGATGGTTCATTAATTGCAACAGGAGCAGTAAATCTTGAAGACTGTCTTCTTCAGCGGATGAATCGGAAGTTATACGATTTGCATTATACCGTACATACACACGAATGACATCCAAACATACGGCCGTCAGAACATGCTGCTCATCGAAGAATAACATATTTTGTGCCGCCTCACACAATAATTGCAATATTAATTCAATTATCATCTGTAATATAAATTTAAATACTTATATAATATAATGCTAACTAAAATTATATATTCACTCACAATATAATTATGATACAACTCCAACAATTGCGGGAGTTGAATAAAAATATCCTTAAATAATTCAAATAATAGATTTGCACTAGATGGCGAGATTCCAGAAAAACAAGCATTAATCTCCTCAATCAAGTTGACCACCTGTATCTTAACGTTTTCATCGTGATATATGTGATTTATATTTGGCTGCAACATGATCGTTTTGTACCGATCCGAAATTGGTTTTAGTATCTCCTCGAGATATTGTTTTTGTATTGCTTTGTCTGATATTCCAACGGCTACAGCAACTAGTCCTTTAATAAGCCCTTTCTTTGCTTTTATCGGCAAATTCATACTTTTCAACTCTATAATAGCTTTGAAGTAATCCGAACTAAATACAACAGAGCATTTAGAATTTTTTTTAACTAACGAAATAAATAATTCAATTGAATCATCAATCACTGTTATTTCGCTCGTAAAACTTTGAACATTCTTCCCAATTTTATCGAGAATATAGTTCATACTCCAAATACCACCTTCCGTATTTTGCCCAAAAGCTTGCTGTATCGGATCACTGATTTTACTGTAATATTCAGTTGATGGAAGTAGATATGCTTCGGACCATAGTTTTAGGAACCACATTAACGTGCTACTTATCTCTGGACTTAAGAAATGACCCATTTTAGCGTCTATTGCACTTTTCTCCAACTCACAAAGTCGGAAAACGGCTGATACTAGTCGAATTACCTGGTCAGAACTATTTTCTGCATTTGGAAATTCTGCAATGTCTTTAGAGGGCGAAGCCAACAGTGTTAAACTCGTTGTAATATCACATGATCCAGACATCGTCTGCTGAATACTGTAAGACATTATCTCCGATGGAATTAAACTTTGTTCCCCATCTGAATCATTTGCCAAAACATACGATGAAATAAGCAGAGTCCAGTGAATATCTTCGTATAGTGCTTCTAATATCTTTGAATCAGATATTTTCATATTTTGATTCATGGTCACCAAAGTTTGAAGATGACCATAAAGTGCACGTGTATTATCTTCGAGCAACTTTGATAAAATCGGTAAACTATGCTGGGGTACTTCGCGACCGAACATTCCAATTATAATAAGTTGTTCTTTGAACCGAACGCGATCTTTTACTTCGTCGTCATTTAAGTCTTCACTATCATTACACACAATTCCTCGTAATCCTTGCGGTGGAGACAAATGGCATTGTAAATATTTATCGAACATCTGTGAAACTGTGGTTTCAAACAATTCCTTCGAGAAAAACTCCTTTCCTTGGACAATTGTAATCCAGGCTTCTAAAATATTAGAGAACGATTCCATATAAATAGTATCTTCGGGATTCATTTGTTCTTCACGGGACGATAGCTCACTAAATTGAGTCGTGACTATAAACATTTTTTGCATTAATGAATTTAACACATCGACTGGAAGTTCTTTTAGTTCTTTCGGTGGATTGTAAAACAAAAATTTCCGAAATACAGTAGAAATACCCAATGCCTCTTGCTCTCTTATTTCAATGTTGTTTAATAAATGCAAAAAATGACCCAAAAAGTTAAGGGCATATTTAAGTTTAACTTCAGCATTATTTAGAATTGGACCACATAACGTCGACAATTGAACAATACAAGTTAAACCTTTTAATTGAATTTCTGGATTATCTCGAATTTTCCAATATAAATTAAAAAATATTTCTAATACTTTTGGCTCCAATATAATAGATTCCCATTGTCGATTCAAACGAAGACATGCACCTTGCTCAATTTTATAAATCGACTCAAACGCTCCAATTAATTTCTTTGGGAGTCTCGGAGAGACAAAACCCCATGTCATAACAGTCTCAACAATAAATAGATAATGACGCATCAATATTACATGCAGATTATTTGATTTGTCAAAAGATTTCATAAGCTCTTCGATAGCCTGTAAAATCATAACGAAAATTTTTCGTAAGTCTTGCAGTTCAAAAATCTTCTTAGCCTTGAAATGATCTTCAAACGTCAGCCCCGTATCATCAGATTTAACCGTGATTACATATTCTTGTAGTATTGCTGATATAATCATGGAACTTAAAATTTGTTGGTTTATATCCCCACTGGAAATCATTTTCTGTACTTCTTCTAAAATTTGCCCGCGTTCCGAGCCAAAATCTTCAAGACTTGCGCGCTTTATCATTATCGCTATAACTTGCATCAATTTCTCGCGCACAAATGAAGGTAGTTCTTTATGTATAATATAATTTAGTAGATAATGGCGAAGGGCTCCTTTGTCTTCGGAAGGTAGGTACGCCCATTCACTAATTAAAGCGTTCTTCAGTACGTCAGCTGTTTGAAACAAAACAAAATCAACATTTGTTTTTTCTAAAATTTGGCGGCACATCTCATAAGGATTTTTCATTTTTCGTAATTTCATGAATACCAATTCGGATGCGTGCCGTTGTTCTGAATTGACACATGAAGGGGGAGCCTTTTTTAGCAAAAAATAAAAGAGAACACAAACATTTGTTAACATAACCTCAAATTATTCTATATGATGTTGGTTTAATTACCAATATTATTTGGGCCGCAGCCTCTAGCTCTTTAATAGTATTATCATTCATAGTAATATGAATTTAGAACTATTATTAAACAATAAAATTTATTTTACTATTCACTTATAATTAAATTCTTTATTTATGTTCGCAATAAAAGATGAAACAAAAGTACAAAAAAATTAACAACACAAAAAGTCATTTTTTTGCCATTCGTGTGTAGAAAATTATTGGAGAATTTTTGAGCAATTGTTTCTTATAGGAATACTACGTACAGCTCGGTAAGCAATAATGCAATGTGGTTAAGTTGCATCGTGAACTCATAGCATTACCATTTCTTTATCATGTTATAAAAGTTTGCTTTGTCGGTATTGTACAAATTGAAATTTAAATTATGCAAATAATTTCATTAAAAATGTAATTATGTTGTACACATTGTGAACGATAGCCGAGTGCGTATTGCAAATACAATCGCGTATTTATTTTATAGAATATTTATTTATTAATGGGAATTCGATACTAATTTTTTTAAATATTCAATTTTTAATATATTTCTATTAAAGTAAACATTCATACGCAGAATTTGTTCATTGCTATTTAAAATCGTTGTACCGCAAGCGAAACCCTGCACAACAATCGGACAAATAATTTCATTCGTTTGCACTCCTTCCAATTTGCAAATTGTAAATATTAAGTTTAAGTCAACAACATCCTCAATAATTTTTAAAAAGCATAACTAGTATATTTTATAACTATTTATTTTATTTTATTGTTAACTAGGCAATACAATTTATAAAAATTAAAATATCCATGTATGTACTAACAAATCTTTTAAATTATCTTTTCCCCTACTGTATAACGCAAAAAAACTTGCTCAAAAACAAGCGTCCAAATATTTTTGTGTTGGCTGCAATGATTGTCTTTTTTATTAAAATTTTGGCATCATTTAAAATTTATATTTCTAGTAGTAAAGTAAAGATAAAGGCGTGTTATTTTAAATTGTGAGAAAGTGATTTTTCGATTTAAATATTTAAGTAAAAAACTTTTAAATTATTTATGAAAATTTTTATAAAATAAACGACATATTTACAATTGTGCTATTTTTAATTATTTTGTGCTAAAAAATATAACAAAATGGAACTAAATACACCAAAACGTATAAAAACAATAACATCGTGCATAACCCCTAATAGTGATAGTAGTGTTATTTCTTCATCGTGGAATTATTGTGGTGTTGATGGTTCAGAAAGCCCTGCAAGCTCATGTGGCTCACCTGAATTTATTACCCAACAACATAATAGTAGCAACAACAGTAACAATCATGAATACAATTTAAATAATAGTAATATATCGAATAGTAGTAATAATAGTGATAATCGTGAAAATCGACGTGGTCGCCCAAGATCAGAAGTGCTACCAACCCTAATGTTTGAAGGAACAACATCTCCATCAGCTATTAAATGTGGATATTGTAATCGTGTTTTTCCTAGAGAAAAATCATTGCAAGCCCATTTACGTACACATACAGGTAAGCTTTTTAAATAAACATACATGTAGCTCGAGAGCTACGTATAATTTAAAATTTCTTATGATATGCTGCTGTTGCTTTGTTGTGTTTGTATTGTATAATAGGTTTTTGTTGTTAGTGCTTTTTTACATTTAATTATTACGTTTTTAAAGTTTGTTTTTGCTTTGTTTAGCGAAATCTCAAGAATATACATGGGGAGCGTGTTTCATTTCTAATAAGAAGATACAATAATATTTTTAAAAAAATACAAGATCAGACATGATCATTCAAGAAACGAATTACGACCTTTATACACACATATAGGTAGTTAGGTACAGTTTTAAATCTCTCTCTTGTTTCTATTTTATTTATTAGAATAGGAGTTTGATCAATATATGCGAGAGGAGCATAATAGTATATGTATGCACAAAAGTAACTCTACTTTTATGAATTTAAATATTATACATACTTCTTTCTGGAGGCCAATAAACTTTAGCAAATTAGTGTTTGTGTTATTTCTTCTTATTCATTGTGTTTTATTAATTTTTTAATTTTTGGAAATTAAATACATTGGTTAATGCTGTGTGTAACCAGTTCCGGTAGTATATTATTTTATGATTATTGATTGTAAATCTATTTTTCCTATCCAATCATTTTATGAAGTTACTTGAAACCCATAAATTATAGATTATTGCACCTGCCTTCAAAAACAACAACAACACCTGCACGTTTCGAGTGTACATAAACTTGAATCACAAGAGTTCTGAAATCAAGATGTTAATAATCCTATTCGCCTCCAGATTGTTTCAAACGGACAAATATGGATGCTTCACTTATAAAATATTTGTTAGAAGTTAGCATACATGTTAATTTTACTTATAAGGCTGGTTACCATATAAAGAATTTACACAATGATTTATATATTATTTACTAACTTTGTGGTTGATTATTTGCACGTAAAGTAATTTAAATAATATTCCTAAACATTTAAAATTTAAAGATCAAAATTAAAAGTTTTAGCAAGGCAGCATTCACTATTTAAAGTACTCAAAGAGGACAAGTAGTATTTTAAAAATCGTTCAATATGGGTTCTGATCGTTGCATTTGTTGGTTCTGTTCGTAATCAGAGTAATAAATATCCCTTTGGTATTCTGTATCTCGGGATATAAACCCAGTAAATTCCATTCCAACTGAGAGCTTTAATAGTAAGATAACTAGGAGACAAGGTGTTTTTAATAAAAGAACCATTTAAAATCTTTTGATATAATTTAAAAGACACCTACCTGTAAAAAGCGTGTAGCTTTATGTAATTTGAATAGTATTTCAAGGACGTCATTGAATGACTGTGTGATCGAAAAGATCTCATCAAGCATATGCTATCGGACTTGATGTTTGTACTATGCGATTCCCGTATATGTATGTTCAGTCATTTGAGAGTTGCTCTGAAAGGCCTTGCCGCAAGTGAATTCTCCTCCATTTTGACTATCATTATTCTATGATATAATGCGTTGTTGGGGGCTGGATTTCGTGCGCTTAGTGATTTGGCTTGTTGCGGCATGAAATGAACCTAAAGACCTATTTATATTATCAGGTCAGTTCAGCGCAAACTCGTACCGTGTCAGACAAAAAAAAATCTTTCTTTCATGTTTTTTTTATGAAAGTATTTATATTATACCTTTCAGACATAGACCGACGCAGACAAATTTTGTTTGAAAGAATGTTTTGTTTGTGTCTCAAGGAGGAAAAATACGGAAAAATATAGATAAAAGTCTCTACAATCTGTTTCGCACTTCCAACTCTTTCACGGTTCGCTTATTTACGTCCTTACCACCTTACGCCATATTACAGCCAATTCGAGGATGTACGGCTATAGGTCCGATTTACGTAGAACCATCTGCACATTGCATAGGTCCATGACAGGCTATAGCACTGACATGGAAGATGGGTTGCCCATGAATTCTGCACTCCAATAGGGGGTCATAGATGTGTTCATTCACACCACCGATCGTAATCGTATGGTGAAAAATCCCTTTGAATCCTGCCTCTATAAACTGGTATCGAACCCGGTACCTCCCACGCAACTTGCCGCAGCTTTAACCACTGCGCCACCTGGGCGGCAGAAATGAAAGTCGAAATTATGTTTTTGTCTGTGTTTTATACGATGGATATCACGTTTTGAATTTTATCAAATCGTCCAATTTCAAATGAGATACCATATTATATAGCAATAACACTTTTATATTTAATTATAATTTAATAAATATTCAACATTAAATATCAAAACAATGATACGATAGATATGCGAATAAAAATGTCTGGGCTGAAACTGTGCGAATAGTATAAATTGATGATGACAAACACGGTACGTGTCTGCACTGAATTGAACTGATAATATAAATAGGCCTTTAGTGCTCAAATTCACCCCTCTTAAAATAGTTGTTGCTTTGACTTTGTTGCAGCAGAAAACGAAGTTCCTGGAAATATCCGAAACTATGAGAAGCGCGAAACGGACTACCAACACCACCATAAAGGGAAGTAGACAATTCTCCATTATGGGAAGTTAATTATTGCCTTGTTAGGTAAGGTTAGGCAGCAGGTAGGATGACATTTTTGGAACGTTGTGTCAGAAGATATTGAGGTGTAATATTCCCTCAACATCACCAATGTTGGGGTGATCACCAATGTAAAGCGAGAAGCTTTATGATTTTTAAATTGTATTTTAAAAGAGTGAGTAATTCGGGTTGTTTGCTTGTATGTTGCATTCGCTTAGCCGGTTTCGATCTGATGATGACGTCATTGAATGACTGATCGAAAAGTTCAAATCCATTTCATCTGGCGATGTTCGTACAGTGCGTTCAGTCGTGATGCGAGAGTGCTATCGAAAAGACTATTTTACTTCCACCTACAAGTAAATTAAATATTGATTATTCTATGCCGTAATGGGTTGGGAGGGCGCGCTTAGTGATTAGGCGTGTTGCGGCATAAAACGAACTGACTGCAGCTGCATTGGTTGTCCATATGCGTCCACCCTTAAAAATCTTTGTTGCTGTATGAAATGAACTTCCTGGAAATATCTTAAGCCTTGAAAGCGCGAAACGGAGGACTACCAACACCAACCGTAGAAAGAAGGCAGACACAATTTCCTTTGTGAGAAGTTAAGTTTTGCCGTGTTAGGTTAGGCAGGAGGGATAGGATGAAATTTTTGTGAGGTTGTGTCAGAAGATATTCCCTAAACAGGGCCGTTAGCGTCACTACCAATATAAAGCTTTATGATCTTTGACTAGTATTTGAAAGTGATTGTTGCTTGTATATGTTGTAATTCGGTAGGCCGGTTTCGATCTAATGTGGACTTCGTTGAATGACTGTGTGATTGAAAATATCAAAATTTCATCTCATCAGGCATATGCTTCCGGACTTGATGTTACTGTGCGTTTCGTATATGTTCGTTTATTAGTGACGCGACGATGCTAGCGAATTACAAGAAAAGTCGAAATATAGATTTTTATTAATTGATTGATTGTGGTGATTATAATGTATTTGCGAATTATTTTGGGCTGTACACATAATTCGCCCATCAAATTATATTACATAACATCGCTTTATAAATATGTTCATATACAAATATTCATTTCTTAATCTTGGTTTGAACGACCAATAGTCTTTTAAGCTATAAAATAGTTTTAACCCCGCCAATATTTGTAGAATAGTCTAAAGCTGTGTAAAATAACTTTGGAAAGCACATATAAAAAATACAAATCACTAAGAATGTGATATCAAATGTGTATTTAAATCATTACTGGATTTGACTAACAAACAACATATTACACATACTTTGGACCAAAAACAAAACAAAACGTAAAAAAGGGTTATTAACCGCTGCGAATAAATTAAAGTGAAATTAATATTATTCATATTGATTAGTAACCAAGCCACGCATCTTAAAGCCAATAAAAAAAATTAATACTTAGCCTATGATCTAACAAAAAAAAACTATCAGGAAAAGATATATCCGTAGCGGATATCAAGAATAAACATTAGAAAGCATAATCTATTGTTGTTGATCACACTCTCCTACTGTTCCTTTCAATTTTCGATTATTTATTTTCAATTTAATTCAAATGCAAAAAAAAAAATGAAATCCATTTAAATTTATTAACGAAGCATACAAAATAATTTTTCTTGTTGTATATAATATTTATTTTAACTACTACGTCATTTTCTTATAAAACATCTTTTAAATAATAATAAGTTTATTTTAAATATATGTATGTATTTTTTACCAACAACAATAAAAATAAAATATTAAATTTAAAACGAAAAGAAATACATAAGATATTTTTATTTCTGTGTTTGTAAAAAAAATATTTATATACTAGTCACTACTGGATCAGTTTAAATACCTTGCAGAATATAACGAAAAATTAAAGAAAAGAAAATTTCAAAGAATTGCTTAAATATAAAAATAAAAAAAAAATTTAAATACAAATACAAGCTGAGTTTTTTAAAGTTAAAAAAATACGAAAGAAGTAGACAAATTAAAAAAATACTCGTTTATATATATTATATACATATGAATTTAAAGCAAAGATGTTGTGTATAACTTATATACACAGTATACGTACGTACTAGGTAAGACAACGACGATAAGAGAGTATGAATGATTAAATTTGTTATGGTTGGTTTTTTTTTGTTGAAAAATTGGTATAATGCAACGAGAAACATAAATTTGTAGCGAAATAAAATTGATGGCGTACATAAACGTGTAGAAGTGAGTATGAGGCCACGCGATGATCATTAGGCACACCAGGTGGATGATTTAAAACCAAAATCGAACACTGTTAGGCAATTTTATTTGTTTTGAGTCAGTTGAAGACGTTTATTACTATCACAATACACAAAATTATAGAGATTTTGTTAAGAACTACTAGTTTTATCCTTTCGTAAAGCGCCTTTACGATCAATAAGGGTTTTAAGTTTTTAAAAAACTACATTCAACAAAAATTAAGCTTGATAGTTATTTTGAATATACATACTATATATCGACTGTTACAACTACTATTGCGGTTGAAAAAATTGTATTTATATATTTTATAGATTAGCGTAGCAAATTTAGCTGTCAGTGTTATAACCCTATATTACCCACTTACATATCAATAGAGAACATTGTGGTATAATTTTATTACATAAGAAATCTTATACATTAGCGCAAAAACCCTAAAATTTAGCAAGTCATTGTACAATTAATGGTTATAGTGTCACTGATGTAGTTTTATTGTATTAAAGTTCATTCACCCATCAAATTTCCAGGTCAAAATGGTTTATGATTATAATTATGACTCATCAGAAAGATTTTGATTAGTTTTCAATCTGTGGAGCAGCATCCTAAGATTAATTTTTATTTTTATATTACTAAACATTTTTTGTTTATTTATTTAAAAATTAGGTGAACGACCTTACACTTGCGATTATCCAGGCTGTACTAGAGCATTCACTCAAAGTGGACAGCTAAAAACACATCAAAGATTACATACTGGCGAACGGCCATTTGTGTGTGCGATAGCAATGTGTCAACGACGTTTTACACACGCAAATCGACACTGTCCCGATCATCCCTCGGGCACTCTAAAACGATGTGATGATTTCATTATACAATCGATACCCGAACAAAATAGCGATGTTATTAAATGGCTTGAAAAATATCGATTAGAAAAAGAAGAGCGTACACCGACCCGCAAAACACCGAAACGACCGAAAAAAGGTAAAGACGGCAACAACGAGAACAATTTCAATGATAACGAAAATGATAGTGAAAATTTTCCGGTAACACCAAATAATCAATTTAAAAGCCGCAAAGGACTAATGGTTGAGTTGGATATGAATGCGGGTTTAGGAACAAGTCCGTTGACTGGCAAAAATGCAAAACCAAGCCCAAAACTACTACAATGGCAGGAACCATTAAGTCAGGACGAAGATAATTGTGACGACGATGATGATTCGAGCGATGAAACCGAATTGGTAAATTCGAGTCGTTCAACTTTTAATCCTAAAAAACGTTGGTTACGCGAAGCATGGCAAGATGATTTAGCTAAACCGTTAGAGCCTATACCAAGCATAAGTTTTAATCCAAATCAAAATAGGCCCACCGTTTTGATGGTGGCGAGTAAAGATAAAGCAATGCCGTTGTTGGAAATTAAAAATGTTGTTACATCACCACCACTACTACAATCAACATCGATTGAAACGCCGATCCATAAACAAGAATGTTCACCGCCAATTTTGGATGAAAATCGAAAGTGGCTGGGTGCTTTGGCCTTAATGGAGCTGGCAACTGAAGATGGTAATGATAAAATTAGTAATCATTTACAAAGTAATGATCAGTCGAATATGAATCATCATAGTACTAGTGGTAGCAACATTATTAGTAATCTTATTAATAATAATAATTCGGTTATACAATCTTACACTCAGTTGTAAGTTTGTCGTGTTTTGTTTCTACAATCTTGTAGAATCGTGTTTCTTATTTTTTTTTTTTTTATAATTTTAAGTGACTTGTGACGTACGGAAGGACTTGAATTATATTCATATATTTTTTAAAAAGTGATTCTTATTTAATTTTTATTTTTTTAATAATTTATTTTTTTTTATTATTGGTTTTAGAGTTTAAGATAACGACTAGAATAAAAATATCCGTTCTAAATGTCCCTGTCTAAATTATATTTTATTATTGATTATAAGACTTAATTTTTCTCATTCAAATTTATTTATTTTAATATATTATATTATTTGTTTTTATTAATTATTAACTTATTTATTTTTTCGAAAATAAAAATAAAAAATTCAATTTGATGAGTAATAATTCAACAAACATTAAAATTAATCATTTACTGGTGGTATACGTATTATCCACCAAGAGGTTGTTACACCAAAAAAAAAATAAGTCTTGATTTGTAAAATGAATGGTTGTGTTATTTAATACTATTAATAATTATTGATTTCAATTTCTTTTCTTAAATAAAATTATAAAGACTTATATTATTAAAAATTAAGAATATTTTTTAAAGAAGCAAATTTAAGCATCGATGAAAACAATTTAAACACTATTATTTTTAACTTTAAGCTACATATATACTACAATTATCAGGGATTTATTGTTTTACTTACTAAACTGATTTCAATTTATTGTTTATTTTTTATTATTTTATTTACCAAAATTAGAATTTAAAAAGAGATATATAAGTAAATAAAAAATATTATATACATACATTTTTTATAACGCTGTGATTTTATAAGAAAATAATAATAATAATAATTCTCTTTAACATAGGTATATAAATATATTTCCTGTTAATGTAAAAAAAAAATTTAAAAACGAATACAAGAAATAGGTAAATAATAAAAAACTAATAATCATCATTGCTTCCTTTTAAAGTTCTTTAGATTTGTTTTATTACCTAACTAATTTTTATTATTTAATTCTTCTTGAGTTGATTTAATGTTTTATTTTTTTAAATTTTAATTAGATATGAAATACGAAATAAATGAAATTATTATAATTACAATTAAATTGAGTATTTTACTGAATTCTAATTATATGTTTATACGTTGATGAATTATATTTTATAGTGAAACTATTTTATTATTATTATTTTTTTAAAACCTGATGAACCATACATTACGCAAAACCAGAACGACTTTGAACTTGGTGTGTGAGTTCATGCAATGAATATAAGGAAACGCGCGTGCTTACCTTAGGTAAGTAAATTACAATTGTAATTATAATAATTTCTTTGATTGCCTTACTATGTGACTCGATAATTAACAAAAATTTTACTTTCTTATAAAGACTGATAAATAAAGACGGATAATTACTGAATAAAAATTATGCTGTGACCAATTAGACCAAAAATAAATTTGAAAAATAATCTTCAACAAAATATTGTTTCAAACTCAACTCATTAATATAGAATATTTAAATTAGGTATTATAATATTGTGTAAGAGGAAATTTAAAAATTAAAATTTTATTGAAATTTAAAACAAAACGTGATGTCAGCATTTCAATACATATACAAAATTTTCTCTTACCTACCACCGAATATATATATAAATTAATAAATAATACATTAATTACCTAATAAAATTTAAAAGCGAAATTTTATTATAATTTTCAAAATTCGTAAATATTTAATAAACCTGGGAAATCATAAAACCCTTGTTTCGAAAAAAATGTTGTAAAAGTAAGTGAAAGGACCGAAATTATTTTAACCAATTCCCTGCATACATTTAATGCATAATCGCGCGGTTATACATAAAATAGCACCATCGATACAATAACCCTCATAAATTATTTTCTAAGTACGAATTTAAATGGATTTATCATCATCATTGTTATGCCAGCTTACATTTAAGTTTTCAAGTCAAATCGATTGTGTCTATACATGTCTATATGGTAACTTAAATCAATTTTGGCCATCGGATACAAAAATTTTATATATTCTAATTTATTATAAAATTTGTTTTGTATTAGAATTATAATTTAAAATGTATTTCGATCACTAAAAAGAAATTAAAATATTCAAGAATTTTGAAATAAAATGAAAGTTTACGAATTTTAAGCGATATTGGACAAAAATGTATACAAAAATGGTCACCTTGTGCCGAACAGTAATGATATGGCGATGAGATATAATAAAAAAATAAACTCAACTATTATAACTATGGTATATATATTACTATCAATAAATTATTTTTTAAAAGAAATTTAAAGTTCATTAACTTCTTTTCTTCTTAATAATAATAATATGAAGCAACAAAAACTAAAAACGCTAAAATTATTATAGCATAAGAACTGGTTTTAATTTAAAAAGACTATTTTATTTTATTTTATGTCTTGGTGTATTGCTTCTCTATATATAAACAATTTTTTTTTAAATTTTAAAAGAAATTATTCTTGAATAAATTGCAGAGAACAAACCCAGCAACAAAAATCGCACCGCGTATATAACGTGTACTTGATATATAGCAAATAATAAATTAATTGTAAAGAAAAGTAAATCTAATTCGTTCCAAACATTTTTTTGTTTTTTTTTTTAAAAACATATATACATTTAAAATCTATGTTGTTTACAGTAGCGAGCATACAAATTTATTTACTATCTAATAAAAAAAATAATTAAACGTATTTATGATAAATCGATTAGATTCGTTGAAGATTATTGTAAAACATATCACTTCATCGTTACCTTCGAATATTTCTTTGGATCATTGTTCATTTATAGCTTCTGTATATTTTATTAATTATATACCAATTTTATTTAATTTAGAAATAAATTTGAAATTTTATTATTATACCCGTGTGATTAAATTTTAATTAAAAATATTATTAACAAATATAAGTATTTACATACTGTATATAATAAATATATATATTTTTTAAAATAATTTAAGAAATGAAATTGTTATTAAAACTTAATTATTAATCGAGTTTGTGTTTTTCGATTTATTTTGTTTTGTTTATTAGAATATAGTAATTTTCTTTTATAATGTTAATATAAAAATTATTAAAATAGTATTAAAAAAAATTGTTTTCTATTACTCTAAATTTATATCTGTATGAACCAACGTAAATAAATCTGCTCACAAGAAATATAATCGCAATGAAATTTCGTTTGAAGAATATAAAGCCACACGTAACACCTGTAAAAGAATGTGAGCTAAAGCGGCTAACGCTTCCGAGTTGAAAATCTCCGATCGCAATTTTTACCAGATGATCGCATCGGTTGCCAATATTTCTAAAACATCTATTTCAGCATTGAAATGTGCGGACGGTGCTTTGGTGGTGGATCAATATTTGTAGGCCGACTTACTGGCAAACGTCTTCACTTCGAACACGACCTTAGTTGTCCCCCGGTGGCGTTACGCCTTCGTCAATTCCGTATTGTGGTTCCAAAATGGATTCTGTCAACATCTCGGACGAAATTGTCTTCAGGAACCTGAAAGCACGTTCTCGAGTAAAAGAAGTCGCAACGAATACCCTTTTGTGGTAAAAGACCACGTTCTCGTGGGTTGTGTCTCAATTCTTCTGCATGGTGTTTAGATTAGCAACAATTTAAAATTGAATAAACGCATTATCGCATTGGTCAAATCATCTTCACCTAAACTCGGGTTTCTCAATAGATGCAGACATTTTTTTAGATCACATCAGGTTCTGCAGATATATAAAACCTTTATTAGACCTTGTATAGAATATTGCTGTCATGTTTAGGGTGGAGCATATGGCATTGCTCTTCAGTTGCTGGATAGATTTCAGCGGCCTGCCATCCGAATAATACGAAACTCCAGACTTACGAAATATCTAGACAGCATACAGCACCGCAGAGATGTTGCGAAACTCTGCGTGTTCTATAGATTAATAAATGGTAAATCTTCTGCAGAATTAAAGGAGAAAATACCACCATTTGTTACGCGAGGACGGGTAACACGAGGAACGGTCAATACACATAGGTTTACGGTGAAGCTGCCGAAACCTCGAACTGAAGGTACAAAGCGCGAATTCATTCATCGAACATCCAGGAAGTGGAATTCGTTATCCGGTTTTCAGTTTCCGTTTGAGTATAAACAGCACAAGTTTCAGGCATCTATCAACCTTTACGTGAAGGACCGCGCGTTTGGTGCAGGATCTCTGACAGTTACAAGGAGCTAGTACTGTCTAAAAGTTCGCCCTGCACCCAATTAAAGCTTAATTTAAAAATAAAACACATTGAGTTTTGCCTTTGTTGGATCAATAAACTGGTTCCATCGGTTT
Source organism: Tipula lateralis (assembly GCA_963932295.1). NCBI lineage: Eukaryota > Metazoa > Arthropoda > Insecta > Diptera > Tipulidae > Tipula > Tipula lateralis. Next base: position 62,561,710 of record OZ010737.1, read on the forward strand.
CGATCACAATTGAGTTCATAATGTTCTAAATAATTAGCAAACGTCATAACCTTCTCGACTCCATTGAGCCATCATCGCATAATGTGAAACCACCTTCCGCATTAGGTATATATACACTTGGGTGCAAAAAACGTCATACCCTCGACGCCATTGAGCCATCATCGCATCATGTCAAATCGACTTCCGCACTAGGTATATACACTGGGTACAAAAAAATCGCATTAATATATTTTTTAATGCAGAGTTTTAATCAAAGTCTATTTCAATACCTACCCAGTGATACCCTTTTTTGTATTTATACGTGCCAGCAAACTGATTTTTTGGGGTCTACGGTGAATTTGTCATCATGAAATCTAAGGTGACATGTCACATCTAAGGTGAATTTGTCATCATGAAAATTAGGGAAACAAATCGAATTAAAACATGAAAAAAAAAACAAGTTTTATTAATAAGAAGTATTCCCTCCCTGGCCCAAGTATCGGCTTCCATTCGATGCTGTATTGATTTCACAAAATCTTGAGGTATCGCCTCCCATTCCTGTACGATCACCTGTTGCAGCTCCCGGAGACTCGTTGGAGCAACATCTCTAGCTGAAACCCTTCTTTTCAACTCGTCCCATAAATGTTCGATGGGATTGAGATCCGGGCTTCGGGTTGGCCAGTTCATAACAGACACATCAACCTCTTGACGGTACTGGTATACTACGCCGGCCGTTTGTGGCCTCGTATAATCATGCATGAACAGAAAATTTACACCAATAATTCCGGCAAAAGGTACGGCGTACTCTTCGAGTACATGCTCAATGTACCGTTGAGAAGTCATTTCTCTTGTACGACAGCCACTATTGGCTCGGGTGATGAATACAAGTGTCTTCGTTTCTAGTGATGTCTCCCGAGAACATGCACGATCCACCGCCATAAGACACACGTTCTTCAATGCAACTGAACAGAATCCAGCGAAGTAAAAGAATTATTTTAATGTTGTACACCGCCAAATGAGAAGAATTAATTAATAAAATATTATTTTTAGTCGCCTTTTAAATTACTTGTATTTTTACAAACTTGTAATCGCAATTGAATTTTTACAATAATTTCTACCCCTTTTATACATTTTTTTTATCCCCACCAAATAACAATTTTATATATGTACATAATTTAATTAGAGTTTTCTCAACTCTGATTTTTCATCACTCGTTGTGAAGCTGACATCTCACGACTGCTAGTCAAACTAATCCGGTATTTAAGATTAATTATTGTGCTATAATTTAAGCGGCCACATTGATGAATATTTACTTGATCGCAACATTGACATTTGAAGTTTATTTATCATAATTGTCAGTGTGTTTTGTTATTGTGTCCACGAATGATTGAAGTTGAGTATAAGAACTTTTAAATTATGTGTTAAATATGTACAGTTAATTATTTGCTATTTTTCAGGAAACTATAACATTTTCAGGAAACTGTAACATTCTCCCCCCAATTGAACACTGAAGTGTTCAATTTATCGGTAATTGGACGATCTTGCTGACTGGCCTTTTATAGGTTGAGTTTGCTGTTCTCAATGTTACTACCCTCACAAGTCCATCGTCTCCAGGATGTATGTCAACTATCTTTGCCTTTAACCATTGACATGGAGGTAACCGATCATCTTTTACCAGAACAATGTCGTCACGTTGTAGATTGGGTTGTGGTGTTTGCCATTTATTCCTTTGTTGGAGAGTATGTAAGTAGTCTCGTGAATACTGCCGCCAAAAACTGTTCATCCTTTTATTTACTTGCTCCCATCGTGTAAGTCGATTGGTAGATACCGATTCTAAGTTGGGTTCTGGTAGTGAAGTTAGAGGGGCCATTATCAGGAAATGGCCTGGAGTTAATATGTCAACGTTGCTTGGATCATCTGACTTGTTTTGGCACAATGGGCGTGAATTTAAAATGGCTTCAATTTGGCATGTTAGTGTAGTCATCTCCTCGAAGGTTAAATTTGAATTGCCTGTCACCCGTATGAGATGTGCCTTTACCGATTTCACTGCTGCCTCCCATATTCCGGCAAAATTTGGACTGGCTGGAGGAATAAACTTCCAAATTGTACCATTCTCATGGAGAAAGTCTGAAATGATACTTGTATTATTAATTTTTCCAATATCAGAAGAAAATTGGTTTATTTTTCGGTTAGCTCCTATGAAATTTGTGCCATTATCAGAATTAATTTCGGCTGGTAGTCCTCTTCGAGCAATAAATCTTTTCAATGCTGCCAAAAAAGCATCCGAAGTCAAATCTGATACAACTTCTAAATGCATCGCCTTAGTCACCATGCATACGAATACGGAAATGTATGCTTTTATGTATTTTGCGCCTCTTCCCTTTTTTGTAGCTATTGATATAGGTCCGCAGTAGTCTACACCAACTCGACTAAATGGCCTGCTCACTGTTACCCTTGAAGTAGGTAGCGTGCCCATTAATTGCTTACTGGTAATTGCCCGTTGACGAACGCATACTTGACATTTGTGCGTTATTTCTCGTATCATGCTTCTGCCATTCACGATCCAAAATTTTTGTTTTAAAAGGGAGGATAATAAGGATGGACCAGGATGAAGGTATTTTAAATGGTAATAAGTAGCTATCATTTTACTGAGGATATGGGATTTTGGTAAAATGATAGGATGTTTTGTGTCATACGTGCATGTGGTATTCTGCAATCTTCCTCCGACTCTGAGAATGCCTTGCCCATCAATGAATGGAGCGAGTGAAGATAATTTTCCACAGATTGACTTTTTTAAATTAGCAATTTCTTCTCCATAAGACTTCTGTTGACACCATAATAAACAGACCCTTTCACCTGCTTGTAATTCGTTGATTGTGAGTGTTCCATATGTTCGGTTTGTCCTTTGTTTCTCGCGGGTGTTGTTGAAAAACCGTATACAGACTGCTAACACACGTTTAATTTTTCGCCAGGAAGAAATTTGCTCAAATAGAATGTCGATTGTTCCATTGGATTCTTCCATCTGTAAGCATTGTACCCATTTTCTACGCTCTTCTTTACAAATAGTTTCACTATTTGTTGTGACTGTGTAGGGTGTGGCTTTCCAGGTCGATTCCGGTTGGGTTAACCAGGTTGGTCCAACCCACCATAAGTCAAATTTTACTAAAGTTTCAGGTAATAAACCTCGAGTCGCACAATCCGCTGGATTCTCTGCTGACTTGACATGCCTCCACTTACTTCTTGGTAGTGTAGATATGATCTCTGACGTTCGATTGGCCACGTACGTTTTCCATCGTCTAGGTTCAGCTGTTAACCATGATAGTACTATAGTGCTGTCCGTCCAACAAAATTCTTTTATATTTGGTTGGAGCTCCCTTTTGACTTTAATCATAAGTCTGGTTAGTAGTACAGCTGTACACAGCTCTAGTCTAGGTAAGGTGATTTGCTTTAAAGGTGCCACTTTAGTCTTCGATGCTAGCAGTTTACTTTTTACATTCCCATATTCATCTAGGAACCTACAGTAGACAACAGCTGCATACGCTGATTCACTGGCATCACAAAACCCATGAAGTTGAATGCATTCTGTGTTACATGGAATAAATCTTGGAATGTTAAGTTTTTTAAAATGTTTAAGATTATCTCGTAGGTGAATCCATTGTTCTTCTATATTTTTTGGTAACTCGCTGTCCCAGTCCAATTTAAGGAGCCATAGTTTTTGGAATAAGATTTTGATCATTATTATTGATGGAGCAAGCCACCCCATAGGATCAAACACTTTCGATGATTCTGACAATAGACTTCGTTTGGAATATTTTGATTGCATATTCGAATCAATTTTAACTTTAAAGGTGTCCATCCTGGGATCCCATGCTAATCCCAGAACCTTTACTACTGGGTCATACTGGTTGAATGTGATTGGATCTGCAGTGTCACACAGCTCGGGTATGTTGGATATCCATTTCCTTAAAGGAAATCCGCCTGACTTTAATAAATTGACTAAGTCCCGTTTTAGATTGATGGCATCATTGATATTTAGAGCTCCCGACAACAGGTCATCGACGTAAAAATCGTTTCGTATTATATGAGCCGCTTGAGGGAAGTGTTGTTCCATATCATTTGCTAGTTGAATCAGAGATCGAATTGCTAGGAATGGTGCTGCTGAAGTTCCATAGGTAACTGTATTGAGCCGATAATGTTCGATGGGTAACTCAGGAGAGTGCCGCCACACTATGCGCTGGAACTCCGTATCTTTGGGTTGTACTCTAACCTGGCGGTACATTTTCTCTACATCAGCACATAACGCTATAGGATGCCCTCTGAATCGCATTAAAATTGACCATAATGTTGGTTGAATCGTGGGACCAATCATTAAATTGTCATTCAGTGATTGGCCGTTTGAAGTCTTAGATGAGCCATCAAACACCGTCCTTAATTTGGTAGTGCTGCTTGAATTTTTCAACACTGCATGATGTGGCAGATAATAGTGTTGATGATTTGTGGAAACCTCAACCGCTTCAATTTTTGTCATATGACCCAATTGCTTGTATGTCTCCATGAATTCTACATATAATTCTTTATAGTGTGGATCCTTCAACATTCGCCGTTCAACTGACTGAAATCGTTTAGTTGCCTGAAAAAGAGACTGCCCAAGTAAAGTATGGTTAGGTTTAAATGGTAGAGCCACTATGTATCGCCCGTCGTTGTCTCTAGACATATTTGCCTTGAAGTGTTGCTCAGCTAATTCTTCCTCGTTTGTTGTCATATGGGATGAACAATCCATTTCTTCACATTCGAAAAAACGCCGTAGTGTGTGATCAATAGATTCTTCGTTTAATATGATATTCATATTTTGTATATTTGATGATTGATTTTTGTATTCGCCAGATAATACCCATCCAAAAGCAGTATTCTGAGCCACAGGATCTCCGTTTAATCCTTTTAATTTGCCATTTTCAAATACCTCGAATACCTTGTTTGCTCCTAAGAGAATGTCAATTTCATTTAATTGTTCATAGTGAGGATCAGCTAATTGAAGATTCTTCAAATAATCAAAGTTCTTCACATTAAAGGTTGATGGTTGTGAAATGGTTGTCAGCTTTCGTAAGACAAATACATTCATTTCGAATATTTTTGAGCTGTCAAACCGGGATTTGATTGGTACTGAAGTTATTCCTCTTGTCTGTTGGTTGTCTGTGGCAATACCAGATACCGTGACTCTTGCATTTGATCGTTTCAACCCTAATCTTTGTATACAAGATTCAGAGATGAATGATGCCTGTGATCCGGAATCTAATAAAATTCTACATCTTACGAATTCCCCAACATTGTTCTTTACCATAACTAATGCGGTTGGTAAAATAGCAGCAAAGGATTCCAAATTTGTGGCTAGATTTATAGTGATCGCATCTGGTTCGAGTTCTGTAGGTATAGTTTCTAATTGGGCACTGTTTACTGTCAACCCTGTAGTGGATGAGGTACTGTTACTTGGAGGTTGCCCTCTCGTTGTGTCATATCCGGAGGACGTATTGTCGTGCAATAAAGTGTGATGACGCCTTTTGCATAATCGACAGCTAAACCTTGAAGGACAAGATGTAACTCGGTGTTTACGTGACAAACAATTGTAACAGACTCGGTTGTTCTGTACAAAATCCTTTCGTACTTGTAGGTCCATTGTTTTGAATTTGTTGCATGTTGCCAAGTGGTGAGATTCTTCACAACAGATACATGCCGGAACTTCAATTGATGTCACGTTGACCTGTGTGGATCGATTGCCGATGAAAGGCTTTGGTTTAGTACTGATTGATGATGATTGTGTACCAGCTAGCATTTCAACTTCATCACACTCCTTCCCTAGGAGTTTCATGAAATCATCGATTGTAGGAAAGTCCTTGTCCGAAGATGATTTTGCCCACGATAATTTCGTTTCTTTATCTGCCTTTTCAAGCAGCCAATGAATTAACCAAGGGTCTCGTTTATCAGCTTCTGGACCTAATGCAGCTAAACCTCTTAATACTTCACCTGCAATATTGTATAACCCTTGTCTCAGGTTGTTTCGGTTATGGATGGGCTGAATGCTGAAAAACGTGTTTAGCAACTTGGATATAACGCATCGCTTTTTATCGTAGCGTTCGATGATCGTCGCCCACGCTCCGTCATAATTGGCGTCTGTTACAGTTAAGTGGCGAATTGACATAGCGGCTTCGCCCTTTAACAATCCCTTTAAATATTGAAATTTTTGTACATTCGCCAATGACTCCCTGTTATGTACAGACGATTCGTACAAGTCACGAAATGCGGGAAATTCGGCATAATCTCCACTAAACTGAGGTATATGTAGTTTAGGTAACCGGACCTCACTGTGATCATTATTGTTTGTAGTGAAGCTAGTCGATAACGTTTCCAAATAACCACGTTGTTGATCAGCAAAAGCTAGCATGGAGTTGTGAAACTGTTGATGAAGGTCGTTGAAGATTGTATTTCGCTTGGTAGCAGCTGTACGAAGTTTAGCTTTGATTGAAAAATAACGTGACTCGATGATTTCCAATTCTGATGGCTGATTTAGTAACATGATTTGATTATCATGTTCTATGAAATCTAAATATGCTCTTTCTAGCGCTTCCAAACGTATATTGACATCTTCCAACGTGTGTGTTGCGGTTAATTCACTATAAAATTTCTCAATGCGTGTGATAGCTGCCTTTGATTGACCTCGACGTCCTATATAGTCCTTCAGTTTCACTTGTTCACTATCTGATAGCGTCATTTTATCCAATTTGGTTGTCCTTTACTGACGCACTTTATTCACTGCAGTTATTAAATTGTTTACACGTTTATTAACTGAACGTTATATATGTATATAAATCACTTTTAGATTTGCACTTAAACTATCACTATAGTATTTTCAGTTTAACGTTTCACTTATATCGTGTTAATATATCTTTATTTAGTACTTCACTTTTGTGAATTGGTAATAAAATCGGATTTAAACTATTAGTGGACTGTATGCAATATAAAATGGTCAATGTAACATAGCATACATAAATGTATTCATTCACTGTTAGATGCACATACAACTTAAATCCGCGCCAAAATGTCGAGCAACTTTTGATTATTAAGTAATTTTGTCACAATAATTATTAATTTTTAGCCACTGCCACTTGAGTATACCACTTGGTATATTATTAATCAATTTGTACTCACAAATAATTCGATTTTTAATCCAACTGCTGTGATTCCTCTACCAAACTTGAGTGAAACTGACCAAATCGCCAAAGTAGCGCCAATAGATTCACTGCCAATTGATTTCAGATGCTGATGATTAACTTCCGTACGCTAATCCGGCTCGAAGGACCATGAACAGAATCCAGCGAAGTAAAAGAATTATTTTAATGTTGTACACCGCCAAATGAGAAGAATTAATTAATAAAATATTATTTTTAGTCGCCTTTTAAATTACTTGTATTTTTACAAACTTGTAATCGCAATTGAATTTTTACAATAATTTCTACCCCTTTTATACATTTTTTTTATCCCCACCAAATAACAATTTTATATATGTACATAATTTAATTAGAGTTTTCTCAACTCTGATTTTTCATCACTCGTTGTGAAGCTGACATCTCACGACTGCTAGTCAAACTAATCCGGTATTTAAGATTAATTATTGTGCTATAATTTAAGCGGCCACATTGATGAATATTTACTTGATCGCAACATTGACATTTGAAGTTTATTTATCATAATTGTCAGTGTGTTTTGTTATTGTGTCCACGAATGATTGAAGTTGAGTATAAGAACTTTTAAATTATGTGTTAAATATGTACAGTTAATTATTTGCTATTTTTCAGGAAACTATAACATTTTCAGGAAACTGTAACAGCAACATTGTGTCTATCACTCTCATTATCTTCTGTATATTCTTTCGTGTTCATCGGTACCATATAAACACATTCTGCACTCGTCAGGACTCTTCTCCATTCTTGTTTTCTAATTCAAATGCTCTTGAGCGAACTCACGACGGGCTTGTCGGTGGGCTGCGTCAATTTTGGCCTATTTACTGGTTTGTGTGCAGTCAGATAATTTCTCACCAATTTCCTGATATCTTTTGCCACACTCTATTAACGGAGAATCGGCTCAAATTTAGTTGTAGAGCCACTTCACTTTGCTCCGGTTGAAGACGTAATTAATAGAGAACCGTTCAGGCTAAGCGTCGATATGCGAATGATCACAATTCCGAGCGAGATATCTCATGGCAGGCTATTGTGTTGAATTATTTTTTAAATCTGATTCGAAAGATTGCTGTATGCATTTGACAGAAATTTGTTGCATGGTACAAGTACAAAAAGGTATCACTGGATAGGTATTGAAATAGAGTTTGAATTTTCATTAAAAAACCGTTTTTTTGCACTCGTGTATTTTTGTGCATTTATTACGGATGCATGATTTCCTCTCGAATATTAGAATCTGTTGTACTCGTCCAAAAGCTTTCACAAATATGACTAGGGAATCACATAAGAATTAATGTGGGAGAGGATATCACGATTCCCTGCCAATAACAATTTATCCTCCTTTAAACTAAAATAAAAAAAAATAAATAAACTGAAACTCTAGAAGTAAAAATGTTTCTTTATAGAACAAAGCACTCGATCTAAACAAATGATATTGAATGCTATTATTATTTTATTCACTCACAATCATGAGCGAGCCCAGTCAACCCAGTAAAACGAGCTTAGAAAGTTTAGTCCGACCGGGACTAACAACCCATTTGAAAAAAGATTTACCCAGTATTAAAGCGCGTCTCCGTGCCAAAGTTCCTCTTTTATCTAAAGATGATGTTCGAAAGGCTCGCATTAAATATTATTTGGCTACTATAATGGAGCTGTACGAAAGTGGATATCCACACAGTGCTGCATTACTCGAAAATTTAATTGAACACGAAAAATCATTTAATATTCCTAGCGGGGTGATAGTGAAATTATTAATAAACTCGAAAGATGTGCTAGATAAATTTGCGCACGACATTCGCATGATCGAAGACTCTAAACGTGCGGGTAACACAAAATGTGTGATTAAATTTTTTCTAAAGATGGCCCTTGATTTTACAAGTCTACATCGTGATTTGTACTGGTTGCCCGAGCAAATATTCTTTCTGGCTATACAGGAGGTTACTGGACCGTTGTCTGTGACTGACCAAGCTATAACTGAGACACGAATTCGATATCATTTTGGATCATTTTATTTGGAAAAAATGGATAATGTTGAACAAGCGGTTCATCAGTTTGGTATAGCATTGTCGCTATGTCAAGGCCATGAATCCGAATGGACAATTTCGAGTACAAATTTTAATTTTTTAGCTAGAGAAGTGTCACGAAAATATTTTGATGCATTGAATACAGCGGCTAAGCGAGTGCTTAAAGGTGATAACGAAAAGGCGGCTGATTATGCAAAGCTATCAATTAAAATTGCTCTACAAGCGGATATTCCACAAGGAATAGCGACATGTTATTTGGAGTACGGAAAAATTTTACATCACATGGGCAAAAATGATCAAGCCATGGAAGTGTTTATGGAAGCACACAATTATGCTCAAATGACTGGAAATCCGGAAATAATAGCAGATTCCTATTTATATCTAGCTACCGTCTATTTAGCTGTTAATAATTTATCAGTTTGTGAGAAGCATTTGAAATCGATGAAAAAAATTGTCGAAAAAAATGATTTGAAAGAGTTTATGGCCAAATATTACGAAATTCAAGGTGATTATTTGCTCGCGTATGGGGAAGGTGTTCAAGCGGCTGAACAATTTGTACTGGCGATAAATGCGTATGCGAGCTTAGGCAAAATATCTGAAATTCGAAATGCACGTTTCCGTGCGTCTATAGCAATCGCTTCCGAAATTGAACGTACTTTCATTGATACCGTAATGAAAGCGGACAAACAACCATACGGCAATAATTTGTATCTCGAACGTTTAATAGATTGGAAGGCTAATCGAACACCATTTTGGGAATACACCAATGATCGTATAACAGTTAGCACAACGGACACAACATTTGAATATACTTCCGAAGAGCGCCCACCGGTGCCCATTGCAGCTAATATCAAAAAAGCCATACCACAGGATAGTTCATATAGAGGAGTCTATTTGAATGGTATTATCAATCAGATTAACGATATTAAAAGTTCAATTAATTTCCCAATGCTTCAAAAACAATTAACGGAAGAAAGAATGCGATTACGCCAATCGCGAAGTATTAAGGAAAAATAAACATACGGGACTACTAGAATACCTTATACATAATTTTATTTGTAATTCTTAAACGAATTATTAGTTTTAACTTACTCTTTAATGTTTTTTTCCAATAAAATTATAATCAATAAACATTTTTAGTATGTAATATGTATAAACAAAACTTAAGTGATATAACTTGATAGGTTTGGGTTAGGCGCATGATCCGTAAATATTTCACGAACAAAGTATAGGTATATCGCGTCTAGTACCAGAACCATCTAGAATTCAGACGATTGTTCTGGAGCTCGTGGCCCTTTAAGAAACGAGATAGCCTAAAAGTGGAAAGACCATGGTATCACAATTCATGTCGGTCAGATTTCTGAATCATACGCCGATTCTGTAAGCCTTGAATGAGAAGCATTGCAAAATCGGAGTAGTACTCTTCGAAGCTTAATCGATCTTAAAATTTGAAATGGGTGTGTTCGGGTTGTTCACGATGAGACCTTAAAATTTGATGACGTAATTAACTACCTAATTGCATTACGAACTAAATCTGGTTTGACCGATGGGCCAACTCGTTAACTTATTACATAATATGTTAATTACACTTATTTTCACAATAATAAAAAAAATCAGAATCAAGGAGACAAGATTCGATAAGGTTTGGTTTTGTTAGTCGTGCTGCGAGTACGATTTTATCCGTTAGCACTACCACAGAATTTTCGTTTTAGCGGTACCTTAACATTTTTAACTTAAAGCAAGCAGGATCAAACTAGCGAATGTTTCTATATTAATCCTGTTTGATGAAATAAGACTAAAAGTTGTAATCAAGATCATCGGCGTTAATATTAATTAACAGCCACCTCGTTACTCTTTTCGCGGTTCGCTTATTTACGTCCTACTTTGCGCCATTACATAGCCAAATGCGAGAGGTACGGGTATAGGCCCGATTTACCTAGAACCATCAGCACGTTGTTCTTTACCAGCCGTAGTACTGACATGAAAGATGGGTTGCCCCATGAATTCTGGACTCCAACAGCGAGTTATAGTTGTGTTCATTCAAACCACTAATCGCAATGAGCTGGTGAAAAGACAGAAGAGAAACTTCAGCATATATGGTTGTATTCTTTCGAGTATCACTGATATTCTGCAATTCACTAAGTGGCTGTTCTATGAATTTGTGTCAAAAGCCTTTAGCATTATACTTGAATAAGATTTTAAATTAAGCCATAGAGTAACCACCGAATAGGTTTTACTACTGACTATAGAACCTATAATTTACGATGCGAGGATCAATTCACTACCGTTTCCCAAAATTAATGAAATAACTGTAAAAGACTATAGATGATGGTGACAGGAACAATTACGTGTGCAAGTTCAAAAAAGTATGTTATGGGCGCTTACACCCAGACTCATTATAAATTCATCTCCAACCCCATATTATAGGAAGTGATTCAGTCTCAAAATCGATTCAAAAGTTTAAGGGAAACTTATGTTGTGTATGAGATATTTCATTTGAAGAACACAATGACAGTGATTAGATCTGTAAGCAACGAACTAGTGAAACTAAGCGGTCTGTGTAATTAGATTAGAAGTGGTGTAACGACTAACGAGAGTATCACAATAATTCATGCCAGTAGGTAGCGTTTGTTACAACTTATAAGCTTGTCGAACACCGTATTTAGACAATCTTAGACCTAGAGAGTTCGCACTAAGTAATGATGAAATTGACCATCTAATAAATCAAACTATGTTAAATAGCAGAATATCAGAAATCATTAAAATATGCTACAAACATCAGCATATTTTTTTTACACCACCGTATTTTGAGTTATGACATTTCCTTAATTCAAAATTTTAATACGATAAAACCCCAAAGTATCATAATCCAGAAACTGTTCGATTAAAGAACGCAGTTTAATTGTTATAATTATATAAAATTAATTAATTATTCTTTTTTTTTATGAAAAATCGAATTAAAGTTTAATAAAACAGAAAGTGTCAAAATAAACATGAATAACAAAATATCGTAATTTTAATGTGTTTTTAGCAAACTGTTATAATGTCGGTAATGCAGATTTTCTTCCAAACATTTGGTAGTACAATACAAAGTAAATCTGTGCTAATCGGTAGTACGAAACCAAGCAAATTGTAAAATTTTATTTGGCGAACGAAATGCTGTTAATACGCTGCCTTGAAAATTTGGTAGCGCCATATAAAATCCAGGTAAACGTTTCTTCATTATATTTTGTTCGGCTTTTTTAAGATTTAGCTGATTTATTATGTCGCATAGGATGGTTGCTGCTATGTCCAAGCCAAACAATTCCGAACTTTTTTTCGATGGTATTTCGCCAAGCTCGGAATCTGGCCCAACACTTTGGCTTATCTTGGGTTTTTGCGTCACAATTTCTTTGAATTCTTCAGCATGCGTTTGTTCTATTTGGTTATTTTTGGTTCCTACCGAACTTTTTATGGATTCTTGCGAATGCGATTTTTCTATTATTGGTTTAATGATTTTTATTTTTTTAGCGGTTGGTTTTACAACTGGTGGACTAGTTGAACATTTCATTAATCGTGGAATTTGCGATTGTGATAAGGATGTACGAACTTTTCGGATTTGTGGAGGTGGGGTCGGTTGTACTATCTTCTTTTGTGATTCTAGATTTTCCTGTAAACGTCTTGGAAATATTCCTCTCTTTGTATTATTTATAGGGCTGTTTGATTTTACCAAACTCAGCTGGGAATGATTATTACCGAATTGTTTACTACAATTTTGCTTTGTATCAATATTAACTGCATTTTGATTTTTGATCGGATCCAAAGCCTTCCGTTTAATGGCTGCTGGCTTGTTTCGTGTTTCAATAGATTGTTTGAACATGATGTGAATAATTTTGACAAGATATTTTGATCAATTGTATAATCAGAGATCTTATGTACTGCGAAAGTATTTCAGTCTGTTCGTAAAAAATGTTTTTTTTTACTTTTTCCAAATTTTTCTCCAATATTTTTATTCCTTTTTTTTGAGTATATACACTAATTCGATTACTTAAAAAAAAATAAAAATACTGATTTTTTTTTATGACGGCAAACATGTCGAACGATTGAAAACCAAATTCAACGATGACTTGATAATTTTACGATTTTGATGAATAAACTATATACTTAGGTCAGTTATTACCCAAGACCAAATTGGATAAACATCAATTTTATTAGTAATTGAGTTAGTCGATAAACTGAAGGTTGTAATCTAGAAGATATCATTTATGAATTCAATTAAACATATTCATTAAAATTTGCACTTTTTTACTTACTGACTTCATCTGTTTTGATCACGAGACAGCTCTGTATACTGTTCTAACTAGCTAGAAGATTCTAGATAGCTTTCAACGCCTTGAAGTTATGGCAACCGACAGTGACCTCTTCCGCTATCGAAATAAGGCTCTCTTACGCTGCACCATTTGCTCCAGGTAAGCACACAGAACGTAACCGATCGCGTGCACTCGCTATCCTTTGATTTCATGCACGATATTAGGAATTTGCATTAAATTCATAAACTCGTGATAGAAAAAAAATCGTTATGGTTTAGAATTTTTCTGTCGAATGTTAGACGTCATCAATCGTACCGTCACCATCGCACTCTTGATAATCACTTAATAGTTTTTTCTTATCTGCCTTTGCAAGATATTTCCATTTCAGAAGTGGACTATATTATACCAGCGGCAAGGCGGATAATAACTACTACAGTGATCTCAATTGTCCCTTGGTCCAGATACTTGGTTTTGAAATCATTGATTTTGAGTCCAACGTCTCTTTTACTCCTTTTCCACTTTACCAGTCACACAGATATCTTCATTTGCCAGAAAATTAAATGGAATGTTGGAATATATGTATAGAAGTAGTCTTGAGGTGTTTCACTTTAACGAAGTAAAATATACGGTATTAAATATAGAGCTTCGGGAAAATCAAATTTTCTTGTCTTTACTAATTCCAGAAGTTTTCGATATTCTGTTCTCAATTTTGAGACCTCAACTTTGAAAACAGTATTGCGACCATGCTACTGGTGAAAAAGGTAATTACTACCAATATTTGTGTTCAATTGTGTTTCTTAAGCCACAGCTTAAGACAATCCATGTTTAATAATTAAAACATCCTTTTTTATTAATCCTTGTGATATTTTAGAAAAATACTTTGAAGAATGGTTCGATTTTAATAAATCCAAAACGATGCGTTTCAAATTGATGCGATATATATAGATACTAAGTACGAGGTAGAAAACGACGCGTTTTACTAAACGATTTGACTTAAAATGTCGGCGTTTAGGTTAAGCTATTCAAGATGCTGGAAAGCTTCGACGTCTTACCTAAATGATTTGAAATGGTTGATTTGAAATGTTGAAAATACTATAGTCAATTGTATATATTCATCATCAACTAAATATAATCTCAAAAATAATATTTGTTGTGGAAGTAGATTAAATAAAAACAAATATTTTCAGTCGCGGCAGAATCTACAGTTCCTCACTCCGTTGAACCAATTTTTCAGTACATTTTCAATCGTTTGACTCTCTATTTCACTAACACTGACTATAGCATAACCTACCAGTAGCGCCATCTTGTTGAAACTAAATGTCGGCAAAATGTTTCTCTTTAAGTTTCTCATTGACTGCTAGTGGGATTTCTTGCTAATTTTTGAAGAAAAATAACTATTTATGCCTGTCTCGATTAGATTGACCAAAAACTGAAGCAGTGAACAAAATATATTTTGTGGAGAACCAACAGTTTTACAGTGTTTGGTACACTTTTACGAGTTGTTGTTTGTTTGTGGCAGGCACTTGGCTAAATTTATCAAACTTTTTAATGCCAACACTTTTACATAAAGTTACTCGTTTTCAGATTACACTGTTGTCATGATTTTAATTTAGAGGACCCAAACACAATTTATCACTGTATGATGAACATCGCTCATGACTATTAACTTGAAATG
This sequence comes from Tipula lateralis, assembly GCA_963932295.1. Taxonomy (NCBI): domain Eukaryota; kingdom Metazoa; phylum Arthropoda; class Insecta; order Diptera; family Tipulidae; genus Tipula; species Tipula lateralis. The sequence continues at coordinate 62,576,903 of OZ010737.1, forward strand.
CAACTGCTTCGTCGTTGGTGGAGAATAGATCTAAGAGTCTTTCTCATTCATGAGCATATATGTTGTTGATTGGCTTTAGATTGAAACCTAGCATATATTAAGTTCATAGATGGCATCATTGTATTTGGCATACACATAATAACTTGATTTTTTTTACATTTAGCTTTAATTGGGTGCAGGGCGGACTGTTAGACTGTCCTAGCTCCTTGTAACTGTTAGAGCTCCAGCACCCAACGCGCGATCCTTCAAGTAAAGGTTGATAGTTGCCTTATACTTGTGCTTTTTATATTCCTACGGAAACTGAAAACCGGATAACGAATTCCATTTTCTAGATGTTCGATAAATGAATTCGCGCTTTGCACCTTCAATTCGAGGTTTCGGCAGCTTCACGGTAAAACTATGCGCATTAACCGCTTCTCGTGGTGTTACAACCTTCTTTAATTCTGCAGAACATTTACTATTTATTAATCTATAGAACCACATAGTTCTGCAACATATCTGCGCTGCTGTAGGCTATCTATATCTTTCGTAAGTTTGGAGTTTCGTATTATTTCGGATGGCACGCCGCTGAACTCTATCCAGCAACTGGAGAGCAATGCCTTATGTTCCACCCTAAACCTGACAGCAATATTCTATACAAGCTTTAATAAAGGTTTTATATATCTGGAGAACCTGATGCGATCTTAAAAACCGTCTGCATCTATTGAGGAACCCGAGTTTACTTGAAGCTGATTTGGCCAATGATATAATGTGTTCAATATACGGGCTTCTCATCATTTGCTTCCTCAATGTTTTTGTTGTATTGGTTAGACCAGAACAAAGAATGGTGTTAAATCTATTTGTCTATATCAATTGTACATTGACTGGAGCGCTGTGCGTATCACGATCGGATTTCTTATAACTTATTCTTGAAATCCATCGAAATAGACGAGTTGTATTATGAAACCTAAATGTCAAGCAAAACCATTGAAAACAAGGACAATCTTTGAAAATGATTTATGCTGAAGAATAAAGATCAGCATACCTCGCAGTGATCTATATAATGCGTATCGATAAATTCAACAATACTGGGGCAGCACAACGGAACATATACGATATACTAAGTAGTAACTATATAAAATATATGATATGATATATGATATATGAATCGCACTATTGTATGGCCAAGACTCATTCTCAGTAATGGCTCAAATTTTAAAAGTAATAAATCGAAAAAATCTTTCAGTGGCAATCCAAATGTTTGAACTTTCTCATTTTCGAAATTGAAGATGTTAAGATGTGTTATTCACTCGAGTACTCTTGTTTCATGAAGTTCCTCGTTTCATTTTGCTCTAAACCTTCAAATGCGATTGATTTTATATAGGCTAAGGACTTCGTGTCTAAATAGCACCATTGGTTGACAAGTGAATCACCCAGCCTCTAAAAACGTTCTCTTTTGAATAAAAAACTGTTTGATGGTTCCTAATTAATTCCCATCTCCAATCCATCCAATTTGTTTATACCGTGAGTCCTGCCAAACTCTATCAGGCGTGACGAATCACAAATGTTACCTTAAGATTGCGCTATTATAACATCTGTAATTTTATACTTACAGTACCATAGTACCAACACTTTGATATAATCCATTTCGCTTATCATAAAATGTATTTTTTGATTATCTCGGATCAACTTAAGTTCGAAATCTTCAACACCGATTCGGATCAGTTTTTTTTTCGATAAGACCCACGTGGAAAACGATTGCACAATGGATGTTTTATATTTATAGCTACTACCTCATGGTGAAGTGACATAGTTTTGTATAATTAGAATATGACATCATTGTTTTATATTGGTAAACTAAGTAATTGATCCACTGAATACTTGATCCACTGGAACAGCGTTTAGCTTCCGTTGGTAAATTCAATGAGTCCAAAAACAAATATTTGATCTTTGGTCTTAGAGACTAAAATGCAATTGTTTTCAGTACCGGCAACCATAGGTTTGAAGGAGTGATGAAATTCAAGTATTTTGAATCTCTTTTTTTTCCTGTGTCTCAACTTTAGGAGTCAAAGAGGAACCATTGACATTGATAAAAATAAAGAGACCGTCGCTCTTAAAAAGGCGGACAAGAAAGAGGGAAACCAGAGCCGAGAAGGTGGGTCTACCTCTAAATAAAGATACAGACTTCGGCGTTCAGCGAAGAGAGTACTCGACAGATGGGCTGCGATCCCTGATGGGCAGCTCACATCGGAACAGAGGCAGTCCGTGGCTTTGGCCAAAGAATAAGTTCTGCAGCGGACGGTCAGAAGGGGACAGCGTGTCTAAACGACAGCGGTCTCAGGATGAACCGGAAGCTAGCGGAAGTAAGCGGGCGAAGTTGCAAGCGGACGCCAAAGAAGAATGTCACTATGTCGCTGGGGGATCCTCGAAAAAAGGATTATTCAAGAGGATGGGAGGATCACTGTTGAGAAATGGTGTAAGGTGTTGCACGCGCTTAGCGACACCTTCCTGAAGTTTGTAAAGGAACATCCGGGACTTCCACCGTCCTGCAGAGATGCGGGTTGGTATCAGGGGCGCGCAAAACTTATTGCTTGTCTGGATCAAAGATCAGTTGATCTGTACAGACAAGCGATAGAAGAAATAGGCGAGTTGTGGCCAGGCGCAAAGCTTGCGGCTGTAAACAAGGAAGAAATTCCTTGTTGGCCGAGGGCGCGCGTCTGGCTACCAATCAAGCCAGAAAGCAGAAGTGAGGTGCTGGAGACCATTAGGATCAGCAACCCTGATCTTCCGACGGACAGTTGGAAGGTCGTTAGGCAAGAGGAGGCCAAGCGAAACTTTCGTGTGTCAGTATTGGCAATAAATAGGGAGTCCCTTGTTCCTCTTGCCAAGTTAAAGGGGGTTATCGGTTTCGGTTTCGGGTCGGCAACCCTCAATGTTTATAAACGAGACGAGGAGGCGGGCACGAGCACCCAATCAGCTGGCACGCCCTCGAGACAGTCTGCGGCTGAACTAGCCGTGGAGTAAATGGCACCAAACTGGCTTTTACTGATAAAGCGAGATTTCTGGGTGTAATCTTAGACAGTAAACTAAGCTGGAAGCCGAACATTTTGGAGAGAATCGGCAAAGCTACGATGGCGATGTATTCGTGTAGGAATGCAATAGGCAGACGTTGGGGTCTCAGACCGGAGCTGGTACACTGGCTCTACACGGCCGTAGTAAGACCCGTTCTTATGTATGGAGTGAGTGTTTGGTGGCCAGCATTGGATAGATTAACCTATAGGAAAAAGTTAGAGAAGGTGCAAAGGATGGCCTGTTTGCTGATAAGCGGAGCACTGAGAACAACACCTACTCAGGCCTTAGAGGTCATGTTACACCTTCTTACAGTGGATATATATGGTAAACAGATGGCGGCTAACATAGCCACTAGACTAACGGCCGTGTCTCAGTGGAACCTTCAAGCAGGTCACTCAACAATAATTGGTTCGCTAAAGAAGGAAATGTTGAACCTTGACTTTATTACGCCGATATTAAGCTTCGAAAAAGATTTTCAAACCTTTATCCCTTCAAGAGAATTCTGGGGGAATAAGCTAGCACTGGAAACCGAAGCTATACAATTCTACACGGACGGCTCGAAGCTAGATGGTAAGGTCGGAGCTGGACTGTTCTGTGGAACATTAAATATAAGTACTTCCGTTCGTCTCCCTGACCACTGCAGCGTGTACCAGGCGGAAATAATAGCGATTGAGGAAGCCTTGAAGTGGTTGAGGCATAACGTGATATCCAAGAGGGATATCAAGATTTATGTGGACAGTCAGGCGGCTATCAAGTCGCTGGAAGCAGTGCTGTTGAAGTCTAGGGTGGCATTGGGTTGCCACTCGTCTCTTAACGAGATGAGTGAGCATTTCAATATTCAGATTATCTGGGTCCCCGGCCATTCTGACGTCAAGGGTAACTGCAGGGCAGACGAACTAGATAGGCAAGGTACAACTCTTCAACTGAAGCCTGAAAGGGCCAATGTGGGGAGGCCTACAGCGGAGCTTAGACTGGCTCTGAGGAAAAGGGCGGAAGCTTCAGCACAGGAGAGGTGGTCTAACACCCTCACATGCGAGAGAGCGAGACAAATGTGGCCAAGGTTGGATCTGAATCGCTCCAGGACCTTAATCTCTCTGGAGAGGAGAGATCTAAGAACAATAGTAGGAATATTAACGGGACACTGCCTTTTCGGGGAGCATGCGAGAAGGCTGGGTCTAGAAACAAATGACTTCTGTAGAAGCTGCATGGACGAAGAGGAGGAAGAGACGCTTGTTCACTTCCTGTGCTCTTGTCCTGCACTGGCACTAAGAAGACATTTACACTTGGGCAGGTATGTAATGCACAACCTTTGAGATCTTGCAGATAGTAAGGTGCGGGACATTTTACGCTACATTAGTAGCTCAGGATGGTTACAATAGAGTGTTAGGGGTATTAGTGGACTAAGATCGTGTGGTATCACAATGGACCGGCAACGGTCTAAGTGTGCGTTAGCAGCCACTCTAACCTAACCTAACCTAACCTTGGCTTCCGCTATTCCGTTACATCGTCTTGTGATTTCCTTAATGTGTGACCGATTCATCTCCATTTACGCCTTCGTATATTAGTCTCAATGCTCTCTTTATGTTTGCTTATGTAGCTCGGTATTGGATATTTTGTTAGGCCAGAAGCACCTTAGTATTCGTCTGAGGCATTTGTTGACGTATGCTTGTATCTTGTTTGTGATCTGCCGAGTTTGTCTCTTTATGTTTATGCAGTCGTATAGAAGCACTGATTTTACGCATGAGTTGAACATCCGTATTTTGGTGTTTCGAGAGAATACACAAGTGTTCCAGATTTTGTGTAGCATAGTGAAGGTTGCTCTGGTGCATTTATTCGCTTGATGATATCTTCTTCTGTTCCGCCGGTTATTAATAGAGTACAACCGAGGTATACGAATATATCGTTTGCGTAATCCAGGTCATTGAGTTTGTTCGTTAACTCCCATATTGAATGCCATTGGGTGACTCACCGTCCTTTTTCCTCACGACACTATCTAATACTACTAGGAACAGTAGTGGTGAGAGCCGTACTCCATGATTGTTCTAGTACGTTTCACTTTGCTTGCCTTTGTGTTGTACTCGGTTGCCTACATCCCGATACATTTGGATCAGTATCAGTTGGATTATTTTGATCGGGATGCCCATTTCGCCAAGTGTCCGCCATATTGCGTTCCTATGTATGGTGTGGAAGGCTCGTTCGAAATCCACGAAGAGAAGGTATAGTGATGAGTTCCATTCATTTGATTGCTCTATGATGATGCGAACTGTATTTATATGGTCGCGCAACTTTTTACATGCAAATAGGTCACCTATTTCGCTATTTTTTAATCTTTCGATTTTGAATTTCCTCCTGTTTGACTGGTTGTGTTTTATGGCGACTGGTTTGATTTTGAATTGTGATATTACCAATTGATGGTCACTATGGATGTCCGTACCGCTCATTGATCTTACGTCTTGAAGCGATGAAAGGAATTTCTGGTTAATCATCACATGGTCTCTTTGGTTCCTTGTTCTGTCATCCGGCGAGGTCCATGTGTATTTGTGGATATCTTTGTGCAGAAATTTGCTCCACCTATGAATAGCTGGTTCGTTGTACAGAAGTCGATGAGTCTGTCTCAATTATAATTTCTCGCAGAGCTCAGCACTTTTGTTCTCATGATGGTTTCCAACTCGGAATTATCCGTACCAATTTATGCCTTGAATTATTTTCACATCAGTTCGGGTTTTTTTTTTAACTGGTATCTATTCCATAAGTGCCTCTTTTGCTTTTGGTGTTATTATTATGCCTATACACCTTGCTCATGTGTATCATCTCGACCAGAGTATATTAGGAAATTTTCGTTGCTCGTATTCATTTCACCACTGTTCTTCCATCTTACTTCGCATAGATCTAGAATTTCGATTTTGTAACATGTCATATGGTGCTCCGATTGTACTGGCCTTAATGTTTCGGTCAGAGTTCTTATATTCCAGGTTTCGAAACGTGGCCGTGTACGATAGCCAAGTACGATTACCACACGATAATAGTGCGGGAGAGGATATCAAGTTTCGATATCTCTACGACCAAAATATCTGAAGTCAAAATATCTTGCAAATACGGATAAGCTGAAATTGTTTACAGAACAGACGAGTTGTCTGAATGGCTCCACGGCGTAGGGAGCGATCTTCTAATTGCTTGCAGCAGTATGAAGAGCTGGCTTGTGGCCGAAACCGATGGAGTCAGATTGTTGACACGTAAAAAAAAGTAATTGGTAAACTATATACGATAATACACTCGTATATGAACTCATTTATTTATTATTAACTAAGATTAGTTTTTTTTATCGTATTTCAAATAGTAAATATTGGTAAAATCATCTTTTGCATTATCATTTCTTGTAAAGTATATATGTGTATCTGATAGCAGACTATTATGTATTTTGAAACATGCGCAGAATTTGGTTTAGTGGGATTGCTCATCGTTATATAGAATTTACTCAAATCGGTTGCTGATAAGCACGACTGTTTTGAGTGGTCTTAATTCAGAAGTTCCTGTCGTAGAGATATATAGTCTAATACATTGGATGTGTTGCGTAAGAAGATTATTATTCTAATCTCGCTCAATTGTCTCTTAAATTAATTAATAATTTAATTTAAACACAAAATAATTTGATAAGGAAAAATTTATTTGTTTGTGGTAGATTTTTTTATAACATTTGCGTTGAAAAAGCATTTTTAAATTCACGTTTTTGTGTATTTCGTATTTTTTAGAATTTTTATTTTTTTTATTTATAGATTATCCGGTCAGTGTGTTGCTATTATTGCTGTTCAAAATAATCGTGTATACATATATACGTTGTTTAAGCTGTTGTGTACTTTAAACAATTATTATATTGTTTTATCTTTTCGAATTCAGTAGACAGTTAACTATCCTATCGAGAAGTTGTCGATTAGCTCTCAGATCAAAATAAAAGTTTATAATAATAAGATGATGTGCTCGTGTGGTAATAAAATGATGATGGCCCAGAATGTGAATTTTATGAAACAATTTTTATCGTTAACACTTAAGAATGATGGTGCACAACGAGCATTCCATCGATGGAATCGAAATGGACGTAAGTAACATATGTAGTTTAGATACATACGAGTATATACGTTTTTGTGTATTATGATGCGGTCGTGGTATATATGTACACATCTAAGATAAAAAATCTATAATGTATACAAAATTCAAGTTTTACTTTTCATTGTATTGATTTTTCGGAGGCACGTCAAGTTTATATATACGATTATATATACTATATTGTAACCTTGGATTTCGCCGACTGGCTGTTTTCGGTTCTTTTTTATGTTTTTGACTTTGATTCTAATTTTGGATATTAGGATGGATAAGATGTTCTAACGATTTTGTGGAAGTGATAAGTTTTGCATAAATATACTTAATTATATTGAGTTAATAATTGCCAGTGATACAATAAATAGTTTTAATTCCTATTATTTAGTTTGTTTGTGGCTTATATGCATACTGAATTATTAATTTGAATCCACCGTTGCAACGTAATATGTTCAATGTGTTCGTGGAGTCAATATATAATTAAACGACTGACCTACCCTGTACGGTACAGTACAGTCGTTAATTTATTCAATTGTTTATTGTTATTGAAAATGCAACATTTCTTGTGTCTCCAATGCAATAAGTAGCTGTATGTCTTTTCAAGTGCATTTTAACACTTATATACACAAGTGTTTCGATTGAAATCAATCCGTGTTTTATCTACATGACATTTTAAACCTATATATGGGTTGTCAAGAGGAACATTGGTAATACATTTGGAATCTACGTGTAGTTTGTATATATGAGGATGTACAACAGGATATTGGGTAGTGTGAGAAGTTGCTATATTCCCCATCTTGTTTCTTCAGACTTTTAATTGTAAAATGGGAATCACTCTTAAGCAGCATATTGTAATTGGGTTTTGATATATGTGGTTGAAATATAATATGTAGGGCCGATTGTATGAACGCGGATAGACGATATAACCTCGGATATATCGTCGTTTGCATTGTATGAACACAAAAATAAATCCATGAGTAAATTTGTTCATACAATCGGAAAAAAATAGAATCGTCGGATAGAGATATATCTCTACTCTCGGATTTTATTTCTTCTATCCGCGTTCATACAATCGGGCCGTAGTGATCCAATAAGTTTTTTTTCGGAAAAATTGAATTTGTGACGTAAGTTCGGTTTAGGACATTTAATATTAGAAAATAGTTTCTTATAAATGTTGACCGCGACTTGCTCTTAAATGATCCATTCTATAGGTCGCATTTCCAGCCATTTTTCAAGAATTTTGGCTTATATTTCGTTAATTATGCGTGTTATGTTCGCGTCTAATACATTAATCGATTGTGGTTTATCGATATAAACAAGTGATTTCAGATACCCACATAAAAAAGAATCAAACGGTATCAGATCAATACATCTTGGATGCCAATTCTTGGGTCCCGTCCTTGATATGATGTTCTCATTAAAATTTTCTTTTGGCCGATGATGGTTTGGCCTGCTGTGTGGTATGGTGCACTATCCTGTTCAAACTACAAGTGGGCTACACCGATATCTTGAACTTTTGACAATATAAATTCATTGATCATTGCTCTGTTGTTTGTGCCATTGACGTTTACACGCTGTTCTTCCGCATTTTTAAAGAAATATGGTTTGATTATGCGACCTGCCCAAAAATCGCACCACACTATACATTTTTAAGGGTGCCCTGGAAGCTCTTGAATCTCTTTTGACCGTTAATTAGACGAAATTATGTTTGTTCACGTATCGATTCAACCAAAAATGAGCTTCAACGCTGAACACATTTTTTCGTTAAAAAAACGGATAACGCCATAATGTATAATATGAGAGATCCAGAGCTTGAGAACGGTGACGAATTCATCGATTGCGGTCTTTACGTACACTTTCAGCAAGAATATTTACATTACATCGACTTGTACGCACTCTAGTCGAGTGATGAATATCCAATATTGAAAAAGTGGTTAGAAATTTATTGATTGTTTCGCGAATTGTGTGTTCAGTTGGACGATTATCAACACCATAAAATGAACACTGATTCAGTGTAATAATTTATATACGTTGTTCTCGCGTAAGTCTTTTCATGCTGCAATGAATACTGAACACAAATGTCATATGAACTGCATCCTATTGGATCACTCTTTTATAAAATAAATCCGTTAATCACAGGTTTGAGATTTTCCACAAATTTCAATATATTCAATATATTTCGTTATAAACGTGATATGAGAAACGTCACAACCAAGTCACTTCGAGCTCAAAAACTCTACTTAGGTATTTTACGGTAAAATGACCAGTTTACACTTATTGATATTGAAATGGAGCTATATTCATAAGTATTCATATGGAGTAGTAAATGTAGTTAATAGATATAAAGAAACATACTGAAGATTAAACATATCGGTGGATGGTAAATTCTGGGCTTGGTAAAAATACTTAGATATTCCGTCCCGGATACCAATGCTTCCATAATATAGTTTATCAAACTGTTAATCTAATCGTTGATTTTGCACTTTGAAATTTATAAAATTTATTAAATTTTTGATTTTAAAATCCATCAAATTTGTTTGATGTTAGAAATAATATCATTCTGTAGAAAAAAAATTTTTAGAATGGGCACCACTCAGCTTTCCGAATATGACGAGAGCGGCTTCTGATCAAAAAATTGACATTACTTCAGCATTATTCGATATGATTTCTGATATATTGTTGGCATAAAAAACCAATAGATTGTTGATTTTACTCACCATGTTGCCAGATATGCCAAGGATAAGTATCGTACCTATAGCAGTGAATGATAGAGTAGAACCCATCTCTATTGCAAATTTTTTTTGTTTTGATCAAAATTATATTTTATAATGATTCTCATTATATATGATTCTCATAAGATAAGATATCAAGATATTCAATAATTTTTAATACGAAAATAATTGAAAATAATTCACAAAATATAAATTTCAAGGGTTTTTTGTAAATGAACTTTTGCTGAGGTATTTTATCATATATATGTGGTTTACGATTTGTTTGCGCTACAATCAGTGATTGATTGTGAATGTCATATTTTCGAAATAGTCGACTTTAAATAGATTATAGAAGATATCGGATTTTACATTGATACTGGTTTTGATATCAATTCAACAATCTGGCAAAATAGCTGACATTTCTATATGCAGATGTAGTCAAGTCAAGCAATAAGAAAAAACTGTTAACTCGATACAGCAATGTACTTTGGTAAACTATACCATCAACTGTTTTATAATACAAGGAACATTTTCTATCATGCATTCCAAATATTCTGGATATTCCATATATAGTACCTATATATACTAATGGTCTATCTTGTAGTTTTACCAGGCCGAAGGCTGTACTGATTATTGGTGTGTAGCACTTTGAGATCTACTTATTAGATATTCTATCTACAATATATAATAATCTCAATTGTAGACTAACATCTTGTGTGTCAATCTATATTTTATGTTGGGTTTAGGTCTTAACTAAGCAGTCAGTCAGAGCTGTAATATAAAACACATATTATTCTACAGGGTGCCCGCCGGGAAGGTATACTACTTTGTTTGTTTATAATTTTTGTTTAAATGAAAGGGAATGGATCTTATATTCATAAATGTTTTATTTAATATCGGCAATTATTTATGGAATACAATATCAGATAAATGTCCGCCTCTGTTAGCCTCACAAATGCGAGCCCTTTTGAGCATATTTTTCATTACATTTTCACACATTTCACGCGGTATTTCATTAATTTCATCACGAATATTTTGTTTGAGTTGCTCAAGCGTTTCTGGTTTGTTTGCACAAGCCTTGCTTTTCAGATATCCCCACAAAAAGAACTCCGGAGCAGTCAAATCAGGCGACCGTGGAGGGCAATCAACATCACCATTTTTTGAAATAACTTGTGGAAAGAGGTCTCGCAGTAATTCCATTGTAATCCTGGCTGTATGCGATTTGACACCGTCTTGTTGATACCACGTGTTAATCAAGCCCAAATCATGCAGTTGTGGCGTTAAATTTTTTTCAATCATATCACGATATCGCTCCCCATTCACAGTTACCGTTACGCCGTTTTTATTTTCAAAGAAGTAAGGTCCACTGATTTCTCCGGACCAAATTGCACACCAGACTGTCACTTTTAATAGATGTAAAGGTGACTGAAGGTTTTTCAAAATTGTGGCCAAACTTGTTCTTTGAAAACCAAATTCCTGAGCACGGCGTCGAATTGAGGTTGATGGATTGTTTAGAACACTTTATTGAACAGCAGTATATATATAAATTTCTTATCTCACTAAATAGTGAGATTTTCTTCATTTTTTAGCAAGGCATTTTGCATCCAGTACATTGAGATGTGAGATTTTTTAGCGAGATCTCAACGTGCTGGATACGCCCATTGTTATAGATTACCCTCACTTTGATTTCAATAGCACGGTTAGTGTTAGTACATGGTTAGTACTGAGTAAAACTACTCCAATGGAATAGAAAAACACGGGTAGTTGTTTGACACTATTGGATTGTCACTATTGAACGGATTTAAATTAAAATAACACCATAAAATAGTATGCTGGTCTATTTTTTATTTTAACCCGAGCTAGTAGACATATCAGGGTGGTCATTTTGTGGTGCTTTATCACATTAAGTGATAAAAAAATATGATAAAACGAAATTGTTCTAGCTTACTACAGATGAATAATTTATGAATAACCAAGTCGTATAATGAATAACCAAGTTCCATTTCGCTTTTACCAGTCAACATTTTATACTGTTTGTTATATTTCAAGCTAAAATTGTTTCTAATATCATTATTCATTATTAAAGTTGTATTCATATGCTTTCCATATTAGAAAATTTTATTCACTACCTATTCAACCACTTCATATAAAAAATGATATAATTACTTTTGGGGTTATGTAGAAACGTCAATTTATCACTAAAATATTTATTTCTCCTTAAATTTCAATATTTCCCCTTTTAAATTTATTGCACAGGGTTGTGTTGTAGACTTATTTTATTATTTTTATATTACGAAAAAAGTCTCCAACCGTGATATAAAAGTATGATAAAGCACTCCAAAATGACCACCCTGGGGTAGTCTGAGCAAATGTTGTACGGTGTCGGTGTGTCTGTAGAACAGTGTCAAAAAAGCTGTCTCGATATAGATATTTTCGGTTACGCTCAATTATTTCAGTGTAAAAATTCATAAACCAAGTAGGCACAGATTGTACTTAGTTCTTAATAAAAAAAACATGGTGTACTGAGTCAAATTACTGACTTTAAATAAAACGCAGTAGTTTTTGACTACTGCTCACTCGGATTAAAATAAAAAGTAAACCAGTCTTACATTTAAAACATTTGGAACGTATATCTAGCAGTTGAAACTCAAAATATGTATCCGAATCGCAAGTAAAATTGCTTATCGATATATTGAGTATGTGGATCCGATTATATTTCAGCTTGATATACTTCGTATTTAAAAAGTTCTAATATTGGATTCTGTTGCCAGTTGTCGACACATCTCTATATCTTACGGAAATGGCATTATTTTTAAAGGTTCTCAAACATCATTGTAATAATCATCATAAACTGTAATCAGGTCGATTCGAACATGCTGATGAATCAAGATACAATTGGTAAGACATGTGTCGCTATATATGTTCACAGTAATTTGAATAATAAAAACCAGGCTAATTGGAAACTGATTGCAACTGTTTGAAGTTTCTCAGAATCAACTAGTATGCTGCCATTGATCATTTTACTACAGTACAGCCCATGTATTTTTGATGGTTTTTTTGAAAAATTGTATTTTCTACGCCGGTGATAATATAATTTCGTGTGTAATTACCCGGCATATAATTTGGGACAGGATCTGCGGTGTTGAATAATGTCATTGGAGAACTTTACGAACTTGTTGATACGGTTTCTTAATTTTCATCCGCATTTAAATCTCTTATAGTTTGTTAGTTTAGGTTCCTTTACGTGCAATTCCGCCATTGCTGTTTAGCTATATAATACCTTGACTACCTTCATCAAGTGCATTGACCAAGTGTAAAATTACAATACTTATCTACAACTTCACTGTTCCGATTAATAGAATTATCGATCAAAGTACTCAATTTACATCATACTACTTACACAATTGTTGATCAAGTTAGAATAATAATTCCAAGTATCTTACCGACCAAAATATATATGTCAATACATTACTTCGATGTTTCTTAGCAGTTGTGATTGACACACCCAAGTTTTAGAGTGTCGCCCACAAAGGACTGTTTTAGTAGGCCACAAACAACATAATATTAAACTAATTTTTAGAGCACAACAACAACTGGTACTTTTATCGGTTTATTTTATAAGCCAATTGCGGTTTATTTTATAAGTCAATGAAACAAAATCCGTACGATGTGTTTGACTAGCACCGCCAACGAAAAAAAATCTTGAATCGTGGCTTGAATTATAGAAGCTGGACTTCTAAAATTAGAACACGTGAATTCAAGAAGAAATGTTTAGAACTATAAACAGTTAATAAAACCCATATAGGACGTATGGAATGCGGGTGTAAGGTTGTACTGAACCGAACAACAACATGGCTATTATTGAAAGGTTTCAAAATGCTTAAATTATATCTGTCTGTATGTCTTTATCTTCTCAATCTGTTTTGGCTCTCCAGGTTCTCCCAACTCTTACGATGTTCGCTTATTTACGTCCTACTTTATGCCAGCCTATATAGTACTAACAAGAAAGATCGGTTGGTCGATGAATTTTGAAACTCCAACAAGGGGACATACAACCGATCGTAATCAGATGGTGAGAAATCCTTCTATCGGGATTCGAACTACCGTTCCAAATGCTGCAGTTTTAACCACTGAACCATTTCACAATGCCGAAATTATTACTCCTTCGTTATGGTGAATGGTAAACTCTTTAATTATCTAAACGTTGAGGCCAACTTCGATCGCACAAGGATAGTGAGAAGAGAGTAAAACCATTTGAATGTTTTAGTAATTCGCAATTAGGTCGTACCACGACATATTGGTTATATTTGTATTTCGGAGGCTGCTAATTTCTGTGAGCTCTAAAATACGATAGTATAGCCGGATTAAAGCTTATAAGTATAGTAAATTTTATAAAATTTTGATTCGAAATATTGAGAAAGTTCGCCACTAAATAATCATAACTACTATATAATATGTTGACGCATAAACAAACATCTGTGCATTGTATTTCTTAAATGATGACTCAATAACTTAAGAATATAAATTAGAAATGACAAACACATATAATATTGCGTTCTTATTTGTTCAACAAAATACGTTTCAAAATTCTTGAAAGTTTATTGGTTCTTAATTCGGGGGCTTGACAGTCTTAAAGTAATGCTTTTATGCTCGTATATGTGCGATATGCCTCTATCGCAAAGATAACGAAGCGAACATGATATAAATAAGATATATAGGCAAGTGTTTGTATGATGTATTCGTACATGAAGTTTCTAAACCTTAAACCGTTTTTTCAAAGTGAAATCAATTAAAGCGAATAATAACGCGCTAGATAACGCGGAAACATTCGCGAGAACGTCAAATCGATTTATCTTTATATAAATATTTTGACGATAACAATTAATGTGTTTATTGAATCGGATTTTATAGCGTCAAGTGCTCACTGTATCGATGCATTGATATAAACGTAAATTCAGTAATTTTTGGCGCCGTTGGCATGCAAAATGCATGCTTATCTATATACTATATGCATGGTTTTTAAATTATATCTTATCATTTTGGCCGGATGCTCTAATTCAATTATATAATTTAGACATAATTATTTTAATGATCATATACATAAATATGTTATATATAGCCGTCAACATTAGTTTTAATCGGTTGTGGGTTGCCCAAATAATATATAAATTAAATAATACTAAAACAGCACATAAGCTCTAAAGTAGTGTGATCATGCCAAGCTAATGTCTGTCTGTCTGTTTCTATCTTTGCAATGTGTTTTGAGGCTCAAGGCTCTCCCAACTCTTATACGGTTAGCTTATTTACGTATCACTTTACGCCATTACATAGCCAAATCGAGGACGTACGGCTGTAGATCTGATTTACGTAGAGCCATCTACACATTGCATAGCTCCAGCCTGTATTACTGACATGGTCATAGTTGAGTTCATTCACACCACCGATCGTCATCAGATGAAGACTATTCCCTTTTGTATGATGCCCCTATTTAATTTGCATATTACTCCTCTGTGGGTGCGAGCATCCATATTTCGTAAATAATTTCGTATATACCCGGAAACGAGATTGAGGATCGGCCATTGGAACGTGCAGTCACTTAGAAAGCCTGGAGCACTGAACGGCCTTATCACATTTATGAAAGTGTATCGGCTGGAACTCGTAGCGCTTCAAAAACTCGATGGCCTAAAAGTGGAGACCATGTGTCCCAAGGCTATACGTTGCTACACAGTCGAGATGAGCTTAGAGTTAGATTTCTCATTGGGCCACAGGTAAAAAAGGCTGTATTGGATTTTCAGGCAGTCGATAATCGAATGTGTAAGTTTCGCTTCGACATAAGATTAGTCAACCTGTCAAATATCTGTGTATATGCGCCTATTGATGTAAGCCAACACCAAGATAAAGACTCATTTTAAAATAATTTGAATAATCCGATTGTTTCTATACCTAAGCACGATGTGAGATTGGTTACTTTAATGCTACAGCTGGCAGAAATCAAACCGACTTATGTAACATAGTTCCGTACTTCCGACACGAAACTGCTACCGAAAATGGGGAAAGAATGATTTACTTTGCGATCGCTCACGATCTCAAAGTGACAAGAACATTCTTTCCTCATAAAAACATCCATTTGGAACATGAACACATCCACATAAAACATCCTGAAGTCAAATTGACCATGTGTCGATTTCGAAAGAGAAGACTCGGGACTTGTCCATGACGTAAGATCTTATCGGTCGTTAACCAAATTCGTAGGCAATGACCATTATCTGGTAGCAAAGCAACGATGAAAATTTTCGTACAAGTCAAGGAGGGCGAGCGCCTGTGAAGGTCTGATAAATGAAGAAACACAACGAAAATATCAAGATCTTGTCAGCAATAGCATTTTGCGATCTAATTGCCAATCTGAAGAAGTGAACAGTGTCTGGGAAGTATTGAAAACCTCGGTTATCGATGCTGCCCAGTATGGTGAAAACTATGCTCAAAAATGATTGATTTGATGAGAAGTACCGTCTTGCTGTTAGCAACGAAATATAGCTCATAGTGATGCGCAGACTCGGTTTACAATTGCAAGAAGAAATAAAGCGGTTCTTACTAGCAAGACAGCTAAACGTAGTTGTAGACAGATGAAGCACAAATCGTGGAAGGCAAATTTCTTAAGAGTACAACAACTCAGCAATGAGCGCAATTCACGTAGTTTCTTTAAAGGAATTACCGAATTGCACATACCTGAAGATCTCCGTCAACCATTCGGGACCAGATTGGAAACCTCTGTGTTAACGTCGATGCGGTACTCGATACATGGTGTGAACGTTTCTCTGTCCTACTTAATGTTTGTCCCACATATATCACAAGCTGCTGTATTTGAATACCTTCAAATACAGTTCACAGAAATGTTCATTGAGTATACATCCTATGAGAAATTCACCATGGCCATATGCAGAGATTAAACTCCTTCAACAAGAGTTGATTGCATAAATTCAGTTCTTGATATTCGGAGGGCTTACTTTGTAGAACTATCTTTTCGACATTGTTCGATTGTTATGGCGAAATGAAGTTATGCCTGAAGAATGAAAAATCCTCGCGTTATGCCCAATATTCAAGAAGGGTGATCGCTTTATCACGGCATAGCTCTCCTACAGCATACAAGTTAATGTGATGCATTATCTTGGGAAGAGTTATTCCTTTGGTGGACCTTTGGCGGAGGAAATTATCGCTGACTACCAAACAGAATTCCGTTCAAATTGATCACGAGACGTTGATGGCACATACCGAGTTCTTACCAAGCACGAGGGAGGTAATTGTGTGGCGTTTTATCACATTTAGTGATAAAAAGTATGATACAATGAAATTGCCGTAGCTTACTGCCGGTTAACCACAAATGAACAACTTCACGTCGTATATTGAAATGGGTAAAAAAGAAAACAATATCTTCCATCTCGCTTTTACCGGTTAACATTTTAAACTGTTTGTCTTATTTCATGTCAAAATTATTTCCAATACCGTTAATTAAGTTGTATTTATTTACTTCCCACATTATAAAAGTGTTATCACTGCCTATTCAACCACTTCATATAAAAATGATATAATTACTTTTGGGGTTATGTAGAAACGTCACTTTATCACTCTAAAATATTCATTTCTCCTTAAAATTGATTATTTCCCCTTTTAAATTTATAACACAGGGTTGTGTTTGTAGACTTATTTTATTTTTATTATATCACAAAAAAAGTCTACAACCGTGATATAAAACTAAAACTGATAAAGCACCACAAAATGACCACCCTGGAAAGTAATGCGAATTTCTGATATCGTGCATGAAATCAAAGGACAGCGAGTACGTTGGCTTGGTGAAGTTCTGCGTGCTGATCCGAACCAATGAAAAAGCGATCTTTTATGGGAGAGGAAGAGGTCGCTCTACGGCGTAGAAAGCGATCCGGCCTCTTCTGAAGAGCAGGTTCGTGATGGAGTCAGATTGTTGACACGGTACGGGCCAATAAAAATGCTCCTGCTCCTATCGGGGTTCAAACCCGGTACCTCACATAATGTCTTACCTTAACTTAAATAAGTTCGCGCACTATCAATATATAGCGTCTCATATCGCAATAGTAATGAACTATTGCGCTTTCGTTTTATATAAAATGAAGCGTACAGACGAGATGAGATGAGATGAGATGTGTTTTTGTACATTCAAATTAATATTAATTTTATAGTTTTGAATAATAACAACAAGACGTAGTTTCTAGAACTATTATTAGAATGTATAATAATCAGTGTGTAACTGATAAAAACAAAACTGTAAAAATAATAATGTGTGTTTGAACTGTGATCTATTTGTAATTGTCTTTAATCAATAAGATAAATATATTTATAGACTATTTATTACTTAATTTTGAAAGGAGATTTTGTATGTTCATAATATATAATTAGACAAACATCTTGCTTAATTTGAAATTATATATACATATACCTGGGGTTGTTCTTGGTAAGCTATATATTAACCAAATATATACTTTCACTTTCACGTCTATTGAAAAGTGCAAAATAAATAATCACGAGGCATGATCAATTTAATTAAAAAACTAAAAGTCAACATACAGTCGCGTACGTGTTAGATTTTTACGCTATATACATACACACCCGAATACGACGTCTTTACTATTTCGATTGTGAGCACGTTTTTAATCAAGGAGGGACACTGCGCAGATAAAATCATAAATTAATGCGTACTATAACAGCACATCTATATAGACCATTAAAGTTTAATGTCATCAGCAATGATGTAGTTCAATTATTTCATGTTTGGCATCATGTGATTCCGTTTCTTTTTAAATTTTATAAAATTAATAATTTAAAGAATTAAAAAATTATTTTGATGGTTTAATTATTGTTATTAATTAAAAAATTAGTTTGTAGGCGCCATATAGAAATGAAAACTATTTTGTAACCGCGTGTGCGATTCATTGTCTGCGTTACAATCTGCGCTTTAACTAATTTATTGCGGTAACTTATGTTTTTCATCTATACGATTTGAGCTTTCCCTTATTTTTCACCTAGGTGTTTAATCTGTGTCTTTCTTCAGTTTAATGATTCCCCTTAATTCAATAATTTATTTATTTGGTGCCAAACCACTGAAGTATAACCATGGAAACGACGTGCACAAAAACTCGTGGTACAAGAAGAAAATTGAAGAAGAAGCTATAAAGTTTTCGACTGAGTAACAGAGAAAGAAATTATTTGTTTTCCTTGTCTTCAATTACGAATTTTCGTTAGTTAAATATTTGAATAATCAAAACAATTGTTGATTTGACACTCATTTGATTTGATGTTTTCATTAATGGTTGCAAAAATTTTCAAATAAGTTTTACATTAATAGCTGGAAATATAATTATTTTAAACTTTAATTATAAAGTTTAAAAATTCAAAAATATTAATGCGTTAAAATTTTAAAGATGCCATAAAAAGGAAGATTCTAAGTGTGTAGTGCCAAGTTGTTCGACCAAGTTGAAGACTAAAGATTTTAAAATTACATTATTTTCGTATGTTAAAATTAATAAAAAACCGTTTGTACTCTGAAAAAGAAATTATAACCGAAGAAGGGATGTACAATGGCGGTATACTAGTAAATTAGATGACATTCAAACGATAGAGGAATTTAAGCTCGGAAATAAGCTATCCAAAGCTTATGTAAATTTTCAACACAAAAAAATGATGCAGCTCAAACAATGAGCGTAGCTACAGTAGCTGCAATAGATTTTTGAAACCTACATTAACTGTTACCACAATTTGCAGAAAGCATAAAAATTTATAAGAATAAAAATTTAGTGTTTGATTTACGAAACTCACGAAATCCTTTCGGTAAAGGTTCTAAGGCACCTATTGGTATAAATAATGTGAACCACTGGATGTCGATGATAACAAAATTCACTTCATACATGTACTCTATCAAATTGAATTCGGACGTTTCAATTTATAGTACTAGGAAATGGAAAGGTTTTTGGGCGTTTATTTTTTATGCTGCAAAGTTTGTATCAAAACGAATTATTTATTGTGTATGCAGTCTCCCAGTCTCTAGAAACGACGGAAAGAAATCAGCCAGAACTTAAGTTTTAATGTTGTTTATGAACTACTCATAATTTATTTACTGTATAGGTGGATGTTCAATATTCAATTGATTCATTGGATGATAACGATGCAAACAGTACAAATAGCGGCGATCGGGATACTCACATGTTTGTGTCAGAATTATTAAAAATAATTCGATATCACCATTCCAAGAAAACATAATTGTATATGTTTGAGTACGGCTCTTTTTCGTAATTAACTTTTTAGAGTGTGACGCATACATAGAGTGAGCGGTGCAACTACAAGAAAAAGTTGTCCCATTCGTTTTAAATTTTTATTATGAGAAAATTGTTCATGCAGTCTCCATGGATACATCTCAGTGTGCCAAATTTTATCATTCGTAATATACACCCTGTGATCCAGCAATTTAATAAAACGAAACGGCTTAATATATTTCCAAATTTATTTATTTATTTGAAAGTACAATCCTTCTGGTTATTTACTGAAAATGATTTCATTCAAATGGGAGCCGTGGTTATGGCCTGGGCGTACTCCATTCGGCTGGTCCAATTAAACTGAGTACATTTTGGAATTTGTGTGGATCTATTTCGGCAATGGTTGCTTCACTATTGGCGTTCAAATGCTCAATTGTTTGAGGATTGTCCGTATAACAAATGACCTTTATGGCACCCCACAAATAAAAATCTAAAGGCGTCAAGTCACAGCTCGTTGTCGATCATAAAGGTCTACTGATACAGCATCTATCGAATTTTTGACGCAGTTTCATTATTGCAACGCTCGATGTGTGGCATGGCGCTTGTCTTAATCGGATAGATACGGAATGGACACTTGGTAGATTAGATCCTTTTATTAGTAAAGGGATCACTAAGGGATAATTAACTTATCTTCGCTCTTAGTATAACGCTGTTCTCAGTTTTACAAGACAAATAGAAACACAATATCCGATAGTTATTTTAGAACTTAGCGTTTCATATGTTGACAAATTTTTACATTGGAATAAAGGATGGTGATACTTTAGATAGTTTGCACTGCCTACAACAAAATGATTCAGCAAGTTTTTCACTTGTGGTGAAGTACAAAAAGCAACATGCTTTTTGTACTTCACCACAATTCCAAAATGGTTAAACCTCAAATAATACGGCAAAATGTACATAATACAAGTACCCTCCAACATTAGGACGGATGAAATGTCAGCTATGCAATATTTCGCGGATTAGTGTGTCTTGAAAATTCCAAAAAATTATTATTTTGCCGGTTGTTTCGCTATACAACACTACCATGGTATAAAAGTTTTGACGTCCATAGCTTTTGCCTTTTGAATTATTTTTTTTGAGATCCGTTCCATGTACACCAAAACCTTTTTAGAGTATGTTGGTATGTTTATATGCTACAGTGAGCAAATATATATGAGTTGCGTAGTCAAAATCGTTGTCACCTTCAGTATATATCATACATATGTTCAGTATATATTTTACTCTACTTTTAGTTGGATTAATGATTCGTGATCTATTTGCCATCTTTTTGATTTCTGCTATAGAACATACACATTCTTAGTTTCCCTTCCTTGTTCCTTACTTCTTTCTATTGACTTGGACACGATTCACTTTCTTGTACTATCTCGATGGAGTACTTCACGTCCTGTTAATATTGATTGTTTCGTTGTGGTAGGCATTTGGAAGATATTTTTTTTTATTCATTTTGCAAGTCCATTGGTATCAAGTTAACGATGTTAAATAACACGATCTAACAGCACCAATTGATATATATTCTACGAGAAGCTACATATCCAAGAAACGCTTATTCTTCTATGTTTAACGAATTGTGTATTCAACATTACACGATGGCTTAAGTTTTATAAAAATACAATACGATTCAATTACGAGCGATATCAGTCAAAAACTTGATAATGTTGTAAAATGCTGATGAGTTTTTTACTATTTATATTATGTTTGTAATAAAACACTTTTCAGCTTCTGTTTAATTGTTATAATTTAATTTTTATTAATATTTCGCCTCATTGGCATCATCAGAATCTATGGTAAGTAGTAATTAGTAAATACAAAATTAATTAATTAAAATTATATAACATTATATTTTTTTACAAGACAAACATTAAAATTAATTATTTAAAATTAGTAAATTGGTGGTAAATATGACTTACATTCTGGTAAATAATAATAAATATATAAATAAATAAATAAATAAAATAAAAAGTTTAACAATCACAAATAATTACACATATTTTAGTTAAGAGTTAAAATTTAGTTAAATCTTAATCTGAAAATTATAATAAATAAATCTGAAAATTTTCTTACCGAAAAAAGAGAGAATAGCCAGATCGTATAAGTTGATGCGGTTGGAAAAGTTAACATGTAAATAATTGTTAGACCAGATTTATACCATAATAAAAACATTCTGAACAATTTCGGAAACAATGTTCAAATAGTTTCCAAGGAACTATTTAAACCAGATTATCTGTGTAGCTGCGACAGGCCAGATTTTTGTAGATTGATAAAATCCACCAGATCATACCGTCACACAACACAATTTTCTCAATTAATTGAGTTCTTTAAATATTTGCTTTTGATACTTCTGAATTCTGTGGAAGTTTTAGGAATTGCTAAACTAAAGAAATTGAAAATCTGAAACTCTAGTAACCTTACTAAGAGTTATATTTCTTTACTCAATAGCAACAATTGTTCTACTCGAGTTTTATATTCCGCTTGCATGTGATCGGCTGATGGGCAGTATAACAACAACAATACTATTGAAATGTCTTCATCAATTACTAAACTGTTAGAGACACATAACAAATGAATGGAAAATTTTTAAGTTTTCTATATATACACATACACAGCAATTGAACACAATTTAATTGACTGCCGTCCAACCATTTATGTATATGTATGTATGTATGTATGAAATTCAGAATAGTTTATGCGCGCATTTTCGACCAATTAATAAACTTGTCGGTACATTTTATTGTTTTATTGAGATGTTGTTGACGTAAATCAACATAATTTTATAAGATTGTATTTGGCCTACTACGATATAATAGCATCGTCTCATAAATACAAAAATAAAAAAACAAAATATTAATCATTTCAAAGCATTCCATCTCGCTTCATTTCTTTACAATTTCATTCCCATATACAGCGCCAATAGTTGTTGCTGACTTTTTAATTTTTTTTTTTTAGTTTTTTTTTTGGTATATAAAAAGCTCATGGCGCGATGAAAAGATGTAATTCAGATTCAGCTTTATGCAAGTTAATTTCGCGATAATAAAATTTTTATCCTTAGTTTCTAAGTTTTATTTAAAAAAAGTTAAAATCAAATAAAAGTGAACAATAGTTAAATAAATTTGAAAAAAAATTAAAAATTATTTCGTGTTTTTGTGAATTTAAGAAAAAAACAAAATAGTTTTCCAAGAAAGGTAAAGTTTGTTTTAATAGAGGTCGATTTAATTTTTGTTTTTGTGAAAACACGTTATTTTGCTTTAGCGTGTAATAAAACCTGCTCAATGTCAAATGAAAAGTGAAAAATTGTTTTGTTTTCCTCGAAAATAGTTAATTTTTGCGCATTTCTTAATTTCGTAGATCGTCATTTCGTGAGAAAATGTTCTAAAATTAGTGTCTTGATTGTTTTATTGATGAAAAATTTATTTATATTGTGACGAGTTTTGTGTCGTCACCAAATTCTAATGATCAATGTCTTATAAATAGTCTTTGAGCTAAAAATAGAAGAAAAAACAACAAACAGATTAATAGTAGGGGTTATCAGTCGAGAAGCACGAGATTTTTGTTATTTATGAATCTCGTTTGGCGACAAATAAAAAACAATTTAGTATACAAATTTCGATGAAATTATTTAAGAGGCAATCTAATTTTATGGGTCACTTAGGCTGTCGCCACCTCTTATGCTATTCGCGATAACATACAAATTTAAAGCATGCCTGTTTGCTGATGTGGAGTGAGTTAAATTTTTTGCTTTAAATTGAAATGATTAATGCACCCGTATTATGATAAGTCAAGGTCGTGCTGGCAATTTCAGTCAAAAACGAAACGAAAACGATTTATATGGAAAGTTTTTTCTTATTTCAATTTTGTCTTATGCAATAAACAGTCGGTTTTGCAACTACAACATGTGGTGTATTATTTAACATGAATGTTTGTGGCTTGTTTATGAAATTTAAAACGATAAGACATTTACTTCCTATAGCAACTGTGTTCTTATTCAATAACTGCATTATTTAGAATTTACCTTCAATTATTTCTTACACATTGTTTCTTACAATGTATAAAAAGTATTTGAGTGGAAACAATGTAAATTTGTATACTATTGTTAAATGACATATATTCTTAAATGATCCAAATAAAATTTCATTCATAAAACTGATAACCCCCGTCAGTTGAGATACACGTCATGGAATATTTTACTCGTATTTATGATAACGTGAACTTACTACTCTCTGTTATATTTATTACATATTTTAATTAGTTCTAGTTTTAATTATGTTCTCCTTTTCTCGTTATTATCCAGCACAAAGAATGGCACCAATTTTGGACAAATCAGTACCATTTGCAAAACAAAATATTGCACAATCACCACAAAAAGTAGCATCGACCGTCAATTACTCGACTAAATATGCAACCGATATGCGAGAGGATCGTTTGACGTCCAAGGATTTAATTGAGTTGGAGGACAAATATGGTGCACACAACTATCATCCACTACCCGTGGTCATTGCAAAAGGTGAAGGATGCAATGTATGGGATGTTGAAGGAAAAATGTACTATGATTTTTTGTCGGGCTATTCATCGGTAAATCAAGGTCATTGTCATCCACGCATTATTGCCACCCTGATTGAACAGGCAAAAGTATTAACTCTTACGTCGCGTGCATTCTACTCAAACCAATTGGGGGTTTACGAAAAATACATAACCGAATTGTTTAATTATGATAAGGTATGTCCAATGAATACAGGTGTTGAGGCTGGTGAGACCGCAATTAAGATGGCGCGTCGATGGGGATATGAAGTAAAGAAAATACCTGAAAATCAAGCTAAAGTCATTTTTGTCGATGGCAATTTCTGGGGACGTACCCTGTCCGCCGTTTCGTCGTCGACCGATCCATCGAGCTACACAAATTATGGACCGTTCATGCCCGGATTCTATACTATTCCGTACAATAATTTGAAAGCATTAGAGGAAAAACTAAAAGATCCAACTGTATGCGCATTTATGGTCGAACCAATTCAAGGTGAAGCCGGTATTGTTATACCAGACGAAGGTTATTTAAAAGAAGTACGTCGCCTATGTACACAATATAATGTATTGTGGATTGCTGATGAAGTGCAAACGGGTTTGGGACGTACGGGAAAACTTTTAGCGGTCGATCATGAAAACGTTCGACCAGACATTTTAGTTTTGGGAAAAGCACTATCTGGTGGTACAATTCCAGTTTCGGCTGTATTAGCAAATGATAATGTTATGGGTGTTATTACACCAGGAACGCATGGTTCCACATATGGTGGCAATCCATTGGGATGTGCTGTAGCCGTAGAGGCTTTAAAAGTAATGGTTGAAGAGAATTTGGCCGAAAATGCCGATAAAATGGGAAAATTATTTAGGGCCGAATTAGAGACATTGATGAAAACAACAAAAGTATTTAAAACAGTTCGTGGTCGAGGATTGTTGAACGCGATTGTTATTAATGACGGTGAGTACTCTAGCAATAAGTATACATAAAGAATTTTTAAAATTATGTTTTTGCCGTTTTTATTATCTTCAGATATCAATCCGTGGGAATTTTGTCTACGTTTACGCGATAATGGCATTATAACGAAAAATGTACATGGACCAATCATTCGCTTGGCTTGTCCATTGGTCATAAACGAAGCCCAACTAAAGGAATGTATTAAAATATTTAAGAAGACTGTTGACTCTTATGATATGTAAATAATAATAATAATAATTTATTATTTATTTATTAAGCCTTGTATAATTATTAATTATCCATAAATAATTAATAATTATGATAGAAATTGAATTTCATATATGTATACAGTTTTTAGCTGATAATTCTTAAAGTTAAATTTTCTATTATTATATATTAACAAATATATTTATGTATAATTATATGTTATGTTTAAAATTTATTATGTGTTTTCATAAGTTAAACTCAAGTCAACTGTTTGCTAGTAGTCGATTCCGAACTAAGCGATGAAAGCAATTTAATCTTCCCCATAGTGGAGTTAATCTTTCACTAAGAACAGTAAGAAAAAAACTTCAATGGCCTATCCTCAGTTATAAATAATAGACAACTGGAAATTTATCTCAAAATTGTGCTGTAAAAAAGGCGGTGATGCAACCTCCAAAATAGCTGTTTCCAAAGCATATAAAAATTATTGCAATTCACAATGCCAAGCATTTAGTCTGGATCTAAGTAAAAGACAATTGTGAGTAGAAACGATAGTCAAACACTCATCCCTATTGCGAATGTCGCATCGACATCGATATGATGCCGATTGAGAAAATTGTGATTGTGAATGTCGATATCGCCTTCTTTTGTCGATCGATATGTCATTATTACGTAGGTAACGATTATTTATATTATATGTAGGTAGGTAACCATTATTTATTTTAAAATTCTATAATCTTTTATTTTTATAATTAAACTTACATATTACACAAAAGTCACAAACAACTCGTTTGAATGTCTTGTACGTTTAATGCAAGAAAATACACTGCTAGATGAATTAACAGAGAGGAGATTATAGAGTGGAAATTAAAAAAAAAAATGGGAATTGTTTAATACCGAACTAAACAGTTTGGGTCACCAATACGAGATGTAGAAGGATAGCTTAAAGTTAGTTGGTGTAAAATAAATTTTATGTGAATACCAACATTATTTTTCTAGGTTTGGACTGATTTGAAATTTAAAATTCGTAAAAAATTAACACGAAACAAAACAGAATTGAGGGCAACAGGTGGTGGTCCTAACAAAGCTTAGAGTTTTTCAGGTCTAAAAGAAGACATCATAAATTTACTCAATTTGAACACAATTGTAAATCCCTCTGGTTTTGACTTTGGAGCTGGTTGTCACTTTGGGTTTGAGGTCTCCATTTCAGATACATCGTCTAAATCGCAGCATTGGAGTTAGACTCATCCGGGCACGCACCATCTGTCTCGACTTCTTTGTGTGCAATACACATATTGTCAAGAGCCGCACATACATATTTGTTATTTGTGTTGCCTTTTATGGTGAATGGTGCATTTGCCTTGCACATCACCAATAGTTCTTTCGAATATATTTCTACCGTTTGAATGGTTGTCGTTAAATCATGAGTCTGTAGTGTTGGGTTAGTATTGCGAACTGGTGTCCACTCATCTCCTGTAATAATATATTCCAAGATGCTTTTAATAATTAATTTGGTCTAATTACCAAGAAGCCTGGAATAAGTATAAAAAAAAATAATTCACAATCGTTAAGTTAAGAAAATTGGTTCACAATCAGTTACGGCAATACTAGTTAGTCGTTTCGATAAAGTTACACAATATAAAAATAAAACCATCACGACAGTTAAAACGATTGTCGATTGATTGATTGATTGATTGATAGGACTGTAGGACCAAGCGCTAGGCAAGATTCCCGGATAACGCCGGGCCTATTCCTACAGCCGTTTACATAAAACGATAGGTAAGGATAGGAAGGTATATTAGTTAGGAAAGAGCGACCCGGTTACAGACACCATGACAGTCGGTACTAAACTACTATTAATAGATAATCACAAGACAATCACAATTCTAATTTAATAGTCTGCAATCGCCAATCAGCATTCTCCAGTCCGCAACACCTATCTGCTCTGCTGTATTTTGAATAACATTAAAACTAGATTAAAACTAAAATCCTAAAATAAATTTATTAGTTAGTCGCTCAGGAATCTGTAACTTAACTAATTAATTTGATTATTTATTTCAACTCCCACCCGCACAACTAATCTAATTAAACATGAGTAGAACTCTGAAAGAAATTTTTTTTTTAACTTATGGCTCAAATATCTGAAACAATTTAATTAATATGATATAATAGTTTAAGCCATCCATTACGATAATGTTACCATAAGTCGTCTGTAACATGCTCATCAGAGATTCAAAATAGACTAGGGCGAAAATCTTCAGCAGAACCATTTTTCTGTTACATAAATAGTAAAGTAATAAAATAATGTAATTTGTTAGTAAGATCTACATATATCATTTTCACATTATCATTCACATAATCAAATCATTCGCACAAAATTACAAAAATAAATTTACTAAATATGAATCTGTAACTTAATTATTATTAATTTTATTATTTATCCAAACTCCAGTCCACACACCAATCATAGTTCAACAAAATCACAAATTCTTAATTAATTAACTCACGGCACCAGAATCTGCAACAATAAATTAAATTAATATGGTATGCCAGATAAAGTACCCGTCAACCATTACGCTGATGATACCATAATACCAGAATATGTTTGTCAGAAAATCAAAATAAATCTCTGAAAACGTTTTATATTCAAAAATTATTCAAACTCTTTTTTTTTAAATAAAATAAACTTTCCTTGTAAACCCCCTCCAACTATAGTCATATTTACACTTATATAAATTATTAAAACCAAACCTTTTCCATAAATTATTATTATTTTTATATAAATAGTCGTGATCAGGAATGCCACTCTACTACAAACGTAGTAGATCCGCCCCGACCTTCACCGTTCATTAATCAAAAAAAGAACAACTGGTATCGATTTTAAAAAGCACCATTAAACCCAAATATTAAACTTAATACAAAACTTGATAAATTGAAATAACGCATGGACAACCCACAGGCACGCATGCACGACACACAGGCAGGGATGCCACATACATGCAGAAAGAATGGAGCAGAAGCACCCAAAAAATGGAGGAAATCGACACCCCCGGAGCGAACCCCATTCAAGGAAACCAAACACGATCCAAACTCAACATTCAACCAAACATACATCTATTAGTAGTAAACAAACTTTAACACGGGAACCCAATCGTAAACATCCAAAACACAAACTCATTCAGAGCACCCTCAACAACGGGACACCAACCTACACAAAAATAAAAACAGAAAGTGCAGACCTATCTCAACTGACTTCCAACAAACCGGAATCCATCCAAACACCCCACATTCCAGCGAATACTCCGGCTCCCAACTAATCCCACTCGCGTCGAAAACCCGACATGCCAACAAAGGCTCCCAACCACCACCGCAACTAGCTCAACCATCATGCCCGTCCCAATCACATCCAGCCACGAAATCTACCTACCCCCCCCCCCCCCCAAACCACATCAGTACCATGAGGCTAACAACAAATTACACGCATGCAGCTACAAATACCTAGAAAAGCTGCTTCCTCCAAGATACTCCTGCACAATCCCAGCCCACTCCAGAATCGAGCGACATTCTCCAAAAATCCAACCAAAACATCAAAACCTCCCTATACTACAAAATTGAATGCTTCCAAACCACCACTGCAAAACTGCTAAAATCCCGCCGACGTCCAAACATTCTAAAAGTTCCAACTGCCCGCTCCTACAGTTAAATCTCCTCCCGACTCGTCACTAACTTCCAGACTAAACAACCCTCAACCACAATCCCAAAATGTACCTTCGATAATGGAAGATACAGACTCGTGTTCTGCATCAAAACTAAACACTCCTGTCCTACAAAATCCCTGAGAATGTGTACACTTTCCTTATTACCTATGTGTCACACACACGCACCCTTGTACTATACACCGTTACCTCAACTTATACTATATTTCGCACTCAGATACGACTTCCTATCAAATTATATGAATGGAGCTCCTCGAAGTCAACACCAACTATTCCTCTTTTTAAAACTGTAGCAAATTTGAATCAGCGCCTGAACTGAACCCATAAACAGTAAAAATCGAAGCAGATCCGCCACACCTACAGCAAAGTGACTCCCTGAACGAAGGCATACGCATCTTTTAAAACTCTCCAAAACAAGGACACTCAAACCCGATAGAAGACAAAACCTGCATTCTCCATCACTAAACAATCAATCCTGCAGTTCAATAGGAAGCCCCGATACCGCGGCTAGTTTCGGAGGACGCCACCAGACTTCGGACCGAGCCAAAACCGAACAAGAACATGTTGGAGGAAGCAACCTCTATCGATACCTGGAACTATACGCCATCAATTCGCTCCGCACCCCTCAGCACCTCTGCAGTTGAAAGGAAGCTTCCAAAACTAAACCCACCTAAGACAAACATAAAAATCAATCCAACCAAGGCAAAGGCCGAAAACCTCCGCTTACATATGAAATTTCAAACACGAATAAAATCCACTGGAAACCAGAATATCCACCATAACCGCTCCATACCCCCCACATACAAGTCACCTCCCTGGTCGTATAAAAACTGACCCTTCGACCATTAATCTTTACATGGCACCGCATTAAAATCCTAATTACAGCCAAAAACTAAATTTAAATTCTCAAACAATGATTAAATACAAGAACATTACATGCAAACCTATCAAATAGCAAAACCAAAAACCAGTAATTTATGTGACACTGTATGTATTTATATATTATATTATATATACACAAATATAAACAATATCAAACCTGTATACATTGCCCGTATACGCATTGCAATATTATTGATCTATACTTGATCTATATACAAGCAAAATATAAAAAACAAAAGGGAAGGGAAATACATAGTCAAATACATATTTAGAATTTTATTTGACTAATGCAACTAAGAAAACAAAAACAAATTAACTTGCTATATAAAATTTAACAAAAATTTATATGCAATCGTTTTCAAGGACAATAGGACATCAAAATTTAGAGTATACAATGTGCATTTGTGTTTTCCACAACTGATGTATATAAAAAGACACAAATACACATGCAGTGATCGCGTTACAATACAATTCAAAATCCTCCAAAAATTCCCCCCACTGTATGCCTTGATATATATATATTATGATACACAAAACAAAATAGAAAAAATCATCCAGAGGAAAGGGGAAATTTATGAAGATCGAATTATGGGATTGGCTCGTCAAAAGAAACAAAACAAAAACACACGTGTCGCATTCAATCGTTTTCAACGAAAAATTGTGTGTGTGATATTGAAATTGATGTATATAACTATATACCAATACCATTACTGGCAATGTATACACCATGCAAACTGACACACACAAATATGATATATGTACATCCCCCATAATATATAACACTAAAACCTAAATATATAATGCAATATATATATATATATAATATAATTTAATTTAATATTAAATATAATATAATATAATAACGATACTCATCTGAGATTCCAAAAATTAAGCCACAGACACACACAAACGAATTTATTTTATTTAATTAAACACCGAGTGGAAAAAACACGTCCACTCAGTGTGACGACTAACACTGCACTCCAGTTAAAACGATTGTCGATTGAGACGATATTCGCAATAGGGGTAAAAATATTATTTTATTTTGAGCAATAACAACAGGATGTTATAAAAAAATTCGATGTTGGATCCGAAAGCGGATTTTGCTATTATGAAACTAAAGAGACAAAACGGATTTTACGAAAATCGAATGTCAAAATCCGACTGCAGGATAGTAGACGAATTTCATTATGTTATAGAATTAGTGTATTTTGAATATTCCACTGTTTAAGGAGAAAGATATCATTAATAGATTTCATCTGGCTAGTTATTAGTCAATTAAACTACAACAACAAAATACAATTTATAGTAAGAAAATTCGTGGCGGATTGGATAATTCGATATCGGAAAAAGCCGATATCGGATTATTTCATAATAGCCCCTCTAATTCTATCAAATAATATTTAGAAATGCTTAAATTTATTATTTGACAAAAATTGTTTGCATTATCTAATAAACGATATATCAAACATATTTTGGAATCTCATTTCGTCATCACTCATTATTAACTCATTAAGTTTTACATTTAAAAAAATTAATAAAACTATTTCGGTTGTGAAAGATTTTATTTATTGGAGAAATCGAAACATAATTTACAGAAATAGTGGCAGTTCAAATCGTCTATTGTTTAATAGAACTTATCCAGTATAAATTGTATGCAATCTATTTTTAAGACCTCATCTCAATAGCATAAAACAACTAGCAAAGAACTATGAGGAACCTATTCTAAAAAAACTGATTATTGATGGAATTTCATTCATTTATAAAACGTATGCCAAGATAATTCGTTTAGTTGTGCTGAACGAAAAAATAGGATGTGCAAAGACTCTGTACTATGTGACTCTGTACAGTTATGAAAATCAGAAAGTGCGGAGGGATGGAAAGAGACGCTCACAAGCTTCAAGAAGCTCTATGAGTGCCTATGAGAAGAGCAGTCCTCTGAGTAAGAAGTTATTACTGATACACCATGGTGGACCAGAGAACTGAGCAGACTGAGCAAGCAGACAAGAAATCTTCTAAACAAAGCCGTGAAACCCGATACAACAGAAGATTGGGACTTGCACAAATGTCCACAAAGAAAGTACAAGGAATGTATCCGAAGTGATAAAACATTGAATTGGAGATGTTTCTGCGAGAAAGTGGACAACATTACGGCGACCGTCAAAACATTTCTGTGGTAATATGAAGGTCACTGTCGGAACTGTAGAAACATATGACGGAACTCATCCGAGTACAAATCAGAACAAATGAAAACACATTTTCCCGAAAGTGAGAATTCCAATGTATGAAAATCAGCTCCCACACCAACTTCCAAGTTTCAGAGATTGGAACTTGGTGGCGAAGGTTGTGACAAAAGAGTAAAGATAGGACCCGATAGAGCTTCATCTGTTTCATCGAAACTGGTGTTAGAGACGATAATTACATTAAATTGACTAGGTAGTCTGAATGAAATTAGACGTCACCGTGATCGGATAACCAATGAAATGGCCCGTTTCGATGCTTTCACTTTTAAAGAACTTGAGCACGTTCTAGGAGTGAGGTCACTATCGCTTAAGAGAGAAATCGACTTTCACTTTGGTGATCTGTATCAGAAGAGATGGGAAGATCTATTATCGCCTACAGAAAATATTATTTCGATCAATAAAATCAGCAAAGATTACAGTTCTTCTTGAATTATGAAAGCCGCACTTTGAGGATCTTATTGAGAATGAAAATAAGGA
Source organism: Tipula lateralis (assembly GCA_963932295.1). Taxonomy (NCBI): domain Eukaryota; kingdom Metazoa; phylum Arthropoda; class Insecta; order Diptera; family Tipulidae; genus Tipula; species Tipula lateralis. Next base: position 62,610,077 of record OZ010737.1, read on the forward strand.
ATAACCCAAACTGGGAACGTGAGGGAGGAGAAGTAGAATCTGTTGAGCACTTCTTGTGCTCCTATACTGCACACTCTTTTCCCATAGACTGCACTGTTTTGGATCACGATTCCGTTTTGGAGGATCTACTGAAGTCATTGAGGATACCGGATATCTTGGACTTCCATAGAATAACAAACAGATTTCTGGATTGAGAGTGTAAGTCTGGGAAGGAATGTCACAATGAACAAATAGAGCCTGAATGCAAAATTCGATGACCACTCATTTTGTATTATGACCACCAAGTCAAAAATAGCATATGCAGTTATAAACTTTGTAAATATGCTTGTGATTGGGGAATCCATCTAAATTCAGCTCGCATCGTCTGCAATTTATTACATCCAGTGTTTATGCAGTAAAAAATTTTTTACCATCGGACCGATTTCAAGGCTGTTGCTTCCATTTCGGATTAATAATATGGCGAAAGGTACAAGCTCAAAATACGGAAACATTAAAGAATTTAGCATGCAAATTTGCAAAACGGCTTAGCTTTTGTGCCTACTAAAAAAGTAGTTTCAACATTTAAAAAAAATAAATAGACTGATTATAATATTATAATGTGAACCCCATAGCAGAATAGTTCGACAGCAATTATATATATGTATATATATATATATATATATATATATATATATATATATATATATATATATATATATATATATATATATGTATATATATATATATATATATATATATATATATATATATATATATATATATATATATATATATATATATATATATATATATATAAGTTGTGAAAAGAAAACTCCCAAACCCACAATATTCAGACTATTTCGGATAGTCGTATTCAGGGCCGTATTAACAAGTTAACTGGGCCGTTTTATCTTACCTCTTGAATTGTTATGCTATATTATATACTTAATATTTTACACGTCTTAGGTAAGTATCAAAATTACATGTTTTACTACCGCAAATCAATGGTGCCTCAAGGGTTAGCCAAATGGATAAGGAGGCGTACCGAACATTTTTCAGGAAAAACAGAATTAGTTTAAAGCGTTGCAAACAATATAGAGGATTTAAGTTGGTCGGCTTCGTGATGCGGTTCACAAAATTACTGAAGCGATCTTAAAATAAATTATCGTTGTAAGAGATAATTAATAATGAAAAACAGGCGAATATGTCCCAATGGTTGTTTTGTAGACATACTAACTACAAACTCGTTTAGAGTGATATGTAAAGCAGTTGAACACATTGTAAAACGCGTGGCCCTCAATGATAACGATTGTTTTGTTTGTTTAAATAGAACTACCGAATCGCTAGCTTTCAAACGAGCTGTTACACCTATCCAACTGATACAGCAATTAAAACCACAAATCCACCATTTGCACCGCCCTTTCACCGATTACTCTCTAGACCAAATCTATTTAGATAGTTCTAGATCGTGTAGATATCACAATAGATTCAATATAACTTCAAGTGACGCTCGAATGTTACAGTCAATGTATAGTTGGTTACGGCAGCAAGTTCAGTGATTTATTATTTGAAAATATGGTTAACATTTATCCGGACGGGATGTTATTTTAACACAATGACCGTAACCATCGATTTATTGAAATCAAAATTAAGCGATAAGTTGGTTTTGAGAAATCAGTTGACTCTAAGATTAGACAGCTTATGATTATTTCCTGATCAATGAAGTCTTTGGTTTGTGTTGATAATCATTAATTGACGCCGTAGGGACTAACATGTTCGTTAAAGTAACAAAAAATTGAATGTAATCAAGAAGAGCTGCATATGCCCGAAATCATTGAGAAATGTTTCTGTAATCTATGGTTCTTTCGAACAAATAAACTCGCTTGATTAAAAACAAATTAAAGTACTATCGGGCTTTAAAAAACACCCAGTATTGTGAAAATTATTGTACCGCTCCCATTTTTAAAAAAGCGTTGGTGGGTTCGAATTCTTATGGGTTGAAATGTCTCATCATTCGAATGTTCAACTTCAACATGATATTTTCGTGGCAGTTCCCCAGTTTTAGTAACAATTAGTTCTTAACCACAATGATTTTGGAGCTAGAGATTGTCTTATCGTTTATGTATGTACCTATACCAGAAATTCGCAGCAATTAAAATGTACACAAACTTTATTCATACATTTTCAACTTCTTAATTATGATCCATTAATCAATAAAGCAGAAGATAATTTAAATAAATAATTAAATATTACAAAGTGCTTATGTATGTATCAAAATGTTTCAGAATTATGTAAATATTTCCCCCCTATCCTCAACCCATTTTAAATGCCAAAAATAGATTTGTTTTAATTTTTTTCACATTCTAAATTATAATCTTTAAAAATTGGGGGAAAATCTCTATAATACATAATTATTATTACTATTATTAACATTTTAATTTAATAATAAATTTATTTTTATTTTGAATCGAGAAATTTTTAATAAAATTACTGAACCATCTTTAAGGTATTTTTTTGTATTTATATGTTGTTGTTTTTTTAAATTAAATTATTTCGTCGTTTAAATATTTTATCTTATGTAAATAAATTTACATATAATCATAATATGTTGTTAATAATACATTATATGTTAGTGAATAAAATTAATACAGCCACAAATCACTGTTTTAAAACTCAAAGCAGAGTCGAAATTGTTCACTGAAGCGCTGCATATCAGTTGATATCTTGAGTGAAAGATTGGAGTGAAAGAGATACCTTCTTATACCTAATTGATCTACTGAAAATTAAGCTAATCTCCAAATCAAAGCATTAAAAACTTAATATATAATTTCTGCAGTGTCAAGAAACAATGGGACCTTTGAGGAAGCTTGAATTACAAGTATCTAGGGTCTATTATTACGTCTTATTACCGTCTACGATTGAACGTCTGATTTTTCTGAAATAACCTTTTGGTAGACAGCTGTCGCCCTTCTCCCCAAAATTATTTATTAGTGCAGTCAAAGAAGAATGCATGATTATTTCAGCAATGGATGATAGCCTTTATTTTCTCACAGACTCCACAATTTCTATGTGGATGTTTTCAAATACAACCTGTTTTATTTTAGGAAACAATTTAGCATTGTGTAGCTCTATTTGCGATAGTAATGAATAAATTCAGTTTTACTTAAATTGTGAGCCAAGTTACTACACTCTACGGTTCATCGAACCGTGGATTTGTTTGAATCCCTACTAGGATAAAACGTAACAATTGGTAACAGCGGCGGAATTGTGAATAAGGAGACATTAAGCAACTAGAATTGAAAGTGTCGGAGCTGAAGAACGAGCTGAGTGTAAGGGGTTTTCCTACAGCTGGTAGCAAAGCAGAACTACAAGAGGGACTGCAACAAACTTTGCTGCAACAGAACATCGATCCACACCAATACAAATTTACAACTGGAATACCTAATGCGGAGGATCCAATGGAAGGGACAACAAACGCTGAAGCAACCATTGCCCCAGCAAAAATTAATACATGGGGTAATTAATGACGGTGATGCATCGAAACTGGCCAAGAAAATTTGAAAAGTGAAATGCTGACAGAACTCGAACAGCAAGAAAATATTCAACGGCATTTTGTATCCGAAGTGAGTGAAAAGTTCCACGAAATGTCCATTTCTTTAAATGCCAATGTCGGTACAGTAAAATGTCAAATGGAGCAACGATTTGAAGAGACTGTCGAAAGATCTTTGAAACTGGAAAAAGAAATCATAGACATTAAAAATAATGGCGGTGCTTCTCAAATTACAAGACCCGTCAGCGAAATTAAATTAAAGCCTCCGATATTCGACGGAACAACATCGTTTAACATTTTCAAATTACAATTTGAAACGGCAGCAGTAAGAAATAATTGGTGTAAAGAAGACCAGGCAGCTCTCATAGTAGCGTTAAAAGACGATGCAGCAGATATGTTGCAAATCGTTCCAGAGTACGAACGCGGGGACTATCATAGAACAATGCTAGCCTTGGAACGAAAATAAGGTGCTGATCACAAGCGGGAGTTGATTGAGCTCAAAGGTCGTTATCAAAGAATCGGAGAAACACTTTTAGAGTTTGCTGCAGACATAGAGCGATTGGTGTACACACTTTAATATGGCTCCCGAATACACAGAAAGAATTAAAATTGATGCGTTTACTGATGGTATTCATGATGTAGAAACAAGACGAGTTGTAGTGTTAGCATCAAAAACATTTCAAAAATCGCTTGTGCCTTAACAATCGAAACTGCATATAACATATTCAAACCAGCAGTAAAAATGCGACAAATCGAATATAAACCAGAGAACTATTTATAATTCTAAAAATAATGAAAAAGGACTAGTAAATAAAACATCGACGAGGTTCAGGGATAACAACCATAGAATCAGATGTCATATCGCTAGATTGTTGGGAAATAAGACGTAAGCGATCAAGAACACCGTCGCCTATGTACCGTAAGTCCAATGATGAACACAATAGATCAGAAGAGAAGGTGAGCCCTGCAAAATCGCAGGCATTAAACGAAAGATAGGGTTGCTTCGATTATACCATTCAACAAAGGAAAGGAAGTACTCTTGGTAATGCAGATTCTCTGTCAAGACGACCATGTCTCGTTGGTTGCAAACATTGTGGTCGAGTGGAGAGTAAAGAACATGTCGTTGACGTGAGACTTATGCAAGTATTACCATCCGATTAGTGGACCGAAGAAGAAATCAGAAAGGAGCAATTAGAAGATACCGATTTATCGATCATATTAAAATTCGTAGAAGACCAGCACAGACCATTATGGAAGGAGATTGCTGATAAGAGTCCTATAGTTAAGGCATATTGGACTCAATGGGTTAGTCTTTTGATTGAACGTGGTTGTTTAAAACGAGTTTAGGAATGGAAGAAATAAATAATTATTAGCTGTGGTACCAAGGCTCCGAATTCCAGGATCCATGATGGAGGAACAAGTGGTGGCCATCTAGCCATCAATAAGACTTTGGCAAAAATCCGCGAAAGATTTGACTAGGCAGGATGCAGACTTCACTGGCAAGTCATACCGTATATGACGAATGTCTGGATGATGTTGATAGCTTACACTTCATCAGCAGTTGTCCGGCTTTCGATCGCATAAAATCACTTATGTTCAACTCCAGGAATATTTCTGTAAATCTACTTTCTTCTCTGCCCTGGTTCAAATCCTAGGTTTGCACAATGAGCCGTTTGTGACATCTAGTGCAGGTGCCAGCAACTTTATTAATTAATAACTACTTTTTAAACATATGTTTTGATATGAAAGTAAATCGTGTAATAGGTGGTATTTCCCACATAAAATTTACGGTATTCTCTCACATTGGCGATATAGTTAAAATAAAATGCAAATGTAAACATACTCAAACATGTTTGTACTTATTTCACATAAAATTCCATTTACATAATATGCATAGTTGCTGATGGTTTATTACAATAATTCCACAACAATTACATTTACTTTATTTCAAATATTTGGGTTCTTAACAAAAATCTAAATAATTTCAATTTAGGATAACGGCCATACTTGATAGATGAGCATTAACTCTACGTCCTTTATAACTTCTAGCTGATTCTGCATATCCAACAAGATTTTCCAAGTAGATGATCCTGTATGATTTACCTTTCATTTCAATGTTGACGAACTGCAAATAAAAGATCAGAAAATAATTATTATCGAGTTGAGATACGAAATTCTTAACTTACCATTCCTTAAGTTTATTGATTTGCGTTTAGTTTAGTAATCACCCAATTTTAGGAAGGGGATTAGTTTTAATATATTTCGACTTGGCGTTATTTATTCGCGATTTTTCTAAATTCAATAAAGTAATTGTTTTAAACGTTTTATAAAGATTTTACTCTTCAGTTTTTAAACTGCACTTAAATGGCCAAAAAATCAAAAATTCCTATCTAGTTTTACCGGTGGAATTAGTTCAATTTATCATATTATATCCAATATACAATTTTTAACAAGTAGCTCTTAAACTACTAAAAGTATATGACAGTGGTTTTTAGAAGAAAATTTTTACAATAAATTTAGATGAAAATTTTCGTTCGGCCAAATTTACCATATTAGATAGGAAGTCAGATAGTATAAGGAGTTTAGATCACAATTGCGCTTCGGTGATATATATTTGCAATCAATTCAATGGGTTAAAGATGTGATGTTGGACCTGTAGGTTTAAGGACATCGTGCAAGTAGAGGCTTTATCATCTATACCATAATCCTATACGATGTCTGCCAGATTGATTATATAATACTTTATAACTTTTAATGTAATAATTGCACGAAATGTAATTTGTCAGATTTATAATATATTTTAATACGAATTCAATTGATTATATTTTTAACATTTGAAACCATCACCAGAGTTCAAGGGTCTAGTAAGATCTTTTGTTTTATCACGTAGCATGTCAATAAAACGACCTAGTTTCATCTGACTACTATTCATACTCTTAGTTTTTATCGAACTAAACCAATCTTCTACAACTGTATTCGTAACGCGACCAACACCAGATACTTGTTTCAAATAAACTGTACTCCATAATGGCAAATAGGGCATATAATTCTCAACAAGGAATTTAGCGATGTTCGGATAATAATAAATATTATTAATCGACTTATCCTTATCCACATTATACGATATGCGTTCGTATATGTTCAAATATCTAGTATAGAAATTAGACAGAAGTTTTTCAGATTTAGGAAATTCATCCTTGAATTCTGTTTCTCGATCCATTTCGTGGTTGAGGATACTATCATAACTCGATCCTAATGCGACATATTTTGAATAACTAGCTTTAAACTGTTTATTTTTCGAATTGGAACAAACTAAATTACAAAACATCGTAAATACGTCGTCGACTTCGACCAAGCTGGTACATTCTATTAGCATGCAAACATGTTTTAAAAAACATTCAAGTACATGGGATGAACACTTTGGAAAGTGTTTGATAATTTTTCTCTTTACTGTTGTAATAAAATGGTTGATGCATATGAACACATACGTTTCAATATTTTCTTCAATCTCAAATGTAGTTGGAGTAGTCGCATTTAACGTTTTATATAATTCGTTTAAATATCGAGATAAGGTCGTAACGTTAAACACCTGCAAAATCGAGGTAACACAGACCCCGGACCAACCCGTTACGAAAATCAAACGGTTTTCTAATTTAGGAATATGGCGTAATATTTGTGATTGAAAATCTAACAAAAATGAAAGTAAGGCTGATTCCTTATCCCTTGCTGATATGTGCTCGACCATCGGAATTACGATATTATTTACTTCCACGACACAGGTGTAATATAATATTTCTTTGTATTCTTTGTGATTCTTACAGCACTTTGGTGGTCGAATCAATCGTCCTATAGCGTCCAAATGTATTACATTACCATTATTCTGGTTAAGAAGCGGCATATTTCTAGATCGCATTAATGTTATTCCTATTGGGTCGGATGCGTTATATATATATGGATCATCTTTTGGTTGATTTACGTATCTATAAACAGCGTCAATAACTTCGCATCCTGAAACTAAGTCGTTCATCATGAGTCTTTCTGATCTAGCTTTTCTGAGAGTTTGTAAATTTATATAGTCTTGTGTATTACCTTTGTCGAATAAGTCTTTGTCTAAAATATTGTTTGTGTCGATTAAACTATCGTTAACTGTCTGATTAAGCAACTTGTTCTGTATTTCAATTCTTCGTTTTCCTCGTAATTGATAAAACGTTTTTACTTCTCCATGGTCTAAGATATCTGGTCCATAAGTAAAGTAATCCATTAACGAATTTTTTATAACGAATTTATACTTTTGTTTATGGTGGTTATATTTACAATTTGCATATACGGTAATATTTTGTAAACATTTATTTCGATTAATTGAATTAAAAGCCAGTACACATGAACATTTGATTAAATTCATCGCACTTTTTATTTCAGTTCTAATTGTATCATAATCGACTAGAAATGAATTTAAATTTATAAATGTGCTGCCGCGTTTCAGCCATTTCGGCTGATAATCAGTAATAGGTTTTGTCTTGGGCGCTAAGCTGTTCGATGATATTTTGGCAATATCTAACTCATGTACAGGGGGTATATTCAGAATATCTGTTTGGTTTACATTTACATTTGATACATCAATATAATTCGATGTACTAGCCACGTTTGTTGTTTCCAACATTGTTGATAGGTTTCGAATAAATATTCGAGGTTTAATAGGATCCTGATTTTCTATACTAGTGCTACTATTTGATACATTGGTTACGCTTGAAATATCTAGTAGTTTTGAGCATTCTTGAACATTGAATGTTGGTTTAGTGACTGCATTTTCAAACTCTGAAAGTTGTGTTTTAACAATATCATTTGTTACTTCATTGGCTTGAGATAAGATAAACTCATTACTAGTTTTGATCACTAATTGATGTTCCTGAATATCAATTTCTGATTTAATAGTAACATTCTGAGTTTTTAAGGCAACTGAATTGATCTGTTCATTTCGTAACTCTGTGATGTGAGTACTAACAACATTTATGGGTGGCAAAACTGTTGCAGGTTTTTGAGTACATAATTGATTTTTAATGAATCTGGACATAATGGAAAATATTCTCTGACGGTTAATTGGATTATTATTAACTTTCAAAATTTTGCATAAAGCTGCCATGCCATCTTTAGTACGACTAGGAACTATCCCTTTCCCAAATATCTTTTCAGTACATTGAATTACCTTATCCTTTGGTAAATTGTTATTTCGTCTGTTACCGTTTTTCCACAATAGTTTCACCATTTTGGTATTAGTGATAGTAAATGGCAAGTAATTAATTAAGATTACTTACAATGAGCAATTGAAGCAAAGCGTATAACAAGTAATTTGAATAATAAAAATTATTACCAAAAACCACTGTCTTTAACAGATACTGGTGATTTGTACGTACATATAATATGATAACACTTCACTAATTATTAAACACGGCTGATTTTAACAGCTTAAATCACATAAATCTAATCGCAACGACTAGCACGTTCCTAATATAAGATATAACGATGTTTTATATACATATTACAATATTGAATTATTATTGTGAAAACAATTGAATCGCAATTTAAACATTATTGTGGAGTCTTGGAAAGGCCTTATTGTTCAGTAAAATACACTTTTGCGTTACAAAATCTCGGCGCTTTATAAGCCGAGTCTAAAAATGTACAAAATAATTATTTATATATTAAGCTGATCGATATATTTTTAAAGTAATTGAATTCTTAATTACCATAACCAAAGCTGGTAGTCTTAACAGTTCTTTCAACGGCCAAAACGGTTAGTGGCGGGAAATACTTAGTATGTAACGAATGACACTTGATACACAAATTATAGGTAGATTAGTGTTTACACGTACTTTGTATACTAAATACAATACACTACAATTCCTCACTATTCTATTTTTAATATTAAAATGATAATGTAAAAAATATTCACCGTAGTTTAGTGTTTAATGATTGTTTAGCATTAATTTTCAGTTTGAAAAAATATGACAGAAATGATAATCACGGAGAAATATGACATTTTACAATGCCACTACAATTTGTGGCCTGCCATTGTATTTATGTATGGATAGAGGTGAGTATAAACATAATATATTTGAACGTTTGTATAATATTTTTAAACGTTTGTATAATATTGTTTCTTTTTTTTATAAACTTTTGATTTAAATAACTAGAATACTCAACAATTTAGGTTAAATTGTAAAAAACAAGAGAAATGGCATCTTAATATAAAATAAGATGCACCTAGTTTTGGGGATATCAACTAAAAACTATATATGGAGTAGCAATTAACTCTGTATTTCCTCTGTATTTACGAATTTCAAATTGGAATTCGATATATGATTTTATTTCATAGAAAGTGCAATTTATGTATGTGTCTCTGAGATAAATAACAATGGAGGCGATATTTTTAACAATTAACAAATATATTATATTTAACAAAAAAGTATGCATGTGGTGTGTAACAGAGAAAGAGAATACTTTTTCTTGAAACTCGTATTATCGAAAATCAAGTTTAAATTTTAATCACAAATTGAAATATGTAAGTTCATACATATATGTATAAAATAATAAATACATATATTAATAACGTATAAATAATACTAAATATTATGTATGTATTCTTCAAACCTTTTAATTTGGTTTTTGACGTTAAATTTTTCCAGCAAATTTGAGACGACTGTTACTTATGACTGACGCTATTTTTCATCAATTTTTCGGTTATATTTTAAGAGCGAGAGGCATATATACAATGAGTGGTATCTCTACCATTATTTTTTATTATTTTCAATAATTTGTTGATTTTATAAGATACCGCTTCGATACTTATTTGTATGTATAGAGGTGAGAATAAATATTATATTAGTTTGATAATTTCAGGTTATTGGTTTTTCTTGAATTTTTTTTTCATGCTATTTTAGTATGTAATCCAGAAACTTTGTTTATGTTTCGCTGTGTTGTGTGGGAAAAACCAAAATATATGGTTTCATGATTGTTGAAAAACAACATGCGACATTTGTTACATGATAGCACCGTTACCTAACATACTAAAGCATACAACCCTATGTTTCTAGTAGAATTTCAAAGTAAATTGAACATGTCTTACGGTTATCTTTTAAAATAGAAATACATTACTATGTCTAACTAAATCATTTTGATAAAAACAACATTTCTAATGCTGTGGTTGGTTTAAATGCAGCAGTCGTTAAATACAATTGAACGCCATATGCGTAATTGTTTCAGAGAAGAGATAGGATTGAACCATAGTTTTAGTACTCAGTAAACTGTCAGTCGAGACCAGAATTAACATCGATACGATACTCACACATGGCATCAACATTTTGATCAATACTTAACGTTCAACATAATTACAGGCTTTAATTGTTCCTCAAATATTTCGATGAGCAAGCCAGACTAGTAAGCTTAAGTCGATTGAATTAATTTAGAGAGAGTCAAAGCCCTTGGTAATCAGAAAGGTAACATTATATCCAATGAATGGATAGTCTTCCGAAACTTTTGAATCTCATGTTGGGATCTTTCTTAAAGTAAAGCATCTTATATCGGAAACACAAAAAATCTTGCTTACATATGATGTCTGTTTATTGGATTAAGTATCAATAAAATATACTTGATTTACTGAAATTTTATTCAGATCTCATTTCTAGGTTGAGATCTCAGTGAGTTCAATACTAAATGTCTCCGGTCAAGAAGTTTTGTAGTGGAAAACTAAACGTTCGAGAAACAGATATTCCAGTATCTGCCTTAATTGAAAGAAACATTTCATTTTTGAAGGCGAAGAGTTTGGTGGCGAAGTTATAGATAACTATATGTTATCTTCTGGTTGTCTCCAATAGAATAAAGAACTGTTTTGTGATGAAAATCGATTCGAAAACCACATTCAGAACCTTGTTTTATTGTTATTAAGACTAAATACTTTTACAAAATAATTCTATATGAAAACACATAACAAATATCACACATCTAATATCAATCATTTAACTTTTTACAACTTTTTTGAGATTAGCTAGATTAGTTACCCCAATCGTTTTTATAATATCTACATCCAACCCAAATATTTGGAAATATCGCTTGTGTAAATACTCGATAAAGCTCTATTAAGAAGAGTATATTGTACACATATATAGTCTTTTCAAAAGTTAATTTCATACTTTTTTGTATGTTGTTTGAAAATATTTTTTTGATTGATTGACTTTTTTACATTATAATATGTAGTTGTATCTAGAAAAATAGAAACTCTATAGGAGTCTTCCAAATTTTAGATAGGTATTTAGAAAAAACATAATATTCGTATAGAACTTCCTGGTCATGAAATTGCTAAGAACTTTGTGATAGTTCAAATTTGATATTACTTTTAATAAACGTTTAATAAATGATAAATGAAATCAAATCAATCTTAAAAAGTTATATTTGTGACTAATTTAAATAAATTGGAACATTTGAGATATTTTTTGAGATTATACTTACTTCTACTGCTAGTACTTCTACTATAACATTTGAGATTATGCTTACTTCTACTGTTTTTAAGAGAAAAGTTGTTGGTACCAGATATTGGTGTCGAAAGAATTTGCTTATATACTAAAATGAAAGCTGTTGGTATATACAAAAATTTTTAAAAAATTATATGAAAATATTTAAGTGCTTGCGGTTGATTTGGAAACTAGAAAATGGGTTAATGAATCACATATTGAAGTATTGTACTTCTCCTAAATCCTAATTGAATGTTTGAAGATTATTAAAGATAAATAATATACTGATGCATTGGTAAAATTCAATAACGTTGTTTGTGGTTCTCGAGTGCTTCGTACCCAAATGTGTTATTTTTAGCAGAACAAGTCTTTTTTTTTTAAAAAGAAAGTGAGATAAGCAAGAAGACTTATCGTACTTTCTTCCAATTGGGAACAAATATACAGTTTATTAGAACCACCACCAGTTGCAGAAATTTCCTTTTTATTATTTTCTAATTTTTTTTACTTTTATTTTTGAGATCATTCCAAACCTAAAAAAAACTAGTCTTTCAAATTGTTAAGAGTTCCTTATATTTATCCTAAAAATGTTTAATACACAAATTAATAAACAAAAATTAAAATAATACATTTTTCGAAATATTCTCAATACTTACGTTTTAATTACATGTTGATAATCACTAATTTGAGGTGATGAAAATATAATTTCAAGTGACGCTTAACTTTTCTTCACGATTATAAGAATATAGTGTCAATTGATAGTTGACACCAAGCGATACACGTCGCTTCAGACGACAATGAGAACAAAATACGACTGCCACGTCATGTGATAAGTATTACTACATCTCTGAAAATATGGGTGTAAATCAACGGTCCATATGGTTTTCTAATAAAGTATAGATAGATATTGAGGTAAAACGTCTTCTAAATAAGACCTTTAATTTAGTTTAGCAACTCTTAGCTTCTCTCATATACCTATAATCAAATATTATTACTTTAAATTATTTTATAAACTACAGTTTTCGTGTATATATTTATTGAGAGTTCAGTTTTGACTGTTTATGTTATTTTATTAATTTAGGATTTAGGTTATTTATTATTTTATTAAAATTAAATTTTAGTAAAAATATTATCGGTATTTAAAAATCCAAAACTGTGTCTGAACTCAACAAATCGCTTCAATTATTTTTATTATTGATAGAATCATAGACAAAACCCATTTTGAGTTAGCCATCTAGTAGAGAAAAAATAGTCAAGATCAATATGATATACATACCGTTTTGTTGGTCGAAAAATAAATTTATCGTCACAGCATTTTTTCGTACCATAGGGCTGTGTACACCTTGTTAAAGATTTTTGTTTTAAAATAAATGTCGTCCAGCTACAAATTAATTTAAGGTACATGTACATATAATCTTAGCGATAAAACGAGTAACATACACAAACCAATTGTTTGTAGACCAACATCGTTTCTGAGGTCGTTGCTGATCAAATTGTAAACATTTTCATTAGGCTTCATGTTTGCCTACTCTAGATCGAAAATTAATATTAAAATGAATAACGATCAGTATATCATACTAACTAATTTACTATTAATTTTACAATTACCAATATTTTCAAGAAAAAAACTTCAAGATTTTCATAATTTTTTCAATATTTTGTGTTTTATTGATTGGTTTTTATTATAAAATTCTAATTTATTATAAATACTCACCCTTATTTTTACGATTATATAAAAATATTGATACTTATATTATAATAATTATTATTTAATTAATTTTTTTATCAATTTTTATATTAATTATAATTGAGGACAATATGGCGATTATTTATTTACAAAAATGGCGCTAATTATTTTGTGTTTTCAATTTTTTTTTGTTTTTTGATATCAGATGTAAGAATATATATATATATATTTAATAATTAAACAATTAAAAATACATATTATACAGTTACATTTGTTTTTTGATATAATTATTCATATAAAATGAATTAATTTATAAAAATAATAATAAAAACAAGCCACAACCATTTTATAAATATATATACAAATAAATTTATATTTAAAAGAAAAACATAAATATTAAAATTAATTAACAATTTAATTTGTTTTTAATTTGTCGCCATTTTATGATAAATTCTAAATGGATAACTCGGTTGAATACGAAATTACTTATTACGACCAATAGGCTTATGAAGTTATGACATTGACGAATGATGGTGCGAATTTAAATATGTTTTAACAAGATGACAAAGTAACTGAAGCTCATATTTTGCAAATAAAATGGATATGTTAATTATATGTTAATTCAATGCAATTTAGTTTACTATAAATAGTTATATTAGCTAAGATACACACACTCATCTATGTATGTCTTACAATATGAAATTTATGACAGTATAAATTCAATAGCATACATTTAGGTTATTAATGTACATTTGTATAACAGTTTTGAAAAATATGTATTCGACTTTATAAATCTTTGAAATAAATCATAATTAAATTGAAATAATTGTATATATAAAACCAAAGTATAAAATAACCCAACATTCAATTCCACAAATAACAATAAATTAAATATGTCGAATCGATATGTATAAATTGAACAAAATAAATCAAAATGCTCAATTAAAATTCGAGTATTTCAAAAGGTATAATGTATGGGACAAGATTTGATGTTGTTCCGCAAGCAAATTTTAAAAATACATAATTAATATTTTAATTAGAATTATTTGTTTAACAAAAAATTATTTATCTATGCGTTTTCCGTTTATAAATTATTGTGAGCATGCATAATCACATTTAATATTATTATTTATAATGATAACAGTTGTTTGTCTGTAAAACGAGTTTTTTAAATTAAATTTGATGTGTGGATACACACTTTTATAGGCGGAAACACATTGTTTTAATTCTATATTGATATAAGATGTTATAAGAGGCATATTGTCGATGTGAGACGTTTTCGTTAAAACATGTAAATTGATGGGTAAATTTTAATTAAAACTGTATTAATGGGTCCAGATTATTTAATATAAATAAAAGGAGGATAATTTTACCAAAAAATTTGAATCAGTTTAAAAAAGTTGAATAAATTTACAATAATACTATGCGAAGAAATTGATATGACTTAGAGACGCAAAGATCTATTTCTTGAAGTCCAGATACTTACCTCGGTCTTGAACGGATCCTGAGAAGAAATCAATTATAACTTACAAAGTGCATTAGGACTTTAACTCAAACATTTGGATTCTTTAATAAATATTAATAATTGAATATATTAACTGAAAAGTATTTAATGCTCAAAGAGCTTTTACACATACAATTATTTCATGAAGAACAGCCCATACATTATACTGAAATAGCCATATCAATAGTAAAGAGCTAAGTAGTGAATGATATGTTATGCAAATAATAGGCAGTCGGTTGCAAGGTAAGGAATAAAACAGCAGAGCATCAGTGCTTGTTAAATAATTAAATAAAAGAATTTAAGGACATACCTATAAAATCAATCTCATATTTTAAAAGCTTCAGTTTGCAGCTTACGTTATAGATAATTACTATATAAAAAGAAAATTTAAAATTATTGAAACTATGATTAAAGTAACACTTTGATCGATAAAAGGTCATTTCAGGGTCATTCCACTGAGTAAATAGTGAATACTTTATACAGTTATAAATTAAAAAATTTAGCGTTAATTGCAACTACATTTTCATTTTGTCAATAAATAACTTTTGGTTCCAAGTATTGTAACAACAGATAAAATTGATACAAACCAAAAAATATTGAATAATTAGTGCAGATAACATATTTATTATGGCTGCAAACAATTATCATTCGGGAAGTTTAATCATGCAAAGATTACGTAAGACAACGATTTCAAATCGTCCGTTTTTGTGAAAATCGTATTTCTGTTCGCGAAAATTATATGTCTCTGCAACCATTTTACGATCTACATAATTGTTCATTCAAGCAAATTAAGTCGGTGAACCGATCGATTTCGCACCTCGGTTACGTTTTTTTGATATCGCTCACCATTCGGGAAAAAGTTTAATTCAATGTTGAGTTATTCATAATATAATAATATTGATTTCATTCCTCGATTCGGTATCGTGTGGAACAATTAGAGATCTCAACTTTTTCTAACTGATCTTAGACTAGGTATTAAATAATCAAGATCGTATCGTGTCTGCTTATCACATGAACGTGGAAACTAAATGCTACTAATGGCCCTTGTTTGAATTTGTAGTGAATAAAATCGATACAGACCAATTAACTGTTTTGTAATCTATGTAGAAGGGAGAAACGTTGAAATTTGCATCTTTTGAAAATTCGAGGGTTATGATATATGATGAGAGCCTATTTAAAGATCGAAAGTTTATTGAGAATAGAGTCTTGGAAAGTGGTCACCGAAATGTAATTTCGTTCATTTAATCAACTTGTGTATGTATTATTCCGATTTAAGTTCTATCACGCTAAAACCCAACAATTTATATTTTGTTCCCCATATAAATCTATCAATTTTTAGTTAGTAAGCGTCTAAAACAGTCTGGTATTCTGTATTACATTTTCCCGTGTAGTAATACTAGATAATTTAGGGTTTCAACAATTTTGCTTCCTACTTCTCGAGCTTTTTCAATTAATAACTGTACGAAAATAAAACTTCAATTTTTAAATAACTTAAAAATTTTTTTAAATTTCTAAATTATCGTCCTTGGTTAAATATTTGTACGAACTTCATTTGCTTATTATTTTTGAAACAGAGTGGTTTAAATTAAGACCTGCAATTATACATCAAAAATGTGTGACGACAAATAAAAACAAATTTGATTAACTTAAAATTTATCTATTTTCCCCCAAAATGCAAAAAAAAAAAATGATTAAAACTTAAACATTTAAATTAAAAAAATAAATTAAATAGACAAAATAAAAACAAAATAAAAATAAAATAAAATAAAAACTTTATTGGTCGATCTTGATCGTAATCAATTTAATTCTGATTTTCGGTTTTTTTATTTAAACTAAATTAACTCGATTAGTTGGACTAATCGATTTTAAAAAACTATTTAAAAATAAATTGAAGAACATTTTTAAAAGTTTTGCACTTTTCCATGAAAATTAAAAAAATAAATAATTTTTTAATCATCAATAAAATTTATACAAAAAAATTAATTAAATTAAATTAAAAATTAAATATAGATATTTTCTTGTATCTTATATAAATGTGAATATGTTTTTATATATATATATATATTTTATATATTTAATTAAAAAGTCAAGCGAAATTCCTGAATAATTATTATTATTTTTATACAAAGTAATAAACTAGGAGTCGATCGAAATCCGACCCAACTCATACACAAAATTATTAATATTCACTCGACATTTTTAACATTTTGTTTGTTTATAAATTAAATTATTATTTTTTTTATTATTATTATTTTTAATACAATTACGTATTATAATAATTAATAAACAATTTTGATTTTGTGTTTTTTTAAATAGTATAATTAACATAATAAAAGAAATTAATTAATCAATAATTAAAAAGGATAAAAATATTTGTTTCGTAAACGTTTTGCTTGTTTATAACAATGATTAAAATTAATAAAAAATAATTAAATTAAAGAATATATATATATATGAATTAATATTGATTTTAACTTATGATTGCTGTAATCTTGCTAACAAAAAAGTTGTTTAATTTATTATTCTATTTTTTTAATATTAAATTATTATTGTATAATTTTAGGTTATTTATTTATATTTATTACATATATATATATAATTATATAACTTAACTTAAATTTTTTATTTTGTTGTTGCTGTTGTTTGTATATATAAAAATATATATTATTATAATAATTAATATTATATTAATTATTTTTGTTATAGAAAATATTGTTTTTATTATAATAATCGTCATAATAATAAAATATATGCATTGTAAAAAAAATGTATTATTGTTTATATGAATTATTATGATTTAATTTTTTTCTTTTTAGTTTTTATGATTTTTAATATTTTTATCTTACATATTTATAAAATAGTATTCCCACTGTTAGGTATTATTTACATCGTTTAAACTAGGCGGTGTACCAGTTTGTTGGATTTGTTGATTTGAATTACATAGAACACTATATACAGAATCTACTTTACTTAATTTTTCAAACAATGGTATTAAATCTAGTAATTCTGAGTCGGACGTATCATCGAACCAGGATTTTACTGGCACCTAGAAAATAAAAACAAAATCATTAGTCTAAGTCTGATGTATGAAAAATGAAAAGTGTTCATTTTACAGAATACCAGTTGATCATTAGTAATATTTGGCCTATTTTGGGTTAACTAATTTAAATAATTAAATTATGAGATCTATGTTAATTTGAAAATTTTCTGTATGTATTCGAATACACAAATACAATCACAAAACATAGGTTTCCTCGTATTATTAAAAGCTTTTGTTAATTTAATAAACGATTATTACTTAAAGAAACGATTGTAGATATTTTATATTATCATTAAAGGATTGAATTTAGATCATTTGCGATCTCGTATTATATAATTGTGTGGTACCAGATCTGAAGCACGATGCCAGCCATTCAATTTTAATGAATTGAAAAAGCGTTATATCAATTCCACGCATCTTTTGAGTTGAGGCATCATAAAAATGATTTTGTTTACAAACTTTAGCTTTAAATTCACCAATGATATCCAAAATTATCACCAACAGAGTTTTTCTAGAAACTGGTAAACCAGTAGTTAGCGGGTGAAGTATCAGATAAGTAGTATGATTGTGAAATCCAAAGCAAGCATTACAACTTACTATCGGGTAAATAAGGAGAAGTTAATTTGGCAGTGTAAATACGGCCATTGCCGTTGGATTACAAACTGTAAAATCAAACTTACTAATAGTATTATGTTTGTCAGTGCTTTTGATGATCAGGAGGTTCTTATTACTATTGATAATTACATCTTGGTTCTTAAAGTTTATATAATCTCGAACTTAACCTACACAAAAGCTTTGTATGCATATGTTAAGGGGTTTAATATCAACAGTAGATATGGATCGTTTTTGGTCGAGTACAAAATCCTCGGACGGCTCGTGCATTTTACATGCAAAATGAGTTGTTTATAAAACGAGTAGTCGATAGAAATAAATCTCTTCTATCTGATTTTGTTGAGAAAACTTATCACCACAAGCGCTGACGAGAGACCTATTGCAAACTCATACTATTGAGTATTTCAAAGAGTTACCTCTAAATGTTCAAACGGGGTGGTCTTTTCCTTCAACTATGATTAATCGTTTTGTTTCATCGATTTAAGTCGTGCAGCAATAATTAACGATTTAATAATTTTCGAATGTTGATAATCGTACCCATCTAACTTAATAATTAACGAAGTTACTTTTACATACTATCACCGAAATGTTCAACATAGTATCGGGCAACGAAGAAAAATGTCAAAATTTCCGAAATAATGGCCTGTATAACTTCCAGTAAAATAATAAAATAAAATAGATTTAGTTTAAATTTTTGGGAAAAATTAATGAATTTATACAAAATAACTAATGTACCACCGTAGCCATCAGTTCTTGATTTTTTTTTAAATAATAAATATAATAATTTAACTATATAATATAATATATAATATTTACATGTACAAAATCATAATGTTAATTTCAATGGATTTTTTAGCCTTTTAAAAAAAATCAACATTATAAATAAAATATATTTTATGTTAAAATTATTTATTTTAAAATTAATAGGTTGAATTTATTGAATGTAATCAGCGACAAGTGATTGATAGTAAATATTCAAATTTACTTAAATTGGTGAATATTCACTTTCGAGTTAACCATCATTACGTTGTAATGTGTCACTGCTAACCATAGTTTGCAACTTGGTTTAAACATGATTTTGGAATAAGCTATTTTTCTCATCTCATAGCATTTTAGTGACGACAGTGCCAAGTTATACAGTTAGTGAATAGCGAAAACTATAAATATTGGTTTTTTCATGTATTTTGTATTTTTTTTTATAAAATTTTTAAAAAAAATAAATTAATACAGAATTCGATAAATTAACGGAAAATAAAACTAAAAATAGAAATAGGAAAATTTGGATGGAGGGCGAAACAAAAATATTTTTAACGGGAGAATTTTAATGAATTATAATAAACTGTCAAATGAAATGAGAACTGTAGTGTGTCGTGTATTCTCATTTCGATAATTACAGTTTCATGATCATGGTTACGAAACTAGGTATGTGTCTATGGTATAATAGATTTTCGTCAAAACTTGATAATCTGCCAGCACACCTATGGGTAGAATTCCTATCGATTCAGTTTTATATAATGACAATGAAGGAAATTGCGGAGGTTATTTTATAATAGTTTTAATACTATTGTTCTGCATGATTTGAATTTGTTTTAATTTGTTTATGCTCGCAGTTTCATAAATGATTATTCCGTATAGAATTCTCGGGTGTATAAAAGCAAAATACATCAATCTCAATACATATTTAGAGACATAATTAGTCATCTTATAAGTACTGGAGCCATTTTACCTACATATTATTTTAGTATATTTATACCATAACATATGACAGTCAAATATAACTTCTAGATATTTGAAATGATCAACTCTCTCAACCACGACATTTTCTATTTTGAAGGATGATATTGCAATAGAATTTTTGTGTGGTGATTGAAAACACATAAATTTAGTTTTGCCTAGGTTCAAAGAAATAAGATTAGACTTGAAGTAATCTAAGAAGATATGCATGTCGGGTTCCATGGTCATATTATTTCGTTTCGTAGAAAATATATCATCAGCAAAAATGCAAATATGGTCCCGCTCAGTGGAAATCTGGAAATGTCATTAATGAAAATTAAAAATAGTATAGTGGTCCTAGTACACTACTTTGTGGAACTCTACAATACTCATTAAGAATATACTACTGCTTATCCCATCAATTTTAACATATCGTTGACGATTTTTTAAGTATGTTTTCATTAATTTGTAGGATATTCCACGAAATTCATAACTATATGATTTGGCGAGAACAGTATCAAATGTTTTTTAAAGATCGAGAAAAAGAGCACTTACGTACTCCTTTCGACCTAAAGCATTATATAAATATCATATTTGTTATCTCTACAAGAGCCATCTCAGTACCTGCACCTTCTCTAAATTAATTTAAGTATGTAACAAGGTCAGGAGTTATTTTTGCAAATTTAAAAATGCATTGGATTGGTACAACAAATCTCTCAATTAATAAGTGAACATAGCGCGAGTCTGAACCTACTTTACCAATATGTAGTAATAAGTGATCAGGGCAACTACGAGATTAGGTACTTTTACTGTTATAATCCAAAACACAGTAAGTCAGGTAAAAACTTGTACTAACAACACAAGTATCAAGGTGAAATTTAATTTAGGAATACGAGTGAACTAAACCGTCTTTCCGCTCAACACACCAACATATAGACTAATTGAATAGAAAATTACAAAATACAAAAATTCAATTAGAATTGTGCATGTCGAAATATTCCAAACACTTGTACCATACATAGTTCACATATTATATATGTAATAATGATATATGATTAACAGAGATATTATATACCGACACATTATTAAAATTCTATTTTAATTCAAATTTCATGGGTGGATTAATGTATTCATTTATCATCATTGTTGGTTGTATTCATGGTCATATCATATATATGTGTGTGTTTGATTAGATTAAAAATACAAACAAATTTTATTCAACTTAATTCACAAATATTACACACGACACAGTCCAGCATCACACAGTGAGTATCGCCAATTCAACAACATAAAATTGAATAAATGATGATTATTTGAATATACATAATTCGAAAATAAACATAAACATATTTTTGGGATGACTTTTTGGACAAAAAAAATGACATAAATGTCTGATTTGTGTTTATATGAGGAGATAGGAATTTATAATCAATGTCATACAAATTGACCTTAACACAATTAATGGTTTTTTTTGTATATTAATGTAAATTATAAAAATCTCCCGCACATATATGCATTATTGATGTCATGAGAATTGTATTTATAATTTTTAATACATATTTCGTATATAAACGATAATATAATAGATATTCAATATAGACAGCAAATATAAGATGATATCCCAATTTGAAGTGTAAATGGGATCATTACCAAATATGTAGGCAATATTTTTGTTATTTTACGTGTTTGGTAACGATTATATTTCTACGAAGTTGAGAACAACATTTAAATAATGTTATTCAAGATTCGTTCGTGTTTAAATGATAAACAGCTATTTGATTTTCGCATTATACTGTAATTTTTAATAAGTTATCTCACTTCAAATATATTTTATATAGCCCAATTTGGGCCTCACTGAGAACTGATCTAAACTATAGAAAACCCAATTATTTCACTTGGACATAGTAACTTCGCGACAACTGTGTTCCAAAAATATGTTTCAGTTGTAGTATAACAACAAATTAAAAGGAACTTTGCTAATAGTAGTAACATGAAGAAATGTCAATGATATAACTAAATATAGAAAAGTGATAAAGTTCTTAAAAATACATGGTGAATAACTGGCTTGCTATGAAGAACGTCTATAATTCAAACGATGTCTACATACTGGCATTGATCGATTTCTCTGGTTAAATAATAGCGCAATCTCAATCAATTTTGCCGTAACTGTGGATGAAACACCAGCAATCATATTTCGTAAAAGTGAAACTGAGAAGGGCAAGAAGAACATATCGACCAATAAGGACATGACCTATTGAGAATAAACTTTGCAAAATTAAGGTATGAATCGCCTCCAAATCCACAATTATTTAAAATATTATCTGTCAGTCTATTTCTTGTTTTCAAACACTAATAACTAATGGATACCTTAATGTCTATTTGTTTTAGAGTTAAAACAATTTAATTTTTTAGAAAGGATCCTAACGTTAAACTATATGCGTATAGGGGAAAAAGTAATGGTGTTGAATAATAAAATAATTTTTACCTTAAGAAAATAGTTTGTCTGGGTGAGGTCAGAGTCGAATTATACTTCTTTTTATAGAATTAATTATAAAATAAACTTCATCCAACTGTTTGATTTTGTAGATACACAAAGAAGTACGAGACTATTAAATCTGGATGAACGTTGTCCCTATTTCTTGAGATATTTTGTTGTGGAAACAGATTTCCCAGTAATTTCAACCTCTCCTCTCGTTCGGGCCAATAAAAGTAAGGTCAAATAATTTCTCGATTCCAGTTCACATATATACTGCACACCATATACTTTCACTTTTCATCGATGAATAATTGAGTATTTTCTATTATCTAAACTTGACTTTTTTGTTTTTAACTTATTCATTTAAATGGAAATATAGGCTTCCCGCTCACCATTTATTATGATTTTTTCTTAGGAATTACGGTCATCATGTACAACCTACCTGTAAAACTTATTTGCATGTATATATGTATGGTGTCGTGAATGCTTTGACTAAATTGTCAATAGATACAAATGGAAATTTTTATACAGAATTTCTTAAAAAGTACATTCTTAAGCCCAAATTCTTGAGTACGGTCCAAAAGAAGTTGATGCATTGTTTGGCACACTTTTATATAGTACAATAAATAGAGCCTGTTTCTCCAAAATCATTCACTTAACGATGAATTTTCTCTTATCTAATCGATAAACAGTTACAATTATAAGTTGGTTTATCGAATATTTTTCCATAATAAATTTACCATGTGCAGGCGTGCAAAATATGAACTGTTAAAATTCTTGTTTAGCAAACTGGCAACCAAGAAAGCAATAAATCTTACCAGCGAACACCTGAAGATGTGGACATAAACATAAACAGAAAGAAATGATAAATGCAATTACAACTGTGTACGGGATAATCGTTTTAAGTAAGATGAAACGTCCAACACTCTCATTCCCTCCAATACGGCTCTCTGACGGAAGCTAAGCAAGAAGTGATGTAGAGCAAGCAAATTTATTTGCTAAACACATTAGTGAAGTGTTTAAACCTAACGAGCAAGTTGGTAATAGAGAAAGTCTAATGAATTTTGCGGATACGTCTGAAAGTAAGCCTATTAAATACAAGTGGCGCAATGTCAAAAAACGATCAAGAACAACATTGATGTAAAAAAGGCACCCGGACATGATCTGATAACTGGAAAAATGTTGTCAAATCTACCGGATAAATGTATCAAATTAATAACTTATATATTCAATTCTATAATGAAAACAGATCACAATATCCAGAAAGCTGGAAAACTTCAAAAATTATAATGATTCCAAAACCTCAAAGATAGAACAAAAGTTAACTCATATCACCCTACTTAGCTTACTATCAAAGCACTCTCCTGAACTAGAAAAAAATCATACCGGATCATCAATTTGGATTTAGAGAAGAACACGGAACAGTGGAAAAAGTTCACAGAGTCGTATCTGAAATCAAAAACTCTCTTGAACAAAAAAGTACTGCTCTGCAGCGTTTCTAGATATAGCCCAAGCTTTCGATACCGTATGGCATAAAGGACTACTACATAGAATTAGAGCACAATTAACGACAAGCTATTGTAAAATTATTTGCTCAATCGAAAATTTTTGGTGAAATATAATACCGCATTCACAGATTTATATGATATTCATGCAGGAGTACCTCAAAGGGTACAAATGTATTGGGCCAGTGTTGTACTTGATATATACAAATACAACACATTTTTTTTTTTTTTTTTTTTATCGGTCTTTACAGGCCATAATTGGCCCGTACCGTGTCAACTATCTGGCTCCATCGGTTTCGATCACGAGCCAGCTCTTCATATTGTTGCAAGCAACCAGAAGATGCAAGATCGCTCTCTACGCCGTGGAGCCATCGTCGCCGACAGCGACCTCTTCGCCTACCGAAAGGCGGTTCTCCCTTTAAAGATCGCTGTATCATTCGTTTTGGATCAGCACGCAGAACGTGATCGAGCCAGCGTATTCGCTGTCCTTTGATTTCATGCACGATATCAGGAATTTGCATTAAATTCCTGATCTCGTGATTGAATAGAACTCGGTATGTGCCATCAACGTTTTGGGCCATATATCACACGCATGATTCTTCTCTCGAATGTTAGAAGCCATCTTTCGTACTCATCCGTCAAGGTCCAACTCTCACACCCATACATGACAACGGGTCTGATCAACACTCTATACAGTTTCAGCTTATCCGTATTTGCAAGATATTTTGATTTCAGCAGTGGACGTAGAGGATACAAAGCCCGATTGCCAGCGGCAAGGCGAACCTTGATATCCTCTCCCACATTATTATCGTGAGTAATGAGAGATCCAAGATACTTGAATCTCATCACTCCTTCAAACGTGTGGTTTCCACTACTGAAATCACTTGCGTCTTGGTCTCGAAAACCAGATACAACAGACTTACCAACATCAAATTGATGGAAAGTCTCTACATACGCGGATGACATTGCAATCCTAGTTGTCCATCAAAATCCTACGATAGCAACCAGAGTTCGACAAGAAGAGTTAGACAAAATCAAAAAATGACTAACAGAATCGAGAATTAAGACCAATGAGCGTAAATCTGAGCACATTATATTTAAACTCCGTAAACTCACCTGTCCGCCTGACTAAGTAAAATCACCTCCCACAACACGAAAGTGTTAAATATCGTGGACTACATTTAGATAGTAGACTCATGTGGAAAAAACACATTGAAGCTAAACGTCAACAAATCAAATTAAAATGCATCAAACTAAAATGGTTAATTGGAAAACACTCAAAGTTAAGTCTAGACTGTGAGGTCTTGCTCTACAAAGTGATACTTAAGTTCATTTGGACATATGGTAACATAGTAAAGCTGGAAAGAATATTAGCCTTTAAGATTTGATTATATCTTGATAGTTTCCTATGCAGGAAAGATTCAAGAATAAAGACGGTCCGTTGTGATACCACAGAGTCTTGGATATTTTTAGATCAGAAGTAGTTTAATATTAGTGCTCATCTAGTTAACTAGATCGAGATATCTTCACTAATTATAACTTTCGATTATTGTACACTACAACTCTAACCTTTTCACTCCAATGAATTAAATATACACTATCAATATTGAATATTCTTCAATGTCATTGAACAATTTGCAACATTTAAAAAAAAAAAAAAAAATCGCTTAAATCGTTTCCACACAATGTACACAAGAATCAATCTTACTCGTCTGTTCAAAATTTATTTTTATATAAAGAATTGAAATTACAACAACTAGAACAAACATGATTTTAATCTTATAGATCACAAAATTCAGCTAAAATTTTCACATCGCTAAATATTGATTTAAAATTTGCCATTTTTATGCTTGCAAGTTCTCTGTTTTCTTTTAATTTTCACACAGCACACAAAATAAAAAAAATAATAGAAATTTGTTATCAAAAGTTTAATGTTTTAAACTCATCCAGAATAGTAAATTCTTATCCAAATAGTAGCATAAAAAAATGTTTTTCATGATTCATCAACCATATTATGTATGTAGTGTTATACTGTATTATTTTCATCTCTTAGCATTAGACACACGAAATCTACCCAATTTGTAAAATGAAAACTTTTCTTAATTACTATGTTATGTGAATCTTTTAATCTTAAAAGAAAAATTAAGAGATGTACTTACCGCATTATCTGGATGGAATATATAACTAGCTGGCGAATTATCAACAATAACTATTTTTTGTAAATCTCGTCCAAGTTTATTTAAATCTTTAACATAATTACCACGATGATACACACACGATTCTCTAAATAATCGTGCTCTAAAAACATTCCACCTGTTGGGATAAATAAATAAAACACAAAAAAAAATATGTTAGCTAATATAAATTAAATTAATCTTAAAACAATAAAAATAAAATATTTTAAGCAATGCGAATTTTGTTCCGTCCGACTTGAAGGTGCGGTATACTTGTGCCAAAACATTAATCTTAAACACGTGCCGAATTACAACCGAATTTTTTTTTTGTGCACACCTTTACAATTTGTGTCTCCTAAAACACGCACGTAACACAAACAATATTGAAATCTCGACTGTGTCTAATTTATCATATCGAACACAAAAAAATCTCATCACTTTTATTCGGGGTTTGGTGATAATATTGTTTTTTTTTCAAAAATCTGAATATCCATTATTCATCCATTCATCCACTCAGCCATAAGTGTGTAAAAGCGATATAATTTCAACTTGTAGATGATTTATGGGTACATAATAAAATGTTTCAATAAAACCAAGATAAAAATCATCGTGCGGTTTATAAGCATTATTCTGCAGGATATTTTGCAGATCGACGAGAGTCTATATAGCATACCTAAATAATTGAAAAAATGCTTGTTTATCGAAAACCGAACAATCTTATGTAATCTCTAAAATGCGTGTGTATTATATATATATTTTTTCTTATGACTTATTAAATTCCAAGTAATGGTATGATTCAATTAATTTTAATTTATAAATTAAAAAGGCAAACCACATTGCTTAAATAATAATAATTTATTGATTGATATAAAATGGATGGTATAAGATACTTACTTATCTAATAAATCAGCTACTGGGTCGGCATATTTAGCTAGGGATGCGGTAAATAATACACATTCATATAATTCACCCATTTTCTTTAAAAATTCGTCAACATATGGTCGTTTTAGTACATATACTTGATGCACTGTACCGTCTATTTCTACTGGCACTACGAAGTCTGCATTAGGGATAGGCTGAAAAAAGATAAGAACAAAATAAAAAATTATTAACATAAACATGATTGCGATTCGATTAATTTGCATGATAAATGTACCACACTAAAAATTACCCATTTCCCTATTACGGAAATTAGTAAGACGAATTTATAATCGAGATTTATAAAAATAAACAATTACGATTTTAAATCTTGACATCGATTTTATTGAATAAATAATAATTTTTAAAAATAAATATAAATTTTTCGATGTGAAGAAAAATAGGAAAATAAAATTCATTTTAAACAATATTTCCTTTGCTTGATGAAAGAAGTTAGAAGTTTGAAGGCAAAAATTCGTTAAAATTCTAAAAGTTGTAAATTATTAAATATATAATTTTCACGTATGGCGAGCTGGCCTCTCCACGTCCCAAAAATAACTAAACAGAAGAATTATTTACAATTAAATACACGCTTTCCATGAGCTCATACATAATTTGATTATAAAATAATTGAATTTTCCATTTTTAATAAACAGAAGTTTAATAATGGTAGCTTAAAAGTCACCGGTTGTAGCTTAAGGGGTTAGAGAGTTCCTCATCGCGCGCTGACGATAAATTAACATGCTCCGATTGACATAAAAAGCGATTGTGCGTAAAGGCATTCGTTGGGCTGACCACCTACAATATACACCAGACGTGGTTAGAGCTGTTTAACGGCCTTTAAGCCATGGTTTTTAGCATCTTTAAAATGTTTACATGTATTTTGCCTATAAAAAAATATTGTCTGAAAATTATCTGTTTTTTGCTGCTAAAATACTGGAGTTGTATTCGTTATTGTTTCTATAGTCTCAATATTTTAGTGGTATTTTATATTTTGATGGCGCTACAACAACAAGAGTATGTTTTTGACGATCTGTCGCAAATTTCCAAAATTGGCATCCGTTGATGTTGGAAGGAAGCTGAGTTCAATAGCTGATTATAATTCAAAGCTAATTTTTTTTTTAATATTTATCTCAAAAGTGGTATCTCAATTTTATTGTGACGAATTTGCCTATATCACATCAGTATATTATATAATAGTAGTCAAAATAAAAGCTAGTTCGAATCCAGGACAATGAA
The DNA here is from genome assembly GCA_963932295.1 of Tipula lateralis. Classification (NCBI taxonomy): domain Eukaryota; kingdom Metazoa; phylum Arthropoda; class Insecta; order Diptera; family Tipulidae; genus Tipula; species Tipula lateralis. The sequence goes on from OZ010737.1 coordinate 62,638,975, forward strand.
ATATCTTTATGATCCGAGTTTATTTCGGAAAGCGAGAGATGATATCTTTTCAACGCCTCAAGGGAATGTTGATAGTCGATTTCAGCTTGAGATGTAATAAACAAATAAGGAAAGATATAACACTATTCAACATCAGGATAATAGGGCGAGTAAATAGAAACCAGTTGTGTAGACACTAAAACAATGACGCGTAGAAATAATGACAATGACGCAACTCGAATTCGACATTGACTGTTGCGAGTAGAATGAAAAGATCGCGAAATCACTGATTTATATATAAGCAGTGCTAAATCGCCGTATCGGACAAGTTTCTTGAAACCTAGTGCCATAGCTCCACCAGTGACAAGCGGATAATCTTTAAGAATTTATTGCGTTAAATAAAGAAAGTGTAAGTAATTTTCGAGGAATCGTCAATAATCCAGATACGAACCGTGCAGACTCGTAACACTATTAATTTTAAATGCTCTAACTGACGATGATATAATTGTATGATGAATCTTGTTTGTTAGAAACTTTTCATACACTTGTTTGATTGTTTCTGATGTCTATACAATAAATTGTAGACCAAAGTATTCCTTATGTACCTTATGATGTTACTGAGTAAATTGAGAACGTACGACCATATAGGTTCATTTCTTGTAAATTTTAATCAAATTCAACTGATCTTTAATCTCTGTGAAATTTAATCGGGTACATACACTCCGTCTCAGTAAAATATACTTAAATTTTCTAAAAGCTATTAAACTATGTTATTTTAATAAAAAGTAAATTTCACCAGTTTTCCAATAATATTCTTAAACAAAACAAGATATTTATATTCTTAAACAAAACACGTGGGAAGAATTCTCTTTAAATTTTAATACTTCAGAGAGGTGATCACGTGCGAAGTAATACAAAGAAATTCACCTTAGCTTGTTACCTTCTCGTGTATATAGTTACCTCTATATTTTGAGTAATGTCTAGACTATTTGAAACTAAAGAAGTGGGTGAAAAATCGTATGAATCCTTAAAATTAAAAGCTTTTGTTCTGGACAAATGCCTCTTTACTTCGAAATTGTTTGTGTTAATATAAATTTTAAGTCTGTTTGTTTTTACCAGTTGATTTTGAAAGCTTAACTTAAGTCAAATTTTTCTCAACTTATTCTTTCCATATTTGATTTATTATATAATATGCATGCATTTAATAATGAATTAGGCTTGTGTTGGGGCGGTTAAGTGAATTTCGTTGTCAAATATACAGTTTTGGAAATGAACCAATATAGGTCAATATATGCCTAATACTTCAATTTGAAGTTTAAATTTGTGTTGATAGATTCGCACAGTTGTCTAACCCGTATTTAACGACATTTCCACGTGGTTATAGACACAAGCATACAGTATAACTATGCTACGTTTAGAAATATCAAACTTGATACATCAGACTGAAAGTATTATGAACTCAACAATCGGTCAATGTCCAACTCTCACATCCATAAATAACAACGAGTTTGATAAATCAGTTTCACGCATACTTTCAGTTTCACGCATCTATAAACAATAAATTTGTTTGTCGTTCGACCACTTTGAAAGCGATGGAGTTTCTTTAAAACCAACAAGCTCCAACCGATACTCATTCATACATGTGATAAGACTGCCAAACGCACTACGTTTTCTTAATGAATGCACAGAATAATGAGATCGTAATACAGGATCGTTATACAGGATCGTCAGCGCATAGCGATATGATCAGAGTAAAGAATCACACCTCTTTACTTTATTCATTTATAAAGTTTACATACATGTGATTCTCATCATGTATATAAAATATAAACTTTATAAATGAATAAAGTATGAATAAGATATGAGAATCATTGAATTTAAAATTTATTAAAAATTTGATAATTTTTATTTGAATTTTATTTTAACACGTTTCCAGTGATAAACAGCTTATCGTTATAAATTATATCTTATAACAATAATAATACTATCGTTTAAGCAATTCTGCGAATACAATTTATCGAATTACAATTAATTTTTTGTAATAGAGTTTATCGTAGTTTAAAAATTGTCATTTATTTTGTTTAAATAAGTTGCTTAATTGAACTATTTTGTATTTAAATACTTAAGAAATTATCGGTGACTACCAAGGAGGATTCCGTCCAAATCGGGCAGTTACTTATCAAGTTTTTTCGCTACGGATGATTCTTTACAAGTTTTATAAAACATCTCGCGATGTATACCAAGTAAATATCTGATCATCTAAAATCAAATATCTGATTTCTAGTTTCAAGACAAAGACCCAATTGATTTTAGTAGTGGTAACCACACGTTTGAAGAAGTAATGCGCTTCAAATATCTTGCATTGTTTATTACTCTCGATAATAGTATGGTAGAGAATATCAAGGTTAACCTTCCCGATGGCAATCGGGCTTTATATCATCTACATCCACTTCTGAATCGAAATATCTTACAAATGCGGATAAGCTGAAAATGTACAGAGTGTTGATCAGACACGTTGTCATGTATGGATGTGAAAGTTGCACCTTGATGGTTGAGTACAAAAGATAGCTTCTATTATCGTGAGAACATTATGCGTGTGATATATGGCCAGAAACGCGACGTTGGTGGCACATACCGAATTCTTTTCAATCACGAGATCAGGAATTTAATGCAAATTCCTGATATCGTGCATGAAATTAAAGGACAGCGAGTACGCTGGCTCGGACACGTTCTGCGTGCTGATCCGAACCGAATGATAAAGCGATCTCTAAAGGGAGAACCGCCTTTTGATAGGCGAAGAGGTCGCGACGATGGCTCCAGGGCGTAGAGAACGATCTGGTACCATCTAATAGTATACAATAGTATGAAGAGGTGCGTTGTGATTGAAACCGAAAAAATCATGTTTTTTACTTGATTTATATAGAAGTGTGGAACCATCAACTTGGGCTTATTATGCGGTGATGGGTTAGAACAGTTTTGGTAAGCTTTGTGTACAAATATCTTTGTGTACTCCTAAAACGAGTATTTTTTAAGAGAACAAAATAAATGTTTATTGCTATAAGACCTAAGCCTTTAAGTAATTTCGTTTACAGTCGTTTATAGAACGTCTAATTCCAAAGATTGATAAGAAATCGACAAACCTGCGGGTTTTCTTCAACATAACGAAATACATCCGCAATATTCTCGGTTGTTCTTGAGTGACGCAAGGGTTTCGCTTCTTCACATCACTGACAGCTCAAATTTTTCCACCATAGTTTCACTATTGTCGGCCGAGAAGGTGCAGCTTCACGACGACCAAATAGTGTTTTAGTTTTGAGAACTGTGACTAAATTTTCACCATTTTTGCAGTGAATTTGAATAATTTTAAATGCGTTGGTGAACCGTGTACATCGTACGTACCGTGTAATGTTAGTAATGGCGTTATATAGTTTTTACTTGTCAAATATCAAAAGATGGCAGTTTCAAAACTGACACCAAAATTGACTTCCAATAAAAGGTTTCATTACAAATAGCATTTTGAATCGAGTCATTTTATACCCAAAACACATCATGTTATATAATGCGCAGAATTTTGAATCGCGCGATTTTTAACCGCGACATTTTGAACGGTTTCCCTTTAATATATCTTTACACACATGAAATTCAAAACTACCAAAATATTTAAAATAATTATTCAAAGCATATCTAAATCTAATACTATTCTGATTATAAGTAATTGAAATAGGTTGAACAGCGAAAAGATAACACAACAGTTATCTATTCAAAAGAATTTGGTTTTGTCAAATTTGATATAAAAACCAGAAAAGATGTCATTAATTAATGATTTTAAGAAAATGGTATCTCTAAATCGTTTGATATACCTACTTTAAATAAGCAACATATATATCACTCCAGATAAACTTCTAATTCGATTTAAAGAAAATAATAAGAAAATTAGGAAAACTTCCCACTGATGTTTAGTCTACTCTACCAAATTATAAAGTTAGTATTGATAATAATTTATTTATTTTAAAATATATTCTTACGAGTTTTCGGAAGCTTTTATATAATATATATAAACTTGTTTTTGAGTAAGAAAACACATAATTATAAATTTCATCCTAAACTGTATAAAATTCTTATTTATTATATTCAATTTTAATTAAATTCTTATTTGTAGAAAACATATGATTTAAAATTATAATAGTCTATGAATTTTTTTAAGTAGCTGTTATTCCTAGAATAAACGATCAGGATCAGCAAAATTGTACTATAATAAGCATATTAATTTAATAAATATAATCACATTTTTTGTCCAATTTAAATTAAACGCCTAAATTTTTTTATAATTTGAAAAAAATACGGAAATAAAATATGTATTAACACCAAAATAAAATTTGTATAGGTTCAATATATAATTATAAAGATCTTAAATATTACATCCAAGACAAAACAATATCATATTTATCATATCTTATCTACATATACTCGTATATGGTCGCTATAGAGATTTAGCATAAATAAAATTAGCAACATGATACAGCATGAAAATAGCTTTTCTTCTTCTGCATATACATATAAATATTATATGTATATAAGAGCATACTGATCTTATTATACTCAACAATCAAACCAAACACACACAATAACTGAAAACTGAACTGAAAAAGAAAAACAGTTTTCCCTAAATTATGAAAATTGCAAAAATAAATATTTTTGCGTCTTTTTTGATGGTATAACACAATAAAGATTTTTTTCTTGTTGTGATGAGGTTGCGAGAAGATAAAATATTATAAAAAAATAAAGACGATGAAATACAAAAATTTTTGTATTTTAAAAAAGATTTTATTCGGATATTAATATTTTATTTGAAATTTCCCTATGTACATTATGCCTACATACATATAAAGACAGCGATAAAGAAAATCAAACGTACACAGGTACATATATTGTTATATTTAAAATTAAATTTTGTTTATTTTAACACGCAAAATAATTATATTAAATAAATTTAATAAAACGTTTTCAACTCTAAATAATTTTATTTCCTGGTAAATATAAAATATCGCACGCGAAATGTATATCATTCTTCTCAAGGCCGCTTCCGTTGTAATACATAATATATATTATACAAACGTGTGACCTTCATTGAATGTTTGCGTTTTTAAAAAATACATATACTTTCAATATATCTTCCAATTGTGTGACACAGGTACATTAGAAACTGATAAGATCTTGAAATTTATGGCATTTAAATCGAGTAACTATATAGATGTAAGAAATTATGTAAACGTAGTGAGGATACCTGTAAAGAAATAAAGAGCAAGTATATCGGCAACTGGGTTAGAAACCCGAGAAGACCAGAATGCAAAACGAATTTTTAATTATTAACGTGAGGTAGCAAAGGAACTTCCAAAGTTAGTTGTATTTTGGTCCCAAGACAGGTTGGAATGTAAAAACATACAACATAAGATTTTCCAATATTTCTTTTGATGAGCTATCATTCAGAAGATGTTCAGTGTTACATTATCATTAAATAAAATTGTATATATTGTTTCCTATTGTGAATGACCTTGAAAATTGTGAATAATTAAATTAAAGTGTAGTGAATAAATTAAAAAAAAAATAAGAGATTTTAAATACATAATATAAAAATATGTTAAATAATTGGGTTAGTTAAAACAAAAAAAAATTAACGATTCTCACAGATCTGTATCAGTAACTGTTTTGACCTTTCTATTTCATGTCTTATTGTTGAGATCTAATATAAGAGTTAAATAACAATACATTTGAATACTTATGAGTTAACATACTACACAAGCCTAATTATCACATGGGTTCCACTATATATCAACAGAGGCTTAAAATAGTTGCAAAATTAGAATGAGCAAGGCGAAGTACATTAGCGACTTAATTTCACCTTTAAAAATATGAGTACTAGTTTTATAGCTTAGGCGCATTACGATATCGCCAGGATATCTATCACATTTGCAAATGTTTGTAGTGATATTGTCAATAATTACATGACTCACATGTTTAACATAAAAAAGAAACATTCATTCTAAAACGTGGATTTTTCAATATGACTCAAATTCAACGAAACTAGTGTAAGCTTAAATATGTTTGTCCATCACGATTTCCATACCAAATGTATCCTTATTAAATTTATTAATCATATTGTTGCATGATGTTTTAGTTTTCATTTAAATTATGATTAATTTTCCGCAACCCCTTATTGTCTTACAACAAAATGAAGAATTGGTTTAATTTGACTCATCCAGTGTATAAATCCCTTTGGTCTAATAGGATATTTTTTTATTATTGATAATGGTAAATGAGTAACCTTTATCAGATTCGTTGCTGAAGGTTATGCAGTAAGACATGTTATGAATCATTATCAATCAGCCTATTCCCTCTACTCCTAAGCCTGCTTTCTCGTTGTAATTAGCTGAACCCTGTTAGCCTACGGGTAACAGAACGAGCTCTGGGGATGAACTTATAGTAAAAATAACTAACCGCTCCAGTCACTCATGCTAAGGTGACACTGCACATACAAATGTCCCTGTAGTTAAAGGGATGCTAATTCTTCAGTATGATCACTCCGAATAAGTTGACTTTCGGGTTTTACAACATAACCTTCCTATGATAATGCAGAGATCTGTCATAGGTGATCATATTTCACAATACCGCGGTTCAATTGGAAGTGGACGGAAATCACCAGTGCTTTGAAGTAGCGAAGATGAAACAAACGGATCCGGTAGGAGTGATCGAGCAGATAGAAAGGAAGCCACTAGTTTAAGTGCGTTGATTAAGTCTTATCCGACTACAAAAAATATAACTCAGTGTCAAGAGTGCGGAAGGCGATTTACAAATTAATGTGATGTGTACCTAAATCGGTAGTAGTGGGAAGAAACAAAAGACGGCTCAGAGCTCAGTAGTAGTACGAAAACAGAATCCCTTTATACAAATAGACATCTGTACAGACCTAGGGGTAAAGTGGCCATCCACACAAACATTACAGAATGAAAGCTGCCTACATGCACTCAAGATGCATGTAGAATGTTTTCAATGATGACGTCGAACGACATCAAGGAAATTTTTGCAACGAAATGGCCACAAAATATATATCGGACTACTTTAATTAGTCTACTAACTTTTTGCGATCCAGCACCTTAGTACGGGGAATTTCTATTTCTATCAGTGTACATTTCTATTTTCGATCATATTACCAAATACCTATTCACGTTCGAATCGAATTGATGGTTCGAATTGAATAGAAAAACGAATCGAATTCCCAAATAGACTTGCAGTTAACTTCGCTTTCATAAAGGAATCTAACCTCTTACTATCAGGGGTGGGATATTGTACTATCACTATCATTCGAATCGACTTTTAATCGATCTGTCAAATAAAAAGTGAGTTAATTTTTCTTTATAAAACAATAAAAGTGAGTTATATAAAGATTGTAATATTGATTTTAGATTTATGGAGTCGTTTTGTATATCCAACAATATTTAAAATACTTACATAATTGCGGAAGTAAAACGTCAATTTAGATCAGCAAATCGCATTACCAAAATTGCTTTAGAAACTTTCTGGTCGAATTTCGATTATTCGAAATTACAACATCCCACCACCCCTGTGTAAATCAATTGCAGGATTTTGTGTATATATGGTGCTAAACGGAATTCGCAAATTTTTCTAACTAAACAATACCCAAAAAGTTTTCTAATTAAGACTATATTCTGCATTACTTTTGAAATAGAAGGGTCGCGTTTAATCTTAGTACAACAGCGAAAACTTTATGTTAATTATGATTAAAAATCCAAAAAACAGAATATGCAATGTACATTTAGTTGGTAAAAATAATTTATTCCAACATCTTGAAGAGAAACAATAATTAATCATTTTTATGCGATATCTTTGTGTATGATTATCAATGTTACACCAAGAAAAACTCTCATAATGATTATGTGTTTAATTAATGATTCATCCATTATTTATCATATACCTTCTTCAAAAATTATTGTATTGGCCAACTCGAATTTTATTGTTATTCGTTAGATACAAAACATCTACTATTATTGCAAATTTATTCATGTAAACGTGTGATTTTGAAAAGGTCAGATTTATTCTACTCGATTAACTATATACGTTATTTTAAGAATCTATTTAGAGCAATATTATAGTTTATATATAGAAATAAGTAAACGATATCCTTAATTTTTATTGTTATGTGTCTTCCTGTTACAGTACCATACAACAATTAAGTCGTATAGTAGTTTTTTATAACTACATATAACCTAATTTATATAATAAACACCGGCACATTAGCATAGTACAAATTTTATTGTTTATATCCCACTAACCAATAAAAGCGATTAAACAATATTGCACTATCTCATATCCTTATTCCGAAACTAAAAGTTCATATAAAAGCTTTTTGTTTGTTTGTTTGTTTGTTTTTATCTCTACTATCTGTTTTGGGGCTCGAGGCACTTCCAACTCTTTCGCGGTTCGCTTATTTACGTCCTACCTTACGCCATTACAGCCAAATCGAGGACGTACGGCTATAGGTCCGATTTACGTAGAACCATCTGCACATTGCATAGCTCCATGACAGCCTATAGTACTGACATGGAAGATGGGTCGGCCCATGAATTCTGCACTCCAACAGGGGGTCATAGATGTGTTCATTCACACCACCGATCGTAATCGTATGGTGAAAAATCCCTTTGCCATCCTGCCCCTATCGGGATTCGAACCCGGTACCTCCCGCTCCAACTGCCGCAGCTTTAACCACTGCGCCACCTGGGCGGTGGCATATAAAAGCTTTTTAAGACTAAACTTGCTTTAATACTATATTTAAAACATAAATTATATTTGTAATAGTGGTTTAAAATCCACTTTAAATTACATTAAATACTAGTGTGATTCTAGCGTTTTCATCATAAAAAAGGAGCAGGACAACAGAAGAATAAGAAATACATAATAGTATTGTATGAATGTACTGGAATTTTTAGCACTAAACTACTTTCATGCATGAAAATGTTTACACAAAAAGCATAACTATATTTTCCGATTATAACAATAGAGGAAGTCATAAAAACATAAAAAAAAACTTTAACAAATAAAATCAACAGCAAGTTTCACTCATAATAACAATAAAATAAAACTATAGAGAATAGTGTTTTTGTTCTACTCGTATATTATATAGTACGATATTATTTTATAGGGCACGGGATATTTCTATCAAGCTCAATTAAATTCATACAGATACATACATGAGAAGGATGGTATTTCGTCTAGCCAAGTGTTTTTACCTACATACATTATCTATGTTCGAACATTTATCTGTGAAACTAGATGTGAAACCTAACTAATATTTTTTGTAGATTGAAGATGTCCAAAAACTATAATAATACTTTATCTGTGAAATATATATGGTATTATTTTATTTTAATGATTCCGGGTACAAATGTGTTAGCGATTTATATAATAAAATAAAATACAATTGGATGAAGGCTAGACTTAAAATCCAGACAAGGTATTGTTAAACCAATGATTTTTTGGAAATTTATCCGAATTTTGTTCGTAGATGATATGACACGTATAAGGGTTTAAGATATTAATTCTGGAAATGGTTACATAAATCGATGCCAGTTTATATCGCATGACGACTTTATATTCTTCCATTTTTCAGAAGCATCCGAACATAATTTGAAATATTAGTTTAAGCTAGTTATCGTTTGTTTTAGATTTTCTGCAAAGATTCTTTCTCGACTGAGTGTCTTAAAGAAGTAATTTACTATATAGAATGATTCCCATATTCGTTAGCTATCCACTACACACAAAAAAATAAGGCGGTGTAACTATGTTTCAATCCAGAAAAAATTCCTTATTTTTATCCTTTAGAATAAAATTAATACCACAGGTTTGGGCTCAAAATTTTAACTATCCGAAAAGATAAACTAATGTTTTGTTCGCAAAATTCGGTGTTAAAATTAAAATTTTCGCAAAAAATTAAAATATGTTCGGGGAATTTTTTAACAGGTACATTCCACAGCACATTTTGAAACTAATGGACTGTTAAATTAACACAATCCGGAGTTATCGGGTAAATTTTTTTGCATTTCGGATTTGAATTTCATTCCATACATGCAGGTCCGAATAATTTTAGTTTCGTGTTAGTATTCAAAGTGATCGCTTGTGTTTTATAAAAAAAAAATTGTTAGTTATTAATTATATAAGTGAATTTTATTGTCAATAATTAAATAAATTATATCTGTGAATTTAATGATTTGTTTGTATTGTTTAAATAAGTGACTAGAGATACTTTAAGTCTATGTCTAGTGTCCCATGTTGAGAATTTTTAACTGAGGATTTTTACGCGTTCAACTAAGTCAAACATGAAGGTAAAAATATAAATAAATACAATTTAAATTAATAAAATAAATATTTGTGAAATTATTTAAAATTATAACAAAAATTTAAATAAGTCTGAAATATACTAGTTAATCAATTAATCTTAAAGCTTCAATGTGAAAAATTGCGGTTTTTATTTATTTTCAGAATCATACTATCACGTGCCAGATTTACCAGTAGAAACCTAAACTTGAGCCTTCAATTTTTATTTTATTTAACCATACACACTTTTCAATACTAATATAATTTCTTTTAGATAAGTTCATGAACAGACGGGAAGATTTTAACCACGAAACCTGATTCATCTCATTTTAGTATGGCGTAAACCAGTCCAAAAAGAGGAAAAACTTGCTGCAAATTACATATGGTGGAGCTAACAAATTTATTTTTTATTTTTTAACATAAAACTCATGTTTATAATTTAATTTAAATAAATGATATTAAATATGTTAACAAATCATATCAAGTTTATTTAATTAATCCAAAAAATCACTTTTGTTCTCTTTCGTTTCTTTAACTCCAGATGGTCTAAATAAAAACTTTTTTGGGTGTGCTTTGACACCATATGAATAATTTTATTTAATCGAATGTGCGAAAATACATTTATCCGAAAGTATAAAAAATTCACTAAACGGATAAAATAAATTTGTCCGTCTGATGTATAAAGATCTATTCTTAAAAAGTAATTTTCATAAGTTAGGTAATAATTTCTATTCCTTCATTTTTTCAACCTGATATTTCAAGATTTTATGTAAAAGTAACTAATAATTGCGTAGTCATTGTTTGTGACGGTAGTTTGAAAACCTTAGCCACTTTGAAATTTAACAGTCTACCGTACTAGAGCAAATTCATATTATACATTATACAATCATTCGATAATTTAAAGCTATATTAGAAGTTAGGAATAAATATATTTTGAAACGAATGTGTTCTTTTGAAGATGTCATCATTATCAATGTAATCGAGGACATATCCAAAAATACATTAAAACAACGTATATATTCGAATGTAAGTGGTTTTGATAGTCGTAACCAATTTCGAAGGGTAATAAAATGACATTAAAAAGTCAATCGATTGAAAACAAAGTATAAAAGATAGATAATTCTGAGTTAAATCAGTAACAAAATTAATTCACCCCCTTCATTTTATTTCCCCAAAATATCTATTAAATGATCATCTCAATTAACTATATCAATTATTTTATGCTATTACATAAGTAATTTTCAAGTAATTAATAGTACAGAAAATATACGTATGTCTATTTGTATATGTATATATAAAAGCATATATTGTATATACATATATACAATATGTCAATAATAATAAAATATATAAACATTAAAAGCACAATATTTCCATTTTCACATATTCCAATATATTTTTTCACCCTTGATTTTCCACACTGTATAATAAATACTCGTATCGTATACAAAGAATTTAAAAAAGCTTTATACAATAGTATAAATCGCTTCTCGAATCAAATTCATACGATTGCAAAATATAAAAAAAACCAACAACAATTTTCATTATCGTAAGCTTTTATTTTTATTATTTAAGGATTTAATTCAACACGAAGAGTTTAACGTTTCTGTTTTAATGAAAAACTAGGATGTATATCAAATTTCCTTTAAAAAAAAACTCGAACTTATAAGATATGAGTTGCTATATTTGTTTTAATCGATTCAAGAGAAAATGTACATATGGTTCATGATACACTTATAGATGTTAAACAGTTGTATTGTATACATACATAAAAATATGTATTATAAATATTGATTTATTTTGCAGTTGCATTTATACTAACCACTATCAGTTAATTTTGATATTTGAAAATACATGATAATAATTTCTATACATATGTTGTCTTAGGGAGATTGTTTGTATAGTGATAGTATTACAAAATATATTTTGCATCTGTTGCCAATAATGCTAAAATTTCCAATGAAAAATGGCAACACGATAACTACATATTAATGAAAATTGAACACAATTATAAATCATTATGGAGGTGCAGCAACTGAAAAATCATGTGTTTTGATTTATAACACGGTTTTATACATACAGTTTTCATACCCGTACCATGTCAACAATCTGACTCCAATGATTTCCAGCATGAGCCAGCTCTTCATACTGTTGTAAATAACCATAAGGTGCCAGATGGCTTTCTACGCCGTGGATTTATCGTCGCCGACAGGAACCACTTCGCCAACCGAAAGGCGGCTCTCCCTTAAAAGATCACTGTGTCATTTGGTTCGGATCAGCATGCAGAACGAGACCCAGCCAGAGTATACTTGCTGTCCTGATATTTCATACATTATATCAAGAATTCGCATTAAACTCATGATCTCCTTGTCGAACACTAGAACTAATTGCCAAAGTTTTCGGTAGCCTGTTTTGAACTTTGATACAACATTGTGACTGCATTACTATCATTTTTCACAGATGTACGTATTTGTTAGGTATTCCTAATAAACAAGCGCATATCATAGCTTCTCTCGATTGATCGAGTCATAGGCTTGCTTGAAATCTAGAATCGGATCAATTGTTGACGATAGAGTTGGGCATTGATGGTTTGGCCACTTGGCAACAGCTCATAGTGGATCACACCTAGCTGCTCCCACAGCATGACCTTCGTCCCGTGAATATTCTGCTTTGGTGTCGATGGACCGGCCTCGTTTTTTTTTACATACGCTTGGTATTAGCGTAATGCACCCATTTTTCATCGCCAGTGACAATACATTGCAAAAACGCTTACTCTTTGTAGCGCTCGAGCAGCATTTTGGACATGCAAAATCGTCTTTCCACGTCTCTTGGCTTCAACTCATATGACACCCAATTTCCCATCTTTTGGATGAATCCCGAGGCTTTCAAACGTCTGGAAATTATTGCTTGCTACAATACTACCATGCTACAATACTACCAATGATTATGCAAATTTTTCTTGCGTTTGACATGAATCTTGATCGAGTAATGCCTCCAATTCTTCATCCTCAAACTTTTTCGGCTGACCAGGGCGCTCTTTGTCCTTGATTTCAAAATCACCACTTTTGAAGAGACTAAACCACTCAAAGCACTGTGTTTTTGCAAGAGCATGCTAACCATAAAAAACCACGAGCAAACGATGACTTTCAACTGCAGTTTTTATTGCGAAAAAGTGATTCAACAAAACTTCGTTGGATGTGCACAATCAATACAAAAACGTTTAGCTGATTTTGACAGGTATTGAGTAGGTCTATAGAGACATATAGGTTCATAATGTACATACTTTAACGCATAAACAAGTAATGGCATTTAGTATCAAATTCCGGTGTTTAATGAATACACGCAATACTTGGAAAGAATCATCCGTAGCCGTCCCGTTGAGTTTGATAGATTATAATTAGAATGAAATGAAGGCACCCAACCAAGGGAACTATTTATTTATTTTTTAACTCATAATGACAATAACCTAAAATATACATAAGTGGAGTATGTGAAAAAATGACATTTAGATTGGAGGACTAAATTTTATCTTTCACACGAACAATCTATAATGTTCTAAAATAATTTTCTGGAATAATTAATCGCAAATAATTAACAATAAAAGCAAAAATCATATTTTATACTTTAGACATCTTTGTTCACAGTAAATTTCGATTATTTAAGTATTAGCTTCTGTGTTTTGATGTGTACAGTGTAATGCACATTGTTATTATTTTAAATCTACTATTTTTTTTTAATAAAAATGAAAAATATATGGTAAAATATGAAGAATATAGAATATGTTTTATAACCCCAAAGTATTCATTTATTTATGAAAGCTTAAGTTTAACAACAGTGATAAAAATAAGTTATATAAAATATTAAATACATTAAAAATAAATTTATAATTTATTTCAAAATATTTATATTAAAATGCATGGATGCATGGATGTGATGCATAAAATGGTAAAGTTATAATGGCTCACTTTGATCGGTGTCAGCCAATTGTGATATCACAGTCTGTTTCATTCCTATGATGAACAAATTTACTATTCATTCTACAGAATTACCATCGCATTGCATAGCTTTATATGGCAATTTGATTTTCTATAAGTAAAACTTTTTATTCAGGAGCACCTTAAGGTGAAACTTTGTTTAAATATTCATACTTAAAATAGGAAAACGAGAAATTTCTTTTGAATGCGAGAGAAAATCACGTATCCAACAATACAAAACAAATACGAAGTCTGACGCCAAGTGAAAAAAAAATAACTCGAAGTGAACGAGTATGTATTAAGCTATTAATGGATGGCTTAAGGCATTTAAAAAGTCAAAATAAGTTTCTGAAGATAAGTTTTGTAGATCGCTGAATTTTGATAATTCATGACTACGAGATTAAAAACCTCGAGAGCATTATAGAACTCACACATGAAAGAAATTGAATTATCAGTTCTTTATTATGATAACGTTATATAGCATGGCCTACCAAAATATTTCACGGCTGAAATAAACCAAAATATTTAAGGCTGGTTTAAATAAAATTAAACCGGCAAATGAAACAAATGAAGCTTCTAATGGCACATGGTACCAGTCATTAGCATATATCTTTTTTGCCATCAACATTATAAGCAATTAAATCAGCAAAAGCTTATTACAAAAAAGTTTATTAAATAAATTGTCTTGAATAATGATTTTGTATTAAAAGGAACTTTATAATTTTATTAAGAAAACATTTTAAGAAGTAACCACTTTCAGCACATGCTAAACGTTTAGTATTTACATTGAAACTATAATAAAGAATAATTTGAGTGAAATCTTAAAATGAAAAATTTCTAGAATTTTGAAAAATCAAAGTACTTAAGGCCGTAAAATAAATTTTTATAAATTTTACGAATTCAATTAAAACCAAATAAAATAAAGTCTAATTCTTTCTTAAAAATATTTCTTCGATATGGCTTCATACAGTACACGTTTTAATCTAAGAGATATATTAATTACTTATACATAATATATGTATGTACTACCGGGAATCTTGGGTACAATTTTAATCTATATATATATATATATATATATATATATAATATATATATATATATATATATATATATATATATATATATATATATATATATAAACGTCGGTTGTAGCTTAAAGAGAGTTTCTCATCACGCTGCGGTCTCGAGTTCGATTCTCGCCGTTGACCAAAAATTAACGTGTGTAAAAACATTCGTTAAGCTGACCACCTACAATGTGCTCCAATCGAGACGCGATGAGGGCCGTTTACAGCCTCTAAGCTATATTTTATTATTATAATTATTATAAACACAAACAGAATAATGGCAGAACTAGTATTATATTGTTGAAATTAGAATTGATTTAAATTATTCAATGATATGGTATTAAGTATATCTTGTTAAAATCTCGAAATGAATATAATTATCGAATAATTAAGAACAAGAAGCTGTACATAAACTATGTATATATCTTATATATTGAAATAGAAAACGACATCCGTTTTATGTTGTAAGTTGTTGGAAAAGTAAAAATATCCGACATATTTTGTTAGTTAAAAATTAAAAATATTGTTTAACTTCAACATTTTAATGAGAATTTTTAATTAATTTTAACAACAGTGAAATACGGTAAACCACTAGCAATCCCAAGAGATAATAATACTAGGTAGTGTAATTACCCATTTTCCAAATATATTTTTTATTTGTATATACGTCATTTTGTACTATATAGTTCTCACCCTATTAACATCGTAACATTTAACTAAAATTATAACAATATAACATTATAAACCCAATAAACATAACAATATAAGATGTTTTGCGTCGAGTACTCGTTGTAGTTTCTTCATCCATATAGAATTAAAACAATGCCAAGACGACAATGTCTACAGACAACAGATTTGAATTTTCCCAAGACCATCATTATCATCAAAATAGTGCTTTCTTTTATTGCATTTTACAATTATGTTTCGTTCTATATAAAATTAGTAGATGAAAGATGAAATAAATACATGTATGTACACATACTTATATGATGATCATCAACGACATAAAAGTTCATTGTCGTTGTTATTTTGTTTTCTTATTTGCATATGTACATATAAGACACAACAAAATACATAAGAGTATGCTGCAAGTACATCACATATAAGAATATTAAAGAAAACTAAAAGATAACTAATTTCACGAGTTGTGAGAAAAAATTAAGAAAAATCAATATTCAATAAAGATGATCACAACAACAATTTTAAAGTAAATAATAGTTGTATTATTAGAAAGATGTACACAAATAGCTTCATTTTCGTTTTCTTAACAGTGTCTCTAGTTGATCTCGGACACATTTAATCAAACGCTTGATGTATAATAAATTACATCTTGTATGTCATTTCATTTTATGGTAATATAACTTTCTGTTTTGTTTATGTGAATTGTGCAATTATTGATTAAGTGAGATAATACATAAAAATAATAAGTTGAATGAACTCGAAGAATTTTTTATTTATATTTATATATAAAGATCGTTGAACTTTTATGGTTTCGCTGCTTTTTGTGTCAAATTCGTTTGTAAAAAATAATAAAATACTGAGGCTTGCATATGCGTATTGTAGTCTTTAAGCAACAATTTTAATAGACTTTTGATAAAAACGAATTAATCAGATCTATCAGACCAGTCAATTAATCTGATTAAATCTTATGTCTTTTTATATTAAACACATATTAAGATTTCTAAACCACTTTGAGTAATCAGTAGTTCACTCACATGTAAACCATTTAAACGTAAAATCAGTACCAAGTTAAGGGTTTTCCAATAAGAAGTTTCATTTTGAATAGTCTGCTATGTGGGTAGATGTCTATTTTGAAGATGTCATCTGTTAACATTTGACAAGTAAAAACTACGCCATTACTAAAACTGGTACGTACACGCTTCAACAACGCATTGAAATTATTAAAATTCATTGCACAAATGGCGAAAATTTCGTCGTGAAGCATCTTCTTGGTCGGCAATAGTAAAACTGGTGGAAATATTTAAGCTCTTGGGACAAGTAAGTGATGTGAAGAATCGAAACAGTGTGCGTCACTCAAGAACAACTGAGAATATTGCTGTAGCCTGTATAGTGTTGAAGAAAACCAAGGTTTGTCGATTCTTCATTGATCTTTGGAATAAGACATGCCACAAACGACATTACACCATATTTTGCATAAAGACTTATGTAGGTTTTATTTCTTCAGTTCAGTTAACACAAGAACTCAAGCCGGTTGATCACCATAAACGTCATATCTTCGCTGATTGGGTCCTTCAAATGCATCAAAATGATCCGGATTTTCATCGCAAAATCATCTTGAGTGTTAAAGCCCATTTTCATCTCGGAAGCTACGTTTATAGCAGAATTGTCGCACTTGGGGATCAGAAAAACGAAGAATGATTGTTGAAAAGCGTCTCCATCCTCAACGTGTCATTGATCGGTATAGTTTTTGCACTGGAGGTGTGATTGAAAGTTACTTTTTCAGAAATGAAAAGATAAGCGATCCGACACATATCAAGATAATATTGACCATATTGCGCGGTGGTTAAAGCGCATCGGTTAACATAGTACGTACTGGGCTCTTATACCTTGTCCATTTATCTTCGAAACGGAAAAGTGAAGTAACACAAATTATCTTCTACAATTTTATGCCATAGCTATGATGTTACTATATACTGTATTCAGATAGATTTACAAGAAAATCGCATTACAGAAAATCAGCTGTCTAGATTTCTATTATAGTTTATATAAAAACAACAAAACAAAATTGATAATAAGATAATACCATTAGGTTAGAGATTATGCTGTAATAACATTATTTTTTATTATTATTTTACCATTTTAAATGATTTTTTGGTTTTATTTCTCTATTTATGTATTGTACGTACGACATATATAGACCTATCCCCATCAACTCGTATACTTTATCTATTTTCGTCAGCACAAGGTAATTTGATTGTATTTTGCTAGATTTTAAATTAGGAAAAAATAAATGTGAACTAGAAAAGTGTTTCGTATGAAAATAACTAAAATTACTTTTCGAAAAATGTTACCGAAAGGCGAAAATGTACACTGGTTGGTTACTAATCGAAACATCTATACGATACTATACAGAATCATTAATTTTCTTGTTTTGAAAATTCTTAAAATAAAACGAATTGGTAACTGGCTTATATTATAATATATATCATATTCTGCTAAAGTCTAGATTTTCAAAAGAGAGAAATCAAAAAAAAAAAAACTTTTAGTGCTTGAAATTTTCTTGAAAATAGAAAATTTATTTTTATTCGCGTAATGATCACAAATAGACGTCACCGCACGGTTTTAATTTAATTCCTGCGATTTTATTACTATGGCGAAATATTTTCAGTGCACAGTGGATAATATTTTCAAGGGTAGCTTAGGATATTATACAGATTTACAAACCGTTTATTTAATCCACTGTATAAGCATAATATTATATCTATAAAAAAAATGGAAAGAAAATAGACGTAAAACTAAAACTAAATTATTTATTAGTATGGCTTTTATATTTATAGTGCTGGTTCGATGAAAAGTCATTAATAATTTCGACACCGATATACGAGAACAGTCGACTATCATAACACATAATTACTATTGCCAATTATTTTTGTCGTATGGCCAATGTGATTTATGCCTAAATTCAAAAACGTTTTTATTACTAAGCACCTTATGTGTGTGGTTTTTATTTTAATGCCAAGCAGCCCCAATGTATGATTTCTTGATTATAAATGTATATAGTCCCATAAAGCAGTACAACTAAAGTACAGACATAATTAGAAATTCACTATCTATAATTTGACTGGAAAATGAAAGTTGATTTGATTTGAAAACGAACAGAATAAATAACATACCAAACATTTGTCTATACATGGAAACATGTTTGGCGTCTGTAGGGCATAAATGCTACATAATTATATGTGATTTTCTCTAATGAACAATCAACATGATATAAAATTGTGTACTTAGTTAGAATTTAGACATGTTAGCGCGGCGACAAATGTTGTAACAACGTTTATATACCTTTATTTGGTTTTTTTTAATTCCAGGTCGAGTTAAAAGATTTTATTGCACAAAGATCTGCCCGAAAGATTAATCAATATTTTTGCCTATTTCTTTTTTTTTTTTTGAATAAAATAAAATATTTATGATATTATATAATATAATATCTGGTTTATTTGCATAAACCTTAGTTATTAAAACTACCCCATAAAAAAATATCAAAGTCTTTATTTTTAGATTTATTATTTGTCAAACTAATTCAGAATAGTTTGACGAGAATTTATAACTTTACCATCATTAAAAATTTACTGAGGAGAAAGGCATTTTTTAAATTTAATGTTTGACGTTAAATTGGAGTATATTATTTTTCAAGTTTTGAAAGACTAAGAAAATTGTTCCTTATTATAAATAAGTTGCATTGGTGAGTTCAAGAAGCGTTGGAGTAAAGCGACAGTTAAAAGTATTTGGATTTTTTATTTGTAATGTTGTTTCGCAAAGCCAGTTTCACTCTGATGAGAAAAGACTTCCTTGGATTTCTATCCTCATAAAGACTGTTTTGATATTGGAGCTTGTGTATGTACTGTGCAATTGCAGATATCGTGAGTCGTGTTGTTTTGCAACATTATTCTAGCGATTTACAGATGTTTAACTAGAAACTAGCTTGCGGTTTCTAAAACAAGTTATGGATATGGTTTTCGACTTGATTTTGAGAACAACGGAAGCTAGATACTGTTACAATGGATGAAGAATCTGTTTACCCAATCAAACAGATATTATCTGCATTTGCAAGAACTTGATTGGATTATGGAATAAGATGTTTCTTGTTTATAAAGATGTTTTTATAACAATCAAATAAAAAGTTTTAAAGAATTTAACTAAGAATTTAAAGATGATTTAATATATTATATCGTTTTAAATAAATATTAATTACGATGCAATTTAATTTTTGTTGAAGTAATTTCTTCATGAAATCAGACATCTTTTAGATTTTAAAAAAGCAGAAACGTATAATAGAAGAATGCTAATTATACGCTTACTCATATATATTCGTTTGAATAATATCAACTTCTGTACAACAGCAATCTTACCTGCAATTTAAAGAAAAAATATTAATTAGATGAATAATTAATAACAAAACAAAGTGTTTAGTAAACTATTCAATAACAATATACTGATACTAATAATAATACTAATAGTAATAGTAGCAAATAGTAGAAGTCTAACTGGGAGAAGCTTGTTTGAAATTCATACTCAGATTCTCTGCAATTAAACCATATCGTATATGGTGACACAAATGTTATTATTTCTTTGAAATAAACTATTAATTAGCATTTTTGTTTGAAAACTATTAACTAACTTAAATAGGGTAAATAAAAACATAAATTTGTGCATATAAAAAGATATTATCCATGATTTAAAATAATACACAACTCACTATACTTGAAATTTTGACTTTGAGTAATTTTCCATTAAATATTTTATTCATTGAGTAATTTTCCATTAAATAGTTATTTGGACAGGAACTCAATTACAAAATATTTTGTCAAAATAATTTTTACTCCATTTCATATAAACATCATTTATGGTATATTTAAAATTTTCTATATTTACAATTTTCCTAAAATTAATAATTATTTTTAGTAATAACAAAAGTTAAATTAAATTAAAAAGTCAGTACTATATAAATCAAAAGATATAAAAATATTGAACCCTTACATATCATAAGACTAACAATTATTTTGTAAATTTAAATTTATTGAAATTTTACTGAATAGTTTCGGAACTATTTTATTTATTGATTGACAGCTGTACTAATTTATCGTTATGTATAATAAAAATATTTAGACACATTTTTGGTTGCTAAAAAGTTCACAGTTAAAAATGTGTTATAAATTAATTAGCATAATTTATAAAGTGTTTGCGAATAATAACACAAATTTATAAATGTGTGATTTGTAAATACCACTACATAATAATATACATAAGCGAGTATTTAAAATTTTCCAAAACTTTAAACCATATTTATAACTATATGTTATGAATTCCACATACCCAAAAAATGCTAAATGTATTATCAAACACGAAAATCGTATATGAGTATATGTTTTCTTATCAAACTTGAGTTATGTATATGTATTGTGTTATATAAATACAAATAGTTGTGTATGTAGTGATTAATTTACGTATGTCTTACGTCATTGTACGGTATATAGTATCAATAAGTATATTTGTACATATAAATTGTCTGTTTACTAAATAAGTATCTAATCTAAACCGCAACAATAAATATCAAGACCTAGTTTGTTTCTTGCATACAAATATTGATAATGGTTAAGAATATCAGAATAAAATATTTAACATATTCGTGACCGTGATGTGGTCATAATTGTTGATAATTTTTATTATGAGAAAGTTTATAACACGGAATTGAAATAGATATTGACGAGATTACGCGTTATGTTAGGTTATGTAATTCCGAGTCACGCATTAGAACTTAAATTTTAAGCCAATTTAGAATTGAACAAAATTATATCTCTTTATAGATAATATTGAATAATGAAATCTATAAGTATAGCTAATTAGTATAGAATATATTATCTGGTGAGTGAAAAGGAGGATCAAGTCACTGTTATCGATCTGTATATACATTTCAAAATATAGTCTCAAATTTCAAGATATTCAGAGACAAGCAGCTGTAAAGAAACATATTTTTCATTCATAATAAATATTTTTAAGGCATCTCATCGTACTTGCAAATAGAGATTGTTGGAACACAATGGGGATAGCATCGAATATAAACAATTAAGATAAAAATAATAAATATGCATAATAACAGCGAACACCAATAGGCGCGAATTGAAAATATAAAAGATAAATCCTATCTCTTCATCCAATTACTGAGAGAAAAATTACTAGATCAAACAA